>CM055125.1:283405621-284750621 GCA_029206835.1 Rana muscosa | reverse complement strand
TTCGAACATGCGCGGGCTTCCGGGAGGACAGGTAAGTGTACACACACACACTTTTCTCATCGAGAAACTGGCTGACGAGAATCTCGACGAGAAAATAGAGAGCAAGTTCTCTATTTTCTCGTCGAGATTACTTGTCGGTTTTCTTGACGAGAACGAATTTCTCGGCAAGACATCTCTGCCAGCAAGTTTCTTGCTGGTTCTTGCCGAGAAACTCGGTCGTGTGTACGAGGCCTTACTGTGAAGAAAACTTTCCGTATTTAGAGGTGAAATCTCTTTTCCTCTAGACGTAAAGAGTGCCCCCTTGTCTTTTGTGTTGACCGTAAAGTGAATAATTCAACACCAAGTTCACTATATGGACCCCTTATATATTTGTACATGTTGATCATATCCCCCCATTTTGTAACTTTTATCTACAGGTAAGCCTATAATAAGGATTACCTGTAGGTAAAAAAAATATCTCCTAAACCTTTACGGTTTAGGAGATATTCCCCTCGCAATGAGCCGCTGACTGCAGCGGCGCATGCACACAGGGGTCTCTCGGCTAAAGGCCCGGCAGACGCCGGACCTTGCCGAACAAAAATTGTCCCGCGTGCATGTGCGGGAGTGACGACATTGCGGCTCCAGCCACTCACAGCGCTGGAGCCGCGATACCCGGAAGACACGCCGAGGCAACATGACATCTCCCTCGGCGTGGACCAGGTAAGTTACCGATGCCTCGTTCTAAGGTAAGTATTTCATAATGAGCTAGTATGCGGTGCCTTACAGGTTGGGCTGCATCTATTGTTACAGGGAGGTCTATTGGTTCTGGGGAGGTGCGGTCTATTGGTTCTGGGGAGGTCTATTGTTGCTGGTAGAGGAATCTATTGTTGCTAGGGGAGGATCTAAGAGAGATCCACTGTTGTGGATCTATTGTTAATGGATGGAGTTTATTATTGTTGGCTGCTGAATGGTCTATTGATGCTGGATTCTGGGAGATCTATTGTTGCTGTGGGTGATATTGTTGCTTGAGGATCTATTGTTGCTGGGTGCAGGGGATCCATTTTACTTATTTTCTTGTTATCGTTAACAAATTCCATACAAATTACACATTATATTTGGTTCTGTATTCTGTGTGGTGGGTAGGGGGTGGGAAAAAGGGAAGGCACTGAGAGGTAGGGGGCAGAGACAAAGGGTGACTCAGAAGGGGGGAATTACCCCAGGCTATATATATATATATATATATATATATATATATATATATATATATACACATACAGTGATGTGGGAGAACCTAGCACCTAATTGATAATAGAGTTTTCCAGTGAGTCCACCGTAGCCAGAACTGTATTTCAGGACTTGTCGGCCTACTTTTACTTAAAAATAAAGTTCCTACATTGGAATTCCCGCACAGGATTTTCTGCTTCATTTAGCATTTTAAGCAAAAATAGGACAAGGACTTTTGAAAAAGGAGGTGGGGGTGGGGTGTAGTCTCTACCACCGACACAGTTTGATCCCAGATGGGGTGTCCGGGGGGGGGGTACTAGACTGCGCCCCTAACCTCCTTCCTAGTTATCACTTATCAGTAGTGATTATTGTTTGGAATGTTCATATTTGTCCACACCCTGATATTGTCATATGTACTTATGCAATTGACTCGCTCATTGTAGGATCTCAATGTTTGACAAAGCCTAAAACCGTTCTTATGTGCTTAGATCTGTGTTATTTGCAAAACTCTTCAATAAAAAATTTGCTTATGTGCACACGCGAATCACGGACTTTGTACACGAATGTGGCGCCCAACGGCCTTTAAAAGACGCTACAGGGATGTTTCTCCTTGCGGTTTGATCTGCTTCTGTTCCCTGTGTTCCTGATTCTGTGCCTGTATCCTGTTCCTGTGTTTGACCTGGCTTCCTGACCACGCTTCTGTCTCCAGTCCTGACCTCGGCTTGTTTGACCCTACTCAGTTATCTGCCTGATTTGCCTGTTGCCGAGATCCAGCCTGGACTCTGACTACTCTCTGCCTGCCATTTTTGCTATTTACCCTGATGTGTATGACCCGGCTTGTCTGACTCCGCTTTTGTCTGTTGACCTGCATCCGCTGCTCTGCAAACCGGCACCTGCTGACCTGCATCCGCTGCTCTGCAAACTGGCACCTGCTGAGCTGCATCCGCTGCTCTGCAAACCGGCACCTGCTGACCTGCATCCGCTGCTCTGCAAACCGGCACCTGCTGAGCTGCAACCGCTGCTCTGCAAACTGACACCTGCTGACCTGCAACCGCTGCTCTGCAAACCGGCACCTGCTGACCTGCATCCGCTGCCCTGCAAACCGACACCTGCTGACCTGCAACCGCTGCTCTGCAAACCGGCACCTGCTGACCTGCATCCGCTGCCCTGCAAACCGACACCTGCTGACCTGCAACCGCTGCTCTGCAAACCGGCACCTGCTGACCTGCAACCGCTGCCCTGCAAACCGGCACCTGCTGACCTGCATCCGCTGCTCTGCAAACTGGCACCTGCTGACCTGCAACCGCTGCTCTGCAAACCGGCACCTGCTGAGCTGCAACCGCTGCTCTGCAAACCGACACCTGCTGACCTGCAACCGCTGCTCTGCAAACCGGCACCTGCTGACCTGCATCCGCTGCCCTGCAAACCGACACCTGTTGACCTGCATCCGCTGCTCTGCAAACCGGCACCTGCTGACCTGCATCCGCTGCTCTGCAAACCGGCACCTGCTGACCTGCATCCTCTGCTCTGCAAATCGGCACCTGCTGACCTGCATCCGCTGCTGTGCAAACCGGCACCTGCTGACCTGCATCCGCTGCTCTGCAAACCGACACCTGCTGACCTGCATCCACTGCTCTGCAAACCGGCACCTGCTGACCTGCATCTGCTGCTCCCTGTACCAGCTGTTCCAGCTTCCACTTGGCTCCACTTCTCCAAGCAGTGAGGACCAAACAGGCACCCTTACCTCACCGTGCTCTTACCACCACTGTCCCCACTCCAGTGGTCTATGAGCCGGGGTTGTACGGGAGGTCTCCCTCTGCACGTCAGGCTCACACCTAAGGTACGTAACAGCAGTGCTTCTCAGGCCTCAAGTTTTGGCCTTTGGCTGATCCCGCAGACCATCCGAAAGCGAGACTGTTCACACATAAGACTGTTGTACCTTCATCAGTCCTCTTGACTCTCTAAGTCGCAGCCTCCTGCTGCACAGGCTTATGCCTTGGCCTTTCAGGAAATTTCTGGCACCCATATATAGCCCCCGTCTCCTAGCCTGAGACCTCCTGGCAGACTTATCTCCTGGATGGACCCTTCTTAAACTATGCCCAAGCCTATACTTATAAAGTCTGTGCGCACCTGCACACAAAGCCTGCCGGTTACCAGTAAGACCTGGACACTGGGTTGGGGGCTTCTTTCCTTCCAAAACTCTTTGAAGTCTCTCAACTCTGGAACCAAACTCCAGGAATTACTGAAAACACAGTTTTCTCTGTTTAAATTGATATTCCAGAGCCCCGTACTCTGCCTTTGTGCCAAAGTCCATCAAGACTCGATGGACAGGAAAACAAATCCTTTTGCAGGCAAAACAGCCCCCTTATATGTATTTTATATGCGTATTCAGCTGTTTGCCCTGAGTTCAGCTTTATCCATCCTTTAAAGCCGTAATAATATATTTCCGGTTAATGAAGTCATGCAGTGCTGGTTGACAAAAAGGCCATGGATTCTAAAATAAAAAAAAGGTATTAATAAATCTAGGGTGAGATTGCTGTATGGTCTATAGAGGCGTGTTCAAAACATTACTATCAGCAAGAAGCAGATTAGTGACCCTCATGGCAAACCCATGACAAATCGTTGATATGTGGTAGTGGTAGGCTGATGTCTGTGTCCTGGGGAAAATATGAGAACAGCACAAAATCCCGTAAGGGCTATAAATAATGTCTCATCGAGTTTCTCAGTAAGATTCCCCAAGTGCCACACTAAACATCATGTTCCTTTCCAAGATCATAAATCTGTTGTCATGACAAACTTTAGGTTCCATTCCAAAGTACGAGCTATAGCATCATTGACTGTTTCATAAAGGATTTTAAACTCAAAAGGAATGATATATAAAGTATAAATAATTAATATACTGTATTTGCCGGCTAATAAGATTACTTTTTATACTTAAAAACATCCCCCAAAAATCGGGGATCGTCTTATACGCGGGGTATAAGATGTGAACCTTTAGTTCGTTAGGGCCAAAACTAACGTGCCTAATCTGTCAGCCCGCTGGATGTACGGTAATACTGTATGTAGCTTCGGCTACATACAGTATACCGCGCTGAGCCAATCACGGCGAGCGATGTATTCTATTAATGAATACAAAGCCTGCTCGGATTGGCGGAGTCAGAGAGGCGGGCTGATGATGTTACAACCTCTGCCAATCTGAGCAGGCTTTGTATTCATTAATAGAATACATTGCTCGCCGTGATTGGCTCAGCGAAGCTACCGTTCATACATTATTACCGCACATCCAGTGGGTGTAAACAAAATGGCTGGTAGACAAGACCCCATCATGGCTCCAGCAAAAAGTAGGAAATATGAAGCCAGTTTCAAGCTGAACGTTGTAAACTTTGCCAAGGAACAAGGCGGATTTTGAAGGATTTTAAAGGGGTTGTAAAGGTTCATTTTTTATTTTCTAAATAGGTTCCTTTAAGCTAGTGCATTGTTGGTTCACTTACCTTTTCCCTCGATTTCCCTTCTAAATGTTTTTTTTCTTTGTCTGAATTTGTCACTTCCTGTTCCTCCGCTTGCCCCCATCATCCGAGCCGTTCTGGCTGGGGGTTAGTCAGCGTGCTCGCCCCCTCCCTTGGGACTACATCCCTGCGGGCAGATGCTGTTTACAGCATCTTCCCGCAGGGATGTAGTCCCAAGGAAGGGTGCGAGCATGCTGACTAATCCCCAGCCAGAACGGCTCATATAGCTTCTCCCCGCAGGGATGTAGTCCCAAGGGAGGGAGCGAGCACGCTGACTAACCCCCAGCCAGAATGGCTCGGATGATGGGGGCAAGCTTACAGGAAGTGAGAAATTCAGACAAAGAAAAAAAAAACATTTAGAAGGGAAATCGAAGGAAAAGGTAAGTGAACCAACAATGCACTAGCTTAAAGGAACCTATTTAGAAAATAAACCTTTACAACCCCTTTAAGTACCGGTAAGTCATAACCATTATAATTAAAATTATTTAAATCAAATCTGATGTTTTTAAATGGTGTTGCCTCGGAAGGTGGGTAGTCTTATACGGCGAGTATAGCCCAATACTTATATTTTAACTGTAAGATTAGGGGGTCTCCTTATGTGCCGGCAAATACTGTACATATATTTTTTTCTTTATTTAATTATTATGTATTATATATTATGTATTATATATTATTATATTATATTATATTATTATATTATAAATTATTATATATTATTTGGGGTCGCTATGCTTGAAATTTAGAGGGTGGCCTGAGCCATAGTTTGGCTCAGGCCTTCTGATTCTTTAAATTGGGCTCTGCTCTGCTGTGGTGCTGCCTGGATGTAGAGTTCCTCTTGACCTGTGGGTGGCGCTGTTGCCCAGGTCTCGGGTTGAGCTGCGGGTGGCATTGTAGTGTGGTTGGGTGTCCTCTCCCAGGGGCCGTGTGGTGGGCATGGTCTGCCTGCTGTGCATGCCGGGAGGGGGTACATAAGGGGCAGACACCATTAGGGGGGAGGAGAATTCCAGGGGGACCCCTGGTGGTGGAGTTGCGCCTTTGGCCCTGCTGGCCATGGGTGCGTGTGTTGATCAAGAAGTCTCGGGCACCTTTAGCCTGAGGCCACAGTGTTCCAGGTAGGCCCAGTACCTTCAACTGGGTCTACAATCAGACCATCGGAATCCCAGGGTACTCGTGGGAGGGTGGCCCGCTCTGAAAGAGAGGAAACCAGGGGAGGATCTGTCCGGAGGACCGGTGAAGGAAGTCACTGTTCCGGGAGAGGCCTGGTTACCTATCAGAGGGAAGGATTCCGTAAGTCACAAGATAGCTCCTGTAATGTGCCCCATTGGCACTTATGGTCTCTAAAATTTACAGGCACTAAACAGTTCTGGATTCAGGAACTAAAGGATTCTGTGGCAGAGGATCTCCTGAACCTGTCCTTGGAGGGGACGAATCCAAAGTAATTGTTCGTGTTTCACTCCGGCTGCTAGAACCGTGAGAGGGGACTATCCGGGTGAACAAGGCCCACTCAGGCTTGAGTGGCGAGGAGTACAGATAGATGTTGTGTGCCTGAACCTACCTCCCTATTCAACTTATTTTCTCTCTTCAACTTTCCCTGTTGATTGCAAACAAAGGAAAATAAACTTTTTTGTTGGAGTTTATATTGTCTGGACATTGGCCTTCTTAAGGAGAAAAGATAGACTTTTCCCTACATTCTAGGGACGAGAACCAACGGAAGGAGCCAACTCGCTGCAGGACCCAAAAACTGTTAACACCACTCATCCTTTACAAATTGGAGAAAACTGGGCATGTGGCATGGTGTGTCCTATCCTGCAAGTGGAGGTAAGCAGGACAGGGATCTGTGTGCTACAATTATATCACCAACGTTTGGTGGACACCTAGCATCTCATTTGAAAACCATGGACATTAATATGGAGTTGGTGCCCCCTTTATGACTACTACAGTCTCCATTCCTCTGGAATCTGTCTCTCAAAATGCAGATGTAAGATGGACTTGCAGAGAAGCAAAAAAAAAAAATCAAAGTAGTATTATCACGGTATGGTAGTGAAGGGATCAAAAGCTAAAAATAATTACTTACATCTGGTGAGGCTGTGGGGGACCATGTAGGTGGTGTACACAACCACGGAACACAACAATGATTGTAGAGATTACATTTCTCTCCAAGCAGGTCTTTGGAAAAGACTGGTCACATTTGGTCAGGGACAGCCCAAAATCTAGTCAAACCTTGTGGAACTTCAAAGTAATGAGAATGGTGTGGTGGGAAACCAAAATAGACCTTTAGCAGGACTCTGAGGACAGCCCAAGGGATAGCCCAAATCGAACCCAACTTTTTTGAACTTTGAAGTTGTTAGATAATAGTGTGTTGTGAAAACAAATAGACTGTTAGCAGGACTTTGTGGATAGCTCAAGTCTAGTCCAAATTTTTGGAACTTCCAGGTGGTGAGACAATGGTGTGGCAAGAAACCAAAAAAGAGCTTTAACAGGACCCTGAGGATAGCCCAAGGAAAAACTCAAATCTAGTCTAACTTCATGGAACTTTGAAGTGGGGAGACAATGGTATGATGTGAAACCAAAGCAGGGCACCGATGTTACCCCAGGAGATAGCCCAGGGCTAACCCAAATCTAGTCCAACTTCATGAAATTTCAAAGAAGAGAAACAATAGTGTGGTGTGAAACCAAAAAAGACCTTTAGCAGAACTCCAAAGATAACCCAAGGATAGCCCAAATCTAGTCCAACTTCAAGGAACTTCAAAGTTGTGAGACTATGGTTTGGTATGAAACAAAAAAAAACCTTTAGCAGGACTCTGAGTTAAGCCTTAATGATAGATAGCCCAAGGATATCCCAAATCTAGTCCAACTTTGTAAAATTTCAAAGTAGGAAGATAATGGTGTGGTGTAAAACCAAAAAAGACCTTTAACAAAACTCTGAGGATAGCCCAAGGGATTGTACAAATTTAGTCCAACATCATGGAACTTTGAAGGAAAGCGGCAAGTCAATGACGTAGTGAGAAACCAAAAAATACCTTTAGCAGGACTCTGAGGATAGTTCAAGAGATAGCCCCAGGATATCCCAAATCTAGTATTACTTTGTGAAACATTAAAGTAAATAGACAATGGCATAGAGAGAAACCAAAAAAGGTCTTTAACAAGACTATGAAGATAGTTTAAGGGATAGCCCAAATCTAGTCCAACTTTGTGAGATTTCAAAGTAGAAAGACAATGGTGTGGTGTGAAGCCAGAAAAGACCTTAAGCAAGACTCTGAGGATAGCCCAATGATAGCCCAAATCCCATCCAACTTTGTGAAACTTTGAAGTAGGAAGACATTGGCATGGTGTGAAAACACAAAAGACATTTAGAAGAACTCTGAGAATAGCCCAAATCTAGTCCAAATTCAAAGTGGTGAAATCCAAAAAGACCTTTAGCAGAACTCTGGGGATAGCCCAAGAGACAACCAGGGATTGACTGGCCATCAGGACTACCAAGAGTTTCCCGGTGGGCCGATTGCTCAGTGGGCCGTTTTAAAAGAAAACATTTTTTTTTTTTTTGTGGGCCGTTTTTTTATGCAGAGCTCGTGGCAGCAAACAGCGGCGGGGATTTGGAGAAAAAACTGCGGCATCGGGAGCGTGGCAGGAAACAGCGGCGGGGATTCGGGGAAGGTGGCCAGCGAGGAGGGCAGTTGGATGTAAAAGCTGAGGAGGGAGAAGAGCTCCACCCCCTCCCTGACCACCGAAGAGGCGAACAGGAGCGAGCCCGGCCACCCCGCTGCTCCCAGAACCTCGATTCCTCCACCTCCTCTCTGCTCCAGGAACCATGCGTCCTGGGCCGGAGGGCAGGCTGACTGGGAGCCCGGAGGAAGAGAACATGCGCCGCTGTAGGGAGCAGAGCAGCGAGAGCCCCCTCCGGATCAAGAGGGAGACTCGGCGCTGCCGCTGTTGGCCATCAAGTACCCGGCATGCTACACAAACATGCCAGAACACTGAGACAGCAGGGGGGGTGAGCAGAGGAGGGACTGCAGAAAGGAACAGTGCTATGTGGTCTGTCTCAGAACTCCCCTCTGTCTCTCAGTCCCCCCTCTGTCTCTCAGTCCCCCCTCTGTCTCTCAGTCCCCCCTCTGTCTCTCAGCTCCCCCTCAGTCCCCCCTCAGTCTCTCAGTCCCCCCTCTGTCTCTCAGCTCCCCCCTCTGCCTCTCAGCTCCCCCCTCTGCCTCTCAGCTCCCCCCCCCTCTGCCTCTCAGCTCCCCCCCCCCTCTGCCTCTCTGCTCCCCCTCTGCCTCTCTGCTCCCCCCTCTGTCTCTCAGCTCCCCCTCTGTCTCTCAGCTCCCCCTCTGTCTCTCAGCTCCCTCCCTCTGTCTCTCAGCTCCCTCCCTCTGTCTCTCAGCTCCCTCCCTCTGTCTCTCAGCTCCCTCCCTCTGTCTCTCAGCTTCTCCCTCTGTCTCTCAGCACCCCCCTTGTATCTCTCAGCTCCCACCTCTGTCTCTCTGCCCCCTCCTCTGTCTCATTCACTCCCTGACTCTTAGGCTGCTTTCACACTGGGGCGGGCATTGACGGTAAAAGGCTGCTAGTTTTAGCAGCACTTTACTGTTGTTTTAGCTGTGCTATTCGGCTTCTAGCAGGCGCTTTTAACCCCCGCTAGCAGCCGTATTAAAGGTTAAATGCGCCAGTGTAGCGCTGCTGCCGAAGTGCTTTGCAGTCGCTTCAGCAGCGGTGGCCATTCATTTCAATGGGCAGTACACCGCTTCTCCACCACCCCAAAGATGCTGCTTGGAGGACTTTTTTTAACACCCTGGCAGCGCCCCAGTGTGAAAGCACTCGGGCTTTTACACTGGGACTGCAGTGGAGGCGTTTTTTCAGGCGCTTTACAGGCGCTATTTTTTTAGCCCAAAAGTGCCTGAAAAATGCCTCAGTGTGAAAGGGGTCCTACACTCACCCCCTCTCTTTTACACTCACTCCCTCTCTCTTACACTCACCCCCCTCTCTCACCCACCCCCTCTCACCCCCTTTCCCTCAACCCCCTTTCCCTCAACCCTCCCTCTCTCTCTCTCTCATTCCCCTCTCTCTCACCCTCTCATGATATACAATAATGGATGTAGGGGCCTTTTGGTGGGTGTGATTTTTTTGGGGGGTGGGGGGCAGCATTTTATTGAATTAAAGTGGGCCGGTCTGGATGAAGTCCAGGGCCAAACTTTTTGTCCCAGTCCAGCCCTGGAGACAACCAAGGGATAACAAAAATTTGGTGCAACTTTGTGGATTTTCAAAGGGGGGAAAATGAGGAAGACTTGATGGACCTTTTTTTTCTGCTGTCACTCTTGTTTTTATGCAGACACATTTGCTAGAATGTCTTGGAGAAAAACCCAGAATCTAAAGTTCTCCCACACTGTGAATTAAGGCTTTCAGGGAAAAGGTCTCCCCCCTTGCTCAAGGCTTGAGCAGCGGATGAGATACACATTTGGCCATTCCTTTCACACTGTAACACGAAAATGCTTTTGATTGAATAACTTTGTACAGTGTTACTATATATGTGAGATAACCTTTACCTGGATGGATCATGAATGAAAATGTGTAGAATGGTATTGGCCCCCCTGTTCGGTTTGCACCAGAACTCCCGAATAGGGAAAAAGTTTGGCCCGAGCTGCGAACTCTGAAGCCCTGTACACACGATCGGATTTCCTATGGTTTTTTAACCGATGGATTTTTCCATTGGAAAACCGATGAAGCTGACTTTCATCAGTCTTGCCTACACACCATCAGTCAAAAAACCAACCGCTCCAAACGCGGTGACGTAAAACACTCCAATGAGCCGAGAAAAATTAAGTTCAATGCTTCTGAGCATGCGTCGACTTGATTCTGAGCATGCGTGGGTTTTTTATCCGATGGAGTTCCCCACAGACGATAGTAATTTGCTATCAGTTTTTTAACCATCGGATAAATTTAAAACATGTTCTATTTTTAAACACCGATGGAAAAAAGACCGATGGGGCCCATACACGATCGGTTTGTCCGATGAAAAACGTCCATCGGACTGTTTTCATCGGTAAAACCTATCGTGTGTACACGGCTTAAGTCTATGAGACCCGAACATTAAAAATCAAACGTCCCCAATTTGAAGGCTTATATGCAAGTTACTGGCCATAAAAAAGGGTATGGGGACCTGGGTACTACACTGGAGAACATGTATAAATGCAAACAATATTTTTTAAATAATGTTTTAAGTGAAACAAACATGAACAATTCCTTTAAATATAGTGCCTGGGGGGTCCCCTTAGTCTGCCTATAAATTGGCACATCTATACCGTGTATAGAACCTGCTGCAGCAAAATTGACATTTATAAAGAAGAAAAAATTAATGCCAGCAATGGAAAAAGAAATTAAAAAAACGGCATAGAGTCCCCCCCAAAATCCATACCAGACCCTCATCCGAGCATGCAGCCTGGCAGGCCAGAAAAGGGGGGAGGCGAGCTAGTGCCCCCCCCCCCCGAACCAAACCAGGCCACATGCCCTCAAAAATAAAGACATGAGCCAGTTTTTGACAATTCCTTTATTTAAAAAAAAAAAAAAACAATGATTTCCAAATGTAGATCCATCATCAATCACGACGCTCACCACACCACCAGACCTGAAAAAAAAAAAAAACACTCCACCACAAGAAAGGCTGACCGCCGAATGCCTGCTCCGCCGTTACAGTTCTTAAATAGGTAAGGGGGTGACATCACCTGGTGGCTCCGCCCGGTGCATGCTGGGTCGGTGACATTACAAAGGGGTAAGCCCACCAGGTGACATCCTACCTATTTAAGAACTGTCAGGCGGAAAAGCAGGCATTGTGTGATTAGCCCTCATTGTGGACGGAGCGGTTTTTTCTATTTTTCCTTTTTTTGGGTCTGGCAGTGCGGCGGCATTGTGATTGACGATGGATCTACATTGGGGGACATTGTTTTTGTTTTTTTAAATCAAGGAATTGTCAAAAAACTGGCTCATGTCAGACCCCCACAACCAGGGCCATCAAAATGGGGACAAGGTGCCCCAAAGCACTCCCCCTTATGTTGAAGGCTTGTGGCCTGGGATGATTCAGGAGGGGAGGACACTCGCTCTCTCCCCTTTCCTGGCCTGCCAGGTTTCATGCTCAGATAAGGGTCTGGTATGAATATTGGGGGGATCCTACGCCGTTTATTTGTTTATTTTGGCATAGGGTTCCCCTTAAAATCAATACCAGACCCAAAGGGCCTGGTATGCATGAGGGGGGGACCCCACACTGTTTTCCCCCAGGCTGTGATTATTATTTTTTTATATTCAGCTGTCAGCGGGGAAGCTCACTGACAGACGCGGCAGCCGGCTTCCCGGCCCCGCTCCTTAACAACCTATTCGCCAAACACCCAAATTTTCTGTGCGCTCGCTGAGCGCACAGAAGATTCGGGTGTTAGGCGAACACCCGATATTCGGGTCGAATTTATGCTTGGCTCTAACCGTTTGCACATCTCAAGTGAAGGACAATGAGACAAAAATATCATTCAATTGCACTTTTTTGGCTGTACTAAGACTTGGTTCATCTCCACTCACTATCAGTCCTGGGCCCCCAAGCCATTCAATAGTCATTCAGCCATCAAACATCTCTTCATCACGGCATTCTCAAGAATCAACTTGGTCTTTTTATCAATTTATTATCCACAGTCTGGAACGGGGACTGGTTCTGTACAATAAATTGCACAGCCATGGAAGGCTACAATTGTTTAATTAGCTAATTAACAGGAACACGTAAACTATAATCTGTTTCTAAAATCCATAGAACATTTTTTCGAATTACCTTAAACATCAGTACGTTGTCCAGTACATATTGTCTTCATTGCCCAGAGATATATATGCCGTTCTTTAATAACTACGGGAAAATGGTAAATCTTTAGTCAATGCATGGGGAATTTGCGGGAATCGTTAATGTGATACAAGATTATATTTTATGTATAAAAAAGGAAAAGGGCAAAATTAAAAGTAAACTAGAAATCTTTAAGGAACATACAGCAACTCCTAAATACTAGCGATGAATAAGGGTGATTTCGCAGAGCCTTAATTTTTTTGTGAAATTGAAAAAAAAAAGTTCAACAAAATTCAAAAAGTTGACGTTTGTCCATGGGTGACCCTATATTCTGCAATTAAAAGTCTTTATTTGATAAACAGTGCCTTGAAAAAGTATTCACACCCCTTGAAATTTTCCACATTTTGTCATGTTACAACCAAAAACAAATGTATTTTATTGGGATTGTATGTGATAGACCAACACGAAGTGGCACATATTTGTGAAGTGGAAGGAAAATGATAAATGGTTTTCATTTTTTTTTACAAATAAATATGTGAAAAGTATGAGGGGGCATTTGTATTCAGCCCCCCTGAGTCAATACTTTGTAGAACCACCTTTCACTGCAATTACAGCTGCAAGTCTTTTTTTGGGGGGGGGGGGGAGGCGGGGGGGGGGGCTCTACCAGTTTTGCACATCTAGAGAGTGATATTTTTGCCCATTTTTTTTTTTTTTGCAAAGCTCTGTCAGATTGGATGGAGAGTGTCTGTGAATAGCAATTTTCAAGTCTTGCCACAGATTCTCAATTGGATTTAGGTCTGGACTTTGACTGGGCCATTCTAACACATGAATATGCTTTGATCTAAACCCTTCCATTGTAGCTCTGGCTGTATGTTTAGAGTCGTTGTCCTGCTGGAAGGTGAACCCCCTCCTTCCACATGTTTTTATGTGTCCCCCACATGGCTTCTTGCAAACTGAAAACGGACTTCTTATGGCTTTCTTTCAACAACGGCTTTCTTCTTTTCACTCTTCCAGATTTGTGGAGTACACGACTAATAGTTCTCCTGTGGACAGATTCTCTCACCTGAACTGTGGATCTCTGCAGCTCCTCCAGAGTTACCATGGGCCTCTTGGCTGCTTCTCTGATTAATGCTCTCCTTGCTCAGCCTGCCAGTTTAGGTGAACGGCCATGTCTTGGTAGGTTTGTAGTTGTGTCATACTCTTTCCATTTTTGGATGATGGATTGAACAGTGCTCCGTGAGATGCTCAAAGCTTGGGATATTTTTTTATAACCTAACCCTGATTTAAACTTCTCCACAACTTTATCCCTGATTTGTCTGGTGTGTTTCTTGGCCTTCATCATGCTGTTTGTTCTCTAACAAGCCTCTGAGGGCTTCACAGAGCAGCTGTATTCATACTGAGATTAAATTACAAACAGGTAGACTCTATTTATTAATTAGGTGACTTCTGAAGGCAATTGGTTGCACTACATTTTAGTTAGAGGTATCAGAGTAAAGGGGGCTGAATACAAATGCATGACCGACCCCTGATAGAATTTGGGGGCATTTGGGGACATTTATGACACTTCCCCATTGTCAGAAACCATGAATCAGACCGAGCCAGAAGGGACGTCAGCCAAGCAAGTCTTCAACAGAAACGCATTAGATAGTCTCTGTGATGTTGACCAAGGCGAAGGCAGAGAGCAACTGAACTGGACGGCTTAAGTAGGCAGGACTGATGAGCAGGATCATCAACAGATGAGTCACTGTGGAGAGATAGGAGCTGGCAATTAGCCGACAGCTGAACGGCCAGCTCAGAGAAGGAAGGGCTGAGCCCAGCCCTGACACCCATAGACTTCAATGTTAAACCCCGGGGCTAGAGTCACTGGACAGCTTGGGGAGGTAGGTGGGAAAAACCCCACCCATGCTTAAGGGTTGCTGGTCAGCTTTGCGAGTCTTGGTGAGGGGTATCAAACTGTTTATGGAGCCATTTATCATTTTCCTTCCACTTCACAATTATGTGCCACTTTGTGTTGGTCTATCACATAAAATCCCAATAAAATACATTTAAGTTTTGGTTATAACATGACAAAATGTGGACAATTTCAAGAGGTATGACCACCTTTTCAAGGCACGGTACAAACTTTAGCCCCATTAACATTTTTTCAAGACGCATTCAAGTAAATGTGTTCTGTAAATGTTGAAGTCCTGTAGTTAAACAAGTCCAGTTGAATGGGACCACTAGTACTACTAGCTATGTCATGACCTGGATAAGTGAGAACCTTCACAGATAGTTCAAAACGTTACTTTTTTTTTTCTCTTGTTGGAACCCACACAGCACACTCCAGAATAAACATTAGGCGATTGTTCACATTTTAATTATTATTAATTTAATAATGTTACACAATGGTGTGTTACAGAGCCTCAGGGGCAACAAGAAGGAAATTGTGGCCTAGGTGCAGCAGGTGTAGCAAAAGTCAATAGTTAACAGAATCAAACAGGACGCCAAAAGTATGCTTAGAGACAATAGAAGAGAACAGCTACAGAAGCTTTACTGAGAATGCAAATATTGGCAGACATTGATACGTACTCAAATAAACGCTTCCAGAAATGTCAGGGTAGCTGCATGATAGGAAACATTTAGTGCTCTCATTATGATAGTAGGGGCCTAAATTTCAGTTTTTCTTTTATAGATTGGGGGTGCAGGCCACAACTGACTCACTACAGATTGTTTTTTCTGTCCCCCAGATAGGGTCAGTGGCGTATCCTGTGCACTGATTGAGGATTAAACTATACACTATCTTACCAAAAGTATGGGGACACCTGCCTTTACACGCATATGAACTTTAATGGCATCCCAGTCTTAGTCCATAGGGTTCAATATTGAATTGGCCCACCCTTTGCAGCTATAACAGCTTCAACTCTTCTGGGAAGGCTGTCCACAAGGTTTAGGGGTGTGTCTATGGGAATGTTTGACCGTTCTTCCAGAAGAGCATTTGTAAGTTCAGGCACTGATTATGGAGAGAAGGCCTGGCTCGCAGTCTCCACTCTAATTCATTCCAAAGGTGTTCTGCACAGGCCAGTCGAGTTCCTCCACCCCAAACCCGCTCATCCATGTCTTTATGGACCTTGCTTTGTGCACTGGTCCAAATCATTTGGTGGAGGGGGTTATGGTGTGGGGTTATTTTTCAGGGGTTGGGCTTGACCCCTTAGCTCCAGTGAAGTCTCTCTTAAGACGTCAGAATACCAAGACATTTTGGACAATTTCATGCTCCAAACTTTGTGGGAACAGTTTGGGGATGGCCCCTTCCTGTTCCAACATGACTGCACACCAGTGCACAAAGCAAGGTCCATAAAGACATGGATGAGCACGTTTTGGGAGGAGGAACTTGACTGGCCTGCACAGTGTCCTGACCTCAACCCAATAGAACACCTTTGGGATGAATTAGAGCAGAGACTGCAAGCCAGGCCTTCTCATCCAACATTAGTGCCTGACCTCACAAATGCTCTTCTGGAAGAATGGTCAAACATTCCCATAGACACACTCCTAAACCTTGTGGACAACCTTCCCAGAACAGTTGAAGCTATTATAGCTGCAAAGGGTAGGCCAACTCAATAATTAAATAAATCTAATTCAAAAACTTGCGCTAAGGTGCAAATATAAAAACAAAAATATATATGAAAGAGTGCAGCTGCTGCACAAAATGTGCTACAACCTTCATATTTAAAGAATATGGAGCAGCGCTAGCAGCCTGTATCAAGCAGTTCACATCCTAGTGCTATGTGCACAATATATCAATATGTTTGTGACATAAAATAAAACAACAATATATTATCCCAAAATTTATAAAATGCTTCAGTGCTTCATTGAACGGTGAAAAATGACTCCGATGCTTCTACAAGTGTAAGGCGATTCCCCCTTCAGTGACCCCACTCACCAAAAAGAATGGATCCTCAGCTTCGCAGTCTGGGACCAAATAAAGCAGTGATCTAATGATCTGGGGATGTGTAGAATGGTTCCTCATAAAAGCTCTTGCCAAGAAATTACTTTACGGCAGGAAAGATATACCACACTCCATAGATAAAAAAACAGAGGGAAAACTCATAGTGAAATACCGCCAAGCATGAGTTATCAAGTGCATTTAACCACTTAAGCCCTGGACCATTTGGCTGGCCAAAGACCAGAGCACTTTTTGCGATTCGGCACTGCGTCACTTTAACTGACAATTGCGTGATCGTGCGATGTGGCTCCCAAACAAAATTGACGTCCTTTTTTTCCCACAAATAGAGCTTTCTTTTGGTGGTATATGATCACCTCTGCGGTTTTTATTTTTTGCGCTATAAACAAAAATAGAGCGACAATTTAAAAAAAAAAATTCAGTATTTTTTTAATTTTTGCTATAATAAATATCCCCCCAAAAAAATATAAAAAAACTAATTTTTTCCTCAGTTTAGGCCGATACGTATTCTTCTACATATTTTTGGTAAAAAAAACACAAATAGGGTTTATTGATTGGTTTGCGCAAAAGTTATAGCGTCTACAAATAGGGGATAGTTTTATGGCATTTTTATTAATATTTTTTTTTTACTAGTAATGGCGGCAATCAGCGATTTTTATCGTGACTGCTACATTATGGCGGACACATCGGACACTTTTGCACCATTTTGGGACCATTCAGTGGCGCACTGATTACTGTGTACTGTGTAAATGTGACTGGCAGTGAAGGGGTTAACCACTAGGTGGCGCTGAAGGGGTTAAGTGTGTCCTAGGGAGTGATTCTATTAGGGGGCGTGGCTACAAGTGACACGTCACTGATCGCTGCTCCCGATGAGAGGGAACATTCCATCAGTGACATGTCACTAGGAAGAACGGGGAGATGTTGTGTTTACACTGACCTCTCCCCGTTCTTCAGCTCTGTGACACGATCGCAGGACACCGGCGGACATCGAGTCCGCAGGCATGGTCACGGAGCTCATGACCACATGGCAGCAAATTTAAAGGGACGTACCTGTACACCCTTTTGCCTGTCCCTGCCATTCTGTCAACGTAAATGTTTGTGCACTGGTTGGCAAGTGGTTAAGGCGCTACTTACAGGATTTTTGGCAGACAGGATTCAGAGAAAACACCTGAGATCGCCGCTGTATGGCGGAAATTGCGTCACTGGTTACCACGAACCAGAAGTACGCCTCCTCCAGGGTGTCATCAAAAGGACATGACTACAGACTAAGACTCGGATGTCATTAAAGTTCATGTGCATGTAAAGGCAGGCATCCTAATAGTTTTGGTAATATAGTGTATGTGAACCCCCATCTTATAAAACAACCCATTCAGTTTAAAATAGAAATGGGAAGTCAAAACAATAATGTAAATGTAGCGCCCTTCCCAAATGGTTGGGACGCTATGTGTAAATTTAGGGGTAATTCTGAGCCATAGTTGGGCTCAGATCAGTTGATTATTCTAAAATTGCTTCTACTCTAGGTGTGATACTGCCTGGCAGTAGTGTTCCCTGTTCGCCTGTGGGTGGCGCTGCCACCACCGGCCCAGGTTGAACTACAGTGGTATCACAGCGCCTTGGGTGTCCTTTCTCGTCAGCTGTGCGGTGGGCGTGGTTGGTCCACTGTGCATGCTGGGAGAGGGTACATGGGGGGCAGACGCCATTGATTTTGGTTCGTTCCTGGAGGCCCATCGGGCCTGATCCTGTGTGCGTGCCTCGTGGCCCGCATGGCATGGGGTGCATGAGTGTTCTAGCCCTGGGCACCTTCAGCCCGAGGCTACATCGCTACCTGATAGCTGGCTGGGGCCTATACCTTCGGAAGGGATCCCAGGCTACCCACCTGCGGGAAGCCTGCTCTTAGGAAAGGAGACCAGTGGAGGATCTGCCCCAGAGGAGACCAGCAACGGTACTGCTGTCTCGGGAGGAGGCCTAGAAACTCACCTAAGGAGGACTCCATTGCTTTAAGCCCTGAAATCTAGCCTAAAGGTTCTCTCTATTGCTTGGCTGGGAGGTTCGGGACTTTGATAATCCTGTGGCAGAGGATTCCTAATGGCATCCATAAATTTTCTCAGATTAAATTGATCCGTGCATCATCCCGGCTGCTAGGACCAGTTAAAGGGACTATCCGGGTGAGCAATACCCACTCAGGCTTGAGTGGCGACGTTGTGTCTTTAGTGCTGCGTGCCCGAACCTTCCCCTGTTCTTCTCTCATTCCTACTTTCCTCTCAAGTTCCCTCAACAAAGTAAATAAAGCCTTATTGTTGGGTTTTATATTTGTGTGGACATTGGTCTTTCTAGAGACCTTCTATACCCTGACAACGGAAGCCTTGGAGGTAGTTTGCATGACCCAAAACAAAACCAGCAGCCCGATCTCAGAGAGGGGGGTTATCGCTACATAAACATATTAAAAAACATTATAAACACATGATTACATAACCTCTGTTCTCAACTGCAAAAGAATCTCAGAGAGCTGGGGGAGGAGAAACAGCAGAACACTGGTCTTCCCAGTGAATGGCTGAGCAGGAGGAGATTTGGTAAAAAGAAAGGAGAACAGAAAACCGATCTGACCTCTGATGTGTCATTAAAGTGGTTGTACACCTTGTACAACCACTTTTACCTACAGGTAAGCCTATATTAAGGCTTACCTGTAGGTGCTGGAAATATCTCCTAAACCGCCACGGTTTAGGAGACATTTACAATAGAGACGGCGCAGGCACACTTTAGAAACGGCGAACGTGCCGATTCTAAAGGAAGGTCATACTGTGACTGGCGGCTCCGGGGCGCAAGCGCGGGAGTGGCGTCACGTGACTCCGGGCCAGTCACAGAGCCGGAGTTCGTGGCCCCAGAAGGAAGAGGGGTGAAGAATGGACGCTTCCTGCAACAGGGACAGCGGTGACATTGCAGGCTTCGGTTTCAGGTAAGTGACACTATGCGATGCATAGTAGCCCATTATGCTTTATCTTTGCAGGGAAATAAAGAGGAAGTAAAACCCATCAGGGTTTACTTCCTCTTTAACTAGTTCACCTCTTCGGACGTGTGTAGAACTTCTAAAGAATGAACCATTAAGCACAAGTTGATGGCTTGTAGCCACTTCAGGATGGAAAGCAGTGGCGGTGTGTCCATAGTGGGCGCAGGAGCGCCACCCCCTCTCTCCCCTGCACCCGTCACTCAACAATAGATAGATTCATGCATTGCATTGTCGCCGCTGCCGCCCACTATTCAGATGTCCGGCCCCTTGTCGGGTGCCCCTGTTGAGCGCCGGCCATCTGAATAACAGCGGTGGGTGTGTTTTGGAAGTGCCTGATTAGAGCCTGTGGGCTCTAATATGCTTCCCGATTAGAGCCTGTGGGCTCTAATCGGCTTCCAAAGCGTTAAACAGAGGGCGCACAGGCTGTGTGTTCCCTGTTTAAACCATGCTGTGTTAGGGAATCGCTTCCCTAACACTGACTCGTCTCTCAGCCAATCAGGTGCACCGGGTCTGGTTACCGGTTCCCTGATTGCCTGAAGCGACATCGAGGATGGAAGAAGACATCGAGCGAGTGGAGGGAGCGTGGAGGAGGAAGGCGCTGACCCGAGGAAGGTAAGTGCCGGGCTGGGGGGAACCTGGCTGCATTTGGGGACAAACTGGCTGCATTTGGGGGGAAACTGGCTGCATTTGGGGGGAAACTGGCCGCATTTGGGGGGGAAAATGGCCACATTTGGAGGGAAACTGGCCGCATTTGGAGGGAAACTGGCCACATTTGGAGGGAAACTGGCTGCATTTGGGGGGAAACTGGCCGCATTTGAGGGGAAACTGGCCGCATTTGAGGGGTAAAACTGGTGGCGTTTGATGGGCACAGTGGCTGCGTTTAATGGGCACAGTGGCAGCAATTGATGTTTTTTTTTTTTTTTTTACGTTTGTTTGCGCCCCCCAAAAAAATTTGAGCACCAGCCGCCACTGATGGAAAGTGGGAAGAAGACCCAGGAACATCCCTTTCTCAATTTCCTGTGCAATGAAGAAAACCGGAAGCAGCCAGAGGAGCATGTTACCAGGCAGATTTCTGCTCGGTTAGATGTTTTGGAGGGCAGCAAAGACATCAGGGTCTATTGGATCCCTATAGAGAGTGCCTGCCACCTTCCCAATGCTATCACATAGGGGTTTGGAAATCCCAGCAGCCAGCATCAGGTGGAGACCGATTAGTAGAAACTGCTGGGAGACACCCGCTGGTGGACACTAAAACTACAACCCTTCACCCAGGGGACCACAGTTTGTAATCTAATAGTAGAGGAGGGACTAAATATCCTCCCAGCAGCCAGAATCAGGTAGAAATTGATTACTGGGGTCTACTGGCTACTAGGAAACCCTCTGGTAGACACTGAAATTACAACCCTTCGCCCAGGGAACTGCAGTGCCACCAGCGGGTGATCCAGGTCCTAACTATGCACTGTGTACTGGCATCAGATCCCGACCCCTGCCTTCTGAAGCTGAGAAATATCCTTTGATCTGTGTGTTTTAAAAGGCTGTAGTGAAGAGAGGGCTGCATGTAGGTGGGGTGCAACATGATGCAGCTGCAATAACACACAGTGCAAGTGCGATGTAAGAACTTGTATTGAACTAATGCAAAGACAGTTCACAATAAACCCGGTGGTAAAACAGCCCAACTTGGAACACTCACAGGTCACAACAGCGTGTAAAGTGCAGGTTAAAAGTAAAAAAATTTCAGTGCCTACTAGGAAGTGTCATGTGCTTAACCGGAAAAATGTCCAGAAAAGTTGTGATCCCTATGCTTTCCCTTCTCGTCAGGGACCTTTCCCTGCCACAAGTTCTGTCCCTAACAGACTGGGTACCTGTCCCTACTCTACTCACTCGCAAAAGCATGCCAAGCCTGGGAGCCAGGGCCTCAAACAGGCTCTGCCACCCAAGATGGCTGCTAGAGTCACATGGGCTGGCAGCATCTGATCAGATAGCTTCCCCAGTGACCCAGAAAACCGCAGAGGAACCATGTTCCTCTTGATTTCCTCTCTAACTGCAAAGCCACTACAGACGAGAGCCACCTACAGTGGAAAAATTAGACTTCACCTGCTTACATTCAGATAAACAAGTACAACTAATGTAGGAGGATTGGTTTCATCTCCGTGTATCCCCTGAGGTCAGTCACTTCATTGGGCATATGTAAGTGTAGCGCCCACCTCCACTCCCCTCTTTCTCTCGTTTCGTCTTTCTCTTGTCTAGGGGTACCTTAGAGGGGGGGAGGGAGCAGGGACACTACGCCTGGCCTCCACCACAGGTGTTAGTGCGGTATAAGCAACGGTTTTGTATTACCTTCGGGTCAGTGCTGTGCACCTGGATCCTCCCTCCAAGAGTCACCGCGAACCATGTCTGTCAGAAAATGAGCTCCACACCATTAAAGTTCAACACTCCTTTATTCTCCTTGTCTGAACACAAACAGTTGAACTCCCTTGATAGAACAGAACAGAAAAGGAGGTGTGGATGCGAACAGGCCCAGACACAATGTAAGCTGCCACTTCCCTTCCTAGAAGTGTGTCCTGGTCTCCGCACGAGGGTAGATTTCCATCCAGGCGGTCTCCGACGAGGAACTCACTTGTCACCGGCAATATGCTGCACCGGGTCTTCAAATAGGGAGCTCCCCCCGGTCCATTGCGCCTTCCAGATTTGGGTACCCAATCCCTGAGTACCCTAGGATCTCCTTCCCTCATGGAACCCAGTGTTGGGCACTGAGCTCCGGACCTCCATCTAAGTACCTCACCCCAGGCTAAAGGTGCCTGGAATGGAACTCGACCTCCGCTGTCCTCTAGGCCTAAGCCACCCAGAGGAGCGACACGACCCACCGTCCGCAAGCTGAAGGTGTCTGGGACTTCGACCCCATGATCAAGAAGGCCGGCCCCCTTTATACCCTCTCCCAGCAAGCACGGCGGGTTCCCCGCCCCACCATACCGCTGCCGAGGGAGGACAAAAAGGAGGACGGCACACAGCGATAATCCAACCCAACCCAGGACGACAGCGCCACCCAATGGGCCGCAGTGAATCACACATCACTGGTGTCACTTCCAAATTCAAATTTACACCCGGGAAAGTACATACCCGCTACATAAGGGCTTACAATCACTTTTACACAGTACAAGACATAATACATGTATTATGATCATGAAAATATGGAAAGGCAAGCAGGTGAAATGTGAAAGTCACATCAAGAATTACTTTCATATGGAAACTCGAGTTATAATTTAGAATGTGTGGCAGCTCCAAAATGGAAACACATGGATGGTATTTGTAGCTCAGGGAATTCAGAAGCAGTTGGCAAAAGTCTGTGCAAGCGATCATGTTTATGAAGGCTTTTTTTTATAATATGCAAAACACGAATATCTTAATAAAGCGTTTTTTTACCTTCCACCGTCACTTTTTTGGGGATGTGTGAGGCAATCTGTCTCAAAGCTGTGTTTGCAGTAAATCCAGCAGGGTTGCATGAGCCAGGATCTTTCAAAATGTATTATGTGTTATGAGAGGATGGCTACGTTCCTACATACAATGAGACCATGGAGAATGAACATAGCCACCCTCTAACAGGAAGTCCAATCACAGCCACAAAATAGAGGATTTTAGAGATTTGGAGGAGGCTGAGAGCAATAAAAAGGACTTGTTTGTGTTAATGTGGTAATGAAGTCACGTTTTTTAACTTTGTCCTACAGGTAAGCTTATAAAACAAACACTTATTTGTAGGTGCCTTAGAAATGATCGCCAGAAAGGTTTTACCCCTTTATGACCAGGGCATTTTTTGCTTCTCAGCACTGTGCTACTTTAACTACTTGGCGACCGCTACACTGGTCATCCAGTTCTGGGAGCGCGTCTATTGATGTCCTCCCAGAAACCACCTGCCTCCCTCCCGCGTGCGCCTCCTTCGGACACAGATGATCCCAGATCGGGGTAAAGAGATAATCACAGCGGCCCTTTACCATGTGATCAGCTGTGTCCAATCACAGCTGAACACATGTAAACAGACTTGACAATTATCGGCAGTCCTTTACGCCCACGCTTTATCTGTGGTAGGAAAGGAGATCCATTAACTGGCAAGCCTGTCAGCACATCATTTACACTCATAATCAGGGCGCTGATCATCAGTGCCCTGATTTTCAGTGCAGCCCCAGCAGTGCTAATTAGTGCCGCCTATCAATGCCACCTATAAGTGCCTCCTCATTAATGCCCATTAGTGCCACCTATCAGTGCAACCTCATCAGTGCTGCCTATCAGTGCCTCCTCATTAGTGACCACCAGTGCCACCTATCGGTGCCCATCAGTCCCACCTATCAGTGCCTCATCATAAGTGCCCATCAGTCCCACCTATCAGTGCCTCCTCATCAATGCCCATCAGTGCCACCTACCAGTGCAGCCTCATCAGTGCCACCTATCAGTGTCCATCAGTCCCACCTATCAGTGCCCATCAGTCCCACCTATCAGTGCCTCCTCATCAGTGACTCCTCATCAATGCCCATCAGTGCCACCTACCAGTGCAGCCTCATCAGTGCCACCTATCAGTGTCCATCAGTCCCACCTATCAGTGCCTCCTCATCAATGCTGCCTCGTCATCAGTACACATCAGTAAAGAAGAAAAATTACTTATTTGCCAAAAAAAAAAAATCAACAGAAACTAAAACCTTTTTTTTTTTAAGATTTTCTGTGTTTTTTGTTTTTCATTTGTTTAGCAAAAAATAAAAAACCCAAAGGCGATTAAATACCACCAAAAGAAAGCTTTATTTGTGGGGGAAATTTATAAAAAATGTCATATGGGTACAGTGTACGCAATTGTCATTCAAAGCGTGACAGCGTTGAAAGCTGAAAATTGGCCTGCACAGGATGGGAGTGACAGTGCCCGGTATTGAAGCGCTGAACTTGCAATTGTGTGGTCATGCAACACTGTACAGAAACGAAATTTATATAATTTATTTCACACAAATAGGGCTTTTTTTTTGGTGGTATTTAACCACCACTGGGTTTCTTTATTTTTTGCTATATAAATGAATAAAATACTGATAATTAAAAAAAACTGCTTTTCTGTGTTTCTGTTATAACATTTTTGCAAATAAATAATCTTCCTTCATAAATTTAGGATAAAATGTATTCTGCTACATTTCTTTGGTAAAAATAACCTAAATCCGTGTATATTATGTAGTCTGTGTGATAAGTCTAATGAAAGTGCTATGAGTATCAGAAAAAAAAATATATATATATATGTGTGTCGGTGCCTTCGTCCTATCAATTGTTGTATGGAAAAGGAGAGGAAGAGGCTTGGGTGGACTATATTGGCACCATAGGTAAACTGATAGACAGCCAAAGATATAAATATAAAAGATTTTTATTTACAAAATATATAGAAGTAGATTTTTTCCCATGTACATATTTGTAGAAAAAAGGGAAATAGTCTAGAGTAATCATAAAAACAATTTTGTTGGTCTGTTAATGTCATATGGGCGGATCTTAATGCAATATCTACTCGTTTTACGTATATGTATGTTTTTATTGAAAACACTATATGTATTTATGTTACCTAATGTTATGTAGCGCCCTCACCTCTCCCCCTACCTGCCGCTTTGTATATGTTTACGGCTCCTCGCAGGGAGGGGAGAGGCACACCGCACCACAAGCCCGTACCCTCCTGAGTAAGGAGGTTGAGCGTTGTTACTTTTCGGGCCTGCCTGCAGCAGGAGTTGAATCCTCCCGAGGATGATTCTCACCTCTACCTTAAGTAGATGCAAGTCCTTATGATTCCCCCAGTAATGTAACTGTCCACACCAACTGAAAGTCCAACTTCTATATTTATTTCACACGGATAATAAATATGCCTCTTTGAAAACAGACAGGTTGGGACAAGACACAGGACAGCTTAGGTGGGAGGAGGTCCAGGCACAAACTTGAATCAGGTTCTCTTACTGTTTAGATTTCACAAGCAGTTATGGCGCACGATCTCTGCCACAGACCGCGAGGTTGGTCCCTGCCACAGACCAGGTGAATAGAAAGTCACTGCCACTGACTTGGAGAACGGGTCACTGCCACTGACCGGGTGAATAGGGCACGGCCCTATTAGGCCACTGACCTTTTAGAGAACTTCCTTCTAGAGAGTACTTGGCCCGTGTAGAGGAGAAGACATCCCTCCGGAGAGTCACCAGAGGCCCTCACCGTCACCACGACTCTGCGCTGGGTCTTCGGAAAGGGTAACCTCCCTGGCCTCCTCATCCCAGATCCAGGTCCCCTCGCAAGGTGGCACCCTGGGAGTCCTCGATCCCTGGCGGGACCCAGTCGAAGGTGCTGGGCCCCAGGCCTCCAAATTAGTACCTCACCCCAGACTGAAGGTGCCTGGGATGGAACAGGAACTCTGCCTCCGGGCCTAGGGCACCCGGAGATAATGAACCCACACACCCAGGCCGAAGGTGCCTGTGCGTGAACGAAGATGAACCCCCACACCCAGGCCGAAGGTGCCTGGGTGTGAACGAAACCCCATGGAAGTTGGCCACCCCTTTTTATACCCTCTCCCGACAGGCAAAGCAGGTTCCCTGCCCCGCCATACTGCTGCCGAAAGGGGACAAGAAAAGGCACAACCCTGTATTGCGGTTCAACCCGGACCCAGGGCGACAGTGCCACCTGTAGGTCCCAGGGAACTACACACCAATACCAACTCCCATGGCACACAAATGGTCCCTTAACCCTAACAATAGTGTGTCTGAGCCTAACTACCACTCAGACTCTCCCCTAAATTGTACACCCCGCTACAGTTATATCATGATAATATATAGTCACGTGACAATTCTTTTTGTATATCTACTGAAAATAGTACTTATATTCAGCTCCTGAAGAAGCGGATTCTTTCTGGAATCACGAACGCGAAACATGTCGAGCACTCTTTATTATGTAACTATGTCTGTATGATTTCCCATTGGTTGCAATGGTATGATTCAATAACTGTCACAATAATTGTCACAAACTATCTATATAAAAATTAGAGGGCGATGCATATTGTTCTTGCCTATGTCTAGTAGAGTGGTCTACATATTGACTGGGATGTCTCGAGATGACTGACTCTTCTTCATAGGCATCTTCATGTTGATTTAAAAGGGGGGCAAATCTGTTCTGTGTAGGGGTTGGGTTACCCCTAGGACTTTGTCCAAAGAAACGATTACCATAGTAATCTCTCGGATCCGCCCTAGGGTTAAGATTTTTAGAAAAGGGATATGTCGAGAAAAATATTGATGACACTATTAAGTTGGTTAATGATATGGATAGAAATCAGATGCTCACCAAATCAGGAAGGGCCAATCTAACTATAGATAACCGTTTTGGATGTTCAATGATAACGGGTTACTCAAATCAATACTTTTCTGTTATGAAGATTTTCAATAAACACTGGAATATTTTGAAAAATTATAGAATTTTGGGTCCAGTCATCCCAGATCGTCCAGTAGTTATTTTTGGAGGAGCACCTTCTTTACGTCACAGGATGGCTCTAAATGTCATTGATCCTCCTAAAATTATCTAATTTTTTCAAACAATGAAAGGTTTCTTCCCATGCCGGAAATTTAAAATTTGTCAAATTAACTCCTTCAAAGGACGCAAATGTGAATCTTTCCAGTCCACACAGACGGATAGGATGTATGTGATTGATTCATTACATGTTCTAGTGAATGCGTAGTTTATCTTATCCAGTGCCCGTGTTCCAAGCAATACCAAAAGAGCCCTTCATGTACGATTGGAAGAACACGTGGGGAATATCAGACGGGGTTTCCCTAAGCACAATCTATCTAAACATTACGCCAAGTATCATAACCAACAGGTTAAGGGGACTTTGTTTGTCCCTATTGAAAAACTCCGTCCACATTGGAGAGGGACTAATAAGGTCCGCTCAATATCTAAACTTGAAACTAAGTGGATTTTTTACATGAAATCCTATGTTCCTCATGGGTTAAATGTCGATTGGGACATAAATTGTTTTTTAAATAATGCCTAGTTCATTTCTGTATGCTCATCTACAATTTTATATTCAATAACTTCTAAATTGATTTCGTTTTTATGGGTATAGAAATTGTTTTTTATTTATGAGATTTGATGTATTTTAATTCAATTTCATTTCATTTAAGTGTATGTTTGCTGATTTGTTGGTCTATGTGTATGGTGCGGCGTCTCCTCATTTTTTCTCTGCTCATGCTCCTTACTGTGTATTTTTGTTTTCACACTGCTTTTCTTTTTCACCACAAGATGGCAGTGTTTTATCCAGTTACAGACTTTTGCTTTGCTCATTCAACAGCGTTCCACCATTAATATGGCGGCGCTGTGTGTTTTTTACAGCCCTTCCGCTTTTTGCCCTTAGTCAAAATAGCGCTGCAGCATTATATAAGGGCATGCTTGATGACGCAAATCTAGCAGCCAATCCCAGACGACGTCTTTTGATGATGAAACGCGTAGGTGTGGCTTGCAGATCTGACATCATCACGCCTCTCCATACGGAGATACACGAGACACGGAGAATTTCCAGCAGCAGAAGCCTTGAGGAGACGCCGCGCTCCTATATACGACCATTCATTTACCAGCTTTCCTATAAGTGCATTACTTTTTGGTATAATAAACCTTATCAACAGTATTACGCTATGGAGGTTTTTTTACCTTTATCCCTTTGAGACATCAGTGTTGTTACACCTCCGCTACCCAGCCATCTACAGTGGGTCTATAGGGAGACCTAAAACCCCTGTGCCTGGACTGACCGCCGTGATAGAGTTCATTGAAATAGGGTAAGGAGACTGACTACATTACCTTTCTTAGGTGCTCCAGCGGTGGATGGAATTCATTTGTCACTTATCCTCCTTTCTTGCACCACTATGGAATGGTCCCATAAGGATTGATCACCTACTTTAGGATTCATCTGTCAGCCTTAATCTGCTGCTATTTGGGACTATTTTTCTTCACTTTTTATCCCCGTTTTTTGTCACAGAACCATTCTATGGGACTGTTTTTATGTTGTTTTTGATCATATGCATTTTAATTATATGTGATGGTGTGCCATATACACATATTTTACAGTCACTGATTTGTTTGGTGTTATATTTTAAGGTATTCACATTAGCCTTTTTCACATGTCTTTCATATTTGCATATGTTTTTCACTTATTCCTTTGTTAGGATCCTACTCAATCACGCTGTATCTTATTTTTCACAAATTTTTTGAGTTTTGTATCTAAATTTTTGGTACTGGCGGCTTTGTATTCACTTTCACAGTGAAGTTCACTATTCGTTATCTAGCACATTGTTTTCCCTATTTGGGTTTTTCTAACTATAACTAATCTACAATTATTGACAGTGGAATGCTATTGGCCCCCACCACTATTCTTGAATCAATTTCTAGGGGCGAGGGCTTCTCAGGCCCACCACCATTTTTTATTTCTGGGGGGAGTGGGTTTCTCGGGCCCCAACCACCAACTGTGAATCAATTTCTGGGATGGGGGTTTCTTGGCCCCCACCACCATTCTTGAATTAATTACTGGGAGGGTGGGTTTCTTGGCCCCCACAACCTTTCTTGAATCAATTTATGACATGGGTGGGTTTCTCGGCCCTGACCATCATTCTTGCATCAATTTTTGGGGGCGGTTTCTCGGCCCCTACCACCTTTCTTGAATCAATTTCTGGGGGGTGGGTTTCTTCGCTCCATCCACCTTTCTTGAATCAATTTCTGGGGGGGGGGGGGGTATTTCTCTGCCCACACCACCATTCTTAAATCAGTTCCTGGGGGGCGGGGGGTTGGTTCTTCTCGGTCAATTTCAGGGGGAGTAGGTTTCTCATGCCCCCCACCACCATTCTTGAATAGACGAGAATGTTGTATCCTGCTTCCAGTCATATATCCCAGGAGGCTGCAGGAGCCAATTCGATGAGAAGCTGCATGTGGAGCTACATTATGCCATCAGGGGTTGGCTACCTGAATCCAGAAAAGGCAGCCAACTGAGGGGGACGAAGATGGTAGCACAGGACACAGGATCGCACGCCTGACCAACAGACTGTCAGAAACCATGAATCAGACCGAGACAGAAGTACAGTTAAATCACACTAGTTTAATAATAATAATAAAAAGGTAAACAGAGTAAGCGTAGTCAAAACATAGCCAGAGTTCAGTAACCGGATCGGGTAGTCGGCCAAGCCAATGTCAGAGAGCCAGGGATAAACATATTAGTACAGCAAGCAGGATCAGTAGCCAGAAGGAACGTCAGCCGAGCAAGTCTTCAACAGGAACGCAGGAGAAAGTCTCTATGATGTTGATAAAGGCGAAGGCAGAGATGAAGTGAGCTGGAAGGCTTTCAGGACTGATGAGCAGATCATCAACAGGTGAGTCACTGTGGAGAGAAAGGAGCTGGCAATTAGCCGACAGCTAAGCGGCCAGCTCAGAGAAGGAAGGGCTGAGCACAGCCCTGACACAGACAACTGTGCTGAGAGCTCCTCAATTACTCACCCTAGAGTTTGTCATTCAATGAGTGTTCTCTTTGAAGCTACCAGCAGCTCAGGAATGGAATAATGTCCACCTATACCAGGGGTCTCCAAACTTTCTAAACAAAGGGCCACTTTACTGTCCTTCAAATTTTAGAAGGGCTGAACTATGGGCAGTTGGAGAAGAAAGTGTCAGTGTGAGTAAACAATGCCCCATCATTGGTATTGGGCAGAGTAATAGTGCCCCATCATAGGTGTCAGGGGGAGAAATAGTGCACTATCTGTGTATGTCAGTGGGAGGATTAGTGGCTATCACTGTGAATCTATTGTTGCTGGAGGGGATCTATTTTTGCTCGGAGGTGGGTAGGGGCACAGTCAAAGGTGGCTTGGAAGGGAGGAGTTCCTGCACCTATTCTCTGAGAAAAAAAGCCCTGGGCACACTCCAACAGTTTCACTTTATTCCGGTTATAAATATCCAACAGGCAGAATCACATACAGTGAGGGAGTTCCCCCACTGTATGTGATTCTGCCTGTGGGAACTTTATAACATGAATAAAGCAGATCTGTTGGAGTGCAGCCATCTGGGATTTTTCTTGTTTGTCTACTATGCCCCACTTTTGCTGACAATGGGGGGAATAATACCTCAAGGACCGGATAAATGCGAGCAAAGGGCCACATCCAGCCCCTGGGCCACAGTTTGTAGTCCTCTGACCTATACTATACCTTCATTGCACAATAGCCCATTCAAAAGAGGACTCAATTGATTTTCTATCCAACAAACACCTTGCTTCTATTAGTCCAGTGCTATCACACATACATATTGGCTGTTGTTTCTCTTGGACAGCAAGTATGAGAACATTTTCCCAATGCGACATGTAAAGCAAAAAAAAAAAAAATTGGACAGGTTTAATTTGAGCACCTTATGCAAATTGAGATTCATTAAATGCTCTACCTACTCTTCCCGAGAATTCAAAGAAGCCCTTAGGACTGATTTATTAACACAGCTGCAAAACAATCTCATCGAGAAATACCCCGGCCATAAACAACATTCCGACTGGTGTACTAAGGATGCTAAGATTTACTGCAAAAGAGAAATCTGCCAGAACTCTAGACAAGAATCTTCAATCTTCTGCTGAGAACTGGCCATCAGAATCAGACCCAACAACATAATGAAAATGTCCTAAATTCATACAAGAACCTCAAATTACATTCATTATTGTTTATCAAAGTCACCACGTTGTGTAGTTGTGGTAATGTTATGTTGACCTCGATGCCATAATAACTCAATGATCGCAACATAGAGATGAAATTAGATGATTTAGGCTTTGTTAGAGAGATATAGCAAACTCAGTTTGAAGGCCATTTAAACCACTAGAAATCGGTTACACTAAACAGGGATTTTTTTAACACAGAATAACAAGTCGTAACTTAAAATTGTCAACATCGCAACACAACATTACCATAACTTTTTCAATGGTTGTGATGTTATCATATTCCTGCATGAGGAGCTTGAGATAATGAGGGTGGCCTCTTGCACATTTCCCATCCGAGCACCCCTAGAAATTGACAGGTGCGAGCAACGGTTTGTAACCATAAGACTTTCTATAGGATTAGAGCAGCACAATGATTTATTTATACTGATGATAAATATTCAGGCTGGTGATTTGCAACTTCCTCCCTAAGCTCTGGAAGCTTCTTCCAAAGGCAGGGGGAATCAAACTCCCAGACTGGGAAACCTGAGGAGAGCAGGACAAACGATCACTGCTCCCTAAAACGTAGAAGGAGCAAAAAATGTAATTTACCTAGCATCAATCATTAGGATGGTGCTATAAACTTGTTGGAGCTGATGTCAGTAAGCAGAAGCACAACCCCAACTGCATCCTGACCAGTAGAGAGCAGAGCTGGGTCACAAGCCGAATTCGGTAACAGCCAGGCAGAAAGGCACCAAATCATGAGCAGAATCAAGGACAGAGATAAGCAAAGATTGGCAACGTGCAGGCAACAAGGTATAGAATCGATATGCAAAATCTTGGTCAAGAGCCCAAGTCGAGGTCAATAACACAGGTAGGAAGCAGACATAAACAGGCAGGGGTAATCCAGGGGCAGGTCAGACAAAAGGCGGGTCAATGCCAGAGTCAAGCAGATTCAGGATAAAGGATAACAGAGATACAAGTTGAAAGACCACTCAGCAATGATCCCATGCAAGGCCAAGATTTAAATAGTCCACTAGGCACCAGCATCTGTGGTGGAGGTGCCAATGCTTTCACACGCATGCTGCTGTGTGCGTGTTCCTATGTGCATGTGCATTCTTGAACACTTATGCTCCCATGCACGAGCCTTATGGCTGGCTTGAACTCTCTGATGGTTGACATTATGTTCCTAACAGATGTACAAAATGTAGAGGAGTTTTAAAGCCTAATGCCGCGTACACGCGATCGTAATTTCCGTCAACAAATGTTCGATGTGAGCTTTTGGTCGGATATTCCGACCGTGTGTAGGCTCCATTGGACATTTGCTGTGGGAATTTCCGACAACAAATGTTTGAGAGCTGGTTCTCAATTTTTCCGACAACAAAAGTTCTTGTCGGAAATTCCGATCGTGTGTATCCAATTCAAATCCTACGCATGCTCGGAATCAATTTGACGCATGCTCGGAATCATTGAACTTCATTTTTATTGGCTCGATGTAGTGTTGTACGTCACCGCGTTCTTGGCGATCGGAATTTCCAACAATATTTGTGTGACTGTGTGTATGCAAGACAAGTTTGAGCGAACATACGTCGGAAAAAAATCCACGGTTTTGTTGTCGGAATGTCCGATCGTGTGTACGCGGCATATCTGTACCTTCCACAAAAAGCAAACAGTTAAACTCGGGGTGCTGAACATAGTAAACGTGCATAATCTTACTTTTTTGTGTAGCTTGTGTCCAGCGCCGGTACAAAGTCTACTGCCTAGACCGCACAGAAGACCACCGTGTTTTTTCTGGCCTGAGGAAGTGTTCCCTATTTAATGATCAGCCTGAGGCCTTCATCATTGCTTGTTGTTGCGCAGCACTGCACTTCAGGGCTCTCCAGCGCACACTTTCCCTAATCATAAAAGCTTAATTAGGCTGACCTTCAGTCTGGGCCTGATTAACTGGTTGGTCTGTCTGCAAATGCCATGGATGGAGGACCATCTCTCACTAATTTATTGAAGTGACGAGCAAAGGGAGCGCTAAACTGATAAGCAATTTAGGAAAAAAAATACTATCAACCGAAAAAAAAGGACAATCATTTTCACCAAACAACTTCATTGGTTAATTTTTTAGTGCTCCTTCACTTCTTTACCTCACGTTTTCACCCAAGGTCGCTCAGTGTGTAAAAGAAAACCCCATTTTGGAAGCTGCCTAACTGCTATATTAACTGTAGCACTACCCTCTCCTCTTAGGGTAAAGGAGGGGCACCCATGCCACAAGCCCATGTCCTCTAGTTCAGAGGTCAGGCGGTGTATATGTACCTGGGTCCCGCAGCGAGTTGCCTCCTTCCACTGGTTCCCATCTCCAGAATGTAGAGACGAGTCTGTACTTTTCCCTCTTTAATAAAGTCAATGTTCAAGCCACTTAAACTCCAACGTTGAGTTTATTTTGTATCTTTGCTTGATAGGTAGAGAGAGAGTAGATGAAAGAGATAATAGATGGACTCCCAGACTTATCACCACTCGGTCCCGAGTGGGTACAGCTCACCCGGATAGTCCCTCAATGGTCCTAGCAGCCAGTGTGGAGCTCGAACAAGCAATTTAAATCCTCCAAGGACAAGTTCAGTCTGTCCTCAAAGAGCAGCAGCACTTCCCTCCGACAGGTCACCAGGCCTTTCCCGAGACAGCAATCTAACTATCACTCATCTCCTGTTATGGGACCAATCCTCCCCTGGCTTCCTCTTGGTCCGAGCGGATACCCTCACCCGGGCATCCTAGGACTCCAAAGTTCTGTCTGCAGACCCAGTTGAAGGTACTGGGCCTACCCGGAAAGTTGCAGTCTCAGGCCGAAGGTGCCCAAGACTCTTCAGTCGGGGTACGCACCCCCCCTCCTTAGGGGGCACACTCCTCCGGGTACTTGTCCCCGGGTCTCTCCTCTAATAAAATGGCGTCTGCCTCTTTTCTATCCTCTCCAGGCATGCACAGCAGGCAGAACCAGCCCACTGCATGGTAGCCGAGAGAGGACATCCAATCGCGCCAATGCAACCTATGGTTCAACCCTGACCCAACATGGCAGCGCCACCTGCAGGCCACAGGGAACTTTACATAGGCACACAGCAACAAAGCAGGGTCCAGCACAATTAGAAGGCCCGAGCCATACTAGCGCTCGGGTCATCCCCCTAATTTTAGACATAGAGACCCCCTAAATTTGGAGTACCCGCTACATAGCATATTAATAAGTTCTCCACATTATTGAGACCTAATAATTTTTATAGATTCAGTGCCACCCCTGACCAAAATGGACTCTGTCTGACATTTGTCTGTTTATGCCATTGATCGATCCTGTAAATAGTTTGGCATGTGTTGTAACCAGCTTTTCTGTGGTTATCTTGATCCTCATCCTGTTACTTTGGCTATTGTTTGTCATTACTGTGTCTATCAGATTGGAACCTGAGCTTTGTTTGTATCGGTTAGTCTGCACCTGATCTAGCTATCTGCCTGCTATATGCTCTCAGCCTCTCACAATCTGTCTGTCTTAGTCCACTGTCCCTCCTGGTTGATAAATTGGTCCATCATACTCTCCAATACCTTTATGCCCTGTACACACAATAGGATTTTCCGTCCAAAAAAGTTGGATGTGAGCATTTGGTCAGATATTCCGACTGTGTGTAGGCTCCATCCAACATTTTCTGTCAGAATTTCCGCCAGCAAACGATTGAGAGACGGTTCTCTGATTTTCAGACGGAAAAAGTTCTTGTCGGAAAGTCCACTTTTCTGTATGCAATTTTGATGTGCAAAAAAACACGCATGCTCAGAATCAAGCAGAAGAGCCGAACTGCCTATTGAACTTCATTGATCTCGGCTCGTTGTACGTCTTGTACGTCACTGCGTTCTTGACGGTCGGAATTTCCGACAAGATTTTTGTGACCGTGTATATGCAACACAAGTTTGAGCCAATATTCCGTCGGAAAAAATCCACGGTTTTCTTGTCGGAATTTCCAATCGTGTGTACAAGGCATTAGACTTTTAAAGGCACACATTACAAGTTATTTTTTTAGTTTTTAATGGTATTATCACGTGTAATAATATCACCTGCTACATCTAAGAGGTAAAAGGTTCATTAATATATGTCAGAGAAAAAATTATAAAAAACATGTAGCACAGACCCCAAATTGGCCCTGCAGATTTGTCCCAGGTTCTATACCCAAATGGTTCCATGGCTGCCAGGCACACAACAGCCCCACAGTCTTGTGATATAATGACCAGGCAGTGAGTGTCTTTTCAAGGTTTAATGCTCCTTGGGGTGTAGGGGAGCTTTGGAAAACTCCAGAATGTAGTACACAAGATATTCAGAGAACTTTCACTCTCTTCAGGGTGTGATATCGGGGGATGTCTAGCTCAGTGGTAGATGCATTTTCAGTGAACTTCGGTTTAAGGGCGTGGTGGCCCACTTTTATTGAAAGTGTAGCCCTGGGGTTGCTACTACAGTTATTATGTTGAACGGTTCATTGTTTCTTGAATATGAGTTTGGCTCCCCATAGTGTCTGTTGAACTCTGTCAGGATTTTTCATTTCTTCTGAAGAAGTGAGCAGAGCCATGCATTGTGGGATATGTAGTCTGGATGGGGAAGTGACTTGTTTGGCTGAATCAGCTCTGGACTACCAGACACACAATGCAAAGCGCACAGAACAGCCTGCTGGGAGGGGAGATAAAAGGACAGGCACGGCCTGCTTTCAGCATCTCTGGACCCATTCAACACCTGTCAGCAGGAGGTCTGTGAGTGACCAGGAGTGAAAGACTGCGGCCTAGACAGCGGAGAGCCGGATCGAACGCCTCAGAGGGATCTTAGAGGACGGCCCTGCTAATCTAGCGGGCGGATCGGCCTGCGCTTCAGAGCAATTGAAGCCATCTGCATTCCAGCCCACCAGGATTTGCAGCACGGCGTGGTGACGCCATCTTCACTGACGGAGGCACCAGGAGGAGATTCCGGAAGGAGTCCAACATCTGCTGGGATCCATTGTGGTGAGAGGGCACCTGCCCATCCAAGTAGTGATTACAGGATTGCTGAGTGAGTTTCTTTCCTACAGACTGCTGGTGAGACTTGTAGTTCCACGGCTGTAGATCTGCTGCACCCAGGCATCATACAGCTAGACTTTGGGGCCTTGCTTTTCTCCCCTGTGCTGTAAGGTCAGTACTGTATTACTCACACATATAAGAAGGAATTTACAAGTGGGAATAGTTCTTCAGCTGAGAAATTATTAGCAACTTGCTCTTCAGCCATTGCCTTTTGTTCTTTTGGATTACAAGCAAATACAAAATCATCACTTCAGTATAATATCAGGCTAGCTGAAGACATCCGGAATTTAACCACTTCTCTACTGTGCACGAAAACCCCCTTCCTGCCCAAGCCATTTTTCAGCTTTCAGCGCTGTCACACTTTGAATGACAATTGCGCGGTCGTGCGACGTGGCTGCCAAACGAAATTTGCGTCCTTTTTTTCCCACAAATAGAGCTTTCTTTTGGTGGTATTTGATCACCTCTGCGGTTTTTATTTTTTGCGCTATAAACAAAAGAAGAGCATCCATTTTGGAAAAAAAACACTATTTTTTACTTTTTGCTATAATAAATACCCATTTTTTTTTTTTAAATAAAATTTTCCTCAGTTTAGGCCGATACGTATTCTTCTACATATTTTTGGTAAAAAAAAAAATCGCAATAAGCGCGTATTGATTGGTTTGCACAAAAGTTATAGCGTCTACAAAATAGGGGATAGATTTATAGCATTTTTATTTTTTTATTTTTTTATTAGTAATGGCGGCGATCTGCGATTTTTTATTGTGACTGCGATATTGCGGCGGACACATCGGACACTTTTGACACATTTTTGGGACCATTCACGTTTATACAGCGATCCCTGCTATAAAAATGCATTGATTACTGTATAAATGTGATTGGCAGGGAAGGGGTTAACCACTAGGGGGCGGGAAGGGGTTAAATATGTTCCCTCAATGTGTTCTTACTGTGGGGGGAGGTGACTGACTGGGGGAGGTGACCGATGGTTGTCCCTATGTACAAGGGACACACCATCGGTCCCCTCTCCCTCACAGGACGTGGATCTCTGTGTTTACACACAGAGATCCACTTTCCTGCTCGTTTCCCGGGCAATCGCAGGTGCCCGGCGGCAATCGCGGCCGCCGGGCACGCGCACCGGGGCCTTGTGAACGCGGCAGGCGCGGGCGCGCGCCGCTGGCAGCAAGCGCGCGCCTCCTAGCTCGTTTTAAAGGGAGGACGTCATATGACGTCCTCCCAGAACGAGAGTATCCTCCGCCCGCCATCAATTGACAGTGGGCGGGGGACAAGTGGTTAAGGAACATTTACCACTTTCTTCTTCTACTAAGCTTTACTGCTCTCTACATTGGAGTTATGCTCTGAACTTTCACCTAGGGGGAGCCATTTAGTGAGAAATAGTCAGAGCTTACACTGTGTTACTGTATTCACTGTTGTGCATTTTTGGTACCGGTCTGTGTGTTGAGGCCTCAGCGGGAAGGTATTCAATACATGTGTTAAAGGTATTGAAGGCCTATCTCCCTGTGCACCTGTTCACATATACCCCTTCAGGTTGTCACCAGGTTACAAGTACATGATGTATGTGCCCTGAATAATATTTTTGTTGACTATAACCTGTGTTCATTCATCTGTTATTCATACCCCTTTTATTGTGTTATACTTTATCTCAGTAAACATCTCTGAGAGGTTCAGTGCTATTGTGTGAGTTTCTCATTACTAACGTGACATTTTAGGATGGAACCCAAGGTGTCAGAGGTAAGAGAGGATCTGCAGAGTCGGGGTGGCCAGTGGGTTATAGAGTCAATCAGCAGCCCCCATGGGGGTACAACTACAAAAGTAACAAAAATGAAAGTTCATACATGCATGGGTTGCCCACACAGCGGTTCTTCTCCCAAAAATTATAACAAAAACAAAATTGTTAAGCCACCTGGCTCTCAAGGCTCACTCAGCCTTGGTCGCAGTACAAAGCTGCGCAGGCCCACTCCTGGCCTCTAGGAAGGGACTCACCTGATACTCCAGGCTTTCACACTCCTCTAAGACTCACGGTCCCCAGGACTCTCTCTTTCAGTTGTCTCAACTATGGTCTCCCCTACTCTCTCACTAGCCAAACTCTCTCAGTCCACCGACCTGGAAACTCTCCCACATGGAGCGCCGTCTTAAGCTTATTGCCTGAATTCTTAAACAGTAGCACACCTCCCTCCTGTCTGCAGCAACTGCTACAACACCAACTTCTCCCCCCCCCCCCTTCTCTGAGCTATGCTCAGCTCTACCTTATAATGGGTGTGTGCACCTGGAACAATACTGGATGAAAGAGTCCTACATCACTTATATTATTAATAAACAGGTCGCTGTATATCGCTGGCCTCTCCCGGGTACAGGGCGCACGTGTGCACCCCCACCAGCCAACTCCTGATGTGACAAGATTTAGTCAGCAGATCTCGACCAATGATTCAGGGCCTAGACCTGCTGATCAGCTGTATCCAATTACATCCCAGAGCCCTGTGTTGACAATCAACACAGGGCCCTGTGCAGAGAGAACAATATCTCTGTTTCTTCTCCCTGCAAAGTAGGGAGAAGGAACAAACTGATTTTTAGTACAAAGCAGAACACATTACACAAATTAACACTTGCTAGGCACACACTTAACTCCTTGATTACCCAAGATGTTAACCCCTTCCCAGCCAGTATCATTAGTACAATGACAGGTGTAAACTTTTGGGGATTATAGCTCCATGGGACCAAGTGCATAAACCGTTGAACTTGAACAAAAAGGCTTTTATTTGTAAATAAACCTAAAATAAAGCTTCATTCAGCACACAGGAAAAATATAAAAACAAAGTCCGCTTATCTCCAGCATAAAGTAAAGTCCTGCTTGTCTTCAGCACAAAACAAATTAAAGAAAAGGCACATACAGTTTTTGTAGAGGGGTCTTCGCCCCAGAACTTCCAGAGCCCTTGCTGAATCCTTAAAAGCTCCCAGCAGACACACAGCTCATCTTCACAGGTGAAATCCCCATACTCCTTTCACAACACCTCTTGCACCACTTCCTGTTTTATGAGCGGTTCCTGGAAGCCTTTAACCCCCTGTTAGCTGACTCCCAGTGGTCAGGAGTGGAGGCTCTATCCCACCCGAATATCAATTTAGAGCCTCCGAAATTCCGGGCCCCAAATAACTCTTTATCAAGACAAAGAGGACTGCGAGCCAGTCCTCTCTGGGACTACTTATTTTGCCGGGAATTCCTCACCCATTCTGGGTGACCTCCTGAACACCATCACCACTCCTTAAAGGGACCACAACCCAAATATTGGTGCTATATAGCACCAGTCCAGGACCCAACCTTGGCGTCCTGTACACAGGGTATAGTTTTATTGCTGAACACTGTTATTAGTGTCACTGGTGATGTCAGTGGCAGTTAGTCAGTTGCCACCCAGAGGCAGTTAGTGTCAGATTGCCCGCCATACTATCACAGTCCCACTATAAGTCACTGATCACCACCATTACTAGTATTAAAAAAAATTCCAGTATATATATATGTATATATATATATATATATATATATAATTTTCTTTGTTTGTCGGTCTTCATTCGTTTATATCGCAAAAAAACAAACAAAACAGTGGTGAGCAAATACCACCAAAAGAAGAAAAAAAAAAGTATATTAATTTTGTTTGAGTACAGCGTTGCATGACCGCTCGATTACCAGTTACATAGTTACATAGTAGGTGAGGTTGAAAAAATACACAAGTCCATCAAGTCCAACCTGTGTGTGTGATTATATCTCAGTATTACATTGTATATCCCTGTATGTTGTGGTTGTTCAGGTGCTCATCTAATAGTTTTTTTAAACTATTGATGCTCCCCGCTGAGACCACCGCCTGTGGAAGGGAATTCCACATCCTTGCCGCTCTTACAGTAAAGAACCCTCTACGTAGTTTAAGGTTAAACCTCTTTTCTTCTAATTTTAGTGAATGGTCACGTGTTTTATTAATCTCCCTTCCACAAAAAAGTTTTATCCCTATTTTGGGGTCACCAGCACGGTATTTGTAAATTTAAATCATATCCCCTCTCAAGCGTCTCTTCTCCAGAGAGAATAAGTTCAATGCTCGCAACCTTTCTTCATAACTAATGTCCTCCAGACCCTTTATTAACTTTGTTGCCCTTCTTTGTACTCGCTCCATTTCCAGTACATCCTTCCTGAGGACTGGTGCCCAGAACTGGACAGCATACTCCAGGTGCGGCTGGACCAGAGTCTTGTAGAGTGGGAGAATTATTGTTTTATCTCTGGAGTTAATCCCCTTTTTAATGCATGCCAATATTCTGTTTGCTTTGTTAGCAGCAGCTTGGCATTGCATGACATTGCTGAGCCTATCATCTACTAGGACCCCCAGGTCCTTTTCCATCCTAGATTGCCCCAGAGGGTCTGCCCCCAGTGTATAGATTGCATTCATATTATTGCCACTAGCGGTCAAAAAAGGGTTAAAAGCGCACGCAAAGCGGCGCTTTGCAGGCGGTTTTGCAGCGCTGCCCATTCATTTCAATGGGCAGGGGGTGCTTTAGGAGCGGTGTATTCACTGCTCCTAACGCGCTGCAGAGAAACTGCTTGCAGGACTTTTGTTGACGTCCTGCCAGTGCAGCGCCCCAGTGTAAAAGCACTTTGGCTTTCACACTGGGATTGCAGCTGAGGCTTTTTTCAGGTGCTTTACAGGGGCTATTTTTAGAGCTAACGCACCTGAAAAACGGGTCTAAGTAAATCGCTATCCAGACAGCTTAGATTCCTCTTCAGGTCTAGAGCAGACTCTGCATGAATAAAGTTAGCACATTCTTTGGTAATCTCATGCCCATGACTTGGATCACACTTATTGCTTATACTCTGCACCCCTGACCTCAGACCCTAAGGTGTAGACAGACTTGTATGCTGATCAATCGTCTAAAACAAGAAGATACTGCGTGGTGCGAAGACAGACTGAAGCATTTGGAAATCCAATCCTTCTTCATCACAGTTCTTCAAACATTCTCCGTTCCTGACAGTGTATGCTTACCATCATAAGCAAACTTACTATGCATGCTTTCATGATACTATATTTTGCTGCAGATTATTACTTTAAACAGAAGAACATACAGTAGGCCCAAAATGTAATCAAAAGGAGTTGCCAACAATTGAGTAACATAAGCATATTGTCTGAAATTATCCTATTAAAAGACCATATTTATATCGTAATATTGTCCAATTCAGAACATTCCATTGTAAAAATTCAAATTAAAACCCAAACCTAGCTAAAACTTTTACTGACTGGCAGCTAGAACGCAAAGTTGTTGGAGATAGGCCCAAAAAAATGGGTCATGGCTTGAATGCAAAGTTGCAGGAGCTAGGCTCGAAAAAGTGGGTAATGGCTTAAATGGAAAGTTGTAGAAGCTAGGCCAAAAAAAATGGGTCATTGCTTGAATGTAAAGTTGTAGGAGCTAGGCCTGAAAAAGTGGGTCATTGATTAAATGCAAAGTTGTAGGAGCTAGGCCCGAAAAAATGGGTCATGGCTTGAATGCAAAGTTGTAGGAGCTAGGCTCAAAAAAGTGGGTAATGGCTTGAATGAAAAGTTGTAGGAGCTAGGCCCAAAAAAGTGGGTCATGGCTTGAATGCAAAGTTGTAGGAGCTATGGCCAAAAAAGTGGATCATGGCTTGAATGTAAAGTTGTAGGAGCTAGGCCTGAAAAAGTGGGTCATGGCTTGGATGCAAATTTGTAGGAGCTAGGCCCGAAAAATTGGGTTATGGCTTGAATGCAAAGTTGTAGGAGCTAGGCCCGAAAAATTGGGTCATGGCTTGAATGTAAAGTTGTAGGAGCTAGGCCTGAAAAAGTGGGTCTTGAGGTTAGCAGGGGTGCCCAAAATGTAATTGAAAGTTGCTGTCAAGTTTGGGGCAATAAGGATATGGTCTGCAAATATCTTAATAAAAGATCATCTTTACATTGTAATATTGTCTAATTCATAGTATTTTGTAAAAATTCAAATTAAAGCCCAAATCTAGTTAAAACTTTTATTTTGATGTGGTTGGTAGCTAAAATACAAAGTTGTAGGAGCTTGGCGTGAAAAAGTGGGCCGTGGCTTGAACAGTTGTAGGTGCTAGGCCAGAAAAAGTGGTTTCCTAAAATGTAATCAATAGTCGCTGACAAGTTTGGGGTAATATAAGAAATATGATCTGGAATTATCCCATTAAAAGGACATAGTTACATTGTAAGAATGTCAAATTCATAACATTTGCATAGTAAAAATTCAGATTAAAGCCCAAACATAGACAAAATAGACAAAATATTTAGTTTTTTTAGTTATAGAGAAGGTTAGGAAGGCATAAAACCCTTACTGGGTTTATAACATGTTGTGTAGGGTGACATTGAATTTAAAGTTGTGCCTGGTGGCTAGAATTCCAAATTTGCCAAAAAAGTGGATGATGGGGTAGTAGAGGCAGGTAATTGATAGCGGTTGTCAAGTTCTGGTTAATATAAACCCAACCCTTATTGGGTTTATTGCATGGTGTGTAGGGTGGCACTTAACTCTCTCAATTTGTGCCTGGTGGCTAGAATGCAAAGTTGTAGGGGCTTGGCCCAAAAAAGTGGTTTGTGGTGGTAGGAGAAATGTAATTGATAGGAGCTTTTGAATAATATAATTGTCTGTTATTATGTATTAAAAGGTCATAGTTCCGCTACCAGGCCTAGACGTAGGGATGGAACCCCCCCTGTGCTGAATATAGTTTTGGGTGATGACTCTCCCAAGCTTATATCAAATCTGTATTACACACTTCGACAGCGGGGTGCAGCTGCTATTTCTCACAGGGCCAAAACGGCATGGGAACTGGACGTAGGACCCATAGATGACGCTGACATATCTATCTGCACACTCTTTAACATACCTGCATATTTTGTTTCGCTATGCATAATATGTAACTGACCTTCTGTGGCTACATGTACCTGAATGGTTTGTAAAATGTGCTTTATATCAACAAAGTTGTTTTTTTCCAAGTAAAAAAAAAAAAAAAAAAGGTCATTTGCATATTAAAAATTTTGATGAAAGCGCCAAACTTAGCTAAAACTTGTATTTTAGTTATAGAAAAGGTTCAGAAGGCATAGAACCCTTATTGGGTTTTGCATAGAGTTTAGGATGGCAATGAACTCTCTCGAAGTCATGCCTGGTGGCTAAAATGCAAAGGTGTAGGAGCTTGGTCTGAAAAAATGGGTCATCGGGGTAGCAGAGGCACCCAAAAGGTAATTGATAGGAGTTGTCAAGTTCTGGGTAATATAAATATATTGCAAGGAATTATACTAAAAAAGGCCATAATTACATAGTAATAAAATCAAATTCATAACATTTTATTTTATTTTTTTAAATCAGGAATAAAGTTTATTAAGCTTAAACAAGCAAACATAACATACACAGCCAAAATGCATGAAGGAATTTTAGAGCGTCTACGTGCCATATACAGCATGCCACATACAGCAAAACATTACAGAGTGCCTCCCGAGTCTTCATCGCCTGTGATAGGCGGAACACTCAATTTCACAGCAGGCAGTGTTCCGCCTATCACGGACATCCTCTCATCCTCGTCTGTTTTATGAGGATGAGCGGATGTCCGTGATAGGCGGAACACTGAATGCTGGGAAATTGAGTGTTCCGCCTATCACAGACGAGGAGGACTGGAGGAGGCGCGGATTTTGAATAATGGAATGGCCGCCGGGATTTGGGACGCCGCCGATCTTAGGTACTGTACACGGCGGGCACAGTGACTGAGACTTGGACACATTGAGGCACGGGCACAGTGAGGCATGGGGCACAGTGAGGCACAGTGAGGCATGGGGCACAGTGAGGCATGGGGCACAGTGAGGCACAGTGAAACATGGGCACAGTGAGGCATGGGGCACAGTACCAATATTATTTATTGTTATCCCTCCTATTATTTTTATACACTGAAAAAATTACGTATATCATCCTTCTACCGCCCCGCCCCCGCCCCCCGTGTATATATAATATAACCAATATAGTTACTTTGCTGAGTAACTAATTACTTTTTCAATGTAGTAACTGAGTGAGTAACTCCATTACTTTTTGGAAGAAGTAATTTGTAACTGTAACTAATTACTTTTTTAACGTAAGATGAACAACACTGTCTCCTGCACACAACACTGCCAAGTGTTGCTGAGGATTCCTAGAGACTTTGGCCCAGCTGTGTTTCCTGCATTATCCGGTATACTTCAGGTGACCACTGGCTCTACTCTCCTGTACCCATCCGGCAACCAGTGCTTCTTTGGGCACTACATCTTCTTTACCATCTTCAGGGGTGTACTGCGCTTAGCCGCAAGGGGAGCCCTCTCGGCATTACGGCCTCCAAACCAGGTACGTGACAGTGGGAGATCGTCCAAGATCCCCAGTATGCATCTGATGGGCTCAAGTAGTATTGTAACATGAAAGACAAAGTTAATAGTACTAACCACTGCCTACCAGTAACAATGTAGTGTGGCAGCGCCACAGAAGATGTATAAGATCCCCATTCATAGTTGTGCACTTAGCGCACAGTGGAGGTTGTGGGATACCCATGCGGTGTACCCAAAGCTGGAGGTAGTAAAAGTGCATTGTGAAGGGGAGGTGGAAGGCAGCTCGTAGGTCCTCAAAGGACCGGAGCAATCCATTATGAAAAATCTGCCTCAAATGAGTGATGCACCATCGTGTCTGCATCCCTGCATGTGGCAGGTTCACTAGTTCCGTATACATGGGATTATGCTAGTGTAGTCTGTGAATCCCACAACACTCTATATAGACCGCACCTTTAACCAGATTTTTTGAAGCAGAGAGTACGTGGAGTACAGCCTGTTAGAAGTATTAAAACATGAGGATTCTAAGGCCCCCCGATATGTCCTGTGTTTATATGTGAAATCGCATAATGGATAATGCAGATGGGGACACATTCAAAACATTTTGCATAGTAAAAATTCAGATTACAGCCCAAACCTAGCCCAAAAATTTAGAAATATCCATTCTGGGGGATATACCATGGTCCATATTGGAATTTGGAACTACCAATTCTAGGCTCTAACGAAGGGGAATTTTTTGGCCCAGAAACATTCTTTCCATTGGTTGTGACCTTACTATCAGCAATAAAGAATATATGGACTTTTGAATTGATTGGTGCTTGGTCCCTTCCATTCACACAAAACTCCTCAAGCTGGGAATGTCCCACTCTTGAGGGACCACCCACCTGCTTAGAGCAGCTGAGATCCTTTTGAGAAGAACCACTACCAACCTACATCTGAAGAGAGCCAAGCTTCAAAGTCCAGCACCTCTACTTTATTTTATTTTTTTCATTGCACAATGTGTGTTGATAAGGCCTGTAGCAGTCTTCATGTTTTATGATAGGTTACAATGCAGGATCTAAATTGGAAGAGGGTAACAATGCGTTGTCATCCTATAACAGGAAGTGCCTAAAAAAGATATTCGTGGAAGGATCTCCAGGGATTGTTTTAATATTGAAAACAACTGTAGCCAGGAGCCAGCTATTGTTGCCTACAATTCAGGGACAGCGTGCAGTGCTTATAATGTGGAGCTGTCTCCCCCTAGTGTTGGCTTGGACTCCATGTTGTAATTTCCTAAAAACAAAGCAAAGCATCGTCGGATGTGTAGTTCAGAATGCTGGGGTTTCAATTCTAGCAGGACTGGCCTGAACTACAACTACCAGACTTCTGGGAAAGAAGAACAGACTGCTGGGAGAGGATATAAAGTCGCTGGTCTATGCCTATATCGCTCTCTTGGGACCCCAGCTTGGATCGGCCAGCAGGAACTCTGTGCCTGTGTGTGCTGCGGCCGAGTTGCAGCCTGCACAAGAAAGAGTTAACAAGCGGCGTCCAGAGGGATATCTGCGGACAGCATCGCCTCCGTATCTTGCAGTGGTCTGGAGGCTGTTCCTGATCCTTCCATAATACCTGCCCTTCAGATCCGGGTGGGCCACGGCGCATTGCAATGGAGGTCAGACGCCATTCCCTGAGCCAGGACTGGGAGGGAGATCCTGAAAAGCCATCACCATCCTTATTGCTACCAGCAACTTCAGTTACAGTGTCAGTGAGCTGGCACCTGCCCATTTAATTCCATAGACACTGTTTACAGATACCATTGTCTTTGTCAACATTTCTGGTACTTGTAGGGCCACCGGATGCAAGTTCATTTAATCCCATGGACACTGTATACAGACACCCGTGCTTTCGCTCAAATCTCTGGCATTTGTAGTCCTACAGGGTACAATACCATTAAATCAACATACACCATGATCACTGGTGCTTAGGTTATACAGGGAAAGTCTGCATCCTCTATTGGTTACCCACATACCAGCTAAATTTGCTCTGCTTGACCATCCAGGATCATTTCATCTACCATTCTTTAAAGGGGAAGTAAACCCTTTATTTCCCTGCAAGGGTAAAGCATAATGGGCTACTATGCATCGCATAGTAGCCCATTGTGTGTCACTTACCTGAAACCGAAGCCTGCAATGTCACCGATGTCCCCACTGCCTGGAAGCGTGCATCTTCACTCCTCTTCCTTCCGGGGGCCGCGGACTGCAGCTCTGTGACTGGCCGGAGTCGCGTGACGGCATGATCCCTTTAGAAATGGCACGATCGTGCCCTCTCTAAAGTGCGCATGCCCCGAAGACATCGGCACATGGCTTCATTGTAAATATCTCCTAAACCGTGTAGGTTTAGATGATATTTCCAGCACCTACAGGTAAGCCTTAATCTAGGCTGACCTGTAGGTAAAAGTGGTTGTACAGAGTTTACAAGCACTTTAAGTGCTAGCTGAAAACCTGCCGGATTCCACAAAGTTATTTTCAACCCCTTTTATTCCTTTCCCATCTTCACAAGTGACTAGTGTTTAACTTAAGGGGTCTGCTTTCAGCTATCTGGAACTCTGCTTAAAGGAGCCAGCCAAGTCATTAATGCAACAGTTTGCTGAATGTTTTGCCAGTTGCTCAAGTATTAGGTGCCTATGGGCTGAAGATACAGAAAGGAAGTGGTCTGACATAGTCAACAAAAGTGTCAGTCCCCTACCTTTTTGCGGCTTGTTCACATAGGTTTCAAGGACTGAAACCGGGTTTGATTGTATTTAACCATACTGTGATTCTTTGCATTTTTGCCTTATTGACAGAAATCCTTAGATTGTATAATTGCATTGATTATTAGTGATTTTTCGCCCTGAGATAAGATATTCACTTGAAGTACAATTTTATTTTATTCACTTCTTTGTGTCTTTCTTGCCACAGTAAACAAAAACTAAACTGTTTCATCACCATTGTGTAAGTTTCATATTATTGGTGTCAATGGGTAATAATGACTGAACCCAGGGTGTCAGAGGTGTCGGAGGACTTGCAGATTTGGGGCAACCAGTGGGGTACAGATTCTATCAGCGTCCCTCACGAGGGTAGCGCTACACAACTTTGGAAAGGAAGCATGTTACATCTATTTTAGCTGTAGTGTCATTAAATTAATAACATTACAATAAGCAGTACTGAAAAAGAGATTTCACGCTGTAAAACCATGTCAAATATGGACCAGTATTGTTTTACATTTTAAATTGTGAAAACCTGTTATCTGTATTTTCACCAGAAAGGATTTCATGAGTATAAAAGAAAGACTTGTATTGCTGAAAGGCACAAGGCTTAACTTTCCCTGCCTGTTGATAGGAGCTATAAATCCAGACACAGACATTAAAAAATTAAAATAAAAAATAGATTTCAGCGCTGCTCTCTATCCTCACTTTTCACACTGGTTTGAGGATTAACGCCACCTATCATCACACCACATGAATGATTAGTCACTGTGGAATTATCCTCCCAGGACTCCCCAACTTGCCGAATGGGAAAACATTCTGTATTATAGAAAAATAGTACAAAAGATGGGCTTGGGTTACTTTTCCTCTAAGCCATTTACAGACAGTTTCCATTAGACAGAAGGCTTAGGGAAGTTACTTATGGCTGCCATTCAAACATTTCTATATTTTATTGGTTCAACTCCAGAAAGAGCTGTTGGTGTTCTTTAGACATCATAAGTGAAAATTAGAGTGTTTTAAAATTCAGATTTTTTTTTCACATTTTGTTGAAATGCATTGCAGGCAACAAAGAAGCTAAACATAAAGTCCAATTCCAGCTAATTGAATTTAAAAATAGTAGTCCTGCTCCAGGAAAACTTAAAAATGCATTGTTTTCTGCAGTACTCATCTCCTGATCCACCTAGACTGGCTGCTTCAGAAACTGGTTTTGTACATGCCAGAAATTTAACACTCCCATTGGTTGTGCTCTCAACCAAACTGTCAAACCATCCAATGGCTGGTGTCATGACTGATCACATATGCAGCATCATGGCAGGTGTAGATTAAACAGAGGCAAAGAAAGATGGCAGCTTCCTTGGCTGAAAACGATAGGAGGGTTTACTTATGCTTTAAGCATCCAATTTTGTCCCCACCATTCAGGATCCTGTTTTGTCCCCACCCTTCAGTATCCAGTTTTGTTCCCACCCTTCAGGACCTGGTTTTGTTCCTACCCTTCAGGATCCAGTTTTAGAACCACATTTCAAGATCCAGATTTGCCCCTATCCCTCAGTATCCAGTTTTCTTCCCACATTTCAGGACCTGGTTTTGTTCCCACCCTTCACGAACCAGTGTTGAACCAAATGTCAAGATCTAGTTTTGTCCCCACACTTTAGGACCTGGTTTTGATCCCACCATTCAGGAACCAGTTTTGTATCAAATTTCAACATCCAGTTTTCTCCCTACCCTTCAGGATCCAGTTTTGTCACCAACCTTCAGGAACAAGTTTAGTACTCACCCTTAAGCATACAGTTTTTAGCTCCACCCATCAGGATCCAGTTTTGTTCCCACCCATCAGGATCCAGGTTTGTCCCCATCCTTCAGGATCTTGTCTTGTTCCCACCCTTCAGAATGCAGTGTTGTCACCACCCTTCAGGCTCCAGTGTTGTCACCACCCTTCAGGATCCAGTGTTGTCACCACCCTTCAGGATCCAGTGTTGTCACCACCCTTCAGGATCCAGTGTTGTCACCACCCTTCAGGATCCAGTGTTGAACCAAATTTCAAGATCCAGTTTTGTCCCCACACTTCAGTATCCAATTTTGTTCCCACTCTTCAGGAACCAGTTTTGTACCAAATTTCAACATCCAGTTTTCTCCTCGCCCTTTAGAATCCAGTTTTGTTCAGACCCTTCAGGATCAAGTTTTGTTCCCACCCTTCAGGAAGAAGTTCAGTACTCACCCTTAAAGTGATTGTAAAGGTTACATTTTTTTTTTTTGTAAATAACAAACATGTTATACTTACCTGCTCTGTGCAAGGGTTTTGTACAGAGCATCCCGATCCTTCTTTTCTGGGGTCTCCCAGAGGCGCTCCTCACTCCTCCTCTTCATCGGGTGCCCCCGCGGAGAGACGCTTTCCATGTGGGCACCCATGGTTCCTGTTGCTATCAATCTATCCAATGATGACCTGAGACAGTGGCTGGAGCTGCTGGGCTCATGCTCGCTGCTGGAACGATGTACTGCAGTGCCGATGGTATGTACAGTGAGGTCAGGAAGGCTGGCCAAGATAATCGAAGTTGGTTCACTTTTTCAGGGAATACAGATTTTTCTGGCACATAGATATAGGCATGGTATATACAGAAGAATGGTTAACAGGCGCGTGCATGCACGTGGGAATTCACAAAAGCGCATGCGCACACACACACGATCCGCCAGACAGATTATTTAAAGGGAGCTTATAACGGATCTTCAGCTGTATTCTGTGTCCTGATTGATCCTGCATGTTCTTCCGTTGGTGACCTGGCGTGTTCTTGACCTGACCTTGGATTCCGTTTCTGTCTTGCTGTTTACCATTGACCTGGCTCCGTTCCTGACTTTGGCTCTGCACATGATTTGGTACCTCACTGCCCTTCTGTTGACGACCCCAGCTATTCCTGAGATTCTGCTTCTGCCTCTGATCCTGGCTCCCAGTACCACCTGAGTGCTTGCCTGACTGTCTGCTGCACCAGCTCTGTACAGTGCTGTATGTTCCAGCCCCCAGAGTCCTGACAAGCGACCTATCCAAAACCATCAAGGTATGTGGAGCGTCCCTTTAGTCTGGACCAGTTCTCCAAACACTACCGCTGTTCCTGCTCTTCTGGTTCCACAGTCTCCTTGGAGTCGCATTTTCTGTTACAGGTTCTGCAATCAACATCCAGATAAAAGAAAGCAAAGGGCCGCAATCAGACCCTAGACCACAGTTTGGAGACCACTGCCTTAGGCCAGTCATAGGCGGTTTGAGTCGTGTGTGGGCAGACTTAATGTACTAAGTTGATTAATCAATCAACTTGAGTACAACCAGCCTGTCGGATTCACTTGGGAGATGGCTAATCCCCCCCTTCCCCCCACTGGGAGCAGACAATTGCTCAACAGGAGGGAATCCCCTGTCAGCAATGTATTGATGGGGGAACCCGTGGTTGCAGAAAATAAATTCTCACCGACTATGGTCGCCTTAGACTAAAAGGAGCAGTTAACACTTGCAGTGTGGGCACAGCCCCATGGTAAGGGAAATTTTTTATTTATTTTTTGCTTGAGGTTGGGCTTTAAGTTTGGCTGCAGTAGTTAGATGGTGAGGTTGAAAAAAGTCTATCAAGTCCAAAAATGAAAAGAAGGGGTTGGGTTCCCCTTAAAATGTAAGCCTTTCACATAGGGGGGTACCTTGCTAGGTAGGTAGATTCCCCCTTCCAAGACACCATGTCTCAATGTTGACCACCACCATCCACCTCAATGCCATCCAAAAAAGGAAATGGGGATAATAGTGGAATCTGGAAGCCCCCCTTAAAATTAGGGGGTGTCCAGATATATGTCCCCTCCTAGGGGAACAAGTAAAGTGATACAATAGTACCCAGGGCCCCTACTGATTCCAAGAAAGAGTTAAAAGGTATGGCACATAACACAGCCCGTTTTTTGCCCTCCATGGTTCACCTAGAGCTCATTGTTGTCCCGAAACTCATCCCTATTAAGTAACACCGCACTCATTTGTATGTGTTAAGCACACAAATGATATAATTACTCCAATTACACAGACATAATTAAATCTGTCAATGTTGCACTAAACGACACCAGGGACTAGAAGTGCAGGCAATCAGGAACATTAAGGTCTCTGGCGGAATTTATGTGTTGCACTTAATTGGTTGAAACCACATTGTTCAGTTGGTGTTAAATTACTGAGAACACACAAGCAGCTGTGACTTCATATTTATTCTCTATTGTACAGTAGAGAAAAAAAAAATTCCTCTTTGGCTAATCAAGCAAGAGAATGCTCAGGTTAATCTGTGAATGAGATGCAACACATCCTCGCGTTATGCTCTGTTGCAGTGTGATAGCTACGTTACAATGTAACAAATTCCTCCCTTGTTACCGGGATTGAATTGCCACTAATACACCCAATGGGCAAAATGGTTAACAAGACAGGTTCATAAACAAGTACACAGTAAACTAAATCATTTTTTTTAGTGCTGCAGCTTCTTTGCAGCCCCTTCTAGCCTACAGGCACTCCAGCAATGGCTGCATGGTGGGTTCCCTGCTGACAACAGTGGACCATATCTGAGTAATAGGTGTTGAAATGGCCACTGGCAGTTCCCATTGGAAGCACCAGCCAAGCGCATTACATTAATACAGCTTTTAATAATTATTAAAAGCAATTATTACACTCACAAGCAAGTTAACAAGCCAATCAATGCATTCAAAAACACAGATGACAGATTGGCAACATTCATTCATCAGCATGGAAAGAAGACATCGAGGTCCAATATTATTGGCTGACACATTTCAGGGGGTGACCCCCCCTCTTCATCGGAGCTAAAAAATGTGATACCTGTAGCCTGACATATACTGTATATATCTTAATAATATACAATATGAAAATCATAAGCTCCTCCTACTACCTGTGTGGGCTGGATCATGTGATCACATTATACTAGTCATCACATACATACATACCACATAGCCAAGATCATCGTTAACACCTTTCTGACTGCGTCTGTGGACTCCCAACCAGAACCACCCCTGTCAGGGAAGGGTTCACCCGTTGGTGGCACTGTCGGTCCTGTGGATCGCAGTACCAGTGTCCGCCAGCGGGTGTCCTCTGACACTCAGGATCTGTAGTGAGAGGACTCACCTGCTGGTGGCACTGTTGAATCCCTGGGCCGTAGTACCGGTGTCCACTATAGGGTGTATCCCGGCAGTGTGGAGCAGACAGCACCTCCTATGGTCAGGTGTTACCTAAGGCTAATTACAGGCATACACATAAATACCCGGCAAGCTCTCACAAGCTTGCCTTGGTATCGTCCTTGTGCCCTGACCTGCTACCTTGAACATGCACCTGATCGTGAGCCTGCACCCGACCCTGATCCCGAGCTCATTCTGATCCTGATCCTGTCCCTCCAGTGTTTCTGTTACCTTGCATCCCTGCTCTGTATCCCGATCCATCCACCTTCTCCCTCTCCTGTCCTGTTCCTTTCCCCATTCTGCTGATTCCCTGTGTTTGACCTAGGCTTACGTTTATGATTCTGGTACTTCCCTTTGTTGTGTATAGTTATTTGTTGTTTGTGGGTCTCTGTATGGTTGGTTGTGCATTGTTTGTATTGGGGGTGTTTACTTATATATGTATATATATGTATATATATATATATATATATTGTGGGGGGGTTCGCTCGGCAGCGGGTGTGTGTGATCCCCTAGATGGGCTCCCCACACAAACACAGGCCCAGCAGACGGAGGTTGTGGTTTTCAAGATCAAAAAGGTGCGGTTTATTTCTCTATTTACAGTGACAAAAAAACACAGCAAAGCAAAAAGAAACATAAACAAAATAAACCCTGGTCAGCTTGACCTCTGACTAAACATGCAGGTTTCCTAACTAACAACTGGGATCAGCCTGGTGCTGTCCTAGTCCCTAAGTCCCTGGTTTAGTAAATGTCCAAACAAATAGCCACACAGGCTTTGTCTCACCGCACAGGGGTTCACTCTCCCTAGACAGTCCACACAGGTCTGGTTCCAGGCATGAGCAAACACCTAATGAAGCTGGGAGTTTTTATAGAGGCCTTAAACGAGCTGACAAGCTTCAGCTGGTCTCATCAACTCCCTGCCTGCACGACGCCCAGCACTCTCCCTAGAGGTATGAATCATCCATGAGCCCACTAGCCTCAGCTGGGCTTCATCAACTCCCTCCCTAGTTGTATAAGTCGGCATAAAGCCTGAATCTGGGAGAAATATATCTACCCCCCTGGATGCAACCAGGTGACTTTACCTTCCTGCTGTCACATACCCCCCCTCTTGTTTTAACCTTGGGGTTGGAACACCAGCAATCAGGCATTCATGTACTCGAGACAAAGCATCCACATTCCCCATTTGAACGCCAGGGCGATGCTTTACTGTGAAGTTGAATTCCTGTAGGGCCAGGAACCACCTATTCACTCTTCTATTTGTCTCCTTGTTTTGAGCCATCCACTTTAACGGAGCGTGATCCGTAACCATGTCAAAGTGCCTACCTAGCAGATAGTACCGAAGGGAATCTAGAGCCCACTTCACCGCTAAACACTCCTTTTCAACCGTGGCGTAATTTACCTCATGGGACTTCAACTTCCTGCTGAGGTAAATGACTGGGTGCTCTTCCCCGTTCCAGACCTGGGACAATACTGCTCCTAACCCCACATCTGACGCATCACTTTGTACGACAAAGTCTTTAGAGAAGTCGGGTGAGTACAACACTGGCTGGCTACATAAGGCTTGTTTCAAGAATTGGAATGCTGCCTCAGCCTCGGGGGTCCATTTAATCATGACCGACCCTTTCCCTTTCGTCAGGTTGGTTAGGGGCACAGCCTTAGAAGCAAAGTGGGGAATGAAGCGCCGATAATAACCCGCGATTCCCAGAAAGGCCCGTACCTGCTTCTTGCTGTTGGGACGTGGCCAACTCTGGATGGCCTCGACTTTGTTGAGTTGGGGTTTTATTACTCCCCTGCCAATGGTGTACCCAAGATATTTGGCCTCCTCCTGCCCAATGGTACACTTCTTGGGGTTAGCCGTAAACCCCGCTTCCCGGATAGAGTCTAGGACTGCTTGCACTTTTGGCAGATGTGAGGCCCAATCTGTGCTATGGACAATTACGTCATCCAGGTAAGCCGCAGCATCCTTCCGATGGGGCCTCAGTATCTGGTCCATTTTCCGCTGGAATGTGGCCGGCGCATTCTGTAACCCGAACGGCATTCTCTTATATTGGAACGCCCCGTCTGGGGTTACAAATGCGGTTTTCTCTTTGGCCGACTTGGCCAGGGGAATTTGCCAATACCCTTTTGTGAGGTCAAGAGTCGTCATGTATCGGGCTGTTCCCAGCCGGTCGATCAACTCATCTATACGTGGCATGGGGTAGGTGTCAAATTTTGTAACTTTGTTCAACTGACGAAAATCGTTACAAAATCGCCAGCTCCCATCCGGTTTAGGCACCAACACAATGGGACTAGACCAATCACTTTGGGACTCCTCTATCACCCCTAAGTTCAGCATTTTCTGTACTTCCTCCCGTATTGCCTCCCGTCGGGCCTCTGGGATCCGATAGGGTTTTAACTTCACCCTTTCACCGGGCGGGGTAATAATATCATGCTCTACCCCAGATGTTTGTCCCGGCAGCTCAGAGAACACCTCCTTGTTGCGAAGCACAAACTCCTTCACCTCCTGTTGTTGGGGTTGTGACAAGGTGGCTGCTATTCCAACCTCCGGAATCACGCAACCAGTTTGAGCTGGTGACCAAGTTTCTGCGACTAGGGACTCTCTATCCCTCCAGGCTTTCAACAGATTAATGTGATAGATCTGTTCGGGCTTTCGCCTTCCTGGTTGTCTGACCTTGTAATTCACTTCGCTCACTTTTTCCATTATCTCGTAGGGGCCTTGCCATTTGGCAAGGAATTTACTTTCAACCGTAGGGACAAGTACCAATATCCTATCCCCCGGGGAAAAGGTACGGGTCTTGGCTCCACGGTTGTACACTCTCTGCTGTGCCAACTGCGCTTGGGCCAAATGTTCCTTCACGATGGGCATTACCTGTGCAATTCGATCTTGCATCAGGGCGACATGCTCAATCACACTCCTGTGGGGAGAACTCTCACTTTCCCAAGTTTCCTTGGCAATAATCAACAGTCCTCTTGGGTGTCTCCCATACAGTAACTCAAAGGGGGAGAATCCCGTAGAGGATTGGGGCACCTCCCTAATAGCAAACATCAAATAAGGAAGTAGACAGTCCCAATCCTTTCCATCTCTATCCACCACTTTCTTCAACATTTGTTTTAGGGTTTTGTTGAATCTTTCAACCAGCCCATCGGTTTGGGGGTGATACACAGACGTACGCAATTGCGTCACTTTGAACAATTTACACAGCTCTTTCATAACCCGGGACATAAAGGGTGTACCTTGGTCCGTAAGCAGTTCTTTACAAATACCCACCCGGCTAAAAACAAGAGATAGCTCTTTGGCTATGGTTTTGGCCGAGGTATTTCGGAGAGGGATCGCTTCTGGATAACGGGTGGCATAGTCCATTATAACTAATATGTACTGGTGCCCCCTAGCGGACTTGATTATAGGACCTACCAAATCCATTGCGACCCTCTCAAACGGGACCTCAATGATGGGTAGAGGGACCAGTGGGCTACGGAAATGTGGCATCGGGGCCGACCTCTGACACACAGGGCAGGAGGAACAATAATTTTCTATGTCCTTCATCACCCCAGGCCAATAGAATCTCTGTAATACCCTCTCTCGGGTTTTCTCTGTCCCCAGATGACCTCCAAGAATGTGCCCATGGGCCAACTCCAACACCAACTTCCTGTAAGGTTTGGGCACCACAAGCTGCTCAACGGTTTCTTCTGCCCTTTTTGCCACCCGATACAGTAGGTCCTTCTCTACGCTGAAGTATGGGTAAGTGCAGGTATTATCTGGGTTCACTAACTCGCCATCTATTTCCACTACGTTTTCCCGTGCCTTTATTAGGGCGGGGTCTTTTAACTGTTCTGTGGCAAAATTTTCCCTGTGAACCTCAAGATCAGAAAACTCCACAGACGGTAGGTTTTCGTCTGAGGAGGTGGGCTCCTCTCCAGTTTCTTGAGTCTCGCCTGCCAATACTGACAAGGGAAATTCTGGAGAGTCCTCACCACTCTCAGAGGAGTTCTGGCTATCACCTTCCTGGTACATAGGGGCACCAGTGGGGGGCTCAGGATCATCCCACAGTTCCCAGAACTTCGGAAAATCCCTTCCCACAATGGCATCATGCGGTAATTGAGATACTAACCCCACTGGATGAGAGAGGGTACCTTTGGGGGTCTTGAAACACACTGTAGTCACTGGATACTCTCGGGTGTCCCCATGCACACAAATAACAGCTACCTTGCTATTCCCAGAGACCTCTGTTTTAACTAATTCAGCCTTTATCAGGGTCACAAGGCTACCTGAATCCAGTAATACCACAACATTTCTACCATTAATACACATTTTGCATAAATGTTTCTCAGTTCCCCGAATGGCAGTGCATGCGACTGTCGCACACAGCGACTGACGTCTGTCCGTCAGAAAGTCACATTGCATGGGTTCCTCCACAACCGGGCAATTTGCTGCAATATGTCCCGCTTGCCGGCAGCGGTAGCAAACAATCCATTTGGCTGCCTCTTGAGCCCCTGACTTCCCAGGCTGTTCTCGCCAAACTTTGGGTAGAGCTCCCACCCTCTTACTCTCTCCACCCTCACCCCTTGGAATCCTCTTATCTGCCCCTGGGGATGGTCTGGTCTTAGGGTGGAAAGTCCGAGAGTCTCTGGAAGAGGCCGTCAGGTTCTCTGTAGCCAAGTATTTCTCTACACGATCCACAAGACCACCGGCCGTCTCTGGGTCTCCATGGCTTACCCACTTTTGGATGGCAGTAGGAAGAGCTCTCAAAAACCGATCCATTACAACACGTTCCACAATCTCTGGTGCGGACAAAGTCTCTGGCTGTAGCCACTTCCTGCTCAGGTGAATGAGATCATACATTTGAGACCTGGGGGGTTTTCCAAGCTGGAAGGTCCAGTTATGCACACGCTGAGCCCGGACAGCCAGGGTGACACCCAGCCTTGCCAATATTTCAGCTTTTAGCATCACATAGTCTTTTGCTTGGTCAGGCTCTAGGTCATAGTAAGCCTTCTGCGATTCACCAGTTAACAGAGGAGCCACCAGTCCAGCCCACTGCTCCTCAGGCCACTTTTCTCTTTCAGCAGTCCTTTCAAATGTGGTCAAAAATACCTCTGGATCATCCTCTCCAGTCATTTTTGTCAATAAACGACTCACCCCAAAGGACGCGGTATTAGTGGGACGGCTTTCCTCACTGGTCTGCGGACGTTGCTGCATTACTGCTTCCATTTGTTGTAGTCTCTGCTCTTGCTTCTGTAACAGGTCTATGAAGCGGGCCTCAGATTGCTGCTGGGCTTGTTGCTGAGCTTCCAGACTCTGTTGGTGAGCTTGCTGCTGGGCTGCAAGGCTCTGTTGATGAGCTTGCTGCTGGGCTGCGAAGCTCTGTTGTTGAGCTGCAAGGCTCTTTTGCAAACCTGCATTTGTCTGCTGTTGATTGGCATTTGCTAGAGCCAGCTGTTTCAGTATCTCCTCCATGCTGGCTTAAAAAAAAACTGCCTGCATTCTCCACCAACTGTGGGGGGGTTCGCTCGGCAGCGGGTGTGTGTGATCCCCTAGATGGGCTCCCCACACAAAAACAGGCCCAGCAGACGGAGGTTGTGGTTTTCAAGATCAAAAAGGTGCGGTTTATTTCTCTATTTACAGTGACAAAAAAACACAGCAAAGCAAAAAGAAACATAAACAAAATAAACCCTGGTCAGCTTGACCTCTGACTAAACATGCAGGTTTCCTAACTAACAACTGGGATCAGCCTGGTGCTGTCCTAGTCCCTAAGTCCCTGGTTTAGTAAATGTCCAAACAAATAGCCACACAGGCTTTGTCTCACCGCACAGGGGTTCACTCTCCCTAGACAGTCCACACAGGTCTGGTTCCAGGCATGAGCAAACACCTAATGAAGCTGGGAGTTTTTATAGAGGCCTTAAACGAGCTGACAAGCTTCAGCTGGTCTCATCAACTCCCTGCCTGCACGACGCCCAGCACTCTCCCTAGAGGTATGAATCATCCATGAGCCCACTAGCCTCAGCTGGGCTTCATCAACTCCCTCCCTAGTTGTATAAGTCGGCATAAAGCCTGAATCTGGGAGAAATATATCTACCCCCCTGGATGCAACCAGGTGACTTTACCTTCCTGCTGTCACAATATATATATAGTCACTATTCTTAATAAACATTATTATTATTCTCTTACATACGTTTGGTTCCCTCTGTCGCAAGTTCACACGGTTCTGGTGTCACCTGATTCGTGACAATGCCCCTGCGCTTCCCCTACAGTGCGCATCTCGCACGCTCTGTGGACACAGCTGGTCACAAATCGTGGTAAAGAGCCATGGCCTTTTACCATCTGATCAGCTGTGCCCAATCACTGGTCACCACAGGTCATAGTACGAGATTGCATAACTAGATGGAGTTATGAATATTTATATTTATTTCAGCCAGCCCAGTAGGAGGTTCATGGCCCCTGGTGCATTCTGGGAGAGGATATATATGTAGCACCCCCTAATCAGAATCAGAAAAAAGTGTGTGCTTTGCTATTGCCTATGCCTTTTTGTCAGTGGGATCATAACCCCCTACTGAAAGAAAAAGTGTATAGTTGTTAGTGTTAGAATGGTGTTCTTCATGTCTCTCTTTTACAGGTTTCGGTATGGACGGCTGTTCATCCTGCTCCGGACGGATTCAAGAATTCCAGCTGTGGGAGGATTTAGCTTGAGGGGGAGGTGCTCCCACAGTACTTTATATTTGTTGATGTCACTGTGATTAGTTGTAGGGACCTGTAGCTAGGGTGTACATATGGTGTAAATATTTACTGTATAGATATGGTGTATATTTTTGATACAGTAATGTGCAATATAGCCCTGTCCCAGTTTTTTCCCTTTATATGGGTTGCCCTTGACCAGGAGCTATTTTTTCTAAATTATCAGCCAAGGGACTGGCTGGATGTTGGGGGGGGGGTGAGTGTACCACCCCCTAGCTGTGTTGCTAGAGTGCTAGGATTTTTGTTCTGTTAGTGTAAGTACATTTCAAGCTTGGCTGCAAGCCAAGACTGTTTTTTGCTGGGTCAGGGTTTGAGTGACTCAGGTAGGCTGGATGACTCAGCAGCTTCTCTGGTGAACTCCTCCCTGCAGGCCCCCTCAAATACTCAGGGTCAGCCCAGCAGGGGCAGTGTGAAGTTCGGGTGGAAGATAGAATTGGAGTGTTAGGCTGTTGGGGCCTTTGAGAGTAGCCCCCTAGTTTTGCGGGGTGAACTCAGGTCTGGGCTCAGGTGCGGAAGGGACCACTTTTCATGACACACAGAGGGATCCTGACCAAGAGGCACGGGAGCAAGGAGAGGACAGCAGAACATTTAGGGAGGAAGACAGCCACGTGGGCAAACCTGAAGGGACTGAGTGCAAGCAGTCTGGGATGGATGCAGATTCAGTCTAAGAGGACTGTGGAGAAGTAGTCAGGAGGGCTAGTGAAAGGGGCAGCTGCAGCCAGGCTGGCTGGTAGTGCCTGAAGAGGTGGTACTGAGAGCAGTAGCCACAGGAAAGGACACCAAAGACCTCTCTATTTCTGCTACATCAAAAGGGCCTTCACAAGGATCTAACTAAAGCCCCGTACACACGATCGGATAACCTATGGATTTTCGTCCGATGGATTTGTCCATCGGAAATCCAATGAAACTGTTTTTCATCAGTCTTGCCCACACACCATCAGTCAAAAAACCGACCGTTCCAAACGCGGTGACGTAAAACACTCCGATGAGCCGAGAAAAATGAAGTTTAATGCTTCTGAGCATGCGTCGACTTGATTCTGAGCATGCGTGGGTTTTTGATCCGATGGACTTGCCCATAGACGATCTGAGTTTTCGATCGGTTTTTTATCCATCGGAAAAATTTAAAACATGTTCTATTTTTTCCAACCGATGGAAAAAAGACCGATGGGTACCATACACGATCGGTTGGTCTGATGAAAACCATCCATCGGACGGTTTTCATCAGTCAAACCGATCGTGTGTACGGGGCTTTAGAGTGTGTTGTACTAAACAGTCAGTGCTAGCTTCTCCTGAAAGTTGTAGTTAGAAGAAGTGTGTATATACTGGATGTATATAGTTTATGTCCCTGAAGAATTTCTTTCTGATCAAGTGGGCATCCAATAACAACCCTTTCCCCATCCAAGTTTAATTTCCCAAAAAAACAAAAACAAAGCTGCAAGGATTGTGATTGGAAAATGTATGTGCCTGGCTGTGCAGGGTGGGAGATAACCAACATTCACCAGCGGCTACTGTGGGGGTAGCCCTAGATATATATTTGGGGTGGGTCATGTGCTGGATCTCTTGCGTCAGGCTGAGGCCTGAGGAGATGCTGTTGAAGTGAGCTCTGTGTTTAGGCCCAGAAGCCTGTCTGGGGCCTAGGATAGGGTGACCAGACATCCCCGGTTTCCGGGGACAGTCCCCAGATTGAGGACACTGTCCCCGGACCAAGTCTGTCCCCGGTTTTGTCCCTGGATTGGATTTGAACAGGGGCTGGGGCAATTTCAAAGACAGTCAGTGCAGAATTAATAAAAAAATATCTGCATTACACCCCCCCCCCCGCTCCGCTGCTCCTACTAGCTTAACTAGGAATGCTAAGGTGTTCCTGAGGCTGTTTTTTCAGGTGTGGAGGAAGACGAGCCAAGGTGAGAAGACCCAAAGGAGGAGCTTTGTTGGAGTGAGCTAAGATGAAGGCTGGCCTCTCAGAAAGGTCTGGTGACTTGCTTGGAGGACGCACCAGAATCTAAAAATGTGCTTGCAGTGTTGCCAGGTTGGCTTAAAGGTCCTGACACTGTGAAGCTGTACCTTTTCTGGATCTGAGAATTCTGTAAGTGATCTGCCATGGTATCTGAGACCCCTATCCCTCTCTCCGATTACCTTCTTTCCAAGTTCATCATTAAAGCTTTGAAAAGACCAAAAGTGACTGGTGCTCAATTTCTGTTCAAAACTCCCCATTTTAGACATGGACTCAGCCCTGGAGCAAATGCTAGCTCACTCCCTGCCTCTGCAGATGTTATTCTTCCTCTAGAGGACCCAGATGAGCACTACAAGTATTAGAGGGGAAATCTTCCAATGGGGACAATGTTTTGCCTATGGGACAGTAACTGAACTTAAATCCCTCCAATGGGACAAAGGTGAAAAAATAAACCTTACAGGGGTTAAAACCCTACCTTACTCTATCCAAAATGAAACAAAAAATGTTGCCTTTAGTCCTACTTTAAAGTGATGTTAGGCTCGCCGGGTTCAAGCAAGGCAGGGCATAGTGAAGGGTCAATGGTCTTGAGAAATTTGGGCTGGGAGACACTAGACATCTTTTCATTAATAAGCACGAGGGGAGGAAAGGAGACATAATTTTACTGGAATATTGAACAGAGTCCCATACTTAAGAGTATGTAGTATTGGAGGGCTTAGGGAAGGTGGGTGTGCTTTTTGGGGGAGCCAGAGCAGAGACGAGACCGAGGAAGGATCACAGTTGCGAATTACGAGGAACACCCAAAAAGTGATGTTAGAAGTGGCATGTAGTAGAGACAGTGACGATATTTTAGCCACCTGATAATATCGAATTATGTTTCTGACTCCATACTGAGTAAAAAGCATGGTGTTGGCGACCCTGGGCCATTTGTAAGCAGCGGAACGTGGAGTTAATGGGGGAGAACTTGGATGGGCAGTGTGCGAAAATAGTAAAGGGCCTTTGGAAGGACTATCATCTTAAGAGCCATAATTTGGCCTATCAAAGAGAGGGAAGGAAACTTCCATGATTATATAAGGAAATTAAGATTGCGTAATAGGAGGTTGTAGTTGGCAGCAAATAAGGAGTTGCAGGTGGAGGTGAGCTGAATACCAAAGTATTTCAGAGTCTAAATTGACCATAGAGAGGGGAAGTTGGCTTGAATTTTGAAGAATGTTTCATGGGAGAGGGAGATATTCTATTTTCTTCTTTCTAGGATGAAGAGACGGGAAAGATGAGATGGGAAAGATGAGCCTGTTCTGACGACAAATATCTAAGTGGAGTTTAACCCCTTGCGCCCCTCACTTACTGCTGTGACTTTGGAATAGGAAATGAAGGAAAATCTCCCCGATTGGACACAGGAAAAAAAAAATATCCTGATAGTCCTAAAGTTGAACTCACAACTATTTTCATTTAAAAAATTGTATTTATTTTTTTTATAATTTCTTTATTCGTCAACTTTTTTTTCCCTTTATACAGGGAAAGGAATAAAGAAAACAGACACAAAAAAGAAATCATCTTTACATATTTTAACATATCCTCCTTCGATATATACAACAAAAAGTAAATTGATACAATTGATTCCCCCTAGTCCTACCAACTCCTCCTTTCTAGGGTAATATCCACTAGGGGTGGGGAGGACAGAGTGAGACATTTAGTCTAAACCACAGTAAGAAGCGAGGTGTAAAAAGAAACAAAAATAAAATAAAAAAAGAAAAAGGAGGGGAAGACTTCCCCTCTATACTGTATTCCACCTCTCATATTATTTTCCCATGTCTGATCATGGGGCGACTCTATCCCATGGCCCTGCCTGTTTGACTACTATCTCACAATATTCCATCCACCCCCCTTATTTATAGTCCATTTCCATTCCCTTCCCTATACCCCCCCCCAAAAAAAAAAGAAAACCCCCGAATGTTCCCCTCCACTCTCCCTTCCCTCCCCGGGGCTCCCCCCCCCCATCTCTTCTCTAACATTTTAACATTTTTTAAACATATATCTATATATATATATCTATATATATATAGATATATATAGATATCTATATATATCTATATATACATATAAAACAAAGAATATAAATTCAGTTTACAAGCATCAAATGCATTTGCTATCCCAGATAATTCTTTGTAAAATAGCAGTGACATCATCACTGCACTTTGCAGAGAGTAGAGCTGTGGGAGGGGCCCAGCAGGTCCACCCACTACAACTAAAGAAGGGGGCGGAGACAAGACCAGTCACACTGCACAAGGAGAGAGAGCAGCAGTGAGCGGTCTTTAATAAAGGAAAGAAAAGTCTCTACTGGATTACTATACAGATCTGGAAGAAATATACAGAGGGAACCAAGGGGTCTATGTCTAGTATAGTATTAATTATGTGGATGTTTGTGGCCCCATTCACACTTGGTGATGTGGAATAGCGGGCGGAATCGTCACGATTCTGTCTGCGAATCCAAATCGCATGGCAATCGCTGCAAAATGCGTGCTTCGCGTTTGGTTGCCATTCATCCGGATTTGCACCTCAACGACAGAATTGCGCTATATTCACGCCTTTCGCCAGTCGTCCCCCAAAAAAAGAGCAAGAGCTTTTTTAGGCCAACAAACACACAGTGAAGGTGCTGCCCTATAAGAGCTGACCATCATAGGAAATAATCATATTAAATGCAGTGGGTACAGAAAAGAATCACCCCCCCCCCCTTTAAAATAATCACATCTTGTTGCTTTGCAGCCTGAAATGAAGACAGACACAATTTTTGTTTTATCCAGCGTTGTGTGTCAGTATTTTGTTGAACCACCTTTTGCTTTAATTACAGCCTTTAGTCTGTTGGGATTTGTCTCTACTAACTTTGCACATCCAGACTTTGCAATATTTGCCCGCTTTTCTTGGCAGAACTGCTCATGTTAAAGGGGTTGTAAACCCTGGTGGTTTTTCACCTTAATGCATGCTGCAGCCCCCCAGTGCTCCCCTTTTACTTACCTGAGCCCGGTCTTTCTCGCCCTGAGGATGAGCACACCAGCTATGGGATGGTGTCTCGTGTCCTGATTGGACAGATTGATAGAAGCGCAGCCATTGGCTCGCGCTGCTGTCAATCAAATCAAATGACGCAGGAGAGAGCTTTCCGACTGGGAACTCGAGAAGAGAAGGAGCCGCCAGCATCGCTGAGGGACCCCAGAAGAGGAGGATTAGTGCCACTCTGTGCAAAACCAACTGCACAGTGGAGGTAAGTATGACATGTTTGTTATTTTTTTTAAAAAGAGGGTTTAGTAACCCCTTAAGTTCAATTTGATGGTGACCAGTCTTCAAGTCATTCCACAGATTTTCAATGGGGTTTAAGTCTTGACTCTGACTAGGCCATGCAAAGACATTCACCTTTTTCTTCTCCAACCACTGTTGGCCATTGTTGCTGTGTGCTTTGGGTCATTGTCATGTTGGAAGGTAAACCTTCTTCCCATTGACAACTTTCTGGCAGAGGGCAGCAGATTTTCCTCAAGAATTTGGTGGTATTTTGCCACATCCACTTTTCCTTCTATCCTGACAAGTGCTCCAGTGCCTGCTGCAGAGAAACACCCCCATAACAGGATACTACCACCTCTATACTTTACTGTAGTAATGGTGTTATTTGGATGGTGAGCTGTATTGGTATTCTGCCAGATATATTGTTTGGTCTTGAGGCCAAATAGTTAAATTTTAGTCAATGGGAAGGAGGTTTACCTTCCAACATGACAATGACCCAAAGCACACAGCACAAATGAGCACATTGTGGTTGGAGGGAAAAAGGTGAATGTCCTTGCATGGTGTAGTCAGAGCCCAGACTTAAGTCCCCTTGAAAATCTGTGGAATGACTTGAAGACTGCAGTCCACAAATGGTCGCCATCAAATTTAACTTAAGGGGTTACTAAACCCTCTTTTTTTTTAAATAACAAACATGTCATACTTACCTCCACTGTGCAGTTGGTTTTGCAAAAGGTGGCCCTGATCCTCCTCTTCTGTGGCCCAGTCGGAAAAGCGTTCTCCTTCGGGACACATGTGCGGGTGCGCTCCAGTGTCCTGTTTCTGCATCTGTTGACACAGAAAGCAAAACTCGGCCCCGGCGCCTGCGTCATCGGATTTGATTGACAGCAGCGGGAGCCAATGGCAGTCTACAAACAGTCACCATCAAATGTAACTGAACTTGAGCAGTTCTGCAAAGAAGAGTAGGCAAATGTTGCAAAGTCTGGATGTGCAAAGTTAGTAGAGACAAATCCCAACAGGCTAAAGGCTGGAATTAAAGCAAAAGGTGGTTCAACAAAATACTGGGGTGATCCTTTTTCCAACTCAGTGATTCTGTTTTTGAATTGTTTTTATTTTTTTCTGACATGTTGGTTTTACTGTACATCTTTCACTTAGATGTTCTAAGTTACACTGAATAAATACAGCTGGATAAAACAAAAATGGTGCCCGTCTTCATTTCAGGCTTCAAAGCAACAAAATGTGATTATTTTCAAGGGGGGGGGGGGGTGATTCTTTTCTATACCCACTGTACAATACGGAAAATATTTGTGGTTAAGACATCTACACAGCAAATGCTTTATACATAGACCCGCATGGCTCTTGTGTATTGACAAGGTTTGTTTAGCCTTGAGTCCAGCTCACATACTTCATCACAAACTTTTAAGAAAAAGAAAACTTTTGGCTTTACATACACTTTTTTTTATCATATATTAAATGGCAATTTTGGGAAAATATTGGTCTTTTTTTTTTTTTTTTTACACCATATTCCCCTTGTTGCTAGACCCATTGCACAATAATGAATAGTTTTATATTCTGAGGTTTAGTCATTCGATCAACATTTACCCTTCTAGACACTCATAAGGTCCTGCGGTGTAATGCTGTACTCCCTGGATTAGCCTGGCACCTTGGCAGATTGGAATGGAGCAGTAAACTGTATGGCCTGGGTACTTTTCTGTATATCATTTTTTTTATTCTTGTTTTATAGTCCAATAATTTGCAGACTGGTAGAGGTGCCACTGTTTGTTAGCAAAAGCTGTCTGTATAAAAAGAGATTTATAATAGTCCATTTGAGAATTTTTTTTTTTTTTATTTTACCTAAAAGAACAGTTACCTTGCTATGAGTTTGTGTGCCATACTAATCCCTTTACTTTCCGAACAACTTTACGAGGGCAGGAATCCAAGCAGAGGCACTGCGGTAGAGATGAGCAAACTTCCTGACATGGCTAATTGGCTGTATATAGCAATAGTAGAAATTTGTTTTCAAGTTGTACTTATCATTAAAAAACATCCTCCAGCTGCAGATAAGCGATTTTTGCCTAGGCTCAAATGATGTCACCTGTAGGGATGACTCAGCAGTTCGGTCTGAACCTAGGTTGGCATTTTAGGCATTTGGACAACGCCTGAACTTTTGATCGTTCGGCCCTCTGTTCATTGGGATCGGATAATCATATATGGAAGCAGCATTTCCTGCGGCTTCCTGCTGTCAATAGTTCCTAAGGAAGCGCGGGATCCCTAGTATCTGCTGCCATCGTAGACACATTGGCTTGTATATTATTATTACTATACAGGATTTATATAGCGCCAACAGTTTGCGCAGCACTTTACAACATACAGTTCAGTGGTGGTGCGTACATAAAGGGCGCACGGGCGCTGCCCCCTCTCTCCTGCTACCTGTCTTTCACCATAGATAAATTCATGCATTGCATGAATCTATCTATGGTCGCCGCTGACACCCCCTATTCAGGTGTCCGTCCCCTTTTCAGGCGCCGGGTACCTGAATTACAGCGGCGGGGTCTTTTTTGGAAGCACCTGATTAGAGCCATAGGCTCTAATAGGCATCTAAAAACTTGAACAGCGGGCGCCATGCTGGGCGATCGCAGTTCACTCAGCGTTGTGTTAGGAAAGCGAATGAATATTCGCTTTTCATAACACTGAACTGCCTCTCAGCCAACCAGGGTCTGTTACCTGTCACCTGATTGGCTGAAACGACAGGCGCTGTGATTGGACGCTTATTAGGCGTCCAATCATAGCAGAGGATGGGACGAGAGGACGGGAGAAGACATTGAGGAGCATGGAGGACATCGCCGCCCCACGAGACAGGTAAGTGCCGGGCAAGCTGGGGATGCACACTGGCAGCATTTGATGGGCACAGTAGCTGCAATTGATGGGCACACTGGCAGCAATTGATGGGCACAGTAGCGGCAATTGATGGGCACAGTGGCAATTGATAGGCACACTGGCAGCAATTGATGGGCACACTGGCAGCAATTGTTGGGCACACTGGCAGCAATTGATGGGCAAAGTAGCGGCAATTGATGGGTACAGTGGCTGCGTTTGATGGGCACAGTGGCTGCGTTTGATGGGCACAGTGGCTGCATTTGGTGGGCACAGTGGCTGCGCTTGATGGGCACAGTGGCTGCGTTTGATGGCACAGTGGCTGCGTTTGATGGAACAGTGGCACTGCAGGGCCGATCCTAGGGTCACAGACGCCTGGGTGCAGAAATATTTCTGGCGCCCCCACGTGGGCGTGGTCATCCTACAAACTCCTCCCCTTTACACATTTCTATGGCAACGATTCAAACACAGAGATGCTCCCCTAAGAAGTCGTCGTTACCCTAGGATCCTCCCATGATCTTTTAACAATAAAGAAAATACAGGAAGAGCGTACACTAATGAGACCTGGAGGGGAGTCTCTCTGATTCACACAGAGAGGGCTACTGTTAGAGAGTCTGTTAGGAAGAGCCCCCAGACATAGTACAAGAGATGGTCAGAGAGTGCAGACATATTACAGGTGACCGTCAGAGAGTGCAGACATGATACAAGAGACAGTCAGAGACTGCAGACATATTACAGGAGATTGTCAGAGAGTGCAGACGTAGTACAGGAGATGGTCAGAGACTGCAGACATAATACAGGAGATGATCAGAGAGTGCAGACATATTACAGGAGAGGGTCAGAGACTGCAGATATAATACAGGAGATGGTCAGAGACTGCAGATATAATACAGGAGATGGTCAGAGACTGGAGACATAATATAGGAGATAATGGCTGATCGGCCCTCTCACCTGACCCAGCGATACAGCAACAACGGTTCCCCTGATCAGGAGTCAGCTCACTCTGAATTGCCCGTACTGACTCCACCGAGTCCAGATCTGTATTAAGTATAGACTCCCTACTAAGTATAAACCCCTCCCTCAATACAGACCCCCCTCCATTAGTACAGACCCCCCAGGACAAACCACCCCCCCTCCATTAGTGGAGACCCCCACAAACCACCCCCCTCCATTATTACAGACCCCCCCCTCAGGACAAACCACCCCCCATTAGTACAGACCCCCCACAAAACACCCTCCCGTTAGGACAGACCACCCCCCTTCATTAGTAGAGACCCCTCCATTAGTAGAGACCCCCCCCCATTAGTAAAAGGAAAAATAAGGGCGCACCGACCTAGTGCATTACCAATGGCTAGGTTTATTAAAAGTAAATTAAAAGATCATTAATACTCACAAAGCAAGTATAGTAATAGGCACATACACCATTCCATCAAAAGGGATAGATACCTTCAAAAGGCCTCCTGCTGAAACCAGATAACCAGAGAGTCCAGACGGCATATATTACAGCTACGGCTCATACAGAACACCCCCCCTCTATTAGTAGAGACCACCCCCCTCAATTAGTACAGACCCCCTCAGGACAAACCACCCCCCCATTAGTACAGACCACCCCCCTACATTAGTAGAGACCCCCTCACAAACCACCCGCCCATTAGTACAGACCCCCCACAAACCATCCCCCCTCCATTAGTAAAGACCCCCCTGGCCCCCACAAACCATCCCCCCTCCATTAGTACAGACCCCCCCTGGCCCCCACACACCAGACCCCCCCTGGCCCCAACACACCATCACCCCTCTATTAGTACAGACCCCCCTGGCCCCCACAAACCATCCCCCCTCTATTAGTACAGACCCCCCTGGCCCCCACAAACCACCCCCTTCCATTAGTACAGACCCCCCACAAACCATCCCCCCTCCATTAGTACAGACCCCCCTAGCCTCCACACACCAGACCCCCTCCATTAGTACAGACCCCCCCTGGCCCCTACATCCCAGACCACCTCCATTAGTACAGACCCCCCTGGCCCCCACAAACCATCCCCCCTCCATTAGTACAGCCCCCCCACAAATTATCCCCCCTCCATTAGTACAGACCCCCCTCTGGACAAACACAAACCCCATCCGGGCGGCAGCTGGAGAGGACAGTGTGCAGCTGCGCCGCCCAGGTGGAGAAGATTGTGACAGTGAGAACAAATGTCAGGCTGATGCACTGCACTGCACCGTACACAAGGTCACACTGCGCGGTCCCATGTATTGGAAGTAGCCGGGGTCACGTGCTCACCTCCCACCTCCCAGTCACTGGGATTGGAGCAGCAGTGCAGTATGTGCTGAGGGGCGGGGCCTGTGTGCACCTCACTCAGTGACACCCCCCAATTTACCGCCAAGTCACCTACAACGACCCGGATTCTGCCCTTCAGAGGGGCCACTATGTCCCCTACATCCACACACCATTCATGGGCCACACACAGGTACACGCATCACTCAGGTGCTGCACTGAGGGAGCCACACACACAAGGGAGGGAGACACACTCACCGCTGGTAGGGTGACCACATTTCCAAACTGCCATTCAGGGACATCCCCCCCCCCCTTCTTGAGGGACCGGTTTCGTGGAACAAACTTTTGCCAATGAGCGAGGGGGTGGAGGCGACTGGCGGATGGATGGTGGTGTGCGAGGTGGAATGTAGTCTCTGGAGTTGACGGGGAATTTGTCAGCGGGTGATTTGTTGGGCGAATGGCTGGTGTTAGCACTTTAATCATCCTGACACCATGCTTGATATGGTGTCAGGATGATCAAATCACATTATTTCTGTTACTACATTGTAATATATAATGAAATAGTTCAACTCACCATAATGCAGAATCAGTAGGAACCCTGAGCTTGCCACTTGCCACCAGATGCAGAGTGTCCAATTTGTCCACTGCAACATCGCAGTCCTGCTATAAGTCGCTGTTTGCCACCATTACGAGTAGAAGAAAAATAAATAAAAATTCCATAAATGTTCCATGTAGCTGCTATAACCATATAGGCGCAAACCAATCAATATACGCTTATTGGGATTTTTTTTACCAAAAATATGTAGCAGAACACTTATTGGCCCAAATTGATGATGAAATTTGTTTTTTTTCAATTTTTTTATTGGATGTTTTATAGCAGTATTTTATTTTTTTTTCAAAATTGTCGGTCACCGCAGAGGTGATCAAATACCACCAAATGAAAACTCTATTTGTGGGTACAAAAGGCCATCAATTTTATTTGGTTACAGTGTCACTTGACTGTGCAATTGTCAGTTAAAATAATGCAGTGACGTTTTGCAAAAAATGGCCTGGTCATTAAGGAGGGGTAAATCTTCCAGACAGCAAGTGGATAATAAGGACCGTTTCTTTAATGGACTGTTTATAACATGGACCTTCTCTATACATCAGGGACTGCTTACCAAACAGGGATTAGAACTATGATAGTTTACACTTGGTAGATGGACAGAAGACAATAAAAGGACAGAAGGGGCTGGTTTATAAAACAGGGACTGTCCCTATTAATCAGGGATAATGCCATACACAGTAGTGGGTGAAGGAGAGGGACTGTCTTTCTGTGTACAGTGACATGCTGTGAGTGGTCGAGCAGTCTCTCTGCACACAGCCACTGTTGTCTCATGTCTCAGTGTAGCACACACAGGCAGTAGAGATGTACAAACACACAGGCAGTAGAGATGTACAAACACAGGCAGTAGAGATGTACAAACACACAGGCAGTAGAGATGTACAAACACACAGGCAGTAGAGATGTACAAACACAGGCAGTAGAGATGTACAAACACACAGGCAGTAGAGATGTACAAACACAGGCAGTAGAGATGTACAAACACACAGGCAGTAGAGATGTACAAACACAGGCAGTAGAGAAGTACAAACACACAGGCAGTAGAGATGCACAAACACACAGGCAGTAGAGATGCACAAACACACAGGCAGTAGAGATGCACAAACACACAGGCAGTAGAGAAGTACAAACACAGGCAGTAGAGATGTACAAACACACAGGCAGTAGAGATGTACAAACACACAGGCAGTAGAGATGTACAAACACACAGGCAGTAGAGATGTACAAACACACAGGCAGTAGAGATGTACAAACACAGGCAGTAGAGATGTACAAACACACAGGCAGTAGAGATGTACAAATACACAGGCAGTAGAGATGTACAAACACAGGCAGTAGAGATGTACAAACACACAGGCAGTAGAGAAGTACAAACACAGGCAGTAGAGATGTACAAACACACAGGCAGTAGAGATGTACAAACACACAGGCAGTAGAGATGTACAAACACACAGGCAGTAGAGATGTACAAACACACAGGCAGTAGAGATGTACAAACACACAGGCAGTAGAGATGTACAAATACACAGGCAGTAGAGATGTACAAACACACAGGCAGTAGAGATGTACAAACACACAGGCAGTAGAGATGTACAAACACAGGCAGTAGAGATGTACAAACACAGGCAGTAGAGATGTACAAACACACAGGCAGTAGAGAAGTACAAACACAGGCAGTAGAGATGTACAAACACACAGGCAGTAGAGATGTACAAACACACAGGCAGTAGAGATGTACAAACACACAGGCAGTAGAGATGTACAAACACACAGGCAGTAGAGAAGTACAAACACAGGCAGTAGAGATGTACAAACACACAGGCAGTAGAGATGTACAAACACACAGGCAGTAGAGATGTACAAACACACAGGCAGTAGAGAAGTACAAACACAGGCAGTAGAGAAGTACAAACACAGGCAGTAGAGATGTACAAACACAGGCAGTAGAGAAGTACAAACACAGGCAGTAGAGATGTACAAACACAGGCAGTAGAGATGTACAAACACACAGGCAGTAGAGATGTACAAACACACAGGCAGTAGAGATGTACAAACACACAGGCAGTAGAGATGTACAAACACACAGGCAGTAGAGATGTACAAACACACAGGCAGTAGAGAAGTACAAACACAGGCAGTAGAGATGTACAAACACAGGCAGTAGAGATGTACAAACACACAGGCAGTAGAGAAGTACAAACACAGGCAGTAGAGATGTACAAACACAGGCAGTAGAGATGTACAAACACACAGGCAGTAGAGATGTACAAACACACAGGCAGTAGAGATGTACAAACACACAGGCAGTAGAGAAGTACAAACACAGGCAGTAGAGATGTACAAACACAGGCAGTAGAGAAGTACAAACACAGGCAGTAGAGATGTACAAACACAGGCAGTAGAGAAGTACAAACACAGGCAGTAGAGATGTACAAACACAGGCAGTAGAGATGTACAAACACACAGGCAGTAGAGATGTACAAACACACAGGCAGTAGAGATGTACAAACACAGGCAGTAGAGATGTACAAACACACAGGCAGTAGAGATGTACAAACACACAGGCAGTAGAGAAGTACAAACACACAGGCAGTAGAGATGTACAAACACAGGCAGTAGAGATGTACAAACACACAGGCAGTAGAGAAGTACAAACACACAGGCAGTAGAGATGTACAAACACAGGCAGTAGAGATGTACAAACACACAGGCAGTAGAGAAGTACAAACACACAGGCAGTAGAGATGTACAAACACAGGCAGTAGAGATGTACAAACACAGGCAGTAGAGATGTACAAACACAGGCAGTAGAGATGTACAAACACAGGCAGTAGAGATGTACAAACACACAGGCAGTAGAGATGTACAAACACACAGGCAGTAGAGATGTACAAACACACAGGCAGTAGAGATGTACAAACACACAGGCAGTAGAGATGTACAAACACACAGGCAGTAGAGATGTACAAACACACAGGCAGTAGAGATGTACAAACACACAGGCAGTAGAGATGTACAAACACACAGGCAGTAGAGATGTACAAACACAGGCAGTAGAGAAGTACAAACACAGGCAGTAGAGATGTACAAACACAGGCAGTAGAGATGTACAAACACACAGGCAGTAGAGATGTACAAACACACAGGCAGTAGAGATGTACAAACACACAGGCAGTAGAGATGTACAAACACACAGGCAGTAGAGATGTACAAACACACAGGCAGTAGAGAAGTACAAACACAGGCAGTAGAGATGTACAAACACAGGCAGTAGAGATGTACAAACACACAGGCAGTAGAGAAGTACAAACACAGGCAGTAGAGATGTACAAACACAGGCAGTAGAGATGTACAAACACACAGGCAGTAGAGATGTACAAACACACAGGCAGTAGAGATGTACAAACACACAGGCAGTAGAGAAGTACAAACACAGGCAGTAGAGATGTACAAACACAGGCAGTAGAGAAGTACAAACACAGGCAGTAGAGATGTACAAACACAGGCAGTAGAGAAGTACAAACACAGGCAGTAGAGATGTACAAACACAGGCAGTAGAGATGTACAAACACACAGGCAGTAGAGATGTACAAACACACAGGCAGTAGAGATGTACAAACACACAGGCAGTAGAGATGTACAAACACACAGGCAGTAGAGATGTACAAACACACAGGCAGTAGAGATGTACAAACACACAGGCAGTAGAGATGTACAAACACACAGGCAGTAGAGATGTACAAACACACAGGCAGTAGAGAAGTACAAACACACAGGCAGTAGAGATGTACAAACACAGGCAGTAGAGATGTACAAACACACAGGCAGTAGAGAAGTACAAACACACAGGCAGTAGAGATGTACAAACACAGGCAGTAGAGATGTACAAACACAGGCAGTAGAGATGTACAAACACAGGCAGTAGAGATGTACAAACACACAGGCAGTAGAGATGTACAAACACACAGGCAGTAGAGATGTACAAACACACAGGCAGTAGAGATGTACAAACACACATGCAGTAGAGATGTACAAACACACAGGCAGTAGAGATGTACAAACACACAGGCAGTAGAGATGTACAAACACAGGCAGTAGAGAAGTACAAACACACAGGCAGTAGAGATGTACAAACACAGGCAGTAGAGATGTACAAACACACAGGCAGTAGAGATGTACAAACACACAGGCAGTAGAGATGTACAAACACACAGGCAGTAGAGATGTACAAACACACAGGCAGTAGAGATGTACAAACACACAGGCAGTAGAGATGTACAAACACACAGGCAGTAGAGATGTACAAACACAGGCAGTAGAGAAGTACAAACACACAGGCAGTAGAGATGTACAAACACAGGCAGTAGAGAAGTACAAACACAGGCAGTAGAGATGTACAAACACACAGGCAGCTGTACATTCCCCCCTCCCTCCTGAGCACTCCTTCATGGTCCCCTCACAGTGATTTATGATTCTTCTAGCACGGCCACTGCGGAGCATTCCAAGCTGGCAGGTTAGGGAGGGGGGAGGGGAAGAAAGTGACCACACAAACAGCTCCTACAACTCCCTCTGACAATCCAGTGTGGCCCCGGCGGTTACCTTATGGTGTGGGCAGAGGCTGGCAGGTCCCCCCCTACTAGAATAATACTCACTGTGCAGTGTGATCGGGAAATATCGCTGGTGTCAGCTGCTCTGTGCTGTGAAGGGTCAGGTGCCCAGTAGAGATCCCCGTGGAGACTGGATGTAGCAGAGACTCTTCTTTGGGATGCGGTGAGTGGGGCCCCCACTGACACCCAGCCCAGATGCAGTGTCACTTGCTAGAAGATAGAAGAGGTCATCCAGCATGGTAGAGAGCACTATGCGCGGAGGAGGAGGAAGTTAACTCCTCCCGCCGGCGCTCATGGCCCTGGTGCAGGCTCTGCTGAGGTTCAGAGTCCAGGGGGACAGAGGCAGAGCGGGGAGCCGCCCGCAGCATTAGCTGACACATTCTCCAGGAAGCCATCCTTGCCTGTCCGAGCGCCTTCAGTAGGACCGCCCCCCCCCCCCCCACTACGTCACCGCAGGTCTCTCTCAGTCGGAGAGAGCGGCCTCTGGATACCAACAAGGAGGAGAAGGAGGGAGGGGAGCACTCTGGCGCTTGAGCGCCCCCATCTCTGTGGCGCCTGGGTGAACTGCACCCCTCGCACCCTGTCTAGGATCGGCCCTGAGTGGCAGCAATTGATGGGCACAGTAGCTGCGTTTGATGGGCACAGTGGCTGCAATTGATGTTTTTTTTTTCAGTTTGTTTGCGCCCCCCAAAAAACTTGAGCGCCAGCCGCCACTGGTAAAGTTTCAATACAATTCAATACAGGAGGAATCAGAGGGACCTGCTCGTTAGAGCTTACAATCTAGAAGTCAGGGTCAAATGGAACAAAAGGTAATGGCTGTGGGGGATGATCAGATGGAGAAAATGAAAATACAGTTGTTAGGTGTGGGTAGGATAGGTTTCTCTGAAGAGGAGGGTTTTCAGGGATCGTCTAAAAACTAAAAGAGTAGGAGATAATCGGACAGGTTGGGGTAGGGTGTTCCATAGGATTGGAGAGGCTTGAGAAGAATGAAGAGAACGATTAGGTTGGTATATTGAAACTAGGTCAGTGATGTAGCTGGGGGCAGTGTTGTGGATGGCTTTGTAGCTAGTTGTTAGTATTTCGAATTTCTTCAGTTGGGTGAGTGGAAGCCAGTGGAGGGATTTACAGAGAGGAGTAGCAGACACAGAGCGATTGGTAAGGTAGATGAGTCTGGCAGCAGCATTCATAATTGATTGAAGGGGGGATAGACTATGTAGAGTTAAGCCAATGAGGAGGAAGTTGCAATAGTCGAGGCAAGAGATGACCAGGGAGTGAATTAAGAGCTTTGTGGTGTCATTGGTTAGAAAGGGGCGTATTTTAGAGATGTTGCAGAGGTTAAGGCGGCAAGATTTGGACAGTGATTGGACGTGGGGCTTAAAGGAGAGTTCAGAGTCCAGGACTACAGGGCATGCAGGGATGGGCTTATAGTTGTGCCTTCAATTTTGACAGAGAGATCAGGGGAAGGTGGACGTGGGGGAGGAAAAATTAAAGTTTGGTTTTGGATAGATTGAGTTTGAGGAAGTGGTGTGACATCCAGACTGTTATATTTGATAGTAAATTAGTGATGCGTGAGGAGACTGAAGGAGTGAGCTGAGGGGTAGGGAAATAGATTTGGGTGTCGACTCATCAGCATAGAGGTGGTATTGGTAGCCATGAGAGGCTATCAGATGACCCAGGGAGGAGGTGTAGATTGAAAATAGGAGAGGCCCAAGAACAGAACCTTGGGGGACCCCAACAGAGAAAGAAGAGGAGAGGAGGAAGTAGAATTGTAACACTAAAGGTGCAGTTGGACAAGTAAAAACAGAACCAGCGAAGAGTACAGTCACGGAGACCAAAGGCGTGGAGATTTTTTTAGGAGGAGGGGGTGGTCAACCGTATCAAAGGCAGCAGAGAGGTCCAGGAGTAGGAGTACAGACAGAGGCGTTGCTAGGCGGGTGCGGGCCGCACCCGGGTGACACCTGCCAGAGGGGTGATACCTGTGGGTAGCAGCACCTCTAATACCGCTCGCTGCCCTGATAAGCTGTGCCTTGCGCTGCTGTGTACCTCAGCGGCGCGGACCGAAGCCGCCTCCTCCTCTCTGTTTACATCCCCGAAAGAGGAGGAGCCTGCGCTCGAGGGACACAGTGTGTGTATTTGTCAGCCCTGTTCTGAGGTATGTAAGGGGGGGCGTCTATACTGCTGGGGGGGTCTGTACTATTGAGGGGGGTCTGTACTGAAAGGGGGTCTGTAATGCTGGGGGGTCTGCACTAGGGGGGGTCTGTACTGAGGGGGGTCTGTAATGCTGGGGGGTCTGTACTGAGGGGGGTTCTGTAATGCTGGGGGGTCTGCACTAGGGGGGTGTCTGTACTGAGGGGGTCTGCACTTGGGTGGGGGTGTCTGTACTGATGGGAGTCTGCACTTGGGTGGGGGGTCTGCACTTGGGTGGGGGTGTCTGTACTGATGGGGGGTCTGCACTTGGGTGGGGGTGTCTGTACTGATGGCGGGTCTGCACTGATGGAGGGGTCTATAATGAGGGGGAGGTCTATACTGAGGGAGGGGGTCTATATTGATGGAGGGGGTCTATACTTAGCAGGGGGTCTGTTCTGAGGGAGGGGGTCTGTACTTAGTGAGAGGGGTCTGTACTGAGAGAGGGGGGTCTGTACTGTGGGAGGGGGGGTCTGTAGTTAGTGGAGGGGGTCTGTAGTTAGTGGAGGGGGGTCTGTACTGCGGGAGGGGGGTCTGTAGTTAGTGGAGGGGGGTCTGTACTGTGGGAGGGGAGTCTGTAGTTAGTGGAGGGGGGTCTGTACTGTGGGAGGGGAGTCTGTATTTAGTGGAGGGGGGTCTGTACTGCAGGAGGGGAGTCTGTAGTTAGTGGAGGGGGGTCTGTACTGCAGGAGGGGGGTCTGTACTGCGGGGGGACTATAGTTGGTGGGGGGTGACACCATTTTTTTCCCGCAACGGGTGACACCAACCCTAGTACACAAGTAAAATGCGCATAAGTCCAAATCACTAATATCCCATAAGTATAGGATCAGATGATGTACAATGCAATGTACAAACAGTTAAATAGAGTCCGAGCTCTGGGGGTATGTAGGTAAAATAATGGAGGCCAAGGGGGGAAAAAAATATATATATTATATAGTAAGACAAAAGTCACATGTACAGTCTCAGGGCTGCCATCAGAGGAGAAACAGAAACCGTGTTCCAAATTCTGAGGGAGAAAAAACAAGGGGAGAGGAGCCTCTGAGTGTAGATGTATAAACAATTTAATAACAGGTAGGAGTACAGGCAACTCACATTTTACATGGTAAAAGCAGGCATTGTACGAAATCCATTGTAAGAAGAGGTGTCATCAGTTCAGTCAAACTGTTCTTTATCCTGCTGGGGCGCTGTGCTGCTGTATGTCCTGTGCACCGCTGAAGATGGAGAGCCGGCGGCGGTGGTGAGGCTGCAGATCATGGCCTGGGTTGTTGCTATTCCTGGCAGGCAAGGAGCAGTGACATCACCGGTATGCGACGCGTTTCCTGAGCTGGCGTGCTGCGTGTGACGTGGCAGTCGCGCTCCTTCGTCAAGCTAGTGTATGGGATGGAGGAGCTAGTGTTTATGAGGGAGAGAGGGGGCGGGAGTGGAGTGGAGGGGGCGGGGTCCGTCCGGGCGGGAGGATAGCAAGAGGAATGTCAGAAAGGAGGGAGGCTGCTAGTGCAAGGCTGATAATACACTGTTGGGACCATAGTTGTACAAGAACAGAAGGAGGGAACTAGAACAATATACTGGACAGCAAAAGTAAATATATAATAAATGGATAATGAAATTAATAATGAGGAGGGGGAGAGGCTGGGTGAAGCGGACAAAAGTATGGGGAAAGGGGGAGGAGGGGGATATGATAAGGGAATAGTAACATCTAAAGTGGATTATGGGCGCGCGGGGGGGAAGAGTATATGTATATCAGAGATGTATGAGGAGTGTACAGAAGGAGGGGAATGATGAATGAAATGGCAAATGGGAAAGATAAATGGGGGAGAAAAAATGGGGATGTTAGGACAAAGTGACATGTAATTTTGGTTATATATAAATTAAGTATAGAAATGGTGGAGAAAGGGAAAGGGGGGGTAGCTATATTAAAAATATGTAAAGGGAGGGGGAGGGAGGAGGGGGCAGAGTGACGGGGGGAGGGGCAGGGGCCGCATTGGGCGGGCAGAATGGAGGCGTATCAAACACAGATGAGTATGAGGGCTAAATATGAAAAACCATGGACTCTTACATAAGGTATTGTATAAAGAGTATGGTTACAATAATAAAGGTAAAGTATACATACATACATACATGCATAGATATGATAGTGTACATATGTACAAAAAATAGGATTTTTATAACAGCTTACCTGTAAAATCCTTTTCTTGGAGTACATCACGGGACACAGAGCGACATAGTCATTACTAATGGGTTATATAGATACCGTCAGGTGCTGGCACTGGCAACTTCCAAAACCGGAAGTACCCTCCCCTATATAAGCCCCTCCCATCCGGGAGCACCTCAGTTTTGTAGCAAAGCAATAAGTGTCCCCAAAAGAGGGGTGGGAGCTCTGTGTCCCGTGATGTACTCCAAGAAAAGGATTTTACAGGTAAGCTGTTATAAAAATCCTATTTTCTTTCTCGTACATCACGGGACACAGAGCGACATAGTCATTACTAATGGGATGTCCTAAAGCAATGCCCAATGAGGGGGGGGATACACCATATATAAGCTGAGCGCTATCAGACATGAGGATCTTTTGCGGCCTGCAACACACTGCGCCCAAAGGCGACATCCTCCTGACTTCTAACGTCCACCTGGTAGAACCTAGTAAACGTGTGAACTGAACACCATGTTGCGGCCTTACAGATTTGAGCCAGGGAGGCCTGGTGATGCACTGCCCATGAAGTTCCAACTGCTCTCGTGGAGTGCGCTCTAACTTTGAACGGAGGCGGTCTTCTTCTCAAGCCATAGGCTTGCATTATGACCTGTCGAATCCACTTGGCTAAAGTAGATTTCGACGCTGCCTGACCCTTTCTGGGGCCTTCCGGCAGAATAAACAAAGTATCCGTTCTGCGAATCTGAGCAGTGGCTTTTAGATAAGCTTTAACTGCTCTTACTACATCCAAAGAATGCAATAACTTTTCCTCTACCGAACTAGGTTTGGGGAAAAAAGAAGGAAGAACCACATCTTGGTTCAAATGAAACCTCGATACCACCTTAGGAAGAAAGGCTGGATGAGGGCGTAACACTACTCTATCCTTATGGATAACCAGATATGGCTCCTTACAGGACATAGCTGCTAATTCCGACACTCTTTTAGCCGAACAAATGGCTACTAGAAAAATCAATTTCCTGGTGAGAAGAACCAGGGAAATATGCTGTAATGGTTCAAATGGTTGTTTCTGTAGAACCGACAGAACCAAGTTTAGATCCCATGGACATATGGGAATATTAACCGGAGGACTAATACGCATCACTCCTTGTATAAAGGCTTTGACTAGTGAATGCGAAGCCAAGGGCCTTTGAAAAAATATTGACAAGGCCGAAATCTGACCCTTGATAGTACTCAAGGCAAGCTTCCTATCTACAGCCCACTGTAGGAAGTCCAGAATCCTACCTATTACGTATTTACGTGGATGCCATTTCTTGGCCTCACACCAGGCGATGTACGCCTTCCAGATTCTATAGTAGATCTGCCTGGATACCGGCTTCCTGGCATTGATCATGGTAGATACCACAGCATTAGAGAGCCCTCTCTTTTTTAGAATGTGGGCTTCAATAGCCAGGCCGTCAAACCTAGGGCTGGTAAGGAAGGGTGGTATATCGGTCCTTGCGAAAGCAGGTCCGGACGATGTGGGAGGCTCCAAGGACTCCCCACAGACATCTTTACAATCTCCGCGTACCATGCTCTTCGGGGCCACGCTGGAGCCACCAGAATCACTGGTTTCTTTTCTACCCTGATTCTGCGGAGTAATCGAGGTAACAATTGTGGCGGTGGGAATGCATATATCAGCTTGAACTGATCCCAAGGGAACACTAGGGCATCCGAGCCGCAAGCTAGGGGATCCCTTGTCCAAGAGACAAACCTGTCCACTTTTGTATTGAATCTGGATGCTAGCAGATCTACATCCGGTGTTCCCCACCGCTGACATATTGTCCGGAAAACCTTGGGATGAAGGGACCATTCCCCTGGGCATAATTGTTGGCGACTTAGAAAGTCCGCCTTCCAATTCTCCACTCCTGGAATGAATACCGCAGATATGGCTGGGACATATCTTTCTGCCCATTTCAGGATGTAATTTACTTCCCTCTGGGCTGCACGACTCCTGGTGCCCCCCTGATGATTGATATATGCCACTGCTGTGGCATTGTCTGATTGAATTCTGACAGGGGACCCTTGGAGTTTGGATGTCCATGCTACTAGGGCATACCGGGCTGCTCGTATCTCTAAGAGATTGATGGGCAGGGCCTTTTCTGCATCCGACCATCTGCCCTGGAGAGACCATTGCTCCAGTACTGCTCCCCAGCCTATAAGGCTGGCATCTGTAGTGACCACCTTCCAGGAAATCGGACTGAAGGATTTCCCTCTTTCCAGATTCTGGAGAACCAACCACCAGTGGAGGCTCTTGCGAACGGAAGGGGACAAGGACATTGGTAAGTCCAGAGCCTGAACTTTTTTGTTCCAGGCTGACAGTATGGCCCTTTGCAAATTCCTTGAATGGAATTGACCGTAGGGTACTGCTTCGAATGATGCCCCCATTTTTCCCAGCAGCCTCATGCACAGGCGTATGGATGGCTGTCTTTTTGAACCCACTAAGTGGATCAGATCCCTCAAAGACGACCCCTCTTCTTGAGGCAAGAAAATTTTTCTCTGGTCTGAATCCAGCCTTAGCCCCAAGTATTCCAGACTTTTGACTGGTTTTAGGGCTGACTTGTCTCGGTTGATAATCCAACCGTGATATTCCAGATACTTGATTGTCTCGTGAACAACCACTTCTAGTTTTTTCACTGAGTGGTCTATCAGCAACAAGTCATCTAGATATGCCATTATCATTACACCTTGTGTTCTTAGATTGGCCAATAAAGGGCCAGAATTTTTGTAAACACTCGTGGTGCTGTGGCCAAACCGAAGGGTAAGGCTCTGAACTGAAAATGGCGCCCTTCTACTGCAAAGCGTAGAAATTTTTGGTGGACTGGAAAGATGGGAATGTGCAGATAAGCATCTTTGATGTCGATCGCGGCTAACCAATCCTCCCCTTGTAGGGCAGTGGCCACCGATCGGATCGACTTCATCGGAAAGTCCTGATATACAGGAATTTGTATAGCCCTTTTAGAATTAATATGGGCCTCCCGTCCGCGTTTGCTTCGGGACTGTAGAGAGGTTTGAGTAAAACCCGAACCCTCATTCTTCCAGGGGAACCTCCATAATTACTCCCTGGAGCAATAGTTGTTCTAGTGCCAACAGGAGGGACTCTCTCTTCCGGGGATCCCTTGGCACGTTTGACCTCAAAAATGGGAAAGAGGAGAGTCTCTTAACTCCAATCTGTATCCCCAACATACTGCGGAGAGCACCTATCTGTCTTGATCGCGTCCCGCCAGGTCTCTTGTGAACAACTGGAGTCCTCCCCCCACCCGACTGAGTGGGGGCAACCCTTCAATGAATTTAACTTTGGGGGAGGTTTTGTACCTCCCCTGACCCAGGGTTTCTCATTACCCTGCTATTGTCCCTGTTTTTTACCCCCGGGAATTGACCGAGGAGGCCGTCGGAACTGTTTCACAGCCGATGCCCCAGGGACTGGAGAAGCAGGCCTCTTAAAGAGGGACCTCTAACTCTGTTTTTAACCGGCAAGAGCGTATTTTTACCGCTGGAAATTTTCTGGATATATTTGTCCAGGTTTTCCCTGAATAAGCGTTCACCATGAAATGGGACGCTAACCAGCCATTCCTTACAGGGAGCTTCAGCAGACCAGTTTTTGAGCCATAGAAGCCTACGCATATGTACTCTAGACAGCGTAAGGCGGGAGGCCTGATGGACTGAATCCTTTATGGCGTCAACCGCAAAGCCTAAGGCTCTAGGTAGATCAGCTAGGGCAAGGCCTGCTGATCTGTCAAGTCCCTCAAGACCTGTTTTAACTGATCCTTCACTGCTTAGCAGACCCCAATAGCTGCTACTGCTGGTTGTGTCACCAAGCTTGCTGTAGAAAGAAGCAGACTTTCATAAGGACTCCAATCTTTTATCTATTGGGTTCTTGAACATTTGGACATTATCCACTGGACATGTCAGTGATTTATACATACAAGAGATGGCTGCGTCCACTGTAGGGACCTTCCATTTTTTTTTTTTTTTGATGAACTTATCCTCCATGGGATAGACCACCGGAAATCTCTTGGGGGAATAATATTTTCTCAGGACGTTCCCAATCCTGGTAAATAAGCCCTTTCAGTAAAAGGGTGAAGTGGAAAAGAACAGACAGTCTGGGGGCTTCTAGCGACCCCAACGAGGATACAGTAGTGGTTGATGGTTCCGCAAGGTGCATTTTTAATGCCGATCGGACCATGTTAGTCAGAGACTGAACCCACAATCTTTCAGCTTGAGCTGCTGAGAAAGGTTCCTCCACTGTTTGATTCCTCTATAACAGAATCAACCTCATCCTGATCCCCTTCAGGCAGGTCGATCCCTGTATGGGACTGTTGCTCTGCTAACAGGCACTCTGAAGGAGGAGACGGAGATCGGCGTGCTTTCCCTGACAGGGAGGCAGCGATCAATGTTGACAATCTCTCTCTAATCCTCCCAGAGCTGAGGAAAAAACCTCCTCTGTTACATACACAGGAGCAGGTGACTGAGGACAGCCACAGTACCAAGTACCCCTGCGGGGTCTCTATGGTCACTTACCTCTGAACTTCAGGGGAGACTGGTGCAGCAGAAGCATGCCCACCTCAGAGCCCGATGAGACCCCCTTCGCTTCCTGGAAGATTCAGTTCCGGAGCTTCTGGACGGCATATTCTTAAGCCTAAAGCTGAGGTATTCCAGCCGTAATACACCACTTTTACTGAGAATAGTCTAGCACAATTGCTGCTATATCACAGTTGGTGTCTACTAAAGTGCCTTTCTAGGGGATGCCTGCATCAACCGCCTCTGTGTGCCTTTATCTGTTGCTAGCTCTGTCTGTGCATTCAATAGCCAGCTATAATGTGCTTTAAAACACGCTGGACGCCCGCACATGCGCAGTAGCGCCGCGGCGCACACCTGAGCGTCATCCACCCGCTCCGCCCCTTTTTTCAGATTGCCTCTATGAATAGAGGCGCGTGCACGCGCACGCGCGCGGGCACGTGCGCCTTCGGCGCCCTTTTTTAAAAACAATAAGGAGCTAGATGGGAGCCAGGGCCCCCTTTGCCGCAGGGCCCGGGGATGGATGAGCGCAGCAACAGGGCAGAGGAGACAGCTTCCCAGCAGAGAACATACCAACTGCCTGGATTTGATTCTGGAAGAAAAAAATCCACATTACAAGAAAAAGAACCATAGCGGCCTCTAGTGTCTAACACAGGTACCGCGGTCTTACATTTTTTTTTTTTGCCTACTATTAAAATGTTTAAATTTTCTCAGTAGTAACAGGCATACACAGAATATTAGCGGGAATACCTTAGGTAACAGGCAGAAAGACAAAATAGGCTTGGGGGTCCCTCAATAGAACCAAGTTCCTGAGGGCCCCCACTTACCTTTTCCTCGCCGCAGGACTTTGTTTGGTCCACAGAAGCCCAAACTTCACCTATCACGGCAGGCATTGTAATCAAACCTTCAGGGACCGGGTTCCCAAGGATTCCACTCCCCTGGACCTGTATAGCACCCTTCACAGAAAACATCTTGGTCGTGGGTATGACCAGAGCTCTGGATCCCAGGGTCCAGCTCTCCTAAGAGAAGCATTACAGGCAAAACCTTGCTCTTCTCTGCAAGGCCCGGGTACCGACCGTTTAGCTATGAAGCTTTTTTGGTCGGATCCGGAATAGCTTACTGAGGCCCAAAAGAACCTGTACGCAAGCTCAGTGAAAAACACATGTTTCTTCTTGGTCAACACCTTAGACACTGGCAAAAAACTGAGGTGCTCTCGGATGGGAGGGGCTTATATAGGGGAGGGTACTTCCGGTTTTGGAAGTTGCCAGTGCCAGCACCTGACGGTATCTATATAACCCATTAGTAATGACTATGTCGCTCTGTGTCCCGTGATGTACGAGAAAGAAAACAACAAAACAGAAACAGAAATATACAAAAACAATAACAATAATAAATCAATCAATGATCTTGGAGTTGGAGGGCACCAAGAGGGGGGGGGGGGTAAAAAAAGAAGGGTGGGGGGTGTAGCAAAGGGAATGGAGAGGATAGGGAAGGGGTAGGGAGGGGAGGGAGAGAAAGGAGAAAGGGAAGAGAAATAAAGGGAAGTGGGGGGGGAGGGGGGAAAAGGTGAGGAAGGAAAAAAGGGGGGTGGAAGGTGGGAAAAAAATAATGGGGGGTGAGGAAAGGAAAAGGGGGGGGAGGGGGAAAGGTATAAAGGGAAAGAAAAAGAAAAAGAGGGGGGGAAATGGAAAGGGGATAAGGGTGATCTACAATTTGGATTAGGGGACTATACTTACAAACACCCGCCACCCCCAGTATGGGAACGACATTATGGGTCAACCTGTGAGATATATAGTAGGAAAGTGAGCCATAGTGGGCAAAATCATTACTAAAATATAATATATAAAATATAATATATTAAAAATATATAGAATAGAAAAATAATCTAAGATATGGGAATTATTAAAAATACAATATTAAAAAACAACAGCAAGGGGGTGGGAGTAAAGTATTATAAGATGGTGAGAATTTTGATACTCTCGTTAATACCTCCAGGTGAGAGTACATCTAAGCTATAGATCCAGTAAGTCTCTCTGGCGCAGAGTTTCTTAAATCTTTCGGCTGTCGGGAGGGATCTATTGATTTGTTCGATGACCCACACCTGGAGTCCTGACGTGGATTTTTGGTGTACTTTAGCGAAGTGTTTTGGGACACTGTGAGGGTCTGTACCGCCCTCTATATATCTTCGGTGTTCCCTGAATCTCTGTCTCAGAGGGCGTATGGTGCGGCCTACATATATTAGGCCGCATGGACAGCTGAGACTGTACGCCACAAAGTCAGTAGGGATGAGCTCGGTGTTCGAGTCGAACATACGTTCGACTCGAACATCGGCTGTTCGATCGTTCGACGAAGATCGAACGATTTGGGCCGTTCGCGCCTAATTCGAGTGACGCGAACGGCCCACAATGCACTACGCCATCGCAGTGTCATCCAGGCGCTGTGATTGGCCAAGCATGCACTGTGACCCCGCATGCTTGGCCAATCACAGCGCCGGCAGCGAGGAGAGCAATGATTGGCCACAGGCAGGATGCCTGTGGCCAATTATTGCTGAGGGTGTTTAGTACACAGCCCACACTATAAAAGGCCGCCAGCACGGCGGCCTAGTGTAGTGTGTTCCGGAGCAGGGAAAGAGAAGCATAGGCAGGGACAGTGACATTTATTTTTTCTTCCTTAACCTGGATTCCTTTAGTTTAGGGAAAGAGAAGGATAGGTAGGGAGAGTGTCAGTGTGTTTTACTGTGCGAATCCTTGTTTCTAGGGACAGGGAAGGACAGTGAGGGAAATTCTCCTTGTGCTATAGTGTACTTTAAAAAAACATTTTTTCTAGGGACAGAAAACTATAGGTAGGAAGAGTGTCAGTTTCTTTCACTGTGATAATCCTTGTTTCTAGGGACAGGGAAGGACAGTGAGGGAAATTCTCCTTGTGCTATAGTGTGCTTTAAAAAAACATTTTTTCTAGGGACAGAAAACTATAGGTAGGAAGAGTGTCAGTTTCTTTCACTGTGATAATCCTTGTTTCTAGGGACAGGGAAGGACAGTGAGGGAAATTCTCCTCGTGCTATAGTGTGCTTTAAAAAAACATTTTTTCTAGGGACAGAAAACTATAGGTAGGAAGAGTGTCAGTTTCTTTCACTGTGATAATCCTTGTTTCTAGGGACAGGGAAGGACAGTGAGGGAAATTCTCCTTGTGCTATAGTGTGCTTTAAAAAAACATTTTTTCTAGGGACAGAAAACTATAGGTAGGAAGAGTGTCAGTTTCTTTCACTGTGATAATCCTTGTTTCTAGGGACAGGGAAGGACAGTGAGGGAAATTCTCCTTGTGCTATAGTGTGCTTTAAAAAAACATTTTTTCTAGGGACAGAAAACTATAGGTAGGAAGAGTGTCAGTTTCTTTCACTGTGATAATCCTTGTTTCTAGGGACAGGGAAGGACAGTGAGGGAAATTCTCCTTGTGCTATAGTGTGCTTTAAAAAAACATTTTTCTAGGGACAGAAAACTATAGGTAGGAAGAGTGTCAGTTTCTTTCACTGTGATAATCCTTGTTTCTAGGGACAGGGAAGGACAGTGAGGGAAATTCTCCTTGTGCTATAGTGTGCTTTAAAAAAACATTTTTTCTAGGGACAGAAAACTATAGGTAGGAAGAGTGTCAGTTTCTTTCACTGTGATAATCCTTGTTTCTAGGGACAGGGAAGGACAGTGAGGGAAATTCTCCTTGTGCTATAGTGTGCTTTAAAAAAACATTTTTTCTAGGGACAGAAAACTATAGGTAGGAAGAGTGTCAGTTTCTTTCACTGTGATAATCCTTGTTTCTAGGGACAGGGAAGGACAGTGAGGGAAATTCTCCTTGTGCTATAGTGTGCTTTAAAAAAACATTTTTTCTAGGGACAGAAAACTATAGGTAGGAAGAGTGTCAGTTTCTTTCACTGTGATAATCCTTGTTTCTAGGGACAGGGAAGGACAGTGAGGGAAATTCTCCTTGTGCTATAGTGTGCTTTAAAAAAACATTTTTTCTAGGGACAGAAAACTATAGGTAGGAAGAGTGTCAGTTTCTTTCACTGTGATAATCCTTGTTTCTAGGGACAGGGAAGGACAGTGAGGGAAATTCTCCTTGTGCTATAGTGTGCTTTAAAAAAACATTTTTTCTAGGGACAGAAAACTATAGGTAGGAAGAGTGTCAGTTTCTTTCACTGTGATAATCCTTGTTTCTAGGGACAGGGAAGGACAGTGAGGGAAATTCTCCTTGTGCTATAGTGTGCTTTAAAAAAACATTTTTTCTAGGGACAGAAAACTATAGGTAGGAAGAGTGTCAGTTTCTTTCACTGTGATAATCCTTGTTTCTAGGGACAGGGAAGGACAGTGAGGGAAATTCTCCTTGTGCTATAGTGTGCTTTAAAAAAACATTTTTTCTAGGGACAGAAAACTATAGGTAGGAAGAGTGTCAGTTTCTTTCACTGTGATAATCCTTGTTTCTAGGGACAGGGAAGGACAGTGAGGGAAATTCTCCTTGTGCTATAGTGTGCTTTAAAAAAACATTTTTTCTAGGGACAGAAAACTATAGGTAGGAAGAGTGTCAGTTTCTTTCACTGTGATAATCCTTGTTTCTAGGGACAGGGAAGGACAGTGAGGGAAATTCTCCTTGTGCTATAGTGTGCTTTAAAAAAACATTTTTTCTAGGGACAGAAAACTATAGGTAGGAAGAGTGTCAGTTTCTTTCACTGTGATAATCCTTGTTTCTAGGGACAGGGAAGGGCAGTGAGGGAAATTCTCCTTGTGCTATAGTGTGCTAAAGCATTCCTCATCAACCATCTTTGAAATCCTTGTTTTTTGGACAGTCAGGGAAATTGTCGTTGTGCTATTCTGTGCAAAAGCAATCATCCTCAACCATATTTAGAAATCCTTAAGTAAAGGGACAGAGAAGGACACCTGAAGGTAGCCCTTATTGCTTTTTTCCCATCTCCCTGCAGGCCATCTATTAGAATGTCTGGAAGGCAAACAAGGAGAGGCAGACAGTCAGGAGGCAATAAAAGAGGGCAAGCAGGCTCTGTGTCTGGGGGCAACAGTGCTGGTCGTGGACGCGGTGCATTGTCATCAGCACATGGCCATGGGACACGCTTGTCCTTCTTTTCGGCAGCTGGACATGTTGAGCCACATCATGCCGAAGACTTGGTAGAGTGGATGACCAAGCCCTCCTCCTCCTCCTCATCCTCTCTCACCCAGGCTCAGGGTACTGGCAAAGCAGCTGCCAAAGCGTCCTCTTCCCTGGTATCAATGTCAGACTCATCATCAGTCACTCCTTCCCTAGACCCACCATGTCCTCCTCCTGAGGAGTCCCCCGAACTGTTTGAGCACAGTGTTGGGTACATGCTCCAGGAGGATGCCCAGCGTTTCGAAGGGTCTGATGATGAAACCCAGCTACAGGAAGGCAGTAGCGTGAGAGCAGACAGAGGGGATGCTCAAGAAGGACACCAATCTGGCAGTCATGTTCCAGCAGCTGCAGCATACTGCCAGATTGGCTCCAGTGATGAGGAGGGAGGGGATGATGAGGTCACTGACTCCACGTGGGTGCCTAATAGGAGAGAGGAGGAGGAGGAGGATGAGGAGGAGGCACATCTCCAACGAGGCAGGATGCCCTTTGGTGGCCAGCGTAAGGGCAGTACACTGACGGAATCACACCGCAGAGCTCCGCCTGTGCAGGGCGCTGCCTCTGCCCGTCATTCAAAAAGTTCTTTGGTGTGGGCCTTTTTTGAGGCTAGTGCATCAGATCGCACAGCTGCTGTTTGCAACATATGTCTCAAGCGTATATCGCGTGGCCAAAACATCAGCCGCTTGGGTACCACATGCCTGACCAGACATATGTTGACCTGCCATGCAGCTCGTTGGCAAGCCTACCTCAAAGACCCACACCAAAGAACAAAGCGGACCTCTCCTTGCACCGCATCAGCTGGGATCTCCAACCCCACTATAACTTCAGTCCTCTCTGAAACATGCACTGAGAGGAATGAAGGTGTAGAATTAGGTGTGTCACAGCCAAGTACTTGCGGCCACTCTGCTAGCAGTACACCGACGTCCGATTCTAGCAGGCAAATTTCCCTGCCCCAGCTGCTGGACCGTCGAAAGAAGTTCACTCCCAGCCATCCACATGCCCAGCGGTTGAATGCTAGCTTGGCTAAATTGCTAGCGCTTCAACTGCTGCCTTTTCAGTTGGTAGACTCGGCCCCCTTCCGTGAGTTTGTGCAATGTGCGGTTCCTCAGTGGCAGGTTCCCAAACGCCACTTTTTCTCACGGAAGGCTATTCCGGCTCTCTACCGGCATGTGGAAGGCAATGTCTTGGCCTCGCTGGACAGGGCGGTCAGCGGTAAGGTGCATATTACCACTGACTCATGGTCCAGCAGGCATGGACAGGGACGTTACCTTTCTTTCACGGCCCATTGGGTCACTCTTTTGGCAGCTGGGAAGGATGCAGGACAAGGTGCAGTAGTGTTGGAGGTTGTTCCTCCGCCACGCCTCCAAAATGCTACTACTGGTTGTGACACACCTCTCTCCTCCACCCCCTCCTCTTCTTCTTCCTCCATGGCCTCTTCCTGTGGTTTGTCCTATGAACCAGCGGTGCTCCGTAGGCGTTCAAGGGGCTACGCAAGTACGCAGGCAAAAAGATGCCATGCCGTGCTTGCGCTGGTGTGTTTGGGGGACAGAAGCCACACTGGGGCAGAGGTCCTGTCTGCTCTGCAGGGCCAGGCCGAGAGGTGGTTGACGCCACACCAGCTTAAGCCAGGAATGGTGGTTTGCGACAATGGCACCAACCTCCTCTCCGCCCTCCGACAGGGACAACTGACCCATGTGCCCTGTGTGGCTCACGTCCTTAACCTGGTGGTGCAGCGGTTCTTGGGCAGGTACCCGGGCTTACAGGATGTCCTGAGGCAGGCCAGGAAAGTCTGTGTGCATTTCCGCAGATCTTATAATGCCAGTACTCGCCTGGCTGAGCTGCAAAAGGAGTTGAACCTGCCCAAGAACCGCCTTATATGTGACATGCCCACCAGGTGGAACTCAACGTTGGCCATGCTGCAGCGGCTGCACACGCAGCAGAGGGCCATCAATGAGTACCTGTGCGACTACGGCACCAGGACAGGGTCAGGGGAGCTTGGTTTTTTTTCTCCACGCCAGTGGGGCATGATCAGGGATGCATGCACTGTCCTGGCACCATTTGAGGAGGCCACGAGGATGGTGAGCAGTGACAGTGCATGCATCAGTGACACTGTACCTCTTGTCCACCTGTTGGAGCACACGCTGCGTGGAATAATGGACAGGGCACTTGAGGCAGAACAGAGGCAGGAAGAGGAGGACTTCCTTGCCTCTCAAGGCCCCCTTTACCCAGACAGTGTTCCTTCTGTCCCACCCATCGCACAGGAAGAGGACGAGGAGGAGGAGGAGGAGGAGGATTGTGCCAGCATGGAGGTGGAGGCTGGCACTCAGCATCATCAGCAGCAGTCTTTTAGGGATGATTTACAGTCCCAAGAAACCCGTGGACTTGTACGTGGCTGGGAGGAGGTGGCTGCGGATCATGTCGTCCTTAGTGACCCAGAGGACTCCGGAGCGAATGCCTCAGCAAACCTACGCTGCATGGCCTCCCTGATCCTGCAAAGTCTGCGGAAGGATCCTCGTATTCTTCGGATCAAGGAGAGGGACCATTACTGGCTGGCCACTCTCCTTGATCCACGGTACAAGGGTAAGGTTGCGGACCTTATGTTACCGTCGCAGAGGGAGCAGAGGATGAGACAACTCCGGGAGGCCTTGCAGAAAGGTCTGTGCAACGCGTTCCCAGAGACTGGGAGGTTACAAACTCCTGGTCCTGGACAACGAGTTGCTGAGGCTTCGGCCAGTCAAAGAAGGAGCGGTGGGGAAGGTGGCCGTCTGACCGATGCGTTCAGACAATTCTTTAGTCCGCAGCCCCAAAGTATGATCGATTCCAGCAACCATCGCCAGCGTCTGATAAACATGGTGCAGGAATATCTAGGGGCAAGGTCAGACTTGGACACCTTCCCCACCGAAAATCCTCTGGCTTACTGGGTCTTGAGGATGGATCACTGGCCAGAGCTTGCACAGTATGCAATTGAGCTACTGGCCTGTCCTGCATCCAGCGTTCTTTCGGAACGCACATTCAGTGCTGCTGGAGGATTTGTCACGGATCACAGGGTGCGCCTGTCCACCGACTCGGTTGATCGACTGACTTTCATCAAGATGAACCAGTCTTGGATCACCACCAGCTACCACACACCTGATGCTGATATAACAGACTAATTGATTTTAACATGTCACATCCCTTCAAGACTGATGCTGATGCTGAGTGCCTGTGCTGTTATGTTGACTGGCTATCCTCCTCCTCCGAGTCCTCAATGAAACGATTGATGATGATAGCTTGGAAGATCATTTTTGTTTATGGGTGCCGCCACCAGTGGCTAAGGCCCAATTTTTCAGCCCCTGTTTTACAGGGGCGTGTCATTACAATTTTTGAAGCAATACTTTGCAACAGGGCTCATTGCTGTGCTCCAAGTACAGTATCTGTGAGGGGTTGTAGTGTTGTGCCACCAGTGCCTAAGGCCCAATTTTTCAGCCCCTGTTCAACAGGGGCATGTAATTACAATTCTTGATCTAATAATTCACAGCAGGGCCCATTGCTGCACCCACCAAGAGTAACTCTGCGGGCTTACAGTGTTGTGGCAACGCCACCACCACCACCACCACGAAAGGCCCAATTTTTCAGCCCCTGTTCAAAAGGGGCATGTAATTACAATTCTTGATCTAATAATTCACAGCAGGGCCCATTCCTGCACCCACCAAGAGTAACTCTGAGGGCTTACAGTGTTGTGGCAACGCCACCACCACCACCACCACGAAAGGCCCAATTTTTCAGCCCCTGTTCAAAAGGGGCATGTAATTACAATTCTTGATCTAATAATTCACAGCAGGGCCCATTCCTGCACCCACCAAGAGTAACTCTGAGGGCTTACAGTGTTGTGGCAACACCACCACCACCACCACCACCACGAAAGGCCCAATTTTTCAGCCCCTGTTCAACAGGGGCATGCAATTACAATTCTTGATCTAATAATTCACAGCAGGGCCCATTGCTGCACCCACCAAGAGTAACTGTCAGGGCTTACAGTGTTGTGGCACCAGCACCACCATCAAAGGCCCAATTTTTACTACCACTGTTCAACAATTATATGTAATTAAAATTCCTGATATAATAGTTGACAGCAGGGCGTTCCAGCACCAACCAACAGTAACTGTGAGTGCTTACAGTGTTGTGCCAACACCAACAACTAAGGGGCCTATTTCTGCAGAGTATATACGGCAGGTCCCTACTTTCAAACATCCAACTTACAAACGACTCCTACTTGCAAACGCAAGAAGACAACAGGAAGTGAGAGGAAATCTACCCCTTGGAAGGAAAATTCTCTCCTGTAAGAATTAATATGAGAGAAAGGTGTCTCCTCTGTACTGATGCTTTATCAGCAATCCTTGTTTCAAGAAAAACACCACATTTCAAAAACAGTTGTCATTGGGACGGAAAGTGAGGTGAAATGTTCTGAACAGGGGCACAGACAGCAAAACAAATGTTACAGGGGTGATAACCCTTACCTATGTTTTCCAAAAAGTTTAAAAATAGATTTTTTGGCTGGAGCTACACTTAAACAATGTACCTGTTCAAAATTACAAACAGATTCTACATAAGAACAAACCTACAGTCCCTGTCTTGTATGCACCGCCTGTATACGGCTGTTCAGAGTATATAGGGCCTTTTTTATTTTATGTGCGGGGTTCCCCTTAATATCCATACAAGACCCAAAGGGGCTGGTAATGGGCTGGGGTAGGGGGGGGGGGGGGGGTCATGGGGTAGCTATGCCATTTTTCTTAAAGATTTTCATCCATATTACCGGGACCAGACATTACATTAAAGCCGCAAGCAGTTTTAAATGGCTTTTTTTTCCTTTAGAAGTGTCATTTTGTGCAGGGACAGTTCTAAACACGGGAAACACGTGGCACTTCACAGGCATACTTTAGACACCCCCCAGGTACGATATTTAAAGGAATATTTGACTTTTTTTTTTTCACTTTATGCATCATTAAAATGACTGCTCCCGAAAAACGACCGTTTTTAAAACTTCTTTTTGCATTGATACATGTCCCCTGGTGCACAACCCGGGTTCCCAAACCCTTTTTAGGACAATAACATGCATAATAGTTGTTATAATTAGCACTTTAGAATTCGAACGTTCGCATCCATTGTATTTAATAGGGTTCTAATGTTCGTACGAACTTTCGGTCCGTTCGCGGGTTCTGGTGCGAACCGAACCCGGGGGTGTTCGGCTCATCACTAAAAGTCAGAGGAGCAATTAAAAAATTTCTTCAACTGATATGTTTTCCTTTTGTACTAAAGGATTTTTGACCGTGTTGAACAAATTTGCATGTCTTACACAACGGTTTGTAGCATTGGTACATGCCAATGATGGGTATAAGGATAGGTACTGGTGGTGATGTAGTAGTGGGTTTAAATTTGCTGGGGGCAATTTTGATTTTTAAGTTCGGAGCCCTACGATAGGTAACTCTAGGATGGGCTGGTAGTTCGGATTTCAAGTGGGGGTCTTCCTGTAAGATGTTCCAATGTTTTGATAGTATTCTTTCCATGTTTTTGTGTTTTGAATGGAAGGTCGTTACAAATCTAGTTGGGCAGTCATGTGTAGTTTTCATATCAAACTAGAAAAAGAGAATAACAACATCACAATTTGATTAATTGGAACCCCATTTTGAATCATTCGAAACCAACATGGATCCCTCTATCGAGGACTTTTGTGACGAGGACCACAACCTCAGACTCTATACCCAACATCTCCTCCGATAGTCCATTCCTCCTTAAGGCCTAAATCCATCTTCTTCCCCACCCATTCAAAAGGCCCATACATTGAGAGCTTCTATAGAGTGGTCTATGCTGATCTTGGCAAACTGTGTAACTCTACCTCCTCCTCCAAACAAAACAACCTTTCACCATCAGAAATCAAAGCACTAGACCAACTTTTACATACAGACAGTATAGTAATCAAATCCGCTGACAAAGGAGGAGGCATCATTCTTCTCGACAAAACTGACTATCTCCAAGAAGCCTATAGACTTCTGTCTGACGATACAACTTATACTAAGCTTAACAAGGATCCCACAACAGATTTTGCCAAGGAAGCTGATGTCCTGATTTCCAACGCACTCAAAGACGGCATCATCAACAAAACCGAAAGCTCATTCCTACGGAAGAACTTCTATCAGATTCCATATTTTTACTACCTACCAAAAATCCATAAAAACTCACAACACCCCCCAGGTAGACCTATTGTAGCTGCCATGAACAGTGTAACTACAGGTTTCAACCTCTATATAGACTAATTTCTCCAACCAATTGTACACCAATTACAATCATACATACGTGACAGTACTCACCTCTTGGAACTCCTGTCGTCCTATAGGTGGGAGTCGACATATGTCTGGTTGTCACTAGACGTATGCTCACTCTACACATCCATCCCACACGCTTTTGGGCTGATGGCACTAGAACAATTTTTGCTTTTAGAACCATTGATCAACTCCCGCCAGGCTGATTTTATCACATCAGCCACCCATTTCTGTCTGACACACAACTATTTTAATTTCAACTGAGAATTTTACCAGCAAACACAGGGCACGGCGATGGGGGCCAATTTTGCTCCCTCATACGCCAACTTGGCCATGGGTTTCTGGGAGACTCACCATATCTACATGAACAACCCATTTGCAGCCAATATCGTGTTTATTGGACGATACATAGACGACCTGATCATTATTTGGGACGGTCCACTTGAGCTCATCCCTCCTTTCGTTCAACATTGTAATAACAACACCTACGGGTTGTCATTTACATCTGTCTCTCACCCCTCCACCATGGCTTTTCTTGATCTGGAACTCGGACATGACGGGAACACCATCCACGCTAAAAACTATACCAAGCCCACAGCCGGAAACTCTTATTTGCATTATAAGAGTTGTCATCACCGAAAATGGATCAGTAACATCCCCAAGGGCCTATACTGTCGCCTCAGACAGAACTGCACCAGAGACTCAGACTACATTGAACTTAGTGCCACCCTAAAAAAGAAATTTATGGATAAACAGTATCCAGAGGACCTGGTCAATGAAGCACACAAGTTCTACCTCCATTGCGAACCACCCAAAACTGACAAAACTACACATGACTGCCCAACTAGATTTGTAACGACCTTCCATTCAAAACAAAAAAACATGGAAAGAATACTATCAAAACATTGGAACATCTTACAGGAAGACCCCCACTTGAAATCTGAACTACCAGCCCATCCTAGAGTTACCTATCATAGGGCTCCGAACTTAAAAAACAAAATTGCCCCCAGCAAACTTAAACCCACTACTAAATCACCACCAGTACCTATCCTTATACCCATCATTGGCACCAATGCCACAAACCATTGTGTAAGACATGCAAATTTGTTCAACACGGTCAAAAATCCTTTAGTACAAAAGGAAAAACTTATCAGTTGAAGAAATGTTTTAATTGCTCCTCTGACTTTGTGGTGTACGGTCTCAGCTGTCCATGCGGCCTAATATATGTAGGCTGCACCATACGCCCCCTGAGACAGAGATTCAGGGAACACCGAAGATATATAGAGGGCGGTACAGACCCTCACAGTGTCCCAAAACACTTTGCTAAAGTACACCAAAAATCCACGTCAGGACTCCAGATGTGGGTCATCGAACAAATCGATAGATTCCTCCCGGCAGCCGAAAGATTTAAGAAACTCTGCGCCAGAGAGACTTACTGGATCTATAGCTTAGATGTACTCTCACTGGAGGTATTAACGAGAGTATCGAAATTCACACAATCTTATAATACTTTTCTCCCATCCCCTTGCTGTTGTTTTTGTAATATTGTATTTTTAATAATTCCCATATCTTAGATTCTTTTTCTATTCTATATATTTTTTATATATTATATTTTATATATTATATTTTAGTAATGATTTTGCCCACTATGGCTCACTTTTCTACTATATATCTCACAGCTTGACCCATATTGTCGTTTCCATACTGGGGGTGGCGGGTGTTTGTAAGTATAGTCCCCTAATCCAAATTGTAGATCACCCTTATCCCCTTTCTATTTCCCCCCCTCCCCCAGCTCTTTTTCTTTCCCTCTATACCTTCCCCCCTTCCCCCCTTTTTCCTTTCCTCACCCCCCATTTTTTCCCCCTTCCACCCCCCCTTTTTTTCCTTCCTCTCCTTTTCCCCCTCCCCCCCCACTTCCCTTTATTTCTCTTCCCTTTCTCCTTTCTCTCCCTCCCCTCCCTTCCCCTCCCTACCCCTTCCCTATCCTCTCCATTCCCTTTGCTACACCCCCTTCCCCCACCCTTCTTCTTTTACCCCCCCCCCCCCTTAGTTCCCTCCAACTCCAAGTTTATAGATTGATTTATTATTGTTATTGTTTTTGTCTATTTCAGTTTTGTTGTTTTTTGTACATATGTACACTATCATATCTATGCATGTATGTATGTATACTTTTACCTTTATTATTGTAACCGTACTCTTTATACAATACCTTATGTAGAAGTCCATGGTTTTTCATATTTAGCCCTCATACTCATCTGTGTTTGATACGCCTCCATTCTGCCCGCCCAGTGCGGCTGCCGCCCCCCCCCCGTCACTCTGCCCCCTCCTCCCTCCCCCTCCCTTTACATATTTTTAATATAGCTACCCCCCCCCCTTTCCCTTTCTCCACCATTTCTATACTTAATTTATATATAACCAAAATTACATGTCACTTTGTCCTAACATCCCCATTTTTTCTCCCCCATCTTTATCTTTCCCGTTTGCCATTTCATTCATCATTCCCCTCCTTCTGTACACTCCTCATACATCTCTGATATACATATACTCTTCCCCCCCCCCCCGCGCACCCATAATCCACTTTAGATGTTATTATTCCCTTATCATATCCCCCTCCTCCCCCTTTCCCCATACTTTTGTCCGCTTCACCCAGCCTCTCCCCCTCCTCATTATTAATTTAATTATCCATTTATTATATATTTACTTTTGCTGCCCAGTATATTGTTCTAGTTCCCTCCTTCTGTTCTTGTACAACTATGGTCCCAACAGTGTATTATCAACCTTGCACTAGCAGCCTCCCTCCTTTCTGACATTCCTCTTGCTATCCTCCCGCCCGGACCCCGCCCCCTCCACTCCACTCCCGCCCCCTCTCTCCCTCATAAACACTAGCTCCTCCATCCCATACACTAGCTTGACGAAGGAGCGCGACTGCCACGTCACACGCAGCACGTCAGCTCAGGAAACGCGTCGCATACCGGTGACATCACTGCTCCTTGCCTGCCAGGAATAGCAACAACCCAGGCCGTGATCTGCAGCCTCACCACCGCCGACCGGCTCTCCATCTTCAGCGGTGCACAGGACATACAGCAGCACAGCGCCCCAGCAGGATAAAGAACGGTTTGACTGAACTGATGACACCTCTTCTTACAATGGATTTCGTACAATGCCTGCTTTTACCATGTAAAATGTGAGTTGCCTGTACTCCTACCTGTTATTAAATTGTTTAAACATCTACACTCAGAGGCGCCTCTCCCCTTGTTTTGATACCAACCCTAGTGATGCCACTGAGTACAGAATAGTGTCCATTGGTTTTGGCCGGGAATCCATGGCCACATAAACAAAGGAACTGGGATAGCAGTGACATCATTGCCCAACTATGGACACTGACCATATCTTGGCAATGAGATTGGCCAAATGCAGCCATGGCTTCATCAAAATGGGGACAAGATGCTTTGCCTAGGAGGCACCCCTCCATGTATGGTAGGGTTCGATGGACCCCCCATTTTTCTAGCCAGTCAGGCTGGATGCTTAGATTAAGGGTCTGTTATGGATTTTTAGGGGGACCTTACGGTTTTCTTTTGCTGTTATGGAGTCCCCTTTAACTGCTTCCCACCCGCCGTACTGTGATCAGTGGTGCACACTGTCCCTGTGACGCAGCACATCACCGATCCCGGTAAAGTGACGATTACGAGGCCCTGTACCTATGTGATCAGCTGTGTCCAATCACATCTAAACAAGGAAATTCTGGATATCGGCAGTCCTCTCCTCACACTCTGTCAGAGCAGATCAGTGACATTTCATAACAGGGGAGATCTGCACAGATAATCGGGGCCCTGATTATCAGTTCAGCCCCATCAGTGCCCATCAGTGATGCCAGTCAGTGCCGCCAATCAGTGATACCAATCAGTGCCTATCAATACCCATTAGTGCCTGCTCATCAGTGTCATCAGTGCCGCCAATCAGTGCCGCCTATCCACGTGCATCCATGCCGCCAATCAGTACCCAACAGTGCCACCTATTAGTAGTGCTGCATATTAGTCCCTCCTCATCAGTGCCCATTGGTGCAGCCTCATCAGCGCACATCAGTGAAAGTGAAAAATTACTTATTTACAAAATTTTATAACAGAAACTAAGAAAAGTTTTTTTTTTTTTTTTACAAAATTTTTCAGTGGATATTCGTTTGTTTAGCAAAAATGTAAAAACTCTATGGTAATTAAATAACACCAAAAGAAAGCTCTATTTGTGTAAAGAAAAAAAAGATAAAAATATCATATGGGTACAGCATTGCATGACCGCGCAATTGTCATTCAAAGTGTAAGAGCGCTGAAAGCAGAAAGTTGGCCTGGGCAGGAAGGAGGTACCCAGCTTTTCATAAGAGGGTGATTGCTTTCGAGAATGTGGGGCGATCCTAGAAATCAACCACCTGCTCTTTAAAATGAAGTTGGCCAGCTCCAGACCTGCTGCACCTCCCACGCTCTCTGCCTTGCAGTGTAGGGTAGGACTGTAAGGGCACGGGGGGGGGGGGCTGTGGACACTGATATGATTGGGGAGATGTGATGTGAAGGGGGGGCGGAGGACTTTGATGAAAACAGAGAATTCCTACCACCATCTGTTGTAGAGCTGTTACAAGCAACTTGTGTCTGTTATTCTTCCCGTTTTTTTCAACTTAATGCATCCTATGGGCTTCTCGGCTCTTCATTGGATAGATTGATAGCAGCGAAACCATTGGCTCGCGCTGCTGTCAATCAACTCCAATGACGCGAGGGGTGGGGCCGAGTCCTGTAGTTGGCGGCTATGGACGCCGAATACAGGACTCGGGAGCACGCCCACAAGGTAACCCCCTTGGGAGAGCGCTTCCCAGAGCAGGTTATCAGAAGCGGGGAGGAGCCAAGACAGCCGCGGAGAAACCCCAGAAGACGAGGATCGGCGCCACTCTGTGCAAAACGAGCTGCACAGTGGAGGTAAGTATGACATGTTTGTTATTTAAAAAAAAAAATGTGAAGCTTTAGTATCACTTTAACATGAAACTGAGAGCATAATTACAGTATTATTTTTATACTTCTTATATTATTGTAGGTTATTATTATATTACTGATACATTATATATATTAGGGATGAGCCGAACACCCCCCGGTTTGGTTCACGGCAGAACATGCGAACGGACCGAACGTTTGTGCGAACATTCGAACACCGTTAAAGACTCGAACGTTAAAAAATCAAAACTGCAAAAAATCAAAACTGCAAATTTTAAAGGCTAATATGCAAGATATTGTCCTAAAAACTGTTTGGAGACCCTGGTCCTGCCCCAGGGGACATGTATCAATGCAAAAAAAGTTTTAAAAACTGCCGTTTATTTGGGAGCAGTGATTTTAATGATGCTTAAAGTGAAAAAATAAAAGTGAAATATTCCTTTAAATATCGTACCTGGGGGGTGTCTATGGTATGCCTCTAAAGTGGTACGTATTTACCATCTCTAGAACAGTCCCTGCACAAAATGACATTTCTTATGCCATGTACACACGACCAGTTTTCCCGTCGGAAAAACTGCGATGAGAGCTTTTGGCTGGGAATTCCGACTGTGTGAATGCTCCCTCGCAGTTTTTCAGACGAGAAAACTGCCAGAAAAAAAAAGAGAACAGAATCTCTTTTTTCCCGTCAGGAAAAAATCCTAGCAGTAAAACCGTTTGTCTGTATGCTTTTCCAACGGGTAAAAAACCGTGCATGCTCGGAAATAAATCAACGCATGCTCAGAAGCATAGAACTTAATTTTCTCGGCTCGTCGTAGTCTTTTACGTCAACGCTTTCTTGGCAGTCAAAAGTTCACCAGACTTTTGTGTGACTGTGTGTATGCAAGGCAGGCTTGAAAGGAATTCCGTCAGGAAAACCATCGTTTTTTTATCCAACGAGAAAACTGGTCGTGTGTACAGGGCATAAAGGAATAAAAGTCATTTAAAACTGCTTGCAGCTGTAATGTAATGTCGGGTCGCGGCAATATGGATGAAAATTATTGAGAAAAACGGCATGGGTACCCCAGCCACTTACCAGGCCCTTTGGGTCTTGTATGGATATTAAGGGGAACCCTGCACCCAAATTAAAAAAAGAAAAGGCGTGGGGCCCCCAGGCCCTATATATATACTCTGAACAGCAGTATGCAGGCGGCCCAAACAAGACAGGGACTGTAGGTTTGTTCTTAAGTTGAATTTGTTTGTAATTTGGAACAGGTAGATTTCGTAAGTGTAGCTCCAACTAAAAAATACATTTTTAAGCTTTTTGGATAACATAGGGAAGGGTTATCACCCCTGTAACATTTGTTTTGCTGTCTGTGTCCCTGTTCAGAAGATTTCACCTCACTTTCTGTCCCAATGACAATTGGATTTTGAAATTTGGGGTTTTTAGGGAAACAAGGATTGGTGATAAAGCATCAGTGGAGACACCTTTTTCCCATATTAACTCTTACAGGAGAGAATTTCCCTTCCTAGGGATAGATTTCCTCTCACTTCCTGTTGTCTCCCTATGTTTGTAAGTAGGAGTCGTTTGTAAGTCGGATGTTTGAAAGTAGGGGACCGCCTGTATATACTATACGGCCTGCCCTATATACTCTGCAGAAAATTGGGCCTTAGGTGTTGGTGGTACCAGAACACTGTAAGCCCTCACAGTTACTCTTGGTGGGCGCTGGAACGGGCCCTGCTGTGAAATATTCTATCAAGAATTGTAATCACATGCCCCTGTTGAACAGGGGCAGAAAAATTGGGCCTTAGGCAGTGGTGGTGGTTGCACAACACTGTAAAGCCTCACAGTTACTCTTGGTGGGCGCAGGAATGGGCCCTGCTTTGAAATATTAGATCAAAAATTGTAATTACGGCAGAAAAATTGGGACTTAGGCGGTGGTGGTGGTGCCACAACACTGCAACCCCTGACAGATACTCTATTTGAGCGCAGGAACGAGCCCTGCTGCGAAATATTATAGTAAAAATTGTAATTACACGCCCCTGTTTAACAGGGGCAGAAAAATTGGGCCTTAGCCACTGGTAATGGTGCCCAGAAACAAAAATGTTCTTAGAAGCTATCAACATGAACATTGAGGAGGAATAGGATAGTCACTCAGCATAACAGGGTAGTCACTCAGCATCAGCATAGGCAGTCTTCAAGGGATCTTACATTCATAGTAAAATTATTCGGTTACATCAGCATCAGGTGCTTGGTAGCTAGTGATCCAAGACTGATTCATTTTTATGAAGGTGAGCCGATCAACTGAGTCTGTGGAAAGGCACACTCTGTGATCTGTTACAAAGCCTCCAGCAGCACTGAATGTGCGTTCCAAAAGAACGCTGGATGCAGGACAGGCCAGTAGCTCAATTGCATACTGTCCAAGCTCTGGTCAGTAATCCTTCCTAAAGACCCAGTAAGCCAGAGGAAAGGTGTCCAAGTCTGATCTTGCCCCTAGGTATTCCTGCACCATGTAAATCAGATGCTGGCAATGGTTGCTGGAACCGATCAGATCTTGGGGCTGCGGACTAAAAAATTGTCTGAACGCATCGGTCAGACGGCCACCTTCTCCCCCGCTCCTTCTGTGACCTCGGAGAAACACGTTGTCCAGGAGGACCAGGAAATTGTAACCTCCCAGGCTCTGGAAACGCATTGCACAAACCTTTCTGCAAGGCCTCCCGAAGATTTTTTATCCTCTGTTCCCTCTGCGAAGGCTGGATAAGTTCCGCAACCTTACCCTTGTAACGTGGATCAAGAAGGGTTGCCAGCCAGTAATGATCCCTCTCCTTGATACCACGAATCCGAGGATCCTTTCGCAGGCTTTGCAGGATCAGGGAGGCCATGCAGCGTAGGTTTGCTGAGGCATTCGGTCCGGAGTCCTCTGGGTCACTAAAAACGACATGATCCTCAGCCACCTCCTCCCAGCCACGTACAAGTCCATAGGTTTCTGGGGACTGGAAATGATCCCTTGAAGACTGCTGCTGGTGCTGAGTGCTAGGCTCCACCTCCATGCTGACACAATCCTCCTCCTCCTCCTCCTTTTCCTGTGTGATCGGCGGGCCCGCAGGAATACTGTCTGGATAAAGGGGGCCTTGAGAGGTTCTCCCTCTGTTCTGCCTCAAGTGCCCTGTCCATTATTCCACACAGCGTGCGCTCCAACAGGAAGACAAGAGGGACGGTATCACTGATGCATGCACTGTCACTGCTCACCATCCTCGTGGCCTCCTCAAATGGTGACAGGACAGTGCATGCATCCTTGATCAGTAGTCAACGGCGTGGCGAAAAAAAAGCCAAGCTCCCCTGACCCTGACCCTGTCCTGGTGCCATACTCGCACAGGTACTCATTGATGGCCCTCTGCTATGTGTGCAGCCGATGCAGCATTGCCAACGTTGAGTTCCACCTAGTGGGCATGTCACAGATGAGGCTGTTCTTGGGCAGGGTGCATTACTTTTGAAGGTCAGCCAGCCGAGCACTGCCATTATATGACTGGCGGAAATGCCCACAGACTTTCCTGGCCTGCCTCATGAGATCCTGTAAGCCCAGGTACCTGCACAAAAACTGCTGCACCACCAAATTAAAGACGTTAGCCAAACAGGGAATGGGTCAAGTGTCCCTGTCGGAGGGCGGAGAGGAGGTTGGTGCCATTGTCGCAAACCACCATTCCTGGCTGACGCTGGCATGGCGTCAACCACCTCTGAGCCTGCCCCTGCAGAGCTGACAGAATCTCTGCCCCAGTGTGGCTCCTGTTCCCTAAGCAGACCAACTCAAGCACTGCATGGCATCTTTTTGCCTGAGTGCTTGCATAGCCCCTAGAACGCCTACAAAGCACTGCTGGTTCAGAGGACAAATCTGCACAGGAAGAGTTCAAAGAGGAAGAAGAGGAGGGGGTGGAAGATAGAGGTGTGGTAGGATCACCACTACCAGAATTTTGGAGGCGTGGTGGTGGAACAAGCTCCAACAATACTGCACCCTGTCCTGCATCCTTCCCAGCTGCCAGCAGAGTTACCCAGTGTGCCGTGAAAGAAAGGTAACGTCCCTGTCCATGCCTGCTGGACCATGAGTCAGCGGTAATATGCACCTTACCGCTGACCGCCCTGTCCAACGAGGCCAAGACATTGCCTTCCACATGCCGGTAGAGAGCCGGAATGACCTTCCGAGAAACAAAATGGCGTCTGGGAACCTGCCACTGAGGTACCGCACATTACACAAATTCTCGAAAGGGGGCAGAGTCTACCAGCTGAAAATGCAGCAGTTGGAGTGCTAGCAATTTAGCCAAACTAGCATTCAGCCGCTGAGCATGTGGATGGCTGGGACCGAATTTCTTTTGACGGTTTAGCACCTGGGGTAGGGAAATTTGCCTGCTACAATCGGATTTATGTGTACCACTAGCAGATTGCCCGCAAGTGCTTGGGACACCTAATTCTACACCTTCATTCCTCTCAGTGCAGGTTTCAGAGAGGACTGAAGGTATAGTGGGGTTGGAGATCCCAGCTGATGCGGTGCAAGGAGAGGTCCGCTTTGTTCTTTGGTGTGCGTCTTTAAGGTAGGCTTGCCAACGAGCTGCATGGCAGGTCAACATATGTCTGATCAAGCATGTGGTGCCCAAGCGGCTGATGTTTTGGCCACGCGATATACGCTTGAGACATATGTTGCAAACAGCAGCTGTGCGATCTGATGCACTCGCCTCAAAAAAGGCCCACACCAAAGAACTTTTTGAATGATGGGCAGAGGCAGCGCCCTGCACAGGCGGAGCTCTGCGGTGTGATTCCGTCGGTGTGCTGCCCATACGCTGGCCACCCAAGGGCATCCTGCCTCGTTGGAGATGTGCCTCCTCCTCATCCTCCTCCTCCTCCTCTCTCCTATTAGGCACCCACGTGGAGTCAGTGACCTCATCATCCCCTCCCTCCTCATCACTGGAGCCAATCTGGCAGTATGCTGCAGCTGCTGGAGCATGACTGCCAGATTGGTGTCCTTCTTGAGCATCCCCTCTCTCTGCTCTCACGCTACTGCCTTCCTCTATCTGGGTATCATCATCAGATCCTTCGAAACGCTGGGCATCCTCCTGGAGCATGTACCCAACACTGTGCTCAAACAGTTCGGAGGACTCCTCAGGAGGAGGACATGGTGGGTCTAGGGAAGGATTGACTAATGAAGATAATGATACCAGAGAAGAGGACGCTTTGGCAGCTGCTTTGCCAGTACCCTGAGCCTGGGTGAGAGAGGATGAGGAGGATGAGGTGGGCTTGGTCATCCACTCTACCAAGTCTTCGGCATGATGTGGCTCAACATGTCCAGCTGCCGAAAAGAAGGACAAGCGTGTCCCATGGCCATGTGCTGATGACAATGCACCGCGTCCACGACCAGCACTGTTGGCCCCAGACACAGAGCTTGCTTGCCCTCTTTTTTTGCCTCCTGACTGTCTGCCTCTCCTTGTTTGCCTTCCAGACATTTTAATGGATGGCCTGCAGGGAGATGGGAAAAACAGCAATAAGGGCTACCTTCAGGTGTATACTGTGCAGGAGGCTTAGCAACAATGACACTGACACTGTCCCCTGCCTATCCTTCTCTATCCCTAAACACAAGGATTTGCAATATGCTTCAGCAAGATTGGTTTAGCACAGAATAGCACACTGACAGTTTCCCTCACTGTCCTTCTCTGTCCCTACAAACAAGATTTAGCACAGAATAGCACACTGATAGTTTCCACGAGTGTCCTTCTCTGTCCCTAAACTCAAGGATTTCAAATATGGTTCAGCAAGATTGGTTTAGCACAGAATAGCACACTGACAGTTTCCCTCACTGTCCTTCTCTGTCCCTACAAACAAGATTTAGCACAGAATAGCACACTGATAGTTTCCACGAGTGTCCTTCTCTGTCCCTAAACTCAAGGATTTCAAATATGGTTCAGCAAGATTGGTTTAGCACAGAATAGCACACTGATAGTTTCCCTCACTGTCCTTCTCTGTCCCTACAAACAAGATTTAGCACAGAATAGCACACTGATAGTTTCCACGAGTGTCCTTCTCTGTCCCTAAACTCAAGGATTTCAAATATGTTTCAGCAAGATTGGTTTAGAACAGAATAGCACACTGACACTTTCCCTCACTGTACCTCTCTGTCCCTAAACTCAAGGATTTCAAATATGGTTCAGCAAGATTGGTTTAGAACAGAATAGCACACTGACAGTTTCCCTCACTGTCCTTCTCTGTCCCTACAAACAAGATTTAGCACAGAATAGCACACTGATAGTTTCCACGAGTGTCCTTCTCTGTCCCTAAACTCAAGGATTTCAAATATGGTTCAGCAAGATTGGTTTAGAACAGAATAGCACACTGACAGTTTCCCTCACTGTCCTTCTCTGTCCCTACAAACAAGATTTAGCACAGAATAGCACACTGATAGTTTCCACGAGTGTCCTTCTCTGTCCCTAAACTCAAGGATTTCAAATATGGTTCAGCAAGATTGGTTTAGCACAGAATAGCACACTGATAGTTTCCCTCACTGTCCTTCTCTGTCCCTACAAACAAGATTTAGCACAGAATAGCACACTGATAGTTTCCACGAGTGTCCTTCTCTGTCCCTAAACTCAAGGATTTCAAATATGGTTCAGCAAGATTGGTTTAGAACAGAATAGCACACTGACACTTTCCCTCACTGTACCTCTCTGTCCCTAAACTCAAGGATTTCAAATATGGTTCAGCAAGATTGGTTTAGAACAGAATAGCACACTGACAGTTTCCCTCACTGTCCTTCTCTGTCCATACAAACAAGATTTAGCACAGAATAGCACACTGATAGTTTCCACGAGTGTCCTTCTCTGTCCCTAAACTCAAGGATTTCAAATATGGTTCAGCAAGATTGGTTTAGAACAGAATAGCACACTGACAGTTTCCCCGAGTGTCCTTCTCTGTCCCTAAACTCAAGGATTTCAAATATGGTTCAGCAAGATTGGTTTAGAACAGAATAGCACACTGACAGTTTCCCTCACTGTCCTTCTCTGTCCCTACAAACAAGATTTAGCACAGAATAGCACACTGATAGTTTCCCACGAGTGTCCTTCTCTGTCCCTAAACTCAAGGATTTCAAATATGGTTCAGCAAGATTGGTTTAGCACAGAATAGCACACTGATAGTTTCCCTCACTGTCCTTCTCTGTCCCTACAAACAAGATTTAGCACAGAATAGCACACTGATAGTTTCCACGAGTGTCCTTCTCTGTCCCTAAACTCAAGGATTTCAAATATGGTTCAGCAAGATTGGTTTAGAACAGAATAGCACACTGACACTTTCCCTCACTGTACCTCTCTGTCCCTAAACTCAAGGATTTCAAATATGGTTCAGCAAGATTGGTTTAGAACAGAATAGCACACTGACAGTTTCCCTCACTGTCCTTCTCTGTCCCTATAAACAAGATTTAGCACAGAATAGCACACTGATAGTTTCCACGAGTGTCCTTCTCTGTCCCTAAACTCAAGGATTTCAAATATGGTTCAGCAAGATTGGTTTAGAACAGAATAGCACACTGACACTGTCCCTCACTGTACCTCTCTGTCCCTAAACTCAAGGATTTCAAATATGGTTCAGCAAGATTGGTTTAGAACAGAATAGCACACTGACACTTTCCCTCACTGTCCTTCTCTGTCCCTACAAACAAGGTTTAGCACAGAATAACACACTGACACTCTCCCTACCTATCCTTATTTGTCCCTAAACACAAGGAATCCAGGATTAGTAAAGGAAAAAAAATGACACTGTCCCTGCCTATGCTTCTCTTTCCCTGCTCCGGAACACACTACACAAGGCCGCCGCGCTGGCGGCCTTTTATAGTGTGGGGCGTGTACTAAACCCCCTCAGCAATAATTGGCCACAGGCATCCTGCCTGTGGCCAATCATTGCTCTCCTCGCTGCCGGCGCTGTGATTGGCCAAGCATGCGGGGTCACAGTGCATGCTTGGCCAATCACAGCGCCTGGATGACACTGCGATGGCATAGTGCATTGTGGGCCGTTCGCGTCACTCGAATTTGGCGCGAACGGCCCAAATCGTTTGTTCTTCGTCGAACGATCGAACAGCCGATGTTCGAGTCGAACGTATGTTCGACTCGAACACAAAGCTCATCCCTACTGGCAGACACATAAATACCCGGCAAGCCCTCACATGCTTGCCTTGGTATCTCTCTCCCTGACCTTGAGCCTGCTATCCTGACCTTGAGCCTGCATCTGACCTGACCCGATCCGATCTGATCTGATCCCTATCCCGAACCCATCCTGGACCTGTCCCTCCTGTTACCTTATTACCTTGGATCCCTGCCCTGCAGCCTATCCATCCATCCTCTCCCTGTTCCTGTTGGTCTTCCATCCTTACCTATCTGCTGATCTCCCTGTGTATGACCCCGGCCTGGCTTTTGTTGCCTGCTTTCCAGCCTGATGTCCCGGTGCCTGCCTTCCAGTACGATGTTCCAATGCCTACCTTGCAGTCCGATGTGCCTGCCTTCCAGTCTGATGTGCCTGTCTTCCAGTCTGATGTGCCCGCTTTCTAACATGATGTGCCAGCTTTCCAGCCTGAGGTGCCCGCCTCCCAGTCTGATGTCTCGATGCCTGCCTTCCAGTCCGATGTTCCAGTGCCTGCCTTCCAGCCCGATGTGCCTGCCTTCCAGTCCGATGTGCATGTCTTCCAGTCCGATGTGCCTTCTTTCCAGCCTGATTTGCCCGCTTTCCAGTCTGATGTGCCCGCTTTCCAGTCTGATGTGCCTGCTGTCTGCCCGGATGTGCCCGCTGTCTGCCCAGATGTGCTCGCTGTCTGCCCGGATGACTCCGCTGCCTGCCCGGATGACTCCGCTGCCTGCCCGGATGTGCCCGCTGACTGCCCTGATGTGTCTGTACCCGCTGCTCAGCTCGAGCTGCATTTTGTTCGGTTTAAAGCCATGGACTTTCCTCATGCCCAACCTGATGTGACTCTGCCTGTTGCCCGGCTTGTCGCCATGGACTTTCCCCAGCAACGGTTAGTTGGTGCGTCCGGAGGTCGCTCCTTCATGGCGGGGTACTGTCAGGAAAGGTTCCATCCGCTGGTAATATTTATCATTTGGCTTGCAGTACTGTCAGGGGAACTTCTCTCTGCTGGTGTTATATCCTCTTTGGGCCGCAGTACTGGTGTCCACCAGTGGATGGATCCTGGTAGTATGGAGCGGACAGCACCTCCTGCTGTCAGATGTCACCTAAGCCTAAATACTGGCAGACACATAAATACCCGGCAAGCCCCCACATGACCTGACCCGATCTGATCCCTATCCCGAGCCCATCCTGGACCTGTCCCTCTTGTTACCTGATTACCTTGGATCCCTGCCCTGCAGCATATCCATCCATTCTCTCCCTGTTCCTGTTCCTGTTGGTCTCCCCTCCTTACCTATCTGATGATCTCCCTGTGTATGACCCGGGCCTGGCTTTTGTTTACGATTCCGGTATCTCTCATTTATTGTATATACTATTTGTTGTTTGTGGGTTTGTGGTTGGTTGTTTATTCACTTGCTTGTCACCTATCTAATATACACCATTATCTTTCACTTACATGCGTTTTTGGTCTCCTCTGTGCAGTCTACACAGTCTGGTCTACTAATTCCCTGACAGTTGGAGACAGTATATATATTTTATGCACTGCAGATCAGTGAATCACCTGCCTGGTCTGCCTGCCTGCCTGAAAGTGTCTTTAACCACTTCAATACAGGGCTTTTTGTACCTATTCAATACCGGGCCTATTTTGGCACTTCTCTCCTACATGTACAAATCATCATTCTTTTGCTAGAAAATTACTCAGAACCCCCAAACATTATATATGTTTTTTTAGCAGACACCCTAGGGAATAAAATGACGGTCATTGCAACATTTTTTCTTGCACAATATTTGCGCAATAATTTTTCAATGCCTTTTTAAAAAAAAAAAAATGGTTTCATGAATTAAAAAATAACAAAACAGTAAAGTTAGCCCAATTTTTTGGGAACATATGAAAGATAATGTTACGCCGAGTAAATAGATACCTAACATGTCACGCTTTAAAATTGCGCACACTCATGGAATGGCGCCAAACTTTGGTACTTAAAAATCTCCATAGGCGACGCTTTATTTTTTTTTACAGGTTACCAGGTTAGAATTACAGAGGAGGTCTAGTGCTAGAATTGTTGCACGCGCTCTAACGCACGCGGCGATACCTCACATGCGTGGTTTGAACGGCGTTTACATATGTGGGCGACTTACATGTGCATTCGCTTCTGATCGCGAGCTACCGGGGACAGGGGCGTTTTAATTTTTTTTATTATTATTTATTTATTTATTTTACTTATTTATTTATTTTTTTACAATGATTTTACTTTTTTTTTTTTTTGATCACTTTTATTCCTATTACAAGGAATGTAAACATCCCTTGTAATAGGAATGTGTGTGACAGGTTCTCTTTATTGAGAGATGCGGGGTCAATAAGACCCCACATCTCTCCTCCAGGCTGGAAAGCATGAGATCAGTGAAAATTTTTTCACTGATTTCATACTTACAGCCGCAATGGTGGCTTTGTTTACATTTGAGACCCGGGCGTGACGTCATCACATCGCGCCCGGGCCTCCGACGATCATAGAGATGACTGGTGACCATCTGGTCACCAGTCATCTCTATGCTCATCACGTGACTCCACCAACGATGCCGGAAGATTCGCTCCGGGTCCCCGATCGCACGGGGGAGCCCGGAGAAGCACTCCGGGTCCCCTCCCGCCGCCTATAAGAACGATCAAGCGGCGGAACCGCCACTATGATCATTCTTATGGTGCACAGAATCGCCGGCACTTCAAAAGGATATCTGAATGATGCCTCTAGCTGCAGGTATCATTCAGATATCCCCCTACAAAGCCGAGGACGTCATATGACGTCCACCCAGGATGGGAGATCCCATCTGTGGACGTCATTTGTCTATGGCTGGGTAGGGAAGTGGTTAAATACGTACACCAGGAATGGCCTGCAGTCAGGTATAGGCTTGGCTAGACTAGAATACAGTGGATATATATGTAGGAGACAGTATATATATTTTATGCACTGCAGATTACTGAATCACCTGCCTGGCCTGCCTGCCTGAAAGTGTCTTTGAATACGTACACCAGGTAGATCTAGCTACACAGGATACAGTGTATATATATATATATATACAAGCCGGGATGTATATATATATTAAATGCACTGCAGCTAGCTGAATCACCTGCCTGCCTGAAGTATATTAGAAACAGTACACCAGGAACAGTCTGCAGTCAGATCTAGCTACACTGGATATATATATATGTAGCGGGGTCTTCAGATTTAGTGGGATACACCTGGGGGTAGTGTGACCCAGGTGTGTAATTATGTCAGGGTTAAGACCCCTTTTTGTTATTCGTGGAGGATTGGGGGATGTAATATTCTCCTTTGCCTGTGGGTGGCGGAGTACCTACAGGCTTCAGGTAGAATCGCCACCACAGTGCTACCCTTCTTTGTCCCTTCCTGGAGATGGTACGGCTGGGGCGGGGAACCTGCCGTGGTATCGACAGGAGGAGATAAAAAGGGGGAGACGCCCTCGCCACGAGGTCTTTGGGGATCATCTCTTCACGCACCCAGGCACCTTCAGCCTGGGTGCGAGCGGTTCAAGGTTCCGGCCTAGGCGCCCTAGGCCTGGCCGGAATGAAGCTGGGATTCCATCCCAGGCACCTTCAGCCTGGGATGAGGTACTATTGAGGAGGCCTGGGGCCCAGTGACTCCGACTGGGTCCCGCAAGGGTGAAGTGATTCCAGGGTGCTCCTTGCGAGGAGACCCGCATCTGAGGTGAGGAGGCTGGGGAGGTCACCCGTTCGAAGACCCGGTGTAGTGTCAACCCGGTGACGGATGGGCCTTCGGTAACTCCCTTGGAGGACATCTTCCCCTGATAGGGGCTGCAACGCAACGGAGGTATTCATGTCAAGACTCCTGCAACCCTTGGTCATAGCACAGGGGGTGTAGGGACCCAGATCAGTATAGTGCCTCGACCTGCTCATCCCACCGTATCCTGCCATTGCATTGCCTGTATGTGGAGATACGAAATAAACCTAACAGTTGGACTGTGATCGGTGTATGGACTCTGTTAATGGGAGCAAAGGGTGGTTTGGTGGTTTCTGCACAACAGACTCGGTACATGCCCAAGACACACCGGCCCGAGGAAACATCAAGTATTGGCCTTCACCTCACCCACAGTTATGGGGAGGACATGGGCCGTAGCGCACCTCACCCTGTCGCGTGACATACCCCTAGCCAACCAGACGGCGGGGTGAGGAGGCCGCTACACGTGGGGGCTCGTCCGGGATGGTGTGTGTCTTAACGATGGAACTGAGAACGTCTGTGTTTGAACTTTGCTGCCCGGAGGAGTTCCGAGCAGGTCGGCCATGTGATTGGCCAAAGTGCATCCCTGCTCGGAGTTGTGGACATGACTCTAAGTCGGGAAAGGCCCACGCGGAGGAGCGTAAAAAGGGAGAGGTCCAGCCGTGTGAAGTACTACATGTGGGGACTGTTAATGCACTGCGCCACGAGGCACCCCATGACTGCACAATTCGTGGGCGGAGGCTGGCGGAAGCCCGCGAATACGTGCAAGTCGTGGGAGGAGTCTGGCCACGTGTGGAGATACGTGGAGAATCCGGCGCGTGGTCAGCGCGTGATGGAACAGCAAGTGGTCGGGATGGCCTCAAGCTCCCCGTGGATGCCGGTACCTTACCCCACGAAAATGACTGCATTTGCTGCTCCCCTGACAGACACGGGGATAAGACTTAGGCCACGAGGACAGTTGGCTCTGTATTCATGCAGAGACACGGAGGCCCTCGGTGTGATCTGTCCCGGATGCTCGGGACTGGTGGTCCAACTAAAGCCGTTCGGGCGATGTGAAGCGTGCAAAGAGTTTCTTTTTGAGGTCGAATCATCCACAGTAGGGCCCCGGGCCCTTCGCCTCAACTGCATCACAGGAACCGCCACTCCGGAGGGAGAGATCCAGGCCTTTGCGGAGGTCCCCGTACGCGCTGACCAGGGCGATGTGACTGCCCAACCAGAGACTGAGAGAGAAAAATCCGAGGACACTGCTTCGGTCACCACAGATTCCCTGCTGCCACCCCCGAAGAGGAAAGTCGGCCTGGTACAGGCATCCTATGGTCGTGGTCGAGCTTCACCCCGCCGCTTGCCTGGCCTAGATGGCGCCGGTAGAGAAGAGAGTCCCGGACATCCCAGTTCTTCAGAAGGTCCAGGTGAGCTAGGGGCTGGGACTGTGGTGTTGGTTGGAGGTGTCGGGAGTCCACAACCGGTGGAGCCCGCAAGGGAGGGTAGCCTTCCGTCTACTAGAGACTACCTTCCCGCCGAGATGTATGACACCTCCGACCTAGAGTCATTGTCAGACTGTGGTGATGACGGAGAAATAGACGAACTGTTTCACCGGAAGGGCTGGGACAGACGCCCACTACCTGTGCTGTGTAAACCGCAGGATTCCCCCATGTCCATAGAAGACAGTACGCTCTGGGCGCAGGCCCCGGAGTTCCCGAGGAAATCTAGTCCTCCGACCGACCTTCCACTTTACGAGTTTGTATGGGAAAAGCTCAAAGTGCCTCATGCCCGGCGATACCTGTCATGTTCACCGCCTGTATCTAAAAAGTTTAGAGACTGCAGAGCTGATTGGAGACTGGGGCGCCATATTCATGCCGATAAGGTGCTCATCTGCAGGAAAGAAGGAGAGGATGTCGAATATTCGGTGGAAGTGTTTGACAAGCACCTGAAGCCCCTGTTTTTGCCGGATCCAAGGTTTTACTTGTAGGAGAAGTGAGCTCCTATTCTGTTGCTGTTGAACTTTCTGGAAGGAACATTCCCAGACGCTCAGAACTGCGCCCTACCTTTGTTTTGATTTGGCCTTTTCTTTCACTCACTGGAGACTTGGGAGCTGTTGTTTTTTTTTTCTCCCTCTTCTTCATGTGCCAAAGGCAGAGACTCTGGGGGTAAAAGTTAGTGTAGAAAAGCAGGAAGAAGGAAGATCTCGGCAAGTGTCATGACCGCGGCGCTGTCACCAGGTGGCAGTGTTGCGCAACGAATGTTTGAAAATTTTACACATGCATCACTTTGCTTATTGGAGTGAGTGGGTCTCTCGGCTGACAGACCTATTCATTTCAAGTCAACACAGATTGTTAGGATGTTGTCTTTGTTTCCCTTTTGCAGGAGATTCATCGGTCAAGACTACTGAGAGTGGGGTGGTTCTTAGACAGCGATGGGAGGGATTGTACATGTGTACAGAATAGATGTTTTATGCAAAAGTTTATCGTTTTATATTTTTCCTTTCCCTTTCGAGCAGGTCTTGGCACACGTAGTATTCGCAAATTTAGGGGGCAGCCTCAGGGGCTTGCTCCATGTTACCACTCCTTGGGAGACATGGGTGTGCACCTGACGCTGGGGACCAGCGTCAAATCACCAGGAGGAGTGTGTAGCGGGGTCTTCAGATTTAGTGGGATACACCTGGGGGTAGTGTGACCCAGGTGTGTAATTATGTCAGGGTTAAGACCCCTTTTTGTTATTCGTGGAGGATTGGGGGATGTAATATTCTCCTTTGCCTGTGGGTGGCGGAGTACCTACAGGCTTCAGGTAGAATCGCCACCACAGTGCTACCCTTCTTTGTCCCTTCCTGGAGATGGTACGGCTGGGGCGGGGAACCCGCCGTGGTATCGACGGGAGGAGATAAAAAGGGGGAGACGCCCTCGCCACGAGGTCTTCGGGGATCATCTCTTCACGCACCCAGGCACCTTCAGCCTGGGTGCGGGCGGTTCAAGGTTCCGGCCTAGGCGCCCTAGGCCTGGCCGGAACGAAGCTGGGATTCCATCCCAGGCACCTTCAGCCTGGGATGAGGTACTTTTGAGGAGGCCTGGGGCCCAGTGACTCCGACTGGGTCCCGCAAGGGTGAAGTGATTCCAGGGTGCTCCTTGCGAGGAGACCCGCATCTGAGGTGAGGCGGCTGGGGAGGTCACCCGTTCGAAGACCCGGTGTAGTGTCAACCCGGTGACGGATGGGCCTTCGGTAACTCCCTTGGAGGACATCTTCCCCTGATAGGTGCTGCAACGCAACGGAGGTATTCATGTCAAGACTCCTGCAACCCTTGGTCATAGCACAGGGGGTGTAGGGACCCAGATCAGTATAGTGCCTCGACCTGCTCATCCCACCGTATCCTGCCATTGCATTGCCTGTATGTGGAGATACGAAATAAACCTAACAGTTGGACTGTGATCGGTGTATGGACTCTGTTAATGGGAGCAAAGGGTGGTTTGGTGGTTTCTGCACAACAGACTCGGTACATGCCCAAGACACACCGGCCCGAGGAAACATCAAGTATTGGCCTTCACCTCACCCACAGTTATGGGGAGGACATGGGCCGTAGCGCACCTCACCCTGTCGCGTGACATACCCCTAGCCAACCAGACGGCGGGGTGAGGAGGCCGCTACATATATATATATATATACACACAAGCCTGGATGTATATATATACTAAATACACTGCAGCTAACTGAATCGCCTGCCTGTTCAAACTAAATGAAATTACACTCTCACTCAGTCAACGCCAGCAACACACTACACAGGGCTGACGTGCAGGCGGCCTTATATAGTGTGGGGCGTGGACTTAACCCCCTGAGCCATAATTGGCCAAAGGCACCCTGCCTTTGGCCAATTATGGCTCTCTTTGCTGACGGCGCTGTTATTGGCCAAAGCATGCGGGTCATAGTGCATGCTTGGCCAATCATCAGACAGCAATGCAGTGCGATGTCGCAGTGCATTATGGGGCGTTCCCCACCGCTCGAATTTGGCGCGAACGCCCCATAATGTTAATTTTTCGGCGAACAGCCAATGTTCGAGTCGAACTCGTGTTCGACCCAAACATAAAGTTCATCACTAATATATATATATATATATATATATATATATACAGTGCTGTTAAAAAGTATTTGCCCCCTTCCTGATTTAATTTTTTTGCATATTTCTCACACTTAAATGAATCAGATCATCAAACAAATTTTAATGTTACACAAAGATAACCTGAGTAAATCCAAGATGCAGTTTTTAAATCATTTTTTTCATTTATTAAGGGGAAAAAGCTGTTCAAACCTGCCTGGCCCTATATGAAAAAGTAATTGCCCCCTCCCATGCTGAATCATGAATGAACTGTGATTAACCACAATTTTTGGGAAAGCCAAGTTAAATTTCACTTGCCTCACCCAGGCCTGATTACTGCCAGACCTGTTGAATCAAGAAACCACATAAATAGAAGCTGTCTGACAAAGTGAAGCACGCTAACAGATTACAAAAAGCCACATGTAGCACCTTGATGTTTAGGTAGGGTTGCTAGTAAATTTAAGTGATAGTTGCCATGGCCAATTGATAGGAGGTCAATTGATTTCACCCTAATTCTGGAATTGCTGCACTTCTCTCCTCTCTCACTAGATGGCTGGGTATCTGGTGACATTAGATAAGGGTATTGCAAGGACAGATTAGGAATGAATAGGGGGTCTCAGCCAATGGGCAGGAATTTTCTTGGGTCCCTTGGCCTGCTGGGAGAGCCTATTTATTTGGGTGGAGTCAGGTGATCGTGATTCTGTGCCACCTGGATGGCTCTCTGGGTGGATATGTGTCGTATTGCCCCAGGCTGCTAGGCCAGAAACTTTAGGCCTACCCTGGGGACATCTGCCTGCTAGGCTGTCTGAGGGCCTATCCAGAAGCAAGAGAGCAGTGTAGGGTTGGGATTGCGGCTTGCAGCCCAACCAGAAGTAAAAGTTCTGCCGGCTGGAGAACCTGTCATGGTCGGAGGTAGAGGGGAAGCTATCGCCACTAAGGGACCATCCACTTTATCACTGGGGACCACTGTGAGTAGCTGAAGCAAGTACCAGAGCAGTATTCTCACCAACCGGGGGGACATGAAGAATATGGGAAGCTTCAGCAGATGTCCCCCTCCCCAGTGCATGGAGCGGCCCGACGCCAGCGGGGATCCCGGAGCAGAGAAGAAGAGCCCAGGCAGACCATGCGACACCCAGGGGAGCTGCAACAAAGGTATTTCCCACACAACAATCACAAAGGAAGACACACTGCACCCCACACCGGCACAATTCCTACAAAAACGAATTACATAATTCTATAAGGATGGATTTTAAGATGCTGACAGGGGGGGGGGGGGGGAGAAGACAGGAGACACAGGAGATGGATAAATGACACAGCAGAAGCACTATGCAATCTATCATGCTTTTTTTTAGGGTTACAACCACTTTAAGATCATTGTACATACCGTAAATAAATAAGACATCCCCCGAAAATAAGCCCTAGTGTGTTTTTGGTTGCCAAAATTAATTCAAGACCCGGGCTTATTTTCGTGAAAACACGGTAGCTGAATGGAGGATAGCTAGCACCTGAACTATTTCTACACCACAGGGGCCCGAGGTCCCTGCCCACAAAAGGCAGTTCATTGAGGCCTGGCTAAAGTAGTGTCAGGCCTAAAAACATACGGTGCTACTATGTTTCCCCGAAAATAAACCCTACCCCGAAAGTAAGACCTAGCGTGATTATCAAGGCGGGCTGCAATATAAGCCCTAGTAAATTTCATAAAAAATCCTGTAATCCCTTTTGTAAAACTGGTGCAGTGTCTCCGTTTGTTGCTGCAATAAAACCCCCATGTTTACACCCACCGCTGACCCGCCGGAGGTCCTCTTCTCTCCTCCCCACTAACGTCTGCTGCCCCTTCCTCTTCTGTGCACAGAGCGGGCTGACTTCAGCGGGGATCTCGGCTCTTCTCATTCCTCCCCTCCTCCCCGCTGACGTCTGCAGCCGCTCCCTCTTCAGTGCACGGAGCAGGCTGACGTCAGCAGGGATCTCAGAAGAAGAGCAGATCAAGCGAATGCCCAGGGGAGCTTTTATATGAAACGTTATATAAAACTGTGGTTCACTGCACTGTATACCAGTATACTATTTTTATTAAAACAGGTTACATAAATTCATAATGATTTAAAAAAATATTTTTTTAAATTATTAAAATTATGTAAAAAAACTGACTGCTGACCTGACAATGGGAGGAGTGGGGGAGAGGGAGGGGAAGACAGGAGCATTCAGAGTTTGGAGAGTTATGATGATGTTCCAGAAGAAGATGACATGACTGTATTTGAATAAATGTATTTTATTGCACATACCGTAAATAAATAAGTCATCCCCTGAAAATAAGCCCTAGTGTGTTTTTTGTAGCCAAAATTAATATAAGACCCGGTCTTATTTTCGGGGAAACACGGCAACTAGAGGAGTAACAGTCTGCAGCAAGGGAAGTGCTGGTGGATTAACTGTGTGCAGCAAGTGAAGTGCTGGAGAGAAGACTGGAGTGTATATACTGGAGTGTACTGGAGTGTATATAGAAGTCCCAAGCAAATTGCACTAAATATTCCTGGGCATACTAAAATTTCCCAATTCCCATCTAAGTTCAATCTCCTCAATAAAAAAAACCCAAACAAAACTAAGCTTACAGACTTTTCTATGTCTCTGAGTGACTGAGAGATGGGTGTCTGGCTGGGCAGGGTGACAGATGAACCACTACATTCAGCAACCCCTACGGGGGCATGGCTACATATATTAGATTTTAGAAAAGCACAGTAAATTGAAACTGTCCTGTTTCAGCGTGCAAAACTACAATGACATCGAAAATTAAAAAAAAAAAAATATTTATTAGTAAACCAAAGGTAAACTATAATAAATTGCTCTATCGGATGATTGAAATAACACATCCAGAGCCTTCTACAAGCAGTTTACCTTTCTAGAACTTTGCCCTTGGACTGTATCCCAATATGATAGGTCTACGTTGATCCTCCAACATGTCACGCTCAGTTTGGATGGTCGGGTTTCAGTGGTCCTTGCAGGACAGGTGTTCTGATGTACAAAAGCACACAGATGTATTTGGCCGAACCAAGGTCTTTACTAGAAAATTAATACAGCCCTGGTACAAAGGATTTACATACATATGGCATGATTACATCTGTACAGACATGGGCTGATAAGAATGGAAGATGAAGGATCATTTTTCTTGCAATAAAACTTGTGTTTCCTAGTAATCAAGGAAATTTTGGTACGTATTGTATACATATAATCCTTTCACTGCCAAGGGTTCAGTAGGGATGTGAACTGTGGCTAAAAAGAGGTAAAACATATGCATCAAATATATATATTTTTTAAATATTTTATTTAATAATAATTGTTTTACTTAATAAATAATATTTTAATTTATTACAAATTATTAAAACGGTTGGTTTAATTTATTTTTATATATATATATATATATATATATATATATATATATATATATATAAAAGGATTTATGATGCCTTAAACAAGGGCCACTCATCATGGATTAACACCAGAGTAGAAGGAAGAATCTGTAATAAGCGAAGGAGAAGGTGCCTGGTCTTCAGGAGTAATGGAGATCATGATTACACAGTAACTGGAGATAAGTAACTTTTAAGTGTATTTCCACTGTTACAGACCATAGGCTGTTTATTTGCTAGGCATTTTGCTTGATATAGATATCTGTCAGTTTTGATTTGTATTCCTAATATTGTAATAGTTTTGTATGTACAGCATTTTTGTATAGTAAAAGCACATTTACACACTGCAGAGGTCTCAGCTTCCTTGCTTATACCACAAAGTAACCTTGCTAAATAGACGTAAGCAAAACAATTTTGGGGCTCGTGACGTGATCTGTGCTATAATTCAACTGAAGCAGACCTGTTTTTTCTGTGGTGTGTTGTGTAGCTTGTGCTACACACGATCGTTTTTCATGCCATTTTTTAAACCAACGTTTTTCTCGTCGTTTTTTTTTTTCATGTTTCCTCTCAAGCCTGTCTTGCGTACACACAATCATTTTAAAAAACGTTCAAGCAAAGCGCAGTGACGTACAACACGTACGACGGCACTATAAAGGGGAAGTTCCGTTCGGATGGCGCCACCCTTCATGTTAGTAAAGTTTGTTGAGCGACGATTCGCGCTTTTCAGCCTCGTGCTTTTCAGTCCGTTACAGCGTGACGAATGTGCTATCTCCATTACGAACGCTAGTTTTACCAGAACGAGCGCTCCCGTCTCATACTTGATTCTGAGCATGCGCGTTTTTTTTCACCTCGTAAAAGCATACACACTATCGTTTTTCACGTCGTTAAAAAAAACGACATGAAAAACGACGTGAAAAAATAGAGCATGTTTGAAATTTTTAATGGCCGTTTTTCACGTCGTTAAAAATGCTCTGGAGCATACACACGATCGGTTTTAATGCCCATTTTTAAAATGGCATTTTTAACGGCATGAAAAAGGATCGTGTGTATGGGGCATAAGAGTGATACCCATTGGATTTTGGTCCAAACAACTGACAGGGGATCAGAACAGATACACGCCCCTGGAAAAGTACCTGTTTGGGGCCTACACAGCACTTCAACATGTAGAGACCATTACAGGAAAGGACACAATCACCATTCATACTGCAATGCCAATAGCAGGATGGGTGAGAAATAATGGACTGATGACTAGGGCAGCTGTAGCCCAGAACCAGACACTGATGAAATGGAAGTGGTACCTTCAAGGTATTGCAGCTGGGGGTGTTAGAGACATTTCAAAACCGTTGGCAGAGCTTAATACTTTTACCAGCACCCAGCCAGAAGAAGAAATTCCTGTGCTGTCCCCTGTTCAAGAGGCTCCACCCTTTGAGTCTCTGTCAGAAGACACGATGGAGTCAGCGTGGTTCACTGATGGTTCGGCCATAGTCACCTCGTCTGAACATAAATGGACAGCAGCAGCCTACAACCCAAGTACAGACACAGTCCTGCAGGAGACCTGAAATGGAGGGTCCAGTCAGTATGTAGAGTAGAAATCTGTAGTGATGACACTTCAGGAGGATCCCTCTTCCCATGTCACTATCTACACTGACAGCTGGGCGGTTTTTAAAGGACTGACAACTTGGATGCCCACGTGGAAGTCCAATGAATGGATGATTCATGGAAAGGTGGTGTGGGGAGGCAAGGAAGTCTGGGACTACATCTGGAAGGAAGCTCACTCCCGCACCATAAAAGTGGGGCATGTTGATGCACATGTGCCCCTAGTCCCAGACTTTGAGAACTATAACAGTGTTGCAGATAAAATCGCCAAAATGAAGGCAGTTGTGCCAATTGATCCTGTCTTGATGAACTGGGCCCGCAAGCAATCTGGACATTTGGGGCAAAAAGCAACATATGAATGGGCACAGCAGGGAGGATTGCCTATGTAGCACCCCCTACCATAGGTAGGTGCTAGATGTGAGTTTTTTTAGTAAAGCTGCCAGTGCAGGTAAATTTAAGCAGGCCTATGCTGCGAGCTAGGCCTTTTTGTTTTTTATCTGGGGGCAGGGGAGTGGTTAAGTGTAGCAGTAGGTGACTGACATGTACTTCAGCTTTTGGGAGCCTCCCCTGCTTCCAGTGATAATGTTCTGGAATAGGGGCAGTGCTGAGAATTGGAGTGACATGGAGTACATGCGAGGAGCTCTGACCAATCCCCAGCTAGGATTGGCAGAGGGCAGGCCTCTTACATATACTCATAGTCAGCCTGCTGGAGAAGTTGTCAGCTGGGTGAACTGAAGGATGGAGTGCTAGACTGTCGTGCAGGAGAACACCCCTATCTGGGGGGGGGGGGTAATTCCAGCGGAGGAGCTCAGAAGCTGGGAGGGAGCCTGGGAGGTCACAGAGAGGTGTCCTGGAAAAGGAGCTAGGAGAGACAGTTGATCTGCACGTTCCGGAGTAAGTCCTTCAGGGCAGGAGTCGGTGATTGAAAGCACAGTGGAGATCTTGAAGAGGCACATAAGGGGAGCTGGGTGCAGAGCCAGAGGAGAGACTGTGGAGTTTCTGTCAAATCGATGCAGCCCGAGGGCGCAGGATTTGCAAGTCAGGCTTGCTGGGATCAGTAGTCCATCATCAAATATTCTCTTCAAGTAATGTCTACGGTCACAAAAGGGGTACTGCAGGCCTCTGGCCTATTAAGGATCATCAATTTAAACTACTACTAGGACTTATTCAGAGTGAGGCCTAGTCAGCTCAAGATGGCAGGACAGGAGTAGTAATGCTATGACAGGAAAGTGATGTGCAGGAGGAGAAGTGTCCTGAGGTAAAAGTCTGCAGGGAGAGTGCAGAGGCGGGAAATGTTCTGAGGTAAAGTCTGTCAAGATTAGTGTCCGGCATTTTTGTCAAGGTTAGTGTCCAGCATTTTGTCCTATCTGAGGAAGTGTAACGCACGAACCGTTACAACATTTCCAATATTAGTATGAACCGCTATAACATTTTAAATACTAATTCATCCTATGGGCATCCCATGTCCCTATTCCTGATCCAAGTTAATCCCCCAATAAAATAAAAACAAGCAAAAGACTTTTCATTGACTGAAAGAGTGTGTCTAATGGATGTCTGGCAGCAGGGTGATATCAGTGGATGTAGTAACTAGTAGCAACCATCCGCTACACCTATATGCATGGACATGATGAAGACTGTAAAAGGGAACTGTACAGTGTGTGGAGAAGTGCGACAATGGCCATTGCAAAAGAACTCCACCAGGTCGATTAAGAGGGATGAGAGGCCTGCAAAGATCTGGCAGATTGATTTCATCGGTCCCCTGCCCTGTGATCTTCACTGTGTAGTCGCGCCCCATGATCTTTTCTGTGTTCAGTCGTGCCCCGTGATCTTCCCTGTGTGCAGTCGTGCCCTGTGATCTTCACTGTGTGCAGTCGTGCCCTGTGATCTTCACTGTGTGCAGTCGTGCCCTGTGAGCTTCACTGTGTGCAGTCGTGCCCTGTGATCTTCACTGTGTTCAGTCGTGCCCTGTGATATTCAATGTGCAGTCGTGCCCGTGATCTTTACTGTGTTCAGTCGTGCCCTGTGATCTTTACTGTGTTCAGTCGTGCCCTGTGATCTTCAATGTGCAGTCGTGCCCGTGATCTTTACTGTGTGCAGTCGTGCCCTGTGATCTTCTCTGTGTGCAGTCGTGCCCTGTGATCTTCACTGTGCAGTCGTGCCTCATGATCTTCTCTGTGCGCAGTCGTGCCCTGTGATCTTCTCTGTGCGCAGTCGTGCCCTGTGATCTTCACTGTGTACAATTGTGCCCTGTGATCTTCACTGTGTGCAGTCGTGCCCTGTGATCTTTACTGTGTGCAGTCGTGCCCTGTGATCTTCACTGTGTGCAGTCGTGCCCTGTGATCTTCACCATGTGCAGTCGTGCCTCGTGATCTTCTCTGTGTGCAGTCGTGCCCGGTGATCTTCACTGTGTACAGTCGTGCCCCATGATCTTCACTGTGTGCAGTCGTGCCCCATGATCTTCACTGTGTGCAGTCGTGCCCCATGATCTTCTCTGTGTGCAGTCGTGCCCTGTGATCTTCACTGTGTGCAGTCGTGCCTCATGATCTTCTCTGTGTGCAGTCGTGCCCCGTGATCTTCACTGTGTGCAGTCGTGCCCTGTGATCTTCACTGTGTGCAGTCGTGCCCTGTGATCTTCACTGTGTGCAGTCGTGCCCTGTGATCTTCACCGTGTGCAGTCGTGCCTCGTGATCTTCTCTGTGTGCAGTCGTGCCCGGTGATCTTCACTGTGTGCAGTCGTGCCCCATGATCTTTACTGTGTGCAGTCGTGCCCCATGATCTTCACTGTGTGCAGTCGTGCCTCATGATCTTCTCTGTGTGCAGTCGTGCCCTGTGATCTTCACTGTGTGCAGTCGTGCCTCATGATCTTCTCTGTGTGCAGTCGTGCCCCGTGATCTTCACTGTGTGCAGTCGTGCCCTGTGATCATCACTGTGCAGTTGTGCCCTGTGATCATCACTGTGCAGTTGTGCCCTGTGATCTTCACTGTATGCAGTCATGCCCTGCGATCTTCGCTGTGTGCAGTCGTGCCCTGTGATCTTCACTGTGTGCAGTCGTGCCCTGTGATCTTCACTGTGTGCAGTCATGCCCTGTGATCTTCACTGTGTGTAGTCGTGCCTTGTGATCTTCACTGTGTTTAGTCGTGCCCTGTGATCTTCACTGTGTGCAGTCGTGCACTGTGATCATCACTGTGTGCAGTCGTGTCCTGTGATCTTCAGTGTGCGGCCATAGGCTCTAATAGGCTTCCAAATTGGTAAACAGCAATGCTGTGCGTTCACTGTTTATACAGCGTTGCATTAGAGAAGCAAATAAATCGCTTCCCTAACACTGACCCGCCTCTCAGCCAATCAGGTGCTCGGGTCTGGTTACCCTGTCACCTGATTGGCTGAAGCGACAGGCGCTGTGATTGGATGTCTATCAGGCCTCCAATCATAGTAGAGATGATGGGAAGAGGACAGGAGAAGACATGGAGGACTCGGAGCATGGAGGACAGCGCCGAGACAGGTAAGTGCCGGACGGGGGGGGCACACTGGCAGCATTTGATGGGGCACAGTAGCGGCAATTGATGGGGCACACTGGCGTCAATTTATGGGGCCCACTGGCAGCAATTGATGGGGCACACTGGCAGCAATTGATGGGGCACACTGGCAGCAATTGATGGGGTACACTGGCAGCAATTGATTTTCCTTCATCTCATTGGGTTTGTCTATGGGGACTAGTGGATCCCCAAAAACTACCACAACAAATTTTTCCATTTATCTCATTTTAGATTACTTTCATTCATCCAAACTCCTGATGAGTGGTAGGCGACCATGAAACGCGTAGAGTTTACATCCTCGGATGCTCTACAACAGCTTATATCATTATTTATCAATCAGATATGTGCCAATCATGTTGTTATTACTTATATATTTATTATTCATTGAATTATTTATTATCATGTTTGTATGTCATTAATCATGTTCCCCAATTAATCATGTGTCATTAAATTAATGATGATTATGAATTGTTCCTTTGTGATTACATTTTTGTATCATAAACATATTGTGATTACTGGTTTACTTATACCGTATCATGTCAATTTAGAGGGAACTATGACTTCCAAGCTATTTTATTTTATTTATTTTACCTTTATACCTCAATTAAAGTCCCAACTCCACTACTTTCCTGCATCTTCACTGTGCACAGTCGTGCCCTGTGATCTTCGCTGTGTGCAGTCGTGCCCTGTGATCTTCACTGTGTGCAGTCGTGCCCTGTGATCTTCACTGTGTGCAGTCGTGCCCTGTGATCTTCACTGTGTGCAGTCATGCCCTGTGATCATCACTGTGTGCAGTCGTGTCCTGTGATCTTCAGTGTGCGGCCATAGGCTCTAATAGGCTTCCAAATTGGTAAACAGCAATGCTGTGCGTTCACTTTTTATACAGCGTTGCATTAGAGAAGCAAATAAATCGCTTGCTTCCCTAACACTGACCCGCCTCTCAGCCAATCAGGTGCTCGGGTCTGGTTACCCTGTCACCTGATTGGCTGAAGCGACAGGCGCTGTGATTGGAAGCCTATCAGGCCTCCAATCATAGTAGAGATGATGGGAAGAGGACAGGAGAAGACATGGAGGACTCGGAGCGTGGAGGACAGCGCCGAGACAGGTAAGTGCCGGACGGGGGGGGGGGGGCACACTGGCAGCATTTGATGGGGCACAGTAGCGGCAATTGATGGGGCACACTGGCGGCAATTGATGGGGCCCACTGGCAGCAATTGATGGGGCACACTGGCGGCAATTGATGGGGCACACTGGCAGCAATTGATGGGGCACACTGGCAGCAATTGATGGGGCACACTGGCAGCAATTGATGGGGCACAGTGGCGGCAATTGATGGGCACAGTGGTGGCAATTGATGGGCACAGTGGTGGCAATTGATGGGCACACTGGCAGCAATTGATGGGTACATTAGCTGCATTTGATGGCACAGTGGCGACAATTTATGGGTACAGTGGCTGCGTTTGATGGGCACAGTGGCTGCGCTTGATGTTTTTTTTTTCAGTTTGTTTGCGCCCCCCACAAATTTTGAGCACCAGCCGCCACTGGACTACAGTTGTCCAGCAGCTCAAGGTCCCTCTACTCCTCCTTCTAGTTAGTGACTAAACAGCTTAGCCCCCCCAAAGCAATGACTTAGCAGCTCAGCAGCTCCTGCTCCCTCTACCAGCAGTGACTTAGCAGCTCAGCTCGCCTTGCTCATAAACTTTGCTTGATGCAGCAATTTTATGTTTCCTATCTTGAAAATGTTGGGCCAGTGCTGGTGCCCATTTACTTTTGGCATTCGCCATTGTGTAATTCAGATTATATGATCCATCTGAAAAATATGACCTTGTATTTATATCTAATACACTAGTAAAATGCATGAATTTGTCTTCTACTAATATTTATATATTTTTTATATACGGTAGATATTTTTGGAGTAATAGGAATAACTTTCAAAATCATGGATTTGCAGAAGAAAGCCAACATTGTCCATTATTCACTTTATTTACTGTTTGTTTAAAGCTATTTTTCCATTAACAACCTCATTCATCATACTGTCGCACTTGCAAAATGCTTTGAATTGAATATGAACGTTACTAAAACGCTCCAAGAATTTAATTTATCAGAGCCAAATGAAGATACAGATAAGATACAGATAAGTAGTGTCGTTTACGGGATTAAAGCTGAACTCTAGGCAAACCGTCAAATACACATGTAGCGGGTATGTACTATTTAGGGGCAGCAACTGGGTGGTAGTATGACCCAGATGCACTATTGGTAGAACAGGGCTATGTTCTATTCATGTGAGGACATCAGTGGTGTTAAGTTCCCTGCGGCTCAGTAGGTGGCGTTGTCATTCTGAGCTGGGGGTTGAACCACTACTGCAGTGCCGTACCCTTTGTGACCTCTCGCAGCAGCTGTACTGCGGGACGGGGAACCCGCTGTGCTTGCTGGGAGAGGGTATAAAGGGGGCGGACATCTTCACCGATAGGTCCGAGTCCCTGCTGTCCGTGATCGGTGTCCAGGCGCCCTTGGCCTGCACAAGTGGAGTTTGTGTTCCATCCCAGACACCTTCAGTCTAGGGTGAGGTACTCAACCAGAGGCCTGGGGCCCAGTACCTTCCACTTGGTCCTGCGAGGGAGGGATTGTCCTAGGGTGCCCCGGGTGTTGGGCACCCGAATCCAGAGGCGTAAGGGACCAGAGGAGGGATTTCACCGAAGATCTGGTGCAGTAGATTGCCAGTGTCAGGTGAACCTCTGGAGACCGTCCGGAGGGATATCTTTCCCGAACAAGGGCCAATTCATAGAGGAAGGTGGTTCATGTTCTATGACCGGTGGCAGCGGTTCAATCTAGTCAACTCAGGTCGGTGGCAGAGACCTGCTATTAGGCCTGTGGCAGGGACCTCAACAGTTCACCAGGTCGGTGGCAGCGACCAATCTCACGGTCGGTGGCAGTGACCATGCGCCAAGCCTATTTGCAAGAAAAGGAATAGGAGAGTTCACTGTGCCTGGACCTACTCGTATCCACACCCTGTCTGTTCATTTTAAAAGTTCAACTGATGCTGTTCATTTGTCAAGAAGAATAAAGGAGTGTTGGACTTTTTATGGTGTGGGGCTCTATTACTGACAGTCAAACTTCCCCTCTGCAGGAGGGCCAGAGGCTCCATCCAGAACACAGGCCCGAAGGTAAAACAAGTGTTGGCTTTCACCTCTGCACATTAGAGGACATGGGCTGTAGTGAACCTCATCCTCCTCCCACATACCCCTAGACAAGCCAGCCATTTTATTTACAAAGGGAACGGGGGGTGAGGCCGCTACACACAGATAAAACACCTATTTACCTGCCAAAGGAGTAGTATTTCTGTCCATCCAGTCCTGAGATTTACACAACATATGCCCATTTTTTCTCCTCTGCAGTTAAATAACACTTACAGGTCTTGTTCCTCCCCAAGCCTGTGATTGGACGGTGAAAGGAGAAGTAGAAGACTGACTGCTCTCTCCTCCTATCAGCATATCCCCTGTTAATACATGAGCATTGCAGCACAATTGGTTGGCTTCTTTTTGCTGCTTTTCTCTCCCTCCCCCAGTCTAAATTCTGCTGCACAGGAAATGCAGGAGGCTGATATCAAGCCAAGCAAATGATTGATAAAAAAGAATACAACAGTTGCATTAGTTGGTGTCTTTATACTTTCATGGATTATGGCTTTGAAACCAAACTACAGGTGCAAGAAGAAAAGCTACCCTTGAAGTGGGGCCTCCCTGTGTTCATTTTTGTGTAGGGGAAGAATTGGGTGATATGCCTCGTACACACGACCGGTTTTCCTGTCAGGAAAACTGCCATGAGAGTTTTTGGCCGGGAATCCCGGCCGTGTGTATGCTCCATCGCAGTTTTCCCGACAGGAAAACAACCGGAAAAAAAAAAAGAGAACCGGCTCTTTTTCCCGGCAGTTTTCCTATGTGAAAAACTGCGGTTGAACATACACACGGCCGGGATTCCCGACCAAAGCTCCATCGCAGTTTTCCTGTCGGGAAAACCTCTCGTGTGTAGGGGGAAAAACTTACCGAGCAGGTTCTCGGTTTTCCCCTCGGGATTCCCAGCGGACTTTTTACCGCCGGGAATCCCGTACGTGTGTACTAGGAATAATACTTACTTTAACCCTCACTCCAGTGGTGCGACCCATCCCAAGAAGCCATTTTTCTAAGGTGCTTCTGGCCTTGGTTGCACACTTGCCTCTTCCAGGTGCCATGCAAAGTTAATAGCCCTGCATTGTAAGATGATGATGCTGAAGGACTTGCCCCCAGCCCAGAGCACTTTAAGGAGAGCGACTGGGCCCTGGCATTCCGCCACAGTGAAGTGGCCTCAAGGTGGCAGAAACGGGGCCCACTTCCGAACATGTGAAAGGGTCCCTCTCTGGGACCATAATAAAGGGCCCTGCGATCAGTGGGAAGGGTCCCTGACCCTAAGGTAAGGGCCCTAGGTTTGGAGGAAAGGGCCCTGGCCCTGGGTCAGGGGAACCCTTTATGGTTTCTTGCCCTGGGGCCCTGAAGGTTCTGGTTAGGCCTCTGTCTAGGCTTAACTAGCATTCAACTCTTGAAGCATTGGGAGGCCCCACTGCGTTGTTTGTTTTTTTTCCTCTTCCAGCTTGGAGTTGAGTTTTAACAGTATATTCTTTAGACTCCCTAAAAGCATTAGAAAAAGCACTTTGCAAATAATATTTTATTTTCAATCTGCCAACAATATGCTTAAGGAAAATGACAGGTTTATTAGCTAAATGAACAAGTAGAAGGATACACAATGAGGATATAATTAAATCTCAGTTAACATGCTAAATGTCTGTTGTAAGGCCCCAGGGCATGGAGGGTTTGGCCCTCTGCAGGTTGTGTGCCTGGAGAATGAATGTCTGGAACTGAGATACACAAGAACCTCACATTTTGTGGCATACTATTTCAGTGGTAGCTGTGTGTTCCTGGAGTTGAACCCTATCCAGCAACTGTCAATCCTGAGTAGCCCCTGGGCCTGGAAATTTTGGCTCTCCTTCAGGTTGTACACCTGGAGACTATGTGCCTGGAGTAATTGTCTTGAAGCTGAGAAGACCTGGAACTGAGCTACACAAGAACCTCATGCCTTGTGGATAGACAGAAGAAAGAAGGAATTAGAAGAAAGATGAAAGCAGAAGGAAGAAGAAGGAAGGAAGAAGACAAAGAAAGAAGAAAGGGAAGAAGAAAGAAGAAAGAAGAAAGATGGAAGAAAAAAGGAAGAAGACGGAAGAAAGAAGCAATTAGAAGACAGACAAAGAAGGAAGAAGAAAAAAGAAGGAAGAAGAAAAAAGAAGACAGAAGAAAGAAGGAAGAAATAAGGAAGAAAGAAGGAAGAAGACAGAAGGAAGAAGACGAAAGGAAGAAAATGGAAAAAAGAAGGAAGAAGATGGAAGAAAGAAGGAAGAAGAAGGCAGACAAATCAAGAAGAAGAAGAAGAAGGAAGAAGAAAGAAAGAAGAAGAAAGAAGAAAGAAACAAGAAAAAGTAGATTGCGAAAGTTCGGAATAAAATAACAAACCCCATTGAAGTCTTTGGGACCCGAATGTGAAAAATAAAAAGTTCCCATTTTGAAGGCTTATATTCAAGTAATTGGGCATACAATGGTTATGGGGGTCCGGGTACTGCCCTGGGGGACATGTATCAATAAAAAAAAGTTTGTAAAAAACATCATTTACAAATGAGCAGTGACTAATTGATGCTTAAAGTGAAAGTATAAAAATGAAATATTCCTTTCAATATAGTGCTTGGGGGGTCCCATTAGTCCACCTGTAAAGTGGCACTCTGGCAGCTGCAGGGGACTGCACACGAGTCTATGCTTGGGTGACAGAGGATGAGGATGGTTTAGTAAGCCAGTCCACCTCCTCTGCATGCTGTGGCTGGATAGCATGGGCAACATCACTAAACAGAGGAAGTGATGCCCTGCCTGAGGACTGACCACGTCCACCTTTGCCTGTGGAAATATACGCTGCTGGCCCCCTTACAGTGCCATGAGAACTTCTGCCTCTCCTTGCTGTCCTCCCAGACATGATGGGGGGTGCTTATTAACAAAATGTGATTAAGATGTGGAAATGTGTACGTGGATGCACTTTAATCAACGGAAAGTGGTGTTTGATGCACTTTAATTTGAGTATTTACTACACAGACACACTCCATGGATACACTATAATATACTGCAATACGCCCAGTAATGCACAGAACTATATGGCGTTGCAATGACGCATTGAAATATACGCAGTAACACACAGAACTATACAGCGTTAAACTTGCAGTAACGCACTGAAATATTCAGCGTTAAACTTGCAGTAACACACAGAACTTTACGGCGTTAAACTTGCAGTAACGCACTGAAATTTATGATGTTAAACTTGCAGTAACGCAATGAAATGTAGCGGACACCCCAAAATTGGGGTCGCTATGCTTTAAATTTAAGGGAAGCCTGAGCAATAGTTTGGCTCAGATTCTCTAATCATGTTAGTTTAGACTCTGCTCTGCTGTGGTGTTGCCTGGAGTATAGTTCCCCTTGACCTGTGGGTGGCGCTGTTGCCTAGGTCTCGGGTTGAACCACAGGTGGCGTTGCAGGATTGGGTGTCCTCTCTTGGCTGCCATGCGGTGGGTGTGTTCTGCCTGCTGTGCATGCCGGGAGAGGGTTCATAAGGGGCAGACGCCATGATCTGGGGTGGTGTGTCGGGGGGATTCCCAGGAGGACCCATTGGCACCTATGGTCTCTAATAATCTACAGGGGTTTCAAAGTTCTAATTCAGGAATTAAAGGATTCTGTGGCAGAGGATCTCCTGAACTTGTCCGTGAAGGGGACGAAATCAAAGTAACCGTTCGTGCTTCATTCCGGCTGCTAGGACCGTGAGAGGGGACTATCAGGGTGAGCAAAGCCCACTCAGGCTTGAGTGGCAAAGTGTAACGATAGGTGTTGTGTGCCTGAATCTACCTCCCCCTATCCAACTTCTTTCTCTCTTCAACTTCCCCTGTTGTTATCAAGCAAAGGAAAAATAAACTCTTTTGTTGGAGTTGACACTGTCTGGACATTGGCTTTTCTAAGCAGGAAAGATAGACTCTTCCCTACACTCTAGGGACGAGAACCAGTGGAAGGGGGTAACTCGCCGCAGGACCCAAAAAATGTTAAGAACACCGTTCAACCTCTTATACCAGGAGGATACGGGCATGTGGCATGGTGTGCCTTAAACCTGCGAGTAAAGGTAAGCAGGAAAAAAGGGTCTGTGTGCTACAGAAATATACAGCATTAAACTGGCAGTAACGCACAGAACTATATGGCATTAAACTTGCAGTAACACACAGAACTATACGGCGTTAAACTTGCAGTAATGAACTGAACTGTACGGCGTTAAACTTGCAGTAACGCAAATCAAATATACTGCGTTAAGCGTGCACTAATGCACAGAGATGTACTCCGTTAAATGGCAGGTAACGCACCAAAATATACGGCGTTAAACTTGCAGTAATGCAATAAAACAAACTGTGTCAAACGGTCACTACACTCAGGCTGGGTTCACACCTATGCGTTGCGTTTTTGAGCTTGGAGTCTTTGCCAAGTTCGCAATCAGTCGTTCAGCGGTTCCTTTGCGTTTTTAGCTGCGGACTTGCCGACCTGGGAAGTCTCGCCGCTGTTATCATGAGCGGCCCCCCTCCCTCCTGAACCATACCAGGCCGCATGCCCTCAACATGGGGGGCGGGTGCTTTGGGGCGCCCTGCGGCCCCCCCCCACCCCAAAGCACCCTGCCCCCATGTTGATGAGGACAGGGCCTCTTCCCGACAACCCTGGCCGTTGGTTGTCGGGGTATGCGGGCGGGGGGTTTATCGGAATCCAGGAGCCCCCTTTAATAAGGGGGCCCCAGATCCCGGCCCCCCACCCTATGTGAATGAGTATGGGGTACATCGTACCCCTACTCATTCACCTGGTGGAAAAAAATGTCAATAAAAACACTACACAGGTTTTTAAATTAATTTATTACACAGCTCCAGTGGGTCTTCTTCTGACTTCGGGGTCTCTTCCAACTTCGGGGGTCTCTTCCGTTTTCGGGGGTCTCCAGTGTCGTCTCCGCTCTCTCGGATTCTTCTCTCGATCTCCGGTTCTTTCTTCCTTCTGCCGGGCCTCCGCTATCTTCTTCCAGCTCTTTTGCTAACGGGGGCCCGGTCTTCTTCGTCGCCTTCTTCCCTCTTCTCTCCTGGAGATGTTGACTCGTCGCTGTCTCCGGCTGTAATGCCGTGTGCGCGGAGCGCATTCACTTATATAGGCATGGGCGTGGTCACCAGGTGATGCCAGCCAGTGACCCCGCCCCCATATGACCTGACAGTCACGGGGAATGATGGGGGGGCGGGTGCCCCCCCTGCCCCAAAGCACCCACCCCCCCATGTTAAGGGCATGCGGCCTGGTACGGTTCAGGAGGGAGGGGGGGCGCTCTCTCGTCCCCCCCTCTTTTCCTGCGGCCTGCTAGGTTGCGTGCTCGGATAAGGGTCTGCTTTGGATTTTGGGGGGACCCCCACGCCGTTAAAGTCCATACCAGACCTAAGGGCCTGCTATGCTCCTGGAGGGGAACCCATGCCGGTTTTTTATTTCAAATTTGGCGTGGAGTTCCCCCTCAAGATCCCTGTTCAGAAAGCAACACATGTGCGAATCAGATGCGTGCCCATAGAACATAATGGGTCTGAATTCGCACCTGAGCCGCACCGCAATGCCTAGAGAACGTGCGCGTTTTTTCGGCAATGCACAGTGCGAATGCATCGCACATATGTGAATCAGCCTCATTGAAATCAAGGTATTTTATAATGTTATGCGAATTGGATGCGGTGTAAGCCGCAACCAATTCGCATAGGTGTGAACGGGGCCTCATACTGACTGAACTATCCCTACATTCACACAAATGTAAAGATGAATGGTGGTCGCACTACACTCACACTGAACTATCTCTAGATGCACACAAAACTGATATTCTACAACGGCAATAGAATCAGCATCGCACACTATAGCAGACTAAGTGTCTAATAGCACTGAACAGAGCCTTGTTCTATCTCTCTCCACGCCGCTATCACACTACAAATAGCCACTTTGGAAAGAATACTTTTATAGTTTGGGATGAGATTAAGAGCAATGAGCCATGATTGGATACAGTCATCATGACAGCGTCCAATCAAGGCTCCGACAGTGCTCTGTGCCCTGATTGGATGAAGCTTTCTTTGCTTCAGCCAATCTGGTCTTTCAATACACTGTGCGGCTGTCCAGTGCATTGTGGTCATTCGGCGGGCCGAACAAGCGGTCGAACGACCCTATAATTCGGTTGTTCGGAGAACGTCTGAACAGCCAAAGTATGGACCAAACTCATGCTCAGGCCGAATCGTTCGCCCATCCTTAATGTAAGCTCCCAGGAGAGGGTCAACCCCACCCCCCATCCATCCAAAAAATAGGTTACTTATGTAGCGTACCCACCTCTCCCCAGCTTGTATTAAATTAGGCTCCCCGCAGGCAGAGAGAGTCACACCGCACCACAAGCCCGTACCCTCCTGAGTAAAGAGGTTGAGCGGTGTTAGTTTTGGGCCTTGTCTGCGGCCAGAGTCAAAGTCCTTCCAAGAATGATCTCACCTCTACCTTAGATTAAGGTGACCAGATTTTTAAAATGAAATCCGGGGACATATTTTTTATTTTTACTAGTAATAGCGTCAATCAGCGACTCTCTGCCTGTCGCCGCCGCCGCCGCCCGCCTCACAGCCTGTCAAGTCTTACTCTCCGGGCCCCCAGCTACTACTGGGTGGGAAGTGGAGGAAGATCACTCCACCAGGGAAGGCAAGGAGATAAGCAGGCAGGCGGCTGGCCGGTACTTGAGCCAAGGCAGAAGAACATGAGAGTGGAGCTGAATGGGCATGTACCCGAAACTGAAGATATATTCCCTCCGCTCCGACCAGCACATGATCATCAGAAAAGGGCACAGATAATGGAAACAAATACACCCCCTTTTTTTATTCTGCACTGACTGTCTTTAAAATCCCTCAGCCCCTGTTCAAATCCAAACCGGGGACAGACTTGGTCCGGGGACAGCGTCCTCAATCCGGGGACTGTCCCCGGAAACTGGGGTTGTCTGGTCACCCTACCTTAGATAGATACAAGTCCTCGTTTTTCCCCAGGAATGTGAATGTCCACACTAGCTGAAAGTCCAACTTAACATTTATTTCACACAGGATAATAAACAGTCTCTTTGAGAGCAGACAGGTTGGAGCGAAGATACAGGACAGATTAGGTGTGGAGGAGGTCCAGGCACAAACGTAGCTTAACTGTTTAGACTGTTTAGGTTTCTCAAACAGATTTGGCGCACGATTTCTGCCACAGACCGTGAGGTTGGTCTCTGCCACAGACCGGGTGAATCAAGTCACTGCCATTGACTTGAAGAGTAGGGTCACTGCCACTGACCCTGTGAATAGGGCCTTGCCCTATGAAGTCACTGCCACTGACTTGAAGCGAGTAGGGTCACTGCCACTGACCTGAAGAACTTCCTTCTTAAAGTATTTGGCCCATGTCAAGGAGAAAACATCCCTCCGGAGAGTTACCAGAGGCCCTCACCGTCACCACGACTCTGCGCTGGGTCTTTGGAAAGGGTTACCTCCCTGGCCTCCTCATCCCAGATACGGGTCCCCTCGCAAGGTGGCACCCTGGGAATCCTCCATCCCTAGCGGACCCCAGCCGAAGGTTGCTGGGCCCCAGGCCTTCAAAATAGTACCTCACCCCAGACTGAAGGTGTCTGGGATGGAACAGGAACTCCACCTCCGGGCCTAAGGCACCCGGAGACAACCCTCCTCACACCCAGGCCGAAGGTGCCTGGGCGTGGACGAACCACACACACCCAGGCTGAAGGTGCCTGGGCGCGGATGAAGACCTCGAACTGTAGATGTCCGCCCCTTTTATACCCTCTCCCGACAGGCACAGCAGGTTCCCCGCCCCGCCGTACTACTGCCGAGAGTGGACACAAAAGGCGCAGCCCTGGATTGGTGGTTCAACCCTGGCCCATGGCGACAGTGCCACCTGTAGGCCGAAATGGTCCATTAACCCTTACCATCAGTGTGTCTAAGCCTATTTACCACTCAGACACTACCCTTAAATTGAACACCCCGCTACACTTACATACACGTTTATCCACATTTAATGTACATCAGTGGCGGTGCGTCCATAGTGGGTGCAGGAGCGCCGCCCCCTCTCTCTCCTGCGCCCGTCACTCACGTCAACAATACATAGGTTCATGCATTGCATGAACCTATGTATTGTCACCGGCGCCGCTGCCGCCCAGTATTCAGATGGCTGGCCCCCTGGTGAGCGCCAGCCATCTGAATAACAGCGGCTGGTTGGTTTTTGGAAGTGCCTATCAGAGCCAAGGGCTCTGATAAGCTTCACGATTACAGCCTGTGGGCTCTAATCGGCTTCCGAATAGTTAACCAGGGGACGCACATGGTGTGCGTTCCTTGGTTAACACTGACACGCGTCTCAGCCAATCAGGTTCACCGGGTCTGGTTACCGGTAACCTGATTGGCTGAAGCGACATCGAGGGCGGGAGAAGGCATCAAGGGAGCGTGGAGAGGAGGGTGCTAACCCGAGGAAGGTAAGTGCCGGGCTGGGGACAAACTGGCTGTATTTGGGGGGGAAACTGGTGGAATTTGGGGACAAACTGGAGGCATTTAGGGGGGGACTGGCTGTATTTGGGGACAAACTGCCTGTATTTGGGAACAAACTGGCTGTATTTGGGAACAAACTGGTTGTATTTGGGAACAAACTGGCTGTATTTGGGAACAAACTGGCTGTATTTGGGAACAAACTGGCTGTATTTGGGAACAAACTGGCTGTATTTGGGGGAGAACTGGCTGTATTTGGGGGAGAACTGGCTGCATTTGGGGGGAACTGGCTGCATTTGGGGGGGAACTGGCTGCATTTGGGGGGGAACTGGCTGCATTTGGGAACAAACTGGCTGTATTTGGGAACAAACTGGCTGTATTTGGGAACAAACTGGCTGTATTTGGGGGAGAACTGACTGCATTTGGGAACAAACTGGCTGTATTTGGGAACAAATTGGCTGTATTTGGGAACAAACTGGCTGTATTTAAGGGGGAACTGGCTGCATTTGGGGGGGGGAACTGGCTGCATTTGGGGGGGAACTGGCTGCATTTGGGGGGGAACTGGCTGCATTTGGGAACAAACTGGCTGTATTTGGGAACAAACTGGCTGTATTTGGGAACAAACTGGCTGTATTTGGGAACAAACTGGCTGTATTTGGGGGAGAACTGACTGCATTTGGGAACAAACTGGCTGTATTTGGGAACAAACTGGCTGTATTTGGGAACAAACTGGCTGTATTTGGGAACAAACTGGCTGTATTTAAGGGGGAACTGGCTGCATTTGGGGGGGAACTGGCTGCATTTGGGGGGAACTGGCTGCATTTGGGGGGAAACTGGCTGCATTTGGGGGGAAACTGGCTGTATTTGGGAACAAACTGGCATTTGGGGGGAAACTGGCTGCATTTGGGAACAAACTGGCTGTATTTAAGGGGGAACTGGCTGCATTTGGGAACAAACTGGCTGTATTTGGGAACAAACTGGCTGTATTTGGGAACAAACTGGCTGTATTTGGGAACAAATTGGCTGTATTTGGGAACAAACTGGCTGTATTTAAGGGGGAACTGGCTGCATTTGGGGGGGAACTGGCTGCATTTGGGGGGGAACTGGCTGTATTTGGGAACAAACTGGCTGTATTTGGGAACAAACTGGCTGTATTTGGGAACAAACTGGCTGTTTTTGGGAACAAACTGGCTGTATTTGGGAACAAACTGGCTGTATTTGGGGGAGAACTGACTGCATTTGGGAACAAACTGGCTGTATTTGGGAACAAACTGGCTGTATTTGGGAACAAATTGGCTGTATTTGGGAACAAACTGGCTGTATTTAAGGGGGAACTGGCTGCATTTGGGGGGGAACTGGCTGCATTTGGGGGGGAACTGGCTGCATTTGGGGGGAACTGGCTGCATTTGGGGGGAAACTGGCTGCATTTGGGGGGAAACTGGCTGCATTTGGGAACAAACTGGCATTTGGGGGGGAACTGGCTGCATTTGGGAACAAACTGGCTGTATTTGGGAACAAACTGGCTGTATTTAAGGGGGAAACTGGCTGCATTTGGGGGGAAACTGGCTGTATTTAAGGGGGAACTGGCTGTATTTGGGAACAAACTGGCTGTATTTGGGAACAAACTGGCTGTATTTAAGGGGGAAACTGGCTGCATTTGGGGACAAACTGGCTGCATTTGGGGACAAACTGGCTGTATTTGGGAACAAACTGGCTGTATTTGGGAACAAACTGGCTGTATTTGGGAACAAACTGGCTGTATTTAAGGGGGAACTGGCTGCATTTGGGGGGGAACTGGCTGCATTTGGGGGGGAACTGGCTGCATTTGGGGGGAACTGGCTGCATTTGGGGGGAAACTGGCTGCATTTGGGGGGAAACTGGCTGCATTTGGGAACAAACTGGCATTTGGGGGGAAACTGGCTGCATTTGGGAACAAACTGGCTGTATTTAAGGGGGAACTGGCTGCATTTGGGAACAAACTGGCTGTATTTGGGAACAAACTGGCTGTATTTGGGAACAAACTGGCTGTATTTGGGAACAAATTGGCTGTATTTGGGAACAAACTGGCTGTATTTAAGGGGGAACTGGCTGCATTTGGGGGGGAACTGGCTGCATTTGGGGGGGAACTGGCTGTATTTGGGAACAAACTGGCTGTATTTGGGAACAAACTGGCTGTATTTGGGAACAAACTGGCTGTTTTTGGGAACAAACTGGCTGTATTTGGGAACAAACTGGCTGTATTTGGGAACAAACTGGCTGTATTTGGGGGAGAACTGACTGCATTTGGGAACAAACTGGCTGTATTTGGGAACAAACTGGCTGTATTTGGGAACAAATTGGCTGTATTTGGGAACAAACTGGCTGTATTTAAGGGGGAACTGGCTGCATTTGGGGGGGAACTGGCTGCATTTGGGGGGGAACTGGCTGCATTTGGGGGGAACTGGCTGCATTTGGGGGGAAACTGGCTGCATTTGGGGGGAAACTGGCTGCATTTGGGAACAAACTGGCATTTGGGGGGGAACTGGCTGCATTTGGGAACAAACTGGCTGTATTTGGGAACAAACTGGCTGTATTTAAGGGGGAAACTGGCTGCATTTGGGGGGAAACTGGCTGTATTTAAGGGGGAACTGGCTGTATTTGGGAACAAACTGGCTGTATTTGGGAACAAACTGGCTGCATTTAAGGGGGAAACTGGCTGCATTTGGGGACAAACTGGCTGCATTTGGGGACAAACTGGCTGCATTTGAGGGGAAACTGGCTGCATTTGAGGGGAAACTGGCTGCATTTGAGGGGAAACTGGCTGCATTTGATGGGGCAAACTGGTGGCGTTTGATGGGCACAGAGGCTGCGTTTGATGGGCACAGTGGCTGCGTTTGATGGGCACAGTGGCTGCGTTTGATGGGCACAGTGGTGGCAATTGATGGTTTTTTTTTCTCAGTTTGTTTACGCCCCCCCAAAAATTCCGAGCACCAGCCGCCACTGATGTACATGTCTTATTAGAATTACCACCAGAAATCTTGGTGCAATTTAGGCTAGATACTAGACCAGAACACCTACAATGCCTTTAGATACTCAGCAATCGTAAGGCTCTATGAAGATTGAAGGACAGTGTCCATAATGGTCTAGAAATGTTCTCAAGTAGCTCATCTCAAAAATTTCTACTGTACAGCATGTCTGTTTTTCTAACATGATGTCTAAGAAGTCATTTCCTGATCTGAAGTGTCTGTTTCTTCCTGCAATGTTATTTCCCCAAATAAAGTGTTTGTACTCTCATGTTTGTCTTTTGGTTTTGCCCGAGGTCATTTTATTTTATTTTTTTCTTACTATGTAACCTGTAAAACCTGTTCTGCTTTTTATGAAAAGCACAGAGTGGTTTGAGCCTTTTCCACTTGATGACATTGGCTATTTAAAAAATGATTTTATAACAAGGCTACAGCTAAGATTAGCCACTGGATCAAAACCACAGATGTGTCATTTAAAAAAATAATAACATAAATCTAAAGCTAGTAAAATAAATACATTATTACAGAATTATAAGAAATATATAAATAAATAAAAAATAAACATATAAATAATAAATAATTATATTATAATTTAAAAAAATAACAAACACATAAATACTGAATAATTAATAAATGTATTATTATAATAAAGAATAAATAAATAATAAATAAAAGCTTAAATCCATGAAAACAGGTAAACACACAAATACAATACAAACATCAGAGCTGTTTTACCTGTCAAAGGATTTGTCCATCCTGTCCTGAGATCTACACTGCTCTGCCACTCAGCACAGCCCTGACTGGAAGAATGCGAGACCCTAATTTTGCAGGCTTGGGTCACTTCCACACAGGCAGCAGACTTTACTGCCCCTCTGAAAACAATCTGTGGAGATCGCTTTTCAGAGGTGACTACGCATTGGTTTGATGGTGTTCGGTGGAGACTCTGCTGCGCCAGGAGTGCCAGATTTTTTTTTTTTAATCCCAAAGGGGATTTTACTGTAGCGGGTGGTTACATTTAGGGGAGGCATCTGAGTGATAAATGGCTCAGATGCAGCAATTGTTAGGGTTCATGGACCAATTTATGCCAGTGGAGGAGGCAAGGGTGTCCAGTTTCCTGCGGCCTGTAGGTGGTGCTGTCGCCATAGGCCGGGGTTGAACCACCATTGCAAGTCTGTACCCTTTTAGTCCTTTCGCAGCAGTGGTACAGCGGGGCGGGGAACCTGCTGTGCATGCTGGGAGAGGGGATAAAAGGGGCAGACATCTTCCGCTCGAGGTCCACGCCCAGGCACCTTCAGCCTGGGTGTGCATGCTGGTGGTCTCCGGGCGCCCTCGGCCCGGGGATGGAGCTGCGATTCCACCCAGACACCTTTAGTCTTGGGTGAGGTACTCTCTGGAGGCCTGGGGCCCAGTACCTTCGACTGGGTCCTGCAAGGGATGGAGGATTTCTAGGGTGTCCTCCGGTATTGGACACCCGAATCTAGGGTGAGGGGGACCAGAGAGGTGACCTTCCTGGAGATCCAGCGCAGCATTGGCTGGTGACGGTGGAGGCCTCTGGTGACCGTCCGGATGGATGTCTCTCCCTGACAGGGGCCGCATCTCAAGAAGGTAGTCCACGTTCTCATGGTCGGTGGCAGCGACCCAACTGAAACCCAGGTCGGTAGCAGAGACCTCAAGTCCTATTCACCCGGTTGGTGGCAGCGACCGTGCGCCAAGCCTGTTTGCGCACACCGAAACAGGAGAGTAACAAGTTCATGTTTGTGCCTGGACCTTCCTCACCACCTTGTCTGTTCGTTGTCTAACCAGTCTGCTCTCAAAGGACTATTTATTGCTCTGAAGAATAAATAAGTGTTGGACTTTCTATGTTGTGGAACTTTGCTTTCTGGGAGTTAAAGGATCATCCTCAAAGGGAGCTTTGGCTCTGGACAGGGGCACATGCCTGAAGGTAATTGGGTATAGCTCACACCTCTACACACTGGAGGGTACGAACTGGTGGTGCGTCACACTCTCCTCCCTGGTCCCCTAGACGATTGACATTGACAGAGAAGAAAAGCCCGGAGAAAAAAGACAGAATGCCATAGGCGCAGGGCTGGGCATGACTGAGTGAACAGAGTATGTAATAAGAGGGTATTAACTATTGGCTAATGGAAATATAGAGGGGAGGGGAGAAGGCTAGATAAAAGGAAGACCCCGCCCCTCTGAGTTAACACAGCGCGGGGGAAAGTTTAGTGGACAGCATCATGTCCTCCATTGAGAAGCTGCTGGCCCAACTGCGGGCAGAGGCTGTGACCCGGGGCGAAGATTGGCTCCAGGAGACCCTGGGGCCGATGCTTTCAAGTCCGGCCGGGTCACAAGGTACCGCAGGGAGAGAGGCTGGGCGAGCTCGGAGGTCTAGACCCCCGGAGCACTACTCACCGGGCCCCTCCCCGAGAGCTCAGCGGCAGATTGGGAGTCCCCCTAGGGCCCCTTTGGGCCCCCTGGCTAAGCGCGCTGCATTGCCCAAGGTGGGGGGTACCGTAAGGAATCCCCCTCAAGTGCGGAGCTCAGCGGGGGGCCGCACCGGGAGTTCCGGTGTGGCCGATAGGCCCGCGCGGCGCGTGGAGTCGGATCAGGTGGGTTTGGGGCTCCTGCGAGGGTCATCGGTGGCCGCGGCGTCCGGACATCTGGTGCAGGAGGCTGCGGGAGGTGGTGTGCCAGTGAGTGATGAAGGCGGTGCGGGTGAGCAGAGACAGCGTGGAGGCAAGGCGGTTAAAAAATCGGCGGGCGAGTCAGGTGCGCGGAGGTGGGACCGATCGGGTCCTGACCCCTCGGCTTCCAGGGACAAGTCACCTGGTGAGCTATCGTCCGGTGGTGAGGAGCTGGCTGGTTTGCTGTCAGAGGGTGAAGTGTGCAGCTCGGAGGAGGATCGAAGACCCGGACGGTCGGAGGCAGCGGTGGATTCGAGTGGATCGGCTGGTGTGAGTTCTTCCAGGCAGCCCGGTAAGTCCCTTTCAATTGATTATCCTGGGGGCCATGAGGGGAATGGTGTCCAGGTGGGTAAGTCAGCTGCGGGTGTGGGTTTTGCGGTGCAAGTTCTGGGTCAAGATGATGGACAGGCAGGGGGGGGTGCGTTCCCGGATGGGGGAGGTGCACGGCCGGACGGGCTGCAGGGGTTTCTTGCGGGCATCAAGTCCTTAGTCAGCCAATTTGAAAAGGGGGATGGCGGGCGAGTCAGTCCGGCGGCGGCGTGGGTCCCGCCGTCAGGGACGGCGGGGCCCGCTGCCGTGGTGGGGTCACCAGTTACACCTGCAGGGAATATCGGGGTGGGGGAAGCTGTAGGGTTGGGTTCTGCAGCTGTGGCCACAAAAGAGGGTGGTGCGGTGGAACAGGCGGCAAGGCAGGATGTCATTAGGTTGGATGATGCTGCTAAATGTGAGATGTATGTGTGTTATGAGGCATTGCTGGGATCTCACCTGAAACCCGAAGTGAAGGAAAAGATATGGAAGGGTGAGTATGTGGAGATGTTCTCACTTCTGCCATTAGAGAAGTTTCACCTGGACAGGGTAAAACCAGATGATTCAAAAAAAGACGGGGTGGCTCAGATATGATGAACAGTTCAGGCAGAGGAGAGCGGTGAGGCCTGGTCTGCGGTGGGATAATAAGGACATAAGCTTATGGATGCGGTTGATGACTGCGCCGAGGGCTTCTAGTCAGTTTTTTCAGGGGGGGGGGGGCGGTGGAACCTCTTCCCCTGGACAAATCGGCCGGGAAACAAAAGGGGGTGTGCTGGCAATATAATGAGGGCTCCTGCAAGTTTGGGGGGTCCTGTAGTTTCAAGCATGAGTGCTCCAGTTGCGGAGGCTCCCATACATAGGCTAGATGCTTTAAGTGAGGTAAGGGGCAGGCCGGGGACTCTGGGCAGAAAAGGGAGGACTCCGGTGATGGTGGAAAGGATGCGGCTGTTCCTTGGTAGGTATCCGGACAAGGGGGCGGCAAGGTTGTTGGAGCAAGGGTTTTCAGAGGGGTTTCGTATTCCATGTTCTTTGCAGGTTATTCCCCCGATCGCACGCAATCTGCGATCGGCCTTGCAGCAACCTGCGGTGGTCGCGGAAAAGCTGCACAAGGAGGTTGCTTTGGGCCGGATGGGGGGTCCTTTCCGGTCCCCTCCCCTGGAGAACTTGGTGGTCTCCCCGCTCGGGGTGGTACCTAAGAAGGAGCCCAACAAGTTCCGCCTCATTCACCACCTGTCTTTCCCGAAGGGCAGGTCTGTCAATGACGCTATTGATCCGGAAGCATGTACAGTCAGTTACACTTCCTTTGATGCTGCGGTAGGGTGGGTTCGCCGGTATGGCCAGGGGGCGCTGATGGCGAAAACAGACATAGAGGCGGCGTTTAGATTGTTGCCTGTTCACCCGGATAGTTTTCACCTCCTGGGATGTCAGTGGGACAATGAGTTCTATGTGGATAAGTGCTTGCCTATGGGATGCTCCATATCGTGCGCATTGTTCGAACAGTTCAGTTCGTTTGTGGAATGGGTGGTCAGGGATGTGTCGGGGGTGAATTCAATCATTCACTACTTGGACGATTTCCTTTGCGTGGGTCCGGCCTCATCCAGAATCTGCGCTGTGCTCCTGGCCACATTGGAGCACGTTGCAGAGTGGTTTGGGATACCATTGGCAACTGACAAAACGGAGGGACCTCGCACGGTTATCACGTTTTTTGGTATTGTCCTGGATTCGGAGGCCATGGAGTGCCGCCTACCATTGGACAAATTGGAGTCGCTCAAGACTGAGCTGAAGGTCATGATGGGGGTAAGTAAAGTGCAGATTAGGGTTTTACAGTCGCTACTGGGAAAGCTCAATTTTGCGTGCCGCATTCTGCCAATGGGCAGGGTGTTTTGCAGACGGCTGTCGGCTAGCACGGCTGGGGTACGGTCCCCCACGCACTTTGTGAGTTTGGGCAGAGAACACTTACGGGTTTGGCATTCATTCTTGGAGTCTTTCAATGGGAGAGCGTTATGGATGTCGGGCCCTATTAGCAATTTTGATTTAGAACTATACACAGATGCGGCTGGGGGGGCAGGTTTTGGGGCTTACTTTCAGGGCAGGTGGAGTGCGGGCCCATGGCCGCAGTCCTGGATGGACGCTGGTTTCACCAAGAATTTTGTTCTGTTGGAACTGTTCCCCGTGGTGCTGGCGGTGGAGTTGTGGGGGGTGTGTTTCAGGGATCTGAACGTGCGTTTTCATGGGGACAACCTGGGGGTAGTACAAGTCATCAACAAAGTGTCGGCATCTTCCCCCCCGGTGGTGCGTCTTCTGCGCCATCTGGTGTTGAGATGTTTGCAGCTCAATGTGTTTGTGTATGCGGTGCACCTTCTGGGGGTGGACAATATCATAGCTGATGCGCTGTCTCGCTTTCAGTGGGACAGGTTCCGAGAGTTGGCACCGGAGGCGGAGCAACATGGGGTGCCTTGTCCAGGCTGGCTGTGGAAGATTCCGTTGGAATAGTGTCAGGTTGGATCAAAAAATCGGTGAGTACGGGCACATGGGGGGCGTATGAGAAGGTGTGATTTAAATGGAAAGAGATGGTTCGGGAAGCAGGAGCGGATCCTGTGGGTCCCAATGTCAGGTTATTGGTGCTGTATTTCCTGGCTAGAAACATGGAGGCCCGCGTGTCCAGGTCCAGTTTGGGTAAGAAGATGGCAGGCTTGGCCTTTTTGTTCAAATGGCAAGGTTGCCCCGATTTTACAAAAGATTTTTGGGTGCGGCAGGCACTCAAGGGATATGGGCGGGGGGGGCAGAAGCCGGATGGTAGGCGACCGGTATCGTTTGCTCTATTGGTCAAGATCATGGGGCAGTTACAGGGCTTATGTTCATCCCCATACAAAGTTTTGTTGTTCACGGTGGCATTCTCACTGGCATTCTTTGGAGCATTCAGGATAGGTGAGTTGGTCAGCCCGTCAAAAGCAGTGCACGGGGGGTTGCTTGATAGCGAGGTGGGCTGGACGGAGCAAGGGGTGACTCTGGTGCTGAGGAGGTCTAAGACGGACCAGATGGGCAGAAGTAAGTTGGTCCCAGGTTCCCTGTTGTGCCCGGTAAGGGCAGTAAAAGGGTACTTGGAGCTGCGACCATCGGGGGTGGGTTCCTTTTCGGTACACAAGGACAGAATCCCACTTTCAAGGTATCAGTTCATTGCGGTGTTCCGGAAGTCCCTTCGGGCTTTGGGACTCAAGGAAAAAGAATTTTCCTCGCACTCTTTTAGGATCGGGGCAGCTACGGAGGCGGCCAGATGTGGGATGGATGAGGAGGCGGTTAAGAAGATAGGCCGCTGGGAATACAGGAGGTTCCGGCTATACGTACGCCCGCAGCTACTGGTGGGACTGGAATAATGTGGGCGTACATGTCATAGGGCGTTGTTTATGTTTTGGTTTGGGTTCTGTTCGGATTGCTGGGAATATAGAAGGCTGATGGGAGATTCTCATGGGGATTGTCTTCTTGCAATTACAGGTCAAATGCAGGCGTTGGTCTGGATACTGGGCCATTCGTTTGTATTCTGGGGGGCTAAGAGAGCCAATGTTCGACATGAGGGTCGGCAGCTGGGGTTCCCAAGACCGGAGGCGTGTGTCCGCTGGCTGGGAGTTCCAGGAATGTTGTGGAGTAAGATGGTTCCGGAGGTGCACCGTTTTGCGCGTTTGGACAGGCCACCTGACGTTCTGGTACTGCACGTAGGTGGCAACGACTTGGGTTTCAGGTCCATGCTAGAAGTGACTTGGGATATGAAGTCTGATTTCCTGAGGCTAAGGATGTCATTTCCGGACATGATTATCGTCTGGTCAGACATGGTGGCACGAGTAGAGTGGAGGGGGGCTAGGTCCGTGGTTGGAATTAACAGGGCCCGGAGGAAAATTAACCGGGACATGGGCAGGTTTGTGGTACGGAATGGTGGGTTGGTGGTCCGACATTTCGAATTGGAGGTGGATACATGGCGGTATCTACGGAGGGATGGGGTCCATCTGAACGATGTGGGGACTGATTTATGGTCTTTGGGTTTGCAGGATGGGATCCAACGAGCCCTTAGGGTTTGGAGGGGCACCAAAGGGTAAAGGTGTTTTCCCTTCGGTGCGGTGGTGGGTGTTTGGTCTTTGCGGGAGAAGGAAGTACCTTGAAAAAGCAAGTGGTCAGGAACCATCGGTGGTATGGGTTCTGAGGATGGATTCCAGCTAACAGGAGTTTAGCTGGATGAGTTGGATAATGGGGGCACTGCGGTCAGTGGTCGTCTCTGAGTAGCTGATCGGCTTGAGGCCTATGACCATTGGTAAGGTACCGCAGTGTCACGGGATAATAAGAATTTAATATGATGAGGAATATCGGGTTAATATGATTATGGCGAATTTGAGGTTCCTGCAAAGACCAACACTAGGGGGCAATATTTCTGTTATGTTTCTGGGTTTATGTGTTTTGATGGTTAAAGTTTTTGATAACTGATGGAACAGTTATAAAAAAAATAAAGGAGGCTGCTACGGCCATGTTTTACTCCAAAACAGCAATGTGTGGTCTCTTTGATTAAGATAAGTAAGGTATGGGGTATAATGTGGTGGGCAGTACTGGAATGCATCGGTTTTACAATAGTCAAGGAGGGAGTGAGAGGTGAGGTCGCTACATTACATTGAAATACCACAGCTCAACATCTTTTGGCACGTTCCTATTGACTTCAGCAAGTGCACTTGGCAAGCGTCACCACCTGACAAACATGACACAGCGAGGTAAATTAGCTTCACCTGATCGCAGCCGCAGAAATGCGAATGGATCGGAGTGACTATCTTGTTAGTTTGTAGGTAGGTGATGAGGGAAGGTGGCGGTAGAAACATGGCTCAACTGCCTGGTTTTTATTGCCCTCTTTGCCGCTTGTTTGAACTTTACCCTACAGATCCTTGTCCTTCTGCCAGCCTGTGATTGGACAGTAAAATAAGGAGCAGCAGACTAATAAGCTCATCTCCCTGTCACTCTGACTGCTCCTTCCCTCAGCATATCCCTTGTTCCAAAATCAGCACTGCAGCACATCTGATTGGCTCCTCGTGCTGTTTCCAAACTCAGCAGTAAATTTGCTTTAAAACGGGCTCTCACTGACCTCTGTAGCTGTAAGCACCGTGGGGCAATTTATTCTTAAAATTCACAGCAGCAGCACAGATTTTTTTTAAGGTGGCTCAGTAATAAACGCCCCCTGCACTACTTCTACCAGCAGCACCTCCTGCTCTTTCCTCCCATCTCCATGTTCCTGGTTAGCATATAAGCACTGCGGCAGACCTGGCTGGCTCAGAATTTAAGTCCCCCATGCTCCAGCTACCGGTGCTCCCCCCTCAGCTGTGACTCAGCAGCTTCGCTCCCTCTCCCAGCAGTGACTCAGCAATTAGCACCCCTGCACTACTATTATCAGGAGTGACTCGGAATTTCAGTGCCCTGCACTCCAGCTCCCAGTGTTTCCCCTCAGCTGTGACTAGGGTGACCACGTGTGCCGGATTGCCCGGGACAGTCCCGCAGTTTGCAGGTCTGTCCCGGGCACATTCATTCCAGGACAATACAGTGCCAATCTGATGCCCCCAAAAAAGGCCGCCACATCACCGCTTTACTCACTGACAGTACTTGCTCTGGCCGGGAATGCCTGGAGGAGCACAACCCCGCCCCCTGCTTGTGATTGGAGAAATCATAAATCCCGCCTCTTGTGTCCAATTACTGTGCTGTGATTCGTTACAGCACAAGCTGATTTTTGGGAAGGGGGGTGTCCCTGAATGGTAGTTTGGAAATGTGGTCACCCTAGCTGTGACTCATCAGCTCTGCATCCTCCACCTCCTCTCCCAGCAGTGGCTCATCAGCTCTTCTCCCTCTTCCAGCAATGACTCAGTACTGAGCACCCCCTGCACTAATCCCACCAGCAATGATGTTCAGTGCCCTATGTTCCAGCTCCCAGTGCTCCTCCCATCATTTGTGACACTACAGCTCAGCTTCTCAAGCTTCCCCCTTCCATCAATGATTCAGCAGCTCAGCCCCCCCCCCCCCCTCCCAGCATTGACTCATTAGCTCAGCTCCCCCTGCTTCCTCCTCCCCCGGTTCTCCTTTCCCATCTGCATGTTCCTGGTTAGCACATAAGCACTGCAGCAGATATGATTAGCTCAGAATTTCAGTACTCTGTTTGCTCCACCTTCCAGTGCTCTCCACTTCAGATGTGACTCTGCAGCTCAGCCCCCCCCCCCTAGGGTTGCCACTTTTTCTTCAAGCCAAACCGAATCACTGACTTTAGGATTGTAACAGACCTTGGACACCTTAGGGTGCTCCAAAGAGAATAGTAATGTGCACATAGTGCCCCCCTCCTATCAAGCCTTGTTCCAAGACACATTCCTGTCTGAATAATGTAGGACAGTCCGGGTTTTGAATTGTGTGTCCGGGTTGCAGTCCAGATGAAACCCGGACACCTAATTCAAAACCTGGACTGTCCGGGTGAATCCCTCCCAGGTGGCAACCCTAGCCCCCCCCCCCCCTCCCAGGCCAGCAGTGACTCAGCAGCTCAGCTCCCCCTGCTCCCTCCTCCCATTTGCATGTTCCTGGTTAGCATATAAGCACTGCAACAGATATGATTGGCTCAGAATTTCAGCGCTCTGTTTGCTCCAGCTTCCAGTGCTCTCCCCCTTAGATGTAACTCTGCAGCTAAGCTCCCCCCTCTCAGCAGCTCAGCTCTCCCTGCTCCCTCCTTCCCTTTGCTCTCTTCTCCCATCTGCATGCCCCTGGTTAGCATATAAGCACTGCAGCACAGTGATTGGGTCCTTGTGCTGCTTTTAAACTCATCAGCTCAGCTTCCCCCTCCCAGCAGTGACTCATTAGCTCAGCTTCTGCCCTCCTAGTATGAGCTCTGCTGTACAGGGACTGTGACAGGCTAATACTAGGTCAACTTCATGCAGTGGCATTTAAAAGTAATTGAAACTATGTATTTATGAATACAGAGTGTTATTTTTATTTTTTCTGCCCGTGGCTTCTAATAAGAAGACCGTTCTTCTGAAACGATCGTCACATAAAGAAAATAAAAACTGACAAACCAGCACCAGGCGGCGAGCAGCCGTTCTATTGCTGAATAAAATACAACTGCCAGTGAATGTGTTCTTCAGTCGCATAGCAACCGGGGACGGCTCTGGGCTCCACGCTGTCACAACGAGGGGGGGGGGGGGTACTAAGGCAGCCATGGGATTGTGGAGCTGCATTAGGCGGTACACTGGGCTAACATTCCTGCACCCGGGACCCAAGCCATTGATCCATTAATGTGCATTGACATGGCTGGAATGCAGATCCATTCCTCTGAAAGGCTCTCCAGGCTAAAGCGAGTATTTCAAGTTTTTTGGGCATGATTCGGAGGTGTTTGGGCGCGCAGCAAAAGAGGGGTCGTGGGCAGCGCGAGTAAGACTGAAATGTGGGCACGGCGTATATTTAGCCGGCCGACATTTGTTGGCTTTGGAAAGCAATGTGGGCGGGCGATGGTGAAAACCGACCCGCGTGCTCCTTAATGTTATGTATATATTACCTCTTATTGGATTAGCAGGATAACTAATAGTAACTTGATCATTAGAGTAGAGACTATGACCTATAAACCCCCAGTAAGTACTATTACACTAAACTTAAAAGCTTATTTGATAAAAGTAGTGAAATACTAGTATTCAATTAGTGCTGAGTGTGGGAACACATTTCTTGTAAGGACATCTGTTATGTTTTAGTGGGGGGGGGAAATTAAATAAATACGCTTCCATTAACGCACACATAATGCTGGAAGATGTACAGTAGAAAATCTCCCAAAAGTAAGTACACCCCTCACATCTTTGTAAATATTTTATTATATCTTTTCATGTGACAACACTGAAGAAATGACACTTTGCTACGATGCGAAGTAGCGAGTGTACAGCTTGTATAACAGTGTAAATTTGCTGTCCCCTCAAAATAATTCAACACACAGCCATTAACCACTAGGGGTCCGCGCTATAGCCAAATGACAGCGCGGACCTAAAAACCCGGGAGGCCGTCAATAGACGGCCTCCCCTTCGCACGCGGCGCGCGCTGTGATCACCCAAGTCACTGAGACTCGGGTGATCACAGATCCAAGTAAGGGGCCAATCTCGGCCCCTTACCACGTGATCAGCTGTCAGCCAATGACAGCTGATCACGTGATGTAAACAAAGACTCGGTAATCGTTTTTTTTTCTCCTCACACCAACAGCATGAGGAGGAAAAAAAAAGCTGATCACCGGCTTAAGTGCAAGGGACATCTGTCCCGAAGAGGAAGAGGTAATTATGACTCATCTGTGCCCACCAGTACCACTGGCCAGTGCCACCTGCCATTGCCCACAGTACCCACCAGTGCCACCTATCAATGCCCACGAGTGTCACCTATCAATGCCCAAGAGTGTCACCTATCAATGCCCACCAGTGGTGCCAATCAGTGCCTCATCAGTGCCACCTAGCAGTGCTGCCTATCAGTGTAACCTACCAGTGATGATCAGTGCCCATTATTGCCATCCATCAGTGCCCATCACTGCCACCTATCAGTGCCCATCACTGCCAGCTATCAGTGCCATGTATCAATGCCACCTATTAGTGCCACTTCTCAGTGCCCACCAGTGCCACCTATCAGTACCACCCATCAGTGCCACCCATCAGTGCCACCTCTCAGTGCCACCTCTCAGTGCCCACCAGTGCCGCCTATCAGTGCCGCCTTATCGGTGCCCATCAATGCAGCCCATTGGTGCAGCCCATCAGTGCAGCCCATCAGTGCCCATCAGTGCAGCCTCATCAGCGTACATCAATGAGGGAGAAAAATTACGTTTGCAAAATTTTATAACAAAATATAAAAAAATATAATAAAAAAATAAATAAAATCGGTCTTTTAATTTTTTTTTAACAAAAAATAAAAACCGCAGAGGTGATCAAATACCGCCAAAAGAAAGCTCTATTTGTGGGGGAAAATGATAAAAATGTAATTTGGGTACAGCGTTGTATGACCGCGCAATTGTCATTCAAAGTGCATCAGCGCTGAAAGTTGAAAATTGGTCTGGGCAGGAGGGTGGTCTAAGTGCCCAGTAAGCAAGTGGTTAATGTCTAAACCGCTGGCAACAAAAGTGAGTACACCCCTAAGTGAAAATGTCTAAATTGGGCCCAATTAGCTACTTTCCCTCCCCGGTGTCATGTGACTCGTTAGCGTTACAAGGTCTCAGGTGTGAATGGGGGGGCAGATGTGTTAACCACTTGCCGACCAGCGCACGACGATATACGTCGACACAATGGCACAGCTGGGCAGATGGACATACCTGTACGTCCCCTTAAAGATGCGGCATTGTGGGCACGGGGATACCCGCGATCGTCTCACGGAGAACGGGGAAATGCTGATGTAAACAAGCATTCTTCCTAGTGACAGAACACTGATCACAGCTTCCTGTAATCAGGAGCACCGATCAGTGTTGTGTCACACAAAGCCCATCCCCCCTACAGTTAGAACACATCCCTAAGACACATTTAACCCCTTCAGTGCCCCCTCCTGGTTAACCCCTTCACTGCCAGTGTAATTTTTACAGTAATCAGTGTATTTTTATAGCACTGATCGCTGTATCAATGACAATGGTCCCAAAATGGCATCAAAAGTGTCCGATGTGTCCGCCATAATATTGCAGTCACGATAAAAATCGCTGATCGCCGCCATTACTAGTAAAAAAAAAAAAATATGAATAAAAATGCCATAAATCTATCCCCTATTTTGTAGACGCTATAACTTTTGGGCAAACCAATCAATAAACGCTTATTGCGATTTTTTTAACAAAAAATATGTAGAAGAATACGTATTGGCCTAAACTGAGGAAAAAAATTGTTTTTATATATATTTTTTGGGGACATTTATTATAGTATTATAGTAAAAAATATTGCTTTTTTTTCAAAATTGTCGCTCTATTTTTGGTTATAGCACAAAAAATAAAAACCGCAGAGGTGATCAAATACCACCAAAAGAAAGATCTATTTGTGGGGAAAAAAGGACGTCAATTTTGTTTGGGAGCCACATCGCACGACCGCGCAATTGTCAATTAAAGCGACACAGTGCCGAATCACAAAAAGTGCTCTGGTCTTTGGCCAGCCAAATGGTCTGGGGCTCAAGTGGTTAAAGTGGTTGTAAACCCTTACAACACACTTTATGCTACAGGTAAGCTTATAATAAGGCTTATCTGTAGCTACCCCGGATATCTCCTAAACCTTAACGGCTTAGGAGATATCCCCTGTATTTGCATGTGCCGATGTAATCAACACATGCGCACTGAAGCAATGGCACGTACGTGCCGTTGCTTTCAGTGACTGTGCCGTTACCGGCTGGTCCCGAGCACATGAGCGGTAGAGACGTCATTGCGGCCCCTGCCAATCACAGCGCCGGTGCCGCGATACCCGGAAGTAACTCCAGGACGACATGCCGCCGGCCGGTGCTGTGTCGGGCACCGCAGCGGGGGCTTCGATCCAAGGTGAGTATTACATGCATACTAGCTCATTATGCCTTTGTCTTGCAGGTGTTCGATTTTAACCCCTTCCATACCGGGCCATAGCAAAACGACGCCGGCAGGAACCCTCTCTCCCTCCGGGTGGATGTCATATGACGTCCTGGGTTTGAGGGGGGATATCTGAATGATGCCTGCAGCTAGAGGCATCATTCAGATATCCTTTTTTTCAGCCGGCGATCCTGTGCACCATAAGAACGATCATAGCGGCGGTTCTGCCGCTTGATCGTTCTTATAGGCGGCGGGAGGGGACATCCCCCCCTCCCGCCGCCATCTGGTGCTTCTCCGGGCTCTACCGTGCGATCGGGGACCCGGAGAGAATCGTCGGCGCCGGTGGTGGGTCACGTGATGAGCATAGAGATGACTGGTGACCAGATGGTCACCAGTCATCTCTATGATCGTCGGAGGCCCGGGCGCGATGTGATGACGTCAGGCCCGGGTCCTCAAATGTAAACAAAGCCGACATTGCGGCTGTAAGTATGAGATCAGTGAAAAAAAATTCACTGATCTCATGCTTTCCAGCCTGGAGGAGAGATGTGGGGTCTTATTGACCCCGCATCTCTCAATAAAACGGAAAATTTATTACCAAGTACTTACCGTAATTTTCCTTTCCTGATAGACTCCATGGCAGACTACATGTGGGTTAACCCCGCCTCCTCTCCACAGCTATAGGACCCCTTACCCATAAATTTGAGCTCACCTCCACAGACAGGTGTTCCGTAACTAGCCGACTCACATTTCAACTCTCATATTTTTAATTCATGGGTGGGAACTCCGTCTGCCATGGAGTCTATCAGGAAAGGAAAATTACGGTAAGTATTTGGTAATAAATTTTCCGTTTTCCTGACAGACTCCATGGCAGACTACGTGTGGGAAATAACTAGCCAAACCACACGGGAGGGTATGCTAAACAAAAATATATTTAATCTTTCCCGTCAACTGACAGGATTTTTCGACCAAAATTAACAAAGGAAAGGGAAGCAGGCTCAATAAAATAATGAGACATAAATGTATGAATAGAAGACCACGAGGCTGCCTTGCATATCACTTCAGGAGCCACGTGTCGAGCTGCTGCCCATGAGGCTGCCATGCCCCTGGTGGAATGAGCCGTCACCGCCTCTGGAGGAGCCAAGCCCTTTGCCCTGTAAGCCTGTTGAATAGATTGGACGATCCAGGCTGCTATTGTTCTGGAAGAAGCCCTCTTCCCTTTGTTGCTACCGGTGTGTAACAAGAACAGGTAGTTCGAGCTTCTAAAAGATGAAGTAACTCGCAAGTATTCTTTCAGAGTCTCACCTACATCCAAGGGATGAACATCTGCTGAATCTGGAGAATCGAAAGTAGGAAGGACTAATTCTTGGTTTTCGTAAAAAACTGATGTGACCTTTGGTTTTGACCCAAGCATGGGAATAAGGACCACTCGGCCCGGGAAGAAAGTCAAAAAGGGTTCTTGACAACCCAGGAAGCTTATTTCTGAAACCCTTTTGGCTGAAGTAATGGCCACTAGAAAGGCCAGTTTTATTGATAAGTCCTTAACAGAAAGATCCTTGTTGTTGAGTGCTGAAAGAGCATCAAGGACGAGTGGAAGATCCCATTTGGGGAATCTAGGTTTCCTCTGAGGCCTGATTCTCGATGCCCCCCGAAAGAACTGTTGAACCAGGGGATGAGTTGCCCATGACGTTCCCGAAAAAGCTGATAAGGCTGATACTTGTACCCTGAGGGAACTAATCGATAAAGGCAGGTCTAAGCCTGATTGGAGAAAACTCAAGATGTCTTGAACACTAGGGTTTCTAGATGACTTTCCTGCAGTAGTCGTGAAGCTGACAAATCTGGCCCAGATTCCATTGTAAGTTTTATTTGTGTTGGACTTTCTGGAGCTCATAATGGTAGAGATTACCCCTGAAGCACACCCAAGAGACTCTAGCCTCTCCCTCTCAAAAACCAGACCATCAGTCTCAGCATTGCTGGACAGGGGTGCAGGGTCGTCCCCTGAGAAAGAAGGTCCGGCCTGAGAGGAAGAAGCAGCGGGTCCCTGAAGCTCATTAGATTCAGGAGAGGAAACCAAGGTCTGCTCGGCCAGTATAGTGCTATTGTTACCACCTCGACTTTCTCCAACTGAAGCCGCTGTAGGAATTTTAGCATGATCGGAAGAGGAGGGAAGGCATATGCCCTGTTGAAGTCCCATTGACTCGTTATAGCATCTATTCCGAAGGCTTGATTGTACCGAGCTCGGGTGTAGTATCTGTCGATCTTGTAATTGCAGGGGGATGCAAACAGATCCACCTCTGGATCGAAATCCAACGATAGGATCCACTTGAAGGTTTGTGGATGCAGAGACCATTCGTTGTTGTCTAGCATGCTGCGTGACAGGAAGTCCGCTTGAATGTTCTGCTCCCCTGGAATGAAGACTGCTGTTAAGTTGAGCAGATTCCTCTGAGCCCAGGTCATAATGGGCTCGACCTCTTGGAGAAGGGCAGAGCTCCGAGTGCCCCCTTGTCTCTTCACATATGCCACAGCGGTGGTATTGTCCATTTTGAGTAGGACCGACTTCCCTTTCAGAAGGTGGGAGAAGGCTTGAAGGGCGCACCATGCCGCGCGCAATTCCAGAATGTTCGAACCTGGAGAGTGGAGACGGGCATCCCATTTGCCCTGAGCCAGTTCTGCCCCACAATGTGCCCCCCAGCCCGCATTGCTGGCATCGGATGTAACAGTCACCCAATGGATGGGGGCAAGGGAGTGGCAAGTTGACAAGTTCTTGGTTTGAAGCCACCAGAGGAGACTGTTGCTCATTGACTGTGTTATCCGGATCCGCTGATTGAGATCGTCTGTCTTCCATTGCTGGAGGAATCCGGATTGAAAAGGACGAAGCCTCCACATCGCCCACTTGACCATGGGGGATGTGGCCACCATCGTGCCGATTATCTTCAGGCACTGTGATGCCCTTAGGTGAGAGAAGTTTAGAGCTAAGGAGATTCTTTCCCGAATGATCGGTATTTTTTCTTCTGGAAGAGAGATGGTGTTCTCTATGGTGTCGAACTGGGCTCCTAGATAGACCAAGCGCTGGGTCGGTTCCAGCTGACTCTTCTCCCGGTTTAGGAGCCATCCGAACTCCAACAGTGTAGAGATCACCTGATCTTTGTGGACTAGCAGCTGCTGCTTGTCTTGGGACAGTACTAGTAGATCGTCCAGATAATGATACAGGCGCACACCCTGTACTCTGAGAAGGGACACAACTGCTAACAGCACCTAGGAAAAGACTCTTGGAGAAGTCGTTAGCCCGAATGGAAGACAAATAAATTGTAAGTGCTCTTGTTCGACCTGGAACCGCAGATATTTGTGAAAGTTTTCTGCCACCGGAACATGAAAGTACGCGTCTTTTAGATTTATTGAGATCAACCAGTCGCCTGGTTGAACTATTTTTTGGATGGTTGAGAGTGACTTCATTTTGAACTTCTCGTGCTTTATGTACTTGTTCAGGAAAGTGAGATCTATGACTGGACGCCAAGAGCCGTTCTTCTTTTGTACTAGGAAGAGGGGGGAGTATACCCCCTGGAATTCCTCGTTCTTTGGGACGGGCACCACTGCTCCTTGATCTTTCAGGACATTCACATATGAGAGAAGAACTTTCTGTTTTTCTTCTGACCGAGGTAGTGAGGTTTGCATTGGTCTGCATGGAGGGATCTTGGTGAAGGACCATGTGTGACCTGTTGAGACCGTCTTGATGGTCCAATAGTCCGAGATCGAGGCCACCCAGACGTGCCAGAAGAGACGTAGGCGAGCCCCTACCCGACCCGCCTGGGCGGGCCCAATCTCAAAAAGACTTGGTTGGTTCACGCCCACCGGGCGTCTGTTTCTTGCCAGACTTTTGAAAAGAAGATTGGCCTCTATTCCAATTCCAGCTTCTCCAAAAATCCCGTCCGGGCTTATAGGAACGTGCCTCTCTCGAGTGCTCAGTACTGCGTCTCTGTTGAGGTTTTCTCTGATTAAACTGGCGCCTGTCCTGGGGAAGAAAATCCAACTTTCCGCCTGTAGCTTTTGAAATGGCGTTGTCAAGTTTGTTCCCAAACAACAAAGTCCCTTCAAAGGGAATTTTGCACCACGCCTGCTTGGAGGCTGGATCAGCAAGCCAGGGACGTAACCACAGTGCTCGTTTGGCCGTGACCGAGGACAACATTGATCTGGCCAGTAAACGGATGAGGTCAATTGAAGCTTTCCCCAAAAAGGCGACTGCCATTTTAAGTTCTTGCACTGCTGAACTTTGAGCCAGTTCTTCCGAGACACCCTTCAGAATGGAGTCTACGTTTTCCACCCAGGCCTCCATTGCTTTGGAGGTCACTGCAAGGGCTAAAGCTGGTTTGCATGCCGTTCCGGCCGGGCTATATATTCTTTTGAGGTCCTGGTCGATCTTCCGATCCAGACCATCTTTAAATGATACGGTGTCATCTAGCGGGAGGGTGACATGCTTCGCTAGGCGCATTACTGCTGCATCTACGAGGGGAGCATTCTCCAGATGCTTGACATCCTCCGATTTAAAGGGATACAGTCTAGAGGTTTTGCTTAGCATAGAAACCTTCTTATCTCCCTTGCTCCATTCTTCCTCAAACACTCCTTTCAGCTTAGAGGGAAGTGGGAAATTGGAGCGTTCTTTCCCCAGTTGTTTAAACAATTTCCTTTGTTTTTCTGGGGGGGGCAGTGGTATCCTCCAACTTCAAAGTTTCCTTCACTGCCTTGATCAGTGGAGAGACTAAGGCGTAGTCGAATCCCACCGTAGAATCATCTCCCTCCATCTCGTCTTGCGAGGAATAATGGGAGGAATCATGGGGCTGGAATTGGCCGGGATCCTCCTGGGCCTCATCAGCCAAGGAGCCAGACAAGGTGGTGGACTGGCTCCTTGTGTGGGGGGCAACTATTTCTTTCATAGATTGCTGTACCACACGTTTCACAAGAGACTCAAGGTTTTGATTTTCCGTCTCTTTCTCACCAACCGCTCGGGCATAACATGGGTCGCATAGCGATTTGCCCTCCGGGATTCTGGTCTTGCATCCCCAACAGGCTCTGTGGTCAGAGCGATCATCACGGTGGTGGTGGCGGTGACTAGAGGAGGAATGGGAACATCTCCTATGTCTAGAGTGGGTATGTGAACGTCCCCTATGACGATGGGTCCTAGACGTAGTGTCGCGTCTAGACCTGGATGATGAGTGATGATGCGGCCTGGCAAGGTCCCTTTCTTGTGACCGATGAACTGAAGTTGCCGGGCTGTAAGAGATAATACAGACAGAGGGAGGGGGGAAGGTGGGCAGGATGTAACCGTTAGCAACCACCAGATAGGCACAAAAGACACCAACCCCCTACCCACTCCGCACATACCTTGTGCGGGAGGGCTGGCCACATGGCGGTGAGGATGAGTCCATGATGAGGGAGACAGGAATCCGTACTACACTGCCTAGACTAAGGATAAGCAAATCAATGCAAAGAAGCATAAGAAAAGAAAAAAAGTTTTTTTTTTTATTTATTTTTTATTTTTTTAAAACTGTCCCTTTAAGAGACACTAAGCATAACAAGCATACATTGCATAATGAAGTGCTTACCCCATCCTAGCAGTAATGAGGCTCCGGGAGGCTGTCGTTCTATGCCCACAGGTTGTCCCACCTGTATAGGGCTCTTCAGCGGTTTAAATAAACCGCCGAAATGACGTCACGGCCGGTCCCGCTGCGCGCATGCGCCGAAGAGACCCGACCCACTGCGCGGCCCCTGACCCCTCCGCCGCATTGCGCATGCGCGGAAACCAAGCCTCGGTTTCACGCAGAAGCGCGGCGGACCGGGAACCAGGAAGGGAAATGGCGTCCTGGGACGCAAAAAGAGTTCCACATGCCGCACACAGGAGGAAGGAAAACAGGGGAGACAAAAACAACATACACAAACTTGTCTGCCATGAAAGAAGATATGAAATCAAAATCTTCAGACCTTGCCAGCCGAGGAATCCTGCGACATCCGATCCGGTACTCTGGGGCCACATCCCTTCCACCATAGGGGTATTTTCCAGCCCTGAAACCACTCGCCCGCTCATAGCTGGGCCCTGGGTGCACCACAGTAACAGTACCGATCGATCCAAGCAATCCACATCCTGGACATCGCACCGAATTGCATGATGAAGGTCCATGTGAGGAGGATAAAAAAGGAACACCTGTCTGTGGAGGTGAGCTCAAATTTATGGGTAAGGGGTCCTATAGCTGTGGAGAGGAGGCGGGGTTAACCCACACGTAGTCTGCCATGGAGTCTGTCAGGAAAGAGGACCTGTCACACACATTCCTATTACAAGGGATGTTTACATTCCTTGTAATAGGAATAAAAGTGATAAAAAAAAAAAAAAGTGTAAAAAAAATAAATAAGTAAAATAAAAAAAAAAAATAAACATTTTTTTTTTTTTTTAAAACGCCCGTCCCCAATAGCTTGCACTTAAAAGCGAACACACACGTAAGTCCCGCCCGCATATGTAAACGCCGTTCAAACCACATATGTGAGGTATCGCCGCGTGCGTTAGAGCGCGTGCAACAATTCTAGCACTAGACCTCCTCTGTAATTCTAACCTGGTAACCTGTAAAAAATTTCAAAGCGTCGCCTATAGAGATTTTTAAGTACCAACGTTTGGTGCCATTCCATGAGTGTGCGCAATTTTAAAGCGTGACATGTTAGGTATCTATTTACTTGGCGTAACATAAGCTTTCATATTTTACAAAAAAATTGGGCTAACTTTACTGTTTTTTTTTTTTTTTAATTCATGAAACCATTTTTTTCCCCAAAAAAAGGCGTTTGAAAATGATTGCGCAAATACTGTGCAAGATAAAAAGTTGCAACGACTGTCATTTTATTCCCTAGGGTGTCTGCTAAAAAAAACATATATAATGTTTGGGGGTTCTGAGTAATTTTCTAGCAAAAGAATGATGATTTGTACATGTAGGAGAGAAGTGCCAGAATGGGCCCGGTATTGGAGTGGTATAAAAAGCCCTGTATGGAAGTGGTTAATTTTTTTTGCAAAGTGGGTTTACAACCACTTTAAATTTGGTGTTATCCCTCTCACTCTCTCATACTGGTCAATGGAAGTTGAACATGGCACCTCATGGCAAAGAAGTTTCTGAGGATCTGAAAAAAAGAATTGTTGCTCTACATAAAGATGGCCTAGGCTATAAGAAGATTGCCAAGACCCTGAAAATGAGCTTCTGCATGGTGGCCAAGACCAAACAGCAGTTTAACATTACAGGTTCCACTCAGAAAATGCCTCGCCATGGTTGACCAAAGAAGTTGAGTGCACGTGCTCAGCATCATATCCAGAGGTTATCTTTGGGAAATAGACGTATGAATGCTGCCAGCATTGCTGCAGAGGTTCAAGGGGTGGGGGTCAGCCTGTCAGTGCTCAGACCATACGCCGCACACTGCATCAAATTGGTCTGCATGACTGTCATCCCAAAAGGAAGCCTCTTCTAAAGATGATGCACAAGAAAGCCTGCAAACAGTTTGCTGAAGACAAGCAGACTAAGGACATGGATTACTGGAACCATGTCCTGTGGTCTGATGAGACCAAGATAAACTTATTTGGTTCAGATGGTGTCCAGCGTGTGTGGCGACAACCGGGTGAGGAGTACAAAGACAAATGTGTCTTCCCTACAGTCAAGCATGGTGGTGGGAGTGTCATGGTCTGGGGCTGCATGAGTGCTGCCGGCACTGGGGAGCTACAGTTCATTGAGGGAACCATGAATGCCAACATGTACTGTGACATACTGAAGCAGAGCATGATCCCCTCTCTTCGGAGACTGGGCCGCAGGGCAGTATTCAAACAAAACAACCCCAAACACACCTCCAATACGACCAGTGCCTTGCTAAAGAAGCTGAGGGTAAAGGTGATGGACTGGCCAAGCATGTCTCCAGACCTAAACCCTATTGATCATCTGTGGGGCATCCTCAAACTGAAGGTGGAGGAGCGCAAGGTCTCTAACATCCACCAGCTCAGTGATGTCATCATGGAGGAGTGGAAGAGGACTCCAGTGGCAACCTGTGAAGCTCTGGTGAACTCCATGCCCAAGAGAGTTAAGGCAGTGCTGGAAAATAATGGTGGCCACACAAAATAGACACTTTGGTCCCAATTTGGACATTTTCACTTAGGGGTGTACTCACTTTTGTTGCCAGAGGTTTAGACATAAATGGCTGCGTGTTGAGTTATTTTGAGGGGACAGCAAATTTACACTGTTATACAAGCTGTACACTCACTACTTTACATTGTAGCAAAGTCATACCTCCCAACCCGCACGGATTCTGCGGGTTTTACCCGCTGTGACATAAGTTTCCCGCGGTCCCGCGATACCATTTGTATTCCCGCACAGCCACCACAGGAGGCAGAGGAAGGAGGAGGAGGAGGTAAGATCTGACCTCCCTGTGTAGTGAAGTCCGCCCCCCCCTTGTCACGCCGCCCCCCCCCCGCTCAATAACAATTGACTGCTCTGCAGTTTAAGTAAAAAAAAAAGTCCGTCCTGCGGCACCCCCACCCCCCCCTCGTCCGTCCCGCGGCCCCGCCCCCCACCCCCCCGCTCAACAACTCTGAGCACTGTTAGTTAAAAAAAATCGCCCGTCCCGCAGTGGATATATGATTGAATGTCCCGCAGTGGATATATGAATGAATGTCCCGCAGTGGACATTTGCAAAGTTGGGAGGTATGGCAAAGTGTGATTTCTTCAGTGTTGTCACATGAAAAGATAGAATAAAATATTTACAAAAATGTGAGGGGTGTACTTACTTTTGTGAGATACTGTAAATACTGGTGTAGCACACAGACCCTTTTTTCCTGCTTACCTTCACTCGCAGATTTAAGGCACACCATGCCACATGCCCGTATCCAGTGGCGTAACTAGAACCTTCAGGGCCCCGATGCAAGAAACCATGAAGGGCCCCCTTGAGCGCCGGACAGGGCGCTTTCCTCCGAGCCCGGTGGCGGAACAACAGGGCCCGGTCGCAAGTGGGTGGCTGCATATAAAGAAACCAATTTCTCCATTTCCCCCACTTCTCCTCCTCTCCCTCCCCCAGGCATTCAGCGGCTGCAGGAGGAAAATGGAGGGATCGGTTCCTCTATGTCGGTGTTTCTTAATCTTTTTCCAGTCAGGGCACCTGAAGTATACCTCTAGGGCAGTGGTTCTCAACTCCTGTCCTCAGGACCCGCTAACAGGCCAGATTTTAAGTATTACCTTGGTGAGATGCAGACTAGAATACTGCAATCCCTGAGCAGCAAATTATATCACCTGTGATGCATTTCAGTTATCTTGCAAACCTGGCCTGTTGGTGGGCCCTGAGGACTGGAGTTGAGAACCACTGCTCTAGGGGAATGGGGATGCACTGCAACCACCCTGCAACTGTATGCAGTTGCAGCATAGTGATGATGCATATAAGGGGTTAAAACAGGCGGTCAGGAGGCAACACATTGCCATTTTACCGGATGTCAAATGCCTCTGAAAAGCAATCTGAGCATGGATCGCTTTTCAGAGGAACAGCATTTTTTTGCTGGTACTATGAACAAGCAAAAAAAATAAAAAATTGGTTCTGATTGTACACATATAGGGGGTCAGGATTAAAAGCGCATACATAAAATGTGCATACATACATGTAAACACACACATACACATCTATAAACACACACACACACGCATAATACTCACACATATACTGTATATATACACACACACATATATATAAATGCACATATGCACACACATATAAACCAGTGGTGGCTGCTGTCCAAAATGTTAAGGGGGGCGCTAGCAAACTGAAAAATTCTGAAAAAAAAAAAATGCAGCCTCACTGTACCATCAAGCGCAGCCACTGGGCCCATCAAACGCAGCCACTGCGGCCATCAAACACAGCCACTGCGGCCATCAAACGCAGCCACTGCGGCCATCAAACGCAGCCACTGTGCCCATCAAACGCAGCCACTGCGCCCATCAAATGCAGCCACTGTGCCCATCAAACGCAGCCACTGCGGCCATCAAACGCAGCCACTGAGCCCATCAAATGCAGCCACTGCGCCCATCAAACGCAGCCACTGCGCCCATCAAACGCAGCCACTGCGCCCATCAAACGCAGCCACTGCGGCTATCAAACGCAGCCACTGCGCCCATCAAACGCAGCCACTGCGCCCATCAAAAGCAGCCACTGCGGCCATCAAACGCAGCCACTGCGCCCATCAAACAGAGCCACTGTGCCATCAAACACAGCCACTGTGCCATCAAACGCAGCCACCGTGCCATCAAACGCAGCCACTGTGCCCATCAAATGCAGCCACTGTGCCCATCAAACGCAGCCACTGTGCCGTCAAATGCAGCCCCTGTGCCCATCAAACATATACACATACAATGCACACTCACATACATTCATATGCACATACACACACACATGCATATATACATGCACATATACAAATACATGCACATACACACACACACACACACACACACACATAAACACTACTGCACTGTAGGGGGAGATAAAGAGCACTGCTTTCACTTTAGGTCTCTAAGCAGTGCGACCAGCTCCCTGCACAGTGCTGAGTACAGATCGGCTGAGGATCGGGGATGCTGCTCCGCGTATCAAAGTATATAGGGGGACCTCAAGGGCCCCCTGCAGCAAGGGGCCCAGTCGCCATGGCGACCTCAGCGACCCCTATAATTCCGCCACTGCCCATATCCTCCTGGAATAAGAGGTTGAGCTGTGTTCTTGTAATGTTTGGGTCCTGCGGCGAGTTACCCCCTTCCACTGGTTCTCGCCCCTAGAGTGTAGGGAAGAGTCTATCTTTCCTGCTTAGAAAGGGCAATGTCCAGACAGTGTCAACTCCAACAAAAGAGTTTATTTTTCCTTTGCTTGATAACAACAGGGGAAGTTAAAGAGATAAAGAAGTTGGATAGGGAGGTAGATTCAGGCACACAACACCTATCGTTACACTTTGCCACTCAAGCCTGAGTGGGTATTGCTCACCCGGATAGTCCCCTCTCACGGTTCTAGCAGCCGGAGTCAAGCACGAACGGTTACTTTGATTTCGTCCCCTTCACGGACAAGTTCAGGAGATCCTCTGCCACAGAATCCTTTAATTCCTGAATTAGAACTTTGAAACCCCTGTAGATTATTAGAGACCATAGGTGCCAATGGGGCACACTACAGGAGCTATCTTGCAACTCACGAATCCTTCCCTATTATAGGCAACCAGGCCTTCCAAAGACAGTGACTTCCTTCACCGGTCCTCTGGACAGGTCCTCCCCTGGTTTCCTCTATTTCAGAGCGGGCCACCCTCACTCGGGCTCCCTGGGACTCCAGGGGTTGGTTGTAGACCCAGTTGACGGTACTGGGCCTTGTGTCCAATCACTGTGCTGTGATTTGTTACAGCACAAGCTGATTTTTGGGAAGGGGGGGTGTCCCTGAATGGTAGTTTGGAAATGTGGTCACCCTAATACCAAGCCACCAGAAGGACCCGATCGCCTCCGCCGCTGCTGACGGCTCCGGTTAGCGGCGGAGGGCACAGAAGAGCGGCGGGAGGGGCTCTCCTGCTGCCGATAAAAGTGATCTTGCGGCGAATCCGCCACAAAGACCACTATTATTGGAAACTGGACCGCCCGCTGAAGAGGAGGATACCGGGGTTATGGCAGCTAGCTGCTGCCATAACAAAGATATCCCTCTTCAAACTGCCGACGTATATTGGCGTGCGGCAGTGGTTAAATCTCATATACTGCTTGCTAAGAGTATGTAAATCAGGGGGTCTCAAACTGCCAGCCTTCCAGCTGTTGCAGAACTACAAGTCCCAACATGCCTCTGCCTGTGGGAGTCATGCTTGTAAATGTCAGCCTTGCAATGCCCCAGTTTGAGACCCCTGATAAAATTACTAGAACCTCCAGTTGTTTAAGTGACACAGAAGGGCACAGTAGGAGAACACACAACTCAAGGGGGAATGGAGTGGAGTGAGTAGGGATAGAGCAGACTTACTCCACCGCAGCCAGGGATGGCGTGGAGGGAGGGGGGAAGAGGGTAATGTTTTATTTTTTCATGTTTTTTTTTCTTTTCTTTTCTATTCCTTTTTTCTTTTTTTTTTTGGGGGGGGGGGGGGATAGCATAATTGGGGATAGCATAATTGATAAGACAATTTTGTACCTGGTTCTTTCCTGTAAGGTTCATTTGTGTCTTATGTAAATGATGTAATATAAGAATGTACAATGCTGAATGGAAATGTTGAAGTTTATAATAAAATAAAGAATTTGGATTATAAAAAAAAAGAACCTCCAGGATGACCATACACCCACTTTGATGTACAAGATATTGGCTCAAATCCTTCAAAGTTGGTAATGGAGTGCAAACTGGATGCAATCAAGTAAACGTTGATAAATCAAAATGAAATAGATTTTTTCCCATCATATGTACATTCTGCAATAGGGAAAGCATTGACAATTTGCCAGATTGCACTTAACATATTTCCTAATTCTTATAATAAGCATTTCATAATCAATAAATAATTCATTATATACTGGAATCATTACCCATCATTACCCCGTGGCAACCTCTCAATGTGCCCATAGATTGTGTTCCAGAAACACGTATGAGTTTCACATTTTGAATAATTAAAGTGGCCTTTTCCCAACGTAAAACTAACTACGGTCATTGAGGTCCCTGTGAATAATTTTGCCCTTCGTTATATCCAGGGAAAGCGAATGGTGAGACCTCTTATACACCCACCAAGAGGTAGATACCGATTGGTTGGTGTATAAGACGTCTCACCAGGGCCGCCATCAGGGGGGTACAGGCAGTACACCTGTGAGGGGCCCGGAGGTCCCCAGGGGCCCTGGATGGCAAACCCCGCTTTTTTTTGTTTTTTTTGTTTTGCTTTTGTAAGGGGCCCAGAGGTCCCCAGGGGCCCGGAGGTCCCAAGGGCCCTGGATGGCAACCCCCCCCTTTTTTTATTTTTCTTTTAAGCCAGCACCCAAACCCTGACCTCAATTCGTGGCACCCCCCCGCTTTTCAATTCGCGGCACCCCCCCGCTTCTCAGTTTGCGGCGGCAGCACCCCCCCGGTCCTCTGCTCCAGGGGGCCCATGCCTGAAGCTGTGTAAGGGGCCCTAAAATTCCTGATGGCGGCCCTGGGTCTCACCATTCACTTTTCCTGGTAACCCCGGTCAATTCTCAGATCAAACTGCAGCATAGACCATTGTAGTGCAGGTAAGTTCTCCGTGAACCCTCCTCCGAAATGCAATTTTCAGAGGGGGTGTTCTGTCATAAGTTCCAACTTATCAAATTCTCCAACCGAGTTAACTGCGCATGCGCGAACGCGGCCACGAGAGCGTCTTGCTGCTTCACGTCGTCTTCCTATCAAAAACACGAACTCCACAATGCGCCTTTTTTTTAACCCACGATTGCCCCTGAATAAATGGAGCAGAGGCAAATATCACTCCACAACCATGAGCCTAGTTTCACATGAAAGGAACGGGTTTGGCGAATGTGAAGGGGTACAAATGTTACCTCCTCTGTCTTGGCATGTATACTAGGGTGACCAGACATCCCAGGTTTCTGGGGACAGTCCCTGGATTGAGGACATTGTCCCCGGACCAAGTCTGTGGATTTGAACATGGGCTGGGGCAATTTCAAAGACAGTCAGTGCAGAATTAAAAAAAAAATGAATTACACCCCCCTGCTCCGCCGCTCCTACTAGCTTATGGGGGGGGGTTCCCATTATCTGTGCTCTTTTCTGATGATCATGTGCTGGGCGGAGCAGAGGGAACATTTCTTCAGTTTCGGGTGCATGCCCATTCAGCTCCGCTCGTATTTTCTTCTGCCTTGGCTCAAGTCCCGGCCAGTTGCCTGCCTGCTTATCTCCTTGCCTTCCCTGGTGGAGTGATCTTCCTCCGCTCCCCACCCAGTAGTAGCCGGGGCCCGGAGAATGAGACTTAAGAGGCTGTGAGGCGGGGGGCAGAGAGTTGCTGATTGCCGCCATTACTAGTAAAAAATAAATAAAAATATGTCCCCGGATTTCATTTAAAAAATCTGGTCACCTTAATGTATACAACCCTGAACATTTAGGTAGGCACTATCCTTTGCAGCTAAGAAAGGTGCCATCTTGTTGGATCTGAAGTTTCTTTGGTGGTGCACATGTGATCAGTTATGATACCAGCTTGAAGGTTCGGTTGAGAGCACATGCCACTGTGACAGTTATCATTCATGGCATGACTTGAATGTAGCTGTTTTGGGAAACCATTCAATTGATTATTTCCTCATTAGGAGTTTTACTGGGACAATGATGGGGCACTAATCCTCCCATGAATACCAACGATGGGGCACTATTCCTCCAACTGATACCAAATGATGGAGCAATATTCCTCCTACTAATACCAATGATGGGGTGGGTGCAAAGCCATTTTATTCTACTCCCACTAACCACCAAGCCTGAGACATTGTCTACTCCCTTAATTAGGGGGCATTTTCTACTGCCACAGGACATAGCCCAGCTCCCCTAAAGTCAGAAGGACAGTAAACCATACCTTTGTTTAGAAAGTTTGGAGATTCCTGGACTAGGAGATAAGAAGTCCAGGCAAACTTACACTGACATTAACCACTTGAGCACTGGGCACTTAAACCCCCTTCCTAACAGACCAATTTTCAGCTTTCGGTGCTCTCACATTTTGAATGACAATTACTCAGTCATACAACATTGTACACAAATTATTTTTTTTGTCCTTTTTTTCATACAAATAGAACTTTCTTTTGGTGGTATTTGATCACCTCTGGGTTTTTTTTTTTTGCGCTATAAATGAAAAAAGACCGAAAATTTTGAAAAAATAAAAATAATTTTTCTTAATTTCTGTGATAAAATTTTGCAAATTAGTAATTTTTTTTCATACATTTTGGCCAAAATTTATACTGCTACATATCTTTGGTAAAAAATAACCCAAATCGGTGCATATTATTTCGTTTTTGTATAAGTTATAGAGTCCACAAGCTATGGTACCAATATCTGAAAATTGATCACACCTGAAGTACTGACGACCTATCTCATTTCTTGAGACCCTAATATGCCAGAAAAGTACAAATGATCCCCCAAATGACCCCTTTTTGGAAAGTAGACATTCCAAGGTATTTAGAAAGAGGCATGGTGAGGTTTTTGAAGTTGTAATTTTTTCCCACAATTCTTTGCAAAATCAAGATTTTTTTTTCTTTTTTTCCCCACAAAATTGTCATATTAGCAGGTTATTTCTCACACACAGCATATGCATACCACTAATTATACCCCAAAATACATTCTGCTATTACTCCCGAGTATGGCGATACCACATGTGTGAGACTTTTACACAGCGTGGCCACATAGAGAGGCCCAACATGCAGGGAGCACCTTCATGCATTCTAGGGGCATACATTTCAAGTCTAATCTGACTATCTATTACACTTTGAGGCACTGTAGTGGCATGGATGCGAACTGATGTGGCATGGATGAGCCGTGGATGGGGATGGCTGAGCATGGTTGTGCCATGAATGTGTATGGTTGAGTATGGCTGGGTGGGTATGGCCGAGTATGGCTAGGTATGGATGGATGAGTATTGCAGAGTATGGATGGATGGATAAGTATTGCAGAGTATGGATGGATGGATGAGTATTGTAGAGTATGGATGGATGGATGGATAAGTATTGCAGAGTATGGATGGATGGATGAGTATTGCAGAGTATGGATGGATGGATGAGTATTGTAGAGTATGGATGGATGGATGGATGGATAAGTATTGCAGAGTATGGATGGATGGATGAGTATTGCAGAGTATGGATGGACGGATGAGTATTGCAGAGTATGGATGAGTATGGATGGGGTATTGCAGAGTATGGATGGCGTATTGCAGAGTATGGATGGGGTATTGCAGAATATGGGGTATTGCAGAATATGGGGTATTGCAGAGTATGGATGGGGTATTGCAGAGTATGGATGGGGTATTGCAGAGTATGGATGGGGTATTGCAGAGTATGGATAGGGTATTGCATATTGCGGTTTGTTGTTGTGATCACTCCGTCATTTGACAGAGCGATCACGTGGTAAACGGCCGCTATCAGCGGCCGTTTACCATGATCAGTGATACGCTGGGTCTTCCGGACCCGGCGGTCACAGACATTTCCGGGGGCATGCGGCAGCAAGATTCTGGGAGGACGTCCTCCCAGAATTAGCCGACCGCGCTGTAGCTGGCTTTCGGCTATAGCCCGGTCAGCATGTGTTTAAAAATGGGGCACTAGTCCTCCCACTGACACAAATGATGGGGCACAATTCCTCCCGCTGACACCAATGATGGGGCACTATTCCTCCCACTGATACCAATGATGGGGAATTATTCCTCCAACTGACACCAATGATGGGGCACTATTCCTCCTCCTATTGACCACAGGTGCAATGTAATTGTTTTTCTACTCCCACTGACCACCAAGCCTGAGACATTGTCTACTCCCTTGATGCTGGGGCATTTTCTACTGCCACAGGACATAGCCCAGCTCCCCTAAAGTCAGATGGACAGTAAACCATACCTTTGTTTAGAAAGTTTGGAGAACCCTGGACTAGGAGATAAGAAGTCCAGGCAAACTTACACTGACATTAATGATGGGACACTAGTCCTCCCACTGACCCCAATAATGGGGCAGTATTCCTTCCACTGATCCCAGTTTTGAGGCTCCTCCCCTGCTTCCAGGCAGATTGTTCTGGAAGAGGGTCAGGGCCTAGGACTGGAGTGGCAAGTAGCTCATGTGAGGAGCCCTGACCAATCCCCACTTGGTATTGGCAGGGGACAGGCCTCCCATGTAAGCTGAGGTGACATGCCACTGGGAGGAGTTGTCAGCCGGAAGAAGTGGAGAATGGAGTACTAGACAGTGGCAGGAGGCGGTCCCCATCTGGGGGGGGGGAGAGCGCCAAGCGCCGAGGAGCCCGGGAGAGCTGTGAGAGAACTTCATCCTCACACGGTCATGGATGAAGTCCTCATCTTTACACTGTCATAGATGAGGAATCCTGGATCAGAGGGGCTGGAAGCTGTGGAAATGTATGTCCAGTTAAAGTTCTCCATCATGGACTCCGCGCAGGAAAAGGTTGGTGAGTGTACCACAATGGATTGCTGGGTGCGGAGGCATGCCAGGAAGTCTGGGAGGAAACTTCATCCTTACATAGTCATGGATGAAGTCCTCATCTTTACACGGTCATTGATGAGGAGTCTTGGAACAGAGGAGAGACTGTGGGGAATTGTGTCAAATCGATGTGGCCTGAGGGCGCAGGATTTGCAATTCGGGCTAGCTGGGATCAGTAGTCCACAAACCAGTACAAGCTGTTAAATCACTAGGCCTCTGGGCAGAGGTACGGCAGGCCTCTGGCCTAGTAATCACACAGCAAATACAGCCAGCATTTGGGATTATTCAGAGTGATCTCTTTTGCCATAATGAAGATGATGGGCTGGAATCTAATAGTTTTACAGTGGATATAATAGTTTTACAGTGGATATAGTAGTCTTACAGCGATATAGTAGTTTTACAGTGGAAGCTTTGTGCAGGAGGAGAGAGGTCCTGGGAGCAATAGTCTGCAGGAGTCAATGCAGAGGAAGAGGAGCAATAGTCTGCATGGTGATATGCAGGGGAAGAGACTGTAAATGTTAGAAGTACATTAGTTCTTCAAGGCTAAACTGATTTACCAATGTTCAGTAAATATGATGGCAAAGCAACATGTTCTATGGGCATCCCATATCCCCCTTACCCCAACCACGTTATATCCCCCAATAAACAAAAACAAAACAACGCAAATGACTGTTCATTGTCTCTGAGGTGATAGATGGAGATCTGGCAGCAGGGTGATATGGTGGATGTTCGTTACTAGTAGCAACCAAGCTCTACATAATGTTGGTACTCTTTTTATATTTCTTTAAAGATTTAGACTTGAGTCTGACAACAATAGAAGAAAAAATCTGTCATTCCTCATTAATGTACATTTCGTATTGCATATCATAATATAAAATCATGCTTCTGTAAAATTGTTTTCCCCAGCCGTTCTTCAAGACAATGAGATCCAAAGAATTGTTTAGAATTAATAGATTTTTTTATCACATTTAGGTCTGAGAAGCTGTATGAGTGACATTAGGGAAGATTGAGATTTAAATATATTTGGATTCCTCCACTAAATTCTTGGACGGGGTTGAGCTCCAAAGAAGAAAAACAATGGGTTTTGTTGGCATTGTTAAAAATTAAGGAAAAGCTCATGAATAAAACATCTGCTGTGCATATGAAGTCTGTTTAGTAGTATGAGTTACATTTGTAGGACATTTAGTAGAGAAAACAAATCAGATTTTAGCAGGTTCTGAATGGCTATTGAGCCAATCACATCGTTGTCATGCCCTACAAGAAGAAATACATAGTATGCAGCGCATAAACCACAAATAAACAGTTATTTTAAATTAAAATAATAAATAATCATAAAGCATAAGAATCATTTGGGGATGTTAATTGGCCGCTGTCTTTTATTATTGGTTTTGGAACGACCTATTAAAACTATTACACAACTTGAAATAAATATAATGAAGAATAAATGGAATGGAAAAATTGAAACTTACCATATGCAACTTAGCCGCGGTGGCTCAAGTTGAGAAAGAAAACAGATATCTTGAACAAGCATTAGTCCCCTTCCTTCATTTCAGAAGGTACCCAACCACATGAGCAAAGATCCACAACAGGGGCAGGTTGAACTTGCCTTTAAAGTTTCCAACAACTGCTGTTAATAACATTCATCTCTTCTTGTATAGGTTCAGGATTGACTTGAGGACTCCATGTGGACCTCACCCCAAGATGACGTCACCCCAAGACTACCACTATGGCTCAAACAAGTGTATTTAAATTTAGAGGAAGCATCTGGGTGGTAGTATGACCCAGATGCACTGATTGTTAGGGAATTTGGGACCATTCTTATTCATGGAGGACTCCAGTGGTGTGCAGTTCCCTGCGGCCTGTGGGTGGCGCTGTCGCCCTGGGCCGGGGTTGAACCATCACTACAGTGCTGTCCCGTTTTTGTCCTGTTTCGGCAGCCGTACGGCGCGGCGGGGAACCTGCAGTGCCTGTCGGGACAGGAGATAAAGGGGAGAGACGCCCTCAACACGAGTTTCAGTCGTCGGAGGTCACAGTCGCGCCCAGGCACCTTCAGCCTGGGTGCCGGTGTTCCGGAGTTCCGGGCCCAGGTGCCCTTGACCTGGCCAGAGTGGGAGATGGAGTCCATTCCAGGCACCTTCAGCCTGGGGTGAGGTACTACGGAGGAGGCCCGGGCCCAGTACCTTCGACTGGGTTCAGCAGGGGTGGAAGAGTGCGAGGGTCCCTAAGGTGTTGGGCGCCCGAATCTGAGACGAGGAGGCCAGGGAGCGTAACCTCTCTGAACAGTCCGGTGCAGCATTGCTGGTGACGGCGGGGCCTGTGGTAACTCTCTTGGAAGGATATCTTCCCTCCGACAGGGGCTGCACTTATCAAAGGTAATTCTGTTCCTGTTCTACACGGTCGGTGGCAGCGGATGTGCGTCATAACCATTGGTGACACTACAATGGTTAGTTCTATTTGAGGATTGAGCCTTGACCTACTCCCCACTTGTACTGAACTGTTCTTTGGGTCACAACCTGTCTGCTGTTAAAGGACGATTTATTGCTGTCAGAGAATAAATAAGAGTTGGACCTTTTCAGTGGTGTGGAACTTCAGTTACTGGGAGCAAAGGGGGGTCATCTGTAGAACGGACTTGGCTCTCGGTTATACACACAGCCCGAAGGTAAACAGGTGTTGGCTTTCACCTCTACACATAAGAGGACATAGGCCGTAGTGTACCGCATCCCTCCTCCCTAATCCCCCTAGATCAGACAACAAGCCGAGAAGAAGAAGGGGTGAGAGGGGTGAGGCCGCTACACAAGAATAACAAACAGATAGCTTGGAACAAGCATTAGTCCTCTCCCTTCATTTTAGAAGGTACCCAATTGCATGAACAAAAGTCCTCAACAAGCAGGTTGATCTTGGCGTTAAAGCAGTGGTTCTCAACCTGGGGTCGGGACCCCCTCGGGGGTTGAATGATGATTTTACAGGGGTTACCGAATCCTGGGCTGTTCCTGAAGCCCGCACCACTCTCCCAGCCTTTTTGCGGCTGCCCAGCAGGGCTGTGCTTGAAGCCTGTGGCCACCCAGCTGGGTTGTTACTGGAGCCCGCGGCCACCCACACATCCTCTTCGCAGCGGCACATTCAGTTCACTGCATGGCTGGGGGGCAAAGACTAGAGGTCAGCTGACTGGTGAGGAATGTGAAGTGGGAGGGGCTGGAGGAGACCCTGTCTCCTGATTTAGGCATAGGATTTAGGCATAGGTGTCACTAATACGAGACACCACAAAGTCGGAGACACAGTGAGTAACAGTACCTGTGATTATAGTTGCCATTAAAAGTCCTAACTACAGTTCTCAGATCAGCAGATGACCTTGATCAAGAGCACCTAAGTTGGCTGATCAGAACTCCCCCCAGCACTGCCACTGATCCCAACTCCCCGTCAGCACAGCCACTGATCCCAACTCCCTGCCAGCACTGCCACTCATCCCATTCCCCCCACAAAGAAGTGTAGCGGGGTGGTTAATTCAAGGGAAGTCTCTGAGTGGTAATTAGGCTCAGACACCTTGATTGTTAGTGGCTATGGACCATTTTTTGTCCTATGGGGATAATGCTGGTGATGAGTTCCCTGTGGCCTGCGGGTGGCGCTGCCATTCTGGGCCGGGGTTGAACCACGAGCGTAGTGCTGTGCCTTTTGTGTCCCCTCTCGGCAGCCGTACAGTGGGGCGGGGAACCTGCTGTGCATGCCGGGAGAGGATATACAAGGGGCAGACATCTCCTGATCGGGGTCCTCCCCCAGGCACCTTCAGCCTGGGAGTGCGTGCGGTTGATCTCTGGGTGCCCTAGGCCCGGAGGCTGTGTTCCTGTTCCATCTTAGGCACCTTCAGCCTGGGGTGAGGTACTACCCTGCTGTCCTGATCGCCTGGGTATGAAGACCCAGGGGATGCGGAGAAGGCCCGGGGCCCAGCACCTTCGGCTGGGGTCCACTAAGGATTGAGGAGTCCAGGGTGCCGCCCTGCGAGGGGACCCGCACTCTCAGAGAAGGGAGGATTCATTCCGAAGGACCGATGCGGAAGTCACGGTGAAGGAAGGGTTTGTTGACTCTCTGGGGGGACATCTTCTCCTTGAAAGGGACCATGTTCTAAGAAGGAAGAGACTAAGGTTCACCAGGTCAGTGGCAGTGACCTTATCCACCCGGTCAGTGGCAGTGGCCTAGTTCACTAGGTCAGACTCAGTGGCAGTGACTTTATCCACCAGGTCTGTGGCAGAGACCAACCTCACGGTCTGTGGCAGAGACCGTGTGCCTAAAACTGTTTTGAGAAAACCGAACAGTCAAAAATTTGAGCTACGTTTGTGCCTGGACCTCCTCCACACCTTAAGCTGTCCTATTTCCTTGCTCCAACCTTTCCTCTATCCAACAGAATGTTTATTGCAAAGTGAGAATAAATATTGAGTTGGACTTTCAGCTGGTGTGGACAATTTCGTTACTGGGGAAGTCAAGGACTTGCCTCTACCCACGGTAGAGGTGAGAATCATTCTCAGGAGGACTTTGACTCTGGCTGCAGACAAGACCCAAAAATAACACCGCTCAACCTCTTTACACAGGAGGGTACGGGCTTGTGGTGTGGTGTGGCTTTCTTCCTCCTGCGAGGAGCCAAGTTAATGCAGGTAGGAGTGAGGTGTGTGCGCTACAGAAGTAAGAGACGGAATGAAAATAGAGAATACATGGAAGGCAGAGGAAAAGAGGGGAAGGAACAAAGAAAAGGGAGAGAAAGAACAAGAAAGGGATGGCGGAAAAAAAAAAAAGAAATTAGGATAGAGAAAGATAAAAGGGTAAGAAAGGAGAACAAAGAGAAAGAGTGGTACATCCTAAAATGTATCATAAGGGGTTTTAATACTGTACAAGTGGATGAGTGGAAGGGACTCAGGGAGCACTAAATGTCCTTGGGTTAGGGGCACAAATTACTTGTTTTGCCTTGGGTGCTGACAACCCACGCTACGAAAATAATTTTACTGTTGGGTGTCCCCACAACTTGGGAAATTTTATCAAGGGGTCACGGCACAAGAAAGGTTGAGAACCACAACGTTAAAGCTTCCAACAACTACTGTTATGCCCTGTACACACGATCGGAATTTCCGATGGAATAAAATCCGATGGAATTTTCCGTCGGAATTCCGATGAAGCTTACTTCCATCAGTCTTGCATACACACTGTCAGACTAAATTCCGACCGTCCAAAACGCTGTGATGTACAACACGTACGACGGCAGTATAAAGGGGAAGTTCAAATCCAACGGCGCCACCCTTTGGGCTGCTTTTGCTGATTTCGTGTTACCACGTGTTAGTAAAAGTTTGGTGAGAGACGATTCGCGCTTTCAGCCTCATGCTTTTCAGTCCGTTACAGCGTGACGAATGTGCTATCTCCATTACGAACGCTAGTTTTACCAGAACGAGCGCTCCCGTCTCCTAAGTTAGTCTGAGCTTGCGTGGGTTTTTTCTCCATCGGAGTTGCACACAGATGATAGGAATTTTCTATTGTTTTTTTTTCCATCGGAGAAGAATAAAATATTTCTAAACACCGATGGAAAAAAGTCAGATGGGGCCCACACACGATCGGAATTTCCAATGAAAAAAGTAATGTGTACAAGGCATTAGTGTTAGAAATTCTGTATATAGCCCTACTGAACAGACAGACAGTGCACAGTTCGCATGCGCTTTGCTGCTTAACTGCAGACAGGAAAAATTTACTTTATTATACAGAAAAGACAGTTTTACCACAGAGATCAGCTATAAACAAACACTGGTATCTACTGGCTGAGGAATATGTCTTTGTAAGTGTTGCACAAAAAAACATGAACAATGTATTCCAACACGCCTGCTCAACAACTACTATTTGGATCTCGGTTCTATAAATCGGTTTCTTGTAAGCAGTTTTGTCAAAGCATCTGCTCCACTGATGCGGAATTTCCCTCATGAGTGTTGGAACACACTGAAGTTTCATCTGTAATTTTAGTCTTTGCAAGTGTAGCACTACCCCCGTAGGAGCTGCTGGTTTAAGTTTGGGCCTGCACTCTGCCTATCAACCCCTAGAATTTGGCTCGGTTCCCACCTTGGCACAACTGGACAATATTGTGATTGTGGGCCCCTAAATGTCTATAGAGGGCCACAATGATACCACACAGCAATAAATGTAGTTAAATATTGTTACCTTAGTGTGGTTCACCTGCCACACAGCTGCAAAATATAGAGTCCCACACAAGATGTCGTTCAACCAGTAGTAATGTGTTTACTCTGCAAAAAAAGTGTAGAACAATGGTTATGCAATCAACATCAAATACATACAGATCCCTGTATAAATCAATAGAGTACCACTGGTTTGGAATAACCCCGTGATCAGACCCAAATGACGTGACCCAAGGGTCAGACCTAAGTGAGAGTATGGTGGAGAAAACTCCCAGTTCAGTGACAGTACCACTGGGGCACCTCTCCACCAAGTCTCACATAAAACAGCGGGAATCACAAATTGATGCGAACAGTTATAACAATCACATAAATTCACAACTGTAATGGCTCCCCCTAGTGAACAGTTCAACGGGTGCGTGTCCTGTAGTAACAACGTGTGAGGTAAATGAAACAGGCGACTGTTCCTTACGGAGTCAGTTAATCTTCTGCTAGCTCCGTTGGTGCACTTGTTTATTTGTATTCCAATGGGTAGGATGAAAGGAAAAAAACAGCCAATTGAGGCGCACAAAGTAGCGGTAAAGTGTATGCTAATTTCCCCAAGTCGTTATATCACTAACCAGAGGCGATGTGTCCCTACTTGCAGCGCTGCAGATGCCAGCAAGTACAAGTAATGTTTGCGAAAGTCACACTCCTACAAGTCAGTTAACTTATACTTATGGGCAAGTGCCCGCTAACCAAATGAGGCCTTGCTTCGCAGGCTTTCCTCAATCCGGAAATTTCTCTCTGTAGTCAGTCTCTCGGTATCACGAGGTCCCTGGTCCTCCGCACGGCCGTTCTCTCTGGGTACCGGTAGATAGGCAACTCCGGATGCTGCGAGCTGCAGGGCGATCCTCCTTCGGCTTGATCAGCGAAACTGTCCGCAAGGATCCCTCTCTAACTAGGCGATCCGCTCTCTGTAACTGTAGGCCCAGGCTTCTTGGGCCTAGGCACGCTTACAGCAGACCTCAACACAGGCCTCCTGCTGGCTTGAAGATGGCATCCCGAGCGAGTGGGCTGAGACCGCCCCTGTCTTAAATAAGCTCTCCCATCAGGCTGTGCGCAGCACATTGTACTGTTGGTAGGACAGTGGTCTTGTGGGTAATGTAGTCTCAATTTTATCCACACCAATAGAGTCTGTCTCTGATACCACAATACCCATAATGCTTTATCCAATAACTGAACCAAACAACGTTAGTAATCTAGACGTACACCAGAGGGAGCTACGTTCAAAGTGACACCTTGCTACACACTCCCCCCACTTGAAAATTTTTGGTCCTCAAAGACAGCAGCAGTTTGTGACCTGTTACATGCTTTGTTCAAATACACGAGGAGAAAAGACCAGTTAGTGTTTACAAGAAATAAGACAGTTTGCATTCTCATAAGAACCAGGCAGAGGAACCCCCCACCATGCTTTGGAAAGGAGGTTGTCCTGCCTACAGGTTACTTTGACCGGAATGGCCCAGCCAGATGTGCCAAGGGGTGAGCAGGGGTTGTCCTCCACGAAATGTGAAGTGGAAGGATCAGGCGTTTTAATTGTCCTTTTTGAGGTAATCACAGTTTCTTCAGAGCTTTCACCCAATTGATCATAAGTCAGTCTCTTGGGTGGGTGAATAGCCCTTCTCTCTTTCTGCTCTTTTGGCTCTAGGGCTTCAGGCATGCTGAACTCTGTTTCCTTCACGGCTTCTTCAGCTTCTTGTTCAGACACACTGGATTCTGCTTCCTCCACAGCTTCCTGTTCTCCTTCCGTAAGAGATGAGACCTCTTCAGGGTCCCCCATTGTCAGGGAATCCGGATCATCCTCCAGCCCCTCAGAAAGCATACTTTGAGGCACAAACTCAGGGGCCTCTGGTCTGAGAGCTCCAATGTTAGTCACTTCAGGTGGGGACAAAGGAGGGGTCGTAGGCCCTGGTAGTTGAGATGACCACAGCCAGTCTGATTCCACCTCTTCATCCTCGTTGTCTTCATCCTCCACATCTTGAGGTACTGACTGAGACCTAGTAACTAGCCGAGACCCTTGAGAGGTTAAGGGAGTTGTCTGTAGATCTGAAATTGGTGGCAGGCAAACCGCCTCAGAGGGGCAACAGGTGATTCCAATGCCAAGTCTTTAGTGGACTTACACTCCCTTCCGGCCTGATCTGGTACACTGGGAGTCCTGGTAGTTGCTTGTAGATGACATAGGGCTGTGCCTTCCAGTGGTCAGAAAATTTGTGTTTGCCAGGGACACCCAGATTTCTCAACAGTACTCTATCACCTGGTTGCAGGTCCTGCACTCGGACTTTGAGATCAAAGTTATTTTTATTTCTCAGTCCCCTCCTGTCCGAGGTAGCTTGGGCCTTGTCATAGGCGGTCTTTAGACTTTTCCGCAGCTGATCGACATACCCTCTGTGGGAGGTTGCTGAGGTGTGATCCAAAGATATGCCAAAGGCCAAATCTACTGGTAATCGAGCCTCTCGTCCAAACATTAAGCGATAGGGAGAGTATCCTGTAGCATCATTTGCAGTATTGTTATAGGCATGTACAATGGCAGCTACATGTTTGCTCCAGTGTTGCTTCTTCTCTAAACTTAAAGTGCCAAGCATGTCAAGAAGAGTTTGGTTAAACCTCTCAGGTTGAGCGTCCCCTTGGGGGTGGTTAGGAGTGGTTCTGGACTTTTTGATGCCTAATAGGTCTAAGAGTCTTTTAAACGGGCTACTTTCAAAGTCTCTCCCTTGATCCGAGTGGATACGCTGGGGCAAGCCATAGTGAACGAAGAACTTCTCTGCTAAGACCTTGGGCACTGTTGATTCTTGCTGATCCTTTGTTGGGAATGCTTGGGCATATCTAGTAAAATGATCAGTCACCACCAGAATGTTTCCATGCCCACTCAGATCAGGCTTCAGGCAAAGAAAGTCAATGCACACCAGCTCCATCCCCGATTCTGAAGATGGCCCTTTGGGGCGGCTCGGGAAGGCAAGGTCTTCCTTTGGATACATCGAATACAGGAGTGGCAGTAACCCTCGACTTCAGCCCGCATGCAGGGCCAGTAGAATTGGTCCCTCACCAAATGGAAAGTTCTCTCAGGCCCTAGATGGCCATGGTTATCATAGAGGGCCGTCAACTCTGTCTCTCTGTGTTTTCTGGGTAAAAAAAAGCTGCCATTTTTCTTCAAGACCATCAGAGGGGCCCCTTCGATCGACCACCCCCTGATGCAACTGCAACCGATCCCACTCTCGGTGTAGCAGACGAGCCTCCTTTGGAGAATCAGTGAGGAGCATGTCAGAGCATTGATTCTCCAAAGCGTTCAATGCCAAGTTACCCAGAGGGTCCTCCAACTGGTCCCTTCTCAGGTCCCTCTTCGACAGCTTTGGCAGGCCTTCATCCCCCACTTGGGTCACGTTGCAGTAACATTTGGGTACTCCAGCAGCATAAACTCCAATCTCTTCGGCCCTGGACCCTCCTCCAGCCTGAGATTCAGCTCCCTGGTATAAGGCTCGCACTCCTTCTGCTGTCAGCTGAGTCCACTCTTCTGTGGAGTCATTGGGGCCATGAGGCCTTCTTGAGAGGGCGTCCGCATCCCTGTTTTCAACTCCCGGTCGATATTTCAAACTAAAGGTGAAACCTGAGAGGGCAGCCAACCACCTATGTCCTGTGGCATCCAGTTTGGCTGTAGTGAGGAGGTAGGTGAGTGGATTGTTGTTGGTCTTGACCACAAACTCTGCCCCATAGAGGTAGTCTCTCAATTTATCCACCACAGCCCACTTCAAGGCCAGGAACTCAAGCTTATGCGTGGGGTAGTTCCTTTCAGCGGGGACCAAACTCCGACTCACATAGGCAACAGGCCGTAGGTGACCGTCATGTTCTTGATATAGCACCCCGCCCAGTCCATCTCGACTGGAATCGACGTGTCGTTCCTAGGGCTTGGTGGTGTTGGCATAGGCTAAGACTGGGGCAGTGGTTAGGCTCCTTTTCAGCTGACTGAAGGCCTCCTCACACTTGGAAGTCCACTGATCCTGGATGGACTCTTTAGGCTTTCTAGGCCCTACTGTGGGCTTCACAGGTTCTACTGGTTCTGGGACATCATCCTCTCCTTCACTCCTCAGTAGTTCATTGATTGGGCGGGCTATCTTGGCAAATCCTTCTACAAATCTTCGGTAGTAGGAGCAGAATCCCAGAAATTACCTAAGCTCGTCACATTAGTGGGTCTTGGCCAAGAGGTGACGGCATCCAGCTTCTCAGGGTCTGTGGCTATCCCCTTGGCAGACACGATGTCGCCAAGGTAGTGGACCGAGGGCTGATAGAACTGGCACTTCTCTATGGAGAGCTTCAGGTTGCGAATGGCTTCCAAGGCAGGTCCCTTCAGACTCTCCGTGATCCTCTGTTTCTTATGTGGCTCTGGTATGTCCTATTCATCCAAAGCTTGGGTAGCCTGGTCCAGCCACTCTTCAAAACTCTCATCAATACTAGTATAGTCATCTGAGTTCCCCTGGAAACCTGCTTGAAAAATTCCCAATTAGCAATCTCCATGTCCTGCTTTGTTGCTAGGACATGAATACTATTGGATGCTCACTACCAGCATTACAGTAATGAAGATCAACCCTGGTTAGGGTGGAGAGGTGGGGAGGGGTGTTATTGTTTAGGGTGGAGAGGTAGGGAGGGGTGTTATTGTTTAGGGTGGAGAGGTGGGGAGAGGTGTTATTGTTTAGGGTGGAGAGGTGGGGAGGGGTGTTATTGTTTAGGGTGGAGAGGGGAGAAGGGGTGTTATTGTTTAGGGTGGGGAGGTAGGGAGGGGTGTTTTTGTTTAGGGTGGAGAGGTAGGGCGGTGTGTTTTTGTTTAGGGTGGAGAGGTAGGGAGGGGTGTTATTGTTTAGGGTGGAGAGGGGAGGAGGGGTGTTTTTGTTTAGGGTGGAAAGGTGGGGAGGGGTGTTATTGTTTAGGGTGGAGAGGTGGGGAGGGGGGTTATTGTATGAATATGCAGGAAGGAAGGGGAGGGGAAGGGGGTATTTGGGAACCTCACATTGCCAATCACTGCACTACAACACCCAGCAGACCTGCCCTCTCCCAAAAAGTTCTGCAGCAGCTGAGACACTTAGGGAAAGTCATCAAAGATGGGGGGAAGCAAAGCCTGGCTCAGTGAAGGACACACTACTCACCAGGCAGATCTGTCACCTGGCACCCACCCACAGAGGAGCTAGAGGAGAAGCACATCGCCCAGTGGACACAAAAAACGGACCTAAGGGGGCGAAGCCGGTGTGGGAGGTGAAGGGCCGACGCAGGAGGGGGCAGGTCCACTGCGGGGAAGGGAAATCCCACTGACAGCTGAAACGTCATCGGTTGTTAAGGACGCGGCAACCCCGCTCCTTAACGACCTATGATTGCCTGCATTCTTTTGTATACATTTCATCTGTCAGCGGGGCAATCCCGTTGACAGATGAAAGAGCCGAACCTGAAGGTATCGGTTTCAGGTATCGGCGCATTTGAACAAGAACCGGTACTCGTGCAAATGCTTAGTATTGGTACCGATACCAGTATCGGTGCAACCATAGTCTTTTGCTTTTGTGAGCCTACCACCTCAAGTTTCCACATGTTGTCAATTCTGCAATGTTATTTTTATCAATACAAGGAACTCAGATATCGGAGTTACCAGAGTCTTTTAGTGCCAAAAAGTCTGGCCAATTTTCTCTGACCTCTCATCAACAAGGCATTTCTGTCCACAGAAGCATTGCTTACTTAGGGCTCGTTTACACTTGCTTCGACTTTAAAACTCATGAAAGTGCCTACTGCTTTAACATGCTTTTTTTTATGTTTTTTTGATGATTTAGTGATGCTTTTTTGAAGCTTTAATGAAATTTGGAAAATGCCCTGTGTGTTTATTTTCTATTTGTTTTAAAGAGGCCCAGTATAACCCAGGCTTAGTAGGACCCCACTCAGCACATCCCAAGCTAATAAGTATTCCCTTTTCAGCAGATCCTCAGCTCAGTAGTACCCCCACATTTGCTGATCCCTCATTCAGTAGTAACCCCCAGCTCTGCTGATCCCCAACTCAGTAGTAACCCCCAGCTCTGCTGATCCCCCACTCAGTAGTAACCCCTAGCTCTGCTGATCCCCAGCTCAGTAGTAACCCCCAGCTCTGCTGATCCACCCACTCAGTAGTAACCCCCAGCTCTGCTGATCCTCTGGTTTGCTGATCCTCCTCACTCTCTGTTCCCAGCTCACCTCCTGCTATATTGCTCCCACGCTGCTCACCGCGTGTGACATCTGCCAGTTTCTCCTGCCTCAGTCCCCCAGCTCGGCTGATCCTCTGCTGCTCAGTCCTCTCTGGTGCCCACTCACCTTCTGCTATAGCGTTCCCATGTTGCACACCTTGTATGCCATATGCTTGTTGCTCCACTCCAGTCCAGACCCCGGCTAACCTTCCTGCTTCTCCATGCCACACACCAGATGTGATGTCTGCACCAGACACTTCCAGAATATATACGTGTAGCACACCAATCCTTTTGCCCATGCTTACCTTCACCTGCGGGGGGTAGGACACACCATGCCACAAGCCCGTGTCCTCCTTATCAGAGGTCAGGCTGTGTTCACAGATTTGGGTCCTGCAGCGAGTTACCTCCTTCCACTGGTTCTCGTCCCTAGAATGTAGGGAAAAGTCTATATTCTTTCCCAAGAAGGCCAATGTCGACACGACTTTAACTCCAACAAAGAGTTTATTTTCCTTTGCTTCAGTTAACAGGAAATTGAAGAGAGAAAGAAGCTAGCGAAGTTAGAAGGTAGATTCAGGCACACAACACTTGACTTACTCATCGCCACTCGATCCTGAGTGGGTTTAGCTCACCCGGATAGATCCCTCTCACAGTTCTAGCAGCCAGAGTGGAGCTCGAACAGTACTATCACTTTGTCCCCTCCAGGGACGGGTTTAGGAGATCCTCTAATAGCAGCAGAATCCTGTTATTCCTGAATCCAGAACTTTCCTTAAACCTCTGTAGAATTTAGAGAACAGATGATGCCAATGGGCACTCTACAGGGTTAGCTTTGTTGAGTAAGGAATCCTTCCGTCTGACAGGTCACCAGACCTTTCCAGAGACAGCGACCTACTATGACTCGTCTCCTCTATGGGACCGATCCTCCCCTGGCTTCCTTTCGGTCAGAGCGGGTACCCTCACCTGGGAACCCTGGGACTCCAATGTGCTGATTGTAGACCCAGTTAAAGGTACTGGGTCTACCTGGAACGTTGTAGCCTCGGGCTAAAGGTGCCCAAGACTCCTCGGCCAGTCCATGCACCCCCATGGGGCACACTCCCCGACACTCCTGCCTAAACATGGCATCTGCCCCTTAAATACCCTCTCCCGGCATGCACAGTAGGCGAAGCCCTGCCCACCGCACGACAGCCGAGAGAGGACATCCAATCACGCCACTGTGTCACCTGAGGTTCGACCCTAGGCCTGGGCAACAGTGCCACCCACAGGCCAAAGGGGAACTGTACACCAAACAACACCACAGCAGAGCAGAGTCCAGTATCAAATTAGAAGGCCTGAGCCAAACTATGGCCCAGGCCGTCCCTTAAATTTGGGCATAGCGACCCCCTAAATGTAAGGGTCCGCTACATACACATGAACCGGAAGTGAATGCAAATGATGTCTTTACAGTTTGCTTGTTGGTTTCCCAGTGCATCCTGGGATATCTCATACCTCCAATCTAAAACTATGCAAAGCTAATGCTGAATAAAAGCCTCTCAAAAGCTTCAGGTGCTGTAAGCGGATGTTGTGATAGACTTCTATGGAGACTTTGGAGACGATTTGAAGCACCAAGAAAGCGACAAGGGGTATAATTTTTGAAGCAAAGCAAACACAACATTTAAACAGAACTGTAAGATAACCATTTTATTTAGTGACAGGTGCTTTAATTGGTATTCAGAGTGCTTTAAAAAAAGCATGTCCAATGAAAAGCCCTTAATGTTTTTAATTTTTTAAGTCTACTGCAAATTCATAATGCGACTGTTCTACCACATCTCAAATGTGTTGTGTTGAATTCAGACTCAGTGATTGTCCTACCATCTGTGCACTTCACCAGAAATGGAGATTCACAACATTTTTGTTGAAGGAAGTTGCTCAAAATTGTGTAAATTCCTGCAATGCACAAAAACACACAATCCTATTGCAAGTGTGCAGTGGTGCCTTTAATGCCGCGTACACACGATCATTTTTAATGTCATTTTCAAAAACTACGTTTTTCTCGACGTGATTTTTCTTGTTTCCTCTCAACCCTGTCTTGCATACACACGTTCATTAAAAAAAAACGCTCGAGCAAAGCGCAGTGACGTACAACACGTACGACGGCACTATAAAGGGGAAGTTCCGTTCAGATGGCGCCACCCTTCATGTTAGTAAAGTTTATTGAGCGACGATTCGCGCTTTTCAGCCTCGTGCTTTTCAGTCCATTACAGCGTGACGAATGTGCTATCTCCATTACGAACGCTAGTTTTACCAGAACGAGTGCTCCCGTCTCATACTTGATTCTGAGCATGCGCGTTTTTTTCCCCTCGCAAAAGCATACACACTACCGTTTTTGACGTCGTTAAAAAAAACAACGTGAAAAACAACGTGAAAAAAATAGAGCATGTTCTCTTTTTTTTAGGCCATTTTTCACGTTGTTAAAAAGGCTCTGGAGCCTACACACGATCGCTTTTAATGCCCAATTTAAAAAATTGCATTTTTAACGTCGCGAAAAATGGTCGTGTGTATGCGGCATAAGTCTTAATGACACAACCACACACCATACTTTTGCGTTCATTCACCTGCAGCAAAATGTATGGTACCAGGTGTTTTGGTGCAGTACAGTTTTTAAACAGGTTAGACAGGTTTTACATCTATTTGGACTACATTTTGTTTTTAATTTGTTTTGTATCCTAAAGTGTTCGGGTTTGGCTTGAAGAAAAGGTGGCAACCCTAGTTCATGACTGCCATTTTAAGTAGTGGCACAGGCTCGACCTGGCACAATATACACAGTATCTCACAAAAGTGAGTACACCCCTCACATTTTTGAAAATATTTTATTCTATCTTTTCATGTGACAACACTGAAGAAATTACACTTTGCTACAATGTAAAGTAGTGAGTGTATAGCTGCAGAGGTTGAAGAGGTGGGGGTCAGCCTGTCAGTGCTCAGACCATATGCCGCACACAGCATCAAATTGGTATGCATTACTGGAAACTAGGGCTGCAGAAATTAACGATTAATTGTTCGATTAATCGTTAATTTCTTTGATCGATCAAAATAATTTTGATCGAGGACGATCCGCGGAGTGAGCTCCGCGATCTCGTCCATAGGAAAGGCCGCGGCTTCGGCCTAGCTCCGGAGCCGTGGCCATCTTGGTCCACCCGGCGGCGCGCCAACGTCATCATCAGCCGCCTGCTTGTGCCTGCGAGTCTGCGGACGGTTCTGCCTGAATGTTACGGTATGGGGGAGATGTGGGCAGATGTGGACATTACGGGGGAGATGTGGACATTACTGTATGGGGCAGATGTGGACATTACTGTATGTGGGAGCAGATGTGGACATCACTGTATGTGGGAGCAGATGTGGACATCACTGTATGTGGGAGCAGATGTGGACATTACAGTATGGGGGGGGCAGATGTGGACATTACAGTATGGGGGGGGCAGATGTGGACATTACAGTATGGGGGGGCAGATGTGGACATTACAGTATGGGGGGGCCGATGTGGACATTACTGTATGTGGGAGCAGATGTGGACATTACAGTATGGGGGGCAGATGTGGACATTACTGTATGTGGGCGCAGATGTGGACATCACTGTATGTGGGAGCAGATGTGGACATTACAGTATGGGGGGGAGATGTGGACATTACAGTATGGGGGGCAGATGTGGACATTACAGTATGGGGGGCAGATGTGGACATTACTGTATGTGGGAGCAGATGTGGACATTACAGTATGGGGGGCAGATGTGGACATTACAGTATGTGGGAGCAGATGTGGACATCACTGTATGTGGGAGCAGATGTGGACATCACTGTATGTGGGAGCAGATGTGGACATCACTGTATGGGGGGGCAGATGTGGACATTACTGTATGGGGGGGCAGATGTGGACATTACTGTATGTGGGAGCAGATGTGGACATTACTGTATGTGGGAGCAGATGTGGACATCACTGTATGTGGGAGCAGATGTGGACATTACTGTATGTGGGAGCAGATGTGGACATTACTGTATGTGGGAGCAGATGTGGACATTACTGTATGTGGGAGCAGATGTGGACATTACTGTATGTGGGAGCAGATGTGGACATTACTGTATGTGGGAGATGTGGACATTACAGTATGGGGGGGAGATGTGGACATTACAGTATGTGGGAGCAGATGTGGACATCACTGTATGTGGGAGCAGATGTGGACATTACTGTATGTGGGAGATGTGGACATTACAGTATGGGGCAGATGTGGACATCACTGTATGTGGGAGCAGATGTGGACATTACAGTATGGGGGGCAGATGTGGACATTACTGTATGTGGGGCAGATGTGGACATTACTGTATGTGGGAGCAGATGTGGGCATTACTGTATGTGGGAGCAGATGTGGACATTACAGTATGTGGGAGCAGATGTGGACATCACTGTATGTGGGAGCAGATGTGGACATCACTGTATGTGGGAGCAGATGTGGACATTACAGTATGGGGGGCAGATGTGGACATTACTGTATGTGGGAGCAGATGTGGACATTACTGTATGTGGGAGCAGATGTGGACATCACTGTATGTGGGAGCAGATGTGGACATTACTGTATGTGGGAGCAGATTTGGACATTACAGTATGGGGGGCAGATGTGGACATTACGGGGGAGATGTGGACATTACTGTATGGGGCAGATGTGGACATCACTGTATGTGGGAGCAGATGTGGACATCACTGTATGTGGGAGCAGATGTGGACATTACTGTATGGGGGGGAGATGTGGACATTACAGTATGGGGGGCAGATGTGGACATTACAGTATGGGGGAGATGTGGACATTACTGTATGGGGGGGAGATGTGGACATTACTGTATGTGGGAGCAGATGTGGACATTACTGTATGTGGGAGCAGATGTGGACATTACTGTATGTGGGAGCAGATGTGGACATTACTGTATGGGGGAGATGTGGACATTACTGTATGGGGGGGAGATGTGGACATTACAGTATGGGGGGCAGATGTGGACATTACTGTATGTGGGAGCAGATGTGGACATTACAGTATGGGGGGGCAGATGTGGACATTACTGTATGGGGGGGAGATGTGGACATTACAGTATGGGGGGCAGATGTGGACATTACAGTATGGGGGGGAGATGTGGACATTACAGTATGGGGGGCAGATGTGGACATTACTGTATGTGGGAGCAGATTTGGACATTACAGTATGGGGGGCAGATGTGGACATTACGGGGGAGATGTGGACATTACTGTATGGGGCAGATGTGGACATCACTGTATGTGGGAGCAGATGTGGACATCACTGTATGTGGGAGCAGATGTGGACATTACTGTATGGGGGGGAGATGTGGACATTACAGTATGGGGGGCAGATGTGGACATTACTGTATGTGGGAGCAGATGTGGACATTACTGTATGTGGGAGCAGATGTGGACATCACTGTATGTGGGAGATGTGGACATTACTGTATGTGGGAGATGTGGACATTACTGTATGTGGGAGCAGATGTGGACATCACTGTATGTGGGAGCAGATGTGGACATTACTGTATGTGGAAGCAGATGTGGACATTACAGTATGGGGGGCAGATGTGGACATTACTGTATGTGGGAGCAGATGTGGACATTACAGTATGGGGGGCAGATGTGGACATTACAGTATGGGGGGCAGATGTGGACATTACAGTATGGGGGGAGATGTGGACATTACAGTATGTGGGGCAGATGGTGGACATTACAGTATGGGGGAGATGTGGATATTATGGTATGGGGGAGATGTGGACATCACTGTATGTGGGAGCAGATGTGGACATTTCAGTATGGGGGGGCAGATGTGGACATTACTGTATGTGGGAGCAGATGTGGACATTACAGTATGGGGGGGGAGATGTGGACATTACAGTATGGGGGGGGGGAGATGTGGACATTACAGTATGTGGGGCAGATGGTGGACATTACAGTATGTGGGGCAGATGTGGACATTACTTTATGTGGGAGCAGATGTGGACATTACAGTATGGGGGGAGATGTGGACATTACAGTATGTGGGGCAGATGTGGACATTACAGTATGTGGGGCAGATGTGGACATTACAGTATGGGGGGAGATGTGGAAAATTGGAAAAACTGTATGTGCGTTATAATTAATCGAAATTAGTCGATTAATCGATTTAAAAAAAAATCGATTAATCGAACACGAAAATTTTTATCAGTAACAGCCCTACTGGAAACATGTCCTGTGGTCTTATGAGACCAAGATACATTTATTTGGTTCAGATGGTGTCAAGTGGGTGTGGCGGCAACCAGGTGAGGAAGAGTACAAAGACAAGTGTGTCTTGCTTACAGTCAAGCATGGTGGTGGGAGTGTCATGGTCTGGGGCTGCATGAGTGCTGCCGGCACTGGGGTAGACATGTGCAAAAGGAAAAAATTTGTTTTGTTTCGTTTAGTTTTAATTCGTTAATTAATTAATTTCATTTAGTTGGATTCGTTAAATTCGTTTTCGGATTTCGTTTCGTTTTCGACCGAATTCGAAAAATCGGTCGCATTCGAAAATATTTCAACCGAATTCAAAAATATTTCTACCGGATTAGAAATTATTTCAACTTGATTCGAAATTATTTCAATCGCATTTGAAAATATTTCAACCGAATTTGAAAAAATTTCAACCGGATTCGATAATATTTCAATCGGATTTTTTGCAGATTACTATTTATTTCCATCAGATCTCCTGCAGTATATTAACATCTATTTCATTTGTTATGCAGATCTCCTGCAGACTATTAGCATCTATTTCATTTTTCTTTTCTTTTTCTTTTTTTGCATTAGAGCAGCCATTTCCTTTATTTCAGCAGATCTCCTGCAGACTATTAGCATCTATTTAATTTTTTTTTTTTTCAGATTACTATTTATTTCCATCTGATCTCCTGCAGACTATTAGCATTTATATAATTTTTTTTTGCAAATCTCCTGCAGACTACTCATCAGATCTGCAGACTATAAGCATCTATTTCATATATTTTTTTTGCAGGTCTCCTGCAAACTATTAGCAGCCATTTCCCTAGTCTAGTCTATTTTTAGTCTATTTTCTATTTCTATTCTAATGTCGGAACATGGTTTATTATAATCTTTTCTATTCAGGTGGAATAATTTCGAATCCGGTTGAAATATTATCGAATGCGGATGAAATATTATCGAATTTGGTTGAAATATTTTCAATTGCAACCGATTTATCGAATTCCAATTAGAAAAGATTAGAATAGAAATAGAAAATAGACTAGAAAAAAAAATTGAATAGAATAAAATATAATATATATATATTGTATTTTATTCTATTCTGTTCTATTGTTTTTCTATTCGATTCTTTCCAATATTTTCGATTCTATTCTAATTGTTTTCAAATTCGATTCGACTAGAATTTTTTTCGGATTCGATTCTAATTTTGTCCGTGGTTTTTCGATTCGAAACGTTTATTCGGATTCGGTTGTAATTCGTTAATTCGGATGCATCCGAATGTCCGAATAATGAAAATTTGTCCGAATTTCGATTCGGAACGAAACTAAATGCACATGCCTACACTGGGGAGCTACAGTTTACTGAGGGAACCATGAATGCCAACATGTACTGTGACATACTGAAGCAGAGCATGATCCCCCTCCGATCGGAGACTGGGCCGCAGGGCAGTATTCCAACATGATAATGACCCCAAACACACCTCAAAGAAGACCACTGCCTTGCTAAAGAAGCTGAGGGTAAAGGTGATGGACTGGCCAAGCCTGTCTCCAGACCTAAACCCTATTGATCATCTGTGAGGCATCCTCAAACGGAAGGTGAAGGAGCGCAAGGTCTTTAACATCCACCAGCTCCGTAATGTCATCATGGAGGAGTGGAAGAGGACTCCAGTGGCAACTGTGAAGCTCTGGTGACCTCCATGCCCAAGAGCAAGGGTCTCCAAACATTCTAAAAAAGGGCCGATTTATTGTCCTTCAGACTCTAGGAGGGCCAGACTTTGGCCAGCGAGTATGGAAATTTTCCTGGTATCAGTGGGAGTAAACATCTGGTATTAGGGGGCGGAATAGTACACAGTTGTTGGTATCATAGGGAGGAATATTTCCCCATTAGTGGTGTCAGTGGGAAAAATGGTGTTCTATTGTCGATGTCATATGGCAGAATATTGTCTTGTATCAGAGGGAGGGATAGTGCCCCAAGGGCCTGACAAAGGCAAGCAAAGGGCCGCATCTGGCCCTCGGATGCAGTTTTGAGACCACTGCTTAAGAGGGTTAAGGCAGTGTTGGAAAATAATGGTGGCCTCACAAAATATTGACACTTTGTGCCCAATTTGGACATTTTCACTTAGGGGTAGAGCAAAGTGACATTTCTTCAGTGTTGTCACATGAAAAGCTATAATAAAAGATTTACAAAAAATGTGAGGGCGTATAAAAATAAAACCACAAATGTAATAATACCTAAAAAAATATATATTTAAATTCAAAGTGTAATAATTGTGTCTGTTTATGTTAATCAAAGCAGAACAAAATGTACCCAATTGTGGACCTTGGGTGTGCTACAAACAGGGATGAGCCGAACACCCCCCTGTTCGGTTCGCACCAGAACCTGCGAACAGACAAAATGTTCGTGTAAACTTTAGAACCCTATTAAATACAATGGACTCGAACGTTCGAAATCTAAAGTGTTAATTATAAAGGCTAATATGCAAGTTATTGTCCTAAAAAGTGTTTGGGGACCTGGGTCCTGCCCCAGGGGACATGTATCAATGCAAAAAAAAGTTTTAAAAACGGCCGTTTTTTCAGGAGCAGTGATTTTAATAATGCTTAAAATGAAAAAATAAAAGTGAAATATTTCTTTAAATTTCGTACCTGGGGGGTGTGTATGATATGCATGTAAAGTGGCGCATGTTTCCCGTGCTTAGAACTGTCCCTGCAAAAAATGTCATTTTTGAAAGAAAAAAAGTCATTTAAAACCACTTGCGGCTATTAATGAATTGTCGGCTCCCGGCAATACATACAAAAGTCATTGATAAAAAAAAAAAAAAAAGCGTGGGGGTTCCCCAGAATTCAATTACCAGGCCCTTCAGGTCTGGAATGGATATTAAGGGGAACCCCGCCGCAAATTTAAAAAAAAAATGGCGTGGAGTCCCCCTAAAAATCCATACCAGACCCCTTATCCGAGCACGCAACCTGACCGGCCGCAGGGGAAGAGGGGGGGACGAGAGAGCGGCCCCCCTCCCTCCTGAACCGTACCAAGCCACATGCCCTCAACATGGGGAGGATGTCCCCATGTTGATGGGGACAAGGGCCTCATCCCCACAACCCTTGCCCGGTGGTTGTGGGGGTCTGCGGGCGGGGGGCTTATCGGAATCTGGAAGACCCCTTTAACAAAGGGGACCCCCAGATCCCGGCCCCCCCCCATGTGAATTGGTAAGGGGTACATTGTACCCCTACCATTTCACAAAGAAAGCGTAAAAAAATGTTTAAAAAAAAAACACACAAACACCTTGAAAAAGTCCTTTATTTAAAAAAAACAAAAAACAAAACATTCCAGCGGTGAAATCCAGTGTCCCGCGGCGATCCCGATGTCCAGCGCTGTCCTTCATTGGTTGTGCCTGAGCGGACCTGATGGGGAACTCCCTCTCAGTATTTTAAATGTATAGACCCGCCCCTTCTAAAGTTCCCCATCAGGTCCGCTCAGCGGACCAGATGCGGAACATGAGAAGGGGCGGGTCTATACATGTATTACCAAAGTGAGAGCAGTTCCCCATCAGGTCCGCCCCCTCGGTATGTCGGACCCGCCTACGTCATTGGCTTGAGCGGGGAACTTCCTTCACTATGTAAATTTAAATTACACAGTGAAGGAAGTTCCCCGCTCAAGCCAATGACGTAGGCGGGTCTCTCGTCCCCCCCCTCTTCCCCTGCGGCCGGCCAGGTTGCGTGCTCGGATAAGGGGTCTGGTATGGATTTTTAGGGGGACTCCACGCCATTTTTTAAAAATTTGGGGTGGAGTTCCCCTTAAAATCCATGCCAGATCTGAAGGGCCTGGAATGGATATTACCCCACGTCAATTTTTTTTTTAATTTGCGGCGGGGTTCCCCTTAATATCCATTCCAGACCTGAAGGGCCTGGTAATTGAATTCTGGAGAACCCCCACGCTTTTTTTTTTTTTATCAATGACTTTTGTATGTATTGCCGGGAGCCGACAATTCATTAATAGCCGCAAGTCAGTTTTAAAAGACTTTTTTTCTTTCAAAAATGACATTTCTTGTTCATACATCACGGGACACAGAGCAGCATAGTCATTACTATGTGGGTTATATAGAATTACCTTCAGGTGCTGGCACTGGCAACTTCCAAAACCGGAAGTACCCTCCCCTATATAAGCCCCTCCCATCCGGGAGTACCTCAGTTTTTTGCCAGTGTCTAAGGTGTTGGCCAAGGTTAACATGTATTCATCTGGGCTTGTGTACAGGTTCTCTGGGCCTTAGCAAGCTATTCCCGATCAGACCAAAAAAGCTTCATAGCTAAACGGTCGGTACCCGGGCCTTGCAGAGAAGAGCAAGGTTTTGCCTGTAATGCTTCTCTTAGGAGAGCTGGACCCTGGGATCCAGAGCTCTGGTCATACCCAAAACCAAGAGGCTATCTGTGCAGGGTGCTATACAGGTCCAGGGGAGTGGAATCCTTGGGAACCCGGTCCCTGAAGGTCTAGTACAATGCCTGCCGTGAGAGGTGAAGTTTGGGCTTCTGTGGACCAAACAAAGTCCTGCGGCGGGGAAAAGGTAAGTGGGGGCCCCTCAGGAACTTGGTTCTATTGAGGGGACCCCCAAGCCTAATATGTCTTTCTGCCTGTTACCTAAAGGGTATTCCCGCTAATAGCTGTATATGCCTAAGAAATCCTAGAAATGTTTTTTCATAAGGGAAGTTTTAAAAAAAAAACTGTAAACCTGGAAATGTTTTTTCATAAAGGAGGTTTTAAAAAAAAAAAAAAAAAAAAAGACAAAGGTGCGGTACCTGTGTTTGTCCACTAGAGGCCGCTGTGGAACGTCTTTTTTCTTGGGACTATTCCTTCCATGGTGAAAGTCCAGGCAGATGAGTGAGCTCTCTATCAGGGAAGCTGCATTCCTCTGTCATGCTGCCAAGTAGTTTCCTTCCATCCCCGAGTCCTGGTGAAACAGAGACCCTGGCTCCTCTCCCTACATGGCGCCAAGAGCGCACACGTGCACGCGCGCGCGCGCGCACACATGCTTTCCTTTTATAAGGTTTTAGCTTCAAAAAAGGGGGCGGAGCCTGGCGGATGACGCGCTCTGTGCGCCCAGCGCTTCTGCGCATGTGCGGGCGTCCCAGCAAGATAAAAGGACTCAGTCCACGCTGCTTGCTATGGACACAGAGCATGAAAAGGAGCTGGTAGCATGGTATAGGGGCTTACAGCGGGCGGTTGATACAGGCATCCCCAGAAAGACGCATTAGTAGACACCCACTGATGTACATAGCAGCAAATTGCATTAGACTATTTCAGTAAGGGGTGTATTGCGGCTGGAATACCTCAGCTTTGAACTAAGGAATATGCCGCCTAAAAAACTCCGAGATATACCTCTCAGGAAGTGTAGGGGGTCTCCATCGGGCTCTGAGGATCTGGAGCAGTCATCTGCACCCTCCTCCCCTGAGAAATCAGAGGTTAATACCCATAAGGAACCCCCGGGAGTGCCAGGTACTGCGGCTGTCCTCAGTCCACCTGCTCCTGCATATATAACAGAGGAGGTTTTTTCCTCAACTCTGGAGGGATTGGAGCAGAGATTGGCAGCATTGATCGCTTCTTCTCTACAGGAAAGAAAGCGCGCCAGATCTCCATCACCTCCATTAGAGTGCCTGTTGGCAGAGCAACAGTCCCAGGAAGGGACCGACCTACCTGAAGGGGATCAGGAGGAGGTTAGCTCTGTTTTTGAGGAATCGACAGTAGATGAACCATTTTCAGCATCGCAGACTGAAAGATTGTGGGTCCAGACCCTAACTGACATGGTTCGATCTGCATTTAAAATGCCTCTTGTTGAACCATCAACTACTGCTGTCTCCTCATTGGGGTCGCTAAAAGCTCCCCAGGTTAATTGCTCCTTTCCAATACATCCATTATTGGAAGGACTTATATACCAGGACTGGGAACATCCTGATAAACTATTTGTTCCGCCTAAAAGGTTTCCGGTGATCTATCCCATGGAGGAAAAGTTCACCCAGAGATGGAATGTTCCTACGGTGGATGCAGCCATCTCTTCTGTGAACAAATCACTGACATGTCCAGTAGATAATGTTCAAATGTTCAAAGATCCAGTGGATAAAAAATTGGAATCTTTATTAAAATCTGCTTTTTCCACAGCAGGGGCTGTTACACAGCCAGCAGTGGCAGCTATTGGGGTCTGCCAAGCTTTAAAGGATCAAATGAAAATGGTCCTGAGGGATTTGCCAGACCAGCAGGCCCAGGCTCTGGCTGATCTGCCTAGAGCATTATGCTTTGCGGTTGACGCCATCAAGGATTCTATCCATCAGGCCTCCCGCCTCACGCTGTCTTTGGTACATATGCGTAGGCTTCTGTGGCTCAAAAACTGGTCTGCTGAAGCTCCCTGTAAGAAGCTCTTAGTTAGCTTCCCATTTCATGGGGAACGCCTTTTTGGCGAAGACCTGGATAAGTATATCCAGAAGATTTCCAGTGGTAAAAGTACTCTCTTACCGAGTAAAAAGAGGTCTAGGGGTCCATATTTTAAGAGGACTACCTCTCCTATCCCTGCGACGTCTGCTACTAAGCAGTTCCGACGGCCTCCTCGGTCAAACTCAGGAGGTAAAAATCAGGGACAGCCACAGGGTAATAAAAAGCCCTGGATCCGAAGAGGTACTAAACCAGCCTCCAAGTCAAGCCTATGAAGGGCTGCCCCCACTCAAACGGGTGGGGGGAAGACTTCAGTTGTTCGCAGAGACCTGGCGGGAGACGATCAAAGACAGATGGGTGCTCTCCGCAGTAACTCTGGGATACAAGTTGGAGTTAAAAGAGTCTCCTCCGTCCCATTTTATGTGGTCAGGCATGCCAAGAGACCCTCTGAAAAGAGGGTCTCTCCTATTGGCGTTAGAACAACTATTGCTCCAAGGAGTAATTATGGAGGTTCCTATGGAAGAGTGGGGGTTGGGTTTCTACTCAAACCTTTTCACAGTCCCGAAGCCAAACGGGGACATAAGACCCATATTGGACCTAAAGAGTCTAAACAAATTTCTAAACGTCCGGTCTTTCCGGATGGAGTCGATCCGATCGGTCACCGCTGCCCTACAAGGGGAGGAATGGTTAGCCTCGATCGACATCAAAGATGCTTACTTGCATGTTCCCATCTTTCCAGGTCATCAAAAATTCCTACGCTTTGCAGTAGAAGGGCGCCATTTTCAGTTCAGAGCCTTACCATTCGGTCTGGCAACAGCACCACGAGTGTTCACAAAAATTCTGGCCCCACTGTTGGCCGATCTAAGAACACGGGGTGTAACGATAATGGCATACCTAGACGACCTGTTGTTGATGGACCACTCAGTTGCCAAGCTAGAAGTGGTAATTGTCGATACAATCAAGTATCTAGAATCTCACGGTTGGGTCATCAACCTGGACAAGTCAGCCCTACAGCCAGTGAAAAACCTGGTATATCTAGGGCTACGGCTGGATTCAGACCAGAGGAAGATTTTCTTACCTCTAGACAAGGTATCCTCTTTGAGGGCCTTGGTCCGTCTGCTTTGTGCAAAAAGACAGCCGTCCATACGCCTGTGCATGAGGCTGCTAGGAAAGATGGTAGCATCATTCGAAGCTGTACCATACGCCCAATTCCACTCAAGGAATTTACAAAGGGCCATATTGTCAGCCTGGAACGGAAAAGTTCAGGCTCTAGACTTCCCGATGGCTTTGTCCCCTTCCGTTCGGAAGAGTCTCTGCTGGTGGTTGATCCCCCAGAATCTCCAGAAGGGAAAACCCTTCAGCCCGATATCTTGGAAGGTGGTCACTACAGATGCCAGCCTTATAGGCTGGGGGGCAGTACTGGAGCAATGGTCTCTCCAGGGCAGATGGTCAAATGTAGTAAAAACCCTGCCCATCAATCTCTTAGAGATACGAGCAGCCCGGTACGCCCTAGTAGCCTGGACATCCAGACTCCAAGGGTCCCCTGTCAGAATTCAATCAGACAATGCCACAGCAGTGGCATATATCAATCATCAGGGAGGCACCAGGAGTCGTGCAGCCCAGAGGGAAGTAAGTCACATCCTGGAATGGGCAGAAAAGCATGTCCCATGTATATCAGCTGTCTTCATTCCAGGGGTGGAGAATTGGAAGGCGGACTTTCTGAGTCGCCAACAGTTATGCCCAGGGGAATGGTCCCTTCATCCCGAGGTCTTCCGAGCAATATGTCAGCGGTGGGGAACACCGGATGTAGATCTGCTAGCATCCAGATTCAACGCAAAGGTGGACAGATTTGTCTCCCGGACAAGGGATCCCCTCGCTTGCGGCTCGGATGCTCTGGTGTTCCCTTGGGATCAGTTCAGACTGATATATGCATTCCCTCCGCTACAATTGTTGCCTCGACTCCTTCGCAGAGTCAGGTTGGAGAAGAAGCCGGTGATCCTGGTGGCTCCAGCGTGGCCCCGAAGGGCCTGGTACGCGGAGATCATCAAAATGTCTGTGGGGAGTCCTTGGACCCTTCCACGTCGTCCGGACCTGCTTTCGCAAGGACCGATATACCACCCTTCCTTACTAACTCTAAGTTTAACGGCCTGGCTATTGAATCCCACATCCTAAAGAAGAGAGGTCTCTCTAACTCTGTGGTATCAACTATAATCAATGCCAGGAAGCCTGTATCCAGGCAGATCTACTATAGAGTTTGGAAGGCGTACATCACTTGGTGCGAGGCCAGAAAATGGCATCCACGTAAGTACGTTATAGGCAGAATTCTGGACTTCCTGCAGTGGGCTGTAGACAGGAAGTTTGCCTTAAGTACTATCAAGGGCCAGGTTTCGGCCTTGTCAATACTATTTCAAAGGCCCCTGGCTATGCATTCACTTGTCAAATCCTTTATGCAAGGTGTGACTCGTATTATTCCACCGATTAAGGCTCCCATATGCCCATGGGATCTAAATTTGGTTCTGTCGGTTCTGCAGAAGCAGCCATTTGAACCTTTGCGGCACATTTCCTTGGTTCTACTCACCAGGAAATTGATATTTTTAGTAGCCATATGCTCGGCTAGAAGAGTGTCGGAATTAGCCGCCATGTCCTGTAAAGAGCCATATCTGGTTATCCATAAGGACAGAGTAGTATTACGTCCTCACCCAGCCTTTCTTCCTAAGGTGGTATCGAGGTTTCACTTGAACCAGGATGTGGTTCTTCCTTCTTTTTTCCCCAAACCAAGCTCGGTAGAGGAAAAGTTATTGCATTCTTTGGATGTAGTAAGAGCAGTTAAAGCTTATCTAAAAGCCACTGCTCAGATTCGTAGAACGGATTCTTTGTTTGTTCTGCCGGAAGGCCCCAGAAAGGGTCAGGCAGCATCAAAATCTACTTTAGCCAAGTGGATTCGACAGGTCATAATACAAGCCTATGGCTTGAGAAGTAGACCGCCTCCGTTCAAAGTTAGGGCGCACTCCACGAGAGCAGTTGGAACTTCATGGGCAGTGCATCACCAGGCCTCCCTGGCGCAAATTTGTAAGGCCGCAACATGGTCTTCAGTACACACGTTTACTAGGTTCTACCAGGTGGACGTTAGAAGTCAGGAGGATGTCGCCTTTGGGCGCAGTGTGTTGCAGGCCGCAAAAGATCCTCATGCCTGATGGCGCCCAGCTTATGTATGGTGTATCCCCCCCCTCATGTGGCATTGCTTTGGGACGTCCCACATAGTAATGACTATGCTGCTCTGTGTCCCGTGATGTATGAACAAGAAAGTAGGATTTTTAAAACAGCTTACCTGTAAAATCCTTTTCTTGGAGTACATCACGGGACACAGAGCTCCCACCCCTCTTTTGGGGACACGTATTGCTTTGCTACAAAACTGAGGTACTCCCGGATGGGAGGGGCTTATATAGGGGAGGGTACTTCCTGTTTTGGAAGTTGCCAGTGCCAGCACCTGAAGGTAATTCTATATAACCCACATAGTAATGACTATGCTGCTCTGTGTCCCGTGATGTACTCCAAGAAAAGGATTTTACAGGTAAGCTGTTTTAAAAATCCTACTTTTTTGCAGGGACAGTTCTAAGCACGGGAAACATGCGCCACTTTACATGCATATCATACACACCCCCCAGGTACGAAATTTAAAGGAATATTTCACTTTTATTTTTTCATTTTAAGCATTATTAAAATCACTGCTCCCGAAAAAACGGCCGTTTTTAAAACTTCTTTTTGCATTGATACATGTCCCCTGGGGCAGGACCCAGGTCCCCAAACACTTTTTAGGACAATAACTTGCATATAAGCCTTTATAATTAGCACTTTAGATTTCTCCCATAGATTTTTCGAATTTGCCGCGAACACCCCAATTTGTTCGCTGTTCGGCGAACGGGCGAACAGGCAATGTTCGATTAGAACATGAGTTCAACTCGAACTCGAAGCTCATCCCTAGCTACAAATACCCAAAAAACAAAAATAAGTACACATGGCATGAAGAGTACACCCTGTCCTCCTGCTCCACTGCCCCCCACCTTGCATTTACAGGCAATTCTATACCTCCCAACTGGCAGGGATTGTGCGAGACTATCATGTTCCCCGCACAGCAGGAAACATGAAGAGAAGAAGAGGAGCACAGCAGGAAACAGCAGCAGGTTAGAGCCCCCCCCCCCCCCCGCGATCGGCGCACTAGTATGCCCCCCCCCCCCCGCTCAACAACTCTGGTTGGCAGGGGAGAGGGGACATCAGAATGTCCCGCGAAGGGACTTTACAAAGTTGGGAGGTATGCAATTCCCAGTGGTCAAAATGACAGCTGGAAGTTGTCATATAAATTCAGCAGCTGCTGTCAAAAAACTGACACCATTCTAATGTTCAATACCCAGACATGGTCCACCATTGTCACCATCATCAAATCCATCCTGAGAAATTACATGCAGCCATAGACAGGAAGTAACTGCTAAGAGTCTGTGGCTGGGAGTGGAAGTACAATGTAGGTGGAGCTAAGCTGCCGAGTCACTTCTGGGAAAGGGAGTAGGTGAAGCTGTGCTGCTAATTTACTGCTAGGAAAGTAAGTTAAGCTGAGTTACCAAGACACGTCTAGGGGGAAACTGAGCTGCAGAGTCATTGCTAGGAAGTGGAGCAGTGGCAGTTGATGGTATATTCTTTTTGGGGGGGGCGGAAAACAATGCACCCACAGTCACCCCCCTCCATCGGGTCACCTGCCCCCCCCCTGATCGTTTAGACACAGCCCCGCACTTACACCCCCCCATCTAGGTCACGGGCAGGACTTCTTTCAGGTGGCAGCTTTGGGTCCCATAGACTTCAATGGGATTCGACATTTATGTTCTGGTGCAAACTAAACCAAGGGGTGCTCAGCCCATCTCCACCAACCAACATCAGCCATGCGTCAGCTGGGCAATTTAACCACTTCAGCCCTGTAAGGATTTACCCCCTTAGTTACCAGGCCATTTTTTGCGATACGGCACTGCGTCGCTTTAACTGCACGGTCCGTCGACGCTGTACCCAAACAAAATTGATGTCCTTTTGGTGGTATTTGATCACCTCTGCGGTTTTTATTTTTTGCGCTATAAACAAAAAATAACCGACAATTTAAAAAAAAATATGTAAGAAGGCCAGTATGCTGGCCTGAATTTATGGGAGGAGCCCAGGGGGCTATTTAATCAGCCCACTCACCTGCAGTCTTCGTTGGTTTCCTGTGAGCGATACTACAAGTCACTGGGCTGACTCTTACCAGCTCACCTCATGTTTGTGAGTCCTGGCGTTTTGATCGCAGGGCATTTCGGATTCTTCGTTCGTGGTCTTCGTCGGCGGTTCCCGCTCACTATCGCAGGTACTTTTAGAATCTTTTGCGTCATGTGCAATCTTGCAATTAGTAATGCTTCCTGTCCTGCATTCCTTTCTTTAAAAGTCTGCTTCTGAGTTGTTGTCTGCCAAACATACGATTAATTTATAAATCCAAACCTCTGAGTCGCTGTCGGTCGTTGTCCGATATCACTCGCCGTAGGTTTCCCTGGACATAAAGATTCACTGTCCATAAGGTTGCCGTCTCTTCCATTAAAAAAAAAAAAAAAAAGGGAGACTCTAATTAGTCCCACCTGCTGCCTCTCTGCACTGGTTAGCCTGGGGGAGGGGTGATTGGTTGGTTTTCAGTTTTAGAGTAAGGGGCGGCATACACTATACAACCAATTCGTATTACATTAACTCAATACTCCTCACTACCGATTCGTATCGGATTCCTTTCGTATATTTACGAACTGATTTGGGTCACATACATTGCATACTTTCCATCGTTGCCATTTGTTGTTTGCCCTCATGACGTGTGTTTTAGTTCCCACAACGGAACTTACGTATCGTTTGTACACGTTTTTTCCTCTCACTCGTTTATTTTTTGTGCGTCATGCATAGCGTAACACCACACTTTTTGGATGTCTTGGACACCCACCATGCTTTTCGTACATCAAGTTTTCAAACTGTCGCAGGTAGGATTCGTACAATTTCTTTGCTTCACGCACTGTTTGCCAGATAAACCATGTCATCAAAACCCCACTGTGGAACTTGTGAGTCATTAGTCAAGTCTCCATATGCAGCCTTATTTTAGCCTCGTGCAAGACCACAGTCTTGTCACGCAATTCGTGAACACAAACGCAGAGCTGTTTTTATCAGTTTAGTTTCGTGCTTTTTTTTTTTTTTCTCGTACCTTGTCGTTTCACGCCAAGTAGTAGGCCCATGTCACTTAGAAAAGCACCATCTATTATTACAGTTATTTTACTTTGCATTACCCTCCGGTCGAATCTAGTCGCATCAGCGACTCACCGGTTCGTCCCCGCTAGTTTTGTCATCTCATTCCACTGATAGTAATTTCATTTGTCACATCTCGCACACCCTTCTCTCTCCTTATGGAACCCTGCACATAGCTACTGATTTTTCTTGCATCGATAGTGATTTCCTCTGCATCATTCTGATACGAATCCAAGCCGCATCCACAATGCACCGATTCGTCCCGTCCAAGTTGCTGGCTTCATTTCAGTACATACTCCAGAGTCCGCTCGTCAGCCGCACATGCGGCGCACCGTCTCGTGCCTAGATCATGGGAGAATTCTGTCATTCATGTCACCATCACGCATCTGAGTTGAATCCACGCGCATTCTTATGTGCAGGTTCGTCCCAAACGTGCCCCAGTTGCTGGCCTCATTTCAGTACATGCTCCAGAGTTTGCTTGCTGATAGTCGCACAGCGCAGCACCGATTCATGCCTCTGTCATGGAAAATTTCTGTCACTCGTGTCACAGCCACGCATCTGATTTGAATCCACGCGCATTTTCGTGTGCAGGTTCGCCAAGCGTGCCCCAATTGCTGGCCTCATCTCAGAACATGATCCAGAGCCCGGTCGTTGTCAGTCGCACCTGCGGCGCACCGATTCATGCCTCTGTCATGGACAATTTCTGTCACTCATTTCACTGCCACGCACCGATTCATGCCTCTGTCATGGGACATTTTTTTCACTCGTTTCACTGTAACACATCTGATTTGAATCCACGCGCATCCTTAGGTGCAGCTTTGTCTCAAGCGTGCCCCAGTCGTTGGCCCCATTTCAGTACATGCTCCAGAGTTCGCTTGCTGTTAGTCGCACAGCGCCGCACCGATTCGTGTCTCTGTCATGGGAAGTTTCTGTCACTCGTTTCACTATCACGCATCCGATTCGAATCCACTTGCATTCTCGTGTGCAGGCTCGTCTTAAGCGTGCCCCAGTTGTTGTTGGCCTCATTTCAGTACATGCTCCAGAGCCGGTTGTTGTCAGTCGCACCTGCAGCGCACCAATTCATGCCTCTGTCATGGACATTTTTGTCACTCATTTCTCCGACACGCTCCACCATCCGATCCGCTCACTTATATAAAAAGGCAGTGCAGCGCTGAACAAGTCCATAAATCAAAAGACAATCCCAGTGATCTTCTAGAGTGATTTATAGAATCGGAGACATGCAGATGATGATGTGAACACAGTGAGAGACCTCCACCAGATAAGAATGGCCGCTCACCTCCCAAAGTGGACCCTTTGGTTATAGAGGCTCACAGATACCTTCCCATATGGGTATATACATCTCAGGCATGTATTGCAGCTCCGGGATGGTTGGATGACAACAGCAGATGGACCGGATCACAAATGACTCCAATGAGGTATGTATATTAAAGAAAGGCGGACCATAGTGTTCTCCGCATATAAAAGGACATTTAACAAAAAAAAAAAAAAAAGTGCACTTACATGTACAGTAGGTGCCGCCGATATTGTGTCAATCTTGCCGCTTCTAGTGGCGAGATTGACACCCTATGAGCTCCGTCGCGAGAGCCAGCGCCGAGCTGTCTCTTCATCGGGAAAGGAAAAATGTTCCTTTCACGATGAGCGACACGCATTGCCGATAGACGGGGATCCGACGTAGATTCCCGCCAATACCAGGCACTGCGTTTGGTATGAATCCTGAGCAGGAACTTCACGCCAATTTTTTAAGAAAAAACCGGCGTGGGTTTCCCCCCCCAGGAGCATACCAGGCCCTTGGGTCTGGTCTGGATTTGAAGGGGAACCCTACGCCGAAAAAACGGCGTGGGGGTCCCCCTCAGAATCCAAACCAGACCCTTATCCGAGCATGCAACCTGGCAGGCCGCAGGGGAATAGGGGGGGACGAGAGAGCGGCCCCCCCTCCCTCCTGAACCGTACCAGGCCGCATGCCCTCAACATGGGGGGTTTGGTGCTCTGGGGCGGGGGGGGCGACCTGCGGCCTCCCCACCCCAGAGCACCCTGCCCCCATGTTGATGAGGACAGGTCCTCTTCCGGAAAACCCTGGCCGTTGGTTGTCGGGGTCTGCGGGCGGGGGGCTTATCGGAATCCGGGAGCCCCCTTTAATAAGGGGGTCCCCAGATCCCGGCCCCCGCACCCTATATGAGTGAGTATGGGGTACATCGTACCCCTACCCATTCACCTGGTGGAAAAAAAATGGCAATAAAAACACAACACAGTTTTTTCAAGTATTTTATTGCACAGCTCCGGGGGTCTCTTCCGTCTTCGGGGGTCTCCGGTGTCGTCGCCGCACTCTCCGTTTCTTTCTTCTGCCGAGCCTCCGCTATCTTCTTGCAGCTCTTTTGCTAGCGGAGGCCCGGTCTTCCTCGTCGTCTCGTCCGGCTCTCCGTTGTCCTTCTGCCGGCCCCTCCACTACCTTCTTGCAGCTCTTTTGCTAGTGGAGGGGCCGGTCTTCCCGTTGTCGTCTTCTTCTCTCTTCTCCTCCTCGATGTTGACTCGTCGCTTCCTCTCGCAGTAATGCTAAATCTTCGGTCCGCAGAGATTAATATAGGCTTCTCATGACGTCACAGTCACATGTTCCCATGACGTCACAGTCACATGCTCCGTGGCCACCCGGAGCATGTGACTGTGACGTCATGAGAAGCCTATATAAATCTCTGCGGACCGAAGATTTAGCATTACTGCGAGAGGAAGCGACGAGTCAACATCGAGGAGGAGAAGAGAGAAGAAGACGCCGACAGCGACAATGGGAAGACCGGCCCCTCCACTAGCAAAAGAGCTGCAAGAAGGTAGTGGAGGGGCCGGCAGAAGGACAACGAAGAGCCGGGCGAGACGACGAGGAAGACCGGGCCTCCGCTAGCAAAAGAGCTGCAAGAAGATACGGGTGGCTCGGCAGAAGAAAGAACCGGAGAGCAGGAGAAGAAGAAGGCGACGGAGAAGACCGGGCCCCGCTAGCAAAAGAGCTGGAAGAAGATAGCTGTGGCCCGGCAGAAGAAAGAACCGGAGAGCGCGGCGACGACACCGGAGACCCCCGAAGATGGAAGAGACCCCCGGAGCTGTGCAATAAAATACTTTAAAAAACTGTGTTGTGTTTTTATTGCCATTTTTTTTCCACCAGGTGAATGGGTAGGGGTACGATGTACCCCATACTCATTCACATAGGGTGGGGGGCAGGGATCTGGGGACCCCCTTATTAAAGGGGGCTCCCGGATTCTGATAAGCCCCCCGCCCGCAGACCCCGACAACCAACGGCCAGGGATGTCGGGAAGAGGCCCTGTCCTCAACATGGGGGCAGGGTGCTCTGGGGTGGGGGGGCCGCAGGTCGCCCCCCCGCCCCAGAGCACCAAACCCCCCATGTTGAGGGCATGCGGCCTGGTACGGCTCAGGAGGGAGGGGGGCCGCTCTCTCGGCCCACCCTCTTCCCCTGCGGCCTGCCAGGTTGCGTGCTCGGATAAGGGTTTGGTTTGGATTTTGAGGGGGACCCCCACGCCGTTTTTTCGGCGTAGGGTTCCCCTTCAAATCCAGACCAGACCCAAGGGCCTGGTATGCTCCTGGGGGGGGGACCCATGCCGCTTTCTTCTTTAAAAATTGGCGTGGAGTTTTTGCTTAGGATTCATACCAAACGCAGTGCATGTCGGATCCCCGTTCAATACAGTGCCACGTCTCCTCGCTATTGCAGCGAGCGCGACATGTGTCGCCGAGATGTCGGCACCCCTGTCGCCGAAAATCTCCGCGATAGGATCGCAATGAATATACAATGTCGGCGGCACCTACTGTAAAAAGCACTAAACCAGTGCCGAGTGTAACAGCGTGTATGAAACAACAGATGCAGTCTGTCGTGTTCAAATCAGCTAGTCAAACCCCTCACCACTCATCACCTGTCGTTTCTCCTCCAGGTCAGTCAAGTAGGTCCACCCTGCACCAGGTTGGACGTAATTTCCCCGAAAAAAAAAACGCTCACTTTACCTAACTAAAAAAAAATAAAAATAAATATTTATAAAAATATATATATATATATATATATGTGTGTGTGTGTGTGTGTGTGTGTGTATACCAAGCACTTACCAACAGCCGATCTGAATCTAGTCGCAACGTCGGCCCTATGATTCGGATCCTCAGCAATCACAAACCCCTTCAACCACTAATACCATGAGCCGATCTGAGTCTAGTCATATCATCAGTGCAACGACTCGGATCCGGACCATGAGCTCCCTCGTCACATTACATCTACAGCCGATCCAAATCTAGTCGCATCATCGGCGCAACGGTTCAGATCCTCGGCAATACAAACTTCACCGACCGATCTGAGTCCAGTCGCAGCACCGGCTAAACGTTTAACATCCTTTAAAAACCAAACCCCACCGGTGCTCACACCTCAGCCCGATTCGAACTATTTGCATCAGTGATAACAATAAAGTGGTACTTACAGTACGATTCAGATCCCTGGCCTTACGTCCGTTATCAAGCATAAACATTTACATCTCACTCCATCTGCATGTACAATGTTGCGCACGATCATGCCTACATACTCAAAATTTCCGCTAACTTTGTTTTCATCTTTCCAATAAAGCGGCTTAATTGCAATCACTGCAAGCATTTCTGCAAGCGGCTCAAATTAGTCACTCATCATCTCCAGTAGCAACTCGGCTGCTCACCAATTCTCTGTCATGCTAAACACGCAAACTAGCTTTCACTATGTTTGTTGTTCCTTAAAGCCGACCCGCATCAGGTCAGTTCTCCAAGACTTCACCCGTACACGGGGGTGTACTAAGGAGCAGCTTCAGTCTCTCCCGGGAATGCTCAATTTGCAGCAAGGATCATTCCCCAGGGTCGATCTTTTGTATCACGCCTCCTGGTCTTCCTCTCCCAGACACAGGACCCCGATCAGATCCTTAACTTAGACACCGCGGCAGAAGCGGACCTGTCAATATGGGAGGAGTTCCTTACTACGTGAAACAGTATCAACGTTATACCATCAATATCGCCCCCATCACCACAGGTAGTGACAGATGCCGCAGCCTCCACAGGCTTCGCTGCAATTTTTGGCCACTATTGGTTTGCAGGACCATGGCCTCCAGAGACACTCTTAATCCCAGGGTTTACCCGGTCTTCCTCCCTGTTCGAACAATACCAGATCGTGGCAGTCGCTCAGCTCTGGGGTCATATCTGGACAGGACAAACCGTGGCCTTCACCACCGACAACCAGGCCACGGCCGATATTATTAGTAAAGGCAAGTCCAAGTATGTCCTTCCTACGCAGGCCCGTACAACTATCCCCACAGAACCAGTTAATGTCCACTACCCTAGCTAGTTCCCCATTTGGCTTTCTCCCCAGCCTGGTCATTCAAGCAGCCTTCGAATCGGCCTACCACAGGTTCTTGCGGCCTAGCGAGTTCACCCGCAGCTACCCCGCCGGCCAAGTTCTACGTAGACCTCACTTGGCTCGCTACCAAGATCGTTTCATCCTCCACCTGGCACTATCCAAAACCCAGCATTTAGGCACCGGGTTAGACATTTACCTCTAAAACAAACAATGTCTGATGTGCAGTAACCATACTCGATCGCCTTCTGTCACTCCCACCTGAATAGTCAAACTCTTGTCCCCTACTACCTTTCCCGATCAAACCCTTGAGTGCCTGCCAGTTCATCAAACACATGAGAATTCATCGGGGCACAACCAACCATAGGAAGTTGATCCAGGATTCACCCGGTCGCCTCTCGGGGGATCAGGAAGGAATTTTCTCCCCTGCTGTAGCAATTAACCTAGGCTCGGCTGGGGTTTTCGCCTTCCTCTGGATCAACGGTGGGGCGGTTAGGTCAATTTGGGTCCTGTCACCTTCACACTCACTCACTTACTTTTCCACGCTACCTACACCTCAACCCCAGTCAGTGTTCCAGTCGCTCTTATCATATTGGAGCGGCCTCGGCCACATCCCGGTGTGGGGTCCCAGATCACGACAATTAAGAGGAGACTTGACAGGTGAAAGTCTGCCTGCTTCGCCCCCAACTTCCCCAATCCTCAGGTGGAAATGGCACAAGCATTCACCAAACTTGCTCAATGAATAAAGCTAAAACCAATAAAACTACATCCCTACCTGAATATTTTTGCCCCCTTATTTTGGCATACCGTCCATCGGATCAGGGCACACTTCAGGTCCATTTCATGTTGTAAGTCTTATGTTAAGTCTATCTATCTTGTTCATATCTGTATCGGATATAGGGCTTCAACCATAAGTAAGAAGGCCAGTATGCTGGCCTGAATTTATGGGAGGAGCCCGGGGGGCTATTTAACCAGCCCACTCACCTGCAGTCTTCATCGGTTTCCTGTGAGTGATACCCACCCTCCCATCCTCTTTTTAGGGCATTTCTAAAAATAAATTTCTCTCCACAAAATATTCATTCTAATCTTGGGTATGCCCCCTTATTTTGGCATACCGTCCATCAGATCAGGGCACACTTCAGGTCCATTTCATGTTGTAAGTCTTATGTTAAGTCTATCTATCTTGTTCATATCTGTATCGGATATAGGGCTTCAATTATATATATTTTACTTTTTGCTATAATAAATATCCAAAAAGAAATAAATACAATTAAACAATTTTCTTCATCAGTTTAGGTGAATACGTATTCTTCTACATAATTTTGGTAAAAAAATAAAAAATAAATTGCAATAAGCGTATATTGATTGGTTTGCGCAAAAATTATAGCGTCTACAAAATAGGGGATAGATTTATGTCATTTTTTTTTTTTTTATTAGTAATCGCGGTGATCTGCGATTTTTAGCGGGACTGCAACATTGCGGAGGACAGATCAGACACTTGACACTTTTTTGGGACCATTGGCATTTATACAGCAATCAGTGCTTTAAAAATGCACTGATTACATTGCGCTGTATCTATTACAAGAAGTTTAAAAGTGTGTTATAATTCCTTGCAATATACATAGATCACCTAGGGGGGAATGTTTTTTTTCTTAACAAAAGTGGAGTTACTCTTGAAGAATGAGTTGCTCCACACTGCCTGTAGCTACAGAGCTTAATGTGGTCTTGCTTTAAAACTCATTTACTGCAAGTGCACTACTATGGCTACAATCACTCTAAGCTAAGAATATGTAAGTATTTAAATGCAGTGGCAGCTGGTGCTTCATTTTGGGGGGGGGGGGAACAGTCAGTCAATCCCCCCCACCCGCGTTGCTCGCTCGTCCACCCACCAGCCCCGCACTTACCCCATCTAGGTCACAGGTAGCTTCGGATCTTTCCTGCATCACCTCTTCCTCGACGGCCAATAAAGCCGCTTCTCCTCTTAGCCAAATCAGGTCTCAGGACTCGCTTGCTGATTGGCCGGGAAGAAAATAATCAGGAAGACAATAGCGAATAATAATTCGCTATTGGCCCACAACTGGGTGGGCTCAGGGCCCACCCTTTTTTGCAGCCAATTAGAGCCTATGGCTCTTATCATGTGTTTTAAAAAATAAAAACATTGAAATCCATGCGTCCGGTGCCCTGCATGTACATTAGGGGCCAGGCGCATAGATTAGGAGGGGAGCCACCCCTGCGCCCCGTATGGACGGGACACCACTGTTTAAATGGCCATATCCAGAGAGCTTACAAAGTGTAAAAGTGATACCACGGGTGTTACAGTAATTGCACCAATATACCTTCGGACAATGATGGCGAACCTTGGCACCCCAGATGTTTTAAAAAAAAAAATTCACATGATGCTCAGCTACACTGCAGAGTGCATGAGCATCATGGGAAACATAGTTCAAAAACAGCTGGGGTGCCAAGGTTCGCCATCACTGCGTTAGGATCTACAATAAGATGGTACAAGAAAACCATCTATTGACCAAGGCTATAAATGGCAGTCAATGATGTCTCTAGCTCATTACTGAAGAGCTGTACACACTGAAATCCTTACTATGAATAGAGGAGCGGTGGAAGAGAAAAGTACTATCACATGTGAAGAAGTGTGACAGCGGCTGACAATCATGGCAACTTTGTAGTAGAGCTTGACCCAAAGTGAGACAGGTACTTATTTATAGCCGCTGACCATCTGATTCTTATTTGCCAAGATATGACTACACCATAGAGAGAGAGAGAGAGAGAGAGAGAGCGATAGAGAGAGAGAGCGATAGAGATAGAGAGAGAGAAATACATAAATATAGAGAGAGATAGGTAGATATATAGATATAGATAGATAAATAGATAGAGAGAGATATAGATAGATAGATGGAGAAAGAGAGAGAGAGAGAGAGAGAAAGAGATAGATAGAGAGAGAGAGATATAGATAGATAGATAATAGAGAGAGAGATATAGATAGAGAGAGAGAGATAGAAAGCGAGAGAAATACATAAATAGAGAGAGAGATAGGTAGATAGATAGATATAGATAGATAAATAGATAGAGATATAGATAGATAGATAGAAATATAGATGGAGAGAGAGAGAGAGAGAGAAAGAGAGAGATGGTGTGACAGGGGGGTCACTTTGGACACAGGGTGAATGAAAGAAAACCCCAATATGGTCTATGATAGCCATATTCAATGCTGCACATACATTGTATTTAGATCGGTTGGACTGTGGGGGGGGGGGGGGGTAGTGTAATCATTGCTGTGAGGAGTTAAGGTGATTTGCATTCTATTGTCTATTGTGAATTAAGTCTGCTACTGTGATGATGTGGATTGGAGCTGGTCGACCGTCTGGCTGCATATTATGGGATGTTGAAGTGTCTTCTGTGAGGAGGGGGGGAATCACCCCTCCTGCTAAGACTGTTTACTGAAGGAGAAGTTTGAACACACCTGACCTGTATCACCATTGTCATTGGACAGTTTAACCCGCCCTGTTCCCCCAAGGATGGGAGGGAAGGGTTTTGAAGAGAAATGTGTTACCATGTGTTTTGAAAATAAAGTTTTTCCCTGTTTTGGAACTTCAAATACAGAGCGTTGTCTCGTATCTCTGGAAGGATTAATCCTATGGGAAGTGGTCGCCTGGCTGTGGAGGGTCGATAGTGGTTGTGTGTCCAGAGAGGGAATATTCTAAACGGCGTTAACCCCTTTCGTATTTGGGGTGCCGTTACAGAGAGAGAGAGAGAGAGAGAGAGATAGATAGATAGAGAGATATAGATAGATAGATATAGATATATATATATATTGTGAGGGGGTTAACTCGGTAGCGGGTGTGTGTGACCCCCTGGTTGGGCTCCCCACACAAAAACAGGGCCAGCAGACGGAGGTTGTGGTTTTCAAAATCAAAAGGTGCGGTTTATTTCTCTATGTACAGTGACAAAAACACAGCAAAGCCAAAAAGAAACAAACAAAATAAATCCTGGTCAGTTTGACCTCTGACTAAACATGCAGGTTTCCTAAACTAACAACTGGGATCAGCCTAGTGCTGTCCTAGTCCCTAAGTCCCTGGTTTAGTAAAAGTCCAAACAAATAGCCACACAGGCTTTGCCTCACCGCACAGGGGTTCACTCTCCCTAGACAGTCCACACAGGTCTGGTTCCAGGCATGAGCTAACATCTAATGAATCTGGGAGTTTCTTATAGAGGCCTAAATGAGCTGACAAGGTTCAGCTGGTCTCATCAACTCCCTGTCTGCACGACGCCCAGCCCTCTCCCTAGAGGTATGAGTCATCCATGAGCACACTAGCCTTATACAACTCTCCACCTAGTTGTACAAATCGGCGTAAAGCCTGAATCTGGGCGAAATATATCTACCCCCCTGGATGCAACCAGGTGACTTTACCTTCCTGCTGTCACATACCCCCCCCTCTTGTTTTAACCTCGGGGTTGGAACACCAGCAATCAGGCATTCATGTACTCGAGACAAAGCATCCACATTCCCCATTTGAACGCCAGGGCGATGCTTTACTGTGAAGTTGAATTCCTGGAGGGCCAGGAACCACCTATTCACTCTTCTATTTGTTTCCTTGTTTTGAGCCATCCACTTTAACGGAGCGTGATCCGTAACCATGTCAAAGTGCCTACCTAGCAGATAGTACCGAAGGGAATCTAGAGCCCACTTCACCGCTAAACACTCCTTTTCAACCGTGGCGTAATTTACCTCATGGGACTTCAACTTCCTGCTGAGGTCAAGAGTCGTCATGTATCGGGCTGTTCCCAGCCGGTCGATCAACTCATCTATACGTGGCATGGGGTAGGTGTCAAATTTTGTAACTTTGTTCAACTGACGAAAATCGTTACAAAATCGCCAGCTCCCATCCGGTTTAGGCACCAACACAATGGGACTAGACCAATCACTTTGGGACTCCTCTATCACCCCTAAGTTCAGCATTTTCTGTACTTCCTCCCGTATTGCCTCCCGTCGGGCCTCTGGGATCCGATAGGGTTTTAACTTCACCCTTTCACCGGGCGGGGTAATAATATCATGCTCTACCCCAGATGTTTGTCCCGGCAGCTCAGAGAACACCTCCTTGTTGCGAAGCACAAACTCCTTAACCTCCTGTTGTTGGGGTTGTGACAAGGTGGCTGCTATTCCAACCTCCGGAATCACGCAACCAGTTTGAGCTGGTGACCAAGTTTCTGCGACTAGGGACTCTCTATCCCTCCAGGCTTTCAACAGATTAACGTGATATATCTGTTCGGGCTTTCGCCTTCCTGGTTGTCTGATCTTGTAATTCACTTCGCTCACTTTTTCCATTATCTCGTAGGGGCCTTGCCATTTGGCAAGGAATTTACTTTCAACCGTAGGGACAAGTACCAATATCCTATCCCCCGGGGAAAAGGTACGGGTCTTTGCTCCACGGTTGTACACTCTCTGCTGTGCCAACTGCGCTTGGGCCAAATGTTCCTTCACGATGGGCATTACCTGTGCAATTCGATCTTGCATCAGGGCGACATGCTCAATCACACTCCTGTGGGGAGAACTCTCACTTTCCCAAGTTTCCTTGGCAATATCCAACAGCCCTCTTGGGTGTCTCCCATACAGTAACTCAAAGGGGGAGAATCCCGTAGAGGATTGGGGCACCTCCCTAATAGCAAACATCAAATAAGGAAGTAGACAGTCCCAATCCTTTCCATCTCTATCCACCACTTTCTTCAACATTTGTTTTAGGGTTTTGTTGAATCTTTCAACCAGCCCATCGGTTTGGGGGTGATACACAGATGTACGCAATTGCGTCACTTTGAACAATTTACACAGCTCTTTCATAACCCGGGACATAAAGGGTGTACCTTGGTCCGTAAGCAGTTCTTTACAAATACCCACCCGGCTAAAAACAAGAGATAGCTCTTTGGCTATGGTTTTGGCCGAGGTATTTCTGAGAGGGATCGCTTCTGGATAACGGGTGGCATAGTCCATTATAACCAATATGTACTGGTGCCCCCTAGCGGACTTGATTATAGGACCTACCAAATCCATTGCGATTCTCTCAAACGGGACCTCAATGATGGGTAGAGGGACCAGCGGGCTACGGAAATGTGGCATCGGGGCCGACCTCTGACACACAGGACAGGAGGAACAATAATTTTCTATGTCCTTCATCACCCCAGGCCAATAGAATCTCTGCAATACCCTCTCTCGGGTTTTCTCTGTCCCCAGATGACCTCCAAGAATGTGCCCATGGGCCAACTCCAACACCAACTTCCTGTAAGGTTTGGGCACCACCAGCTGCTCAACGGTTTCTTCTGCCCTTTTTGCCACCCGATACAGTAGGTCCTTCTCTACGCTGAAGTATGGGTAAGTGCAGGTATTATCTGGGTTCACTAACTCGCCATCTATTTCCACTACGTTTTCCCGTGCCTTTATTAGGGCGGGGTCTTTTAACTGTTCTGTGGCAAAATTTTCCCTGTGAACCTCCAGATCAGAAAACTCCACAGACGGTAGGTTTTCGTCTGAGGAGGTGGGCTCCTCTCCAGTTTCTTGAGTCTCCCCTGCCAATACTGACAAGGGAAATTCTGGAGAGTCCTCACCACTCTCAGAGGAGTTCTGGCTATCACATTCCTGGTACATAGGGGCACCAGTGGGGGGCTCAGGATCATCCCACAGTTCCCAGAACTTCGGAAAATCCCTTCCCACAATGGCGTCATGCGGTAACTGAGATACTAAGCCCACTGGATGAGAGAGGGTACCTTTGGGGGTCTCGAAACACACTGTAGTCACTGGATACTCTCGGGTGTCCCCATGCACACAAATAACAGCTACCTTGCTATTCCCAGAGACCTCTGTTTTAACTAACTCAGCCTTTATCAGGGTCACAAGGCTACCTGAATCCAACAATACCACAACATTTCTACCATTAACACACATTTTGCATAAATGTTTCTCAGTTCCTCGAATGGCAGTGCATGCGACTGTCGCACACAGCGACTGACGTCTGCCCGTCAGAAAGTCACACTGCATGGGTTCCTCCACAACCGGGCAATTGGCTGCAATATGTCCCGCTTGCCGGCAGCGGTAGCAAACGATCCTTCTTGCGGCCTCTTGAGCCGCTGATTTCCCAGGCTGTTCTCGCCAAACTTGGGGTAGAGCTCCCACCCTCTCACTCTCTCCACCCTCACCCCTTGGAATCCTCTTATCCGCCCCTGGGGATGGTCTGGTCTTAGGGTGGAAAGTCCGAGAGTCTCTGGAAGAGGCCGTCAGGTTCTCTGTAGCCAAGTATCTCTCTACACGATCCACAAGTTTACCGGCCGTTTCTGGGTCTCCGTGGCTTACCCACTTTTGAATGGCGGTAGGAAGAGCTCTCAAGAAACGATCCATCACAACACGTTCCACAATCTCCGGTGCGGACAAAGTCTCTGGCTGTAGCCACTTCCTGCTCAGGTGAATGAGATCATACATTTGAGACCTGGGGGGGTTTTCCAAGCTGGAAAGTCCAGTTATGCACACGCTGAGCCCGGACAGCCAGGGTGACACCCAGCCTTGCCAATATTTCAGCTTTTAGCATCACATAGTCTTTTGCTTGGTCAGGCTCTAGGTCATAGTAAGCCTTCTGCGATTCACCAGTTAACAGAGGAGCCACCAGTCCAGCCCACTGCTCCTCAGGCCACTTTTCTCTTTCAGCAGTCCTTTCAAATGTGGTCAAAAATACCTCTGGATCATCCTCTCCAGTCATTTTTGTCAATAAACGACTCACCCCAAAGGACGCGGTATTAGTGGGACGGCTTTCCTCACTGGTCTGCGGACGTTGCTGCATTACTGCTTCCATTTGTTGTAGTCTCTGCTCTTGCTTCTGTAACAGGTCTATGAAGCGGGCCTCAGATTGCTGCTGGGCTTGTTGATGAGCTTGCTGCTGGGCTGCAAGGCTCCTTTGCAAACCTGCATTTGTCTGCTGTTGATTGGCATTTGCTAGAGCCAGCTGTTTCAGTATCTCCTCCATGCTGGCTTAAAAAAACTGCCCGCATTCTCCACCAACTGTGAGGGGGTTAACTCGGTAGCGGGTGTGTGTGACCCCCTGGTTGGGCTCCCCACACAAAAACAGGGCCAGCAGACGGAGGTTGTGGTTTTCAAAATCAAAAGGTGCGGTTTATTTCTCTATGTACAGTGACAAAAACACAGCAAAGCCAAAAAGAAACAAACAAAATAAATCCTGGTCAGTTTGACCTCTGACTAAACATGCAGGTTTCCTAAACTAACAACTGGGATCAGCCTAGTGCTGTCCTAGTCCCTAAGTCCCTGGTTTAGTAAAAGTCCAAACAAATAGCCACACAGGCTTTGCCTCACCGCACAGGGGTTCACTCTCCCTAGACAGTCCACACAGGTCTGGTTCCAGGCATGAGCTAACATCTAATGAATCTGGGAGTTTCTTATAGAGGCCTAAATGAGCTGACAAGGTTCAGCTGGTCTCATCAACTCCCTGTCTGCACGACGCCCAGCCCTCTCCCTAGAGGTATGAGTCATCCATGAGCACACTAGCCTTATACAACTCTCCACCTAGTTGTACAAATCGGCGTAAAGCCTGAATCTGGGCGAAATATATCTACCCCCCTGGATGCAACCAGGTGACTTTACCTTCCTGCTGTCACAATATATATATATATATATATCTATATCACTATCTCTATCTCTATTTATGGTTGAAGCCCTATATCCGATACGGATATGAACAAGATAGATAGACTTAACATAAGACTTACAACATGAAATGGACCTGAAGTGTGCCCTGATCTGATGGACGGTATGCCAAAATAAGGGGGCAAAAACATTCAGGTAGGGATGTAGTTTTATTGGTTTTAGCTTTATTCATTAAGCAAGTTTGGTGAATGCTTGTGCCATTTCCACCTGAGGATTGGGGAAGTTGCGGGGCGAAGCAGGCAGACTTCCACCTGTCAAGTCTCTTAATTGTCGTGATCTGGGACCCCACAACGGGATGTGGCCGAGGCCGCTCCAATACGATAAGAGCGACTGGAACACTGATGGGTTGAGGTGTAGGTAGCGTGGAAAAGTGAGTGAGTGTGAAGGTGACAGGACCCAAATTTACCTAATCGCCCCACCGTTGATCCAGAGGAAGGCGAAAACCCCAGCCGAGCCTAGGTTAATTGCTACAGCAGGGGAGAAAATTCCTTCCTGATCCCCCGAGAGGCGACCGGGTGAATCCTGGATCAACTTCCTATGGTTGGTTGTGCCCCGATGAATTCTCATGTGTTTGATGAACTGGCAGGCACTCAAGGGTTTGATTGGGAAAGGTAGTAGGGGACAAGAGTTTGACTGTTCAGGTAGGAGTGACAGAAGGCGATCGAGTATGGTTACTGCACACCGGAGATTGTTTGTTTTAGAGTTAAATGTCTAACCCGGTGCCTGATCGCTGGGTTTTGGATAGTACCAGGTGGAGGATGAACGATCTTGGTAGCGAGCCAAGTGAGGTCTACGTAGAACTTGGCCGGCGGGGTAGCTGCGGGTGAACTCGCTAGGCCGCAAGAACCCGTGGTAGGCCGAGTCGAAGGCTGCTTGAATGACCAGGCTGGGGAGAAAGCCAAATGGGGAACTAGCTAGGGACATTAACTGGTGCTGTGGGGATAGTTGTACGGGCCTGTGTAGGAAGGACATAACTTGGACTTGCCTTTACTAATAATATCGGCCGTGGCCTGGTTGTCGGTAGTGAAGGCCACGGTTTGTCCTGTCCAGATATGACCCCAGAGCTGAGCGGCTGCCACGATCTGGTATTGTTCGAACAGGGAGGAAGTCCGGGTAAACCCTGGGATTAAGAGCGTCTCTGGAGGCCATGGTCCTGCAAACCAATAGTGGCCAAAAATTGCAGAGAAGCCTGTGGAGGCTGCGGCATCTGTCACTACCAGCGGTGATGGGGGCGATATTAATGGTATAACGTTGATGCTGTTTCACGTAGTAAGGAACTCCTCCCATTTTGACAGGTCCGCTACTGCCGCGGTGTCTAAGTTAAGGATCTGATCGGGGTCCTGTGTCTGGGAGAGGAAGACCAGGAGGCGTGATACAAAAGATCGACCCTGGGGAATGATCCTTGCTGCAAATTGAGCATTCCCGGGAGAGACTGAAGCTGCTCCTTAGTATACCCCCGTGTACGGGTGAAGTCTTGGAGAACTGACCTGATGCGGGTCGGCTTTAAAAAACAACAAACGTAGTGAAAGCTAGTTTGCGTGTTTAGCACGACAGAGAATAGGTGAGCAGCCGAGTTGCTACTGGAGATGATGAGTGACTAATTTGAGTCGTTTGCAGAAATGCTTGCAGCAATTGCAATTAAGCCGCTTTATTGGAAAGATGAAAACAAAGTTAGCGGAAATTTTGAGTATGTAGGGATGACCGTGCGCAACATTGTACATGCAGATGGAGTGAGATGTAAATGTTTATGCTTGATAACGGACGTAAGGCCAGGGATCTGAATCGTAAGTACCACTTTATTGGTATCAGTGATGCGAATAGTTCGAATCGGGCTGAGGTGTGAGCACCGGTGGGATTTGGTTTGTAAAGGATCTTAAAGGTTGAGCCGGCGCTGCGACTGGACTCTGATCGGTCGGTGAAGTTTGTATTGCCGAGGATCCGAATCATTGCGCCGATGATGCGGCTAGATTTGGATCGGCTGTAGATGTAAGGTGAAGAGGGAGCTCATGTTCCGTATCCGAGTCGTTGCACTGACGATATGACTAGACTCAGATCGGCTGATGGTGTTAGTGGTTGAAGGGGTTTGTGATTGCTGAGGATCCGAATCATAGGGCCGACGTTGCGACTAGATTCAGATCGGCTGTTGGTAAGTGCTTGGTATACATATACACACACACACATATATATATATATATATATATATATATATATATATTGTGAGGGGGTTAACTCAGCAGCGGGTGTGTGTGACCCCCTGGATGGGTTCACCACACAAAAACAGGCACAGCAGACAGTGGTAGGCGAAAACAAAAGGGTGTGGTTTTATTTGAACTATATACAGACAAAAAAAATCACACTCCCCAGACTATCCACACAGATCTGGTTCCAGGTTGGAGCATCTCCCTTAGCATGCTGGGAGTTCTTGTAGAGGCCCTAATGAGCCCACTTACTTCAGCTGGGCTCATTAACTCTTCCCCTGCAAGACTCCCAGCACTCTCCCTAGTGGTATAAATCGGCATAAAGCCTGAATCTAGGACATATATACCTTCCATCCTGGATGCAACCTGGTGATTTTACCTGCCTGCTGTCACTATATATATATATATATATATATATATATATATATATATATATATATATATATACACATATATACATACACACACATTTTTTTTTTTTTTTTATAAATCGTTTTTATTTTAATTTTTTTGGAGGTGTAGGGGGTCAGTTAGGTAAAGTGATGTTTTTTGTTTTTTTTTGGGGGGGGGGGGGAAATTACGTCTAACCTGGTGCAGGGTGGACATACTTGACTGACCTGGAGGAGAAACGACAGGTGATGAGTGGTGAGGGGTTTGATTAGCTGATTTGAACACGACAGACTGCATCTGTTGTTTCATACATGCTGTTACACTCGGCACTGGTTTAGTACCTTTCACATGTAAGTGCACTTCTTTTTTATTAAATATCCTTTTATATAACGCCAGAACACTATGGTCTGCCTTTCTTTTATATATATATATAACTCATTGGAGTCATTTGTGATCCGGTCCATCTGCTGTTGTCATCCAACCATCCTGGAGCTGCAATACATGCCTGAGACGTATATACCCATATGGGAAGGTATCTGTGAGCCTCTATAACCAAAGGGTCCACTTTGGGAGGTGAGCGGCCATTCTTATTACTGGTGGAGGTTTCTCACTGTGTTAACATCATCATCTGCATGTTTCCGATTCTATAAATCACTCTACAGTCCCTGACAAAAGTCTTGTCGCTTGTGTACAAATTGACCTGAAGTGCTGCTAAAATATATTTCTAATCAAGATTTTGTTACAAGAAATGGGACATTTTAATCCCAAAAGCTTTTGTAACAATGTTTCAGTGCAAAACGAAACTGACAAAAAGTATTCTAATATTCACAGCTTGGTAAAGCCCATTGAGTCAATTTTTGCCAAGACATAAGTGTTGTCGCCTTGTTATATGAGCTTCACCTGTGACTAATAATGGATCAATTAGGTCTCGGGTGTGTATAAAAAGAACACCAGTACACTAGACCTTCTTAACTGCAACTAGAAATCTGCAAACATGCCTAAGATTCACCCGGAGACTAAAGTGTTGATTATCAAGAGGCTGAAGACCAGATCCACTGCTGATGTGGCAGACACCTTCAATGTGTCTCAGCGTCAAGTTCAAAGGATAAAAAAAAAGATTTGAAGAGACTGGAGATGTTTTGGACAAGGCCAGGTCAGGCCGACCCCGCAAGACAACTGCTCGAGAGGACCGTTTGTTGGCTTGAAAATCCAAGGCCAGCCCATTTTCCACTGCAGCAGAGCTCCACGAGACCTGGTCACCTGAAGTCCCTGTGTCAACCAGAACAGTTTGTCGGATTCTGTCTCGAAATGGCCTCCATGGTCGAATCAGTGCCCATAAGCCAGCACTAAACAAAAGACAATTGAAAAACCGTGTGGCATTTGCCAAGGGCCACAGCCTGCTAAAAGGATGGACTCTGGAAAAGTGGCAGAAGGTGGATTTTTCAGATGAATCTTCTGTTGAATTACACCACAGTCGCCGCAAATATTGCAGGAGACCAACTGGAACCCGTATGGAGCCGAGATTTACCCAGAAAACAGTGAGGTTTGGTGGAGGCAAAATCATGGTCTGGGGTTACATCCAGTATGGGGGTGTGCGAGCGATCTGCAGGGTGGAAGGCAACATCAATAGTCTAAAATACCAAGAAATCTTAGCTACCTCTTATATTCCCAACCATAAAAAAGGCCAAATTTTGCAGCAGGATGGTGCTCCATTGCATACTTCTATCTCCACATCAAAGTTCCTTAAGGCAAAGAAGATCAAGATGCTCCAGGATTGGCTAGCCCAGTCACCAGACATGAACATCATTGAGCATATGTGGTGTAGGGTGAAAGATGAAGCATGGAAGACGAAACCAAAGAATATTGATGAACTCTGGGAGGCATGCAAGACTATTTTCTTTGCTATTCCTGATGACTTCATCAATAAATTGTATGAATCCTTGCCAAACCGCATGGATGCTGTCCTTCAAGCTCATGGAAGTCATACAAGATATTACATTTGGATCTCACAGCACCACTACTTAATTTGCTGACATATTTTTGGGTTTTCAGTAAAGTTGTTCAATTTCTGTATAGGCGACAAAACTTTTGTCTTGCCAAAATTTGACCTGTCTGTCTTGATCAAATGATAAATCTTTTTTCAGTGAAACTAATTTATTTCAGTGCATTAAACATCATTTGGGAGGGCTTTAGATTTTCATAGGAGCTATTTCTAACACCAATTCATTAATTAAAAGTCAGGTTAATAGCAGGAGTTTCTACAAAATAGAGAAGCGACAAGACTTTTGTCAGGGACTGTAGAAGATCACTGGGATTGTCTTTTGATTTATGGACTTGTTCAGCTATGTACTGTTTTTTAATATATTTGAGCGGATCGGATGGTGGAGCGTGTCGGAGAAATGAGTGACAAAAATGTCCCATGACAGTGGCATGAATCGGTGCGCCGCAGGTGTGACTGACAACAACCAGCTCTGGAGCATGTACTGAAATGAGGCCAACTACAACTGGGGCACGCTTAAGACGAGCCTGCACACGAGAATGCAAGTGGATTCGAATCAGATGCGTGACAGTGAAACAAGTAACAGAAATTCCCAAGCCAGAGACACGAATCGGTGCGGCGCTGTGCGACTAACAGCAAGCGAACTCTGGAGCATGTACTGAAATGGGGCCAACAACGACTGGGGCATGCTTGAGACGAAGCTGCACCTAAGAATGCGCGTGGATTCAAATCAGATGTGTTACAGTGAAATGAGTGACAAAAATGTCCCATGACAGAGGCATTAATCGGTGCGCCGCAGGTGCGACTGACAATAACCGGCTCTGGAGCATGTACTGAAATGAGGCCAACAACAACTGGGGCACGCTTAAGACGAGCCTGCACACGAGAATGCAAGTGGATTCGAATCAGATGCCTGATAGTGAAACGAGTGACAGAAACTTCCCATGACAGAGACACGAATCGGTGCAGCGCTGTGCGACTAACAGCAAGCGAACTCTGGAGCATGTACTGAAATGGGGCCAACGACTGGGGCACGCTTGAGACAAAGCTGCACCTAAGGATGCGCGTGGATTCAAATCAGATGTGTTACAGTGGAACAAGTGACAAAATGTCTCATGACAGAGGCCTGAATCGGTGCGCCGCAGGTGCGACTGACAACGACCGGGCTCTGGAGCATGTTCTGAGATGAGGCCAGCAATTGGGGCACGCTTGGCGAACCTGCACAAGAAAATGTGCGTGGATTCAAATCAGATGTGTGGCGGTGACATGAGTGACAGAAATTTTCCATGACAGAGACATGAATCGGTGCTGCGCTGTGCGACTATCAGCAAGCAAACTCTGGAGCATGTACTGAAATGAGGCCAGCCACTGGGACACGTATGGGAAGAACCTGCACATAAGAATGCTGAAATAAGGCTGCATATGGAGACTTGACTAATGACTCACAAGTTCCACAGTGGGGTTTTGATGACATGGTTTATCTGGCAAACAGTGCGTGAAGCAAAGAAATTGTACGAATCCTACCTGCGACAGTTTGAAAACTTGATGTACGAAAGGGTGTCCAAGACATCCAAAGAGTGTGGTGTTACACCTTGCATGACGCACAAAAAATGACTTTAGTTTGGTAAACGAGTGAGAGAAAAACGTGTACAAAAGATACGTAAGTTCCGCTGCGGGAACTAAAACACACGTAATGAGGGCAAACAATAATGTCAACGGTGGAAAGTATGCAACGTATGTGACCCGAATCAGTTCGTAAATATCCAAAAGGAATCCGATACGAATCGGTAGTGAGGAGTATTGAGTTAATGTAATACGAATTGGTTGTATAGTGTATGCCGCCCCTTACGCTAAAACTGAAGAGCAACCAATCACCCCTCTCCCAGGCTAACCCAGTGCAGAGAAGGCACCAGGTGGGACTAATCAGAGTCTCCCTTTTTTTTTTTTTTTAAATGGAAGAGACGCCACCCTTATGGACAGTGAATCTTTATGTCCAGTGAAACCTACGGCGAGTGATATCGGACAACGACCAACAGCGACTCGGAGGTTTGGATTTATAATAAAATCGTATGTTTGGCAGACAACAACTCAGAAGTAGACTTTTAAGAAAGGAATGCAGGACAGGAAGCATTACTAATGGCAAAATTGCACATGACGCGAAAGATTCGAAAAGTACCTGCGATAGTGAGCGGGAACCGCCGCCGAAGACCACGAACGAAGAAGCCAAAATGCCCTGCGATCGAAACGCCAGGACTCACAAACATGAGGTGAGCTGGTAAGAGTCGGCCCAGTGACATCTAGTATCACTCACAGGAAACCAACGAAGACTGCAGGTGAGTGTGCTGGTTAAATAGACCCCCGGGCTCCTCCCATAAATTCAGGCCAGCATACTGGCCTTCTTACACACATATATATATATATTGTGAGGGGGTTAGCTCGGCAGCGGGTGTGTGTGACCCCCGAGATGGGCTCCCCACACAAAAACAGGCCCAGCAAACGGTGGTTGTGGTTTTCAAAATCAAAAAGGTGCGGTTTATTTTCTATTTACAGTGACAAAACACAGCAAAGCAAAAGAAACATAAACAAAATAAATCCTGGTCAACTTGACCTCTGACTAAACATACAGGTTTCCTAACTAACAACTGGGATCAGCCTAGTGCTGTCCTAGTCCCTAAGTCCCTGGTTTTAAATGTCCAAGCAAATAGCCACACAGGCTTTGTCTCACCGCACAGGGGTTCACTCTCCCTAGACAGTCCACACAGGTCTGGTTCCAGGCATGAGCTAACATCTAATGAAGCTGGGAGTTCTTATAGAGGCCTAAATGAGCTGACAAGCTTCAGCTGGTCTCATCAACTCCCTGTCTGTACGACGCCCCACACTCTCCCTAGAGGTATGAGTCATCCATGAGCCCACTAGCCTTATACAACTCTCCACCTAGTTGTATAAGTCGGCGTAAAGCCTGAATCTGGGCAAAATATATCTACCCCCCTGGATGCAACCAGGTGACTTTACCTTCCTGCTGTCACATACCCCCCCTCTTGTTTTAACCTCGGGGTTGGAACACCAGCAATCAGGCATTCATGTACTCGAGACAAAGCATCCACATTCCCCATTTGAACGCCAGGGCGATGCTTTACTGTGAAGTTGAATTCCTGGAGGGCCAGGAACCACCTATTCACTCTTCTATTTGTTTCTTTGTTTTGAGCCATCCACTTTAACGGAGCGTGATCCGTAACCATGTCAAAGTGCCTACCTAGCAGGTAGTACCGAAGGGAATCTAGAGCCCACTTCACCGCTAAACACTCCTTTTCAACGGTGGCGTAATTTACCTCATGGGACTTCAACTTCCTGCTGAGGTAAATGACTGGGTGCTCTTCCCCGTTCCAGACCTGGGACAATACTGCTCCTAACCCCACATCTGACGCATCACTTTGTACGACAAAGTCTTTAGAGAAGTCGGGTGAGTACAACACTGGCTGGCTACATAAGGCTTGTTTCAAGAATTGGAATGCTGCCTCAGCCTCGGGGGTCCATTTAATCATGACCGACCCTTTCCCCTTCGTCAGGTTGGTTAGGGGCACAGCCCTAGAAGCAAAGTGGGGAATGAATCGCCGATAATACCCAGCGATTCCCAGAAAGGCTCGTACCTGCTTCTTGCTGTTGGGACGTGGCCAACTCTGGATGGCCTCGACTTTGTTGAGTTGGGGTTTTATTACTCCCCTCCCAATGGTGTACCCAAGATATTTGGCCTCCTCCTGCCCAATGGTACACTTCTTGGGGTTAGCCGTAAACCCCGCTTCCCGAACAGAGTCCAGGACTGCTTGCACTTTTGGCAGATGTGAGGCCCAATCTGTGCTATGGACAATTATGTCATCCAGGTAAGCCGCAGCATACTTCCGATGGGGCCTCAGCATCTGGTCCATTTTCCGCTGGAATGTGGCCGGCGCATTCTGTAACCCGAACGGCATTCTTTTATATTGGAACGCCCCGTCTGGGGTTACAAATGCGGTTTTCTCTTTGGCCGACTTGGCCAGGGGGATTTGCCAATACCCTTTTGTGAGGTCAAGAGTCGTCATGTATCGGGCTGTTCCCAGCCGGTCGATCAACTCATCTATACGTGGCATGGGGTAGGTGTCAAATTTTGTAACTTTGTTCAACTGTCGAAAATCGTTACAAAATCGCCAGCTCCCATCCGGTTTAGGCACCAACACAATGGGACTAGACCAATCACTTTGGGACTCCTCTATCACCCCTAAGTCCAGCATTTTCTGTACTTCCTCCCGTATTGCCTCCCGTCGGGCCTCTGGGATCCGATAGGGTTTTAACTTCACCCTTTCACCGGGCGGGGTAATGATGTCATGCTCTACCCCAGATGTTTGTCCCGGCAGCTCAGAGAATACCTCCTTGTTGCGAAGCACAAACTCCTTAACCTCCTGTTGTTGGGGTTGTGACAAGGTGGCTGCTATTCCAACCTCCGGAATCACGCAACCAGTTTGAGCTGGTGACCAAGTGTCTGCGACTAGGGACTCTCTATCCCTCCAGGCTTTCAACAGATTAACGTGATAGATCTGTTCGGGCTTTCGCCTTCCTGGTTGTCTGACCTTGTAATTCACTTCGCTCACTTTTTCCATTATCTCGTAGGGGCCTTGCCATTTGGCAAGGAATTTACTTTCAACCGTAGGGACAAGTACCAGTATCCTATCCCCCGGGGAAAAGGTACGGGTCTTGGCTCCACGGTTGTACACTCTCTGCTGTGCTAACTGCGCTTGGGCCAAATGTTCCTTCACGATGGGCATTACCTGTGCAATTCAGTCTTGCATCAGGGCGACATGCTCAATCACACTCCTGTGGGGAGAACTCTCACTTTCCCAAGTTTCCTTGGCAATATCCAACAGCCCTCTTGGGTGTCTCCCATACAGCAACTCAAAGGGGGAGAATCCCGTAGAGGATTGGGGCACCTCCCTAATAGCAAACATCAGATAAGGAAGTAGACAGTCCCAATCCTTTCCATCTCTATCCACCACTTTCTTCAACATTTGTTTTAGGGTTTTGTTGAACCTTTCAACCAGCCCATCGGTTTGGGGGTGATACACAGATGTACGTAATTGCGTCACTTTGAACAATTTACACAGCTCCTTCATAACCCGGGACATAAAGGGTGTACCTTGGTCCGTAAGCAGTTCTTTACAAATACCCACCCGGCTAAACACAAGAGATAGCTCTTTGGCTATGGTTTTGGCCGAGGTATTTCGGAGAGGGATCGCTTCTGGATAACGGGTGGCATAGTCCATTATAACTAATATGTACTGGTGCCCCCTAGCGGACTTGATTATAGGACCTACCAAATCCATGGCGATCCTCTCAAACGGGACCTCAATGATGGGTAGAGGGACCAGCGGGCTACGGAAATGTGGCATCGGGGCCGACCTCTGACACACAGGGCAGGAGGAACAATAATTTTCTATGTCCTTCATCACCCCCGGCCAATAGAATCTCTGTAATACCCTCTCTCGGGTTTTCTCTGTCCCCAGATGACCTCCAAGAACGTGCCCATGGGCCAACTCCAACACCAACTTCCTGTAAGGTTTGGGCACCACAAGCTGCTCAACGGTTTCTTCTGCCCTTTTTGCCACCCGATACAGTAGGTCCTTCTCTACGCTGAAGTATGGGTAAGTGCAGGTATTATCTGGGTTCACTAACTCGCCATCTATTTTCACTACGTTTTCCCGTGCCTTTATTAGGGCGGGGTCTTTCAACTGTTCTGTGGCAAAGTTTTCCCTGTGAACCTCAAGATCAGAAAACTCCACAGACGGTAGGTTTTCGTCTGAGGAGGTGGGCTCCTCTCCAGTTTCTTGAGTCTCCCCTGCCAATACTGATAAGGGAAATTCTGGAGAGTCCTCACCACTCTCAGGGGAGTTCTGGCTATCACATTCCTGGTACATAGGGGCACCAGTGGGGGGCTCAGGATCATCCCACAGTTCCCAGAACTTCGGAAAATCCCTTCCCACAATGGCGTCATGCGGTAACTGAGATACTAAGCCCACTGGATGAGAGAGGGTACCTTTAGGGGTCTCGAAACACACTGTAGTCACTGGATACTCTCGGGTGTCCCCATGCACACAAATAACAGCTACCTTGCTATTCCCAGAGACCTCTGTTTTAACTAACTCAGCCTTTATCAGGGTCACAAGGCTACCTGAATCCAGCAATACCACAACATTTCTACCATTAACACACATTTTGCATAAATGTTTCTCAGTTCCTCGAATGGCAGTGCATGCGACTGTCGCACACAGCGACTGACGTCTGCCCGTCAGAAAGTCACACTGCATGGGTTCCTCCACAACCGGGCAATTGGCTGCAATATGTCCCGCTTGCCGGCAGCGGTAGCAAACGATCCTTCTTGCGGCCTCTTGAGCCGCTGATTTCCCAGGCTGTTCTCGCCAAACTTGGGGTAGAGCTCCCACCCTCTCACTCTCTCCACCCTCACCCCTTGGAATCCTCTTATCCGCCCCTGGGGATGGTCTGGTCTTAGGGTGGAAAGTCCGAGTGTCTCTGGAAGAGGCCGTCAGGTTCTCTGTAGCCAAGTATTTCTCCACACGATCCACAAGACCATCGGCCGTCTCTGGGTCTCCATGGCTTACCCACTTTTGGATGGCAGTAGGAAGAGCTCTCAAAAACCGATCCATTACAACACGTTCCACAATCTTTGGTGCGGACAAAGTCTCTGGCTGTAGCCACTTTCTGCTCAGGTGAATGAGATCATACATTTGAGACCTGGGGGGTTTTCCAAGCTGGAAAGTCCAGTTATGCACACGCTGAGCCCGGACAGCCTGGGTGACACCCAGCCTTGCCAATATTTCAGCTTTTAGCATCGCATAGTCTTTTGCTTGGTTAGGCTCTAGGTCATAGTAAGCTTTCTGCGATTCACCAGTTAACAGAGGAGCCACCAGTCCAGCCCACTGCTCCTCAGGCCACTTTTCTCTTTCAGCGGTCCTTTCAAATGTGGTCAAAAATACCTCTGGATCATCCGCTCCAGTCATTTTTGTCAATAAACGACTCACCCCAAAGGACGCGGTATTAGTGGGACGGCTTTCCTCACTGGTCTGCGGACGTTGCTGCATTGCTGCTTCCATCTGTTGTTGTAGTCTCTGCTCTTGCTTCTGTAACAGGTCTATGAAGCGGGCCTCAGATTGCTGCTGGGCTTGTTGCTGAGCCTCCAGACTCTGTTGCAAAGTTGCGTTTGTCTGCTGCTGGGCTGCAAGGCTCTGTTGATGAGCTTGCTGCTGGGCTGCAAGGCTCTGTTGATGAGCTTGCTGCTGGGCTGCGAAGTTCTGTTGTTGAGCTGCAAGGCTCTTTTGCAAACCTGCATTTGTCTGCTGTTGATTGGCATTTGCTAGAGCCAGCTGCTTCAGTATCTCCTCCATGCTGGCTTAAAAAAAAACTGCCCGCATTCTCCACCAACTGTGAGGGGGTTAGCTCGGCAGCGGGTGTGTGTGACCCCCGAGATGGGCTCCCCACACAAAAACAGGCCCAGCAAACGGTGGTTGTGGTTTTCAAAATCAAAAAGGTGCGGTTTATTTTCTATTTACAGTGACAAAACACAGCAAAGCAAAAGAAACATAAACAAAATAAATCCTGGTCAACTTGACCTCTGACTAAACATACAGGTTTCCTAACTAACAACTGGGATCAGCCTAGTGCTGTCCTAGTCCCTAAGTCCCTGGTTTTAAATGTCCAAGCAAATAGCCACACAGGCTTTGTCTCACCGCACAGGGGTTCACTCTCCCTAGACAGTCCACACAGGTCTGGTTCCAGGCATGAGCTAACATCTAATGAAGCTGGGAGTTCTTATAGAGGCCTAAATGAGCTGACAAGCTTCAGCTGGTCTCATCAACTCCCTGTCTGTACGACGCCCCACACTCTCCCTAGAGGTATGAGTCATCCATGAGCCCACTAGCCTTATACAACTCTCCACCTAGTTGTATAAGTCGGCGTAAAGCCTGAATCTGGGCGAAATATATCTACCCCCCTGGATGCAACCAGGTGACTTTACCTTCCTGCTGTCACAATATATATATAAATAAAAGAGAGAGAGAGAGAGAGAGAAATAGATAGATAGAGAGAGATAGGTAGGTAGGTAGATAGATAGAGAGAGAGCGAGATAGATAGAGGGAGAGAGAGAGAGAGAGAGAGATGTAGATAGATAGAAATACATAGATATATAGATTAAGAGATATATATAGAGAGAGAGAGAGAGAGAGAGAGAGAGATAGATAAAGAGAGATATAGAGAGAGAGAGATATAGATAGAGGGAGAGAGAGAGGGAGGGAGAGAGAGAGGTTGATAGAGAGAGAGAGAGAGAGAGAAATACATAGATATATAGATAGAGAGAGAGAGATATAGATAGAGGGAGAGAGAGAGATGGATAGTGAGAGAGATATAGATAGAGAGAGCGAGATATATAGATAGAGGGAGAGGGAGAGATATAGATAGATAGATTAGGTAGATAGAGAGAGAGAGAGAGAGAGAGAGATACTGTAGATAGATACATAGAGAGAGAGAGATGGATACACAGAGAGAGAGAGAGAGAGATACACAGAGAGAGAGAGAGACATAGAGAGAGAGACATAGAGAGAGAGAGACATAGAGAGAGAGAGATACAGAGAGAGAGAGATACATAGAGAGAGAGAGGGAGAGATACATAGAGAGAGAGAGAGAGATAGATAGATAGATAGTGAGAGAGATATAGATAGAGAGAGCGAGATAGATAGATAGATAGATAGAGGGAGAGAGAGAGAGATATAGATAGATAAGATAGATAGGTAGAGAGAGAGAGAGAGAGAGAGATACTGTAGATAGATACATAGAGAGAGAGAGAGATAGTGTGACAGTGGGGTCACTTTGGACACAGGGTGATAAAAGAAACCCCCGATATGGTCTGTGATAGCCATATTCAAGGCTGTATATACAGGTCCTTCTCAAAAAATTAGCATATTGTGATAAAGTTCATTATTTTCTGTAATGTACTGATAAACATTAGACTTTCATATATTTTAGATTCATTACACACAACTGAAGTAGTTCAAGCCTTTTCTTGTTTTAATATTGATGATTTTGGCATACAGCTCATGACAACCCAAAATTCCTATCTCAAAAAATTAGCATATCATGAAAAGGTTCTCTAAACGAGCTATTAACCTAATCATCTGACTCAACTAATTAACTCTAAACACCTGCAAAAGATTCCTGAGGCTTTTAAAAACTCCCAGCCTGGTTCATTACTCAAAACCGCAATCATGGGTAAGACTGCCGACCTGACTGCTGTCCAGAAGGCCATCATTGACACCCTCAAGCAAGAGGGTAAGACACAGAAAGAAATTTCTGAACGAATAGGCTGTTCCCAGAGTGCTGTATCAAGGCACCTCAGTGGGAAGTCTGTGGGAAGGAAAAAGTGTGGCAGAAAACGCTGCACAACGAGAAGAGGTGACCGGACCCTGAAGAAGATTGTGGAGAAGGACCGATTCCAGACCTTGGAGGACCTGCGGAAGCAGTGGACTGAGTCTGGAGTAGAAACATCCAGAGCCACCGTGAACAGGCGTGTGCAGGAAATGGGCTACAGGTGCCGCATTCCCCAGGTCAAGCCACTTTTGAACCAGAAACAGCGGCAGAAGCGCCTGACCTGGGCTACAGAGAAGCAGCACTGGACTGTTGCTCAGTGGTCCAAAGTACTTTTTTCGGATGAAAGCAAATTTTGCATGTCATTCGGAAATCAAGGTGCCAGAGTCTGGAGGAAGACTGGGGAGAGGGAAATGCCAAAATGCCTGAAGTCCAGCGTCAAGTACCCACAGTCAGTGATGGTCTGGGGTGCCATGTCAGCTGCTGGTGTTGGTCCACTGTGTTTTATCAAGGGCAGGGTCAATGCAGCTAGCTATCAGGAGATTTTGGAGCACTTCATGCTTTCATCTGCTGAAAAGCTTTATGGAGATGAAGATTTAATTTTTCAGCACGACCTGGCACCTGCTCACAGTGCCAAAACCACTGGTAAATGGTTTACTGACCATGGTATTACTGTGCTCAATTGGCCTGCCAACTCTCCTGACCTGAACCCCATAGAGAATCTGTGGGATATTGGGAAGAGAAAGTTGAGAGACGCAAGACCCAACACTCTGGATGAGCTTAAGGCCGCTATCGAAGCATCCTGGGCCTCCATAACACCTCAGCAGTGCCACAGGCTGGTTGCCTCCATGCCACGCCGCATTGAAGCAGTCATTTCTGCAAAAGGATTCCCGACCAAGTATTGAGTGCATAACTGAACATAATTATTTGAAGGTTGACTTTTTTTGTATTAAAAACACTTTTCTTTTATTGGTCGGATGAAATATGCTAATTTTTTGAGATAGGATTTTTGGGTTTTCATGAGCTGTATGCCAAAATCATCAATATTAAAACGAGAAAAGGCTTGAACTACTTCAGTTGTGTGTAATGAATCTAAAATATATGAAAGTCTAATGTTTATCAGTACATTACAGAAAATAATGAACTTTATCACAATATGCTAATTTTTTGAGAAGGACCTGTACATTGTATATAGATTGGATGTATACTGTGTGTGGGGGATATGTAATCATTGCTGTGAGGAATTAAGGTGTTTTGCATTCTATTGTTCATTAAGTCTGTCCTTGTGTGTATTGTAAAGTGCCAGACAGACTGGCTGCCAACCCTTTGTGAGAAGATGTGTATTGTGTGGGATCTTTTGAAGCCTAGCAGATGTCAGGATGAGGTGTTGAGTCTTGGGATGTGTGGGTGGAGCTGGGCCCTTGTTCATGTTAAATCATGTGTATTGAATTGTGTATAAAGTTACAATGTTTCTCAATAATAAAGTGATTCCTATTACAGAAGAAGACAGAGTGCGTCCCGTTTTCTTCCAGAGGGATTGGTTCCTATGGGAAAGGGTCGTTTAGCTGTGGATATTGGTAGCGAGTGGATGTGTGTCTAGGAGAGGGAACATCGTAAACGGTGTTTTACTCCTTGATATTGGGGTGCTGTTACATTGGTTGGCAGCAGCGGGATTTTCCCTCTAGTTCCTGGGACACTCCAAGCCACCACAGTGAATGACCAGCTATGCAGCCTGCAGGAAAGTCACGCTGAAAGACTTACTTGAGAGCCGAGATGGACCAGAGAGATGGTGATGCAGGACCCCGGTCAGTTGAAGATTTGTTTCAGCAACGAGTGCGACAGCGGTTGGCATTATATGGTGCTAACCCATCAGAGACCGCCATTCAGGAAGCCATTAGAGGCATCCAGCTGCAGGATGCGCGACAAAAGAGAGAACTAGAGCGGCAACATGAGTGGAGAATGGCGGAAATACGACAATCGGAGATCGCCTACAGACAGCTGCTAGAATCTGCTCAGCAGCAGGGTGGGGCTCCCTTTGCCTGGGACTATCAGGAAATACCAGTTGACAACTATGAAATCCTGGCTGAAGAATCAGCAGTGGAAAATCTGAAGATGGCCATCCCTAGAGCCGAAGTGAATGATACAGAGTTCCAGGGAGCTAGCCTGGCTGAAGAATCGGCAGTGGAAAAGCTGAAGATAGCCCTCCCTAAAGCCGAAGTGGATGATATGGAGTTCCAGGGAGATAGGGCAGTTGGCTCATCTCCCCAGCCACAGATTACAGAAGATATGGACTTAAGGGACTGTTCAGAGGATGTTATGGATTATGCATCGCCCGCTCAAGTACTGACAGCAGGACACAGTACTGCAGACCCCTGCTCTACACCCGGGGCAGTTTTGGAGGCCCGAGTTGAGAAGGTGATGGTTCCTCTTTCCGAGTGGATTTCAGAGATGCAGGGAGGAGAAGCAGCCATTTTCCCTCCCCAACAGCTAGCCAGAGCAGATGGTGTGGAGTCCCCAGCAGAAGTGCTGGCAACAGGGCAGAGTGATAGCAACCTCTGCCCAGCACCGGAAACAACTGGGGAGTTTCAGGGAGCCGGGGCAGTTGCCCCCTCTCTCCAGCAACAAGCTGAGGGGGTAAAGCTTTCACCCCCAGCTGAATCACTGGCAGCAGGGCAGAATGCTACTGGCCGCTGCACACAACTGCCACTTGAGCGGATATCGGTGGATGGGACTGCGGTCTCCACTCACAGCAACCCAGCAGAAGAGCTGGCAACAGAGCAGAGTGCCGCGGGCCTCTGCTCTCAACTAACAGAAGAGGGAGTCCCTGTGGTAGTAGATGGGACTTCAGTCCTCACTGAGACAACCCCAGAAAATGGTGTGACACTGAGACAGGAGGATGTCAGCCTTGCTTTGCAAGCACTGGGGGACTTCCACCTACCACAAGTGGATGGGACTTCAGTCTCCACTTGTATACCCCAGGGATGCCGGGCAGTCGACCCAGATCCCCAACAGCATGACGGACTGAGCCCAGTCACCCTGTCTTCTCCCCAGCGGCGGGTATGTTCTCTGAGAGAGGCAGAGGTTGGCTGGGTAAGTAATGCTCTGCTTGGAGCAATTCATTTGTGGTACTGGGTGGATACCAGCATTGGAAGAATGGACCCATGGACTAACTTCGGAGTAGACCCGTCTGGGGTCCCCTCCTCTGTTAGTCCCCTGCCGAAAGGGGAGATGTGTGACAGTGGGGTCACTTTGGACACAGGGTGAATAAAAGAAACCCCCGATATGGTCTGTGATAGCCATATTCAAGGCTGTATATACATTGTATATAGATTGGATGTATACTGTGTGTGGGGGATATGTAATCATTGCTGTGAGGAATTAAGGTGTTTTGCATTCTATTGTTCATTGAGTATGTCCTTGTGTGTATTGTAAAGTGCCAGACAGTGTCAGGGAAATTCCCCGTCTGTTGTCACCAATCTGCGCTCAGTGCGCATGCGCGGCAAAACGGCGCATCGGCGCATGCGCGTGCGTGGCGGGACGGCGCTTCGGCGTGCTCGGGTGCGCGCACCGGCGCAACGACGAATGCGCGTGCGCAATAGCTCGCCAATGGGTCTACAGGCGGGCCTATTTAAACAGACGCAGTAACACTATCTGGTTGCTGGTTTGTCAGCTTTACTGTGTTTCTTGTGCCTGAAAGAAGTTAAAGTTCTCCTGCTGTGACCCGGACCGGATTTGACTACGCTTCTGCTTCTCCTGAACCTGACCCCTTGGCTTGCTAAATGGACTTCTACCTCTCTCCTTGTGCTTGACCCTCGGCCTGTGACCCGGATCTGCTGCCTGTCTCCAGCCCTCTACCTTCTGCCTGTACCCTGGACTTCTTGCCTAACCTGACTATACTGGTGCTTCCTGCTAAACTCCTAAACGGACTTGTGCCTTGCTACTGGTTGCTGTTTGACCCTGTCTACCCTTGGTGTTTGACTCCTGGCCTGTTCTTCAGACTCATCCCTGCTAGATTCTTCAGCAAGACACCTCTACCTGCTGGTGGCCAGTGCTCCCTCGTGCTGTCCTCTCCCTGTCTCACCTCCAGGGGGCGGAGTGCGCTTGGATGCAAGGGTGAACCACTCTCGGCATCTCGGCCTCGGTAAGTACGTAGCCTGACAGACAGACTGGCTGCCAACCCTTTGTGAGAAGATGTGTATTGTGTGGGATCTTTTGAAGCCTAGCAGACGTCAGGATGAGGTGTTGAGTCTTGGGATGTGTGGGTGGAGCTGGGCCCTTGTTCATGTTAAATCATGTGTATTGAATTGTGTATAAAGTTACAATGTTTCTCAATAATAAAGTGATTCCTATTACAGAAGAAGACAGAGTGCGTCTCGTCCTTCTAAGGGGATCGGGTCCTATGGGAAAGGGTCGTTTGGCTGTGGATATTGGTAGCGAGTGGATGTGTGTCTAGGAGAGGGAACATCGTAAACGGCGTTTTACTCATTGATATTTGGGGACCCGTTACAGATAGAGAGATAGATACATAGAGAGAGAGATAGATACATAGAGAGAGAGATAGATACATAGAGAGATAGATACATAGAGAGAGAGATAGAGAGATAGATACATAGAGAGATAGATACATAGAGAGAGAGATAGAGAGATATAGATAGAGAGAGCGAGATATATAGATAGATAGAGGGAGAGAGGGAGAGAGGGAGAGAGAGAGATAGTGAGAGAGATATAGATAGATAGAGAGAGCGAGATATATAGATAGAGGGAGAGAGAGAGATAGAGAGATAGCTACATAGAGAGATATATACATAGAGAGAGAGATAGAGAGAGAGAGATACATAGAGAGATAGATAGAGAGAGAGATACATAGAGAGAGAGAGATAGAGAGATAGATACATAGAGAGAGAGAGATAGAGAGAGATATAGATAGATAGATAGATAGATAGAGGGAGAGAAAGAGGTTGATAGAGAGAGAGAGAAATACATAGATATATAGATAGAGAGAGAGAGAGAGATATAGATAGAGAGAGAGAGAGAGATATAGATAGATAGATAGATAGACAGATAGAGGGAGAGAGAGATAGTGAGATATATAGATAGAGGGAGAGAGAGAGATAAATACATAGAGAGAGAGAGATAGATAGTGAGAGAGATATAGATGGGTAGAGAGAGCGAGATATATAGATAGAGGGAGAGAGAGATATAGATAGAGAGAGAGAGATACTGTAGATAGATACATAGAGAGAGAGAGAGAGAGAGAGAGATAGTGAGAGAGATATAGATGGATAGAGAGAGCGAGATATATAGATAGATAGAGGGAGAGAGAGATAGAGAGAGAGAGAGAGAGAGAGAGATAGAGAAAGATAAATACATAGAGAGAGAGATAGAGAGATAGATAGTGAGAGAGATATAGATGGATAGAGAGAGAGAGATATATAGATAGATATAGAGAGAGAGAGATAAATACATAGAGAGAGAGATAGAGAGAGAGATAGATAGATAGAGGGAGAGAGAGATATAGATAGAGAGAGAGAGATACTGTAGATAGATACATAGAGAGAGAGAGAGAGAGAGAGAGATAGTGAGAGAGATATAGATGGATAGAGAGAGCGAGATATATAGATAGATAGAGGGAGAGAGAGATATAGATAGAGAGAGAGAGAGATACTGTAGATAGATACATAGAGAGAGAGAGAGAGAGAGATACATAGAGAGAGAGATAGAGAGATAGATACATAGAGAGAGAGAGATTTTTTAAGAAGGCATTTGACTCAGTGTGGCACCCAGGCCTGTTCCTCAAGCTATTGGAGAGTGGAATAGGAGGGAAAACATATGATGTCATCAAGAGCTCATACACTGAGAACAGCTGTAGCGTAAAGGTGAATGGGAAAAGAACAGAACACTTCCGGCAGGCCAGAGGCGTCAGACAGGGCTGCAGCCTAAGTCCCACCCTCTTCAACATCTACATCAATGAACTGGCTGCAGCTCTAGAATCCTCTGCAGCACCGGGACTGACTCTACATGACACTGAGGTGAAGTTCCTGCTGTATGCGGATGACCTCCTACTTCTGTCACCAACAGAGAAAGGCCTACAAAACAGCATGGAAGTGCTGGAGAAATAGAGTGCCACATGGGCACTACCAATCAACTCAAGCAAAAAAAAACCATGGTGTTCCAAAAGAAAAATACAAAACAAACAAAGAGCTCTCCCTTTAAAATAAACAACTGCACTGTTGATGAAACTAACAGCTACACATACCTCGGCCTAGACATTACCCAATCAGGAAGTTTCAAGCCAGCCATAGAGGCACTAAAAGACAAGGCATGCCGAGCCTACTATGCCATCAGAAGACGGCTCTACCACCTAAAACCACCAGTGAGAGTCTGGCTCAGAATATTTGCTAGCATCATCACCCCAATTCTTCTTTATGGCAGTGAAGTTTGGGGTCCTGTCACCTACCCAGACCAATCCAAATGGGGCCCCAGCCCAACAGAAATATTCCATCTGGAATTCTGCAAGCACCTCCTCCAAGTCCATCGGAGCACCTCCAACAGTGCTTGCCGGTCCGAGTTGGGCAGATTACCCTTACTTCTCGCAATACAGAAGAGGGCGCTATCATACTGGGACCACCTACAAAACAGCAGTCCCAACTCATTCCAGCATAAAGCCTTACTGGACAGTAAGGACCAGTCCAAGCCATGTGGCCTGCAACAACTCACCAACACCTCGTCTATCCCCAACTCTCAACAATGAGGCCTGACAAAATCTCACATAAAAAACATAATGAATGACTCCAAAGAAAAATATGTTGGAGAATGGAGATACGAAATAAAAAAACTCCCAAAAAACTGTTTACCAATCACTGCAGAGAGACTACAAACTGGCCCCGTACCTAGAAGTGCTACAAGACCCCAAAGACAGACAGACAATGAGCCTGTACAGACTGAGCGCCCACAGCCTGGAAATGGAATTAGGACGGCACAGACAGACCTACAAGCCCAGGGAGAGTAGACTGTGCCAGCAATGTGACCAGGGGGTCCCGGACGATGAGGAACACTTCCTGCTACATTGCCCCAAGTACTCATCAGTGAGGGACACTCACTTCCAGAGACTCTCCACTCTCATCCCTGACTTCAATTCTATAGAAGAGAAGAGGAAACTCCAATTCATACTGGGAGAAGAGGAGCCAATGGTGAAGATAGCTGCCCAATATGTGACTGCGTGTCACAGACTGAGAGGGAAGCCTCGTACACACGGCCGAGATTCTCGTCGAACAAAACATGTTGTTTTTTTCGACAAGATTCTTGGACAAGAAACTTGTCCCTGCCGAGTGTACACACGCTCGATTCAAAGAACCCGCGGTTCTTTGAATCGAGCGAACGTGGTGACGTCATCGACTACGACGAGCATGCGCTCGTCACATTCGATGCCGTCGCCGCCATCTTGGTATGCCCTACCTATGCCTAGGAAGCTACCGCGCATGCGTCAAATTCATTTCGAACATGCGCGGGCTTCCGGGAGGACAGGTAAGTGTACACACACTCACTTTTCTCGTCGAGAAACATGCCGACGAGAATCTCGACGAGAAAATAGAGAGCAGGTTCTCTATTTTCTTGTCGAGGTTACTTGTCGGTTTTCTCGACGAGAAACCCGATAGCCGCGTACACACGACCGATTTACTCGGCAAGACATCTCTGCCAGCAAGTTTCTTGCTGGTTCTTGCCGAGAAAATCGGTCGTGTGTACGAGGCCGGACATGAGAAACTGAGGACTTAAAAAAATTTTCACAGACTTATGGCCATTCCCCTTATACTACCCCCCCCCCCCCCCACCCCCTTCCCCTATACAAACTCAACTGCTTTGGCAATGCTAACATGTATTTGGTCCTGCCAATAAAGCTTATTTGAATTTGAATTTGATACATAGAGAGAGAGAGGGAGAGATAGAGAGAGAGAGAGATAGAGAGATAGATTCATAGAGAGAGAGAGAGACAGAGAGAGAGAGACATAGAGAGAGACATAGAGAGAGAGACAGAGAGAGAGAGAGAGAGAGACATAGAGAGAGAGAGATAGAGACATAGAGAGACATAGAGAGAGAGACATAGAGAGAGATACATAGAGAGAGATACATAGAGAGAGAGATACATAGAGAGATATAGATAGAGAGAGAGAGAGAGAGAGAGAGAGAGATAGATAGAGAGAGACAGATAGAAAGAGATACACTATTTTATATTATCTATCTACTTTTATTTTACCCTATTTTATTTTGATATCTTTACTTCTTTTTCTCTTTTCTTTTCTCTATTATTCTTACTTCATAACACACCTCATTGAAGCTACAGTATTACTCTACATTACTTTTTTCTAAGATACAGATCAATTTATAATTAATATGTTAAATATTTCTTTCAACTACAGTCTTGAATATATTAGTACAAGGATTTATTTACTTTCTATCTCATTTAAGTCCTTATAATATTCATTAGGATATATTCTGTAGACCCTATTATTTGTTATTTTTCTATATTTGTAATAATTGGACAAATATCAACAACATGTATTACATATGATCTGTATGTGACTAATATATATGTCCAATAAAATACTTTGACAAGGAGATAGAGAGAGAGAGAGAGAGATAGATAGATAGATAGCGATACCCTCAGCTAAGAGGGCTGCTGGTATATTTTGGGCCCTGTAATACACCGCTGTCAACCCCTGGCAATCGGCTCTACCCTCCCCTGGCACAGTTAGTAGGGGATGATAGGATTGTGTGGCCTGCAATTCGCGGTGACACAATCCTATGACAAGAACACACAGCAATAACTTAAAACTATATTTAACCGGCACTTCTGCTGAGTAAATGACACCAACACCAGTATACTTGACCCTTATGTATTTACTCAAATTAGTGGGTAAGCAAAAGAACAACAGTGTACATGTCATGTGCAGAGCCCTGCAATAAAACAGTATTTAAATGAGCAGACAAGTATACAGTACTATACAACCCTAACTGCCCCCGCTGCAGCCATTCTCCCTCGTGGACAAGATGGCGCCCATCAATGTCTACGCTACCCAGTCAGGCCTGACTGAACTAAGTGAAAGTCTTGCAGAGAAATCTTCGCTAGCAAACGGTGGTGCACTTTGAAGAACAAATTGTAAGCCACAAGAGTAACAGGGATACTGTATCTGCCTCTGAGCAGGTGCTCTCTCACCCAACTGGACCAGTCCCTGTCCGTTTCTTCCGCTGCTGTGTCTAGGTACACAGTTCTCTCAACATCCGGGTCTTCGGTCCTCCCGGCAACGATGCAGCAACAATAGAGAGACGCCCTTCAGGTTCCTCGGAGAGAGCGGAAGGCTCTTTTGAGAAGGGCCCAGGCTTCGGACCTAACGTCACAGCAAACTCAGACAGGAGTTCCACTTGCTGGGCGGGCGGTGTCCAAAGAGAAAGATCTCCGCTCCGCCTTCTCTTATAAAGTCCACCCCAGCAGTCCCTGCGCGGGGAAATGCACCCTGGGTGTCCCAATGTCTACTGGGTAATGTAGTCTCTGCGGGGTTGAAGAGCAATACCCCGCTACACACTCCCCCCACTTAAAATCTTTGGTCCCCAAAGATAACACAAACATTATCTGACAGTAATGCAATTTATGGTGGCAAAAGAACTTGGCAGGGGAACCTCTCACCAAACTTGGTATGGGGGGTTGCTCTGACCACAGGCCACATTAACCAAAGTGACCTGACTAACTGTGCCAGAGAGCGAGCTGGGGTTGTCCTCCACCAAATGTACAGTGGAGGGGCCAGGTTTTTGTGTTGTCCTTCTGGCTGTTGTCACAGTATCCTCAGAACTTTCTCCCATTTGAGTGTATGTCAACCGAGGAGGGCGGATAAGTCTCTTCACTCTTTGCTCCCTGGGAGGTACTGGCCCCGGTAGCGTAGGTATTTCTACTAAGGCAGGTGTGGGAGGATTTTCTGCTTCCAGGACATCTGACTCAGGTGCAGGAAGGTACAGAGAGTCCCTTGAATCTTCATCTGGGACAAATTCCAATACCTCTTCCCACTCATCACTCGGAACACTGGATGGGATAAACTCAGCAGCTTCTGCATTCAAAGTGTCACTTATGGAGAAGTCAGGGGATGAAGGATCCACCATCAGGGGCTCAGGTGCCTGGGACGGCCACAGCCAGCTGGGATCTACTTCCTCCTATTCGCTGTGGTCAGAAGTTTCTTCCTCCCTTGGTAGAGTCGTTTGAGACCAAGTGTTGGGTCTAGGAGTATGGGGGGTGGAAGGTAACTCAGGGGAATCCAAAGTAGAAGGCATCCTGACGGCCTCAGAGAGGGGTAGCAGATGGTTCCTGTGCCAGGTTTTTAGTGGGCCCTCTCTTCCTTCAGGCTTCAGCTGGTACACTGGCAAGCCAGGCAGCTTCTTGTAGATTACATAGGGCTCTGACTTCCACCTGTCTGCCAGCTTGTGTTTCCCTGGAACACCTAGATTTCTCAGCAACACTCTGTCTCCAGGCTGCAAATCTTGGATCCGGACCTTGAGGTCAAAGTTTCGTTTATTCCAGGCTCCCCTCTGGTCATAAGCTGATTGGGCCATCTCATAGGCCAACCTTAAGCTCTTCCGCAGCCTGTCCACATATCCCTTGTGTGAGGCAGCTGATGTATGGTCTGTTGAGATGCCAAAGGCCAGATCTACGGGTAGTCTTGCTTCCCTGCCAAACATAAGTCTATAGGGGGAATACCCCGTGACATCACTGGTCGTGCTATTATATGCGTGCACGATGGCAGCTATGTGCTTCCCCCAATGTGGCTTTTCCTCGCTTTTCAGAGTCCCCAACATATATAGTAAAGTCCTGTTGAATCTTTCTGGTTGGGCATCACCTTGGGGGTGATAAGGGGTAGTACGAGTCTTCTTTATACCCAAAGAGTCTAACAACTTTCGGATAATTTTTCTCCAGGCTGTTGAAGGGTATGTTCAAACTGGTACATTAGTTCAGTCACCTTTTCCAGCTGGCCAAATTCCTCCTGCAACATAGCCAGATAATCCATTGCAGTACAAGCAGCATTGCTGAACCTAAGATTCTTCACCGCTTCAGCAGCAGCACCTCTCAAGCTTTCACTTATGCGCTGCTTCTTCTGCACTTCGGGTACTTCCCATCCTTCTACAGCCTGCATTGCCTGCTCAATCCAGGTGTCTAAGTCTTCTTCCTCGACTGGCACAGGTTGCTTCCCTGAGAAGATCCAGAGCTTCCGGTACCCGGCTTCTACGTGCACCGTATTGCTCTTCTGGCACTTAGTAACAAAATCTCCCAGAGCATTCAGTAATCCTGGTCCTATAGCAGCCAGAGGCGTCCCCGGGGTCATCATTTCCTGGGAGCTTTCTACTTTGGGGAAAGGCAGTTGGGTTGATGGCAGGGAGATCTGTGGAGAATCCTTCTTCACGGCCCTCGTATGAACTAAACAGTATGTCTGGTTATCTACGGCCCGTATGTTCTGACCTCTAAAGTCTTCCGGGACTTCTCCCCTCCATTCCACTAGCGCGTTTGTACACAAGATATCTGGCCTTATATCCATCACCCATGCTTTCTGGCTCGGAGACAGCGACATTATGAGCTGTTTTATCTCTTCTTCTTGCCAGATCCTCCCCGGGAGTTCAACAACTACCGCCTCGGTTGAATCGGCGCCAACTGCTGCGCACCACTGTGTCATTGCTAGCGGGTCCATGCTAGTACTTCTGACCGGCTTGATTGCAGCGTGCAGTATACAGGGATCCCGGACTCAAGCCCCCACGTATAGCGATACCCCCAGCTAAGAGGGCTGATGTAATTTTGGGCCCTGTAATACACCGCTGTCAACCCCTGGCAATCGGCTCTACCCTCCCTTGGCACAGTTAGTAGGGGATGATAGGATTGTGTGGCCTGCAATTCGCGGTGACATAATCCTATGACAAGAACACACAGCAATAAGTTAAAACTATATTTAACCGGCACTTCTGCTGAGTAAATTACACCAACACCAGTATACTTGACCCTTATGTATTTACTCAAATTAGTGGGTGAGCAAAAGAACAACAGTGTACATGTCATGTGCAGAGCCCTGCAATAAAACAGTATTTAAATGAGCAGACAAGTATACAGTACTAAACAACCCTAACTGTCCCCGCTGCAACTATTCTCCCTCGTGGACAAGATGGCGCCCCGCAATGTCTATGCTACCCAGTCAGGCCTGACTGAACTAAGTGAAAGTCTTGCAGAGAAATCTTCGCTAGCAAACGTTGGTGCACTTTGAAGAACAAATTGTAATCCACAAGAGTAACAGGAATACTGTATCTGCCTCTGAGCAGGTGCTCTCTCACCCAACCGGACCAGTCCGTGTCCGTTTCTTCCGCTGCTGTGTCTAGGTACACAGGTCTCTTAACATCCGGGTCTTCGGTCCTCCTGGCAACGATGGAGAGATGTCCCTCAGGTTCCTCTGAGAGAGCGGAAGGCTCTTTGGAGAAGGGCCCAGGCTTCGGGCCTAACGTCACAGCAAACTCAGACAGGAGTTCCACTTGCTGGGCGGGCGGTGTCCAAAGAGAAAGATCTCCGCTCCGCCTTCTCTTATAAAGTCCACCCCAGCAGTCCCTGCGCGGGGGCAATGTACCCTGGGTGTCCCAATGTCTACTGGGGGGAGAGAGAGAGAGACCTCTGCTGGGTTAGCCCCCCCTATATATATTTATCTATATCTATTTATATCTATCTCCATCTATCTCTGCCGGGTTGTTAGCCCCCCCCCCCCCTTATCAAAATTTTTGAAAAAATCTTATGCAGTTTGTTAGATCAGGTTAGATCAACCGTTGTTTGTGTTAGATCTCACACAGAAGAAGCAATATTAACAGTTATTTGGTGGGGGGGCTAACCCGTCATCAGCCCCCCCTTATCAAAAAATTTACCAAACAGTTAGCTATTTTGGAAGCTATTTGTTAGATCCGGTAAGATCAAGTGGTTTTAACGTTAGATCTCACATAATTAGAGACTAATTAAGTGATTAATGAGGCCCTTATCAAATTTTCTGGGCAAAAATTATTCAGGCTAATAGATATTCATTAGATCCGGTAAGATCAAGTGGTTTTAACGTTCGATCTCATATAATTTCAGAGATATACCTTATAAAAATACTGATATTAGGTGGTACATAAGGACGGGTTGGCCCCCCCTTATCAAATTTTCTGGCCAAAAATCATTCAGGCTAATAGATATTCGTTAGATCCGGTAAGATCAAATGGTTTTAACGTTAGATCTCACATAATTTCAGAGATATTCCACATAAAAATACTGATATTAGGTGGTACATAAGGACGAGTTGGCCCCCCCTTATCAAATTTTCGGGCCAAAAATCATTCAGGCTAATAGATATTTGTTAGATCCGGTAAGATCAAGTGGTTTTAACGTTAGATCTCAGATACTTTCAGAGATATTCCACATAAAAATAGAGATATTAGGTGGTACATATGGACGTAAATAAATAAAGCAATCAGCGCAAACAAAAATATGACAATGAAATGTTAAGCAGCTGTACACATTAGGGTCATCACAAACCTATAGGTAAAATAGCAAAACGAGGGTATGTGCAGCGCATAAAAATTGTAAATATAAAACAGCACCAAATGAGTGATCAACACTATCAAATCAATTGCAATTCTATCACTGAGAGAGAAAAGTCCTCATAAATTCCCAGAATGGTATAGCAGGAAAAAGGGGGTAAGATTCCTCGTGTGATGAAAAGAAGGAAGATGCAATCCTCTGCCCAAAATGTGCTGATGTAATCCTCCACCGTAAAAATGTTGAGCTTACCAGATACGATGGACCTTTCCGCTAGGAGAAGGTCATACAGGCGTGTATCCACCCAGGGATAATGGAATCAAGTGACTGCAACAAAGGTTCTTCCGCAGATAACCGAAATGTGTAGCCAGAAGGTGGTGTAATAAATCCTCCTAAGTATGGTACTGGATGCAATGGTATAGTGTCCAATCGTCACCAGAAAAAAGGGGAAGGGAGACAAACTAAGTGCACTCCGTAAATTTATTTAAAAGTCAATGATAAAGAACAACATTGGCGCTCAGCGCCTAGATAAAAGCCGGTATGATAGCCGGGAATAACAAAGTGAATTTACACTGTGGACATCCGTCCAACATGGAGATGGCAGCGGGTGACGTCCGTGCGTGAGCTCCTCCCCCGTACGCGGCGTTACGTCCAACAGGACTTCGTCAGCGAGGGTGGAGCTAAGGTGTCACCCGGCTGATAGAAATAGTAAGGCGGTCGTCATGGTGACAGGGAAGCCAGACGCAAAAACCGGAAGTCAGAGACACTCACCGGCTGCTCTCCCTGAAAGTGTCACCCACTTAACATTATTAGCAAGGGCTGGTAAGTGGGTGACACTTTCAGGGAGAGCAGCCGGTGAGTGTCTCTGACTTCCGGTTTTTGCGTCTGGCTTCCCTGTCACCATGACGACCGCCTTACTATTTCTATCAGCCGGGTGACACCTTAGCTCCACCCTCGCTGACGAAGTCCTGTTGGACGTAACGCCGCGTACGGGGGAGGAGCTCACGCACGGACGTCACCCGCTGCCATCTCCATGTTGGACGGATGTCCACAGTGTAAATTCACTTTGTTATTCCCGGCTATCATACCGGCTTTTATCTAGGCGCTGAGCGCCAATGTTGTTCTTTATCATTGACTTTTAAATAAATTTACGGAGTGCACTTAGTTTGTCTCCCTTCCCCTTTTTTCTGGTGACGATTGGACACTATACCATTGCATCCAGTACCATACTTAGGAGGATTTATTACACCACCTTCTGGCTACACATTTCGGTTATCTGCGGAAGAACCTTTGTTGCAGTCACTTGATTCCATTATCCCTGGGTGGATACACGCCTGTATGACCTTCTCCTAGCGGAAAGGTCCATCGTATCTGGTAAGCTCAACATTTTTACGGTGGAGGATTACATCAGCACATTTTGGGCAGAGGATTGCATCTTCCTTCTTTTCATCACACGAGGAATCTTACCCCCTTTTTCCTGCTATACCATTCTGGGAATTTATGAGGACTTTTCTCTCTCAGTGATAGAATTGCAATTGATTTGATAGTGTTGATCACTCATTTGGTGCTGTTTTATATTTACAATTTTTATGCGCGGTACATATGGACGGGTTGGCCCCCCCCCACACGCTATTTTCTGACCAAAAATCACCCTGGCTAATTGATATTCGTTAGATCCGGTAAGATCAAGTGGTTTTAATGGTTGATTATACATAATTACAGGAATATTATAGATATTTGATAGCGATGCACGGATATCCATACTAGTGTCTATATCGGAGCCGATAATGAGCAGTTTCACGTGTACCAGTGAGGAGTGCCATTGAGCATACAGAGGCATGCTGAAATTATGTGGGACATTAATCGACTGGTGTGTCCAAGTCCAGTGAAGCCTGAAGCACAGTGCCAGAAGCCAGAGGGAAACTTCGGAAGGGCCATGGTGAAGAAGCCATCCGGGTGCCCATCTACGATAACGTTGTTGCCTCCAAGTAATCCAGTGTCCCGTTTCTTTTGACACATGCTGCCCGGTGTCAGAGAGTCAATGCACACCAGACTCCCAGAACTTAGCGTAGACTTAAGCCCGATCAGAATCTCTGCAAGAGAGGAGCGCGGATACAAACCACCGAACAGGCCAGGGCCACAACTTCCTCCATGCTCCCTGACAAGCAGGTGGGACCTTCTCCTGTTGTTCCCATCCAAGTAAAGGGAGTCTACACCAAGGCCCTTCTGGATACTGGAGCTTAAGTGACCCTTCTCTACAAAGACTTCTATGACAGGCACCTCAAGCACCTGGAGATATGGGGCATTGGGACTCAGAACTTCCCCTATGATGGCTATCTACTGGTCAAGCTGACCTTCGATCCCTCCGTGGCTGGGAAAGCCGAGACTTTTGACACTCGGGCAGTGGTCTGTCCTCGCCCACCAGGGCCAGTAAGAGTTCTCTCATCATAGGGACCAATACTGATCCTGTCAGAAGGCTGTTGACACCTCTTTGTCTGGAGCCGGGCACTTCAACTACAAGTGTGCACCCCATGCTGACACAAGCCTACCAGTGCCTGGTACAAGAACAGAAAGCCCCAGCTAAAGGTGTGGGAAAGATCTGGCACTTGGACTGGTGTGAGAAAGTGTTACAGCCTGGTAAAGTGGCCTGTTTACTAGCATCTGTCAAGCTAAATTGGAAGCAACCAGGCCCTTTCATTGTCCTTGAAGCAGACGGACAGAGAGAAGACATGGGAGTGGAGATAATTCCCGAGGTGGTTTCAACCAAAGGGTTGCAAAGAAGTCACAGGAAGATCTTGGTTAGTGTCTGCAACATAAAAACCTTGCCAGCGAAGATGCCAGCTCAGATGTTGCTGGGACAAGTGAATTCGGCCACCCCAGCCCTGATGTCTGATTTGGTGGGGGGAGCAAAGGATGGGATCTCTGTGAAGGAGTTCTATCCGAAGAATACTCCTCTTTTGCCTGAATGGAAAGAAAGGGCCAAGGCTCAGTTCCTGAGACGGCAGGCTGCATTCTCCAAAAGTGAATTTGATGTGGGGTATGCAAAAAGTGCCCAATACCGGATCCATCTCTTCAAGTGCATAAGCCATTCCGGGAAAGAGTTTGATGGATTCCTTTAGGGGACTTGGAGGATCTGCGTGAACAACTGGCAGAGTTGAAGAGGGCAGGTATCGTCCGAGAGTCCCAGAGTCCATACGCTTCCCCAATAGTGGTGGTACGGAATTGACTACCGGACGCTGAACCGAAGGACCATTCGTGACCAATATACCACCCCAAGGATAGAAGATGCCTTACAGAGCCTGTCAGGAGCAATATGGTTCAGCATGCTGGATTTAAAGAGTCAGTATTACCAAATCCCCATGCACCCTGAGGATCGGGAGAAGACCATTATTATTACCCCGGAGGGGATCTTTGAATTAGACTGTATGCATCAAGGTGTCAGAGAAACAACCAGTTCAGCCGTGTCCCCGCACGCATGCGCGGTGGAACGGCGATTCGGCACATGCGCGTTCGTGGCCCGATGGAACGTCGCGCACGCATGCGTGCTAGTGCACGCCCAATCAGCATTCTGGCTGGCCTATATAAGGCTGCCCAGGTACTCTGACAGATTGCTGGTTGGTCATGTTTTGGACTAGTTACTCCTGTGCTAGACCCTCAGCCTGCACCCTGAACCAGACTTCTGCCTCCTTGTTCTGATCCCTGTTTGCGCTCTGGACTTGTATCTCCAGCTAGGGTCCTGCAAAGAGCTGCACCCATCTGTGTTTGACCCTGAGCCTGCTCTTGTTGTATTACCTTCTTGTCTTTGCACAGCTGTTCAGCTCTACCAAGATCACCTTGCAAGACCTACCCATCCTGCTGGTAGCCAGTGCCTCTTTGTGCCATTCAACGCCTGTATCATCTCTAGGGGGCGAAGTGCACCTAGTCGCAAGGGTGAACCGCTCTCGGCACCTCGGCAAGTACACACCTGACAGTGACACAAGGCCTGTCTGGTGCCCCAGCCACCTTCCAAAGGCTAATGGAGAAGACCGTGGGTGACATGAAACTGATCGAGGTGTTGGTGTACTTAGACAACATCATCGTTTTCGGCCCTGGAAGAGCACGAAGAGCATATGGAGAAGGTCCTGAAGAGACTGCATGATGAGGAGGTTGAAGCTGTCTCTGGAAAAGTGCCAGTTTTACCAACCGTCAGTCAACTACCTTGGCCATATTGTGTCTGCCAACAAAGTGGCCACCGACCCCCAGAAGCTGAAAGCTGTCACCTCCTGGACGAGGCCTACCAACGTGACTGAGCTTAGGTCATTTCTGGGATTCTGCTCTTATTACAGAAGATTTGTCAAGGGATTCGCTAAGACGCTGACCCTGATCTGGCAAAGCCTGTCAGACCAGCTGGAGGGCCCAGAAAACCCAGAGAGTCCATTCAGGAACAATGGACTCCGAAGTGTGAAGAGGTTTTAGGCAGCTGAAGTGAAGCCTAACAACCGCTCAAGTTCTGGCCTATGCAGATCGAACCAAGCCATATGAGCTACATGTTGACGCCAGTCGAGATGGGTTAGGTGGGGTGCTATATCAAGAGCATGACGGTCATCTACGGCCTGTTGCCTACATGAGTCGGAAATTGGCCCCCCGCCGAGAAGAACTACCCCATGCACAAACTTGAGTTCCTGGCCTTGAAGTGGGTGGTGGTGGATAAGCTGAGGGATTATCTATATGGAGCGGAGTTCGTGATCAAGACTGACAACAATCCTCTCACCTACATCCTCACTACCACCAAGTTGGATGCCACGGGTCACAGATGATTGGCTACTCTATCTCTGAAATTATGTGAGATCTAACGTTAAAACCACTTGATCTTACCGGATCTATCGAATATCTATTAGCCTGAATGATTTTTGGCCAGAAAATTTGATAAGGGGGGGCCAGCCCCCCTCATTAATCACTTAGTAAGTCTCTAATTATGTGAGATCTAATGTTAAAACCACTTGATCTTACCGGATCTAACGAATATCTATTAGCCTGAATGATTTTTGGCCTGAAAATTTGATAAGGGGGGGCCAACCCGTCCTTATGTACCACCTAATATCAGTATTTTTATGTTGAATATCTCTGAAATGATGTGAGATCTAACATTAAAACCACTTGATCTTACCGGATCTAACGAATATCTATTAGCCTGAATGATTTTTGGCCAGAAAATTGCATGTGGGGGGGCCAACCCGTCCATATGTACCACCTAATATCAGTATTTTTATGTGGAATAACTCTGAAATTATGTGAGATCTAACGTTAAAACCACTTGATCTTACCGGATCTAATGAATATTTATTAGCCTGAATGATTTTTGGCCAGAAAATTTGATAAGGGGGGGCCAGTCCCCCCTCATTAATCACTTAATAAGTCTCTATGTGGGATCTAACGTTAAAACCACTTGATCTTACCGGATCTAACGAATATCTATTAGCCTGAATGATTTTTGGCCAGAAAATGTAATAAGGGGGGGCCAGCCCGTCCATATGTACCAACTAATATCAGTATTTTTATGTGGAATATCTCTGAAATTATGTGAGATCTAACGTTAAAACCACTTGATCTTACCGAATCTAACGAATATCTATTAGCCTGAATGATTTTTGGCCCGAAAATGTAATAAGGGGGGCCAACCCGTCCTTATGTACCACGTAATATCAGTATTTTTATGTGGAACATCTCTGAAATTATGTGAGATCTAATGTTAAAACCACTTTATCTTATCGGATCTAACGAATATATATTAGCTTGAATGAATTTTGGCATGAAAATTTGATAAGGGGGGTCCAACCCGTCCTTATGTACCACCTAATATCAGTATTTTTATGTGGAATATCTCTGAAATTATGTGAGATCTAACGTTAAAACCACTTGATCTTATCGAATCTAACAAATATCTATTAGCCTGAATCATTTTTGGCCAGAAAATTTGATAAGGGGGGGGCCAATTTTTTTTTTATAACAACCTGGAAGAGAAAGGCATAATGAGCTAATATGACTAGCATAATAGCTCATTATGCATCACTTACCTTAGGTCGGGGCCCCCAAAGCCGTCCTCGTCTCCCTCTTCAACCGCATCCATCGCTGCGGCGATAGCCGGAAGGTTACTTCCGGCTATCGCCGCACCAGCCAATCACAGCGCCGCTCCGGCGCTGTGATTGGCCGGAGCGGCGGAGACGTCACTCTGCGCATCCGCGCGAGAGATGTCACATTCGGCTACGCCCAGCGATTGCTGGGAAGTAGCCGATTTTGTGAATGGGATTAACCCCATGAATGCGCCGTTGTCTACGGCGCGCATGCGCCGTAGACAGCGGCGCCTGTCATTTTTAGTAAATATCTCCTAAACCGTGTAGGTTTAGGAGATATTTCTTGCACCTACAGGTAAGCCTTAATCTAGGCTTACCTGTAGGTGCAAGTTGAAAAAGTGGGTTTACAACCACTTTAATTAGTCTCTAATTATGTGAGATCTAACGTTAAAACCACTTGATCTTACCGGATCCAATAAATAGCTTCCAAAATAGCTAACTGTTTGGTCAATTTTTTGATAAGGGGGGGCTGATGATGGGTTAGCCCCCCCAGCAAATAACTGTTAATATTGCTTCTTCTGTGTGAGATCTAATGCAAACAACGGTTGATCTAACCTGATCTAACAAAGATCTAACAAACCGCATAAGATATTTTCAAAAATATTGATAAGGGGGGGGGGGCTAACAACCCGGCAGACATAGATAGATAGATAGATAGATAGAGAGATATAGATAGATAGAGAGATATAGATAGATAGAGAGATATAGATAGATAGAGAAATATAGATAGATAGTGTAAGGGGGTAAACTCAGCAGCGGGTGTGTGTAACCCCCTGGATGGGTTCAGCACACAAAAACAGGCACAGCAGACAGTGGTAGGAGAAAACAAAAAGGTGTGGTTTTATTTGAACTATATACAGACAAAAAAAATACAGCAAAAACAAAAGAAACAGGAAAAGAAATCCTGGTCAACTTGACCGCTCACTACACACGTTGGTGTCCCTAACTAACAACTGGGTACAGCCTTGTGCTGTCCCAGTCCCTAGCTCCCTGCTTTTAGAAGTTCTTAGCAATAACCACACAGGCTTTGGCTCACCGCACAGAGATCACACTCCCCAGACTATCCACACAGATCTGGTTCCAGGTTGGAGCATCTCCCTTAGCATGCTGGGAGTTCTTGTAGAGGCCCTAATGAGCCCACTTACTTCAGCTGGGCTCATTAACTCTTCCCCTGCAAGACTCCCAGCACTCCCCCTAGTGGTATAAATCGGCATAAAGCCTGAATCTAGGACATATATACCTTCCATCCTGGATGCAACCTGGTGATTTTACCTGCCTGCTGTCACAATAGATAGAGACAGACAGATAGATAGATAGATAGATTAGATATAGATAAAAAAAAAAATATATATATATATATATATATATATTGTGACAGCAGGAAGGTAAAGTCACCTGGTTGCATCCAGGGGGGGTAGATATATTTCTCCCAGATTCAGGCTTTATGCCGACTTATACAACTAGGGAGTTGATGAAGCCCAGCTGAGGCTAGTGGGCTCATGGATGACTCATACCTCTAGGGAGAGGGCTGGGCGTCGTGCAGGCAGGGAGTTGATGAGACCAGCTGAAGCTTGTCAGCTCATTTAAAGGCCTCTATAAAAACTCCCAGATTCATTAGGTGTTTGCTCATGCCTGGAACCAGACCTGTGTGGACTGTCTAGGGAGAGTGAACCCCTGTGCGGTGAGGCAAAGCCTGTGTGGCTATTTGTTTGGACTTTTACTAAACCAGGGACTTAGGGACTAGGACAGCACCAGGCTGATCCCAGTTGTTAGTTTAGGAAACCTGCATGTTTAGTCAGAGGTCAAACTGACCAGGATTTATTTTGTTTATGTTTCTTTTTGGCTTTGCTGTGTTTTTGTCACTGTACATAGAGAAATAAACCGCACCTTTTGATTTTGAAAACCACAACCTCCGTCTGCTGGCCCTGTTTTTGTGTGGGGAGCCCAACCAGGGGGTCACACACACCCGCTACCGAGTTAACCCCCTCACAGTTGGTGGAGAACCAGTGGCAGTTTTTTTTAAGCCAGCATGGAGGAGATACTGAAACAGCTGGCTCTAGCAAATGCCAATCAACAGCAGACAAATGCAGGTTTGCAAAGGAGCCTTGCAGCCCAGCAGCAAGCTCATCAACAAGCCCAGCAGCAATCTGAGGCCCGCTTCATAGACCTGTTACAGAAGCAAGAGCAGAGACTACAACAAATGGAAGCAGTAATGCAGCAACGTCCGCAGACCAGTGAGGAAAGCCGTCCCACTAATACCGCGTCCTTTGGGGTGAGTCGTTTATTGACAAAAATGACTGGAGAGGATGATCCAGAGGTATTTTTGACCACATTTGAAAGGACTGCTGAAAGAGAAAAGTGGCCTGAGGAGCAGTGGGCTGGACTGGTGGCTCCTCTGTTAACTGGTGAATCGCAGAAGGCTTACTATGACCTAGAGCCTGACCAAGCAAAAGACTATGTGATGCTAAAAGCTGAAATATTGGCAAGGCTGGGTGTCACCCTGGCTGTCCGGGCTCAGCGTGTGCATAACTGGACTTTCCAGCTTGGAAAACCCCCCAGGTCTCAAATGTATGATCTCATTCACCTGAGCAGGAAGTGGCTACAGCGAGAGACTTTGTCCGCACCAGAGATTGTGGAACGTGTTGTAATGGATCGGTTTTTGAGAGCTCTTCCTACTGCCATCCAAAAGTGGGTAAGCCATGGAGACCCAGAGACGGCCGGTGGTCTTGTGGATCGTGTAGAGAAATACTTGGCTACAGAGAACCTGACGGCCTCTTCCAGAGACTCTCGGACTTTCCACCCTAAGACCAGACCATCCCCAGGGGCGGATAAGAGGATTCCAAGGGGTGAGGGTGGAGAGAGTGAGAGGGTGGGAGCTCTACCCAAAGTTTGGCGAGAACAGCCTGGGAAGTCAGGGGCTCAAGAGGCAGCCAAATGGATTGTTTGCTACCGCTGCCGGCAAGCGGGACATATTGCAGCAAATTGCCCGGTTGTGGAGGAACCCATGCAATGTGACTTTCTGATGGACAGACGTCAGTCGCTGTGTGCGACAGTCGCATGCACTGCCATTCGGGGAACTGAGAAACATTTATGCAAAATGTGTATTAATGGTAGAAATGTTGTGGTATTACTGGATTCAGGTAGCCTTGTGACCCTGATAAAGGCTGAATTAGTTAAAACAGAGGTCTCTGGGAATAGCAAGGTAGCTGTTATTTGTGTGCATGGGGACACCCGAGAGTATCCAGTGACTACAGTGTGTTTCGAGACCCCCAAAGGTACCCTCTCTCATCCAGTGGGGTTAGTATCTCAATTACCGCATGATGCCATTGTGGGAAGGGATTTTCCGAAGTTCTGGGAACTGTGGGATGATCCTGAGCCCCCCACTGGTGCCCCTATGTACCAGGAATGTGATAGCCAGAACTCCTCTGAGAGTGGTGAGGACTCTCCAGAATTTCCCTTGTCAGTATTGGCAGGGGAGACTCAAGAAACTGGAGAGGAGCCCACCTCCTCAGACGAAAACCTACCGTCTGTGGAGTTTTCTGATCTGGAGGTTCACAGGGAAAATTTTGCCACAGAACAGTTAAAAGACCCCGCCCTAATAAAGGCACGGGAAAACGTAGTGGAAATAGATGGCGAGTTAGTGAACCCAGATAATACCTGCACTTACCCATACTTCAGCGTAGAGAAGGACCTACTGTATCGGGTGGCAAAAAGGGCAGAAGAAACCGTTGAGCAGCTTGTGGTGCCCAAACCTTACAGGAAGTTGGTGTTGGAGTTGGCCCATGGGCACATTCTTGGAGGTCATCTGGGGACAGAGAAAACCCGAGAGAGGGTATTACAGAGATTCTATTGGCCTGGAGTGATGAAGGACATAGAAAATTATTGTTCCTCCTGCCCTGTGTGTCAGAGGTCGGCCCCGATGCCACATTTCCGTAGCCCGCTGGTCCCTCTACCCATCATTGAAGTCCCATGAGGTAAATTACGCCACGGTTGAAAAGGAGTGTTTAGCGGTGAAGTGGGCTCTAGATTCCCTTCGGTACTATCTGCTAGGTAGGCACTTTGACATGGTTACGGATCACGCTCCGTTAAAGTGGATGGCTCAAAACAAGGAGACAAATAGAAGAGTGAATAGGTGGTTCCTGGCCCTACAGGAATTCAACTTCACAGTAAAGCATCGCCCTGGCGTTCAAATGGGGAATGTGGATGCTTTGTCTCGAGTACATGAATGCCTGATTGCTGGTGTTCCAACCCCAAGGTTAAAACAAGAGGGGGGGGTATGTGACAGCAGGAAGGTAAAGTCACCTGGTTGCATCCAGGGGGGTAGATATATTTCTCCCAGATTCAGGCTTTATGCCGACTTATACAACTAGGGAGTTGATGAAGCCCAGCTGAGGCTAGTGGGCTCATGGATGACTCATACCTCTAGGGAGAGGGCTGGGCGTCGTGCAGGCAGGGAGTTGATGAGACCAGCTGAAGCTTGTCAGCTCATTTAAAGGCCTCTATAAAAACTCCCAGATTCATTAGGTGTTTGCTCATGCCTGGAACCAGACCTGTGTGGACTGTCTAGGGAGAGTGAACCCCTGTGCGGTGAGGCAAAGCCTGTGTGGCTATTTGTTTGGACTTTTACTAAACCAGGGACTTAGGGACTAGGACAGCACCAGGCTGATCCCAGTTGTTAGTTTAGGAAACCTGCATGTTTAGTCAGAGGTCAAACTGACCAGGATTTATTTTGTTTGTTTCTTTTTGGCTTTGCTGTGTTTTTGTCACTGTACATAGAGAAATAAACCGCACCTTTTGATTTTGAAAACCACAACCTCCGTCTGCTGGCCCTGTTTTTGTGTGGGGAGCCCAACCAGGGGGTCACACACACCCGCTACCGAGTTAACCCCCTCACAATATATATATATATATATATATATAGTAATATCCTCACCCGAGCCCTTGTTTGCCAGCAGTAAGTAAAAGTAAGTAAGTAAGCAGTAAGTAAAAAGGAAATCTTTTTTAACTGGCAGCTTAAACCCAACAGGAGTTTTAAATCTTCCCCAATCTGTCCAAAACTGGAATCGTTTGGTTTAATATACACTTTAACCACTTGACCTCCGGAAGATTTATGACCATGCCACTTTTTGCGATACGGCACTGCGTTACTTTAATTGACAATTGTGCGGACGTGCGACGCTGTACCCAAATAATATTGATGTCCGTTTTTCATCACAAATAGAGGTTTCCTTAAGTGGTATTTGATCACTTCTGCATTTTTTTTTCTTACGCTATAAACAAAAAGAGACCGACAATTTAGAAAAAAAAAAAAAAAAAACATTTTTTTTCTTTCTGCTAGAAAACATATCCAATAAAAAAATTGGGGAAAAAAACCAAACTTCTTCATCAATTTAGTCCAATATGTATTCTGCTACATATTTTTGTATTTTTGGTAAAAATAAAATAAACAATGAGCGTATATTGATTGGTTTACACAAATTTTATAGCGTCGACAAACTATGGGATATATACAGATTTTTTATACAAGTAATGGCGGCAATCGGCGACTTTTAGTGGGACTGCGATATTGGGGCGGACATTCTGACACTAACCGACACTTTGCGGGTACCAGTGACACTAATACAGTGATCAGTGCTAAAAATATGAACTGTCACTGTACCAATGACATTGGCTGGGAAGGTGTTAAAGATCTAAGGTGATCAAAGAGTTAACTGTGTGCCTAGCCAGTGTTTATGTGTAAAATGTGTGCTGCTTTAACTAATGGAAGGCATTGATCCATGTTCCTACTTTGCAGGAACACAGAATCTATCCCTTCCCCCCTGTCAGAACGGCAGTATGCCTCGTTTACATAGGCAGATCCCTGCTCTGTGTTGTTTACCGATGATCGGTCGGTGGGTGCCGGCGGACATTGAGTGCCTGGCACCCGCAGATTGGCTTCTGCTGTGAAGCGACACACCAGACCTCCTGCGGGCAGAAGTGCAGGATCACCTATATATACATTGTCTGGCGCACAGCTACCATCCTGTAGCAGTAAAACTGCTATAGGGTGTTCAGCAAAAGGTAAACGTGGAAAAAAGGAAGCCACTGCCCCACCTATAACTGGCCATTGCAGCAAGCAGCATTGGAAGGCAACATATGTTAGGAAAAAAGCCAAGGAAATCTCCAAGCTCACTTACCGACGAGCTAGCAGACAACCAAATTGACCTGTATAACAGTATGCAATAAAAAATAGGATTTTTTGTACTCCATGTAAAATCCTTTTCTCTGACGTCCATGCACTGACACAGCATCTTCAATCTAGACAAAGTGGGTTATGTTCCTGCTCATAGGAGAAGACTAGACAGAATGTTAGATGTTTTAACATACATTCCATTACCAGAGCTGAACAGCCCCGCATCAAAGCAGTACAAACACAAAAAAGGAGGGGTGGGTGCTGCGTCAGTCCATGGACGTCAGAGAAAAGGATTTTACAGTGAGTACAAAAAAATCCTATTTTCTCTTACCGTCAATGGACTGACACAGCATCTTCAATCTTGACAAAGTGGGATGTCCCAAAGCAGTGTCAAAGAACGAGGGGTGGGAACAGTATCAAGGAAAAACCAAACTACACCCCAAACAAGCAGAGCTCCTCAACGGAGGAGATGCAACTTTAAACAGCCGCCTGCAAAACCTTGCGGCCAAAGGAAGCATCAGAAGATGCAGCCACATCAACCTTATAAAACTGTGAAAAGGTATGTGTGGACGACCAGGTCGCTGCCTTGCACACTTGTGCAACAGACGCTTGATGTCGGAAAGCCCAGGAAGTACCAATTGCCCTGGTTGAATGCGCCATAACCGGAAAGGGAGGCGCCCGCCCCTTAAGGGTATAGGCCTGTATGACCGATTGGCCCTGGTTTGGACCAGACACAGACACAAACAGCGAGTCAGACTTCCGAATCGAAGCTGTAGCAGACAGGTACACCCGCAAGGCACGTACCACATCCAACATGTGGAGCGCAAACTCTCTGAGATGCGAAGGACGCGGACATAAAGACGGAAGTACGATGTCCTCATTAAGGTGGAAGGCCGAAACCACCTTCGGGAGAAAAGAAGGCTGAGGGCGTAACACTGCCTTATCCTTATGGAGGACCAAGTATGGCGGTTTGCAAGACAAGGCCACCAATTCAGAAACCCTTCTGACAAAAGTAATGGCTACTAGGAAAGCCACCTTCTGAGACAAAGTTAAGAGAGGAATCTCTCTGATGTTCTCAAAAGGAGGTTCCTGAAGAACCGAGAGCACCAAATTCAAATCCCAAGGAGGAAGAGGTGGTTTAATAGGGGGCAGCACATGGCGGACCCCCCCTACGAAGGTACTAATCAAAGAATGGCCCACAAGCGGCCACTGAAAGAGAATAGCTAACGCCAAAATGTGACCCATAATGGTGCTTAAAGCAAGCTTTTTGTCCACACCGCGCTGTAAAAACAGCAGGGTCCTGGGAACGGAATACATCCGTGGACGCCAATCCAGCTCCTCGCACATAGCGATGTAGGCTCTCCAGGTACGGTGGTATATGTTCCTGGAGGATAATTTCCGTGCCCTCAGCATGGTCGAGATGACCGTATCTGAGAGACCACGGTCCTTCAGCACCTGGCTTTCAATAGCCATGCCGTTAAAGCCAGCGACTGTAAAGCAGCATGAAGTATGGGACCTTGAGACAGAAGGTCCTCCCACACAGGCAGTCACCATGGAACGTCTGCCACTAGGTGCACAAGATCGGCGTACCAAGGACGCCGAGGCCAATCTGGAGCGATTAGGATCACTGGAATCCCCTCGGCCTCCACCCTGCGAAGAAGGCGAGGAAGCAACTTCAGTGGAGGATAGGCATAAATCAACCGATACCGACCCCACGGGGCCACCAACGCATCTGACACATCTGCCCGGGGATCCCTGGACCTGTCCACGAATCACAACACCTTGCGATTGAGTCGAGAGGCCAATAGGTCCACATCCGGCCTGCCCCACCTCCGGCAAAGGAGGTGAAACACCTCCGGATGCAAGGACCATTCCCCCTGGTCCAACATCTGGCGGCTCAGATAGTCGCCTGCCAGTTGTCCACTCCTGGAATGTAAACGGCCGACAGAGCCAGCACGCTTCTTTCCGCCCACCTCAGGATGTGAGCGACCTCGGACGCCGCAGCTGAGCTCCGAGTTCCCCCCTGATGGTTGACATAAGCCACCGCCGTGGCGTTGTCCGACTGGATCCTGACTGAGCGTCCCTGCAGTCTCCTTGACCACGAGGAGAGGCACAGTCTGATTGCCCGGAGTTCCAGGACATTGATCGGCAGACGGGACTCATCCGGAGTCCAGAGCCCTTGAGCTAACAGAACTCCCCAGACTCCGCCCCAGCCCGAAAGACTGGCGTCCGTCGTGATCACAGTCCACTGGACAGGAAGGAACGACTTCCCTGACCGAATGGCCAGGGATCTCAGCCACCACATCAGGGATGCCCTGACCAGGTGACTCACCTGGATCTGACGATCCAGTGATAATGGAGACTTGTTCCAGCAAGATAGGATCTCCTTTTGTAAGACTCAAGTGTGGAATTGGGCATACGGCACCTCCTCAAAGGAAGCCACCATGAGTCCCAGGACACGCATGCAAAAACGGAGTGACGACCATTTGCGGGACATCAGCACTCGTACCGCAGATTGAAGAGTCTGTAATTTTTCTAAGGGTAGAAATACCCTCGCCTCCGAGGCGTCCAGGATCAATCCTAGGTACTCCAGATGCTGAGTCGGAACCAGGACCGACTTCTGAATGTTTAGCAGCCAGCCGAATTCTTGGAGATCCTGACTGGCTATCACCACATTTTCCTCTAATTCTGAACCAGAGTCTGCTCTTAGAAGATCGTCTAGATAGCCCACGATAGCAATGCCTCGCTGTCTCAGCAAAGCTAGAATCGGGGCAAGCACCTTGGTGAAAACCCGCGGTGCTGACGCCAACCCAAAGGGAAGAGCCACAAACTGATAGTGTTCTTCGCCTATCGCGAAGCGCAGAAACTTCTGGTGACCTGCGCAGATTGGGACATGCAAGTAGGCGTCCCTGATGTCCAAGAATGCCAGAAAATCCCCCGGGTGGAGCGCAGCAATCACCGAGCGAATGGATTCCATGCGGAATTTCCGAACCTTCACAAAGGTATTTAGAGCCTTGAGATTCAGAATTGGACGGACTCCGTCCTTCTTTGGGACCACAAAGAGATTCAAATAAAATCCCTGAAACCGGCACAATTACTCCGCACCTCAGCAAGTCCTGCACTGCCCCTAATAGGGCAGCCCGACGCGCTGGAAGGAGAGAGAGATTTGAGGGAAAGAATCTGTCTGGTGGCCAGGAAAGGAACTCTATCCTGTACCCCGAGGTAACCACCTCGCATACCCACCGGTCGGAGATCCGGGAGGTCCACCGATCTGCGAACCAGCGAAGCCGTCCCCCCACCCCAGAGTTGGGCGGGGGCAAGACTTCATGCGGTGGCGGACTTGGTAGCCTGCTTGGTTGGCTTACGCACCAAGGGACGCTTCTGTCCTCCAGGCATCTTGTCCGTCCGGGAGAACTTTTCCGCGGGATTTGACTGATGAAAAAAACCTCTTCTGAGTGGGAAAGGAAGGACCCGGCTTACGGCGCAGCTCCTTCGCCTTAGGAGGTTGAGGAAGAAGGGTGCTTTTACCCCCCGTGACATTTTTAATAATGTCACCCAGGGAAGCACCAAATAGCCTCCCGCCCTTGAAAGGCAAATCCGTCAGAAGCTTCTTAGAGGCCAGGTCAGCAGACCAGCATTTCAACCAGATTAGGTGGCGCAAAACCACCGCAGACACTGAGGCCCTAGAAATTAGGGGGGCAACGTCCATAGTGGCATCGCACACATACACCAGGCCCTGTACCATTTGGTCTGCCAATGTAATGAATTCTGGAGGAAGATTATGCTCCTGCACATACTGTTGCATAATCTTTGCCCATTCCGTGAGCGTCTGAGTCACCAGGGTCGCTGTTACCAGAGGACGCAGCGCGGACCCCAGCATGGTGAACATGGCTCTGCTCACCATTTCCGACTTCCTATCAGTGGGGTCCTTAAAAGCAGGGGTCCCCTCAACCGGCAGAGTTGTGGCTTTATTCAACCGGGCGACCGGGGGGGTCGATCACCGGAGGAGAGGCCCATTTTTTATCAGGATGTCCTCAAAGGGGTACCTAACAGCCAGACGCTGCGAGACCGCAAAGGCCTTCTGTGGTTTGTTCCATACCTGGTCTATGAATCTGTCAAAAAAATGTGCATAGGGAAAAAACTTTTTAAAAGGCTTAGCTTGAAAAGAACCAAAGGAGACCGACTCCACCACAGGTTCGCAGCATCCAGCTTGAGAGTGTCCCTCACAGCATCAATGAGTTCACTCACAAGTGTCCTGTCATGTACTGACCCAGATAAGGAGTCTTCCTCACAAGGAATGTCCTGGTCACAATTATCAAAAAATTCTGAGTTAGGGTCCTGTGCCGCAGCAATGCCCATATCTGAATGAGAGCACTCCCCTGGAGATAGTGGGGGGAGAGGACACTTAATAGCCCCCTTGCACTCGCACGCCGCTTCCATCCTGGCAACAAATGATTCCAGGACTGCCGACAACTGTTCCATAGGGACCGCAGGTGCAGCAGCACTGCCAGTTGCTTCTGACATGACAGGGGAATCAGGTGACAGACTCCATGATACCACCCTCTGAGACTATGTCCATATGAGGCACAAAGTCCACCCTCCGACTGCACTGACTGTGGGGGGTTACCCAGGGGACTCACCAACCCGGCTAGGATCGCTCAGTTCCGCTGCCTGTCTACAGCGCGGCTCCACGAGTGAGCAGTGAGGAGACTGAGGAGAATTGCGCTGTCCAATGAGTGATGGAGGCCAACCCAGCGCAAAAAGCGTGCGCGGCTACAAGAAAATGGCCGCCGCAATGATAAGCGCGCCCCAGGCGGCTACGGCAAGATGGCCGCCAATGCGGTTTTCAATAGTAAAATAAAACACAGTAAAAACATGGCGCTGAACGACGCGCAAGGCCCCCGCTGACACAGCTAATCCCCCACACCTCATGCAGATCCCCACCAGGACAGAGAGACCCCCAGGCACCCCCAGTCAGCGCACCATAGTGTAGGTGACAGAGAGTAGTAAAAACACAAGGGGGAGACAGGGAAACCCCCCTACCATAGGAACACACAGCATGTACTCACCTGCTGAGGCAGGGAACAGTACTTACCCGACCAGCTAGGACCCACTGGTGTGTTTCTGACAAGCATATCACAGTGCAGTACTGAGTAGCTGTCGGCCAGTCCACCGCGAAAGATACAGCAAAACTGTTCAATCTTTTGTGGACCCTGGAGCAAAAGCTCACCGGCCACCCCTGGAGCCATGGGGTATGTCGTGAACTGATCTCACGCAGAGCGAGGATCAGCACGCTTGATGGTCGGACTGGGAAGACTACGAGGATAGCGAACTACCCAACCTGTTGATAGAAGAATCTCAAAAATAAAATAATAAAAGTCCAAAAAAAGACAAAAACATTTCTTCAAGAGACTGGCTCTGAAGAGAGCCCCGTCCTCTCCTCTGCTAGGCAGAAAAAAACTGAGGCTGCTGGCTGCAAGTAGGAGGGTTATGTCCGGAGGGACCGCCCCCTGGGCAGGGCTGTTCAGCTCTGGTAATGGAATGTATGTTAAAACATCTAACATTCTGCCTAGTCTTCTCCTATGAGCAGGAACATAACCCACTTTGTCAAGATTGAAGATGCTGTGTCAGTCCATTGACAGTAAGAGAAACATTGGTTTAGTCTGCACACATTTGCAAATACATGCGTAAGCTACAGAGCTCCACCAAGGCACCCTGGTATCTGTAGTCCTATCACTAGCTTATGAGTGACTCCACAATGGAAGCACCTGCATTATGATGGACAGATGGAGGGCAGATGGACTGAAGGGAGTCCGTCCCTTCTTAAAGGTACAGGTGCACACTGAACACCCAGCACATAGCACAATGGCTGCAAAGGTGTCAGTACGTTGCCTGTCAAATATAACAATAATCCAAAAAAGAAAGCCACTGCCCCCACCTATAACTATAACTTTTATTTTATAGGATATTTTGGGCGGGGGGGCATTTTATTCTGGGTTCTTTGTATTTCTGTTTTACCCCTTTTTTGGGTAATGATGTCCTAGGGACGAAACACGTGGGGAGAACTCCATTATTGCCACATCTTTTGCATAAAGCGCTTGTATATCAACTTAAATGGAAGTGTTCCTGCTACATTAAAATCTTGATACTCAATACAGAGTTACGCTATGTGGCCGTTTTTTTCTTCCTATTTATGACACATACCCTTCCATATTGACCTGGGATTTCCCTGACCATCATGCCCTGCGAGATTACCTGTTAATCAGCTATCCTCTTCTGTGGCATATTCTATCCTGCTGGCGTTTGGTCACTCTTGATACAGCAATTGGAGAAACACACAGGATTGTACCGGGTCCATCGTGGTTCCACCACACAAAGCCTGTTTGACCCATTTGAGCGTACGCTCTCCTGGGTTCAAGCATTCTGGTAAGCCCCTTACCTATCGGTGGTGGTTTCTTTTTACTTTATCCACTTCAACATTTGTTCACCTTCAGCATTTCAATTTTGTTTGAATTTATCACCAAGTTTTGATTCTGTCTATATTCAAGTTTGATCACTTCAAAGATAGACATTTGTGTACTTTTGCACCCTTTGAATCTTCTACATATGGTCATTTAACTTTACATTTATGTGGACAGTCATATTTTCTTTTGTCACATTTGAGATTTGAGCACCATAATAATTTATGTTTCAAGGCATTTATTCATTTTGATTACCGCTACACTTTTTGTTCCCACTTTTTGCTATTTGTCTTATTGTTGTGTTAGCGGCTTATCTACAGGGCAGCGCAGAATTATTCTGTATACCACCCCTTTTTTGTGCATTTGATCATATTTGTTTACTGTTAGCCTAGGGCTGACACTTGTGCGTGCCCATTTGTGCTTGCACATTGCAGGTACAGCAGCCCAGGACTCTGTGCAGGCCAGTCAAGTTCCTCCACCCCAAACTCGCTCATCTATGTCTTTATGGATCTTGCTTTGTGCACTGGTGCGCAGTCATGTTGGAACAGGAAGGGGCCATCCCCAATCTGTTCCCACAAAGTTGGAAGCATGATATTGTCCAAAATGTCTTGGTATGCTGACAACTTAAGATTTCCCCTCACTGGAACTCAGGGGCCAAGCCCAACCCCTGAAAAACAACCCCACACCTTAATCCCCTCTCCACCAAATGATTTGGAACAGTGCAAAAAGCAAGGTCCATAAAAACATGGATGAGCGAGTTTGGGGTGGAGGAACTTGACTTGTCTGGCCTGCACAGAGTCCTGACCTCAACCCAATAGAACACCTTTGGGATTAATTAGAACAGAGACTGTGAGCCAGGCCTTCTCATCTAACACCAGTGCCTGACCTCACAAATGTGCTTCTGGAAGAATGGTCAAACATTCCCATAGACACATTCCTTAACCTTGTGGACAGCCTTCCCAAAAGAGTTGAAGCTGTTATAGCTGCAAAGGGTGGGCCAACTCAATATTGAACCCTATAGACTAAGACTTGGATGCCATTAAAGTTCATATGTGTCTGTAAAGGCAGACGTCCCAATACATTTGGTAAAATAGTGTATGTGCACCTAGGCTAATCGTAGCAACCTCTACTGTAGGTAGGTGCTAGAATAGAATTTTTGCAAGGGAAACTGTAAGTGCAAGTAAATTTAGGCAGGCCTAAGCTTCATGTTAGGCCTGCTTGTTTTGATCTGGGGGCAGGGAGTGGTTAGTTAACGCATACTGTTAGACAGGTTAATTGGTTGTCTGTGAGCTGGTCGGTAAGTAGGCTTGGGTTTTTCCTGGGCATTCCCAAGACTTTGTTGTTTAGTGTAGCAGTGGGTGTGACCACCTGTGATCTAGTTCTGGGGCACCTCCCCTACTTCCAGGGAGAATGATCTGGGAAAGGGGCAGGGCACAGGACTGGAGTGAAAGGGAGCTCATGTAAGAAGCCCTGACCAATCCCCAATTCGAATTGTCAGGGGGCAGGCCTCCCATATAAGCTCGGGTCCCAGCCCACTGGGGAGAAGTTGTCGGCCGGGAGACGTTGAGAATGGAGCATTAGGCAGCAGCAGGGGCCCCACCCCCATCTGGGGGGGGGAGCAAGGCCTAGCGAAGGAGCCCGGGAGAGCTGGGAAGGAACTACATCCTTACACTGTCATGGATGGAGTATCCTGGAACAGAGGGACTGAAGAAGCTGTCGAAACATGTGACCAGATAAAGTTGTCCATCATGGACTCTGGGCAGGAGAAGGTCCGTGAGTGGACCACAGTGGATTACTGGATGAGGCATGCCAGGGGAGCTGGGTGCGAGGCCAGAGGAGAGACTGTGGGGAAAGTGTCAAATCGATGCGGCCTGTGGGCGCAGGATTTGCAGGCCGGACTAGCTGGGAACAGTTGTCCTTCAAGCAACACATGCTACTAAATTACTAGGCCGCCGGGGAGAGGTACTGCAGACCTCTGGCCTAGTAACAGCATGTAATATAGCCAGCCATTGAGACTGTTCAATTGCTCATAGAGGAGGATGTGACAGGAAAGATAATGATCTACAATGACGTTTGTGCAGGAGGAGAGATGTCCTGGGATCAACAGTCTGCAGGAGATATGCAGAGGAGGAGAAATAGTCTGCATGGTGATGCAGGGGAAGTGTCTGTAGATATTATCTGTGCATCAGTACTTCAAGGGTCAACCGAATTTCAAGTTCTTCAATATGATGACAATATGATATGATGGCAAAGCAACATGTTCGGAATTCCTGGATGTGCAGCCATTTCTTTTCTTACAACATGTTCTATGGGAATCTCATATCCCCTTTCCCCCCAACCAAGTTATATCCCCCGGGGAAAAACACTGACACAAACCTCGCCTGGCGTTTCGCCACAGACTCCTCTGTGGCGGAATCCAAATCTTCCTGAGCTATTTGGCCACCCAGACTCGATATGGTGGGCCCGTTTTGGAATAACACATGTAGCACACCCCTGTAGGAGCTGCTGGTTTAATTTTGGCTCTGTACTCTGCCTATCAACCCCTATAAATTGTCTCAGTTCCCCCTTGGCACAACTGGACAACAATGTGATTGTGGGCCCATAAAAGGCTCTAGAGGGCCACAATGATACCACACAACAATGAATGTAGTTAAGTATTGTTACCTTAGTGTGGTTTACCTGCCACACAGCTGCAAAAGACAGAGTCCCACACGAGATGCAGTTTAAACAAACGGTAATATGTTTACTTGGTAGAGAAAAATAGAATAGAGATTACATAAGCAACATTTGACTCAAACAGATCCCTGTGAAGAATCAAGTGATATACACATGCATAACAATTTTAGGGTGTCCCTATAATGAGGAACCCGATTAACCCAACCTAGAGTCAGACCTGGGTAAGTGCGCAGTGGAGGAATCTCCCAATGCAATAACGCCAGCAATGGGATACCTCTCCACCAAGTCCCACCCAGCTCACTGAAACACCAAAGCAGTAATCAAAGTAATACAAACAGTTGTGTCACATATATGAGTTTGCAAGCTATTTGGCTCCCTCTAGTGGGCAGCTCAACTGGTGCGTGTCCCGCTGTATCAATTTAAGGAAGGAACGGAACTGATGATTGTTTCTTCCAGCTTCCAGTAATCTTCTGCTAGCTCTGTTGGTGCACTTAGCTATTTGTAATCCAACAATAGGGTGAAGAAAATCAATCACTTGGTGTATAAAGTGGAGCGGTAACAGAAACGTCAGTTCTCCCACACCGCTATAACACTCCTGGGCATAAAGTGTCTCCACGGGCGGCAGTGCAGTGGCCCACGAGTATAAGTGAAACTATGCAAGTCACCTTCCTTCAACCCAGTTATGTTGGTGGGCAGGTGCCCTCTCAACAAATGAGGCCTCGCCTCGCCGATATGCTCCTTCGCGGTTCACAGCCTCCCTGCAAGTCGTGGTCCCTGGTCCTCTGCTCAGTCGCTCACAAGGAGCTGATGGATCGGTGACTCTAGACGCTGTGGAGTGTAGAGTGGACCCTCTTCCTGGTCCAATCAGCAGGGCGGTGACAGGAATCCCTCCATCAGGCGATTCGGTCTCCGTACTTTAGGCCCAGGCTTCTCAGGCCTAAGCACGCTCACTCCAGGCCTCCTCCCAGCTTGAAGATGCCCCGCCTTGCTTTAAATAGGTCCTCCCAGCAGGCCTTGCTTGGCGCCATACACTTTTGGTAGAACAGTGGTCTTTTGGGTAATGTAGTCTCAGTTCTATCCACGCCAACAAAGTATTTGTCTCTGACGCCACAATACCCACAAGGCTTTATCCAATAACTGAACCAGACAACATTAGTAGTCTAACATAAGACGTACACCGGAGGGAGCTAGATTCCTGATAGGCACAAACTGTAGTCTATAAGCTACGTGCAAACGTCACACCTTGCTACACACATCTCTCTCATATAGTTGAGGAGAATACTCTACTGCCATTTGAGACACTCAGGCTTAAATATGGTCTGGACAACAAGTTTTTCTTTAAATATCTCCCATTGAGAGATGCCCTTCAGGCACAGTTTGGGTCCTTGGCCGTAAAGCTCATGGAATCTTCTATTGAGGACCTCTTGTCATTTCCTGACATTGCCAAGCTGGTGACGACCTTTTATGGACGTCTTCAGGGGGTGGGAAGGGATCCCTTTCAGAATTCTCATCGCAAATGGCTGCTGTTTATGCCTGAGCTTTCTGAAGAGGATTGGGAAGAGGCAACTGAGGTATGTTTTCAGGATATTATTAGCACTGCTGATCTGCTAGTACAGTTCAAGTTTATACATCATCTACACTATACCCCAGCTAGGCTGGTTAAGATGGGCCTGGGCCGAGATATTGCATGTGTTAGATGTAACATGATCGCTGCTGATTTCTTTCATATGTTTTGGACTTGCCCGGGACTTTCAACTTTCTGGAAGGATTTATTTGCCTTTTTTGCCAACAAATTGCACCTGTGAATACCTCATACTCTGGAAGTTGGACTATTGGGAGTGCTGAATGACCATGTGCCTCGTACGCATGCCAGGACTCTGCTACGTATATTGCTATTTTATGCATGTAAAACCATTTTAATACATTGGAAGGACGTGGGCCCCCTTTCGGCTCATGCCTTTTTCCGCATTGTTCATGGTCTCCTCCCCAAATTTAAATTGATATACATGTAGCGGGGGTCCCAAATTTAGGGATTGCTATACCAAATTTAAGGGTGATTCGAGTGGTAGCTGGCTCGAATCTTTCAATTTGCTGGACTCTGCATTGCTGGAACTCATGTGGAACTCATAAAGGAACTCATGTGTAGGGTATAGCACAGTGCTACCTAGCTGGTTGTCCCAACCTGTTCCTGTTCCATTCCACTTATTGGGAAACAGCACAATTACAATATAGCAGTGCCATTACCCCCTTACCCAATATAATCTTCACTATTATTTGCCCTGCAAAGGACAAACCACAGGGGGGGCAGAAGCATACCACATCCATTTTGCACGGATACCCCAATTTTTACCTTTAGTCCTGGGACTGCAACTTCAGCCCTGGGCTCAGCACCTTTAGCTGGAGCCCACTTCGGGAGGAGGAATCCCAGGGTGCCGCCTTGCGAGGGGACCCGTTTCTAGAAGAGGAGAGTGGGGGAGGACCGTTCCGAAGGACTGGTGAGAGATCACAGTGAAGGAAGGGGCCCAGCAACTCTCTGGAGGGATGTCATCTATCCGAAAAACAGGGATCTAAACAACGGGACCATTAGGAGGTTTGGGACACTATAGATTCTGTAGCAGAGGATCTCCTGAACGCATCCATTATGAAATCTAATAGACTGTTCGAGTTACACGCCGGCTGCTAGTGCCTTTGGGTGACTATCCGGGTGAGCTGTACCCACTCGGGTTCGAGTGGCGAAGAAACAAGAGTGCCTGAATTGATCCATCTTCCTAACACCTTTCTCTTCTCCTCATTTGTGGATGTTCATGCATAAAGAAATAAACTCTATGTTGGAGTTGACGCTGGTGTGGACCTTGGAGTTACTTGGAGTATAGAGACTTTGTCCTTACATTCTAGGGATGGAAACCAACTCTGAGGGGGAACCCTGCTGCAAAGACCCGTAAGTGAAAACAAGTGTGCTTAATCTCTGCAACCCTGGGGGTACGGGCATGGTGGAGACTGTGCGCCTTCTTCTCCTGTGAACGAGCCAAAGAGTGGAGAAGGAGGGTCGGTGTGCTACATACAAAAGTAGGGCATGCCCTAAGAAGTTCACCAAAGTATGGCAACCATGGCTAGGCATTTTGAAGAACTTCTGGGGGGAGGTCCTCTCCTCACAGATATCTCAGTGATTTTTGGGGTGCTGTGCTTAGGTATTTCCTACTTGGTTACTATCGCTCTATCTGGGCAGGAATTGCTTTATATGAAACAAAAGTTTTATTGCCTGCGGGCCTCTAGAGTTATACTGCTGATGTGGGGTCGTTTGTGCTGTGAATTTGAGTGCGTGTGTGTGCGTGTGTGTGCGTGTGTGTGCGTACGTGTGTGTGAATGGTGATGATGTTTGTTTTTGGGGTACTTTTGTTCTGTACAGTCTGCTCATGTTTTCATTTATACACTGCCTGATTGTTGCAGTAGCTGCACTTGCATGTTGTAATGGCAGCCTGTACTGTTTTGCTTTTCTTCTGTTGTTTCTTTCCTAAAAACTTGAAAATAAAACACCTTTAAAAAAAAAAGAAAAAAATTATAAACAAAACAACGCAAATGACTGTTCATTGTCTCTGAGGTGATAAATGGAGGTAGGGCAGCAGGGACATATGGTGGATGTTAGTTACTAGTAGCAACCAAGGGCTACAGTCAAATTTTAACTTTATTTTGATTTTTTTTTTAAATTTGGGGGAGGTTGGGTTTTCTTGAAAACAAACATAAAATAAGTCAAAACCAACCAAAAACCATGGTAATTTCACTTTCCCCATTGGCAAAAAATTTTGACAAAATTTTGGGAAAATTAAAAACTCTCAGTTTCTTGCATCCCTTATTGTAAAGCCCTGTACACACGATCGGATTTCCTATGGTTTTTTAACTGATGGATTTTTCCATCGGAAAACCGATGAAGCTGACTTCCATCAGTCTTGCCTACACACCACCAGTCAAAAAACCGACCGTTCCAAACGCGGTGACGTAAAACACTCCGATGAGCCGAGAAAAATGAAGTTCAATGCTTCTGAGCATGCGTCGACTTGATTCTGAGCATGCGTGGGTTTTTTATCCGATGGAGTTCCCCACAGACGATAGTAATTTGCTATCGTTTTTTTAACCATCGGATACATTTAAAACATGTTCTATTTTTAACCACCGATGAAAAAAAGACCGATGGGGCCCATATACGATCGGTTTGTCCGATGAAAAAAGTCCATCGGACTGTTTTCATCGGTAAAACCTAACGTGTGTACAGGGCTCAAGTCTCACAACTGTTCAGTCTAGGTGCCTTAACATGCTAAAAGTATTTTAGAACCCCGGCAATCTCCAGGTTTAATCACAGGAAAAAGCAGCCGCAGCGGCGTGGGAACATAAATCTGCAAGAGGCATCTGCTTTGACTACGTGCTAGTAGACCGAGTAAAACCTTTTTTTTAATGCCAACAAAGCCTTTGGATGTCATCATCGTGTCCGTGGGGCTACATATAAACATTTTACAAAGTAACTTGGTTGTGTCAACTTCTAAAAGTAAATCACTGTTTTACTTTTACTAGCACCATAAAAAAAAAAACATTTACAGAGTATTAAAACCTTTACTGGGAAAGAATGGTATTTTTACAATTTGTTTCTAAAGAGACAATAAAGTAATAAAAGAAAAGGTTAGACACGGGAGGGATTCCCTCAAAAATCGCAGCAGACATTGGCAAGGATTCTCGCTTTAGGGGAATTACAAAACGTGAAGACATTCACCCAAAAAATATTTACTTTGTACACTAAAGATATAAAAAAAAGCAGAGTTTTTCAGGATAAACTTTCTGCCGTTTTAACAGGAAAAATTTAATTGCTACAAATATAATATAGTATAAAGCCAAATGTTTGTGGACCTGACCATCTCACCTATTTGAGCTTATTGGAAATCTCATTCCAAAACCATAGCCATTAAGGTTGGATGTGGTCATGTTGATGATGTTAATGAGGTCATGTTGAATGAGAAGACAATGCCTGTATATGGCAATCCAATTCACCCCAAAGGTGATCAATGGTGCCACAATTGGCAACTGAAGATTGGTAGGAGTTTGAGGACTCGTATATGCCCTTTAATCCCATTTTGGGACAAATTTATTGTTTTTTGATGGGAAAGGTGGGACCCTGATATGAAAGGGGGGCTTCTGATGGGAAAGGGGGAACTCTGATATGAAAGGGGGTCTTCTGATGGGAAAGGGGGGCTCTAGTGAGATGAGGGGCCTTCTAATGTGAAAGGGAAACTCTAATATGAAAGGGGGCTCTGATGTGTAAGGGGGGCTTCTTATGGGAAAGGGGCAAGCATCTGTTGTGAGCTGTGGGGCTTTGATGTGGTGGTGGGTTTCTATTGGGACCAGGGGACTTTGATGTGAAGGGGGGTTTCTGATGGGAAAGGTGGGACTCCTCTATGAAAGGGGGGTTTCTGATGGGAAAGGGGGAACTCTGGTGTGAAAGGGGGCTTCTGATGGGAAAGGGGGAACTCAGATGTAACAGGTGGGGACTCTGATGGGAAAGGGGGAACTTTGATGTGAAAGAGGGGCTTCTGATGGAAAAGGTGGGACTCATATGAAAGGGGGGCTTCTGATGGGAAAGGGGAACTTTGATGTAAAAGGGGGTTTTCTGATGGAAATGGGGAACACTGATGTAAAAGGGGGGGTTCTTGATGTAAAAGGGGGGGCTTTGGATGGGAAAGGTGGGAATCTTATATGAAAGAGGGGCTTCTGATGTGGAATTTGAAGTGAAACAGTACTCTGATGTGAAAGGGTGGCTTCTGTTGAGTGTGTATGTGTGTGTGTGTGTGGGGGGGGGGTTCTGGTGAGATGAGGGGGCTTCTGATGTGATGGTGAGTGTCTGTTGTAAGCGGGTAAGGGCTTCTGATGGGAATGGGGGAACTCTGATGTAAAAGGTGAGCTAACGATGAGAAAGGGAGAACTCTGACATAAAAGGGGAGGGGGCTTCTGTACTGAAAGGGGGAGCTCTGATGTAAAAAGGGGGCTTCTGATGAAAAAGGGGGGACTCTGATGTAAAAAGGGGGCTTCTGACGGGAAAGAGGGGACTCTGATGTGAAACAGAGCTCTGATGTGATGGTGGGCTTCTGTTATGAGCAGGAAACTCTGATTTGAAAGGGGGGACTGATTTGTAATGGTGGGGGGGGGAGGGTGGGCTTCTGATATGAAAGGTGCAAAAAGGGGAACGTCTGATGTGAAGTTTGTTTTTAGGCCCGCAAATGTTTGTAAAATATAAAATGAGGCCGTCGTACTGAGAAGTTTGAAGATCCCTTCTCTAGACTGTGGATCTTCAAAAGACAATAGTTGATATTTTCCTTCTATTTTATGTACAGTACGTATTTACATACATTTTAGAGTTCATATGATGCAATGAACATTAGCAATGGAAAGGACATCAGTGTTATACATAACACAAAAGCAGCCTGCTGTGTCAATGACTTCAGTGCTAAACATTAGAATATTATGGTGTATAATGAAAACTGGACCGGTAAAGGCAAATGATGGCATTACAATATACAGGCTTGTAAAGAGACAGCAGTTTGCATGTGAATGAAGCAAAGGGCCATATACAATGAGGGAAAAAAGTATTTGACCCCCTGCTGATTTTGTACGTTTGCCCACTGACAAAGAAATGATAAGTCTATAACTTTATTGGTCAGTTTTTTATAACAGTGAGAGACAGAACAACAACAAAAAAATCTAGAAAAACGCATTTTAAAAAAGTTATACATTTTAATTTTAATGAGTGAATTAAGTATTTGATTCCCTATCAATCAGTAAGATTTCTGGCTCCCAGGTGTCTTCTATACAGGTAACAGGCTGAGATTGGGAGCACTCTCTTAAAGGAGTCCTCCTCCTCATCTCAGCTTGTTACCTGTATAAAAGATACCTGTCCACTGAAGCAATCAATCAGATTCCAATCTCTCCACCATGGCCAAGACCAAAGAGCTGTACGAGGAAGTCGGGGACAAGATTGTAGACCTACACAAAGCTGGAATGGGCTACAAGACCATCGCTTTGTGAGAGGGTGACAACAGTTAACAGGAAGAAACACAAAATAACTGTCAATCTCCCCCGGTCTGGGGTTCCTTGCAAGATGTCACCTTGTGGATTTTCAATGATCATGAGAACAGTGAGGAATCAGCCCAGAACTACACAGGAGAATCTTGTCAATGATCTCAAGGCAGCTGGGACCAGAGTCACAAAGAAAACAATTGGTAACACACTACGCCGTGAAGGACTGAAGTCATGCAGCGCCCGCAAGGTCCCCCTGCTCAAGAAAGCACATGTACAGGCCCATCTGAAGTTTGCGAATGAACATCTGAATGATTCAAAGGAGAACTGGGTGAAAGTGTTGTGGTCAGATGAGACCAGAATCAAGCTCTTTGGCATCAACTCAACTCGCCGTGTTTGGAGGAGGAGGAATGCTGCCTATGACCCCAAGACCCCAAGAACACCATCCCCACCATCAAACATGGAGGTGGAAACATTATATTTTGGGGGTGTTTTTCTGCTAAGGGGACAGGACAACTTCACTGCATCAAAGGGACGATGGATGGGACCATGTACCGTCAAATCTTGGATGAGATCCTCCTTCCCTCAGCCAGGACATTGAAAATGGGTCGTGGATGGGTAGTCCAGCATGATAATGACCCAAAACACTCAGCCAAGGCAAAAAAGGAGTGGCTCAAGAAAAAGCACAATAAGGTCCTGGAGTGGCCTAGCCAGTCTCCAGACCTTAATCCTATAGAAATTATGTGGAGGGACCTGAAGGTTCGAGTTGCCAAAAGTCAGCCTGGAAACCTTAATGACTTGGAGAGGATCTGCAAAGAGGATTGGTACAAAATCCCTCCTGAGATGTGTGCAAACCTGGTAGCCAACTACAAGAAACGTCTGATATGCGTGATCGCCAACAAGGGTTTTGCTACCAAGTACTAAGTCATGTGTCAAATACTTATTTCACTCATTAAAATGCAAATCAATTTATAACTTTTTTGAAATGCGTTTTTCTGGATATTTTTGTTGTTATTCTCTCTCTCACTGTTATAATAAACCGAACATTAAAATTATAGACTGATCATTTCTTTGTCGGGGGGGCAAACATACAAAATCAGCAGGGGATCAAGTACCTTTTTCCCCTCACTGTACAGTTAGATATTTTTTTAAAGTGTTCATTTTTAAAACATTCCTTGGTTTTTATAATTGTTAATCAGGACAAATCGACAATCATATTTGACTGTAGTGACAAGAAAAATCAAAGGCAAAAGGATAGAAAGTGTTTTCTCCTTTCTTATATCAACAAATCAAATTCGAACAGTTCATGTGCCCCTCGGTTGAGAAAGATTGTACTCATTGTAACACACGTGCTAGTAAAACGTTTATAAGGAATTCGAATTTTTGTGGTCACGAACATTTGTTAACCCTTGCAATTATTTTGCCGCCTATTTTATACTTTTTTTTTCCTTTGTAGAACATTCTAATATCATAAGAGCAGAGCCAAGGCAACTCATACACAAAGTAACATACCCCTGACAACGTCATTGATGACAAAACGCGTAGGTGACAGTCGTGACTTTGACGTCATCGCGCACCGGGACGTGGTGGCCATTTTGTCAGTTGGAAACGTTTGGTTGTTTATGACATGCAGATGTTTATTCACATTGAAGTGATTGCATTACTTTTAAATACATTTTTATGAAAATGCTACACTATGCTATGCATCCTTCACTTTTCCCTGTGTAGCAAGGGGTTACTATCCAAAGTATCATAAGGACTACATTGTGTTCCTAATTAAGAGGTTGGCTCCCTCTTGTGTCTGTTTATGTTGTGACATTGAAGTTTTGTTCAGTCCAGTTGCATTATGGAACAAAGCATGGTGGGCATTGTAGTGCGAGAGGAAGTGACTCTATTGCTGTGGGTTGGATTGAGACAACAATACCCACAGTGCCACAGTGCTACCAGAAAACAGCCTGCTGGGGGATCTGATATAAGGACAAGTGAGGCCCCAGCACGCTCTCTCTGGACGCCATCTTTCAACAGGCAGGAGGTCTGCTGTGAGCGTGCCTAGGCCGGAGAAGCATGGGCCTAAAGTTGGAGAGCGCATCGCCGACGGAGGGATCCGAGGGGACCGCATCGCTGACTGAGCCAGAGAGGGGACCGCCCTATGCTCCACAGCATCTGAAACCATCCGTCCATCTGCACCTTGGGAGCGGCCGCATGGCAAACCGGCGACATCTTGCATGACGGGGATACCAGTGAGCCGAGGCTTCCAGCCGGATAAGAGGGCACTTGCCTAGCAACATGGTTGAATGAGTTGCAGGAGAGTGGTCTATATAATCCCACTTGTAGTTGCTGACACTTGCAGTGCCACAGATAAGGATCCCTTGCAACCGCGGGCAGTACAGCGGCCTGGGAAAACTAGCGGTTCCTTTGCTTTATTTAACCTTCACTAAGTGATTACTTTTTTTCCTTTTCACATACTGATTGGAATACAATTAAGTGCACCAACTGAGCTAGCAGAAGACAAGCTGAACCTAAAGGAGCAGTCATCACCTTATCCCTTTTCAATGTTTACTGCAAAGAGATACGCACCAGTTTGAACTGCCCGCTAGAGGGAGCCATATAGCCATATGAACTCTAATGCCCTGTACACACGATCGGATTTCTGGTGGAATAAAATCCGATGGAATTTTCCGTTGGAATTCTGATGAAGCTCACTTCCATCAGTCTTGCATACACACCATCAGACAAAATTCAGACCGTCCAAAACGCGGTGACGTAAAACACTCAGACGAGCCGAGAAAAATGAAGTTCAATGCTTCTGAGCATGCGTCGACTTGATTCTTTCTCCTTTGGAGTTCCACACAGACGATTGGAATTTCCTATCGGTTTTTTTTCCCCATCGGAAAAATTTAAAACATGTTCTATTTTTTTACACCGATGGAAAAAATTCCGATGGGGCCCACACACAATCGTTTTTTCCAATGAAAAAAGTCCATCAGACTTTTTTCATCTGAAAAAACGATCGTTTGTACAGGGCATTAGGCTTAATGTAACTGTTTGTGCTATATCTGTTGCTTTGTTGTTTTAGTGATTTGTGTGAGCCTTGGTGGAGAGGTGTCCCAGTGCCGGTGCCATAGTATTGGGAGAATTCTCCACCACACACTCACTCACATCTGACTCAGGATATGGTAATTGGGTCTTGTGTTATAGAAATCTTGAACCAGTTATGTTTCATTGACTTTGCAGGGATCTGTGTATAGTTAAATGTTTATTTGTATAACCTTTGTGTTACTCTTTTCCAAGTAAACGTATTACAGCTTGTTAAATTACTATATGTGTGGGACTCTATCTATTCCAGGTGCGAACCAGGTGACCAGTGCCAAGGTAACAGTAACTATATACATTACAGTGTGGTATTGTTGTGGTCCCCTCTGCTATTGGGTTCCGCATTTATATTATTGTCCAGTTGTGCCAAGTGGGGTTCGAGCCAAATTTCCGGGGTTAACAGGCAGAGTGCAGACCCAAAATTTAACCAGCAGCTCCTACGGGGGTAGTGCTACACCTATATATATATATTGAGAGGTCCTAAAGGAGATTAGCGGCTGCTTAAGAGCATATTATTGAGAGGAGAGTAGTGCAAACATCCCCATTGGATCCCTGTTCAGGATTATATTCCAAACTGTGTGTCTGACCTTCCTCTATGGGGGTCCACACCTGATAGTAAGAAGAAGTGTGATTGGGTGATGGTGATGGGTTTGCCCCATCTCTGAAGAACCCTGTCTTGTGCTTTTGCTGATTACATCTTCAGAGTACTTTGGACACAACTTTGGAAAGAAATTTAAGGGACTTTTTCATAGTTTTTTTTTTTAAGTGGAGTATTGGATTCTATAATCTACATAGTTACATAGTTATTCAGGTTGAAAAAAGACACAAGTCCATCCAGTTCAACCACAAAAAATGTTGTAAAACCAACTAATTACTGTTTTTAGTGCGGCACTACGAATATACTTCTATGTGTTTTTTTGTTATTTTCCAGCACTTTTTTTTGTTTTTATCTTTATTGAGATTTATAACCTAGTGCAGCTGATCATTATATATACTGCAAAGTAACATTATTAGAGTAGATCATCATAATAATTATTTGGGTGGGTTCCCTTTTTTTTTTTATCTGCTTTGCTCATCCACTGATGTAAAGCCAACTGTTTTACTGCTTTGTTTCTTCAGTTTCTTCAATGTTCAAGGTCGTAATTCCCGGCACATGCTGTTACAAACTAAACAGGTTTCACATTTTTTATGCTTAGATTTGAAATGTATAAAATTAAACAATGCATGCAAATATCCAGTGGACTCCATGTATATAAGCCTTGACCAAATAGATGTGGTGGGCTTATTCAATGAGACAGCAAGGTCTTCCTCCCCAAAGCAAGGATTTTAGGGTAACGGTACACTTACAGTAAGTCTTTGTAAAGGTAGGCGAGACCAGTGTGGGTCAAGGTCACCTAGAGCCCAAGGCGAACATGTCAAACTGCGCTCCCCCTCCCACTAAAAGATGTGTGAGCATTATGTGTCAGCAACCCCCCCCAAAAAAGAAATTGGGCACTAAGCTCCATGATTACCCCCTAAACATAAATTTCCCTCTTTCCAGTACAAATCATCCCCCCCGCTGAATTACCCCCAGTACAAATCTTTCCCCCTCTCCATCCCCCAAATCCGACCAAGCACAATTGCGCCCCTCCCCAAAACAAAATAACCCCTCCTAGCACAAAGCCTCCACCCCTTAAATTTCCACTCTGAGGACACTCCCCCCCCACTCCTATTCCCCCATTCCCCCTCCTAGCACGCACACTCCCCAATAATCCCTACTAGCACAATCCCCCCACCCCCAAAAAAAAATTCTCCTAGTGTAGCGGCACCCCCTTTTCCCACTTCTCCCTCTTTCTCTCTTTGCGGCTGGCTGACTCGTCTAGGGGTACCAGGGAGAAGAATGGGGGGGGGATGCACCACCATCTCGTGCCCTCTGATGTGTGTTATACAGAGGTGTGAGCTAAACCTTTACCTTTGGTGTGTGTTCACGTCCGGAGCTTCAGCTTCTCTTGTGGAGGATGATTGCCACTGTCACAGGCAGGGGCACTTAGCTTCCAGTAATTTGAGTTCCACACCAAATAAAGTCCAACACTTATTTATTCTGTTAGAGCAACAAATAGTAGACTGGTTGAACTTAAAGAACAGACAGGTGTGGGAAGGAGAAGGTCCAGGCAAGTTCTCTCCTGTTCCGTATAGTGCAAACAGGCTTGGCGCACAGTCGCTGCCACCGACTGTGAATTTGGTTTCTGCCACAAATTTTGGTGAAAGTAGATGCCTCTGCCACAGACCTCGATGATAGGTCTCTGCCACCGACCTGGTTCAGTTGGATCCCCGCCACTGACCACAAAAACATAGAATACCTCCGTTAGGATAAATGGCCAGTGTCAGGGAAAGACATCCATCCGGACGGTCTCCAGAGGCCCACACCGTCATCGGCATTATGCTGTACCAGCTCTTCGGGAGGGTCACATCTCTGGTCCCTTACGCCCTGGATTCGGGCACCCAATTCCAGGGGCACCCTAGGAATACCTCAACCCTCGCGGGACCCAGTGGAAGGTACTGGGCCCCAGGCCTTCTAGCAAAGTACCTCACCCCAGGCTTAAGGTGCCTGGGATGGAACTCGACTCCACGTACCCAGGCCAAGGGCACCTGGACACGGACGAACGGACAGCAGCCCCAGGCTGAAGGTGCCTGGTGCTCGAACTCCTCGTGCGCAAGATGGCCGCCCCCTTTATACCCTCCCCCAGCAAGCACAGCGGGTTCCCTGCCCCGCCGTACCGCTGCTTCGAGAGGACAAAAAGGGCACGGCCCTACAATGGTGGTTCAACCCCAGCCCAAGGCAACAGTGCCACCCAGGGGCCGCAGGGATCTGGACACCATTGATATCTTCCACGAACAAAAACAACCATAAAACCCTCGTAATTGCTGCATTTGGGCCATGCTACCGCCCAAACACTCCCCCTAAATATTGATACCCGCTACACTAGCACAAATCATCCATAGCACCCCTTCTAGCACAAACCTCCCAAATCCCCGCTTCTAGCACAAATCATCTTCTTCCACACCAACCCCCATGCAATACAATTCCCCCTGAATCACCACTCCTAAAACCCCACTCAAATTTCCCCTCCTAGAACAATTCTTTTCTCCTGCTCCCCCCCCCCCCAAATTCCCCCTCTTAATACAAAGCCCCTCTCCCTAAATGTCCTTGTGGTTCCCCATCTGACATGATACCACAGTGCCCAGGGCAGCTTCCCCTCCTTCCCCACCTGCCCACCCCTTGTCCCGACCCCTGGGGGGGCACATGTTCGGGTGGCACATGTTTGGTTTCTTCCAATAAAGTGGGGTTCTTTAATTAAGTGGCAGCTCTCTCATCTGAATATCTCCTCTCGGGTAAAGTTCTAATCTCTTCACAGGTAAACTTTGCATCTGTTACTGCTGCTTCAAATCCATCTGAAACTGAATATAGACTGACTGCTCTCAATATCTTCATGGTAAACTTTGCTGCTGTTACTGCCGTTTCACATCCATCTATAGCCCTGTTCACATTATTGTGATGCTTATTTATTTTGTTCTTTAGTGTCTTACCTAAATTAGGGACTGATCTTAATCTTTACAACAAATGCCCATTTGGTCCTCTTGCAGTTTGACTGTGGTGTTAAAAGTTCGCTCTGCTAGCTGTCTTCCTATTATTAACTGATTTATTGTCAAATTCCATCCACACCCACCACAGTATAAAGCTTGACCACCTTTATGGGGTAGCACATTAAGGGGGGGGGGGGGTACATGCTAGGGTAGGGTGGCATATGTTGGGATTCTTCCAATAAAGTGGGGTTCTTTACTTAAGTGGCACTTCCACTCTTGCACTTCAGCAATTGCACAAAGTGAAATTCTACAGCAAGCCACTTTGCAAAACACCAGACTGTAGGTGACCTTGTTTCCCTATTCAGCTCTCCTTCCTCTCCTTTTCACAGCCGTCTCCTCTCTCCTTAACCACTTCCATAAAGGGCATTTATACACCTTCCTGCCCAGACCAATTTTCAGCTTTCAGCGCTGTTGCACTTTGAATGACAATTGCGCGGTCATGCTACACTGCACCCAAACTAAATTTTTATCATTTTGTTCCCACAAATAGAGCTTTCTTTTGGTGGTATTTGATCACCTCTGGGATTTTTATTTTTTGCAATTTTTTTTTTAAAAAGACCGAAAATTTTGAAAAAAAATGTTTTTTTTTGTTTCAGTTACAAAACTTTGTAAATAAGTACATTTTCTCCTTCACTGATGGGCACTGATGGGGCTGCACTGACGGGCACTGATAAGGCGGCACTGATGGGCACCGATGAGGTGGCACCAATGAGGTGGCACCGATGAGGTGGCACTGATGGGCACTGATGATGGGCACTAATGGGCACTGATATGCAGCACGGATGGGCACTGATAGGTGGCACGGATGGGCACAAATAGGCGGCAGGGATAGGCGACACGGATGGGCACTGATAGGTGGCATGGATGGGCACTAATAGGTGGCATGGATGGGCATGGATGGGCACTGATAGGTGGCACTGATGTACTGTAATGTGTTGTACTAATGGATGCCAATCAGTGCCAAACAATAATGCCTGCCAATCAGTGGTGCCCATTGTGGGCACTGATTGGCATCCATTGTGGGCACTGATTGGCATCCATTAGGCATTTCTGATTGGCATCCCTTGTGGTCTAGGGTGGCATACCTTATGGTGGGCATCCCTGGTGGTCTGGTGTCATCCCTGGTGGTCCAGTGTGGGCATCCTCAGGGGGGGGGCGCCGCTGCTAATCGATCAGCACAAGCCCCCCTTTCAGAGGAGCAGCCGATCGGCTCTCCTCTACTCGCGTCTGACAGACGCGAGTGAGGAAAAGCCGATCACCGGCTTTTCCTGTTTACATCGTGATCAGCCATGATTGGACACGGCTGATCACATGGTAAAGAGTCTCCGTCAGAGACACTTTACCTAGATCGGTGTTGCGGGGTGTCAGACTGACACCCCGCAACAACGATCGCCGCGATGCGTGCCCCCGGGGGAGCGCAGCGGCTCAATATCCTGAAGACGTCATATGACGTCCGGTCAGGATATTGAAACCACTTTGCCGCCGTCCTTTTGCTATAGGGCGGCGGCAAGTGGTTAAACTCTCTTTTCTTCACCCCTCTTTTCCACCCCACAATCTGTATAAATGACCCTCACTTCTGCCCTCTCCTTATTACTGCACTCACCATCTCCTACTAATTCTAATCCCACTTGCTAATAAAACCCCTAGGATGATAAAGGCATGTCCCCTCATATAAATCACACTCTTACATTAGCTCCCTCCTCCTTCTGATTCTCCTAACCTCTGTAGATTTATCTCCAAACCCTGGGCCTCCATTATTTAACTGTACCTAATGTATCAATCACCCTCTGGCAGCAGCTTCAAACCTCACAATTTATTTTCCATTCCTTTTCTTCCTAAAACCAGTCTCCCCTTCTTCTGTGCCCTCTGGAATGCTCGCTCTGTCTGAAAAAAATTCATCTATGTCCGTGACCTCTTTGTCACCAACTCCTTTGATCTACTTGCTGTCACTGAAACCTAGCTTCATGAATCTGACACTGCTTCTCCTGCTCTGGTGGCCTTCTCTGGACTCACTCCCCTGGACCTAGTGGATGCAAGGGTGGTGGAGTGGGGATCATCCTATCCCCACAGAGCACCTTCCAGGATCTTCACTCTCCTTCCTCTCTGTTCCTTTCATCATTTGAAGCTCACTGTATATGTCTATTTTCTCCATTTTCTTTAAGAATTGCTGTGATCTACCAGCCCCCTGGACTGGTATCAATTTTCCTTGAAGACTTCTCTTCCTGACTACTATAATTTCTCTCTTCTGAAAATTTTTCACAATCTTTCTCGACGACTTCAACATCCCTGTTAATACTAACACTCCTGTTACTTCTAAACTTCTTATTTTAAAGAAACAATGGATACATGCTTATACTTTCTTTGATGGCAATACCTTTGACTTTGTATTCTCGTACCTATAAACTCTGTGCAACTTCGCTCTCTCCCTTTCTTTCACCATCACCAACCGCCTAACAATTACCCTTAGAAACCCTCGCCACTTTAACCCTTCTCTCTATTCTCCTACTGACCACCTCTATGACAAAAGCTCACCCCTGTCCTGCCCCAACCTAGCCACTTCTGTCTATAATAGATCCATATAAAAAAAGCAAGTGGATCAATCAACCCTCAGTTAATAATCATCTCTCCCAGCGCTTATAGATATACACGTTATTCCAAATATTTTAAATACACATCAAGCAGCTACTATAACTATACAATTTAAAACCAATATGTTCTAAAATAACTCTAAAATCACTACATAGAATATTCTACAACATTAACAGCGCTGTATGGGCTGTAAATTTACACCCAATGTGTCCTTATTTAAAGGGGTTGTAAAGGTTTGTTTTTTATTTTCTAAATAGGTTCCTTTAAGCTAGTGCATTGTTGGTTCACTTACCTTTTCCTTCGATTTCCCTTCTAAATGTTTTTTTTCTTTGTCTGAATTCCTCACTTCCTGTTTCTCCTTAGTAAGCTTGCCTCCATCATCCGAGCCGTTCTGGCTGGGGGTTAGTCAGCGTGCTCGCCCCCTCCCTTGGGACTACATCCCTGCGGGGAGACGCTGTGCCCCATCATCCATGCCGTTCTGGCTGGGGGTTAGTCAGCGTGCTCGCCCCCTCCGGCTCGGATGATGGGGGCAAGCTTACTGAGGAGGAACAGGAAGTGAGCAATTCAGACAAAAAAAAACATTTAGAAGGGAAATTGAAGGAAAAGGTAAGTGAACCAACAATGCACTAGCTTAAAGGAACCTATTTAGAAAATAAAAAATGAACGTTTGCAACCCGTTTAATCCAAAGTGGTTATTTAATAAAGTTCATCAAACGTTTGTCTTTTCTCAAAAACACATCTGTATAGATCCTTGGCTCCAGTCACCGCACCCGGTGAATCCTCTCCCTTATGGTATCACATTGACAAGACAGGTGATCAATCAATGCCTGTATAGAAATCCTTACTGGAGCTGCAGGATCACCATTCCATCTGGATATTACTCAGAGTAAAAAAGAGAGGTGCACATAGCGTATTACTTTATAACAATTTATTAAAACAATCCCCCCTTCCAGATGTACACTTACAAGAAAATCAAACTTAAAAGCATGAATATCGCAAGCTTCAGCAGGTATGCCTGTATCTCTACGCTCAGCATTGTTCATGGATCGCGGAGGGACCCGGTTTCAGAGAGTCATTGTCTCTACTTTCAACAGCCGTGTAGTTCAGCACTCTCTTTTTTTTTACTCTGAGTAATATCCAGATGGAATGGTGATCCTGCAGCTCCAGTAAGGATTTCTATACAGGCATTGATTGATCACCTGTCTGGTGAGTACGATACCATAAGGGAGAGGATTCACTGGGTGCGGTGACGGGAGCCAAGGATCTATTCAGATGTGTTTTTGAGAAAAGACAAACATTCAATGGACTTTTTTAAATAACCACTTTGGATTAAATAAGGACACATTGGGTGTAGATTCACAGCCCATACAGCGCTGCTAATGTTGTAGAATATTCTATGTAGTGATTTTAGAGTTATTTTAGAACATATAATAGATCCATGTCCTTCGCCCTGGACGAGTTTGCCCCCCTCACTACACACAGAATCAGGCCCCGACCTCTACAACCCTAGCAGATGACACCAGAAGTCTCAAAAAATTTAACCGTGCTCTTGAGCTTCTGTGGCATAAGAAGACTAATGGCCCGTACACATGATCCCAATATCGGGCGAAAACTGTCGTCTGAGGAAGAATCTTACGATTTTCGGATCGTGTGTACACTACTATCGAGAGCCGATCACGACAGTTCATCCTATATTATTCGATCGGACAAGCGCGAAAATTTTCCTCGTACGATACCAGATCGTGCGATTTTCGTTTCATCAGTATACTTGTCGTCCGAAAATACAATACAAATACATTACAACACATGGCATCACTTCCGATTTTTTTTTCTGTTGTACGAGAATTTGCGTGACTTTAGTAACCTATTCAATTTCTACTTGCGACTATTAAGCGAAAAAATAGGATTTTTGTACTCACCGTAAAATCGTTTTCTCTGAAGTTCATGGACGGACACAGCTCCTTTATTCTTTGAACTTAGGGTTTATATGCCGTCTATCAGGAGAGGACTAGGCAGACATGTTAAACAGTTAAAACATGTAACAGCAAAGCTGAACAGTACCGCCCAGGTGGCAGTCCCTCTGGCTATAACCCCTCACCCTGCAGTCAGCAGCTCAGTTCGTCAAAAAGCAGTACAAACATAAAAAGGAAGGGTGGGTGCTGTGTCCGTCCATGAACTTCAGAAAAAAGGATTTTACGGTGAGTACAAAAATCCTATTTTCTCTTTCGTTCAAGGACGGACACAGCTCCTTTATTCTTGACCTTAGGAACGTCCCCAAGCAGTGTAAAAAAACGAGGGTTGGGAACAGCAAGCAAACAAACTTCCACCCAAAACAACCAGAGCTCCTCAACGGAGGAGTTGCAACCTTAAACAGCCGCCTGCAAAACTTTGCGGCCGAACCAAGCATCCGCAGATGCATGCACATCAACCTTGTAAAACTTAGTGAAAGTGTGAACGGACAACCAGGTCGCCGCCTTACACACCTGGGAGACAGACGCTTGATGTCGGAAAGCCCAGGAGGCACCTATTGCCCTGGTTGAATGCACCGTAACAGGAAAAGGGAGGCGCCCGCCCTTTTACGGCATAAGCCTGAATCACAATCTGTCTGATCCACCGAAAAATGGTGGCCGACGAGACCGCCAAGCCTTTCTTTGGACCAGTCACTGACACAAACAGTGAGTCTGCCCTCCGAAACGGAGCGGTAGCAGACAGATACACCCGCAGAGCTTGGACCACGTCCAAAGAATGCAAAGCAACCTCTTTGGGATGCAACGGCCGAGGACACAAGGATGGAAACACAATGTCCTTATTTAGATGAAAAGCCGAAACAACCTTTGGAAGAAACGAAGGCTGCGGGCGCAGCACAGCTTTATCCTTGTGGAGGATCAAATAGGGAGACTTACAAGACAAGGCCGCCAACTCAGAAACCCTCCTGACTGATGTAATAGCCACCAGAAAGGCAACTTTCTGAGAGAGTGTCAAAAGGGGTATCTCTCTAATGTTCTCAAACGGAGGTTTATGAAGTACCGAGAGCACCAGATTCAAATCCCACGGAGGCAGTGGTGGTCGAACCGGAGGGGCGACATGTCGAACCCCTTGCACAAACGTACTCACTAGTGAATGAGCCGCCAAGGGTAGTTGAAAGAAGACAGCCAAGGCTGATATCTGCCCCTTAATGGTGCTTAAGGCAAGTTTTTGATCCACTCCACGCTGTAAAAACAGCAGGATCCTGGAAGCCGAATACGTCCGTGGACCCCACTCCGTCTCCTCACACATAGAGATGTAAGCCTTCCACGTGCAATGATAAATCTTCTGAGAAGATGACTTCCGTGCCCTCAGCATGGTGGAAATTACTGAATCCGACAGGCCTCGGTCCCTTGGTACCTGAGTTTCAACAGCCATGCCGTTAAAGCCAGGATGAAGTATAGGACCTTGCGACAGAAGATCCTCTCGCATTGGCAGTTGCCAAGGAACATCCGCCACCAGGCGTATTAGGTCGGCGTACCAGGGACGCCAAGGCCAGTCTGGGGCAATTAGAATCACCGGAATCCCCTCGGTCTCCACTCTGCGAAGCAGACGAGAAAAAAGTTTTAGCGGTGGGAGGCATAAATTAGCCGATACTGTCCCCACGGAGCCACCAACACATCTGTCGCGCCCGCCCAGGGATCTTTTGACAAACCTTAATATCTTCTGATTGACTCGAGAAGCCAGGAGTGCCCCATCTCAGGCAAAAGAGTCTAAACACATCCGGGTGTAGCGACCATTCTCCTTGGTCCAGCATCTGGCGACTTAGGTAATCCGCTTGCTAGTTTTCTACGCCCAGAATGTATACGGCCGAGAGAGCCGGCACGCTCCTCTCTGCCCATTGCAGGATGTGAGCGACCTTCAATGCTTCTTGTTACTCCTTGATGGTTGACATACGCCACCGCCGCGGCGTTGTCTGACTGGATCCTGACTGGACGTCCCTGCAGCCTCTGTGACCATGTGGAGAGGCACAGCCTGATCGCCCAAAGTTCCAGCACATTGATCGGCAGGCAGGATTCTTCCTACGTCCAGCGACCCTGTGTCGACTGTATGCCCCAAACTCCCCCCCAACCGGTCAGGCTGGCGTCCGTCGTGATCCCCGCCCAGTGAAAAAGGAAGGAACGACTTCTCAGACTGAAGGGCTGGAGACCTCAGCCACCAGACCAGGGAAGCCCTGACTAGCTGGCTCCTCGAATTTGACAATCCAGGGACAACAGAGATTTATCTCATTTGGACAGGATCTCCTTTTGCAAGACTCGAGTGTGGAATTGAGCATACGGTACCGCCTCGAAGGTGGCTACCATGAGACCCAGGACTCACATGCAAAGCGCAGCGACAACCACCTGTGGGATGCCAACAGCTTCACCGCAGCCTGAAGAGTCTGCAACTTGTCCGAAGGGAGAAAAACTCTCGCCTCTGAGGAGTCCAGAGTCAAGCCCAGGTATTCCAGGCGCTGAGTCGGCACCAACAATGACTTCTGGAGGTTCAGTACCCAACCAAACTCCCGAAGAGTCTGACTGGCGATTGCCACATCCTCCTCTAATTCTGAGGCGGAAGCTGCTCTCAGAAGGAGGTCGTCCAGGTAGCCCATGATATCGATCCCTCGCTGTCTCAGCAAGGCCAGATTCGGGGCAAGCACCTTGGTGAAAACCCGTGGTGCCGAAGGCCAGGCCAAAAGGGAGAGCTACAAATTGGCAGTGATCATCCCCGACTGCAAAGCGCAGAAACCTTTGATGCCGGACGTATATGGGGACATGCAAGTATGCGTCCTTGAAAACCAGAAAATCTCCCGGATGGAGTGCAGCGACCACAGAGCGAACTGATTCCATCCTGAACCTTCGTACTTTTACAAAGGTGTTGAGGGTCTTGAGATCCAGGATTGGACGGACCCGTCCTGTTTTGGGACTACAAACAGATTGGAGTAGAATCCCTGAAACCTTTCCGGCAGCGGCACAGGCACTATTACCCCGCGCATCAGCAGGTCCTGCACTGCCCCAAACAGGGTGTTCCGACGAGCCGGAAGATGATGAAGGTTGGAGGGAAAAAATCTGTTTGGTGGACAAGAATCTTGTACCCTGATGAAACCACTTAGCAAACCCACTGGTCGGAAAGTAGGGAGGCCCACCAAGCTGCAAACTCGTGAAGGCAACCCCCCACCCAAGAGTCGGGCGGGGGCAGACCTTCATGCTGTCGCAGATTTGTTCGCAGGCTTGTTTGGCTTGCAAAACCAGGGACGCTTTTGTCCCTCAGCTGGCCCCTTGTCGGCCTGGGAACGTTTACCTGCGGGCCCGGGCTGACGAAAAAATGCTTCTGAGCGGAAAAGGAGGGCCCTGGCCGACGGCGTGGCTCCTTACCTTTTCTGGATTGTGGGAGCAGCGTGCTCTTACCCCCAGTGACATTCTTAATAATGTCATCCAGCGAGGCTCCAAAGAGCCTCTCTCCCTGGAAGGGCAAATCCGCCAGAGCCTTCTTGAAAGTCTGGTCCGCGGACCAGCATTTTAGCCAAATCAGGCAACGTAGCACCACAGCAAATACTGAGGCTCTGGAAATCAAGGGAGCTGTATCTAAGGCCGCATCGCAGACATACTTAAGGCCATGCACCAACTGGTAGGCCAGTTCCACGCAGACCGGGGAAGCCTGTTGCTCTACCAACTCGTGGTGCAACAATTTTGCCCATTCTGTAAGTGTCTGTGACACCAAGGCCGTGGCCAACACTGGCTGCAATGCTGACCCCACCACCGTGAACATGGACCGGGCCACCGCCTCGTCCCTCCTGTCTGCAGGGTCCTTAAAGGCAGGGGTCCCCTCTACCAGAATCGTGGTTACTTTGTTTAACCTGGATACCGGGGGGGTCCACAATCGGGGGAGATGTCCATTTTTTCAGGAGACTCTCCTCAAAGGGGTAACGGACCACCAATGCAATTTGGGACCGAAAAGGCCCGCTGCGGTCGTTCCCATTCTTTGTATATAAACGTATCAAAATAAGTTAGGTAGGGAAACACCTTAGCAGTGCAGGCCGGCTTGTGGGACCCAAAAGGGACTGACACCTCATTAGATGCCACCGCTGTATCCTCCAATTTTAGGGTCTCCCACACTGCGGTGATAAATGCTCCAACAAGCGCCTTTTCCTGCGCTGACCCGGACACAGAGTCTTCCTGCCTGTCCGAATGGTCCTGGTCTGCATCCTCTGACATGTCAGAACAGGGGCCGTGTGTCACAGCCAGGCCCGAATCTGAATCAGAGCTTTCCCCAGAAGATGGTGGAGGGAGGGGGCGTTTTTTACCCCCCTTTCACCCGCGCACCGCCTCCACCCTGGCAACAAAAGACTCAGGACCGTCGACAAAGAGTCCATAGGCACCGCAGGTGCAGGGGTACCCGGTTGCTATCACAGGGATGTCTGGGGAAGAAGGGCCAGTTTCTGACGCTATGCTGACCCACACTCGCCTGACAGCCACTTAGGGACTAAAGGCAAGGTACACAAAAGGTCCACCATCCTAGCTGCTACAGACCGAGGGGCCCCCCAGAGGACTCAACACCCTGACCCAGGTACTGCACAGCGCTGCGGTCCGCTCTCTCTCCTGCACTGCCTGAGCCAGAGGTGTTCTCCTGTGTCTGAGGTGTTCTGTGCTGTTCGCGCCGTTCAGAAAGACATTCCCAGCGCTAGAGGCCAAAAACTAAGCTGGGGCTACAAGAAAATGGCCACTGGCCGCCTCAGGAAAAAGAGTGCGAGCTACAAAAAATGCTCGCCTGCTGCTTCAGCATTAACACTAGCGCGGCTACAAGAAAATGGCCGCCTGTTGTTTCTGAGGTAAGAAAAAAAGGCAGCAAACACGCTGGGCCTCCGAGCGGAGGCCCCCCACACGGCCCCCAGCCAGAACCCAGAGCCCCCCCCCGGAGGACCCCCGGTCATGTGCACAGCAGGCCCAGCCACCACAGATGCATGGGGAGGAGGGAAGGGACAGGGAGAGAAGAAAGGGAGAGTGATAGACCCCCTAATCGACCTCCCCAGGAATGCCCAGCTGTTCCATCCTGCTGAAACAGGTGGAACCCTACTTGGCCATCCTGCGGGGACTGTTGGATGCATTCCGGACAGACCCATCACCCGAGCAGTACGGGGTGGCTGTCGGCCACGGCACACTGACTCGGACAGCAGTAGCCCGGTCATATGTGTGACCCAGAGCATATAGCTCACCGGCCACCCCTGGAGCAAACTGGGCATGTCGCGGCCGACCCAGCGCATAGCTAAAGGTCTGCTCACGCTCGATGGCCGGACTGGGGAGACTACAAGGATCTATATTATCCAGCCTGTCACCCAGCTGGCAGTTGATAGTAGATCTCAGGATCAAAAAAGTAGAAAAAAGCAAAAAAATCTCCAGGACCAATGGTCCCAACCGGGAGCCAGGTCCTTCTCCTATGCTAGGCAGAAAAAAACTGAGCTGCTGACTGCAGGGTGAGGGGTTATAGCCAGAGGGACCGCCACCTGGGCGGTACTGTTCAGCTTTGCTGTTGTTACATGTTTTAACATTTTAACATGTCTGCCTAGTCCTCTCCTGATAGACGGCATATAAACCCTAAGGTCAAGAATAAAGGAGCTGTGTCCGTGCATGAACGAAAGAGAAAAGTCGCACGATCTGTCGTACGATATTCGGATCGTGTGTAAGGGCCATAAGTCTCAGAAAGGCTTCAACCAATATGAATCTGCCCTCCAAAAATACCATTCTTGCCTCCACACTGCCAAGCAAATTTATTTTATCACGCTCACCTTCTTATCCAGTCCCCGTCAACTCTTCTCTACCCTTAACTCTCTACTTCGTCCTCCACTGCCTCCACCCACTAACTCACTTACTGCCCAGGAGATCGCCAACAGATATATAGCTATCCCCCCCACTTAACACCCCATGTCCACAGGTACACTCAACACTTCCTTTATTAAGCCATGCTACTATAGACAACTGTAGCGCCCCCCACCAATATTTGGGGGCGCTATGTGGAAATTTAAGGGCAGTCTGAGCCAGTAGTTGGGCTCAGACCAATTATGTTTCAATTGTTGTTCTGCTCTGGGTGTGATACTGCCCGGCAGTTTTGTTCTCCTTTGCCTGCAGGTGGCACTGCACCACCGGCACGGGCTGGACTACGGGGGTATTACAGCACCTTGGGTGTCCTCTCTCGGCTGCCGTGCAGTGGGCATGGTCTACCCGCTGTGCATGCTGGGAGAGGGTACAAAAGAGGCAGACGCCATTTGGCGTGAGGTGATTCCAGGGGAACCCCAAGGTGTTCAGGGGGACCTCTGGTCCAGGGAGTGTGCCTCGTGGCCCGCATGACACGGGATGCGCTAGTGTGCTTAGGCCTTGGGCACCTTCAGCCCGAGGCCCTGTTGCTGCATTGTAGGCCCAGCTCCGCTGACAAGGGTCTACGTTTCAGAGAAGGATCCCAGGCTGCCCGTTTGTGAAGTTAACTCAAAGTGGAAAAAGAATAAAGCCTTGCTGATTAGTAGGGATGAGCTCGGTGTTCGACTCGAACATCGGCTGTTCGATCGTTCGGCGAACATCGAACGATTTGGGCCGTTCGCGCCAAATTCGAGTGATGCGAACGGCCCACAATACACTGCGCCATCGCAGTGCAATCCCGGCGCTGTGATTGGCCAAGCATGCACTGTGACCCCGCATGCTTGGCCAATCACAGCGCCGGCAGCTAGGAGAGCCATAATTGGCCACAGGCAGGTTGTCTGTGGCCAATTATAGCTCAGGGGGTTTAGCACACGCCCCAACACTATAAAAGGCCGCCAGCGCGGCGGCCTTGTGTAGTGTGTTCTGGCGCAGGGAAAGAGATAGGCAGGGACAGTGTGATATTCTTTGTGCTATTCTTGTGTGTAGGGAGAGAGAAGGATAGGCAGGGAGAGTGTCAGTGTCATATTCTTTGCTAAACCTTGTGTGCAGGGAGAGAGAAGGATAGGCAGGGGACAGTGTCAGTGTCATAATCTTTGCTAAACCTTGTGTGCAGGGAAAGAGAAGGATGGGCAGGGAGAGTGTCAGTGTCATATTCTTTGCTAAACCTTGTGTGCAGGGAGAAAGAAGGATAGGCAGGGGACAGTGTCAGTGTCATATTCTTTGCTAAACCTTGTGTGCAGGGAGAGAGAAGGATAGGCATGGAGAGTGTCAGTGTCATATTCTTTGATAAACCTTGTGTGCAGGGAGAGAGAAGGATAGGCAGGGGACAGTGTCAGTGTCATTGTTGCTAAGCCTCCTGCACAGTATACACCTGAAGCTAGCCCTTATTGCTGTGTTTTCCTGGTGTGTTACACTAACAGGCATCTGCAGCACTTACAGCGGGCGGAGTGTGCCTCCTGCACATTATACACCTGAAGCTAGCCCGTATTGCTGCGTTTTCCTGGTGTGTTACACCAACAGGCATTTGCAGCACTTACAGCAGGCGTAGTGTGATTCATGCAAAATATACACCTGAAGCTAGCCCGTATTGCTGTGTTTTCCTGGTGTGTTACACCAACAGGCATTTGCAGCACTTACAGCAGGCGTAGTGTGATTCCTGCAAAATATACTCCTGAAGCTAGCCCGTATTGCTGTGTTTTCCTGGTGTGTTACTCTAACAGGCATTTGCAGCACTTACAGCAGGCATAGTGTGATTCCTGCAAAATATACACCTGAAGCTACCCCTTATTGCTGGTTTTCCCATCTCCCTGCAGGCCATTAGAATGTCTGAAAGGCAAACAAGGGTAGGCAGACAGTCAGGAGCCAATAAAAGAGGGCAAGCAGGCTCTGTGTCTAGAGACAACAGTGCTGGTCGTGGACGCGGTGCATCGCCATCAGCACGTGGCCATGGGACACGCTTGTCCTTCTTTTCGGCAGCTGGACGTGTTGAGCCGCATCATGCCGAAGACTTGGTAGAGTGGATGACCAAGCCCTCCTCATCCTCCTCATCCTCTCTCACCCAGGCTCAAGGTACTGGCAAAGCAGCTGCCAAAGCGTCCTCTTCCCTGGTATCAATGTCATCATCAGTCACTCCTTCCCTAGACCCACCATGTCCTCCTGAGGAGTCCCCCGAACTGTTTGAGCACAGTGTTGGGTACATGCTCAAGGAGGATGCCCAGCGTTTCGAAGGGTCTGATGATGATACCCAGCTAGAGGAAGGCAGTAGCGTGAGAGCAGAGAGAGGGGATGCTCAAGAAGGACACCAATATGGCAGTCATGTTCCAGCAGCTGCAGCATACTGCCAGATTGGCTCCAGTGATGAGGAGGGAGGGGATGATGAGGTCACTGACTCCACGTGGGTGCCTAATAGGAGAGAGGAGGAGGAGGAGGATGAGGAGGAGGCACATCTCCAATGAGGCCGGATGCCCTCGGGGGGCCAGCGTAAGGGCAGCACACCGACGGAATCACACCGCAGAGCTCCGCCTGTGCAGGGCGCTGCCTCTGCCCGTTATTCAAAAAGTTCTTTGGTGTGGGCCTTTTTTGAGTCGAGTGCATCAGATCGCACAGCTGCTGTTTGCAACATATGTCTCAAGCGTATATCGCGTGGCCAAAACATCAGCCGCTTGGGCACCACATGCAGCTCGTTGGCAAGCCTACCTTAAAGACCCACACCAAAGAACAAAGCGGACCTCTCCTTGCACCGCATCAGCTGGGATCTCCAACCCCACTATACCTTCAGTCCTCTCTGAAACCTGCACTGAGAGGAATGAAGGTGTAGAACTAGGTGTGTCACAGCCAAGTACTTGCGGGCACTCTGCTAGCAGTACACCGACGTCCGATTCTAGCAGGCAAATTTCCCTGCCCCAGCTGCTGGACCGTCGAAAGAAGTTCACTCCCAGCCATCCACATGCCCAGCGGTTGAATGCTAGCTTGGCTAAATTGCTAGCGCTTCAACTGCTGCCTTTTCAGTTGGTAGACTCGGCCCCCTTCCGTGAGTTTGTGCAATGTGCGGTTCCTTAGTGGCAGGTTCCCAAACGCCACTTTTTCTCACGGAAGGCGATTCCGGCTCTCTACCGGCATGTGGAAGGCAATGTCTTGGCCTCGCTGGACAGGGCGGTCAGCAGTAAGGTGCATATTACCGCTGACTCATGGTCCAGCAGGCATGGACAGGGACGTTACCTTTCTTTCACGGCCCATTGGGTCACTCTTTTGGCAGCTGGGAAGGATGCAGGACAAGGTGCAGTAGTGTTGGAGGTTGTTCCGCCGCCACGCCTCCAACATGCTACTACTGGTTGTGACACACCTCTCTCCTCCACCCCCTCCTCTTCTTCCTCCATGGCCTCTTCCTGTGCTTTGTCCTCGGAACCAGCGGTGCTCCGTAGGCGTTCAATGGGCTACGCAAGTACGCAGGCAAAAAGATGCCATGCCGTGCTTGCGCTGGTGTGTTTGGGGGACAGGAGCCACACTGGGGCAGAGATTCTGTCTGCTCTGCAGGGGCAGGCCGATAGGTGGTTGACGCCACGCCAGCTTAAGCCAGGAATGGTGGTTTGCGACAATGGCACCAACCTCCTCTCCGCCCTCCGACAGGGACAACTGACCAATGTGCCCTGTGTGGCTCACATCCTTAACCTGGTGGTGCAGCGGTTCTTGGGCAGGTACCCGGGCTTACAGGATGTCCTGAGGCAGGCCAGGAAAGTCTGTGTGCATTTCCGCAGATCTTATAATGCCAGTGCTTGCCTGGCTGAGCTGCAAAAGGAGTTGAACCTGCCCAAGAACCGCCTTATATGTGACATGCCCACCAGGTGGAACTCAACGTTGGCCATGCTGCAGCGGCTGCACACGCAGCAGAGGGCCATCAATGAGTACCTGTGCGACTACGGCACCAGGACAGGGTCAGGGGAGCTCGGCTTTTTTTCACCACACCAGTGGGGCATGATCAGGGATGCATGCACTGTCCTGGCACCATTTGAGGAGGCCACGAGGATGGTGAGCAGTGACAGTGCATGCATCAGTGACACTGTACCTCTTGTCCACCTGTTGGAACATACGCTGCGGGGAATAATGGACAGGGCACTTGAGGCAGAACAGAGGCAGGAAGAGGAGGACTTCCTTGCCTCTCAAGGCCCCCTTTACCCAGACAGTGTTCCTTCTGTCCCACCCATCGCACAGGAAGAGGAGGAGGAGGAGGATTGTGTCAGCATGGAGGTGGAGCCTGGCACTCAGCATCATCAGCAGCAGTCTTTTAGGGATGATTTACAGTCCCAAGTAACCCGTGGACTTGTACGTGGCTGGGAGGAGGTGGCTGCGGATCATGTCGTCCTTAGTGACCCAGAGGACTCCGGACCGAATGCCTCAGCTAACCTACGCTGCATGGCCTCCCTGATCCTGCAAAGTCTGCGGAAGGATCCTCGTATTCTTCGGATCAAGGAGAGGGACCATTACTGGCTGGCCACTCTCCTTGATCCACGGTACAAGGGTAAGGTTGCGGACCTTATCTTACCGTCGCACAGGGAGCAGAGGATGAGACAACTCCGGGAGGCCTTGCAGAAAGGTCTGTGCAACGCGTTCCCAGAGACTGGGAGGTTACAAACTCCTGGTCCTGGACAACGAGTTGCTGAGGCTTCGGTCAGTCAAAGAAGGAGCGGTGGGGAAGGTGGCCGTCTGACCGATGCGTTCAGACACTTCTTTAGTCCGCAGCCCCAAGGTATGATCGGTTCCAGCAACCATCGCCAGCGTCTGATATACATGGTGCAGGAATACCTAGGGGCAAGGTCAGACTTGGACACCTTCCCCACCGAAAATCCTCTGGCTTACTGGGTCTTGAGGATGGATCACTGGCCAGAGCTTGCACAGAATGCAATTGAGCTACTGGCCTGTCCTGCATCCAGCGTTCTTTCACAACGCACATTCAGTTCTGCTGGAGGATTTGTCACGGATCACAGGGTGCGCCTGTCCACCGACTCGGTTGATCGACTGACTTTCATAAAGATGAACCAGTCTTGGATCACCACCACCTACCAAACACCTGAAGCTGATATAACAGACTAATTTATTTTCAAATGTCACATCCCTTCAAGACTGATGCTGATGCTGAGTGACTGTCCTGTTATGTTGACTGACTATCCTCCTCCTCCTCAATGATCCGATTGATGATGATAGCTTGGAAGAACATTTTTGTTTCTGGGTGCCGCCACCAGTGCCTAAGGCCCAATTTTTCAGCCCCTGTTTAACAGGGGCATGTAATTACAATTTTTTATGCAATGCTTTGCAGCAGGGCTCATTCCTGCACTCCAACTAGAGTATCTGGGAGAGGTTGCAGTGTCGTGGCACCAGCACCAGTGCCTAAGGCCCAATTTTTCAGCCCCTGTTTAACAGGGGCGTGTAATTACAGTTTTTGATGCAATACTTTGCAACAGGGCTCATTGCTGTGCTCCAAGTACAGTATCTGTGAGGGGTTGCAGTGTTGTGGCACCAGTGCCTAAGGCCCAATTTTTCTGCCCCTGTTTAACAGGGGCATGTAATTACAATTCTTGATCTAATAATTCACAGCAGGGCCCATTCCTGCGCCCACCAAGAGTAACTGTGAGGCCTTACAGTGTTGTGTCAACACCACCACCACCAAAGGCCCAATTTTTCTGCCCCTGTTTAACAGGGGCATGCAATTACAATTCTTGATCTAATAATTCACAGCAGGGCCCATTCATGCGCCCACCAAGAGTAACTGTGAGGGCTTACAGTGTTGTGGCAACACCAACATGTAAGGGGCAAATTTCAGCAGAGTATATAGGGCAGGCCCCTACTTTCAAACATCCAACTCACAAATGACTCCTACTTGCAAACGGAAGGAGACAACAGGAAGTGAGAGGAAATCTACCCCTAGGAAGGGAAATTCTCTCCTGTAAGAGTTAATATAAGAAAAAGGTGTCTCCTCTCTACTGATGCTTTATCACCAATCCTTGTTTCAATAAAAACCCCACTTTTCAAAAACATTTGTCATTGGGACGGAAAGTGAGGTGAAATGTTCTGAACAGGGGCACAGACAGCAAAACAAATGTTACAGGGGTGATAACCCTTCCCTATGTTTTACAAAAAGCTTAAAAATAGATTTTTTGGCTGGAGCTACACTTCAACAATGTACCTGTTCAAAATTACAAACAGATTCTACATAACAACAAACCTACAGTCCCTGTCTTGTATGCACCGCCTGTATACGGCTGTTCAGAGTATATAGGGCCTTTTTTATTTTGTGTGCGGGGTTCCCCTTAATATCCATACAAGACCCAAAGGGGCTGGTAATGGGCTGGGGTAGGGGGGGGGGGTGATGGGGTAGCTATGCCATTTTTCTTAAAGATTTTCATCCATATTACCGGGACCAGACATTACATTAAAGCCGCAAGCAGTTTTAAATGTTTTTTTTTTTCCTTTAAAATTTCATTTTGTGCAGGGACAGTTCTAAACACGGGAAACACGTGTCACTTCACAGGCATACTTTAGACACCCCCCAGGTACGATATTTAAAGGAATATTTGACTTTTTTTTTTTCACTTTATGCATCATTAAAATGACTGCTCCCGAAAAACGCCCGTTTTTAAAACTTCTTTTTGCATTGATACATGTCCCCTGGTGCAGAACCCGGGTTCCCAACCCCTTTTTAGGACAATAACATGCATAATAGTCGTTATAATTAGCACTTTAGATTTCGAACGTTCGCATCCATTGTATTTAATAGGGTTCTAACGTTCGTGCAAACTTTCGGTCCGTTCACGGGTTCTGGTGTGAACCGAACCCGGGGGTGTTCGGCTCATCCCTACTGATTAGGTTTTACTCAAAAGTGGACATTGGCCTTATTCCTGGAAGATATTGGTGTACCTAGACAACGGAGCTGAAGATCCACTCGTGGGAGGTAATTGCTGCAGACCCAAAAGTAACGAAACAGTAGATTCCCATTTTAATAACAAAATGTGAATCCGGAGTAGCTACCAGGGGTGAGGGAGCTACACAACATACATTTTTTATTGCATTTTTTATTGCATTTTTGTCTAAATATGAGATTTGAGGTCTTTTTGACCCCAGATCTCATATTTAAGAGGACCTGTCATGCTTGTTTCTATTACAAGGGATGTTTACATTCCTTGTAAAAGAAATAAAAGCGAGCCAAAACATTTTTTTTTAAAAACTGTGTCAAAATAAAGAAATTTAAGTAAAATAAATAAGAAAAAATATGTTTTTAAAGCGCCCTGTCTCGAAGAGTTTGCGCGCAGAAGCGAACACATACATGAGCAGCGCCCGCATATGAAACGGTGTTCAAACCACACGTGAGGTATCGCCGCGATCATTAGAGCGAGAGCAATAATACTATCCCTAGACCTCCTGTGTAACTCAATACATGCAACTTGTAGAATTTTTTTAAACGTTGCCTATGGAAAAAAAATATTATTTTTTTTTAAAGGTAAATTTTTATTACGTTTTTTTTCAAAACAAGACATACAATAGACAACAAACAGACACACATGGAGCGAACATCGCCCAATCCAATACAGTGCAAAAAATGTTTTTCAGAAAGCTGGTAAACAATTGGCATATATCAGGAAGACAATAGTCAGTCACATTTTTAAGGAGCAGGAGAGACAGTGCTCTCAGAATCAACCCAGTAGTCCCAAACCTTCCTGAATTTTTCGGACACCCTCTAGCCTCATATGTCAGTTTGTATAATGATACAGCATGGTTAATATTTGTGAGCCAGAAGGCAATAGTGGGCAAGGATGGAGACTTCCAATGGAAGGTTATTTCTTTCTTAGCATAAAACAATACTATTCTCAGAAATGTTTGTGTATTCTCGGATATACTATCATCATCAATATAGCCCAGTAAACACCTTAGAGGATAACATACATTAGGTAATTGAGTCAATGAACTAATGAAGGCCGTGACCTCCGACCAGAACTGCCTGATCGGAGCTCACTCCCACATTAAATGAAAGAACGTGCCATCAGTCATGCCGCAACGAGAGCACAATGCAGAGGGCAATCTATTCAGTTTAAATAGTAAGCATGGATTAAAGTAGGATCTGTATAACAATTTAGTTTGTATTACCTTGTCACGAGAAGAGATGACAGAGGGAACCTGGAGGGGCAAAAGCTCCTGCCAGATTTCCTCCGTCAGCTCAGGGATATCAGCTCTCCAGCTGGCAGCTGTCTTGCTCAGCCTTTGAGTCGTGGAATGCAGAAGGGACCTATAATATGTAGAAACTAGCTTGGTGTGAGAGGAGTCGGTCAACATACGTTCCAGTGGGGAGAGCTGAATAGATATGTTGCGAAGACCAAACTGCGTTGCTGCAGTGTGGCGTATCTGTAGGTAGAGGAAGTAAGCTGTGTGTGGTAGATTGTAATCTCTACGAAATTCATCAAAAGAATGAAACACATTGTCTGAGAATAAATGCACAATAGTTTTTACCCCCCTTTTCGACCAGAATCCCCCGTCAGATCTGCGGAAGAACTCTGGTAGAGTCGGGTTCCCCCAGAGTGGAGTGTTCGGCGAGTAAATATTACTGTCAGCGAACGACTGTAGTTTTGTTAGCTTAATAAGCCTTATAGTCATTGCCAGGACACTCGTACCCTCCCACCCTCTAAGGGACATATGATAAATCAGGTTCTGCAGGGATTCATAGCAGTTAAGGATAACAGCCTCCAAAGCAGTGGCTGCGTTGTTGGCTTCAGGAAAAAAACACCAATGTGCATGAGCTAATTGTGAGGCAATATAATAGGTGTGGAGAAAGGGTAAGGCCAATCTGCCCTCCAGTACCGGTAACTGGAGGGTGGACTTGGCAATCCTGACTACTCCCCCCCTCCACAGGAAGCAAGGATGGAGTCTATTTCTTTAAATTTAAACTTAGTGACATATACTGGCGAATTACCCAATACATACAGAAATCGTGGCAGGAATATCATTTTAAAAATATTAATCCTGCCCAATAAGGTAAGTGGGAGATTTGCCTAGGTTTTGAATGTGGTCTTCATTCTAACTATAAGGGGGTCTATATTGAGTTTAGCATAAGAGGTAATAGGGATCTGTACCAGAACTCCTAAATATTGTAAGGAGGTGACTATTTGTAGTGGACAAGAGGAAGGTAGCCTGGGTGGGTCTGCCTGATCAATCTGAAATAGGATGGACTTGTCCCAGTTAACCCGGAACCAGCCCAAACTTGCCAATAATCTCCAGCAGGACTGGGAGAGACGACTGGGGGTCCGACAAATATATTAACATGTCGTCAGCATAAAGAGACACCTTCTCCTCCAGACCCCCAATCGTCAGTCCCGCAACCTCCCCGCAAGATCTTATCAGTGCTGCCAAGGGCTCTATCGCCAGTGCAAAGAGCAACGGCGACAGAGGGCACCCCTGCCTGGTGCCTCTCTTTATCGAAAAGGGATCAGACACGGCTGCGTTCACTCTCAGTCGAGCAGTGGGCTTTGAATATAACAACTGGACCCATCCGATGAAGGTACCGCCAAAACCAAACTTTGCCAAGACCTCCAGCAGATAAGGCCACTCGACTGAATCAAATGCCTTGTGTGCGTCTAAGCCCAGAACAGCCCTGGAACCCATCTCTGCATGAGTGGCCTGAAGATTGGTGAACAATCTCCACAGGTTGATGGAGGTCGATCGCCCAGGGATGAACCCAGTTTGGTCCGCAGCAATAATGGTAGTAATGACTGTTTTCAATCGCCGGGCGAGCACCTTGGCCAAAATCTTAACATCCGAGTTGATGAGTGATATTGGTCTGTAAGATTCGCATAGGAGGTGATCCTTATGTGGTTTAGGAATGAGGACAATCAATGCCTCCGACATAGAGGGGGGTAGCTGTCCCGTTTTCATAGCAAAATCATACACCCTGCTTAGATGGGGTATAAGCAAATCTTTGTATTGCAGATACCACTCGATGGGGAACCCATCCAGTCCCGGCGTTTTGTTTCTGGCAAAGGATTGGATAGCCTCCCCAATTTCCTCAGTCGTCAGAGGAGCGTCAAGGTCTGACTCCTGTTGGGTCTGAAGTCTGGGCAACGAAATATCAGCAAGATAGTCATCCAATTCCACAATCGTGTAGTGAGCTCTAGTAGCATATAGGGAGGAGTAAAAGGAGATAAAGGCTTCCATGATCTCATTGTTCTGTTCTACCACTATGCCCTCTGCGCTCTTAATTCTGGGTATGCTGCATGGCTGTTAGTCAGGTTTAGAAAGATATGCCAACAAACGACTGTTCTTGTCACCAAACTCAAAGATTCGCTGATTCTGGTATAACAGCTTCTTCTGGGTGCGTTCCAAAAGCACTAGGTCCAATTCTCTGGACCCATGCTTCCAGGCAGCACGTTTCTCAGGAGAGGGCGTCGCGGTATAAGCGGCTTCTGCCTCCCTGAGAGCCCCCTCTGCATCCATCAACTTGGACATAGAGGCCTTGCGTGTCTGACCAACCGCCACAGCAAAAGAGCCACGTGTAGTGGCCTTAAAGGCATCCCATACCACTGGAACGGTTGCACTCTGTTTATTAAGTAGCCAGTATGATTTCATCTCTGTCATACATTGGTTCACCACAATCTCATCCGCCAACCACAGTGGGCTCAGTCGCCACACCCGATAGGAGGAGGAGGGGCCCAGGGCGAGGTCCACCATCAAAGGAGAATGGTCGGACACCGCCCTACGGAGGTATTTAACCTCTGATACCATGGGAAGCAGATCCGACGAGACCAGACACAAATCTATACGAGACAGAGTACCGTGTGACTCAGAGTGACACGAATACTCCCTCCTGTCCGCATGCTTCCACCTCCAGGCCTCCACTAAGTCAAATTGATTTAAGAAGGAACCCAGGGGAGTGGGGGGTAATGAAGAACAACGTAACCTGTCTATGGAATTATCCAGTACTGTATTATAGTCACCCGCTATTAGTAAAGGACCCTCTGCTATCGCCAGAATGGAGGTCATAACCCTTTCAAAGAACAATTTAGTGAAGGGGGAGGGGCATACAGGCTAGTCACGGTATATGGTCTTCCCATAAGTTCAAGTACAACAACTACAAAACACCCTTGCGGGTCCAGTTTAACATGCTTAATACTAACCGGGGCTGATTTGGCTATTAGGATGGAGGTCCCCCTGGCATATGTGGAGTATGTAGAATGGAGGGTGTAGGCAATTTTTGCCCGTTTGAGGGCCATGACTCTAGAGCCCTGGAGGTGGGTTTCCTGAAGTAGGATTACATGCGGATTGTGGCGTGCCAAGTAGTCAAACATCAGAGATCTTTTCACCTTGGAATTCAGCCCCCGTACATTCCAAGACACTAAACGAAACGTAGCTTAGACATAGGGAGGCGTAAAGCACATGACTAACCATACCCACTTCCCATGGCCCGCCGGACACAAGCAAGGCCCGAAGTCCCGCGAACCAGGGGAAGTGCGCAAGGTATAAAACAGGACAAAAAGATAAGGCAAGAGCATAGGAAATAAAGTGATCAGATGCATTACATAAGGGTCAGTTATACCAGCCTGTAGATGGACATGCACAAATGGATACCAGCACTGCAAAACAAAACACATAAAAATAAAAACTTCAAACAAAAATCCCCAAACATTCCCACCCACCCTAACCCTTCCGGCTCCCAACCCCAAACATATGAGAGCTTTGTTCCCAAAACCAAAACTGCAAAGCAGGGGGGTCATGACACAGACCCCAAACTAACCAACCCTGAGGAGCGTTAAAGTCCCTTAGATGCGGGGCACCGGCCGTGTCCGCACAGAACATGTATGTTAATTAACCCTGAGTCTGAAGGAAAAAATGCAGCAGTCATCCAGATCAAACAAGTAGGAAACAAACAGAGTTAGTAGAATGTAGTTCGCCACTTTCATATAACTGTAAAGAGGGGAGTGAGATGATCACAGGTGCAAGGATTTCCAGGCCCACTCCTACCCCCCCTCAGCTGTCTTTTGCTGGAAAGGGGTAACATAGGCCACATAAGGCACAAGGTGTAGCTATCAAAAAGTGCAGGTTAGGTGCGATGTCAGCGCGGAGGGGATCTTTGATTCTGATTCCGGCGTTCAGGATGTTCCAGGGTATCCACCCAGTGAGATGCCTCCTTAGGATCCGTGAAGAAGTAGGCCTTTCCCTGGTAAACAATCCTCAATCGAGCAGGATGTAGCATGCCATAGGGGAGATGAAGTTCACGGAGCCTGCGTTTAATAGCCAGGAAAGTGGCCCTCTGCTTTTGTGTAGCTACAGAGAAGTCAGGGAAAATAGTAATTCCACTCCCATTAAAGGACACCCTTCCCTTTTCTCTGGCAGCACCAAGAATTGCCTCCCTGTCCCTTAAGTGAAGCAGTTTGATAATCATGGCACGTGGCTGGGCCCCAGGTGGGAGGGGGCACATTGGGGACCCTGTGTGCTCGTTCAATGGCGAATAACGGTGAAAAGGTTGAAGCGCCGAATGTGGTGATTAGCCATCTTTCCATAAAAACCTCTGGGGTTCTACCCTCAGCCCCCTCTGGGAACCCCAGGAAACGTAAATTGCTCCTCCGTAAACGGTCCTCCATTTCAGTGAGCTTATCTGCTGTGTAATCCTGGGCCTGGCGTAGCTCCCTAACAGAGCCCTGTAATGGACGGGTCTCATCCTCCAGCGTGCTAATGCGCTGCTCAGCATTAGACACCCTGTGGCGGTGGTTATGGACATCCTGTTTTAGGAAGAATAAGTCCGTTTTTATGGAGTCCATTTGGGTGGTCAGAGAAGCATGGCTGTGCTGGATGGCCTCCATGATCTGGGACAGGGATGGCTCTGCAGGGCCTGCATCAGCAGTGTCCTCGCTGGGGGTATCAGGGGCAATGTCCTCAGCCGGAGAGAGTAGGAAAGGATCTTCCGGGCTTAGAACAGGGGGGGGTACAGTGTGACTCACCCTTCCCTGCATGTTTTGGTTTCAGTGCTGAGGAGTATGAGGATGGCTGGCTGCGTGTGTCTGCAGCATGGTGACCGGTGCCATCTTGCCTCTGTTTGCATGGCGGGGGTGGCGGGACGGATCCTGAGGCTTCCTCCATCGGTGGGCCGTATTTGACCATCTCCCGGTGGGCACAAGGTTCCCTGGATGCTGTGGGGACAAACAGGATCCCTGGATGGCGAACAGGTCAGTAGGATTGAGTCAGGATGTGTGCGGCATGGATGGAGCTCAGGCTAAGCACGTCCTCACATCCCAGTCGTTGGCCACGCCCCCTATGGAGATTTTTTTAAACTTTTACCTAAGGTTAAAAGTTTGTCGCCATTCCACGAGTGGGCGCAACTTTGAAGCGTGACATGTTGGGTATCAATTTACTCGACGTAACATTATGTTTTACAATATAAAAAAAATTAGGCTAACTTTACTGTTGTCCTATTTTTTTATTTAAAAAAGTTTATTTTTTCCAAAAAACTTGTGCTTGTAAGACCGCTGCGCAAATACGGCGTGACAAAAAGTATTGCAACGACCGCCATTTTATTCTCTAGGGTGTTCGAAAAAAATATATAATGTTTGGAGGTTCTAAGTAATTTTCTAGCAAAAAAAAAATGTTTTTAACTTGTAAACACCAAATCTCAGAAAGAGGCTCAGTCCTTAAGTGGTTAACATCCTATGCCCCATCTCCTTGCTCCCATTTTCCTCCAAATTCCTTGAACGTCTGGTCTACAACCAACTGGGTGACCACTTCATTAATAGTAAGCTTTTTGATCCCCTTCCATCTCGATTTTGCCCTCGACACTCCATAGAAACTCCTCATCTTACCTATTCCACCACACCTTCAGTGTCAATTACATTTCTACTTCCTCCTTTCCTTTTCTCTATCAGAGTCTCCCAATTCCAATCCTATTCTCAATCTACACCTCTGCTCTGGGTCAGCTGATAGCCTCCCATGGATTATAATATAATTTCTACACTGATGACACACAAATCTATCCCTCTACCCCTCAGCTCACAACATCAGCCACCTCACATATCACTAATTTACTGACCGACATATCAGTCTGGATGTAACACCACTTCCTCAAACTCAATCTGTCCAAACCAAGCTCATAATATTTCCTCCCTCACGTACCCCTTCCCCTGACTTCTATGTCAAGATCAATGGCACAACCATCAACCTGTCCCCACATGCCAGGGTGCTAGGTGTAATTCTGGGCTCTAAACTCTCTTTTCGGTCCGCATCCATTCACTGTCCAAAGCTTGCCACCTCAACCTCTGCAACAACTCCAAAATACGCCCCTTTCTAACCAATGACACCACAAAGCTCCTAATTCACTCCATGTTGATCTCTCGCCTTAACTACTGCAACTCCCATCTACTTGGCTTACCTTTACATAGGCTATCCCCCCTTCAGTCTGTCATAAATTCTGCTTCAAGACTCATCCATCTTACCAACCATTCAGTTTCTGTTACCCCTCTTACCAATCCCTCCATTGGCTTCTGCTCACCTAACAAATTAAACTCAAAATACTAACTGTAACGAAACGTCCCACACTCCGCTTGAGTGCTTTCGTCATATACTGCTTCCTATCAGTCTGGATATAGACATCAGATATTCCAGCTGCTCACAGACACACAACGAGACGATACTTGTTTGTCTGCTGAACATGGACTGTTTATTATAACCAGAATACAAGTCTTATATACAGTAAAAGAGGAGGTGCATACTGCTCCTGCTCATATTACTCTACAATACATTTGTAAGCAGAAACCTAATTAACATGAGTTTATTAACTAATCCCTTAAAGCAGCCTGGTCATTGTTATGATAAATCAGGATTTCACTACAGGTCAGACTTGTTGTCACCGAGCTTCACACAGTAGATGATACATTATCATAAGTACAAACATATGACAACTTCACACAATAGCAGGAGCTCCAGTAGGAGTCGGCTCATCTCCTACATTGTACAGAGTCCAATGTGATCAGCTCTTTCAATTAACATGTTGAGTTTAGAATCAAACAAACCAAGAAAAGTCTTTACATATATCCTGGGAGATATTGTTGATAAATATTACTGTCCCATTTTAAGAAATCCAAGACATATTTTCTCAGTCACCCTGTGCCATCCTGGCACAGGGTGACTTAGACATAAGAGGTGCATGGGGAGCTGAAACAAGGGTATCCCATACTTTCCAAGGGATTCTGGGTTCCATGGGCCCTCCCGTCACACTATCAATAACTTACAAAGCCATTAACAACTTGGCCCCCATCTACATCATTGATCTAGTCTCAAAATACCAACCAAATAGTTCTCTTTATTCATCCCAAGACTTCCTACTCTCCAGTTCCCTTGTCACCTCCTCCCATGCTCACCTCCAGGACTTCTCCTGACTATCTCCTATTCTGTCCACTTTTAGGTGATCCCTAAAAACCTCTTGTCAGAGAAGCCTATCCTGCCCCCACCTAACAACTGTACTTTCCATTTCTCTCTTAGCTCATCTGTCAGGAACCATGAATCAGACGGAGACAGAAAATGCAGTAAATATCACACCTTTAAATATAGTGGTAAAAATAGTACAAATAGTAAACATAGCTAAAACGTATCCAGGGTTCAAGTGCAAGTCAGTAAATCAGGAAGCCAGAGATCAGCATAGTCGGAGACAGCAAACAGGATCAGGAACCAGAAGGGACATCAGCCAGGCAAGTCTTTAACAGAAACACAGCATAAAATGAACCAGGCAGTTCAAATAGCCAGAAGGGGCTGGCTAACGAGCAGGAAATGATCACCAGGTGAGGCACTTGCTGGCAATTAACCGACAGCTAAGCACTGAGAAGGGAGGGCTGAGCCCGGCCCTGACACTCAACCCCCCAGTTATTACCCTTTGTATCACTTGAGCCTCCCTTTTAGATTGTAAGCTCTAATGAGCATGGCCGCCCGCTGATTCCTCCTGTATTGAATTGTATTGTAACTGTACTGTCTGCCCTCATGTTGTAAAGCACTGTACAAACAGTTGGCGCTATATAAATCCTGTATAATAATTATAATAAATATTTGATCTAGGTGAAAAGGTTCAGTAGATAGAATACATGTTGTGACAGGGGTCACTTTGGGCACTGGGTGAGCCAGGAAATAATGGACATTAAGAATGTCTTGGATTGCTTTAAATTGGGATAGTAATATTAATTCACAAAATGTACTGGTTGTTTGATTCTGAACTCAACAAGTTAATTAAGAGATGCTGATGTGTCACCTGTCTGCTTGTGTAATGTTAATGAATCTCAACTATGCTACAGATCCTTTCATTGTGAATAGTGATAATTAACTCTGTACTTGTGTGTATTGTAAAGCAGACAGACAGTCTGGTGAATATAAAGGTCATGCATAGTCATTTAAGATGTAAAGGGATTAGCTAAGAGATGTCAGAATATGTGTATTGGGAGCTCGTTATGTAACCATTGTGTGATGTTGTGGGTGGAGTTGGACCATTGTTCATTTAGATTAATGCAGTATTATTTTGGTGTATAAAAAGAGCCTGCTCTCATTAAAGAATGTCAGTCTAGTTGGAAACTTCATACAGAGTGTTTGTCTCGTATTTTTGGAAGGATTAATCCTATGGGAAGCGGTCGCCTGACTGTGGAGGATCGGCAGTAGATGTGTGTCCAGAGAGGGAATATCCTAAACGGCGTTAACCCCTTTCATAGATGGGGTGCCGTTACACATGTCATGTATATGCAGTAATGTTTGTCTGTCAGCTTACCTTTCCCATGTGTTCAGCTTAAGAGACCAGCCGCCCTTCACCTGGCTGCTTAAGTAATCTCTCCTCAAAGCATGGCTCCAGCCCAGGCCCTATCAGGGAACTCTATATTAACCTGTGTACTGCAAGCCAGCCCTCCTGATCAATATTGTGTTTTTGGCTTCCGTGTGCTACTTGCTGTGTGTTCTAAGTCTGTTTCTAGTTATCGATCTTGGCTTGTTCTTAACTGTTTTGTCTGCTTCATATCCCGACCTTGGCATGTTCCTTGGCTATCCTTAATCCTGCTTGTTGCCCCGACCTTTGGCTATCTCCTGACTATCCTTTATTGTCGCAGTCTGCTACTTCCTCTCTACCTTCCTGTAGTCTACCATGAGCCTGAGCTGGGAGGCCCTGGGGGTCGCGACCTGGAGCCAGACTGTATCTAAATCTATCCTCACCACTAGGGGCTTCTGGTGAACACCCGCTGGCTCTTATCCCCCATACACACGATCGGTTTTCCTGTTGGAAAAAGTATGATGAGAGCTTTTGGTTGGGGATCCTGACCGTGTGTATGCTCCATCAGACTTTTTCCAACAGAAAAACTGCTGGAAAAAGATAGAGAGCAGGTTCTCTATTTTCCCATCAGGAAAAAATCTGATCGGAATTTCCTATCGTGTGTACAAATTCTGACGCGCAAAATTCAGACGCATTCTCGGAAACAAATCGACGCATGCTCAGAAGCATAGAACTTCATTTTCTTGGCTCGTCGTAGTCTTTCACGTCACCGCGTTCTTGGTAGTCGAAAGTTCACAGATACTAATATAATATATCTGTGTCCAGCATCAACCCCCCCCCCCATATTATCAGACAGACAACACTGACTATATAATTTATATTAGCTGACTGAGACACCCCCACCCTGAGCTGGTCTGATGATGATAATGGGGGGGTGATGCTGGACACAGATATATTATATTACATATAATAGGCACAGTAGTTGAGTTAGCTGGTCTGGTGGGGGGAGGGGCAGATGGACCAGCTATATTACATAATATCTATATATAATCTATAGCTGTGTCTAGCAGCAGTACACCACCTTGCACACCATGATGGAGTCCTAACCTGGCACCATACCACCCCAGCCTGCCTATGCAACCGCAACCAATCCTTATGCCACCGCAACCTCCCCTATGCCACCGAAACCTGCCCTATGCCACTGCAACCTGCCCTATACCACCCCAGCCTGCCCTATACCACCGCACCCTGCCCTATGCCACCCCAGCCTACCTTATGCCACCCCAGCCTGCCCTATACCACCGCACCCTGCCCTATGCCACCCCAGCCTGCCCTATACCACCGCACCCTGCCCTATGCCACCCCAGCCTGCCCTATGCCACCGCACCCTGCCCTATGCCACCCCAGCCTGCCCTATACCACTGCACCCTGCCCTATGCCACCCCAGCCTTCCCTATACCACCGCAACCTTCCCTATGTCACCCCAGCCTGCCCTTTGCCACTGCAACCTGCCGTATGCCACGCAAACTGCTCTATACCACCCCAACCTACCCTATGCCACCGCACCCTGCCCTATGCCACCCCAGCCTTCCCTATACCACCGCACCCTGCCCTATACCACCCCAACCTGCCCTATGCCACTGCAACCTGCTCTATGCCATCACACCCTGCCCTATATAACCCCAACCTGCTCAATGCCACCCAGCCTGCCATATACCACCCCAACCTGCTCTATACCGCCCCAACCTGCCCTATGCCACCGCAACCTGCTCTATGATATCACACCCTGCCCTATATAACCCCAATCTGCCCAATGCCACCCAGCCTGCCATATACCACCCCAACCTGCTCTTTACCACCCCAACCTGCTCTATACCACCCCAGCCTTCCCTATACAACCCCAACCTGCCCTATGCCACCCCAGACTGCACTATACCACCGCAACCTGCCCTATATCGCTCCAGCTGGCCCAATACCACCCTATACTTTAATTTACAGGGGTCATTTGGGGGTGCGTCTCGTGACTGTGCGCTGCCTGCAGGGCGCTGGGCAGGATAGACAGGAGGGGGGTGACACCATGTTTTGCAGCACCAGGTGACACCAACCCTAGTGACGCCACTGGCTCTCCTGAATCACCTAGAGCTCCATCCGCAGCAGTCAGCCGTAAGGTCCATTACCTTGCGGTGCACTCCTGACCCCAATGGGGTGCATCTGTCACCTGGACTCATGTGACCTGACAATACATAGGTTTAAAAAGGTGTAGGTGTGGCGCTGTTCTTGTGTTCTGGGGTTTGAATACTCCAAGCTCACTCTCTAATCAGTATATTATTTCTTTAAACAGACTTAAGTGCCTTAATTATAAAGTGATTAGTGCCAAAACATAACTCATGTGCATAATGTGCAAACGGTGCAATCTTAAAAAAGTGACAGGTGCTGAAAATCAATGAATATACACGATCATTAGATACAAATCCAAAGTGACAGATGTTCTTCAATCATGTATATATTTATTTCAAGCACTGAGGCCATACATGATTGAAGAGCACCTGTCACTTTGGATTTTATCTAATGATTGTGTATACTTTATTGATAGATTTTCAGCATCAGTCACTTTAAGATTGCACCGTTTGCACATTATGCATAGGAGTTATGTCTTGGCACTAGTCACTTTATAATTAATGCACTTAAGTCTGTTTAAAGAAATAATGTACTGATTATAGAGTGAGCTGGGAGTATTCAAACCCCAGAACACAAGAACAGTGCCACACCTACACCTTTTCAGACCTATGTATTCTATGCTCCACTCAGGTGGCTGTATTTGTAGGGGCAGCAGTTCCTATTACACCTAGCCATTTGCACGGAACCACCCATAAACTTGTCTAAGATATAATACATGGCAAAGGTCCCTAGAATTGCTCTCCTCCAGGAAATGTTTCCCATTACTATTAAAATAGTACATGGCCTCACCCCATTGTCAAGGAAACGTTACCACAAATCCCTTCTCAAACACCTCCTTAGTGCTACACAGGCTTGCATTCCGCCTCTGTGGAAGCAACAGTCTGCCCCAACGGTGGCCCAGTGGTCCGCGAGAGTGAAGGACATAGAGCAGATGGAAGATCTGACTGCGGCTTTGGAGGACAAGTCAGAGGAACACAAGTCCAGATGGATACACTGGGACCTCTTCCGCTTCTCAGATGAGTTCCTCCAATATACCTAATTAAGATTCTTCGTCGGAGGTTCCCACTGCCTGACTGACGCTGTTGATGCCTTCTCCTGGGAGGTGACCCCTCCATCCCTCCACAACCCCCCCTCCTTTTTTTTGTTTTCTCTCTCCTCTTTCCTTCCTACCTCTCCCTTACTCTTTCTTCTGATCCTTTTCTAATTATTTTTTAAATAAATAGATGAAAATATGGTGTGTACAGGATAGCGTTCTCTCTCTACCCCATTTTAGACTTCCCTCTATGACGGGACGTATTTCCCTGGCAATCTAGGGGTATCCCCCCTCGGACAGGCTCGCCTTCGGTATAACCTGCTTGAGGGGCTTCATACACATAGATAAGAATGTTTTGTATTTCTTATTGCCTTCAACATTTGTCTTGACCTTTCATAATGCAGTACGAAGTAATGGTTGTGCCTCACAAGCTTGACATTGATTGTTTGTTCTGAGAAGTTGCCTTTTTATACTACCTGTGACATATCTTTAAATAAACAATTAAAAGAAAAATACTACATGGCCAAATGTTGGCGGCTGCCTAACCATCACACCTGTATAAGCTTTCCGGACACCCCATTCCAAAACCATGGCCATTAACCACTTAAGCCCCGGACCAATACGCAGCATAAGGACCAGGCCCCTTTTTGCAATTCGGCACTGCGTCGCTTTAACTGACAATTGCGCGGTCGTGCGACGTGGCTCCCAAACAAAATTGGCGTCTTTTTTTCCCACAAATAGAGCTTTCTTTTGGTGGTATTTGATCACCTCTGCGGTTTTTATTTTTTGCGCTATAAACAAAAATAGAGCGAAATTGTGAAAAAAATGCAATTTTTTTTACTTTTTGCTATAATAAATATCCCGAAAAAATATATATATATGTAGCGATACCTCCAACTAAGAAGGCCGCAGATTTAGTTTGGGCCCTGAAGACAGCTCCGCCAACCCCCGGCAATATGCTCTACCCCCTACTGGCACAGCTAGTACTGACAGTAAATTGTATATATTTTACTGTATGAATAACTGAGCATTGAGACGATATTAAATTGAAATAAAGGTAAGATTTTACTTAAGCTATTGGTAAAGAAAAGGGTAACATCAATGACAGTTTACAGAATAATCATTTGTAATGCAGAGCCCAGCCACACTAACACACTATAGGGTTAACACATAACAAGTGCGCCACGCGGGCGACCGTTAGCTAAGTGCCCTGTGGCGCAGTAACCAAAACACCTTAGAAACCCCACCAGGCCGGGTTCTGATATCTACAACTTAGTCCTTTTTCTTCACCGGCAGATCTTTAACGGTGGTGCACATTAACAGAGTACAAACTTTGTAATCCAATGGGGTAGGTAAAGATGGAGTAGAAACTTGACTATGCAAACGGTAGGTTCAGTTCTAACAATGGTCTTCAATAAGAGCACTAAGAACAACTCATAGGCCACGGCAGTCTATAGGCCTATATGCAGTAACAGTATATCGTTTGGACATATGCCCTCTCACCCGTCCGGACTACGGTCCCAGTCCGGGAACTTCCACCTGTTGTGTCCTCACACACTCCGTCTCTTCAACGATCGGGTCCCCGATCCAACAAGGCTGTAGTCGAGCGAAGTCAGATGCCACCCAGGCTCGCAGAGGGGTGGAAGGCTCTTTGGTGCTGCGCAAGGTCTCAGGCTTCAGGCCCTGCACTCCGACACATCCGCACAGGAGGATCAGTCTGTGAAGTCTCGTGTCCCAAAGAGGCCGAGCCCAGCCTCGCCTCCTCCTTTTATAACCCCTCCCATGAGTCTCTGCGGCGGAACATTGCCGAATGGGGTTCTGGGTGATGTAGTCTCTCTGCATTAAAGGGGAACACCCCGCTACATATAAAAAAAAAAAATTTCCTCAGTTTAGGCCGATACGTTTTCTTCGACATATTTTTGGTAAAAAAAATCGAAATCAGCGTTTATTGATTGGTTTGCGCAAAAGTTATAGCGTTTACAAAATAGGGGGTAGTTTAACCACTTGCCGACCGCTCACGGTATATATACGTCGGCAGAATAGCTCGTACAGGCACAATCACATACCTGTACGTGGCCCTTTAACTGCCGAAGTCGGGGTCACGCGCACGCCTCCGGCGACGCTCGCGACCCCCCTGCCTTCCCCGTGAGTGGGACTGCGGGTCCTGCGGACTCGATCGCCGCGGAGATCCCCGTGATCGTCTCACGGAGGCTCGGAGCGGGGAGATGTGTGTGTAAACACAACATCTCCCCGCTCCTCTATTGACAATGTCAGCGATCTCCGCTCTGTGTAATCAGAGCGGAGATCGGTGATGTGTCAGTCGTAGCCAGGGCCGGGACAAGGGGTGGGCAGGAGGGGTGGCTGCCCTGGGCGCTGTGGTGTCATGTGAGGTGGGGGGGCACCACAAGGAGGTTGGGGAGGGGGATTTGTGTTGGGAGGGGGAATGTGGGGGGCGGCAGGGAATAAGAAAGAGAAATTTTGAGCAGTTGTGCTAGGAGTAGTGATTTGGGTGGATTTGTGTTGGGAGGGGGGATGGGGAAAGAAGATTTGTGCTAGGAGGGGGAATTTTATGGGGTTTATGCTAGATGGACAATTTTTTTTGGGGGGGGGAGAAGGTATTTGTAGTAGCAGGGGTGATTGGGGGGGGGTTGTGCTAGAATGGGGGTTGGGGAGAATTTATGTTGGGGGGGATTTGGAGTGGGGGGATTTGTGATCAGAGGGGAAGTTTGAGGGATAGAGGATTTGTACTAAGATGGGGGAATTTCTTTGTGGGGTGGGGATTTATGCTGGAGGCATATGGGGAATGAGAGGATTTGAACTGGGGGGGGGGGGTAGGGGGGCAAAGATTTGTGCTGGGATGGGGATTTCGGCAGGGGGTGGATTTTATTGGGAGGAGGTAGAATTTATGCTTAAGGGGGGGGGGGGGGATTTTTGCTGACACATAATGCTAATACGTCTTGGGAGGGGGGGGGTGGCGCAATTTGGCATGTTCGCCCTGGGCTCTAGATTACCTTGTCCTAGCACTGGTCGTAGCCACGCCCCCACACAGTAGTAAACACTCCCCTAGGGACACTTAACCCCTTCAGTGCCCCTAGTGGTTAACCCCTTCACTGCCAGTGTCATTTTCACAGTAATCAGTGCATTTTTATTGCACTGATCGCTGTGAAAATGACAATGGTCCCAAAAATGTGTCTAAAGTGTCCGATGTGTCCGCCATAATGTCGCAGTCACAAAAAAAAACGCTGATCGCCGCCATTACTAGTAAAAAAAAAAAAAATTATATAAATGCCTTAAAACTATACCCTATTTTGTAAACGCTATAATTTTTGCGTAAACCAATCAATAAACGCCGATTGCGATTTTTTTTTACCAAAAATATGTAGAAGAATACGTATCGGCCTAAACTGAGGAAAAAAAATGTTTTTTTATATATTTTTTGGGGATATTTATGTAGCGGAGCCTCACTCCCCCTCTCGCCTATTGTGAATGGCTTGTGTCTAGGGGTACCTGGGAGAGGAGAGTGCAGGAACACTACGCCAAGCTCTCCCCTCGTATGTGTATGAGGGTTGAGCAGAGTTACTTGAATTACCTCCGGGTCTGTTCACTGCATATGAAGCCTCCAGCTGTTCCATGGAGATGTGTCTGCCAATAACATAGAGCCCCACACCAATCAAAAGTCCAACACTCCTTTATTCCTTTTCTTGCAGGGTGAACACAATCAGTTGAACTTTCAGTAATGAAAAAACAGAGGTGTGGATACGAGTAGGCCCAGGCACAACTGAACTCTCCTATTCCTTTGCTAGCGAATAGGCCTGGCGCACGGTCTCTGCCACCGACCGTGAGTTTTGGTTGCTGACACCGACCGGATGAACCATTGAGGCCCCTGCCACAGGCCTGATAGCAGGTCTCTGCCACTGACCTGATTGGAATAGTTGGACCGCTGCCACCGGTCATTGAACGTGAACCACCCTCCTCTCTGAACTTGGCCCCTGTTCGGGAAAGATATCCCTCTGGGCGGTCTCCAGAGGTTCATCCGGCACTGGCAATCTGCTGCACCAGGTCTTCGGATGAGTCCCTCCTCTGGTCCCTTACACCACTGGATTCGGGTGCCCCACTCCCAGGGCCCCCTAAAACAATCCCTCCCTCGCGGGACCCAGCGTAAGGTACTGGGCCCCTCGCCTCCGGATGAGTACCTCACCCCAGACTGAAGGTGTCTGGGATGGAACACGAACTCCCGGTGTCCAGGCCTAGGCCACCTGGACCCCGACCGCGAACAGCAGCCCTCAGACTGAAGGTGCCTGGGACTCGAACCTCGTGGTGAAGATGTCCGGGCCCTTTATACCCTCTCCCAGCAAGCACAGCGGGTTCCCCGCCCCGCCGTACAACCGCTGCGAGAGGCCACAAAGGGTACGGCACTGCAGCGATGGTTCAACCCCGGCCCAAAGTGACAGCGCCACCTGCTGGGCCGCAGGGAACTATACATCACTGGTGTCTTCACCAGAATTCAAAAGTATATACCCGCTACATTTATTATAGAAAAAAGTAAAAAATATGTAATTTTTTTCAAAATTTTCGCTCTATTTTTGTTTATAGCGCAAAAAATAAAAACCGCAGAGGTGATCAAATACCACCAAAAGAAAGCTCCATTTGTGGGGAAAAAAGGACGCCAATTTTGATTGGGAGCCACGTCGTACGACCGCGCAATTGTCAGTTAAAGCGACGCAGTGTCGAATCGCAAAAAGGGGCCTGGTCATAATGGCCGGTATTGGTCCGGGGCTTAAGTGGTTAATGGCATTTTTATGTTTTTTTTTTTTTTACTAGTAATGGCGGCGATCAGCGATTTTTTTCATGACTGAGACATTATGGAGGACACATCGGACACTTTTGACACTATTTTGGGACCATTGTCATTTTTACAGCGACCAGTGCTATAAAAATGCACTGATTGCTGTAAAAATTACACTGGCAGTGAAGGGGTTAACCAGGAGGGGGCACTGTAGGGGTTAAGTGTGCCCTGATTTGTGTTTCTTACTGTGGGCGGGGCGTGGCTTAGCATGTGACGTCACTGATCATCGTTCCCTATTACAGGGAACAGACGATCAGTGTCAGTCACACTAGGAAGCACAGGGAGAGGTTTGTTTACACTTACCTCTCCCCGTTCTTCCTCTCTGTGACCCGATCGCGGGACACCAGCGGCGATCAGGTCCGCTGTTCCTGCGGGGACGATCATTGAGAAGAGGACCGGGTCGCGAGCGTGCACAATTAAAGGGGACGTACCTGTACGCCCATGTGCCCAGCCGTGCCATTTTGCAGACGTACATCGGCGTGCGGCGGTCCTTAAGTGGTTAATAAGGAGTTGCTCTACTTACGTTTTAACAGCCTCCATTCTTCTGGCAACATTTTCCACAAGATTTTGGAGTGTGTCGGTAGGAACTTATGCCCATTTGTGCAGAAAGGTACTGATGTTGGATGAGAACACCTGGCTCAAAATCGGCATTCCAATTCATCCCAAAGGTGTTCTATAGGGTTGAATTCTGGGCTCTGTAAAGGCAGCTCAAGTTTCGTCCACACCAAACTGGTCAAACCATGTCTTTATGGAGCTGGCTTTGTGCACAGGGGTACAGTCACGCCGGAAAAAAAAAAGAGCACAATTGTCTAACATGTCTCTGTATGCTGTAGTATCATCAGTACCTCTCATTTAAAACACCTGAAGTCATTTAGAGGGATACCCTCATATCTTTGTGAACACCTGACCACTATACAGGGGCAGATCCAGGGGGGCAACGGGGAAATTGACCCCTCCGAGAATGCAAAAGAGAGGGTGACAGCACGGACGGCTCCATGGGCAGGCGGTTCAGCAGGTGACAGTGCGGGCGGCTCCGCGGGTGACAGTGCGGGCGGCTCTGCGGGTGACAGTGCGGGCGGCTCTGCGGGTGACAGTGCGGGCGGCTCGGCAGGTGACAGTGCGGGCGGCTCGGTCGGTGAGTGGGCAGGTGAGAGTGGGCGAGCATCTAGGCTGCTGGCCAATCAGGGAGCCGGCGGGCAGGGGGGAGAGAACATCATCTCTCATTGCCCGGCGCCCGCCCTGCATTCTTGCAGTTCCGCCCGCACTGTGCAGGCAGCCGTGGGCAGCAGAGATTACATCATCTCTGCTGCCCGACTCTGGGACACAGCAAGAGACCACCTTAGCAGCAAAGTGACACAGCAGGTGACAATTCGCAACATGTGGCAGGTGACGTGGCAAGTGACAATCTGCAACGTGTGGCAGGTGACGTGGCAAGTGACAATCCGCACTGACACGCTCAGGGCCCCCACTGATTCTGCATTGTGAGTTGAATTATTTCATTTTATATTACAATGTAATAGAAATAATGCGCTTCAATCATCCTGACACCATAACAACCATGGTGCCGTGGTGATTGAAGCGCCAATACCAGCCATTTTCCCGATAGATTGCCCCCAAAAAAATATATTTTCTGTCAGTGCCCCTCCTGAGACTAGACTCTGGATCCGCCCCTGCCATCACACCTAGTTAAACCTTTGGCCATATAGTGTAGCTCTGAATCAGGCCCGGACTGGCCATAGGGCAAACCGGCAAATAATTTACAATTATTTTTTTTTTCATATTTTTTTGGACCCCCGTTGGGGGGCTTTGGTGTCTAAACAGACCCCTAATGTCTTACTTTTGAGACAGAGAAAGGTACTGATTCATTGGTCCCTTTCTCTGCAGCCTCAGATGCACAGAATGAATGGACATGAATAGCTCTGTACAGGGCTTCCTGTTCATTTATAAACAGAAGCATAGTAAACTAATTTTATCTATGAATAAATAAAAAACATTCAGTAATCGGTACGGAGCACTGACTCTATTCATTAATACAAGGAAGGGACCGATAAATTACACATTTACCGGCCCCTTCCCCGCTCTCCATCCTGACAGATCCCCCACAGCAGCAAGTGGGAGGGGGAAACCTGGCAGTGCTGCTGGGGGGACAAGGAGGGTCCAGGGAAGCACACAGGAACCTGGAGGAAGCAGGACAGGGATAGTGAGGTGGAGGGAGCGGCATATAGAGGAACCAATGCCCTCCATTTCCCTCCTGCAGCCGCTGAATGTATACGAATGAGAGAGGAGGGGAAGCGGGCATTCAGTGGCTCCATGGAGGGATTGGTTCCTCAACTTGCCGCCGCTCCCACCGCCATACTATCCAGGTGTACAAGGAGGCCGCATGGGCACCCTGGAGCATGGGGCTAGGTGGCAATGGCGACCCCTGTGACCCCTGTATGTACGCCCCTGCATCTGACACACCAGGAAGTGTAACAAGCTGAAGATGCCAGCAGTAGTAGCGCTAGAGGAGAGCAACAATTATATTTGAAGCTGAAATTTAGTTACATTTTTATTTTTTCTACAGCTTTAGTTCTATTACTTACCTATAATGAAGTATGTCCCACAATGTGCAGGCAGCTGGATCCAGTAGAAATCTTCACCGTTGGACTGCCCCGTCCTCTCCCTGCTTGGGAAAAGAATCCTGTGACTAATCACTTTCCCCATTCACAGATCGTGTTACTGGCAGTGTCATTAATGAAACAACTTTTCTCATTGGCAGAGAGGGCAGTAGGGAGGTGTGTCCCTGTCAGATCATCTTCATTGCTGCTGAACCCAGAGACCTGAAGCTGACAACCCCCACAGTGCCAGAATTTCAGCAGCAGGAAGAGGACAGGGCAGCGCTGTAGTATAGATTTCTACAGAATCAAGTAGCCTAGCCTGCACATTGTGAGACACCCTTCATTAGAGGTAAGTAATGGAACTAAAGCTGGAGCTTAACTTCAACTTTAACCATTTGTCGACCATATCACTTACAAATATGGTGCCTCTCCTGTACCAGATCACGTACTAGGTATGTAAACTGACACTTCCGGGTAGAGGGAGGGCGGGCGCGTGTGCACAAGGCAAGGCAACTCTCCTGGGAGGGCAGGCGCGTGTATGGCGGCAAGGCAACTCTCCTGCACTAGGTATGTGATCTGGCACTTTTGGGTAGAGGGGAGGTACGTGTGCGCGTTGCCGGCGACCCGGCTGTGCTGTAATTCTACACAACAGATGCCGATCAGGGGGTGCTGTACATAAGAGCCCTGTCTGTGTAAACAAGGCACAACTCTGTTTTGTCAGCGGGGAAGGAATGGATTTTCTTTCCCCAAAAAGCAGGGAATAAAATCCTTTACTTCCCTTAGTAAAATCAGCACACACGGTACACACAAACACTGGCTAGGCACACATTTAACCCCTTTATCACCCTCAAGGTTTAACCCCTTCACTACCAGTGTCATTAGTACAGTGACAGTGCATATTTTTTCGCACTGATCACTTTATTAGTGTCATTTGTCCCCAAAAAGTGTCAGTAAGTGTCCGATTGTCCGCTACGATATCACAGTCCCTCTATAAGTCACTGATCGCCAACATGACTAGTAAAAAATAAATAAAAATTCTAGTATATATCCCATAGTTTGTAGACGCAATAACATTTGTGCAAATCAGTATAGACTTATTGGAATTTTTTTAACTAAAAACATGTAGCAGAATACATATTGGCCTAAATTGATGAAGAAATTTGATTTTCTTACATTTATTGGATATGTTTTGTAGCAGAAAAGTAAAAAAAAAATAGGATTTTTGTACTCACCGTAAAATCCGTTTCTCTGACGTCCATGGACTGACACAGCTCTCATACTGATTGCGTGTGGGTATATGTCCCTGCTTGCAGGAGAAGACCTAGGCAGAATGTTAGATGTTAAAACATTCTAGAACAAACCAGAGCTGAACAGCCCCGCCCAGGGGGGCGGTCCCTCCGGACATTACCCTCCCACCTGCAGCTAACAGCTTCAGTTCGTAACAAAGCAGTACAAACCTTAAAAGGAAGGGTGGGTGCTGTGTCAGTCCATGGACGTCAGAGAAATGGATTTTACGGTGAGTACAAAAATCCTATTTTCTCTTATCGTCCATGGACTGACACAGCTCTTATACTGATTACATGTGGGATGTCCCAAAGCAGGATAAGAAAAGGGTGGGAACAAAATAGTAAAGGAACAACCAAAACTTCACTCCAAACCAGCAGAGCTCCTCAACGGAGGAGTTGCAACATTAAACAGCGGCCTGCAACACTTTGCGGCCGAAGGAAGCATCCGAAGATGCAGCCACGTCAACCTTTTTGAAAATAATTTTGAAAAAGGCATGAACGGACGACCAGGTCGCCGCCTTGCACACTTGTGCAACCGATGCTTGATGTCGGACAGCCCAGGAAGCACCAATTTCCCTGGTGGCATGCGCCGTAACCGGAAAGGGAGGGGCCACCCCCTTAATGGCATAGGCCTAATCCATCTAGAAAAGGTGGCAGACGACACCGCTCGACCCTGTTCGGACCCGAGACAGACACAACTAGTGAGTCATATCACGTACCACATAAAATATGTGAAGCGCAAACACTCTGGAATGCGATGTGTGAGGACACAAGGACGGGAGGACAGTGTCCACATGTAGGTGAAAAGCCGAGACCATCTTTTGCAAAAGGAAGGTCGCGGACGCAACACCATCTTATCCTTATGGATGACCAAATAGGGCGACTTGCTGGACAAGGCCACCAACACAGACACCCGTCTGACATAAATAATGGCCACTAAGAAGGCCACCTCCTGAGACAAGGTCAAGAGGGGAATATCTCTGATATTTTCAAAGTGAGGTTCCTGGAGAACCGAGAGCACCAAATTCAAATCCTGAGGAGGGAGAGGAGGTTTCAACAGGAGGGAGCACATGGCAAACCCCCTGCACAAAGGTGCTACCAAGGAATGACCCGCTAGCGGTTGCTGAAGGAAGACGGCCAAGGCCGAAAACTGACCCCTAATGGTACTCAAAGCAAGCATTTGGGTCACACCACGCTACAAGGACCGCAGGATACTGGGGACGGAATACGTCCGTGGACGCTAGTCCAGCTCTTCTCACATAGCGATGTAAGCTTCCCAGGTACGGTGTTATATCTTTCAAGCGGAAGACTTCCGTGCCCTGAACATGGTCGAAATGACCGAATCCGAGAGACCTCGGGCTCTCAGCACCTGGCTTCTAATAGCTATGCCATTAAGTCAGAGACTGTAAAACAGGACCTTGAAACAGAAGGTCCTCCCTTATTGGCAACCGCCAAGGAACGTCCGCGATGAGACGTACCAGATCAGCGTACCAATGACGCCGAGACCCACCCGGCGCAAAGAGGATCACCGGAATCCCTTCGGCCACAACCCTGCGCAGCAGGCGAGGAAGCAGCTGCAGCGGAGGATAACAGATATCAGGGGATAATGACCCCATGGGGCCCACCAACGGATCCGAGGCATCCGCCCAAGGATCCCTGGACCTGGCCACAAACCTTGACACCTTATGATTGAGTCGAGAGGCCCTCAGGTCCACATCCGGCATGCCCCACCGCCGGCACAGAATTTTAAAGACCTCCAGGTGTAGGGACCACTCTTCCTGGTCCAGCGTCTGGCGACTCCGATAGTCCGCCTGCCAATTGTCTACGCTTGAATGTAGACGGCCGATAGAGACCACGTGGGGAGGCATATTCTTATTGCCCGTATGTCCAGAACAGTGATCCGTAAACGGGCTTCGTCCGGAGTCGAAAGCCCTGGGGCTGACAGGACTCCCCAGACTCCACCCCAGCCCGTCAGGCTGGCGTCCATCATGAACACCGTCCACTGGATGGGGAGGGACGACTTCCCGGACCGAAGAGCCAGGGACTCCAACCACCACGTCAGGGACGCCCCGAGTGGGCGAATCATCTGGATCTGAAGTTTCAAGGACAACGGGGATTTGTCCCAAGTGGACAGGATCTCTGACCGTAATGCCCGTGTGTGTGATTGGGCATACGGAACAGCCTCGAACGAGGCCCTCATGAGTCCCGGGACTCTCATGCAAAAAACGGGTTGACGACCATTTCCGAGACGTCAGGACCCGCATTACAGACTGAAAGTCAGCAACTTTTCCAGGGTTAGGAATACCTACGCCTCCATGGAGTCCAGGATCAGACCGAGATACTCCAAATGCTGATCCGGGACCAGGACCGACTTCTGAATGTTCGGGAGCCATCCGAAGTCCCTAAGGGTCTGACTGACAATAGTCACACTTCTTCTAATTCTGATGCTCTTAGAAGAAGATCGTCCAGATAGCCCATAATAGCAATTCCTCGCTATCTCAGCAAGGCTAGAACCGGAGAGCAAGCACCTTGGTAAAAAAACCTTTGGTACCGGCTAGGCTGAAAGGAAGAGCCACAATTGATAGTGGACTTCGCCGATCACAAAGCGCAGAAACTACTGTTGATGTGCGCAGATCGGAACATGCAAGTAGGCGTCCTTTATGTCCAAGGATGCCAGAAAATCCCCTTGATGGAGTGTAGCGAACACTGCGCGAATGGATTCCATGCGGAACTTTTGCACCATCACAAAGGCATTCAGGCCTTGAGGCCCAGGATTGGCCAAACCCCCGTCCACTTTTTGGGACTACAAACAGATTAGAGTAGAAACCCTGAAAAACCTCTCCTGTGACGGAACCGGCACAATCACTCCGGACCTGATCAATCCTGTACGGCCCCTGAGAGGGCCGCCCGACGGGCAGGAAGGAGAGGGAGAATTGAGGGAAAGAATCTGTCTGGGGTCAGGAACGGGACTCTATCCTGTATCCTGAGGTGACCACCTCGCACACCCACCGGTCGGAGATCCGGGAGGTCCACTGAACCGTGAACCAGCAAGGACGCCCCCCCCGCCCCAGAGTCGGGCCGGGACAAGACTTCATGCGGCGGTGGCTTGGGACCTAGCTCGGTAGGCTTACGCACCCAGGGACGCTTATGTCCCCCAGCTGCACTTTTCTCAGTCTGGGCGGGCTTACCCGTGAATTCTGACTGACGAAAAACTCCTTCGCCTTTGCCGAAAAGGAAGGGCCCGGCCTACGGTGGGGCTCTTCTTCCTTAACAGACTGAGGAAGGAAGGTGCTCTTACCCTCTGTGACATCCACAACAATGTCATCCAGGGCGGCCCAAATAGTCTACCGCCCTTAAAGGGCAAGTCAGCCAGGAGCTATTTGGAAGCTAGGTCGGCCGACCAGCATCTCAGCCAGATAAAGCGACGCAGCACCACAGCATAGATAGAGGCCCCAGATATTAAAGGGCCGCATCCAGGTGGCCTCGCACACAGAGACTAAACCCTGCGCAAGTTGGTGAGCCAGGGAAATGGTCTCAAGAGGGAAATTATGCACCTGTACTGTCTGGTGCAAAATCTTTGCTCAACCTGTGAGTGTCTTGAGACACAAGTGTCGCCGCCACTATAGGGCGTAAGGCAGACCCTAATAAGGTAAACATAGTTCTATTCACCACTTCTGACCTTCTGTCAGTGGGATCCCTAAATGCAGGAGTCCCTTCCATTGGGAGCGTGGTAGCCTTATTCCAAAGGGAGACCGGGGGGTCGACCACTGGGGGGAGAGCCCACTTCCTAACCAGGTCCTCCTCAAGGGGTACCTCATGGCTAGGCACCGCGAGACCGTCAAAGTCTTCTGCGGCTTATCCCAGACTTGGTCAATGAATGCATCAAAAAAAAGGCACATATGGAAAACCTTTTTTGAATAAACGGCTTTAAAGAAACCAAGGAGACAGCTTCCACCTGAGGTTCCTCAGCCTCAACATTCAGCTTGATAGTGTCCTTCACAGCAGCAATGAATTCACTTACAAGCACCCTGTCAGTTATTCAGAACTGGGGTCTTCCTCACAGGGAATATCTTGTTCAAAAACATGAAAATCCTCAGAGTTAGGGTCCTGAGCAGCAGTAGCTAGGCCCATATCTGAGAAAGAGCACTCCCCTACAGAAGAATGTGTGGGGAGGGGGCGCTTTACAGCTCCCTTGCGCTCTCACACAGGACTGCCGACAACTAGTCGCTAGGGACCGCAGGTGCAGGAGCACTGCCAGTTGCCTCAGACAGTGTGGAAAAGCAGGTGAACCAGACTCCATACTGCCACACTCTGAGACCCTATACACCTATTACAGTGAATAGTACAGTCCACCCACTGGCTGCACTGAGGCTGAGGAGGGGATACCCAGAGGACTCACCAACCCTTGTAAGGACCGCTCATATCCGCTGTATGAAACCGCGCCGCAGCGCGAGTGAAGCCTGAGGAGAGTGTGAGGAGATTGTGAGATGTGAGGAAAATGCCGCTCGCCCCTGTTTCTGAGATTCGTGCTGTCAGCAGCGCCGATAGAGGCCGAAAACGAAACTAAAAGCGCCACGGCTTCAAGAAAATGGCCGCCGGCCGCATGCATTAATGCGCCAGAGATCCACGGCAAGATGGCCACCGAGCGCGGTTTTAAATCACCTCACAGCGCTAATGGCGCACATTGTAATAAAACACACACACCAGAACACTGCTCCTCTCCCAGTTCCACTAAAAAAGACATGAGCGCCCCCAGCCAGGCCAGAGTTACCCCCAAGCACCCCCACACAGCACAGCACCAGTACAGGGTGCAGAGAGCAGCAAAACAGGGGGGGAGACAGGGATAAACCCCCCATATAAAGAAACACAGCCAGCATGTACTCACCTGCAGCAGGAGTGAACTACTTACCCGTCCCTTTCAGGGACCCACTGGCTTGTTTCAGACAGACCTATCACAGAGTAGTACTGCGTAGCTGTCGGCCCGGTCCACCGCGAGAGATACAGTCCGTCAGGTACTGTTCAATCTTGAGAGGACCGCGGGAGCATGAAAGCAATCCGGCCACCCCTGGAGTCATGGGGCATGTCGTGAACTGAGTCTCACGCACATAAGGCGAGGATCAGCACGCTCGATGGTCGGACAGGGAAGACTACGAGGATACCAGTGTACCCAACCTGTTGCCCAGCCGACAGTTGATTGAAGGTCTCAAAAATAAAATAATAAAATTCCCAAAGGAATAAAATTTTTAAGTAAAATCTTCCAGGAGACTGGCTCCTGAGAGAGCCACGTCTTCTCCTTCTGCTAAGCAGAAAAAAACTGAGGCTGCTAGCTGCAGGTGTGAGGGTAATGTCCGGAGGGATGGCCCCCCTGGGCGGGGCTGTTCAGCTCTGGTTTGTTCTAGAATGTTTTAACATCTAACATTCTGCCTAGGTCTTCTCCTGCAAGCAGGGACATATACCCACACGTAATCAGTATGAGAGCTGTGTCAGTCCATGGATGATAAGAGAAATATTGTTTTTTTCCACAATTGTTGCTCTTTTTTTTTATTTTTTTATAGCAGTGGTGATCAAACACCAACAAAAGAAAGATTTTTTTGTGGGGGAAAAAATGACATTTTTATTGGGTACAGTGTCGCACGACCGCGCAATTGTCAGATAAATTGACGCAGTGCCGTATCGCAAAAAATGGCCATGTCATGAAGGGGGTAATTCTTTCGGAGGGCAAGTGGTTAACAGAGTTGATGTTGGCAAGTTTTATTAGATTTTTTTGATGTAGTTAAATAGGTCGCCTTCGTATACTTTTTTTTTTTTTTTTACAGTATTGCTTTAATCAGATTCAGCTGTATTGGCCAAGTATACCAGGAATCGGTCTTTGGTTAAAAGTGTAAGGCTTTGTACAGTGAGCCCGAAAAGAAGCTGTTGCCTCTCAGGCTATTTTCAGCAAGTCAATTTTTTTATGGCTTGCTTTTATTTTAGGATATTCCTTTGTTTTATTGTCCCCAAGTTCCGGTCTATAAAACTTGAATTTTTGTGCATAAGCCAGCCTAAGGTCATGCACATCACATAGACAGATGTTTAGGAGGTTGTCTAAGCCTTTCTGGACTTCAGGCTGTATTCAGTATATCGACGATGCCCCTCCACCCGCCTTTCTGCTTTTAAGGGTTGCCCAACCCAATGCCCAGTGACTCCAAAGAGTACAAGTGCACTTGGCTGCGTTATCCTGTTCAGATGTTTTCTATTGTACTTGGCAAAAAACTGAGTCTGTTGTAACCAGGGATTGGCAGGCACCTAAAGCAGACACCTCAGCAGCTTTACAAGTCCACGTGAATAGGTTACTGATGGGCACAATATGCAGCAATGACCTTATTTTACAAAAAAAATTAAAAATCAATACAGTTTATCATTTAAAAAAAAGTCATTCTTGAGCATCAATTTGACTGTGCTGGGATAATGTCATCAGGCTGCTTCAAGGAGGAAGAAAATATTTCTACAGTCTCCTCCTCCCTCCCACACTATGATACGTTTGGGGGTTAGCATATGCGAGACCACAGGAGACCATCAACACCAAGATCCAATAAGGAATAAAAAGAGTGAAATATGTATTTTATTTTAATTTTGTTGATATTTTTATGCATGTATGTTATGTATTCTTTGTGTCTTTTTTTTTTTATAATTATTTCTGTTATATTTATTTTTTTATTTATATTTAATTTGTATATTATGTATGTATATTATGTCGATTTTTAAGTATAATTATTTTATTTGTATTTTATGTATGCATATTATGTAGATTTGTATGCGTAATTATTTTATTATGTATATTATATAGATTTTTATTTTAAATTATTTTATTTGTATTTGATATACATATATATGTATACTTGTATTTATAATTATTTTACGTGTATTTTATGTATATATGTATTTATTGATAACTTTTTTGTTCAGAACTAGCATGCAGCATTTGTTGCAAAGAAGTTCCAGATTAGTTGACAGAGTGATGAGGAAAAAATGAAGAAGTCTGGATAGCCGCACTCCAATCCAACGTGGCTTTTATTGGAAAAATAAAATAAAATAAAACAGGCACTACATGTCACAGCAACGGGGTAACAGGGACAGCTAACGCGTTTCACACTTAGGAGTGCTTACTCATAGCTTGTTGACAGAGAGAATATTGAATGAGACATAAGGTTTGGCTGCGTTAAGTTTGCTAAATTAAAATGCTTATTACAGTAACAGTTCTTCTGTCTGGTGCCAATATGTTTGGGTGTGTTTTGTGGATAGAATTGAATATTTACTAGTTTGTAGGGATGAGCCAAACACCCCCGGTTCGGTTCGCACCAGAACTTGCGAACAGACAAAAAGTTTGTGCGAACACCGTTAAAGTCTATGGGACACGAACGTTAAAAATCAAAAGTGCTAATTTTAAAGGCTTATATGCAAGTTATTGCCATAAAAAGTGTTTGGGGACCCGAGTCCTGCCCCAGGGGACATGTATCAATGCAAAAAAAGTTTTTAAAACAGCCGTTTGTTCGGGAGCAGTGATTTTATTAATGCTTAAAGTGAAACAATAAAAATGAAGTATTCCTTTAAATATCGTGCCTGGGGGGTGACTATAGTATGCCTGTAAAGTAGCGAATTTTTCCCATGTTTAGAAAAGTAACGGAAAAATTTAATTTAAAATTGCTCACGGCTGTAATGTATTGCCAGATCCCGGCAATATACATAAAAAATAATTTTAAAAACAGTGTGGGTTCACCCCCCCCCCCCCAGTCTATACCAGCCCCTACGGGTCTGGTATGGATATTAAGGTGAACTCCACGCCATTTTTTTTTAAATGCCGTGGTATCCCTCCCCAAAATCCGTGCCATACCCAAAGGGCCTGGACGGGGGGAACCCATGATGTTTTTTTCTTAATTCTGTCAATGGGCTTCCCTTAACCACTTAAATACACTATATTATATATTGTACACTGCACTATATACCCTGCACTGTATTATATATACTACACTGAGTGCACTATATACTCTGAACTGCAGTATATACAGTATACTATACAGACTGCACTATATACTCTGCTAAAAAATTGGGCCTTAGGCCTTAGGTGTTGGTGGTACCAGAACACTGTAACCCCTCACAGTTACTCATGTTGGGTGCAGGAACGGTCCCTCCTGTTAAATATTATTTCAGAGGCTGCTTAATATTTTTTAGTGGCCTGTGAGCGTCTGCCTCTCCTTGGAGGCCTTCCTGACATGATGGGTATTTTTTTTAACACCGCACTACACTGTATTATATACTGTGTACACTGCCTGAAGTGTATTTGAAACTGTACACCGCCAAATGCACTGTATATATAGGCTACGCTGAATGCATTCCTTAAGGATTGGTGTAAAGTGGATAACGTAGCCTGGTCGGAAGAGTTTTTGGGAGTTGGTTTTGATAACTCGAGAAGGGTCCTCCCTCCATCTTCCCTTGTTTAGGGGAGTGAAGCCCATTGTCTCATGATTATTTTATTAATATTTTATGTATGTATAGTATGTAGATTTTTGTAGATTTTTATTTAAAATTATTTTATTTGTATTCGATATACATATGTAGCGGGGTCCCCATATTTGGGGCCGCTATATATTTGAAATTTAGGGGGTAGCCTGAGCAATAGTTGGCTCAGGCTGTTGAAATTCCTTAAATTGGACTCTGCTCTGCTGTGGTGTTGCCTGGGTGTATAGTTCCCCTTTGACCTGTAGGTGGCATTGTTGCCCAGGTCTCGGATCGAACCACAGGTGGCATTATGGTGTGATTGGGTGTCCTCTCTCGGCAGTTGTACAGTGGGCGTGGTCTACCTGCTGTGCATGCCGGGAGAGGGTACTTAAGTGGCAGACGCCATTGGGTCTTGGTCTTTGTCCTCAGCACGTACCCCACCTTCGGTGGCCCTAATGGCCAGGGGTGCGTGTGAATGTGCTGGGTCCCGGGCACCTTTAGCCCGATGTCCCATCATTCCAGGTAGGCCCAGTACCTTTAACTGAGGTCTACAACCAAGCAACGGAATCCCAGGGTGCCCGTGGGAGGGTGACCCGCTCTGAAGGAGAGGCAACCAGGGGAGGACCTTTCTAAGGGGATCGGTGAAGGATGTCACTGTCTCGGGAGAGGCCTGGTTACCTGTCAGAGGGAAGGATTCTGTGATATACCTTAAGCCCTTGTAACGTGCCCCATTGGCACCTATGGTCTCTAGTTACAAGTGCTGGAAAGTTCGGGACTTAGGAGCTTAAAGGTTCTGTGGCAGAGGATCTTCCTAACACGTCCCTAGGAGAAATCAAGCTAAAGTAATTGTTCATGCTTCACTCCGGCTGCAAAGACCATGAGAGGGAACTATCCGGGTGAGCAAAACCCACTCAGGCTTGAGTGGTGACTAGGGTAAATAAGTGCCGCGTGCCTGAACCTGCCTCCCTATCAAACTCTATCTCTATCTACAACTTTCCTAATAAGTTACTAGCAAAGAGAATATAAACTCGTCTGTTGGAGTTTAACACTGTCTGGACATTGGCCTTCTTTATTAGAGAAAATAGACTTTTCCCTACACTCTAGGGACGAGAACCAGCGGAGGGGAGGTAACTCGCTGTAGGACCCAAAAACTGTTAACACCGCTCACCCTCGACAAAATGGAGGAGACTGGGCATGTGGCATGGTGTGTCCTATCCTGCAAGTGGAGGTAAGCAGGACAGGGATCTGTGTGCTACACATATATATGTATACTTGTATTTATAATTATTTTACATGTATTTTATGTATGTATATTATATGAATTTATTGATAAAGGTTTTAGTTATATTTTTTGTGTGTGTAGATGTAGATTTTATTTACAATTTTTTTTTTATATTTGTCTGTATTTCTATGTAGATTTTATGTAGATTTTTATTTGTAACTGTAACGACACCTCGAGTAAGAAAGGGCTTAAAGTCGTTTAGGACATTCCATTCCCAAACACAAGGCAGCTACCAGACACTCCAACCAGCCGAACAAGAAATCCATACGAATAATTCTCCCCATAATACGAGACGAAGCTCTGTCTTGAGGGTCAAAAAGGAATGAATCTTTGTTGAAAGCAATACAAGTTTTCTACACAGTCAAAAGAGGAGGTGCATACCTGCTCATATTACTCTGGAAAACACTGACCAGCAACCTAATTAACATGATCTAATTAACTAATCCCTTTAGACAGCCTAGGCATGACCTTTGAGTCCCTGGCCTGGCTGTCTCCAAAACTACAATGCACATTATCATGCATATCAACACAGAACTCCTTCATACAATTGCAGGGTCAATTAGCACAGACGACAATGGCTGAAAGAGAATCCACACTAGGCTCATTTACATTATAATAGACAACAGACAGACAGGTGGCTGGAGATGACATCAGCACCTCCTAACAGTATGAAACAGTCAGTCTTTCAGATATGGCTTGAGAGATATTGTTAATTAATATTACTGTCCCATTTGAAGTAATCCAATCATATTCTCAGGGTTCATTATTTTCTTGCTCACCCTGTGCCCCAGAAGACACAGGGTAACTTAGACATAAGAGGTGCATGGGAAGCTGAAACAAGGGTATCCCATACTTTGCAAGGGATTCTGGGTTCCATGAACCCTCCCGTCACAGTAACTATTTTCTATATGTAGATTTTAAATGTATATTTGTATGTATAATTATTTTATTTATATTTTATGTATGTATATTATGTAGGTTTCTTCGATTTTTATTTATTTTTTATATGTATATGTAGCGCACACACCTATCCCCTTCCTGCATTTAACTCGGCTCCTCGCAGGGGGAGACAGGCACACCGCACCACAAGCCTGTACCCTCCAGTGTAAAGAGGTTGAGCGGTGTTATTTTTGGGCCTGGTCTGCAGCCAGAGTCAAAGTCCTCCTGAGAATGATTCTCACCTCTACCATGTGTAGATGCAAGTCCTTGACTTCCCCAGTAATGTAAATGTCCTCACCAGCTGAAACTCCAACTCAGTATTTATTCTCACTTTGTAATAAACAGTTTCTTTGGATAGGAAAAGGTTGGAGCAAAAGAAACAGGACAGCCCAAGGTGTGGAGGAGGTCCAGGCACAAACGTAGCTCAAACTCTTCACTGTTCAGATTCTCAAACAGTTTTAGGCGCACAGTCTCTGCCACAGACCCGGTGAATAAGGCCCCTGCCATGGACCTGATGAACTTGAACTCCCTTCCTAGAACATGGCCGCTATCAAGGAGAAGACGTCCCCCCCAGAGAGTCAACAGACCCTTCCTTCACCGTGACTCCCGCATTGGTTCCTCAGAATGATCCTCCCTTCTCTTAGGGTGTGGGTCCCCTCGCAAGGTGGCACCCTGGACTCCTCAATCCCTAGCAGACCCCAGCCGAAGGCGCTGGGCCCAAAACCGTCGCTGCAGCTCCCGGGTCTCCATACCCAGGCGGACAGGAACGGTGAGGCAGTACCTCCCCCCAGGCCAAAGGTGCCTGAGGTGGAACCGGAACACAGCCTCCGTGCCGAGGGCACCCGGAGATGAGCCACACGCACTCCCAGGCTGAAGGTGCCTGGGGGTGGACCCCGATCAGAAGATGTCTGCCCCTTTTATATCCTCTCCCGGCATGCACAGAAGGTTTCCCGCCCCACTGCACGGCTGCCGAGAGGGGTCACAAAAGGCACAGCACTGTATTGATAGTTCAACCCGGGCCCAATATGGCAGCGCCACCCATAGGCCACAGGGAACTTCACACCAATACTATCCCCTGAGGACAAAAATGGCCCACAACTCCTAACAATTTAAGGTTTCTGAGCCTGGTTACCACTCAGACACTTCCCCTAAATTGAACACCCCGCTACATATATTTTAAGTAGATATTTATTTATATAAAATCATAGGACAGTAAAATTCAAACTTTCTAAATAAAAGTCCACAATAAAACTGTAGCAGCGCTACGAACAAATATTCATTTGGGCGTCTTCTATATATTAGTTCATATATGGGTAATGTGGATAAAGAACAGATTGTGGTTGGTTGTGATTGGTCACTACTCCTAGACTCTTAGTGCTCCTTCCACCAAATGCTTTGTCACCACGTGGGGGTAAATTCCCCTTTTGGGGATGCACTCACCAGATGTAGTTTAAATTTGAGCATTCATATACCATCCACCTCCAGCATTTCTCTGCCTTTTCCACTGTGAGTTTCAGCTTGTGTAGGTATCAGTTGTCATGTGAGAAAACAAATAGATCTCATAGGGTAGTACTGTTTATGGAAAGTATTTATTGAACAAAGACCCCCACAGTATCCCCCTTCATACAGAATGCGTACCAAAAAATAATTTAAAACAGGCAAAATTTAGTGCATGAATGCTCAAAGCACTTGCCCCTGATGATCGCTCAATGGAGTTTCCTCCAGCATCTCCGGGTTGCAGGCTTCTGAAGCGCAGACGTCACTACCGGCTGTGTGTGTAGAGCTGCCCTGACGTTTCGTCTCTTCCGACTTTCTCCGAGGGCGTGGTCTACACACACAGCATCCGGACTATAAGAGGTCGAATCTTCCGCCCACTGGGCGGTAACGAATCACTCCTCCAGCGCCATGCGTCATCACGCCAGCGCTTCCGAGCATCGCAGTCTTTGCCAGGCTATGGGCGGAAGTATTCGGCTGATGTTTTATGTCGGCACTTATGTATTCACAGTGCCGACAACCTATCAGCTGAGGCTCAGAATATTCGCTATTGGGCACAATCTTATTTTATATTGTTGCCATATAGAAACATTCATTACAATTGTCATTTGGCATAAGGTTAAAATGAACTTGTTTTGCTAGAACATGGATTAATTCAACCTTTAGTAATTCATTAACACTCTGATTCAATCGCTACTTATGAATCAAGTGTCTCAAATAATGGATGAACATTAGATGGTGAACTGCCAAACTGAAGTTATATACATACATCCCTATATGCCTCTTTGTTATCTCCTGTGCCTAGTTCAATGAGATGATTGTTTGTTCATCTTACCGCAATTTTGTAAAACTAGGTAGGCCGGGACATATATGCATTTTGTAAAAACCAGAATTAAAATGAAATTCCCTGAAGACAATTGTGAACTGAATGTATTGTCATGTGTATAAATAAGATCTAAATGTAAGGAGAAATGCAAAATTAATAAAAAAATAATAAAAAAGGGGGGCAAAGAAGGGGCCGAGGTTACCCTCCACACAGGGGCCAACCCCACCATCCAAACAACTACAGGGATCAAGATTGGAGGGACCCCCAACTGCAACCAACCAATTACAGGGAGCAAGATTGGAGAGACCCCCATTTGGAACACCAGTGGATAAGGGAACCAACACCTTACACTTACCAAAGAGACACGGAACCAGAGGATGCAGGGCTGGAAGGAAAATCAAGAAAAAGAAGGAGAAATCACTAATGAATGGTATATTCAACCTCAGCCCGGTAGAGCTCACACATAAGGAGCTCAACATCCTCAATATGGGTTTAAAATGCAGACTAAAGCAACCGGTGAATAAATTTAACATCTATATAGACATTCATAAATATATTAGGAAGTTAAATATAAAAAAACACTTTGTGGGGCACAACACAACCAATGCCATTAATTATACAAATGCCAAGGGGATCCAAAACAGTGGTCTAAGAAACAAGTCTCTATTCAACCCCTTGAATAACCCAAATCATCAGGTTGAGGTTTTCAAAAGTCTGATCATAAGAGACCTGAATCACCTAAATCCGAAGAAGAATGTAAACGCGAGACACATTCGTGAAGGTATTGAATCATTGGAAAAGAGAAAGGACATTATTATAAGACCAGCTGACAAAGGAGGAGGAGTGGTTGTGTTACCAAAAGAATTGTATCACAACCAGATTACAGAAATGCTGGCAGATGATGTGACATATAAAATCTTGGACCAGGACCCCACACAAGAATTTAAAAACCAACTGGGTACATTAGTAGAGATGGGCACAAAGTCAGGTGTCTTATCTGAGAAAGAAAGACTATACCTATTACCTGCCAGCAGCAAAATACCCACCATCTATACGCTGCCAAAAATCCATAAGGACCCAAAAAATCCACCTCCAAGACCGATTGTAAACAGTATTGATTCTATAGCATCGAGAATGGAACAGTATTTGGATAAATTCCTACAAAAAAGCGTAACCATGACACACTCTTATCTGAAGGACACAAAAGACTTCTTAAACTGTTTACAAAATATCAAGGTCACAGAAGGACAGGAAATTTGGCTGGTAGCATCGGATGTTGCCTCCCTCTACTCGATTATCCAGCATGACGATGCTTTATTAGCCCTAATTTGGGCACTGAGTCAGAAGGATGACCTGCCCCACAATCAAAAGGTCTTCATAGGCCAAGCCCTGGATTTCTGCCTATCGCACAATTACTTCTGGTACGATAATAAATTCTTTATACAACGCCGGGGTGTTGCAATGGGGGCTAAGTTTGCACCCAGTATAGCAAACCTTTTTATGGCCGAGTGGGAGGATAAAGTAATTTTTAAAAACAGAAGGGCAGAACTCATATTTTATAAACGTTTTATTGATGATTTGTTTTTTATCTGGGCTGGACACATAGACACTCTAGAAGAGTTTTTAAAGGTTTTAAACGTCAACAACAATAATATTAAGCTCACCCCAGAATGGCAGAGTGAATCAATCAACTTCCTCGATGTAACTGTTTACCGTAGAGATTTGAAACTGGAGACAAAAGTTATTTTCAAACCCACAGACAGGAACAGTTATTTACCAACTACCAGCGGGCACCATCCCCAATGGTTAAAGAATATACCAAAAGGACAAATAACAAGGATAAAACAAAATTGTTCGGAAATCGAAAATTTCTTTAAACAATCGAAAGTACTTACCGATAGATTCGTTGCCAAAGGATATGACCCGACAGATATGAAAAAAATCATAGAGGAAATAGCAATAATACCAAGAGAAGTCACCCTACAAACAAAACCCAAAACAGATCTTATGAAAGCCAATACCAAGGAATGGGGCTTCCTATCACAATTCCATGCGCAATATAGGGAAGTAGAAAACATCTTCAAACAGCATTGGCACATATTGTTACTAGACAAGAAATTGGGCCCATTTCTACCAGCAAAACCCCAATTTCTGTACCGAAAGGCACCAAATTATGGTGAGCACATAGTTAAGAAAATTCTGGATCCACCAAAAAAAACACAATCTTTTTGGAATCAAAATGTTTTTTTCGCATGCAGAAGGTGCAAGGCCTGCAGAGAGGTTACACGGCCATTAAGGGGCATAGAGAATTTCACGTCACCTACAAACAACCAGCAATTTGAAATCAAGCAGTTTATTACGTGCAATAGTAGTTTTGTAGTATATGCTTTGAAGTGTCCCTGCGGCCTTCTCTATATAGGACGCACCAAGAGGCTACTCAGAATACGCATTGCGGAACACATCCATAACATAAAGATTGGTTTTAAAGATCACAACGTATCTCTGCACTTTAAGCTCAAACATGACCAAGATGCATCAGGGCTGGAATTTTGGGGAATAGAATGTTTGGAACAGCATTGGAGAGGATCTCACAGAGTACGGGAACTGTCCAAACGTGAGACAAACTGGATATACCAGATGGATGTTTTAGTGCCGAAAGGTCTCAAAGTAGAATTGGACATAAACTGTTTTATTAGTGATTCCTAGTGGACCAGTACAGCTTCCAGCCAACACTAATCTGCGAGTCTCATGTTCTAGACTTGTATCATAGCTTTTACCATAGTTCTGATTATGGATTTTAGGTACACATACAGTTTTATTTAAGGGTTTTAGACAGTGAGTTTTATGCAAAAACACATTTTACCTGATACACAGCTTCATTTTAATTATCTGTAGATTTTACATTACATTTTTTAAACAAATTTTTTTATAATTTTTTTTATAAATTTTTATTATTTTTTTTATTATTTTTTTTATTAATTTTGCATTTCTCCTTACATTTAGATCTTATTTATACACATGACAATACATTCAGTTCACAATTGTCTTCAGGGAATTTCATTTTAATTCTGTTTTTTACAAAATGCATATATGTCCCAGCCTATCTAGTTTTACAAAATTGCGGTAAGATGAACAAACAATCATCTCATTGAACTAGGCGCAGGAGATAACAAAGAGGCATATAGGGATGTATGTATATAACTTCAATTTGGCAGTTCACCATCTAATGTTCATCCATTATTTGAAACACTTGATTCATAAGTAGCGATCGAATCAGAGTGTTAATGAATTACTAAAGGTTGAATTAATCCATGTTCTAGCAAAACAAGTTCATTTTAACCTTATGCCAAATGACAATTGTAATGAATGTTTCTATATGGCAACAATATAGAAGAAGATTGTGCCCAATAGCGAATATTCTGCGCCTCAGCTGATAGGTTGTCGGCACTGTGAATACATAAGTGTCGACATAAAACATCAGCCGAATACTTCCGCCCATAGCCTGGCAAAGACAGCGATGCTCGGAAGCGCTGGCGTGATGACGCATGGCGCTGGAGGAGTGATTCGTTACCGCCCAGTGGGCGGAAGATTCGACCTCTTATAGTCCGGATGCTGTGTGTGTAGACCACGCCCTCGGAGGAAGTCGGAAGAGACGAAACGTCAGGGCAGCTCTACACACACAGCCGGTAGTGACGTCTGCGCTTCAGAAGCCTGCAACCCGGAGACGCTGGAGGAAACTCCATTGAGCGATCATCAGGGGCAAGTGCTTTGAGCATTCATGCTCTAAATTTTGCCTGTTTTAAATTATTTTTTGGTACGCATTCTGTATGAAGGGGGATACTGTGGGGGTCTTTGTTCAATAAATACTTTCCATAAACAGTACTACCCTATGAGATCTATTTGTTTTCTCACATGACAACTGATACCTACACAAGCTGAAACTCACAGTGGAAAAGGCAGAGAAATGCTGGAGGTGGATGGTATATGAATGCTCAAATTTAAACTACATCTGGTGAGTGCATCCCCAAAAGGGGAATTTACCCCCACGCGGTGACAAAGCATTTGGTGGAAGGAGCACTAAGAGTCTAGGAGTAGTGACCAATCACAACCAACCACAATCTGTTCTTTATCCACATTACCCATATATGAACTAATATATAGAAGACACCCAAATGAATATTTGTTCGTAGCGCTGCTACAGTTTTATTGTGGACTTTTATTTAGAAAGTTAGAATTTTACTGTCCTATGATTTTATGTATTTATATTTTAAGCAGCTGCTAACCTGATTCTTATTGTTTTATATACCGTTTTCATTGATGATTAGAGTGGTTATCCTTAGCGCAGAGTGATACTAGTAGGTTTAGCCACGCTGATTGTAGTATCCTTTTTATCCAGATATTTATTTATAATTTAATTAATATTTTTATGTATGCAGATTTTCATCTATACTTAATTTATATATATATATATATATATATATATATATATATATATATATATATATATACACACAGGTGATACTCGGAAAAATTAGAATATTGTGCAAAAGTTCATTTATTTCACTAATGCAACTTAAAAGGTGAAACTAATATATGAGATAGACTCATTACATGCAAAGCAAGATAGTTCAAGCCGTGATTTGTCATAATTGTGATGATTATGGCTTACAGCTCATGAAAACCCCAAATCCACAATCTCAGAAAATTAGAATATTGTGAAAAGGTGCAATATTCTAGGCTCAAAGTGTCCCACTCTAATCAGCTAATTAAGTCATAACACCTGCAAAGGGTTCCTGAGCCTTTAAATGGTCTCTCAGTCTGGTTCAGTAGGAATCACAATCATGGGAAAGACTGATGACCTGACAGTTGTGCAGAAAACCATCATTGACACCCTCCATAAGGAGGGAAAGCCTCAAAAGGTCATTGCAAAAGAAGTTGGATGTTCCCAAAGTGCTGTATCAAAGCACATTAACCACTTAAGCCCGGACCATTTGGTAGCTAAAGGACCAGAGGTGAATTCAGAATTTTGCACTGCGCTGCTTTAACTGTAAATTGTGCGGACATGCAATGTTGTACCCAAACAAAATTTGCGTCCTTTTCTTCCCACAAATAGAGCTTTCTTTTAATGGTATTTGATTGCCTCTGCGATTTTTATTTTTTGCGATATAAACAGAAAAAGACCGAAAATTTTGAAAAAAAATGATATTTTCTACTTTTTGTTATAAGAAAAATTGAATAAACTCAATTTTAGTCATACATTTAGGCCAAAATGTATTCAGCCACATGTCTTTAGTAAAAAAAATGTCAATAAGTGTATATTTATTGGTTTGCGCAAAAGTTATAGCGTTTACAAACTAGGGTACATTTTCTGGAATTTACACAGCTTTAAATTTATGACTGCCTATCTCATTTCTTGAGGTGCTAAAATGGCAGGGCAGTCACTAAATGATATATTGCTCACACATGCCATGGTTATATGTGGAATTGCACCCCAAAATACATTCTGCTGCTTCTCCTGAGTACGGGGATACCACATGTGTGGGACTTTTTGGGAGCCTAGCCACGTACGGGACCCCGGAAACCAAGCACCGCCTTCAGGATTTCTAAGGGCGCAAATTTTTGATTTCACTCCTCACTACCTATCACAGTTTTGAAGGCCATAAAATGCCAAAATAGCACAAAACCCCCCCAAATGACCCCATTTTAGAAAGTAGACACCCCAAGGAAATTGCTGAGAGGCCTGTTGAGCCCATTGAATATTTTTTTTTTTTGTCCCAAGTGATTGAATAATGACAAAAAAAATTACAAAAAGTTGTCACTAAATGATATATTGCTCACACATGCCATGGTTATATGTGGAATTGCACCCCAAAATAAATTTTGCTGCTTCTCCTGAGTACGGGGATACCACATGTGTGGGACTTTTTAGTAGCCTAGCCGCGTACGGGACCCCGAAAACCAATCACCGCCTTCAGGATTTCTAGGCACAAATTTTTGATTTGACTCCTCACTACCTATCACAGTTTCGAAGGCCATAAAATGCCAAAATAGCACAAAACCCCCCCCAAATGACACCATTTTGGAAAGTAGACACCCCAAGCTGTTTGCTGAGAGGCATGGTGAGTATTTTACAGCTCTCATTTGTTTTTGAAAATGAAGAAAGAACATTTTTTTTTTTTTTTTTCAATTTTCAAAACTTTGTGACAAAAAGCGAGATCTGCAAAATACCCACAATACCTCTCAGCAAATAGCTTGGGGTGTCTACTTTCCAAAATGGGGTCATTTGGGGGGGTTTTGTGCCATCTGGGCATTCCATGGCCTCCGAAACTGTGATAGGCAGTGAGAAGTGAAATCAAAAATTTACACCCTTAGAAAGCCTGAAGGCGGTGCTTGGTTTTTGGGGTCCCAAAAAGTCTCACACATGTGGTATCCCCGTACTCAGGAGAAGCAACAGAATGTATTTTGGGGTGTAATTCCACATATGCCCATGGCATGTTCGAGCAATATATCATTTAGTGACAACTTTGTGAAAAAAATAAATAAAAAAATGTCTTTTTTCTGCAACTTGTGTCAACATATAAAATATTCCATGGACTCGACATGCCTCTCAGTATATAGCTTGGGGTGTCTACTTTCCAAAATGGGGTCATTTGGGGGTTTTTTGAACTGTTCTGGCATTTTATACACAACATTAGGAAGCTTACATCCACTCTTCTAACCACTTGAAGACAAAGCCCTTTTTGACACTTTTTTTTGCAAGAAAATTATGTTGAACCCCCAAACATTATATATATTTTTAAAGCAAAGGCCCTACAGAATAAAATGGTAGCTGTTGCATTTTTTTTTCTACACAGTATTTGCGCAGCGATTTTTCAAACGCATTTTTTGGGGAAAAAATACACTTTTTTTTAATTTTAATGCACTAAAACACACTATATTGCCCAAATGTTTGATGAAATAAAAAAGATGATCTTAGGCCGAGTACATAGATACCAAACACGACATGCTTTAAAATTTCGCACAAACCCGCATTGGCGACAAACTACATACAGGCATACCCCGCTTTAAGTACACTCACTTTACATACACTCGCGAGTAAGTACATACCGGCGAGTGTATGTAAAGTGCCTCACAAGTATTGTACAGACATTTTGCAGCTGCAGTAGAAGGAGCTGAAGCTCCGAGAGCATAGCCCGCCCTGTTCCAGTGTGCCCCTGACACCCCCACTACAGCCCCTGAGACCTCAACTACAGCTCCTGACACCCCCCCACTACACCCTAGAAGTGAAAAAAGGTTATGTTTCACTTTAAGTACATTTTCGTTTTACATACATGCTCTGGTCCCATTGTGTACTTAAAAGTGGGGTATGCCTGTACATTTTTAAAAGCCTTTAAAAGCCTTTACAGGTTACCCCGTTAGATTTACAGAGGAGGTCTACTGCTAAAATTACTGCCCTCGATCTGACCTTCGCGGTGATACCTCACATGCATGGTGCAATTGCTGTTTACATATGACGCCAGACCGACGCTTGCGTTCGCCATTGGGCAAGAGCAGGGCAGGACAGGGGTGCTTTTTTTTTTATTATTACTTTAGCTTTTTTATTTTATTTTTAAATTGTTCCTTCCATATTTATTTATTTTTATCATTTTTATTGTTATCTCAGGGAATGTAAATATCCCCTATGATAGCAAAAGGTAGTGACAGGTACTCTTTTTTTGAAAAAACTGGGGTCTAGTCCCTAGATCTTTCCTCTGCCCTCAAAGCATCTGACCACACCAAGATCGGTGTGATAAAATGCTTTCCCAATTTCCCAATGGCGCTTTTTATATCCGGGGGGGGACATTCCCTCCCACTGCTTGTAAAAGCAGTCCAGAGGCTAATTAGCCACTAGGATTGCTTTTACATGAAAGCCGGCCGCTGGCTGAAAAGAATGATACCAAGATGATACCTAAACCCGCAGGCATCAATCTGGTATAACCATTCAAAGTCCAGCAACATACCAGTACGTTGCTGGTCCTTGTTGGACATGTATTGTAATCTTTTTTTTTTCATGCAGCCAGGTGGCTGAACGAAAAAAGAGATTGATCGGTGGGTATGCCCACCATTAAAATACCGCCCTTCATCCACCCACTTCTAATGATGGGCATACATGCACCATTTATATATGCCGAAGCATGGGGGCATCCTCCCGCAAAAAAGTTATGCCGCACACACATGGTCGGACTTTTCCACGGGCAAGCCTCCGTCGGAATTTCGACCGTATGTACGCGGCATTAGGAGCAAAATCACTCCTCCGCCCCTGCTGCCCCAATGCTTCGGCATATTTGCTTTTTTTTTTTAACTGTGGTGGTGAAATCACCTCCTACAGCACTGGAGTCGCAGGGATCAGGCCTGTCTCTGCGAACGCTGCAGTTATGTGTGTTGTGTTTTGTAAGTGACAGTGATCGATCGATACTGCACTTGGGTGGCCTGGGCTGGACGGAGGGGCAAAACGCAGGTGCTAGCAGGTATCTGGGCTGATCCCGCTAACACTGCGTTTTTGGGAACCCTAAACTGCTGGGGACGCTAGTATAGATCTGATCAGATCAGATATTGATCTGTTCAGATACTATACCACTAAGGGAGGTGTATGCTTCACGCGTGGGTGTTAGCGTTACTGGCACTAACCTGCCGCTGCCTGGGGTGTGACGCAGACCCTCTCTGATACTAAAACCTAATTGATATCACCCGCCGGGCGATCAGGGGGTTAAACCTTTATTGGGTTATATACGGCGGGTGCCCTGACACTATAAAAAGCAAACTAACTAACCAGCGTCACCCGTAACACTTATATGATGATCACTGGTGAAAGGGTTAACTAGGGGCAATTAGAGGGTTAAAACCTTTATTAGATAATATATGGGGGTACCTGACGCTATAAAAACCTGTGGCGAACCTAAAAAAAATTACTGGCTACCGATCTGCATCACGACGCTAAGACAGCGATCAGAAAAATGATCGCTTAGCGACAGTGGTGATAGGGGGTGAAAGGGTTACCTGGGGGGCGATCAAGGGGGTTAAACCTTTATTAGATAATTTATGGGGGTACCTGACGCTATAAAAACCTGCGGCGAACCTAAAAAAAATTACTGGCTACCGATCTGCATCACCGACGCTAAGACAGCGATCAGAAAAATGATCGCTTAGCGACAGTGGTGATAGGGGGTGAAAGGGTTACCTGGGGGGCGATCAAGGGGGTTAAACCTTTATTAGATAATTTATGGGGGTACCTGACGCTATAAAAACCTGCGGCGAACCTAAAAAAAAAAATACTGGCTACTAATCTGCATCACCGACGCTAAGACAGCGATCAGAAAAATTATCGCTTAGCGACAGTGGTGATAGGGGGTGAAAGGGTTACCTGGGGGGCGATCAAGGGGTTAAACCTTTATTAGGGGGGGTTAGGGGGCTACACTGGACCTAAAACTAAATGTAGTGACACTTTTACAGTCACAAATGTCACTGATTGCAGTGATCAGTAAATAAATGGTCACTGCAATCAGTGACACTGTGACTGGGGGCTGGGGGTGATCTGGGGGGGCGATTTGTGTGCCTATGTGTGCTGGTGTTAGTGTAGTGTTTGTGCACTAACCTTGATGTCTTCTCTTGTACGGCGCTCGGTATATGTGAGCGCCGCACAAGAGATGACATCACTTCCTCCTGCTTCCTCTGCCTGTGTGTACATTCGACAGACAGAGGGGGCATTTCCATTCGCCGGGAGCGATCGCGGGGGGGGTGGCCGGAATCGAACGGCCGTCCCCTCATGTTGGATTGCTCCCCAACGAATTCTGACCGCTCACTGTACAGAAGGGGGGTCTCATTGGACCCCCCAACTGTACAAAGGCAATCACGTACACTGTACGTGATTGTGCCTGTCGGTGCCATTGTGCCGACGTATATATACAGTGAGCGGTCGTTAAGTGGTTAATAGAAAGTTATGTGGAAGGGAAAAGTGTGGAAGAAAAAGGTGCACAAGCAGCAGGGATGACCGCAGCCTGGAGAGGATTGTCAGGAAAAGGCCATTCAGAAGTGTTGGGGGACTTTCACAAGGAGTGGACTGAGGCTGGAGTCGGTGCATCAAGAGCCACCACACACAGATGGATCCTGGACATGGGCTTCAAATGTCGTATTCCACTCCTGAACAACAAACAACATCAGAAGCGTCTTACCTGGGCTAAATAAAAACGGACCTGGTCTGTTGCTCAGTGGTCCAAAGTCCTCTTTTCTGATGAGAGCAAATTTTGCATCTCATTTGGAAACCAAGGACCCAGAGTATGGAGGAAGAATGGAGAGGCACACACTGCAAGATTCTTGAAGTCCAGTGTGAAGTTTCCACAGTCAGTGTTGATTTGGGGAGCCATGTCATCTTCTGGTGTTGGTCCACTGTGCGTCATTAAGTCCAGGGTCACCGCAGCCGTCTACCAGGAGATTTTGGAGCACTTCATGCTTCCTTCCGCAGACGAGCTCTATGGGGATACTGACTTCATTTTCCAGCAGGACTTGGCACCTGCCCACACTGCCAAAAGCACCAAAACATGGTTCAATGACCGTGGGATTACTGTGCTTGATTGGCCAGCAAACTCGCCTGACCTGAACCCCATAGAGAATCTATGGGGTATTGCCAAGAGAAAGATGAGAGACATGAGACCGAACAATGCAGAAGAGCTGAAGGTCGCTAATGAAGCATCCTGGTCTCGCATAACACCTCAGCAGTGCCACCGGCTGATAGCTTCCATGCCACGCAGCATTGAGGCAGTAATTGTTGCAAAAGGGGCCCAAACAAAGTACTGAGTACATATGCAGCTTCTACTTTTCAGAGGTCCGATATTGTTCTATGTACAATCCTTATTTTATTGATTGCATTTAATATTCAAATTTTCTGAGATTGTGGATTTGGGGTTTTCATGAGCTGTAAGCCATAATCATCACAATTATGACAAATCACGGCTTGAACTATCTTGCATTGCATGTAATGAGTCTATCTCATATATTAGTTTCACCTTTTAAGTTGCATTAGTGAAATAAATGAACTTTTGCACAATATTCAAATTTTTCGAGTATCACCTGAATATATATATATATATATATATATATATATATATATATATATATATAAATACAGTGGCGGAATTATCAGGGTCGCAACAGTCGCAGTTGCGACTGGGCCCTAAAGTTCCGCCAAGTCCGGGGGGCCCGCCACCCGCCCGTGTGAGGGGCCCACCTGACTGTTATGTCATCACTGTGTTGGGCCTGGTGCGTACTGTTCGCTCCGGGGATCGGGTGCTTTGAGAAGGCAGAGGCAGCGCTGAGAGACTGGGGCTGCCCCGCTCCGAGCTGAGAGGAGTGTGATTGGTCGGTTTTTCAGTAGGCGGTGCTCTCCCAGCGTTTAGTGAAGGTTATGGGGTTGTGATTGGCTGGATGCGGTGCTCTCCCAAGGTTAGTTGTGTTTGGCCCGGGCTTTTTCAAACATCACCAGGCATGTAGAGAGTGAGACAGGAGCGGCGCGTCACACTGCGAGTTGGCGGGACGTGGACGATTAGCTGGCCGAGTTGGATGAAGGGAGTCCTGGGCCGTCATGCTCCTCCAGCCCAGTGGCAGAGCAGGCTCTGTCCTCCTGGCTCCAGCGTACCCGGCAGAATGTACAGAGGAGCCCGAGTCTGAGGCTGGTGTATGATGGGATGGTACAGGACACCTGGCTGCTCTCTCTCGCACACGGAAATCAGCTCCGCTCCGGATCCCGGGCCACCATCAGCCTGTGCTCGTACCGCTATGTGGAGAAGAGGCCGGGCTCCGGCCTGGTGTGTTCAGAGGGGGGGGGAGATCGGGGGGGCATGGAGATCGGGCTGTCTGTGTGCAGGGAGATCGCATCCCTGTGTGGGGGAAGAAAGCACTATCTGCCCCTCTGGAACAATGAGGACCCCTATGGAGACATATGGGACCGGGACAAGGACGTGGAACATCGGGGACCTGTGGACGGTAAGTGACAGATCACTGCAAGGCCACACACAGGCCTATAGTACTTCATTGTGTGCGATCTGTGCTGGTGTCACAGAGCTGAAGGGGTGTGACAGGTAAGATCTGATGGTGTGTGCCTAGAACAGATCACTCTGCTCCTCCCATCCTCTACACTGACCCCCAATAATGATGGGGACCATCCTCCTTCGTATACATACATGTCTAAGTCCCAGTCACACCACTGCGACTTTATGTACTTTGACAGTTCAAAATCACGTGACAAGTTGCACCCCATTGCTGGCAATGGAGTAGTTCATATTAGCGGTGGTACTTGAGGGGGGCTTGTAGCGGTGGTACTTGAGGGGGGCTTGTAGCGGTGGTACTTGAGGGGGAGTGGTAGTGGTGGTAATTGAGGGGGGCTTGTAGCGGTGGTAATTGAGGGGGGCTTGTAGCGGTGGTAATTAAGGGGGGCTTGTAGCGGTGGTACTTGAGGGGGCTTGTAGCGGTGGTACTTGAGGGGGGCTTGTAGCGGTGGTACTTGAGGGGGGCTTGTAGCGGTGGTACTTGAGGGGGGCTTGTAGCGGTGGTACTTGAGGGGGAGTGGTAGTGGTGGTAATTGAGGGGGGCTTGTAGCGGTGGTAATTAAGGGGGGCTTGTAGCGGTGGTACTTGAGGGGGCTTGTAGCGGTGGTACTTGAGGGGGGCTTGTAGCGGTGGTACTTGAGGGGGCCTTTTAGCGGTGTTACTTGAGGGGGGGCTTGTAGTGGTGGTACTTGAGGGGGAGTGGTAGCGGTGGTAATTGAGGGGGGCTTGTAGCGGTGGTTCTGGAGGGAGGTGGCAGTGGTGGTGCCATCCTCTCCCACCACCACCTGTGCCTCCTTACTGATCCCATCCACCCACCACTGATCTCATCCCTATCCCCCCCCCCATTACTTCTACAACAGAGGTGACAGGGGGGATAGGGATGAGATCAGTGGTGGGGGGATGGGATCAGTAAGAGGCACAAGTGGTGATGGAAAAATGTAAAAAATATGTGATGTTGGGGTGAGTGGCACTGCCTTCCACCTGAATGGTGGTGTGGGTAGAGAAATACTTAAGTACTTAAGTGCTAATTAAGTGAGATCCACCTCCACAAGGGTGGTTGTATCCAAATTGATAGTGAACCTTCCAAAGTGATAATGGCATCTTCTATTGTTGTGTCAAGTGAAACACGTTGCTACATGCCACCTATGAAGAGCGAATCAATGATCGAGTCACTCTTCCTGGGGGCAAGTCAACAAGGGAAGTGTAGCAAAACTTGGTTACTAAGAGTTTAGGAATAAACCTGAAAAGTGATCCAAACTCATGTCACCCTTCAACGGGTGGTAGAAACCCTTACTGATAAAATTAGAAACACTCAAGTGCACTAAATGCTAAATCAGATGTTCAAACAACATATTCTAAACATCACAGCAATAAGCATCAGGATAAAAAAAAACATAGTATAGTTGCCCTACATTCAAACACCTGTGGGCAGTACTTTGTGAAGAAAAAATAATAATAATAAAAATAATAATTTATTTTATTTCACAAAGTACTGCCCACAGGTGTTGGGCACTTGAGTGTTTCTAATTTAACCAGTGCCCCTCAAGTACCACCGATGCCACCCCCCTCAAGTTGAAATTTAGAAAAAAAATGACTTTGTCGTACAGTGTAAAAAAATTAAGTATCAAAATCAGGCTTTTCGGGGGGGGGGGCCTTTGTGATTTCTTGCACGGGGGCCCTGAAGTCTCTAGTTACACCACTGTATATATATATATATATATATATATATATATATATATATATATATATATACATATATATATATATATATATATATATAGAGCTATATATCTATATATATATAATTTTTATTAATTTTTTTATTGCAGGTTTTCAATTTAACAGTACATAACAGAGTATATTGGGCATACCCAGGCTTGAAAAAACAAAACAAAATCACCTAGCTAAAATCAAGGCACTCTAAACTATCAAAAAGTTGGTACACTCTAACTGCCCATGCAGGCTGAAATATTAGGATTCTTATTGGCCACTCCCCCTCTCAAACATCCTACAAAGCTAACTCGGGAATTGATGAAAATACGCACTCTCCTATCTTATGTATCAGGAATGACTCCATCGAATGAAGCATGAATATCCATGGTTGATTACATATCTGATAAGTGCTAACTAGTTGTAACGGGAGGGCCCGGGGAACCCAGAATCTCTTAGAATGTATTAGATACCCTTGCTTCAGCTTCCCCAACGCCTCTTATGTGTAAACCACACTGTGTCAATAACAGGGGCACAGGGTGAATGAGAACCCCACTATGATCTGTGCTAGTCAGATTCAATGCTGTATATACATTGTATAGATTGGGTGTATATTGTGTGTTGGCTGTTGTGTACTATTTGCTGTGATGGGGTGGTGTGTGATTGCATTCTATTGTCTATTGTGGTTTGTGGTAATTAAGTCTGCTACTGTGATGATGTGGATTGAAGCTTGGTAGACCGTCTGGCTGCCTATTATGGGATGTTTAAGTGTCTTTCTGTGAGGGGGGGGAATCACCCCTCCTGCTAAGACTGTTTACTGAAGGAGAAGTTTGAACACACCTGACCTGTATCATCATTGTCATTGGACAGTTTAACCCGCCCTGTTCCCCAAGGATGGGAGGGAAGGGTTTTAAAGAGAAGTGTGTTACCTTGTGCTTGTAATAAAGATTGATTCCCCTGTTTTTTTGGAACTTCAACACGGAGCGTTGTCTCGTTTGTGCGGGGAGAAATATTTGTATGGGGTCTTATTCGGCTGGTTGGAGTGTCTGGTAGCTGATGTGTGTTCGGAAAGGGAATATCTTTAAACAATGTTAACCCCTGTCGTTACATTGGTGGCAGCAGTGGGACTGATTCCCACAGCCTATATGGACAGCTACAAGAGGACACAGGACAATGGAGGCACAGTATGAATGGCTAAAGCTCTCTTCCCTCAAGGACTTACTGGAGAACCGGGGCCGACCGGCCTTCAACCGTAAGAAAAGGGACATCATCGCAGACCTAGTCGAAATGGATAGAGCCGAAAGACCCAACATAACGGAAAGTCCCAGCGTAACAGACAGGACACCCGAAGAGGCAAGTTTTGATCGGGCTGTTAAACTAAGACTGGCACAGTATGGTCCTAACCCTCCAGCGGAGATCATAGACCTAGTTATAGCGGCTGTGGACGCAAATTGGCTACAGCAAAAAGGTGCTGCAGCAGCAGAAGTCACAGCAGTACCAACTGCAAGGAGAGGAGAGGTACAGATACCAGCCGCCATGGAAGAGGAAGTCAGAAGGAGGTTACAAGAGATGCAGATACAGCATAGAGGACCAATATCAGAGGAGGTCCTGCTGGGATGGTCTGATTCGATCCGCTGCGAACTCTGGAAGAAAGCGATAGCTCTCAAGCAGCAACACCAGGGAAAGATTCTCCCCTCCATCTATGTAAGGTACTGGTCGCAGTATGATGTACGAATGCCGTTATTGGGGGAACAACCAAAGCAGGAGTGGACAGCTGAGTTAAGCAGGCTGATCCGAGCAGAGATGCGGTTGGACAAGAGCTACAGAGCCCTCCGGTGGTATGTAGTCCAAGAGTGCCCATGGTCAGCGGATGACAGCCCCACGGAAGGCTTTGACTATGATGGCCTGGGATTGTTGTATTGGAGGCTGTCCAGTGACCCTGACTTTGGGCGTGATCGGGAGTGGTGTTTGGAGGAAATAATGGAGCACAGAGAGTGAAAACTGAATGTCTCGGAAGGGCACTGGGCAGAGGAAGATTTGGAGTTTCTGGCCGTTCAGGAATGGGAGCTGGAGATCGCCTACAGACAGCTGCTAGAATCTGCTCAGCAGCAGGGTGGTGCTACCTTTGTCTGGGACTATCAGGAAATACCAGTTGACAACTCTGAAATCCTGGCTAAAGAATTGGCAGTGGAAAATCTGGAGATTGCCATCCCTAAAGCCAAAGTGGATGATGTGGAGTTCCAGGGAGCTAGCGCAGTTGGCTCATCTCCCCAGCCACAGATTACAGAATGTATGGACTTAATGGACTGTTCAGAGGATGTTATAGATTATGCATCGCCTGCTCAAGTACTGGCAGCAGGACAGAGTACTGCAGACCCCTGCTCTACACCCGTGGCAGTTTTAGAGGCCAGAGGTGAGAAGGTGATGGTTCCTCTTTCCCAGTTGCTTTCAGAGATGCAGGGAGGAGAAGCAGCCATTTTCCCTCCCCAACAGTTAGCCAGAGCAGATGATGTGGAGTCCCCAGCAGAAGTGCTGGCAACAGGGCAGAGTGCTACCAACCTCTGTCCAGCACCGGAAACAACTGTGGAGTTTCAGGGAGCCGGGGCAGTTGGCCCCTCTCTCCAGCAACAAGCTAAGGTAGTAAAGCTTTTACTCCCAGCTGAAATCACTGGCAGCATGGCAGGATGCTACTGGCCGCTGCACACAACTGCAGCTTGAGCTGATATCGGTGGATGGGACTGCGGTCTCCACTCACAGCAACCCAGCAGAAGAGCTGGCAACAGAGCAGAGTGCCGCGGGCCTCTGCTCTCAACTAACAGAAGAGGGAGTTCCTGTGGTACTGGATGGGACTTCAGTCTCCACTTGTATACCCCAGGGATGCTGGGCAGTTGGCCCAGATCCCCAATAGCATGACGGACTGAGCCCAGTCACCCTGTCTTCTCTCCAGCAGCTGAAAGGACTCCAGGGAGAAGGGCCAGTCCAGGCCTCTCCCCAGCGGCGGGTATGTTCTCTGAGAGAGACAGAGGTTGGCTGGGTAAGTAATGCTCTGTTTGGAGCAATTTATTTGGGGTACTGTGTGGATACCGGCATTAGAGGAATGGAACTATGGACTAACTTCGGAGTCAACCCGTCTGGGGTCTCCTCCTGTGTTAGTCTCCTGCCGAAAGGGGAGAGATGTAACGGGAGGGCCCGGGGAACCCAGAATCTCTTAGAAAGTATGAGATACCCTTGCTTCAGCTTCCCCAACGCCTCTTATGTGTAAACCACCCTGTGTCTCTAACAGGGGCACAGGGTGAATGAGAACCCCACTATGATCTGTGCTAGTCAGATTCAATGCTGTATATACATTGTATATATTGGGTGTATATTGTGTGTTGGCTGTTGTGTACTATTTGCTGTGATGGGGTGGGGTGTGATTGCATTCTATTGTCTATTGTGGCTTGTGGTAATTAAGTCTGCTACTGTGATGAAGTGGATTGGAGCTTGGTAGACCGTCTGGCTGCCTATTATGGGATGTTTAAGTGTCTTTTTGTGAGGAGGGGGGGAGAAATCACCCCTCCTGCTAAGACTGTTTACTGAAGGAGAAGTTTGAACACACCTGACCTGTATCATCATTGTCATTGGACAGTTTAACCCGCCCTGTTCCCCAATGATGGGAGGGAAGGGTTTTGAAGAGAAGTGTGTTACCTTGTGCTTGTAATAAAGATTGATTCCCCTGTTTTTTTGGAACTTCAACACGGAGCGTTGTCTCGTTTGTGCGGGGAGAAATTTGTATGGGGTCTTATTTGGCTGGTTGGAGTGTCTGGTAGCTGATGTGTGTTCGGAAAGGGAATATCTTTAAACGACGTTAACCCCTGTCGTTACACTAGTCATCCGAAGAGTCCTTATTTTATATTTTAACTAGATTTTCATTTATAATTATTTTATTTGTATTTATATGTATTAATATTTTATGTAGATTTTTATGTACAACTATTTTATAATTTATGTATGTATATTAAATGTAGATTTACAATTCATTAATTAATATTTTATGTAAGTAATATATTATATATACACACAGCCTACACAAAACCCCTAACTAGAAAAAGAAGAACTTTACCGGTACTACTGAAATATTATAAAATGGTCAAATAATTATTGATACAAAGATTTTCATTTTTTTTAGACAATATCAAAGATAATATGAACATTCACAAATAAAAATATATGATACTGTTGAGAGGTTTCTCTATCATCCCTGCTGCAATTGGGTGATCGGTAGCTTGCTGTGTAACTTTTTTTTATTACAAAAGTTTTTTATTGAAAAAGCACTAAAGTAATTCAGACAACTGACAGTATGTGTAACATATATTCTATGTTGATATATACTTATAAATGTCAATGCAGTGACAAAAAGAAAAACATAAAAATGAACTTTGAAGCATCTGAGAGAAGCAGTAGCAGACAACAGAGTATCTATAGGTAACATAGTCCTACATATTAGATTTAAAGGTGAGGGAGTGTAGCGGCGCACCATGGCCTAAAGCAGCTTGGTAATCAGTATCAGTGGTTAAGATTGTGGCAACAGGATTTGTCTATGAGAGTTCCAGGGATTCCATCTTTGGTCAAATAAGTGCATCTTATCATTTAGAGTATATAGGATCCTTTCCATTAACATAATAGAATCCATCCTGTGAAGGATGGAGGAGATAGGGACAGTAGGGGATTTCCAATGTAGGGCAATGGCCCGCAGAGTGGCCAAGCAAACAGTGTGAATAAGACATTCTTCAGAACGAAGCACTCCTGGGATAGATGCTCCAAGGAGGCACATAGAAGATCTAAGTTGTACCGGAGTACCTACTCTTGCTGATGCTATAGCCATCACTGCGTTCCAAATGGGGGAAAGCCGATCACAGTCCCAAAATATGTGCATAAAGGTACCAGGAAGGTGACATCCCCTGAAGCAGAGATCAGAGGTCCCTGGGAAGATAGAGTGAAGTCTGGATGGGGTGTAATACCATCTGGTTAATACATTGTAGGCGGTTTCTCTGACAGCCAAGGATTTAGAAGCTTTGCGTAAGTTGGTCAGCATTGTGTCCCAGTCATCCGAGTCAAAGATTTTGTTGCAATCAGCCTCCCATTTGCATTTATACGGGACAACCCCGGGAAATACTGCAGTTAGAGCTGATTTGTAGAGTGTGGAGATAAGGCCTTTTCCTCTGGGGGAGTCATGGCAGATTTGTTCAAACGTAGTAGAAGGGGATGATGGGGAGAGAGCAAAGTGGGAGATGTAAAAGTGCCTGATTTGCAAGTACCGGAAATGTTCCCTTAGTGGGATTTGTTTATGTGTACGTAGAAGGTCAAATGAAGCAAAGGAGTTACCAATCTGCAGGTCAGCTAATGTGACCATAGAGTTGGAGATCCACCAGGAGAAACCTTCGGGGTTATCGAAAGCTAAGTTAAATAAGGGTTCTCCTACAAAGGAGGAGCCTCGGGGTGCATGGGACGCTAGGTCTAGTTTATGTTTGTATCGGTACCACAGGATAAGAGAGTGAGCTACTAGGGAGTTAAGGGAGATATTTTATGTACCAATTTGGAGGGGGACCAAAGTATAGCAGAAAGCCTATAGGGAGCGATGGATTGCGATTCAAACTCTACCCAGGGTACTTTAGAATTAGGGACATTCCATTGTGCAATCTGGGAGAAGCGAGCGGCTAGGAAATAGAGCCAGAGGTTTGGTAGACCTAGTCCACCATTTGTTTGTGGGTTAAACAAGATAAGTTTGGAGAACCTCGGCCTTTTGTTCTGCCAGATAAATTTGTGGATATCTTGTTGCAGTTTATCTATAAAGGATTTAGGAATAAGGATAGGTAGGGCTCTGAAAAGAAATAGAAGCTTGGGTAAGAGGGTCATTTTGATTGCCGTGACTCTCCCGAGAAAATAAATATGGTAGGTGCTCCATAGTTTGAGCAAATTGCGGAGACGGGACACACATGCCGGATAATTCGCAGCAAAAATAGAGGACCAATGTGGTGTGATATGGATGCCCAAACAGGGTATTTTGTCGGTAGACCATTGCAGGGGGAAGGAACTCTGGAGGGTCTCACACTGAGCAGGGGGAATGTTGATTGGAAGTGCAGTGGACTTGGACATATTAACTGTAAGCCCAGAAATAGAGGCGAATCGGGATAACAAGGTAAATAGGTTGGGCAGGGAGATATGGGGTTGGGTTAGAAAAAGCATGACATCGTCCTCATACATGCAGAGATGAGATGTGGTGGTAGCCATGGGGTAACCAGATATGTCAGGGTGTTGTTTGATAGCGGTGGCAAGGGGTTCTAGGGCCAGGGCGAATAATAGGGGAGATAGGGGACATCCCTGATGGGTGCCCCTGCCCAGTGTAAAAAATCCAGAGCTGCAGCCCGGCTTGCTGTGTAACTTTGATGCGTTTCACGGGTCGCAGCCCGCTTCATCAGGAAGAAAAAAACTACAGCCAAGCTCTATGAACAGTAAATAGATACACATTTGTCATTTAAGTATACAGTAAGCTGTTTAGTAGAGCTATTCTCCCCAATTTTGGGATAAAATCTCAACATACCTATTTTATATATATATATATATATATATATATATATATATATATATATATAATATGTAGAAAAACATGCACAAGCAAATATACCACCATGACAACCGGTAGCTACCAGGTCCATATTATAGATCCCTCCTTTTTGTCCTCTCGCTCTGTTTATTTGTATTAGTTTTCAAACATCATTTTTTTTCTATTAAGCCCCATTCACACAGGGGCGGCACGATGCGGCACGACTTCTGGGGGCGACCTCGGCGGCGCGATCTCAAGACGACTTGAGACGCCCGCCGAGGCAATTTGCATAAAGACTTCAGTATAGAAGTCAATGCAGGTCGCCTTGGGTCGCCCCCAAAAGTAGTACAGGAACCTTTTTCTAAGTCGGAGCGACTCGAGTCGCTTCTATTTAGAACGGTTCCATTGAAAAGCGTTGGATTCGCCCCTGTGTGAATGGGGTCTTAATATTTGTTATTTCTCAATTGTTTTATATCTTAGACAATCTTCATTACCCACTGTAGTTTTAATCATGTCCCCTGGTGACACAAAGTGGTATGCTTTTGCCCTATGAACTGTCCCATCTTCTGGGTAATCTGGCAGCAACCAGTTGTAATTACACTTGAGTGTAATTTAATCTCAGTATAAATATATATTTTTCAAATATCTGAAAAGTGTGGCGTGTATTCAGTCCCCTTTACGCGCATATCCCTAACTAAAATCTAGTGGAACCAATTGACTTCATAAGTCACCGAATTATTAAATAGAGTTCACCTGTGTGTAATTTAATCTCAGTATAAATACAGCTGTTCTGTGAAGCCCTCTGAGGTTTGTTAGAGAACCTTAGTGAACAAACAGCATCATGAAAGCAAAGGAACACACTAGACAGGTCAGGGATAAAGTGGTGGAGAAGTTTCAAGCAGGGTTAGGTTATAAAAAAATATCCCAATCTTTGAACATCTCACGGAGCACTGTTCAATCCATCATCCGAAAATGGAAAGAGTATGACACAACTACAAACCTACCAAGACATGGCCGTCCACCTAAACTGACAGGCCGGGCAAGGAGAGCATTAATCAGAGAAGCAGGCAAGAGGACCATGGTAACTCTGGAGGAGCTGCAGAGATCCACAGCTCAGGTGGGAGAATATGTCCACAGGACAACTAATAGTCCTGCACTCCACAAATCTGGCCTTTATGGAGGAGTGACAAGAAGAAAGCCATTGTTGAAAGAAAGCCATAAGAATTCCCGTTTGCAGGAAGCCATGTGGGAGACACAGCAAACATGTGGAAGAAGGTGCTCTGGTCAGATGAGACCAAAATTGAACTTTTTGGCCTAAAAGCAAAACGCTATGTGTGGCGGAAAACTAACACTGCTCATCACCCTGAACACACCATCCCCCCACTGTGAAACATGGTGGTGGCAGCATCATGTTGTGGGGATGCTTTTCTTTAGCAGGGACAGGGAAGCTGGTCACAGTTGATGGGAAGATGGATGGAGCCAAATACAGGGCAATCTTAGAAGAAAACCTGTTATGCCCCGTACACACGATCGTTTTTCATGCCGTTAAAAATGCCATTTAAAAAAATGGCCATTAAAAATGACCGTGTGTATGCTCCAGAGCATTTTTAACGACGTGAAAAACGGGCATTAAAAATTTCGAACATGCTCTCTTTTTTCACGTCGTTTTTCATGTCGTTTTTTTTAACGACGTGAAAAACGATAGTGTGTATGCTTTAACGACGTGAAAAAAAATGCGCATGCTCAGAATCAAGTATGAGACGGGAGCGCTCGTTCTGGTAAAACTAGCGTTCGTAATGGAGATAGCACATTCGTCATGCTGTAACGGACTGAAAAGCACTAGACTGAAAAGAGCAAATCGTCTCTCAACAAACTTTACTAACATGAAGGGTGGCGCCATTCGAACGGAACTTCCCCTTTATAGTGCCGTCGTACGTGGTGTACGTCACTGCGCTTTTCTTGAACATTTTTTAAAATGATGGTGTGTACGCAAGACAGGCTTGAGAGGAAACAAGAAAAAAAAATGACGAGAAAAACATCAGTTTTAAAAATGACATTAAAAATGATCATGTGTATGGGGCATAAGAGTCTAAAAAAGACTTGATACTGGGGTGGAGGTTCACCTTCCAGCAGGACAACTACCTAAACATACAGCCAGAGCTACAATGGAATGGTTTAGATCAAAGCATATTCATGTGTTAGAATGGCCCAGTCAAAGTCCAGACCTAAATCCAATAGAGATTCTGTGGCAAGACTTGAAAATTGCTGTTCACAGACGCTCTCCATCCAATCTGACAGAACTTGAGCTATTTTGCAAAGAAGAATGGGCAAAAATGTCACTCTCTAGATGTGCAAAGCTGGTAGAGACATCCCCAAAAAGACTTGCAGCTCTAATTGCAGTGAGAGGTGGTTCTACAAAGTATTGAGGGGGGCTGAATACAAATGCCCCCCACACTTTTCACATATTTATTTGTAAAAAGTGTTGAAAACCATTTATTATTTTTCTTCCACTTCACAATTATGTGCCACTTTGTGTTGGTCTATCACATAAAATCCCAATAAAATACATTTACGTTTTTGGTTGTAACATGACAAAATGTGGAAAATTTCAAGGGGTATGAATACTTTTTAAAGACACTGTATATTAGGTAGGTTTTATATAGATTTTTATTTACAACTATTTCATGTATGTACTGTATATTATATGTGGATTTTTATAACTATTTTATTTATATGTATGTATATTACAAATAAAATAGTTATACAAATCTACATATAATATACAGTACATACGTGAATATATACAGTACATACATTGTATGTATGTATATTTTGTATACTTTTTTTTTTTTTCACTTATCCTATATGTTGTTTTATAGATTACAATTTAATAGACTGTACTAACACTGAACAAAAACTATGGAAAATTTTATTTACCTTAATGTATACTATTTTTCTGATTTTCTTTATCTACAAATTGTTAATATTGTAATTAACCTGGAATATGTTGTTTATTTTTGTACCACCCTTTTGTACCTAATAAAAATAGTTTGTAAACAAAAAAAATAAAAAATTTGTAAATTTTATGTCGATTTAAATTTGTACCTATTTTATATTTTATGTAGATTTTTATTTATAATTATTTCATTTATTTTTTGTGTATTTATATTATATAGATTTTTATGTAGATTTTTTACCTTATAAATATTTTAAAAAAAATTATGTATGTATGTTACATATATTTTATGTAGATTTTTACTTATAAATATTACATTTATTTGTTTATGTATGTATATTGCATATATTTTATGTAGATTTTTACTTATAAATATTACATTTTTTTTTTAATGTATGTATATTACATATATTTTATGTAGGTTTTTAGTTTAAAAGAGAAACAGCAGTTTTATGGCTCACGAGTGGAAAGAGTAAAAATGAGTCACATTCAGCTGGACTTGTTCTGTAATGTTTTAACATCATAAAATGTTTGTGTTGAATGTGACTTAACTGCTACTAGCTGCAAGTAGAGAAAACAGACCTGGACGAGGACTGTGGAATATTTGTTCACACAAGCTAAGCAGGAGCACTCTCTGCCAAGATGCAATTAGGAAAGCAAATATACCGTAGAATCCTGGGACGCATATACGGAAATATAAAAAAAAAAAAAAAAATGTTAGAACGTTGTGGCCCTTACCTATAATCACATACATTACCATCAATTCCAAGTATAGTTTTGGTCATTGCACATAAATAATAACATATAGAAAATTTGTAGCAGAGGAATGAGAATAAGACAAAGAGTTGAGAAGTCTTACCTAAAAAAAATACATAAAAAAATGGACTTGTTCAGTAAGAAAAATCAGGACTTAAAGTGTTACTAAAGTCAATTTTTTTTCATTAAAATAACAAACAAGTTCTACTCGCCTGGTATTGCACAGGGTGGCCCCAATCCTCTCGGGGTCCCCTAGCGGCAATCCTGGCTCCTCCCCTTCTTTGTGTGTACCCATAGCAAGCCGCTTGCTTTGGGGGCCCACAGTGTCTCTGCGCTCCATAGACTCACACAGCAGGACTTAGCCCCGCCCCACGACTTCCTCCTCACTGCATTTGATTGACAGCAGCAAGAGCCAATAGCAAAAGAGAGAGGTGGAGAAGAGATTTTGTGCTAGAAAATTACTTATGACCCCCAAACATTATACATTTTTTTTTTTTTTGAGCAGAGACCCTAGAGCAGGGGTGGCAAACCTTGGTACCCCAGATGTTTTGGAACTACATTTCCCATGATGCTCACGCATGTGCAGTGTAGTGAAGCATCATGGGAAATTAAGTTCCAAAACATCTGGGGTGCCAAGGTTCGCCATCACTGCTCTAGGGAATAAAAAGGCGATTGTTGCAATTATTACAATATTATCACATATCACAATATATACCCAAATTTTTTTCTCAAATATAAAAGATGATGTTACGTCGAGTAAATTGATACCTAACATGTCACGCTTTAAAATTGCACCCGCTCGTGTAATGGCATCAAACTATTGTACTTAAAAATCTCCATAGGCGACGCTTTATTTTTTTTTACAGGTTACATGTTTAGAGTTACAGAGGAGGTCTAGTGCTAGAATTATTGCGCTCACTCCAACGATCGCGGTTATACCTCACATGTGCGGTGCGAACACCGTTTACATATGCGGGCGACTTACATATGCGTTCGCTTCTGCGCGCAAGCACAGAGAGATGGGGGCGCTTTACAATGTTTTATTTTTTTTCTTATTTATTTTACTTTTTATTTTTTGTCCCTTTAATTTTTTTTTGTAATTTCTGTTACAAGGAATTTAAATATCCGTTGTAAAAGAAATAAGCATGACAGGGACTCTTTATGGAGATATCTGGGGTCAAACGGACTCCAAATCTCTTCTTTACCTTTAAAAGCAATAGATCAAGAGAAAAAAAAAATTATGCTTTAACTTCTTCCAGTCCGGGCCTTTTCTGGCACTTTTTGTTTAGATGCAACAATTAGTATTTTTTCTAAGAACCCCCAATTATTATGTTATTTTTTAACCACATAAGGACCGCCGCACGACGATATACGTCGACAGAATGGCACGGCTGGGCACAAGGGTGTACAGGTACGTCCCCTTTAAGATCCCGCGCGGCATATTTATAGCACTGATCGCTGTATAAATGTCACTGGTCCCAAAAATGTGTCAAAAGTGTCCGATGTGTCCGCCATAATGTCGCAGTCACAATAAAAATCGCTGATCACCGCCATTACTAGTGAAAAAAAAAAATCTTAATAAAAATGCCATAAAACTACCCCCTATTTTGTAGACGCTATAACTTTTGCGCAAATTAATCAATCAATGCTTATTGCGATTTTTTTACCAAAAATATGTGGAAGAATACAGATCGGCCTAAGCTGAGGAAAAAAATAGGATTTTTTTACTCATCGTAAAATCCGTTTCTCTGACGTCCATGGACTGACACAGCTCTCATACTGATTACATGTGGTATATGTCCCTTCTTGCAGGAGAAGACCTAGGCAGAATGTTAGATGTTAAAACATTCTAGAACAAACCAGAGCTGAACAGCCCCGCCCAGGGGGGCGGTCCCTCCGGACATTACCCTCCCACCTGCAGCTAACAGCCTCAGTTCGTAACAAAGCAGTACAAACCTTAAAAGGAAGGGTGGGTGCTGTGTCAGTCCATGGACGTCAGAGAAACAGATTTTACGGTGAGTACAAAAATCCTATTTTCTCTTATCATCCATGGACTGACACAGCTCTCATACTGATTACGTGTGGGACGTCCCAAAGCAGTATAAGAAAAGGGTGGGAGCAAAATAGTAAGGAACAACCAAAACTTCACTCCAAACCAGCAGAGCTCCTCAACGGAGGAGTTGCAACATTAAACAGCGGCCTGCAACACTTTGCGGCCGAAGGAAGCATCCGAAGATGCAGCCACATCAACCTTGTAGAATTTTGAAAAGGTATGAACGGACGACCAGGGCGCCGCCTTGCACACTTGTGCAACCGACACTTGATGTCAGAAAGCCCAGGAAGCACCGATTGCCCTGGTGGAATGCGCCGTGACCGGGAAGGGAGGCGCCCGTCCCCTAATGGCATAGGCCTGTATAACAGTCTGTCTGATCCACCTAGAAATGGTGGCAGAAGACACCGCTTGGCCCTGTTTGGGACCAGAGACAGATACAAACAGCGAGTCAGACTTCCGAATAGAAGCAGTAGCCGCCAGGTATACCCGTAAGGCACGCACCACATCCAAATTGTGAAGCGCAACCTCCTTAGGATGCGATGGATGAGGGCACAAGGATGGAATGACAATGTCCTCATTAAGGTGAAAAGCCGAAACCACCTTAGGAAGGAAAGATGGTCGCGGTCGCAACACCGCCTTATCCTTATGGAGGACCAGGTAAGGCGACTTGCATGACAGAGCCGCCAACTCAGACACCCGTCTAACAGAAGTGATGGCCACTAAAAAAGCCACCTTCTGAGACAAAGTTAAAAGAGGAATATCTCTTATATTTTCAAAAGGAGGTTCCTGAAGAACCGAGAGCACCAAGTTCAGATCCCAAGGAGGGAGCGGGGGCTTGGCAGGTGGAACCACATGGCGTACCCCCTGCACAAAAGTGCTAACTAAGGAATGACCTGCTAGGGGTCTTTGAAAGAAAACAGCCAAGGCCAAAGTCTGACCCTTAATAGTGCTCAAAGCCAGCCTTTGTGCAACCCCACGCTGTAAGAACCGCAGGATTCTGGGGACAGAGTATGTCCGTGGATGCCAGTCTAGTTCTTCGCACATGGCGATGTAAGCTCTCCAGGTACGGTGATAGATCTTCCTAGAAGAAGACTTCTGTGCCCTAAGCATGGTTGAAATTACCGAATCCGACAGGCCTCGGTCTTTCAGCACCTGACTCTCAATAGCCATGCCTTTAAAGCCTGAGACTGTAAAGCAGGATGAAAGATAGGACCTTGAGATAGAAGGACCTCCCTAAAGGGTAGGCGCCAAGGGACGTCCGCGATGAGGCGTACCAGTGACGCCGAGGCCAATCCGGAGCAATGAGGATCACCGGAATGCCCTCGGCCACCACCCTGAGCAGCAGACGAGGAAGCAACTGCAGTGGAGGGTAGACATACATCAAGCGATACTGACCCCACGGGGCCACAAACGCGTCCGAGGCATCCGCCCAGGGGTCCCTGGACCTGGCCACAAACCTCGACACCTTGCGATTGAGTCGAGACGCCATCAGGTCCACATCCGGAGTGCCCCACCGCCGACAAAGGAGTTGAAACACCTCCGGAAGCAAGGACCACTCCCCCTGGTCCAGGGACTGGCGGCTCAGATAGTCCGCCTGCCAGTTTTCTACGCCCGGAATGTAGACGGCCGACAGCGCCGGCACGCTTCTTTCTGCCCACCTTAGGATGTGGGTGACCTCGGACGCCGCAGCCGAGCTTCGAGTGCCCCCTGATGGTTGACATACGCCACGGCCGTGGCGTTGTCCGACTGGATTCTGACCGAGTGGCCCTGTAGCCTCTTCGACCATGCGGAGAGACACAGTCTGATCGCCCGCAATTCCAGGACGTTGATTGGGAGACGAGATTCGTCTGGAGTCCAGAGCCCTTGAGCTGACAGGACTCCCCACACTCCTCCCCAGCCCGTCAGGCTGGCGTCCGTCATGATCACCGTCCAATGGATGGGGAGAAACGACTTCCCGGCCCGAAGAGGCGGGGATCTCAGCCACCACGTCAGGGATGCCTTGACAGAGTGACTCACCTGGATCTGAAGATCCAATGACAATGGGGATTTGTCCCAAACAGACAGAATTCCCTTCTGCAATGCCCGAGTGTGCGATTGAGCATACGGAACCGCCTCGAAGGAGGCCACCATTAGTCCCAGGACTCTCATGCAGAAGCGAATTGACGATCATTTTCGGGACGTCAGAACCTGCACTGCCGACTGAAGTGTCAGTAACTTCTCTGAGGGTAGAAACACCTTCGCTGCCGAAGTGTTCAGGATCAGACCCAGATACTCCAAGCGCTGAGTCGGGACTAGAGCCGACTTCTGCGTGTTCAGAATCCATCCGAAGTCCCGGAGGGTCTGACTGACTATTGTCACATTTTCCTCCAATTCTGAGCCATTTTCTGCTCTGAGAAGGAGATCGTCTAGATAGCCCACGATAACAATTCCTCGCTGTCTCAGCAAAGCTAGAACCAGGGCAAGCACTTTGGTGAAAACCCGTGGTGCCGATGCTAGGCCGAAGGGAAGAGCCACGAACTGATAGTGGACTTCGCCTATGGCAAAGCGCAGAAACCTCTGGTGGCTTGCGCAGATTGGGACGTGCAAGTAAGCACCCTTGATATCCAAGGACGCCAAAAAATCCCCTTGGCGGAGTGTCACGATCACCGTGCGAATGGATTCCATCCGGAATTTCAATACCCTCACATAGGCATTCAGGGCCTTGAGGTCCAGGATTGGCCGAACCCCGTCCTTCTTTGGGACAACAAACAGGTTTGAGTAAAACCCCTGAAACCTCTCTTGTGATGGAACCGGCACAATTACTCCGCACCTGAGCAAATCCTGTACAGCCCCCAAGAGGGCCGCCCGGTGGGCTGGAAGGAGAGGGAGGTTCGAGGGAAAAAACCTGTCTGGGGGCCACGAGCGGAACTCTATCCTGTATCCCGAGGTGACCACCTAGCACACCCACCGGTCGGAGATCCGGGAGGTCCACCGCACCGAGAACCTGCAAAGACGTCCCCCCACCCCAGAGTCGGGCAGGGGCAAGACTTCTTGCGGTGGTGGACTTGGGAGCTTGCTTGGTAGGCTTACTCACCCAGGGATGTCTTTGTCCCCCAGCCGCATTCTTTTCAGTCTGGGCGGGCTTACCCGTGGAATCTGACTGCCGAAAAAACTTCTTCACCGGAAAGGAAGGGCCCGGCCTGCGGTGGGGCTCCTTTCCCTTAATAGACTGGGGAAGGAAGGTGCTCTTACCTCCTGTGACATTTTTAATAATGTCATCCAGAGCAGTCCCAAACAGTCTACCACCCTTAAAGGGCAAGTCAGCCAGGAGCTTTTTGGAAGCTAGATCGGCCGACCAGCATTTCAGCCAGATAAGGAGACGCATCACCACAGCAGAGATAGAGGCCCCCGTTATTAAAGGGGTCGCATCCACAGTGGCATCGCACACGAAGACTAAACCCTGCGCAAGTTGATGAGCCAGGGCAATGGTTTCAGGAGGGAGATTATGCTCCTGCACTGTCTGGTGCAATATCCTTGCCCAGCCTGTGAGTGTCTGAGACACACGAGTCGCCGCCACTATAGGGCGTAAGGCGGCCCCAAATAAGGTGAACATAGTTCTACACGCCACTTCTGACCTCCTGTCAGCGGGATCCCTAAATGCAGGAGTCCCTTCCATCGGGAGTGTGGTAGCCTTATTCAAACGGGCAACCGGGGGGTCGACCACTGGGGGGTGAGCCCACTTCTTAACCAGGTCCTCCTCAAAGGGGTACCTTAAGGCTATGCGCCACGGGACCGTCAAAGTCTTCTGTGGCTTATCCCAGACTTGGTCAATGAATGTATTAAAAAAAGGCACATATGGAAAAACCTTTTTTGAAGAAACGGCTTTAAAGGAACCAAAGGATATAGTTTCCACCTGAGGTTCCTCCGCCTCAACATTCAGCTTGAGAGTGTCCCTCACAGCATTAATGAGTTCACTCACAAGCACCCTGTCAGTTGGTGGTTCAAGACAGGGGTCTTCCTCATGTAGCGCTACCCCCAGTTAAGAGAGCCGCTGGATTTTGTTTCGGGCCCTGTCTACAGCACCGCCAACCCCCGGCAATTTACTCGAACCACTCTGGCACGGTTAGTCTAGGGCAGGGATATGCAATTAGCGGACCTCCAGCTGTTGCCAAACTACAAGTCCCATGAGGCATAGCGAGAATCTGACAGCATCAAGCATGACACCCAGAGGCAGAGGCATGATGGGACGTGTAGTTTGGCAACAGCTGGAGGTCCGCTAATTGCATATCCCTGGTCTAGGGGTTTCTCTAGTATCACAATCTAACAGTATATGCACACAATCTATCTGTATTGCATGGGTATCCTCTTTCCATAAAGGGAACACTAATAGCAAGAGATAAAATATAACATTTCTTTACTTTGGGTAAAAGGCATAAGGTTAACACATAACACATATATATCTGCAGAGTAGGGATGAGCTTCGTGTTCGAGTCGAACATACGTTCGACTCGAACATCGGCTGTTCGATCGTTCGACGAAGATCGAACGATTTGGGCCGTTCGCGCCAAATTCGAGTGACGCGAACGGCCCACAATGCACTACGCCATCGCAGTGTCATCCAGGCGCTGTGATTGGCCAAGCATGCACTGTGACCCCGCATGCTTGGCCAATCACAGCGCCGGCAGCGAGGAGAGCAATGATTGGCCACAGGCAGGATGCCTGTGGCCAATTATTGCTGAGGGTGTTTAGTACACGCCCCACACTATAAAAGGCCGCCAGCACGGCGGCCTAGTGTAGTGTGTTCCGGAGCAGGGAAAGACAAGCATAGGCAGGGACAGTGACATTTATTTCTTTCTTGCTTAACCTGGATTCCTTTAGTTTAGGGAAAGAGAAGGATAGGTAGGGAGAGTGTCAGTGTGTTTTACTGTGCGAGTCCTTGTTTCTAGGGACAAAGAAGGAAAGTGAGGGGATTTCTCCTTGTGCTATAGTGTGCTTTAAAAAAACATTTTTTCTAGGGACAGAAAACTCTAGGTAGGGAGAGTGTCAGTTTCTTTCACTGTGCGAGTCCTTGTTTCTAGGGACAAAGAAGGAAAGTGAGGGGAATTCTCCTTGTGCTATAGTGTGCTTTAAAAAAACATTTTTTCTAGGGACAGAAAACTCTAGGTAGGGAGAGTGTCAGTTTCTTTCACTGTGCCAGTCCTTGTTTCTAGGGACAAAGAAGGAAAGTGAGGGGAATTCTCCTTGTGCTATAGTGTGCTTTAAAAAAACATTTTTTCTAGGGACAGAAAACTCTAGGTAGGGAGAGTGTCAGTTTCTTTCACTGTGCCAGTCCTTGTTTCTAGGGACAAAGAAGGAAAGTGAGGGGAATTCTCCTTGTGCTATAGTGTGCTTTAAAAAAACATTTTTTCTAGGGACAGAAAACTCTAGGTAGGGAGAGTGTCAGTTTCTTTCACTGTGCCAGTCCTTGTTTCTAGGGACAAAGAAGGAAAGTGAGGGGAATTCTCCTTGTGCTATAGTGTGCTTTAAAAAAACATTTTTTCTAGGGACAGAAAACTCTAGGTAGGGAGAGTGTCAGTTTCTTTCACTGTGCCAGTCCTTGTTTCTAGGGACAAAGAAGGAAAGTGAGGGGAATTCTCATTGTGCTATAGTGTGCTTTAAAAAAACATTTTTTCTAGGGACAGAAAACTCTAGGTAGGGAGAGTGTCAGTTTCTTTCACTGTGCCAGTCCTTGTTTCTAGGGACAAAGAAGGAAAGTGAGGGCAATTCTCCTTGTGCTATAGTGTGCTTTAAAAAAACATTTTTTCTAGGGACAGAAAACTCTAGGTAGGGAGAGTGTCAGTTTCTTTCACTGTGCCAGTCCTTGTTTCTAGGGACAAAGAAGGAAAGTGAGGGGAATTCTCCTTGTGCTATAGTGTGCTTTAAAAAAACATTTTTTCTAGGGACAGAAAACTCTAGGTAGGGAGAGTGTCAGTTTCTTTCACTGTGCCAGTCCTTGTTTCTAGGGACAAAGAAGGAAAGTGAGGGGAATTCTCCTTGTGCTATAGTGTGCTTTAAAAAAACATTTTTTCTAGGGACAGAAAACTCTAGGTAGGGAGAGTGTCAGTTTCTTTCACTGTGCCAGTCCTTGTTTCTAGGGACAAAGAAGGAAAGTGAGGGGAATTCTCCTTGTGCTATAGTGTGCTTTAAAAAAAACATTTTTTCTAGGGACAGAAAACTCTAGGTAGGGAGAGTGTCAATTTCTTTCACTGTGCCAGTCCTTGTTTCTAGGGACAAAGAAGGAAAGTGAGGGGAATTCTCCTTGTGCTATAGTGTGCTTTAAAAAAACATTTTTTCTAGGGACAGAAAACTCTAGGTAGGGAGAGTGTCAGTTTCTTTCACTGTGCCAGTCCTTGTTTCTAGGGACAAAGAAGGAAAGTGAGGGGAATTCTCCTTGTGCTATAGTGTGCTTTAAAAAAACATTTTTTCTAGGGACAGAAAACTCTAGGTAGGGAGAGTGTCAGTTTCTTTCACTGTGCCAGTCCTTGTTTCTAGGGACAAAGAAGGAAAGTGAGGGCAATTCTCCTTGTGCTATAGTGTGCTTTAAAAAAACATTTTTTCTAGGGACAGAAAACTCTAGGTAGGGAGAGTGTCAGTTTCTTTCACTGTGCCAGTCCTTGTTTCTAGGGACAAAGAAGGAAAGTGAGGGGAATTCTCCTTGTGCTATAGTGTGCTTTAAAAAAACATTTTTTCTAGGGACAGAAAACTCTAGGTAGGGAGAGTGTCAATTTCTTTCACTGTGCCAGTCCTTGTTTCTAGGGACAAAGAAGGAAAGTGAGGGGAATTCTCCTTGTGCTATAGTGTGCTTTAAAAAAACATTTTTTCTAGGGACAGAAAACTCTAGGTAGGGAGAGTGTCAGTTTCTTTCACTGTGCCAGTCCTTGTTTCTAGGGACAAAGAAGGAAAGTGAGGGGAATTCTCCTTGTGCTATAGTGTGCTTTAAAAAAACATTTTTTCTAGGGACAGAAAACTCTAGGTAGGGAGAGTGTCAGTTTCTTTCACTGTGCCAGTCCTTGTTTCTAGGGACAAAGAAGGAAAGTGAGGGGAATTCTCCTTGTGCTATAGTGTGCTTTAAAAAAACATTTTTTCTAGGGACAGAAAACTCTAGGTAGGGAGAGTGTCAGTTTCTTTCACTGTGCCAGTCCTTGTTTCTAGGGACAAAGAAGGAAAGTGAGGGCAATTCTCCTTGTGCTATAGTGTGCTTTAAAAAAACATTTTTTCAAGGGACAGAAAACTCTAAGTAGGGAGAGTGTCAGTTTCTTTCACTGTGCCAGTCCTTGTTTCTAGGGACAAAGAAGGAAAGTGAGGGGAATTCTCCTTGTGCTATAGTGTGCTTTAAAAAAACATTTTTTTCTAGGGACAGAAAACTCTAGGTAGGGAGAGTGTCAGTTTCTTTCACTGTGCCAGTCCTTGTTTCTAGGGACAAAGAAGGAAAGTGAGGGGAATTCTCCTTGTGCTATAGTGTGCTTTAAAAAAACATTTTTTTCTAGGGACAGAAAACTCTAGGTAGGGAGAGTGTCAGTTTCTTTCACTGTGCCAGTCCTTGTTTCTAGGGACAAAGAAGGAAAGTGAGGGGAATTCTCCTTGTGCTATAGTGTGCTTTAAAAAAACATTTTTTCTAGGGACAGAAAACTCTAGGTAGGGAGAGTGTCAGTTTCTTTCACTATGCCAGTCCTTGTTTCTAGGGACAAAGAAGGAAAGTGAGGGGAATTCTCCTTGTGCTATAGTGTGCTTTAAAAAAACATTTTTTCTAGGGACAGAAAACTCTAGGTAGGGAGAGTGTCAGTTTCTTTCACTGTGCCAGTCCTTGTTTCTAGGGACAAAGAAGGAAAGTGAGGGGAATTCTCCTTGTGCTATAGTGTGCTAAAGCATTCCTCATCAACCATCTTTGAAATCCTTGTTTTTTGGACAGTCAGGGAAATTGTCGTTGTGCTATTCTGTGCAAAAGCAATAATCCTCAACCATATTTAGAAATCCTTAAGTAAAGGGACAGAGAAGGACACCTGAAGGTAGCCCTTATTGCTTTTTTCCCATCTCCCTGCAGGCCATCTATTAGAATGTCTGGAAGGCAAACAAGGAGAGGCAGACAGTCAGGAGGCAATAAAAGAGGGCAAGCAGGCTCTGTGTCTGGGGGCAACAGTGCTGGTCGTGGACGCGGTGCATTGTCATCAGCACATGGCCATGGGACACGCTTGTCCTTCTTTTCGGCAGCTGGACATGTTGAGCCACATCATGCCGAAGACTTGGTAGAGTGGATGACCAAGCCCTCCTCCTCCTCCTCATCCTCTCTCACCCAGGCTCAGGGTACTGGCAAAGCAGCTGCCAAAGCGTCCTCTTCCCTGGTATCAATGTCAGACTCATCATCAGTCACTCCTTCCCTAGACCCACCATGTCCTCCTCCTGAGGAGTCCCCCGAACTGTTTGAGCACAGTGTTGGGTACATGCTCCAGGAGGATGCCCAGCGTTTCGAAGGGTCTGATGATGAAACCCAGCTACAGGAAGGCAGTAGCGTGAGAGCAGACAGAGGGGATGCTCAAGAAGGACACCAATCTGGCAGTCATGTTCCAGCAGCTGCAGCATACTGCCAGATTGGCTCCAGTGATGAGGAGGGAGGGGATGATGAGGTCACTGACTCCACGTGGGTGCCTAATAGGAGAGAGGAGGAGGAGGAGGATGAGGAGGAGGCACATCTCCAACGAGGCAGGATGCCCTTTGGTGGCCAGCGTAAGGGCAGTACACCGACGGAATCACACCGCAGAGCTCCGCCTGTGCAGGGCGCAGCCTCTGCCCGTCATTCAAAAAGTTCCTTGGTGTGGGCCTTTTTTGAGGCTAGTGCATCAGATCGCACAGCTGCTGTTTGCAACATATGTCTCAAGCGTATATCGCGTGGCCAAAACATCAGCCGCTTGGGTACCACATGCCTGACCAGACATATGTTGACCTGCCATGCAGCTCGTTGGCAAGCCTACCTCAAAGACCCACACCAAAGAACAAAGCGGACCTCTCCTTGCACCGCATCAGCTGGGATCTCCAACCCCACTATAACTTCAGTCCTCTCTGAAACATGCACTGAGAGGAATGAAGGTGTAGAATTAGGTGTGTCACAGCCAAGTACTTGCGGCCACTCTGCTAGCAGTACACCGACGTCCGATTCTAGCAGGCAAATTTCCCTGCCCCAGCTGCTGGACCGTCGAAAGAAGTTCACTCCCAGCCATCCACATGCCCAGCGGTTGAATGCTAGCTTGGCTAAATTGCTAGCGCTTCAACTGCTGCCTTTTCAGTTGGTAGACTCGGCCCCCTTCCGTGAGTTTGTGCAATGTGCGGTTCCTCAGTGGCAGGTTCCCAAACGCCACTTTTTCTCACGGAAGGCTATTCCGGCTCTCTACCGACATGTGGAAGGCAATGTCTAGGCCTCGCTGGACAGGGCGGTCAGCGGTAAGGTGCATATTACCGCTGACTCATGGTCCAGCAGGCATGGACAGGGACGTTACCTTTCTTTCACGGCCCATTGGGTCACTCTTTTGGCAGCTGGGAAGGATGCAGGACAAGGTGCAGTAGTGTTGGAGGTTGTTCCACCGCCACGCCTCCAAAATGCTACTACTGGTTGTGACACACCTCTCTCCTCCACCCCCTCCTCTTCTTCCTCCATGGCCTCTTCCTGTGGTTTGTCCTATGAACCAGCGGTGCTCCGTAGCCGTTCACGGGGCTACGCAAGTACGCAGGCAAAAAGATGCCATGCCGTGCTTGCGCTGGTGTGTTTGGGGGACAGAAGCCACACTGGGGCAGAGGTCCTGTCTGCTCTGCAGGGCCAGGCCGAGAGGTGGTTGACGCCACGCCAGCTTAAGCCAGGAATGGTGGTTTGCGACAATGGCACCAACCTCCTCTCCGCCCTCCGACAGGGACAACTGACCCATGTGCCCTGTGTGGCTCACGTCCTTAACCTGGTGGTGCAGCGGTTCTTGGGCAGGTACCCGGGCTTACAGGATGTCCTGAGGCAGGCCAGGAAAGTCTGTGTGCATTTCCGCAGATCTTATAATGCCAGTGCTCGCCTGGCTGAGCTGCAAAAGGAGTTGAACCTGCCCAAGAACCGCCTTATATGTGACATGCCCACCAGGTGGAACTCAACGTTGGCCATGCTGCAGCGGCTGCACACGCAGCAGAGGGCCATCAATGAGTACCTGTGCGACTACGGCACCAGGACAGGGTCAGGGGAGCTTGGTTTTTTTTCTCCACGCCAGTGGGGCATGATCAGGGATGCATGCACTGTCCTGGCACCATTTGAGGAGGCCACGAGGATGGTGAGCAGTGACAGTGCATGCATCAGTGACACTGTACCTCTTGTCCACCTGTTGGAGCACACGCTGCGTGGAATAATGGACAGGGCACTTGAGGCAGAACAGAGGCAGGAAGAGGAGGACTTCCTTGCCTCTCAAGGCCCCCTTTACCCAGACAGTGTTCCTTCTGTCCCACCCATCGCACAGGAAGAGGAAGAGGAGGAGGAGGAGGAGGAGGAGGAGGATTGTGTCAGCATGGAGGTGGAGGCTGGCACTCAGCATCATCAGCAGCAGTCTTTTAGGGATGATTTACAGTCCCAAGAAACCAGTGGACTTGTACGTGGCTGGGAGGAGGTGGCTGCGGATCATGTCGTCCTTAGTGACCCAGAGGACTCCGGAGCGAATGCCTCAGCAAACCTACGCTGCATGGCCTCCCTGATCCTGCAAAGTCTGCGGAAGGATCCTCGTATTCTTCGGATCAAGGAGAGGGACCATTACTGGCTGGCCACTCTCCTTGATCCACGGTACAAGGGTAAGGTTGCGGACCTTATGTTACCTTCGCAGAGGGAGCAGAGGATGAGACAACTCCGGGAGGCCTTGCAGAAAGGTCTGTGCAACGCGTTCCCAGAGACTGGGAGGTTACAAACTCCTGGTCCTGGACAACGAGTTGCTGAGGCTTCGGCCAGTCAAAGAAGGAGCGGTGGGGAAGGTGGCCGTCTGACCGATGCGTTCAGACAATTCTTTAGTCTGCAGCCCCAAAGTATGATCGGTTCCAGCAACCATCGCCAGCGTCTGATAAACATGGTGCAGGAATATCTAGGGGCAAGGTCAGACTTGGACACCTTCCCCACCGAAAATCCTCTGGCTTACTGGGTCTTGAGGATGGATCACTGGCCAGAGCTTGCACAGTATGCAATTGAGCTACTGGCCTGTCCTGCATCCAGCGTTCTTTCGGAACGCACATTCAGTGCTGCTGGAGGATTTGGCACGGATCACAGGGTGCGCCTGTCCACCGACTCGGTTGATCGACTGACTTTCATCAAGATGAACCAGTCTTGGATCACCACCAGCTACCACACACCTGATGCTGATATAACAGACTAATTGATTTTAACATGTCACATCCCTTCAAGACTGATGCTGATGCTGAGTGCCTGTGCTGTTATGTTGACTGGCTATCCTCCTCCTCCGAGTCCTCAATGATACGATTGATGATGATAGCTTGGAAGATCATTTTTACTTATGGGTGCCGCCACCAGTGGCTAAGGCCCAATTTTTCAGCCCCTGTTTTACAGGGGCGTGTAATTACAATTTTTTTAGCAATAATTTGCCATAGGGCTCATTGCTGTGCTCCAAGTACAGTATCTGTGAGGGGTTGGAGTGTTGTGGCACCAGTGCCTAAGGCCCAATTTTTCAGCCCCTGTTTAACAGGGGCGTGTCATTACAATTTTTGAAGCAATACTTTGCAACAGGGCTCATTGCTGTGCTCCAAGTACAGTAGCTGTGAGGGGTTGTAGTGTTGTGCCACCAGTGCCTAAGGCCCAATTTTTCAGCCCCTGTTCAACAGGGGCATGCAATTACAATTCTTGATCTAATAATTCACAGCAGGGCCCATTGCTGCACCCACCAAGAGTAACTGTCAGGGCTTACAGTGTTGTGGCACCAGCACCACCATCAAAGGCCCAATTTTTACTACCACTGTTCAACAATTATATGTAATTAAAATTCCTGATATAATAGTTGACAGCAGGGCGTTCCAGCACCAACCAAGAGTAACTGTGAGTGCTTACAGTGTTGTGCCAACACCAACAACTAAGGGGCCTATTTCTGCAGAGTATATACGGCAGGTCCCTACTTTCAAACATCCAACTTACAAACGACTCCTACTTGCAAACGCAAGAAGACAACAGGAAGTGAGAGGAAATCTACCACTAGGAAGGAAAATTCTCTCCTGTAAGAATAAATATGGGAGAAAGGTGTCTCCTCTGTACTGATGCTTTATCAGCAATCCTTGTTTCAAGAAAAACACCACATTTCAAAAACAGTTGTCATTGGGACGGAAAGTGAGGTGAAATGTTCTGAACAGGGGCACAGACAGCAAAACAAATGTTACAGGGGTGATAACCCTTACCTATGTTTTCCAAAAAGTTTAAAAATAGATTTTTGGGCTGGAGCTACACTTCAACAATGTACCTGTTCAAAATTACAAACAGATTCTACATAAGAACAAACCTACAGTCCCTGTCTTGTATGCACCGCCTGTATACGGCTGTTCAGAGTATATAGGGCCTTTTTTATTTTATGTGCGGGGTTCCCCTTAATATCCATACAAGACCCAAAGGGGCTGGTAATGGGCTGGGGTAGGGGGGGGGGGGTCATGGGGTAGCTATGCCATTTTTCTTAAAGATTTTCATCCATATTACCGGGACCAGACATTACATTAAAGCCGCAAGCAGTTTTAAATGGCTTTTTTTTCCTTTAGAAGTGTCATTTTGTGCAGGGACAGTTCTAAACACGGGAAACACGTGGCACTTCACAGGCATACTTTAGACACCCCCCCAGGTACGATATTTAAAGGAATATTTGACTTTTTTTTTTCACTTTATGCATCATTAAAATGACTGCTCCCGAAAAACGACCGTTTTTAAAACTTCTTTTTGCATTGATACATGTCCCCTGGTGCAGAACCCGGGTTCCCAAACCCTTTTTAGGACAATAACATGCATAATAGTTGTTATAATTAGCACTTTAGAATTCGAACGTTCGCATCCATTGTATTTAATAGGGTTCTAATGTTCGTACGAACTTTCGGTCCGTTCGCGGGTTCTGGTGCGAACCGAACCCGGGGGTGTTCGGCTCATCACTACTGCAGAGTACTGCAGCAGAAAATCTAACACAGGCGACTACCCGCCAAGTACTACTATCTCTATCTATGCGCCCTTATGGAGCAGCAACTTAAGCTCTGACTACAGATCAGACCTGATCCAGATTTTCTAACTCAGTCTCTAGAAGAACAGTTTCTTCTCGTGCAACTTGACTGGTGGTGCACAACAGGAACAGTTATTTGTAATCCAAAGGGTAGGAAAATAAAAAGGACAGAATGAACCACTCACAGGAGACTACTCACTCCGTTCTGCCACTAGTCTCCTGTGGGACAGGAAAAATAGAACAAGGAAGGCCAAGGCAGTCTCTAGGCCTAGTCAAAGTACTGTTTATATGAATGAGCAGGTGCTCGCTCACCACTCCGGACGCGATCCCAGTCCGGGGCTTCCACCTACTGTGTCTCCGCACACAGTGTCTGCAACGGCCGGGTCTCCGGTCCAACTGATGTCCAAACTCGATAAAGTCAGGTGCCACCCAAGCTCCGCAGTGGGGTGAAAGGCTCTCTGGAAGTTGTGCAAGGCCCTGGCTTCAGGCCCTGCACTGCAGCAGATCCGCACAGGAAGACCTGTTGATAGCAGAGCGGTGTCCAAAGAGGCCGAGCTCAGCCTCTTCCTATATAGCCCCTCCCATGAGTCTCTGCGGTGGATCCAGTCACCCTGGGTGCCGAACAGGGTTCTGGGTAACGTAGTCCCGGGGCCTTAAAGGAGACCCCGCTACACACTCCCCCCACTTAAACTCTTTGGTCCCCAAAGATAACATCAAATTATAGCACGCACAACATCAACCAAAGTTGCATATGATGTTGGCAGAGGAAATTCCCACCAAAAATGAGGCGGTGAACTCCCCTGCCCACAGGTCACATTATCATTAGTGTCCTGCCTAACTGTGCCAGAGAGTGAGTTGGGGTTGCCCCCCACTAAAAGAACAGTGGAGGGATTAGGGTCTTCCATACTCCTCCTGGCGGTAACCACAGTGTCTTCCGAGCTCCTCCCCATCTGTGGGTAAGTCAATCTTCTTGGAGGCTTGATGGCCCTTCGTGTCCTTTGTCCTCTTGGGCTTTCTTTTTCCGCTAAAACAGGTTCCCCTTCTGGAACCAACTTGGGAGTTTCCATTGGTTCAGGAACACTGGACTCCGGAGCAGGGAGGTACCTGGCATCTCTTGGATCCTCTTCTGGGAGTATGTCACAGGCATTTTCCCAAAAATCCGACAAAGGACTGGACGGGATGAACTCAGTAGCTTCTGCATTTAGTTTGGAGTTCACTGGAGATGATGGGCACCCGGTTGACTCCTTCACCGGGGGCCCACTGAAGTTTTCCAGCTGCTTGCGGTTATTCATCTTTTTTTTCTTTGGACTGGCACACACTTTGGCCGCATGGCCAACCCCTCCGCAGTTGAAACAAGTCATGTCCCCCCAATCTTGTAGGGATGCGGACGCTGAGGTATTTGGAAACAGCTCCCTCCTCGGACTTTCCCTCTCCGGTTCCCTTGACTTCTTTTCCATCAGGGAGGTCAGCATCCCCAATACTTGGGACATCTGTGACTTCAAGGTATCCACCTCTGAGTCTCTTTCCAGGGTCATGGCCGTCCTGACCATCACCAGAGGAGGATTTACTGACTCAACTGGTTGATTCCTCTTCTTCTCCTCCAGCATCGCTTCTTCCTCTCTGACCACTCGGATCAAGTCAGGGTACTCCAGGCTCTTCCCGTCCTGTCTTGTGCGTAACGCCAATGCAATGGGGTCCAGGGGCTGAGATCCTCTCATCACCTGCTGAACACGGGCCTCATCCACCTTCCGCGGGTCGATCCCCTTCTTCAGGATCATCTTATGCAGGATCTTATCCAGGCGCCTCATGAACTCCGACAGTTTCTCTCCTGTCTTTTGGTAGCAGTGCTCCAGCTGGTAAGTGAGCTCAGTGATTTTCTCTGTTCCTCCGAACACATTCTGTAGAATGTCCAGATAATCCTGCGCATCACAGTCTGTTTTGCTCATCTTGAGGTTGCATATGGCCTCTAAAGCAGGCCCCTTCAGACTTTCAGCAATTCTCTGCTTCTTTCTGTGTTCTGGGACTTTCCATTCTTCTAAGGCCTGAGTGGCATCGTCTAACCACTCCTCAAACCCCTCTTCACCCGAAGGTACAGGTTTCCTACCAGAGAATATTCTGAGTTTTCTGTATCCTGACATTTGATAGTCTGTAGGATCCTTCTTACACTGGGCTACAATCTCCCCCAGGACCGCGCATAACTCTGCGCTGAGGGTGGCAGGCGGTGACCCGGAGCTTTCTTTAGCCTTCCGGTTTTCTGCTTTTGGGGACTGCGGTGGAGATACCTGTGGGGATGATGGTTTAGGTGTCTGAACCCATCCTCCTGGTATGAGTGGCAGCGCATGTATTAAGCTATAGGTCTGATCATCCATTGCTTTTATACTTGGACCCTTGAAATGTTCTGGGATTTCCTTCATCCAAGCTATTAGTGCGTGGGTCAGTGTGGAATTCATTCTGACATCCATCACCCATACCTTTTGGTTCGGGGACAGTGAAGTTACTAGTCGCTTCACCGCTTCTTCTTGCCAGGTCCCTGGGAGTTCTAGGACTACTGCCGCGGCTGAATCTGTGTAGGCCGCCATGCACCACTGTTCTACTTCCAGTAGGTCCATGCTGGTACTTTTGGCGCGTTACTTGCTGTAACAGGATCCCGGCCTCGAGAGCCCCCACGTGTAGCGCTACCCCCAGTTAAGAGAGCCGCTAGATTTTGTTTCGGGCCCTGTCTACAGCACCGCCAACCCCCGGCAATTTACTCGAACCACTCTGGCACGGTTAGTCTGGGGGTTTCTCTAGTATCACAATCTAACAGTATATGCACACAATCTATCTGTATTGCATGGGTATCCTCTTTCCATAAAGGCAACACACTGATAGCAAGAGATAAAATATAATGTTTCTTTACTTCGGATAAAAGGCATAAGGTAAACACTTGACACATATATATCTGCAGAGTACTGCAGCAGAAAATCTAACACAGGCGACTACCCGCCAAGTACTACTATCTCTATCTATGCGCCCTTATGGCGCAGCAACTTAAGCTCTGACTACAGATCAGACCTGATCCAGATTTTCTAACTCAGTCTCTAGAAGAACAGTTTCTTCCCATGCAACTTGACTGGTGGTGCACAACAGGAACAGTTATTTGTAATCCAAAGGGTAGGAAAATAAAAAGGACAGAATGAACCACTCACAGGAGATTACTCACTCAGTTCTGCCACTAGTCTCCTGTGGGACAGGAAAAATAGAACCAGGAGGGCCAAGGCAGTCTCTAGGCCTAGTCAAAGTACTGTTTATATGAATGAGCAGGTGCTCGCTCACCACTCCGGACGCAATCCCAGTCCGGGGCTTCCACCTACTGTGTCTCCACACACAGTGTCTGCAACGGCCGGGTCTCCGGTCCAACTGATGTCCAAACTCGATAAAGTCAGGTGCCACCCAGGCTCCGCAGTGGGGTGGAAGGCTCTCTGGAAGTTGTGCAAGGCCCTGGCTTCAGGCCCTGCACTGCAGCAGATCCGCACAGGAAGACCTGTTGATAGCAGAGCGGTGTCTAAAGAGGCCGAGCTCAGCCTCTCCCTCTTCCTATATAGCCCCTCCCATGAGTCTCTGCGGTGGCTCCATGCACCCTGGGTGCCGAACGGGGTTCTGGGTAACGTAGTCCCGGGGCCTTAAAGGAGACCCCACTACACTCACAAGTAAGGTCCTGTCCAAAGACATCAAAATCCTCAGAACTAGGGTCCTCAGCAGCAGTAGCTAGGCCCATATCTGAGTCAGAGCACTCCCCATGTGGAGATTGTGTGGGGAGGGGGCGCTTTACTGCCCCCGTGCGTTCGCACACCGCTTCCAGCTTGACAAGGAATGATTCCAGGACTGCCGACAACTGGTCCATAGGGACCGAAGGTGCAGGAGCACTGCCAGTTGCCTCTGACAAGTGTGGAGAAGCAGGTGAACCAGACTCCATATTGCCACCCTCTGAGACCCTATTCACTATTACAGTGAATAATACAGTCCACCCACTGGCTGTGCTGAGGCTGAGGAGAGGATACCCGGAGGACTCACCACCCTTAGGGACCGGTCGGTTCCGCTGTATGAGCCGTGCTGCAGCGCGAGTGAAGCCTGAGGAGAGTGAAGAATCTGTGAGGAGACTGAGGTATTTCGCGCCGTTCAGCAGCGCCGCTAGAGGCCGAAAACTAAAGTGAAAGTGTCGCGGCTACAAGAAAATGGCCGCCGGGCACCTGTATAACTGTGCATTGAGCCGCGGCAAGATGGCCGCCGAGCGCACTTTTTAAATTTAAAACACAGCGCCAATGGCGCACGCAAAAATACCTCACACACTCCCCCAGAACACTTCCCAAAGTTCACCAACAGCCATGAGCGCCCCCCCCCCAAGGCAGAGTGACCCCCCAAGCATCCCCACACAGCACAGCACCAGAACAGGGTGCAGAGAGCAGCATAACAGGGGGAGACAGGGAGAACCCCCCACACACAGAAACACAGCCAGCATGTACCTCACCTTGCAGCAGGAGAGACTACTTACTCGTCCCCAGAGGGACCCACTGGCTTGTTTCAGACAGACCTATCACAGAGTAGTACTGCGTAGCTGTCGGTGCGGTCCACCGCGAAAGATACAGTAGGTACTGTTCAATCTTGAGAGGACCGCGGGAGCATGAAAGCAACCCGGCCACCCCTGGAGCCATGGGGTATGTCGTGAACTGAGTCTCACGCACACAAGGCGAGGATCAGCACGCTTGATGGTCGGACAGGGAAGACTACGAGGATGCCAGTGTACCCAACCTGTTGCCCAGCCGACAGTTGATTGAAGGTCTCAAAAATAAAATAATAAAATTCCCAAAGGAATAAAATTTAAAAGTAAAATCTTCCAGGAGACTGGCTCCTGAGAGAACCACGTCTTCTCCCTCTGCTAGGCAGAAAAAAACTGAGGCTGTTAGCTGCAGGTGGGAGGGTAATGTCCGGAGGGACCGTCCCCCTGGGTGGGGCTGTTCAGCTCTGGTTTGTTCTAGAATGTTTTAAAATCTAACATTCTGCCTAGGTCTTCTCCTGCAAGCAGGGACATATACCCACATGTAATCAGTATGAGAGCTGTGTCAGTCCATGGACGATAAGAGAAAAATGTTTTTTTATATATTTTTTGGGGATATTTATTATAGCAAAAAGTAAAAAATATTGAATTTCTTTTCAAAATTGTCGCTCTATTTTTGTTTATAGCGCAAAAAATAAAAACCGCAGAGGTGATCAAATAGCACCAAAAGAAGGCTCTATTTGTGGGAAAAAAAGGACGTCAATTTTTTTTGGGAGCCGCGTCGCACGACCGCGCAATTGTCAGTTAAAGCGACGCAGTGCCGAATTGCAAAAAGGGGCCTGGTCCTTTAGCAACAAAATGGTCCGGGGCTTAAGTGGTTAAAGCAGAGGTCCTGGTGGGTTTTGAATTTTTTTATGTCTCACGTTATTTGTGCATCAGTTTTTAAAATGTAATATTTTTTACGAAAAAATACACTTTTTTGAATTTTATTAAAAAAATTAATAAAAATAAAAAACATAACCCCAACGTCATATGATATCCCACCTAGGATCAGGCCAAGCTCCAGTGCGATCTGTCACCTGCTGTGTGTCCACCTGACACAGTGCATGACAGAACAGTGTACCAGCCCGCTGCCAGTACCATGTGAGCACTGTGGCCAATCACAGCACATCACATGAGAATTGTACACAATGATTCATGCCATTCATTGTGTGCTCTTATGTTGGTCTCTGTGATTGATCACATTGATCAAATGGTACAGACAGGGCCAATCACAGCCTATCTGTACTATGTGATTAGCTGTGGCCAATCCCAGCTAATCACAACAATACACACAAAATTAATCTATTTAATCTATTTAATTCAGTAAAAATGGTTGTTCAGGATTATTATTTTTTTGTACACTCTACGATTGCTTATAATGGTGAACATCACTGTTACAAACAACCATTTTTACTGAATTAAATAGATTCATTTGGTGTGTATTTCTTTTTACTTTATTACATTTAATATATTAAATGATTTTTTTTATTTTTTTATTTTCTTTTCTATTGTTGACAATTTTTTTTACATACTGTGACCAGAGCAATACTAGTAATAGTAGTAATAGTACTACTCTGGGAAGGTGATCAGGATTTTTGAATTTTTTTGTACACTATGATTGCTTATAAATACTCCCCAGAGTAGTACTATGGTAACACTGTATTACACTGTATTGCTCTGGCCATAAAAAAAATTGTAAACAATAGAAAATATATATTTTTTAAATGTACATTTAATATATTATACTATATTAAATGTAATAAAGTAAAAAAAATGAAAAATATACACACCAAATGAATCTATTTAATTTAGTAAAAATGGTTGTTTATAACAGTGATGTTCACTATTATAAGCAATCATAGTGCGTACAAAAAAAAATTAAAAATTCAGATCACCTCCCCAAAGTAGTACTATGGTAACACTGTATTGCACTGGTCACAGTATGTAAAAAAAAAATGTAAAAAATAGAAAAGAAAATTTGTAAATTTAAAAAAAATATACATTTAATATATTATAATAATTAAATGTAATAAAGTAAAAATGGTTGTTTATAACAGTGATGTTCACCATTAAAAGCAATCATAGTGCGTTAAAAAAAAAAATCAGACGGTGTGTCCTGACGTGAGCAGCGGCGGACGTGCTTCAGAGGAGCTCCGGGACTCCCGAACTCCATCCACCGCCATCTGGGCTGTTAAAACAACCATCCACGTCCCAATCTCACCCCAGCCTGTCCACCTCGCCCCACTACAGTGTCCTGGGCCGTTATTACGGAGCGATTCGACAGGGGGACGCCCGAGATCCGTAGCCTCCAGCTTCTGCAGCAGCCGCCATCTTGTCGGCCTAAGGCCTCCCGGAGGAGCCAGACCCCGGCAGTCTTGGAGGTAAGGGACCACCATCCGTCCCCACCCACCACCCATCCTCCTACCTGGATCGGCCCGAGGGCAGAGCTGAGTCTCGGAGCCATCTGTGGTGGCCGCGACTTCGCACGGCCTTGTGAGGCCTTGAATCCCCGGTCTTTCCTGCAGCTGTACCCCTGCGAGAGCGCAGTGCGGCCGGCCCGATCCGTCTCTGGGGGCCAGGACCTACACTCTGCACCCGCCCGGGCCCCCATCCTGGGCCCTGTCTCTGCCGGGGGTGCTTTAAGGAACTTTCTGGGCTGCTCCCATCCACGTGGGATCCGCCGCCATCTTGAGGCCTGCGGGTCCTCCGAATCCCCGGGACTCGAGTACTGTGGCTACGAGAGGAGCGGGGAACATCTCTGATCACAGCTATCCCACCTCTCCTGGACAGTCAGGCTGGAGAGGGGGAGTTCTGAAGGCCGGTGGAGGCACCCAATAGTGCTGTTTAAAGCAGGAGAACGGCGGCCATCTTGCTACACCTCAGACCTACAGGCAGCCTCTCCGTCCTCCCCTGCACTAACTTCAAGCCCCACGGCTTAATTCTGACACCCCGCCTGCAAGGGGGTGACCCGGGCTGCTATGCTAGAAGATTTATTTAGGTGAGGATTTGCTCAGACGGCGACCGGGATGGCAGCATGAAGATAGGACTCCTGCATGACGGGGATGTGAAACGCTTTCTTTAGACACCACAATCAGCTGAATCATGGGGAAATCCACTAGAAGCTCCTCCACACCACGCACTCTCAAAGACTCAGGGTCACAATTGAGCAACAATATTCCGGAGATGTTCAGGACTCGGCCCTCAGGGGACCACGGGGAGATGCAGGCTTCACAGACCTCACAGGCCTCACAGGCCTCATCCTTGATCTCGCTTGAAAACACCGCTGGTCTGAGATCAGCCACAGACCCTAACCCGAGCCTATTCGACCTCCAAAGAGATCTGCAGAGAGTGGCACTAGACATCAAACATACTCTAACAACGGCCATTGCGGATCTGAAGTCGGACATCCACACAATGAACCACCGCCTCACCGAGGTGGAAGAAACCACCCAAACTCAGGCAGTAGCAATCAGGCAAGTACAAAAGACTTATGACTCACAACTGTCCCACATGTTTGAACTCCACAGACATGTGGAGGATTTAGATAATAGGGGCCGCAGACATACACTACCACAAACAGTCTGCTCCATATTCAATGACCTCTTGGGCCGCCCAGCTGACTCCCCCATCGAGATGGAAAGACTGCATCGGGCCCTGAGACCCCCTCCCCGAGATCCTGAACCCCCCAGAGACATTGTGTGCTGTATTGTCAATTTTCCCCTCAAAGAGGAGATACTGAGGAAGGCAAGAGACAGAGGCCGCATTTTGTTTAATGGCACAGACATTAAATTATTCCAAGATCTCTCTCAAATAACTTTGCAGAATAGGCGCACTCTGCGACCCCTGTTGGATACACTGCGGGCCCGCAATATACAGTATAGGTGGAAGTTCCCGTTTTGCCTCTCAGCGTCCACCAGGGGCCGTACAGCCTTCTTACGGACCCCGGAAGATTTGCCTGTATTCTGCAAACAACTAGACATACCATTGATTGACCTGCCTGACTGGTACTCCTTCTATTTTCCCACGGAGCCTTGGAAACCTGTCTCTCACAACTCCTCGCCAAAAGCTCAGCGACAACGCTCCAGATGCCGCAGATTGGACCCGACATCACCAGGAGACCGCTATGCCCGCCGAGACAACCTCCTGCAACACCCGGACCCGGCTGGAACCCCGAGAAGGGGACTTCAGGATGCTTAACCCTGCTCCTTTTTACATCAAGCCTCTACACTACCTAGTTGAGATTACACAGGAACGTTCTATTGCTGTTTAACTTTGTTTACGGTTCCAACACAAGGGAAGGAGGGAAAAAGGAAAAAAGAAGAGAAGAGAAAATGTTTTTTTCCTTTTTTTTTGCTGACCTCAACCCCCCCAAGCCCGATCGGAACTTACTGCCCCCTTTGATTCCAGCCAACTTTGTTTTCACCTTCACCTAGACGGTTATTTCTAAGCTGCGGCCCTTTGATGCCTTCCAACGCGCCAAGAACATTTGATGCCCCCCCTTTTTTTTTTTCTCTTCCTGACATGACTCACTCTGATTTGCTCCTACAGTTTTTCCAGGGGGCCTTCTCAGGGTCCATTCCTTCCAGGGACTATGTGTTGTATGCTACCGAGAAAGTAACAGGTGCTCACACGTATGATTTGCCAGGGATATGCCTTTGCCTACTTAGACCGCTTTGTTTTTATGCCTGCTGATTACTTTGGGGAGGTGGACTCGGCTCCTGGCAGCTTGAGGAATGTCTCTACAATCTAGATATATTGTCTTTTATATTGGCCCTGCTGTAGGATTATGCTAAGGGAATCGCCAAACCAGATTACCGTTTTTCACGGTGGGGGCCGAGTCCACTCCTCCATTTTCCCGTTTTTGATTTTTTTATGGGTTGAACCTGTACTTATTCTGTAGCTTGTGTTAAGTTCTCCATGCTAGGCAATTACCTCTTTCATAATAAGACCTAACTTGAACTACGCTCATGTTTAAGCGGGATGACATAGGGTCTCAGGGGAAGAGTATACTCTTACCATGAACACAACCCTGGGGTATCTCCTGAGACTGGTCCTAGACCTGGACAATGACTTTTCAGATTGGGGCCCAACTGGATTAACACACAGTCCGAGCTCCTTGGGGGGCGGGGGGGGGCAGCGTTGCAGTGTTTCAATGTCTATTTGTTTATTTGTTTATTTGTTTATCTGTTTCTATGGTTCTGGATCGGTGAGTTCAGGGGCCTATATATTTGTGGGTTCAAGGACGCACCGATCCCCACAAATGTGTGATAATGTTTAAGGATGAATATTGCCCACTCTAATCCCTAGGTGGTGGTTCCGTTTAGATTCCGGTTACAATAGGTTTAGACAGGTCTATCATATAACTCGGATAGGCTTATGGATCGCCCCTGTTATCATTATGCAACAGTGTATCCCGAAGTAACATCCTGTGCAGGGGATTTCCATGTCCCAATACTCATTCATTCTTTCTCGATTCCCCTTTGTACTTTTCGTTTTTGATCCCATGATTCTCATTTACGCCACCCAATGTCTTTTAAGCACCTGTTTTATCTCCTTACGTCCACCGTTGAGCAGGATTCCAGTGTCCCGTCCTAGGCTTTCTACCCCTCCACAGCCTCCCACTTGGCGGGAAGCTGACACTCCGGATTTTCCCTCATTAGGCGGTTAGATTTATATTTAACTGCCTCCGGTATTATCACGCACGCGCTGTAGATCCTCCCAGCGTTAGTGCATTGTTCTTCTCCGTACGTTTCCCCTCCCCCCTCGCTTCCTGACTCCCTTACTTACTCCCTCCCATCTTTCTGTAGATCCTACTTGCTCCCTCCGCCCCCCTTTTTTTTTTCTCTCCTTCTCTTTCTTTTCTTTTCTTTCTTTTCGTGGGGGTCGCTCTTCTTTCCTCTCTCCTGTCAAGGACAGTGCGGTAGCTCCTGATTACCGCATTAACACTCAGACTTCGCACATACATATTATACTCTCCGTTAGATTACACCATGCGGAAGGAGAATATAATTAAACAACAGCTGTCATTGAAATGTCTCTCACTCAATGTCAAAGGCCTAAATCTCCCTGAAAAGAGAGCACAGGTATTGTCAGCATTGACTAAACACAATGCTCACTTTCTTATGCTCCAAGAAACTCATTTCAGATCTGATGCAATCCCCAAATTGGGGAACCATGTTTACGAGCAGGTAATACATTCTACGAACCAAGAGTCCAAAACAAAGGGAGTTTCCATACTGGTCTCCAAACGCGCTGATTTTCGATTGTCGGATTCGATAATCGATCCTGAGGGCAGGTACATTTTTATTAAAGGTACCTTTGCCTCTAAACCAATTACACTAGCCAATGTGTACTGTCCAAACGAGCACCAAGTGTCATTCTTTAGGAAAGTCTGTGACCTGCTTGCCATGTTCCAGGAGGGTATTGTACTCTTGGGAGGGGACTTTAATGTTCCATTAAACCCAACTATAGACTCCTCTACAGGCACATCCACCCTCACACACCGGGCACTTCGCCAGATTAGACTCCAAATGCAATACCTAACGCTCCATGACACATGGCGTACCATGTATCCTACCGATAAAGATTACACTTTTTTCTCTCCACCTCACCAGAAATACTCGAGGATAGATTACTTTTTTCTCTCGCAGACAGACCTATCCTTTCTCTCGCAGGCCACTATAGAGCCAATGTTCTTATCAGACCACCACCCCATAACAGTAACACTTACGTTTCCTGAAGTCCATAAGACAACGAAAACCTGGAGACTGAATCCAACGCTATTCAAAGACCCTGAAAATGTTAGACAAGTGCGTACCCGAATTCAATTGTATTTTCAAGAAAACTCTACCCCAGATGTCTCTCCCATAACACTTTGGGAAACACACAAATGTGTCCTAAGGGGAAAATTAATCTCTTTAGCTACGATAGCCAAAAAAAGGCACCAGGAAGACGTTAAATCATTAATTGAAAAAATTAACCGCCTGGAAAGAGCCCATAAACAGTCATCCATGCAAGCTACACTGCAGAAGCTTTTGCAGGCGCGTTCTGCTTTGGTGGGAGAGCTGGGGAAGCGCACTAGAAGGCGATACGTCCTCAGACAGAAAGTGTTCTACGAACACGGCAACAAAAGTGGGAGACTGTTGGCTCGCACGATACAGGTAGATAAGGTCTCGTCAGTGATTCATCATATTCGTGACAGCCAAGGTACACTCCTTTCAAAGAACGAAGAAATAACCAAACACTTTGAAAAATTCTACTCTAAACTGTACAATTTGGCGCAAGAAGGGGGAGGGTGACCAATATGGCTAGGCGTTCCTCTCAAATATCAGACTTCCTGGCGGATTACTGCCCCAAACCTATCACCCCCCAGCAGGCTGAAGCCATGGAGAGCCCTTTCTCCATGGAAGAACTCCACTTAGCAATCAAACAGATGAAGGTGGGAAAAAGCCCAGGCCCCGATGGCCTCCCTCTGTTGTATTACAAATGCTTTCAGGAGGATCTTACTCCCAAAATGCTAAACACGTTTAACTCCTTTTCGTCCCCTCACACTTCCCTAGGCAGATTACTGGAAGCCCATATAGCAGTTATCCCAAAAGATGGGAAAGATACCACACAAGTCTCTAACTATAGGCCGATCTCCCTGCTTAACGTAGACATAAAAATCTACGCTAAGATGCTAGCAAATAGGTTACTCCCCTTGATCCCTGGCCTCATATCATCTGATCAGGAGGGCTTTATCCCGGGTAGGGAGGCTAGGGACAATACTATCCGCACTTTAAATGTTCAGCATTGGCTGGCCTCATCGGAGACCGGGGGATTCCTCCTTTCCCTTGATGCTGAGAAGGCGTTTGACAGGGTGTCATGGGATTGCATGCGGGCGGTCTTGGAAGGCATAGGCCTCCTGCCACGTATGCTTGCACATATCACTGCCCTCTATACTAACCCCTCCGCAAGGGTGAGGGCTAATGGTCTCCTGTCAGACGCCTTCTCGATAAGCAATGGTACCCGTCAGGGCTGCCCGTTATCTCCCCTGATCTTTGTTTTGACTCTAGAGCCCCTCCTAAACAGACTAAGGTCCAACACGGATATCAAAGGAATCTCCATTGCCCATAGAGAATTTAAAGTTGCGGCCTTTGCTGACGATATCCTATTATCCTTACAATCCCCTCGGATATCGCTACCCAATCTTTTGAAAGACATAAAACACTTTGGCGAGTTATCAAATCTCAAAATCAATTATTCCAAATCGCATGCCCTAAATGTATCCCTTACCCCTCAAGAAGTCACACATTGTCAGGAATCCTTTCCCTTTCATTGGCAGAAGACAGCCATTGCCTATTTAGGCATCCAGGTCACTAAGAACATAACGGATCTTTATAGCCACAACTTCCTCCAAGCCCTCTCTAAGCTTCAGGCAAATTTGAAGGATTGGGCCAACCTCAACGTTTCTTGGTTTGGGCACTCGGCCCTCATTAAGATGGTTGTTCTCCCCCGCCTATTATATTTAATGCAGACAATTCCGATTCACTTACCCCCCTCATTCTTTGCGGCATATAAAAAAGCCTGCACTAGCTTAATTTGGAAGAATAATGCCCCACAAATTAAATACTCACGGTTGACATGCTCCAAAGCAACCAGTGGCATTGGTCTACCAGATCTTTATAAATATTATCTGGCCTGCCACCTTACTAGAGTGGTGGACTGGAAACTTCACAAACTAAGGAAAACATGGGTAATGCTCGAAAATTCTCTCACGCAAACTCCGATTGCCACATTACCTTGGCTGTCACCTCGATTCTGGCCCCTGACCCTCAAGACACACCCGCTCATTGCACCTTCCCTATCGGCCTTTAGGAAAGCAGTCGCTCTCTTTAACCTATCCTCACAACCGGGTCCACTAACCCCTTTGAGAGGCAACCCTGAGTTCCCTCCGGGAGATTTGAACGCATTCCTCCACACGGAATGGCCACACGAGGAGGTTCTGGCGTGTCATTTCTTTCACAAAGGCCGAAGACGATCCTATGAGGAGCTTACTTCTGAATCACGTACTAACACTTTTCCTTTCTGGTCTTTTAGACAGCTGACTCACTTTCTTACCTCTAAAGATGCGAAAGTCATGTGGGATAGACAACTTACACCATTTGAAGCACTTTGTTCACGCAATACACCACAACGACACCTTGTGTCACACATTTACGCCCTACTGCAAGACGTTCCTGGTACTCCCACGATACAGAATGTACGTGCTTCTTGGGAAAGGGACCTGCAAATCACACTTGAGGACGATGACTGGGAATCCATATTCACTCTTGCGCATAAAGGCTCGATGAACGTTGCGATCCAAGAAAACGGTTATAAAATTATCACGAAATGGTATAGAACCCCATCTCGCCTACATAAATTCTCACCCTCTATTCCGGATACATGTTGGAGGTGTACAGAAGAGGTAGGATCCATGATCCACATTTGGTGGGAGTGTAGTGTACCTTGCTCCAACCTTTTTGGAGGGAGGTCCACTCCATCATTACACGGGTCACCACTTTCACTCTAGACTACACTCCTGTTCAATACCTTCTACACCATACTACTCTACCCAAACGAAATTACCAAAAATCATTGGCTATGCATATGGTTAATGCAGCCAGACTATGCGTTCCTACACATTGGCGTTCAAAGGATATCCCGACCATTCGAGAATGGTTGATCAGAGTCGCTAAGATAGAGGAGATGGAGGAATTGATACATACAGCCCATGACCGCTTACAGAAGTTTAGTCTGACCTGGTCCTGTTGGACACATTTTAGGACTACGGATTACTATAAGTCCTTCTTCTAAAATGCTGTCCTAAAGTATTTGAAGTAAAAACAGTTCTCACAGCAATTTTTCCTGCATTTTGATCTGGTGCGGGGGCCCGGGACGGAGAGCGGACCCCACCCCCCACCTCACACTTCTCACTTCTCCCCACTACTCTCTATTTTCTATTCTTGACTGCTACCCTCTACCTACCCTTCTTCTTCTCCTTTTACCCCTTTCCCATGCCTATGTCAATGTAAACGTCTTCTCTGTTTACGCCCCCCCCCCCTTTTTTTATTTTTTATTTTTTTTTCAAATATTCCCCCCCCCCTCTGATATGATTATTATTTTTCTCTATTTGTCTTTCCCGATTGCGAATTAACCGACCAAAAGATAGCCTGGAGCCTTGCTAGGGGCTCCCAACACCTATACGACCGTTGCAATTTCCGATTTCAGAAGTTTCACCATGACCCCGGATAGGCCTGCTGATATTGGCCTACGGTGGGTCATTTCACTCTTATACGGGTTTACTTGCTCTCTTTCAGTTACTGGTTATTACTCTGTTTAAACGTTGGTTAGTCTTGAAATGTTCATGAGCCTGTATGTCTTGTATGTACATGTAACCTTATTTTTCTTTCAATAAAATCATTGATGGAAAAAAAGAAAAAAAAATCCAGATCACCTCCCCAAAGTAGTACTATGGTAAGTAACACTGTATTGCTCTGGTCACAGTATGAAAAATAAATTGCAACCAAAAGAAAAAAAATTCAGATGTATACCATAGTGTGTGGATTCTATATCTTTCCTACAAACTAAATAATATACACTGATTTGGGTTATTTTCACCAAAGAAATGTAGCAGAATTTCATTTTGGTCGAAATTCAAGAAGAAAGATTATTTATTTGCAAAATGTTATAACAGAAACTAAGAAAAAAATAGGATTTTTGTACTCACCGTAAAATCCGTTTCTCTGACGTCCATGGACCGACGCAGCTCTCATACTGATTACATGTGGGTATATGTCCCTGCTCGCAGGAGAAGACCTAGGCAGAATGTTAGAGGTTAAAACATTCTAGAACAAGCCAGAGCTGAACAGCCCCACCCAGGGGGGCGGTCCCTCCGGACATTACCCTTCCACCTGCAGCTTATCAGCCTCAGTTCGTAACAAAGCAGTACAAACTTAAAAGGAAGGGTGGGTGCTGCGTCGGTCCATGGACGTCAGAGAAACGGATTTTACGGTGAGTACAAAAATCCTATTTTCTCTTCTCGTCCATGGACCGACGCAGCTCTCATACTGATTACATGTGGAACGTCCCAAAGCAGTATAAGAAAGGGGTGGGAGCAAAGAAAGTAAAGAACAACCAAAACTTCACTCCAAACCAGCAGAGCCCCTCAACGGAGGAGTTGCAACATTAGACAACGGCCTGCAACACTTTGCGGCCGAAGGAAGCATCCGAAGATGCAGCCACATCAACCTTGTAGAACTTTGAAAATGTATGAACGGACGACCAGGTCGCCGCCTTGCACACTTGTGCAACTGACGCTTGATGTCGGAAAACCCAGGAAGCACCATTGCCCTGGTGGAATGCGCCGTAACCGGGAAGGGAGGCGCCCGCCCTATGAGAGCATAGGCTTGAAAGACGGTTTTGTCCGATCCACCTAGAAAATGGTGGCAGACAAAGCCGCTTGGCCCTGTTTCTGACCAGAGACTGTCAAACAGAGAGTAGACTTCCTAATAGAAGCAGTAGACAAGCACACCCGCAAGGCTCGTACCACATCCAAAGTGTGCCGCGCACACTCTCTGGGATGTGATGGGCGAGGACACTAGGACGGGAGGACAATGTCCTCATTTAGGTGAAAAGACGAGATCACCCTTGACAAGAGAAAGTCGCGGATGCAACACCGCCGTATCCTTATGGATGACTAAATATGGCGACTTGCAGTACAAGGTCGCCAATTCAGATACTCGTCTAACAGAAGTGATTGCACTAAAAAAGGGCCACCCTCTGAGACAAAGTGAAGAGGGGAATATCCCTGATATTCTGAAAAGGAGGTTCCTGGAGAACCGAGAGTACCAATTCCGATCCCACGGGGGGAGAGGAGACTTGACAGGAGGGAGCCCATGGAGAACCCCCTGCACAAGGGTGCCAACCAAGGAATGACCCGCTAGTGGTCGCCGAAAGAAGACGGCCAAGGCCGAAATCTGACCCTTAATGATACTCAAAGCGAGCCTTTGGGCCACTCCATGCTGTAGGAAATGCAGGATTCTAGGGATGGAATACGTCCGAGGATGTCAGCCCAGCTCTTCGCACATGGCGATGTAAGCTTTCCAGGTACAGAGATAGTTCTGGAGGAAGACTTCCGTGTCCTTAATATGGACGAAATGACCGAGTCCGAGAGACCTCGGTCTCTCAACACCTGGCTTTTAACAGCCCTGCCTACAAGGTCAGAGACTGTAAAGGCAGGATGAAATATATGACTTTGAGAAAGAAAGTCCTCCCTTATTGGCAACCATCAGGGAACGGCCGCGACGAGGCACACCAGATCGGCGTACCAGTGAAGCCGAGGTCAATCCGGAGCAATGAGGATCACCGGAATTCCCTCGGTCGCCACCCTGTGCAGCAGGCGAGGGAGCAACTGCCGCAGAGGATAAACGTATATCAGGTGATAATGACCCCATGGGCCACTGACGCCTCTGAGGCATCCGCCCAAGGATCCCTGGATTCTGACCACAAATCTCGACAACTTGCGATTGAGTCGAGAGGCCATCGGGTCCACCTCCGGCGTGCCCCACCGTTTGTGTGGCAAGGAGTTGAAATGCCTCCGGGTGCAAGGACCACTCTCCCTGGTCCAACGTCTGGCGACTCAAATAGTCCGCCAGTTCTATGCCCGGAATGTAAACGGCTGACAGAGCCGGCATGCTTCTTTTAGCCCACTTCAGGGTACGGGGGACCTCAGAAGCCACAGCTGAGCTCTGAGTCCCCCCTTGATGGTCGACATACACCACCACCGTGACTTTGTCCGACTGGATCCTAATGGAGCGATCCTGCAATCTCTCAGACCACGAGGAGAGGCACAGTCTGATGGCCCGAATTTCCAGAATATTGTTTGGCAAACAGGCTTGGTCCGGAGTCCAAGCCCTTGGGCCAAAAGGACTCCCCAGACTACACCCCAGCCCTTCAGGCTGGCGTCCGTAGTGAACACCGTCCATTGGACGGGGAGGAACGACTTCCCGGACCGAAGAGCCGGGGACCCAAACCACCATGTCAGAGACGCCCTGACCAGGTGGCTCACCTGGATCGGAAAATCCAAAGACAACGGGGATTTGTCCCAAGGGAACAAGATCTCCTTCTGCAATGCCCTGGTGTGTGATTGGGCATACAGAACGGCCTCGAAAAGAGTTCACCATGAGTCCCAGGACTCCCATGCAAAAACGGATTGACGACCATTTTTTGGGATGTCAGCATCCGCACTGCAGACTGAAGCGTCAGTAGCTTCCCCGGAGGTAGGAATACCTTTGCCTCCAAGGAGTCCAGAATCAGATCGAGATACTTCAAATCTTGAGTCGGGACCCGGACTGACTCCTGAATGTTTAGGAGCCACCCGAAGTCCCTGAGGGTCTGACTGACAATAGTCACCCTGTCTTCCAATTCTGAGCCATTTCCTGCTCTGAGAAGAAGATCGTCCAATGCCTTGCTGTCTCAGTAAGCTAGAACCGGCACAAGCACCTTGGTGAACACCCTCGGTGCCGAGGCTAGGCCGAAAGGAAGAGCCACAAATTGATAGTGGACTTCGCCGATCGCAAGCGCAGATCGGAACATGCAAGTAGGAGTCCTTGATGTCCAAGGTCGCCAGAAAAACCCCTTGACGGAGTGTACTGACCACCGTGCGAATGGATTCCATGCGGAACTTTTGCACCATCACGAAGGCATTCAGGACCTGGAGGTCCAAGACAAGCCGAACCCCGTCCCTCTTTTGGGACGACAAACGAATTTGAGTAGAATCCCTGAAACCTCTCCTGTGACGGAATAGGCACAATCACTCCGGACCTCAAACCTGGATAGGCCCCATAGGGCCGCCCGACGGGCAGGAAGGAGAGGAAGATTCGAGGGAAGAATCTGTCTGGTATTAGGAACGGAACCTATCCTGTAACCTGAGGTGATCACCTTGCACACCCACCAGTAGGAGATCCGGGAGGTCTATTGATCCGTGGACCTGCAAAGTCTTCCCCCCTACCCCAGAGTCGGGTGGGGGCAAGACTTCACACGGAGGCGGGCTAGGGAGCCGGCTTCTTCGGCATACGCACCCAGGGGCGCACGTGTCCACCAGCCGTACCGCTGTCAATCTGGGAGGGCCTCCCCGTTGACTGACGAAAAAAAAAAACCTTTTTGCTGGAAATGAAGGACCCTGCTTACGGCGGTCTCCTTACCCTTGCTAGCTTGAGTAATAACAGTGCTCTTACCTCCCGTGACATCCTTGATGATGTCATCTAGCGCAGCACCGAAAAGCCTACCACCTTTAAATGGTAAATCCTTCAGAGGCTTTTTAGAAGCTAGGTCAGCAGACCAGCATTTCAACCAGATCAGACAACGCAATACCACCGTCAAGACAGAGGCCCTGAGTTATAAGGGGCCGCGTCAAACGTGGCGTTGACACATAAACCCGACCCTGCACCATCTGCGGGCCAGAGCAATAGTGTCTGGAAGAAGATCATGCTCCTGTACAGTTTGGTGCAAACTTTTTTTGCCCATCCCGTAAGTGTTGGAGACACAAGGGTCGCCGCTACCACAAGCCGTAGAGCGGATCCCAACAAGGCAAACATGGCTCTACTCACCACTTCTGACCTCCTGTGAGTGGGGTCCTTAAATGCAGGAGCCCCCTCCACCGGGAGAATGGTGGCCTTGTTCAACCGGGCGACTGCAATGTCGACCATTGGGGGAGAAGCCCACGTTTTAAGTAGGGCATCTTCAAGGGGTATCTGATAGACAAACGCCACGGGACCATAAAAGTCTTCTGCGGCTTTTTCCCCTGACCTGATCAATGAGCTGGTCAAAGAAAGGAACATATGGAAAAAAAAAACTTTTTAGAAGGCCTGGCCCTAAGGAACCAGAGGAGACTGTCCACCTGAGGTTCTACATCCGCAGCATTTAGCTTGCGAGTGTCCCTCACTGCATCAATGAGTTCACAAAACAAGCACCCTGTCATTTACTGACACAGAACTGGAGTCTTCCTTGCCAGGAATGTCCTGTTCAAAACCATCAAATATATTCAGAGCTAGGGTCCTGAGCGGGAGCGGCTAGGCCCATATCTGAATCAGCGCACACCCCCTTTTTTTTTTTTTGGTGGAAAAAAAGTGGGGAGCGGGGCTTTTTCGCTCCCTTGCGCTCACACACTGCTTCCTCCTGGTCAGATTAATGATTTCAGGACTGCCGACAACTGGTCCCTAAGGACCGCAGGTGCAGGAGCACTGCCAGTTGTCTCTAACAGTGTGAAGAAACAGGTGAACCAGACTCCAATATTGCCACCCTCAGACCTTATTCAGCATTACAGTGAATAATACAGCCCACCCACAGGCCGTGCTGGGGCTGAGGAGGGGATACCTGGAGTACTCACCACCCCTAGCGACCGCTCGGTACCGCTGTATGAGCCGCGCTGTAGCGCTGTATGAGTCGCGCTGTAGTGCGGGTGCAGCCTGAGGTGAAGAATCTGTGAGGATGTGTGCATTTTGCGCCGTTCAGCAGCGCTGCTAGAGGCCGAAAACTAAACCAAAAGTGCCGCGGCTACAAGAAAATGGCCGCCGGGCACCAGTATAACTGCGTATTAGGCCCCAGCAAAATGTCCGCCAATGGCGCACTTTTTTAAAAATAAAACACTGCGCCAATGGCGCACCGAAAAAAACACAGCCAGTCCCCCAGAACACTTCCCAAGCAAAATAACAGTCATGGAGCGGCCCCCCCAGGGCAGAGTGACCCCCCAAGCATCCCCACACAGCACAACAGGGTGCAGAGAGCAGCATAACAGGGGGGAGACAGGGAGAACCCCCCACATAAAGAAACACAGCCAGCATGAACTCACCTTGCAGCAGGAGAGACTACTTACCCGTCCCGCAAGCACCTTGGAGAATACCCCCGGTGCCAATAGAGGGACCCACTGGCTTGTTTCTGACAGACCTATCACAGAGTCGTACTGCGTAGCTGTCGGCCCGGTCCACCGCGAAAGATACAGTAGGTACTGTTCGATCTTGAGAGGACCGCGGGAGCATGAAAGCAACCCGGCCACCCCTGGAGCCATGGGGTATGTCGTGAACTGAGTCGTACGCACACAAGGCGAGGATCAGCACGCTCGATGGTCAGACAGGGAAGACTACGAGGATACCAGTGTACCCAACCTGTTGCCCAGCCAACAGTTGATTGAAGGTCTCAAAAATAAAATAATACAATTCCCAAAGGAATAAAATTTAAAAGTAAAATCTTCCAGGAGACTGGCTCCTGAGAGAGCCATGTCTTCTCCTTCTGCTAGGCAGAAAAAAACTGAGGCTGATTAGCTGCAGGTGGGAGGGTAATGTCCGGAGGGACCGCCCCCCTGGGCGGGGCTGTTCAGCTCTGGCTTGTTCTAGAATGTTTTAACCTCTAACATTCTGCCTAGGTCTTCTCCTGCGAGCAGGGACATATACCCACATGTAATCAGTATGAGAGCTGCGTCGGTCCATGGACGATAAGAGAAACATTTTTTTTCAAAATTTTCAGTCTTTTTTCATTTACTTAGCAAAAAATAAAAAATCCAGCGGTGATTAAATACCACCAAAAGAAAGCTATATTTGTGTGAAACAAATGATAAAATGTAATTTGTGTACAGTGTAGCATTACCGTGCAATTGTCCTTCAAAGTGTGACAGCGCTAAAAGCTAAAAAATTGGCCTGGGACTTTTTTTGACTTTTGTATCTCAGCAATAAAGTCCCCCGTGCAGTTTAGGCTTAAAGAGGTTGTAAAGGTTCGTTTTTATTTTCTAAATAGGTTCCTTTAAGCTAGTGCATTGTTGGTTCACTTACCTTTTCCTTCGATTTCCCTTCTAAATGTTTTCTTTCTTTGTTTTCTTTGTCTGAATATCTCACTTCCTGTTCCTCCTCAGTAAGCTGTTCAGTAAGCTGTTCTGGCTGACTCCACACCACTCAGATGATGGTGTGAAGTTTAGTGAGGAGAAACAGGAAGTGAGAAATTCAGACAAATAAAAAAAACATTTAGAAGATAAATAGAAGGAAAAGGTAAGTGAACCAACAATGCACTAGCTTAAAGGAACCTATTTGGAAAATAAAAAACGAACCTTTACAACCCCTTTAAGTCCGCCAGCTAGTCAGTGACCCATACAGAGCATTAAGATCTAAAAACGTGTATTTTTGCCCAAAAATCAAATTTTCAATACCACTGTGGAAATACAGTGTGACATAAAAAAATTTAAAACCCCACCAATTTATTATCTAGGCCCTCTGCTTTCCAAAAATATATATATATAATGTTTGGGGGTTCTAAATAATTTTCTAGCAAAAAAAAAAAAAAAAAAACACAAAAAAAACTGGTTGTTACATGTGAACAAAAAAGTGCCAGAAAAAGCCTGGCCTTCAAGTGGTTAGCATGCATATGGAAATCTGTAATATTACCGTCTTGACCATATTTGGATTCATTAAAAAATGTAAATGCACAGACCATTACATTTAACTAATGTCTATGGTTAAAAAATATATATATATAATAGTTAGCCCCACATAAAAGAGAAATAATAATAAAATGAACAAGTGAGCGGTCGCTCTAATGAGCATGTTGGTTCAATAAACGCAATTAAAAACTGCTAATACTTTTTAGGAGAAATAATGTCTAAGCTTTGATTGGCGGCCAGGTCACATTTGCATGTTTCAATACCGGGGACTCAAAGGGAGTCACGTATTTCTGGGTAATAAAATAAATTAGAGATCTGTTCGGTTGGTTGGCAATTTCAAGGGAGTCTACAATTAATTTTTAGTGAAGACATATTTAGAGCCATTATAATGTGTAACTTAAGTGACTCTGTCTCTTCCCTGCAAAGAAAATGGTTCATACGCACCCCTCTACAGTGCATGTTGCTGTCCTTGCTTCTGCATGGGACAAACTGCCTGGCGTGTCAGATGCCTGCTCCTACCCCCCCCCCCCTCCCCGTTGCATGCTATAGTTCCTCCTACAAACCCCCCCCCCCCCCCAGTCATTATTTTACCCCCATAGTGAAATAGTCACTTAAGCACCAGTCCTTTTTCTGACACAATTTGCTTACAGATGTATTTTTTGCTAGAAAACCTCCAAACCTAATACATATATTTAGCAGGGGCCCTAGAGAATAAAATGGTCATTTTAATTTATGTGACAGTTTTTGCGCAGCCGTTTTCCAAATGCAAATATTTGGAACAAATACACTTTAATGAACTGAAAAAAAGAAAATAAAAACACAATATATACCCCAATTTTTTGGTAAAATATTAAAGATGATGTTACACCGAGTAAATAGATACCCAACATGTCATGCTTTAAAACTGCGCACGTTCGTGGAATGGCATCAAAAGATGGTACTTAAAGTGGAAGCAAACCCTCCTATTGTTTTCAGCCAAGGAAGCTGCCATCTTGGTCTGTGTTTAAATGAAATAAAAGTCAACAGCTACAAACACTGTAGCTGCTGACTTTTAATAAGCACACTTACCTGTCCAGGTTGCCTACGATGTCGGCTGCCCGAGGCCGATCCGTCCCTCGGACCGGGTCCCGGCGCCGCCATCCTCACTAAGGGAAACAGGCAGTGAAGCCGCTTCACTGCCCGTTTCCTACTGTGCATGAGCTCTTTATGATTGGGCACACCGTCCTGTGTGTCCTAGAAGGCAGCACGCCTCCATTTCCCAGGAGGCAACGCGAGGAGGAGAACACAGAACCTCACCGCAGAAGAGGAAGAGGCAGATTAGGACGATCTGCCTAGTAACCGCCATTTCTGGTAAGTATACAATTTTTTATATTTTTTTAGCCTTTTTGCTATTTTATTTTTTTATAGGGTGGACCTCCACTTTAATCTACAACTTCTATGATGCTGCACATGTGATCAGTTATGACCCCAGCCATTGGATGGTTTTACAGTCTGGTTGAGAGCACAACCAATGGGAGGGTTACATTCCCGGCACGTGCCGGAAATGTAACTGTTATTTGTAACGGTTTAATGGATGGGTTTACTTCCGCTTTAAAAATCTCCATAGGTGTCACTTTAAAAATTTCTATAGGTTACCAGTTTAGAGTTACAGAGGAGGTCTAGTGCTAGAATTATTGCCTTTGTTCTGACATTTGCGGCGATACCTCACATGTGTGGTGCGAACACAGTTTACATAGGTGGGCATGACCTGCGTATGCGTTGACCACTGAACGCAAGCAGCGGGGTCACTTTAAAACATTTTTTTTAAATTATTATTATTTTATTTAAAAAAATATTTTTACACTGCCCCTTTAAAAAAAACGTTTTTGATCACTTTTATTGCTATAGCAAGAAATGTAAACATCCCTTGTGATAAATAATACAGGTCCTCCTTAAAGAAAGATCTGAGGTCTGTAGAACCCCACACCTCTCCTCTACAATGGAAAGCATTAGCTCCAAAAATTTTTTATCTAATGCTTAAAAATAAAAAATGGCCCTGTTTACATTGGGCCGAAACAGGAAGTGACGTTATGACGTCACCCTGGTCCTCTTAGATCATATTGATCAGTGGAGGTCATATTTCCTCTGCTCATCTCTGTTCTGTGACCAGCCGCTGCCAGTGTCAGATCGGTTCCTGGGCCCACCGATCATCCAGGTAAGCCTAAGAACCACCGGAAAGTGGCGGGGGGTGAAGCAGGGAACCCTTCCCGCCACTTCTAAAAGTGATCCAGTGGCAAATCTGCCGCTTGGATCACTTTTTTTCAAAAAAACTGGCTCCTGATGAAAATTTCAATACCGGCGTTATGGCATCTAGCTGCAGCCATAACCCCGGTATTAAACGTCATTTAGACATATTTTCCCAGTTAGGCAGTCAGCAAGTGGATAGTGCAATAAGGGCAGACAGAGGGTACCATAGACTGCAGAGGGGGACTGGGCATCTGACACATCCTGAAATGCCAGATACTTCAAATCTGACCCCCAGCCTTCCCTTCAGTCTTGCACAGTTGCACCGGCTTACTCAGATTTTACTGCACACTGTGAGCTTTTCACAATGTGCATTAGAAGCTGCAGAAAGCCATATAAAGCCCTCCTCATTATCTAGGTTGGATGACGTCCAGCGTCCTTTCCTCCCCAACCTGATTGTCCCTGACCTGCCTCTAAAGGGAGATGTGTCCTTGCTGTGTCCTCCTTTTACAGAAATCCTTCTCCTGCCATGCCCTCCCCATCAAGTCCGTGCTACAGCTTCTGTCAGGACCTGGATCAACTGCAGGTGGCACTGTGCTTCCCTGGGTGGAAGGTTGTAGTTACAGTGTCAACCTGGGGGTGTTTCCCCAGCAGCCAGCAGATCCCAGTGATCAGTTTCCATCTGATGCTGGCTGCTGAGAGGGTATTTAGGTCCTGCCATACTAGTGTCTCTCACGATCCTGCTCGTCAGCTCTGCCTACTTAAGGACTTCCAGTTCATTTGCTCTTTGCCTTCGCCTGTGTTAACATCACAAGAGACTTTCTCCTGCGTTCCAGTTGAAGACCTGCTTGTCTGACATTCCCTCTGGCTACAGATCCTGCTTGCTGTACTACTACCTTAAATCGCTGGCTCCTGGACATACCCGATCCGGTTACTGAACTCTGGCTATGTTTTGACTGCGCTAACTCTGTTTACCTTTTTAATATTAAACAAGTGTGATTTAACTGTACTTCTGTCTCAGTTTGATTCATGGTTTCTGACAGTGTCCCCATCACAGTGCTGCCATCCATCAGGTTTCCCCATCAGAGTGCCCACTTATATCAGATGTCTCCATCCATCAGGTGTCCCATTCACAGTATCCCCATCCATCAGGTATCCTCATTAAAGTGCCCCCTTATATCAGGTGTCCACATTACAGTGTCCCTATACATCAGGTGTCTCCATCACAGTGTCGTCCTCACATTACTCCCATCCTTCTGGTGCCCCCATCACAGTGTCCCCATACATCAGGTGTCCCCATTAGAGTGCTCCCATATATCAGGTGTCCCTATCCATCAGGTGCCTCCATCTATTAGATCTCCCCATCACAGTGTCCTATCCGATAGGGGAACCATCTCGACAAAACACCGTCTCTCTTCTGCCCCTTGCAGGAGGAGTGAGAAATCGGAATCCTCTCCTCTGTAGCAAAAGCCAGCCACTGCGCTTTCTGACAGGAGTGGCAGGAGCAGCACAAGTGGGCAAATTGCCAGTGCACCCCACTTCCCAACACAGCACCCAGGCCCCCTGTTGTCCTGACCCTGATCATAGGGCCCCCATGCACCTGGAGCACCTGGGCAGTGCCCATGTGTGCCCATTCATTAAGACGGCCCTGTCTGCAGTATGTATGACTGGAGCAGCTGGTTGGAAAGGGCGAGCGTAGTCAGGCTCTCTTTCATAGCCCTTTAGTTCTATTAACCAGAAGATTACAACAGTGAGGGTGAGGCATCTGAGGTAGACATGTGCGGTTCGTTTCGTTCCGAATTGAAATTCGGACACATTTTTTGTTATTCAGAAATTCTGATGTATCTGAAATTTCCAAATTACAATAGTAACCAATTTAAATGAATCCAAAATAACGATTCAACATTTTGGACGAAATTCAAATAGTTTTTCAATAGAATTTCCGAATAGACTAAAATTAAATTGAATATAATAGAGTAAAACTTTGAATAGAAAAAAAGGGATAGAATAGAAAATAAAAGAATAGAGTAAAATAGAATTAGAATAGAAAATAAAAAGCAGAATAGAAAATAAAGGAATAGAATAGAATAAAAAAATAGACTAGAATAGAAAGAATATAACCATCTTCTGAAATTCGAATTTTGAATAGAAAAAATTTGAATTCGAATAGAAAATAGAAAAAATAGAAAAGAAAAGAAAATAATAGAATAGAAAAGAATAGCCAGGGCTACCGATATATGAAACATTTTGTGTAGTAGAACACTTTTGGTTGTCCAGTGGTGCAATCATTTATGGAGGGCTTCTGACCAAAAAAAGGAGAACAATTTAGGAGGAGAAAAGGAAAGAGGAGGTTTGTTCCAAAGAGTAACTGTCCCTCTAAAATACGTTAGGAACTGTTGAGAATCAAGATATTGGACGATGGTGAACAGTAGAAATACAAATATATGAGACTTACACCATTTAGCCATAACCTTATGAAAGGTAAATTAAATAACATTGATTATCTCATGACAATGGCATCTGAAAGAGGGTGGCATATATTAGGTATGTGAACATGTTGTCCTTGAAGTTGATGTGTTGAAAACAGCAAACGATGGGCCAACATAACGATTTGAGGGACTTCGACAAGGGCCAAATTGTAATAACTAGATGACTGGGTCAGAGCAACTCTAAAACTGCAGCTCTTGTGGATGTTCCAGGTCTGCAGTGGTCAGGACCAACCAAAAGTGGTCCAAGGAAAGAAAACGGTGATAAGATCAAGCTTGTTGACGCATGTAGGGAGCGACGGCTGGCCCATGTAGTCTGATCCAATAGAAGAGCTACTGGAGCTCAAATTACTAAAAAAGGGAATGCTGGTTCTGATAGAAAGGTGCCAGAACACACAATGCATCGCAGTTTGTGGTGTATGGGACTGTGTAGCTGCAAACCAATCAGGCTCACAGCAGGGGGTCTGGTGCATCTCCATTCATCGGTTCAGGTCTGATTTCAGCACAAATGTTTGGCTGAATTCGGACCCGAAAACAGACCAAAAGATGCACAGACCAAAAGATGCACAGAGCCACTCCGGAGATGTGTGAACCGACTCCATAGAGAGCCGGTCACAATCTCCTGCTATGCGAATTGGAAAACCGCATCCAATTCACAATAATGTGAACCCAGCCTAAAGCCTCGTACACACGGCCGGTTTTCTCGGCAAGAAAACTGCTGGGAGAGCGTTTTGCCGAGAAAACCGGTCATGTGTATGGTTTCTCGTCGGGAAAACTGCCGGGAATCTCGACGAGAAAAATACAGAACCTGCTCTCTATTTTCTCGTCGGGATTCTCGTGGGCCTGTTCCCCGACGAGAAAACCGTGCGTGTGTATGCTTACCTATCTCCAGGTAAACCCGCGCATGCTCGAAAAGACTTTGACGCATGCGCGGAATCATACAAGGGTAGAGTAGGGTGAAGCAAGATGGCGGCGACGGCATTGAATGCGACGAGCGCATTCTCGTCGTAGTCGATGACGTCACCGCGTTCTTGCCATTCAAAAAGAACGGCGGTTCTTTTGAATGGGCGTGTGTACACTCGGCGAAGCAAGGAAAGCTTGCCAGGAATCTCGTCAGGAAAACCAACGTTTTTTCCTGACGGGATTCCCGGCCGTGTGTATGAGGCTTTAGATGCACATCCATTAATGACACCACCTATTGTGGATGCACATCCATTAATGACACCACCTACTGTGGATGCACATCCATTAATGACACCACCTATTGTGGAAGAGAGTTCCACATCCTTACCGCCCTGACAGTGAAAAACCCCTACACAGCTTAAGGTTAAACCACTTCTCCTCCAATCACATTGTGTGGCCCTGCGTCCTCTTACACTTCCTGAGACTGGATATTTTTTTCATACACTGGGATCACCATTAAGGTATTTGTAAATCGTTATCATATCTCCTCTCAAGCGTCTGTTCTCCAACAAGAATACATTTAGTGCTTGTAGTCTTTCCTCGTAATTGAGGTCCTCCAATCCCCGTATTCATTTAATTGCCCTTCATTGGACTCTCTCCAGTTCCAGCAGATCCCTTCTGAGAACTGGTGATCCGAACTGAATGAAATACTCCAGATGTGGACTAACCAGAGTTTTATAAGGTGGCAGGATTAAAGTTTAATCTCTGGAGTATATCCCCTTTTTATGCATGCTAATATTCTGCTGGCTTTGGTAGCTGCAGCTTGACATTGCATTCTATTACTCAGTCTGTCTTCTACTAGGACCCCCAGATCTTTCTCCATTCTTGATTCCCCCAGAGGAACTCCCCCTAGTGAGTAACTTATGTTTATATTTTTAACCCCCAACTGCATTGCTTTACATTTTTCAATGTTAAACCTCATTTGCAATTTAGTTGACCACCCCAGTAATGTATTTAGGTCCTCTTGTAAGGTTTCTATATCCTTCTGTGATGTTATTGCCCTGCATATTTTTGTGTCATCAGCAAACACTGAGATTGAGCTATTTATTCCATCCTCTATATCATTTATAAATAAATTAAACAGAGTAGGTCCCAGGACAGAGACTTGGGGTACTCCACCTACCACTCTAGACCATTCTGAGTACCCTTTGGACGTGCCCCTGTAGCCAGTTTTCTATCCAAGAACAAACTCTATGATCCATGCCTACAGACCTCAGTTTGTAGATTAAGCGTTTGTGGGGAACTGTATCAAATGCTTTTTCAAAATCCAGATACACCACGTCCACAAGCCTACCTTTGTCCAGGTGGCAGATTACTTCCTCATAGAAGGTTAACAGGCTGGTTTGGCAAGAACGACCTTTTGTAAACCCATGCTGATTACTAATAATTATATGGTTTTCGTCAGCAAATTCTTGAATAAAGTTCCTTATCGTCCCCTCCAACAGTTTACATACTATTGATGTTAGTCTGATTGTTGAGTTGGCCTCCAAAACCTCCAAATCTCAATATAATCGAGCATCTGTGGGACGTGCTGGAAAAAAAGGGATTTTTATAACAGCTTACCTGTAAAATCCTTTTCTTGGAGTACATCACGGGTAGGGATGAGCTCGGTGTTCGAGTCGAACATACGTTCGACTCGAACATCGGCTGTTCGATCGTTCGACGAAGATCGAACGATTTGGGCCGTTCGCGCCAAATTCGAGTGACGCGAACGGCCCACAATGCACTACGCCATCGCAGTGTCATCCAGGCGCTGTGATTGGCCAAGCATGCACTGTGACCCCGCATGCTTGGCCAATCACAGCGCCGGCAGCGAGGAGAGCAATGATTGGCCACAGGCAGGATGCCTGTGGCCAATTATTGCTGAGGGTGTGTAGTACACGCCCCACACTATAAAAGGCCGCCAGCACGGTGGCCTAGTGTAGTGTGTTCCAGAGCAGGGAAAGAGAAACATAGGCAGGGACAGTGACATTTATTTTTTTCTTGCTTAACCTGGATTCCTTTAGTTTAGGGAAAGAGAAGGATAGGTAGGGAGAGTGTCAGTGTGTTTTACTGTGCGAATCCTTGTTTCTAGGGACAGGGAAGGACAGTGAGGGAATTCTCCTTGTGCTATAGTGTGCTTTAAAAAAACATTTTTTCTAGGGACAGAAAACTATAGGTAGGGAGAGTGTCAGTGTGTTTTACTGTGCGAATCCTTGTTTCTAGGGACAGGGAAGGACAGTGAGGGAATTCTCCTTGTGCTATAGTGTGCTTTAAAAAAACATTTTTTCTAGGGACAGAAAACTATAGGTAGGGAGCGTGTCAGTTTCTTTCACTGTGATAATCCTTGTTTCTAGGGACAAAGAAGGAAAGTGAGTGAAATTCTCCTTGTGCTATAGTGTGCTTTAAAAAAACATTTTTTCTAGGGACAGAAAACTATAGGTAGGGAGAGTGTCAGTGTCTTTTACTGTGCGAATCCTTGTTTCTAGGGACAGGGAAGGACAGTGAGGGAATTCTCCTTGTGCTATAGTGTGCTTTAAAAAAACATTTTTTCTAGGGACAGAAAACTATAGGTAGGGAGAGTGTCAGTGTGTTTTACTGTGCGAATCCTTGTTTCTAGGGACAGGGAAGGACAGTGAGGGAATTCTCCTTGTGCTATAGTGTGCTTTAAAAAAACATTTTTTCTAGGGACAGAAAACTATAGGTAGGGAGAGTGTCAGTTTCTTTCACTGTGATAATCCTTGTTTCTAGGGACAAAGAAGGAAAGTGAGTGAAATTCTCCTTGTGCTATAGTGTGCTTTAAAAAAACATTTTTTCTAGGGACAGAAAACTATAGGAAGGAAGAGTGTCAGTTTCTTTCACTGTGATAATCCTTGTTTCTAGGGACAAAGAAGGAAAGTGAGTGAAATTCTCCTTGTGCTATAGTGTGCTTTAAAAAAACATTTTTTCTAGGGACAGAAAACTATAGGTAGGGAGAGTGTCAGTGTGTTTTACTGTGTGAATCCTTGTTTCTAGGGACAGGGAAGGACAGTGAGGGAATTCTCCTTGTGCTATAGTGTGCTTTAAAAAAACATTTTTTTCTAGGGACAGAAAACTATAGGAAGGAAGAGTGTCAGTTTCTTTCACTATGATAATCCTTGTTTCTAGGGACAAAGAAGGAAAGTGAGTGAAATTCTCCTTGTGCTATAGTGTGCTTTAAAAAAACATTTTTTCTAGGGACAGAAAACTATAGGTAGGGAGAGTGTCAGTGTGTTTTACTGTGCGAATCCTTGTTTCTAGGGACAGGGAAGGACAGTGAGGGAATTCTCCTTGTGCTATAGTGTGCTTTAAAAAAACTTTTTTTCTAGGGACAGAAAACTATAGGTAGGGAGAGTGTCAGTGTCTTTTACTGTGCGAATCCTTGTTTCTAGGGACAGGGAAGGACAGTGAGGGAATTCTCCTTGTGCTATAGTGTGCTAAAGCATTCCTCATCAACCATCTTTGAAATCCTTGTTTTTTTGGACAGTCAGGGAAATTGTCGTTGTGCTATTCTGTGCAAAAGCAATCATCCTCAACCATATTTAGAAATCCTTAAGTAAAGGGACAGAGAAGGACACCTGAAGGTAGCCCTTATTGCTTTTTTCCCATCTCCCTGCAGGCCATCTATTAGAATGTCTGGAAGGCAAACAAGGAGAGGCAGACAGTCAGGAGGCAATAAAAGAGGGCAAGCAGGCTCTGTGTCTGGGGGCAACAGTGCTGGTCGTGGACGCGGTGCATTGTCATCAGCACATGGCCATGGGACACGCTTGTCCTTCTTTTCGGCAGCTGGACATGTTGAGCCACATCATGCCGAAGACTTGGTAGAGTGGATGACCAAGCCCTCCTCCTCCTCCTCATCCTCTCTCACCCAGGCTCAGGGTACTGGAAAAGCAGCTGCCAAAGCGTCCTCTTCCCTGGTATCAATGTCAGACTCATCATCAGTCACTCCTTCCCTAGACCCACCATGTCCTCCTCCTGAGGAGTCCCCCGAACTGTTTGAGCACAGTGTTGGGTACATGCTCCAGGAGGATGCCCAGCGTTTCGAAGGGTCTGAAGATGAAACACAGCTAGAGGAAGGCAGTAGCGTGAGAGCAGACAGAGGGGATGCTCAAGAAGGACACCAATCTGGCAGTCATGTTCCAGCAGCTGCAGCATACTGCCAGATTGGCTCCAGTGATGAGGAGGGAGGTGATGATGAGGTCACTGACTCCACGTGGGTGCCTAATAGGAGAGAGGAGGAGGATGAGGAGGAGGCACATCTCCAACGAGGCAGGATGCCCTTTGGTGGCCAGCGTAAGGGCAGTACACCGACGGAATCACACCGCAGAGCTCCGCCTGTGCAGGGCGCTGCCTCTGCCCGTCATTCAAAAAGTTCTTTGGTGTGGGCCTTTTTTGAGGCTAGTGCATCAGATCGCACAGCTGCTGTTTGCAACATATGTCTCAAGCGTATATCGCGTGGCCAAAACATCAGCCGCTTGGGTACCACATGCCTGACCAGACATATGTTGACCTGCCATGCAGCTCGTTGGCAAGCCTACCTCAAAGACCCACACCAAAGAACAAAGCGGACCTCTCCTTGCACCGCATCAGCTGGGATCTCCAACCCCACTATAACTTCAGTCCTCTCTGAAACATGCACTGAGAGGAATGAAGGTGTAGAATTAGGTGTGTCACAGCCAAGTACTTGCGGCCACTCTGCTAGCAGTACACCGACGTCCGATTCTAGCAGGCAAATTTCCCTGCCCCAGCTGCTGGACCGTCGAAAGAAGTTCACTCCCAGCCATCCACATGCCCAGCGGTTGAATGCTAGCTTGGCTAAATTGCTAGCGCTTCAACTGCTGCCTTTTCAGTTGGTAGACTCGGCCCCCTTCCGTGAGTTTGTGCAATGTGCGGTTCCTCAGTGGCAGGTTCCCAAACGCCACTTTTTCTCACGGAAGGCTATTCCGGCTCTCTACCGGCATGTGGAAGGCAATGTCTTGGCCTCGCTGGACAGGGCGGTCAGCGGTAAGGTGCATATTACCGCTGACTCATGGTCCAGCAGGCATGGACAGGGACGTTACCTTTCTTTCACGGCCCATTGGGTCACTCTTTTGGCAGCTGGGAAGGATGCAGGACAAGGTGCAGTAGTGTTGGAGGTTGTTCCACCGCCACGCCTCCAAAATGCTACTACTGGTTGTGACACACCTCTCTCCCCCACCCCCTCCTCTTCTTCTTCCTCCATGGCCTCTTCCTGTGGTTTGTCCTCGGAACCAGCGGTGCTCCGTAGGCGTTCAAGGGGCTACGCAAGTACGTAGGCAAAAAGATGCCATGCCGTGCTTGCGCTGGTGTGTTTGGGGGACAGAAGCCACACTGGGGCAGAGGTCCTGTCTGCTCTGCAGGGCCAGGCCGAGAGGTGGTTGACGCCACGCCAGCTTAAGCCAGGAATGGTGGTTTGCGACAATGGCACCAACCTCCTCTCCGCCCTCCGACAGGGACAACTGACCCATGTGCCCTGTGTGGCTCACGTCCTTAACCTGGTGGTGCAGCGGTTCTTGGGCAGGTACCCGGGCTTACAGGATGTCCTGAGGCAGGCCAGGAAAGTCTGTGTGCATTTCCGCAGATCTTATAATGCCAGTGCTCGCCTGGCTGAGCTGCAAAAGGAGTTGAACCTGCCCAAGAACCGCCTTATATGTGACATGCCCACCAGGTGGAACTCAACGTTGGCCATGCTGCAGCGGCTGCACACGCAGCAGAGGGCCATCAATGAGTACCTGTGCGACTACGGCACCAGGACAGCGTCAGGGGAGCTTGGTTTTTTTTCTCCATGCCAGTGGGGCATGATCAGGGATGAATGCACTGTCCTGGCACCATTTGAGGAGGCCACGAGGATGGTGAGCAGTGACAGTGCATGCATCAGTGACACTGTACCTCTTGTCCACCTGTTGGAGCACACGCTGCGTGGAATAATGGACAGGGCACTTGAGGCAGAACAGAGGCAGGAAGAGGAGGACTTCCTTGCCTCTCAAGGCCCCCTTTACCCAGACAGTGTTCCTTCTGTCCCACCCATCGCACAGGAAGAGGAGGAGGAGGAGGAGGAGGAGGAGGAGGATTGTGTCAGCATGGAGGTGGAGGCTGGCACTCAGCATCATCAGCAGCAGTCTTTTAGGGATGATTTACAGTCCCAAGAAACCAGTGGACTTGTACGTGGCTGGGAGGAGGTGGCTGCGGATCATGTCGTCCTTAGTGACCCAGAGGACTCCGGAGCGAATGCCTCAGCAAACCTACGCTGCATGGCCTCCCTGATCCTGCAAAGTCTGCGGAAGGATCCTCGTATTCTTCGGATCAAGGAGAGGGACCATTACTGGCTGGCCACTCTCCTTGATCCACGGTACAAGGGTAAGGTTGCGGACCTTATGTTACCGTCGCAGAGGGAGCAGAGGATGAGACAACTCCGGGAGGCCTTGCAGAAAGGTCTGTGCAACGCGTTCCCAGAGACTGGGAGGTTACAAACTCCTGGTCCTGGACAACGAGTTGCTGAGGCTTCGGCCAGTCAAAGAAGGAGCGGTGGGGAAGGTGGCCGTCTGACCGATGCGTTCAGACAATTCTTTAGTCCGCAGCCCCAAAGTATGATCGGTTCCAGCAACCATCGCCAGCGTCTGATAAACATGGTGCAGGAATATCTAGGGGCAAGGTCAGACTTGGACACCTTCCCCACCGAAAATCCTCTGGCTTACTGGGTCTTGAGGATGGATCACTGGCCAGAGCTTGCACAGTATGCAATTGAGCTACTGGCCTGTCCTGCATCCAGCGTTCTTTCGGAACGCACATTCAGTGCTGCTGGAGGATTTGTCACGGATCACAGGGTGCGCCTGTCCACCGACTCGGTTGATCGACTGACTTTCATCAAGATGAACCAGTCTTGGATCACCACCAGCTACCACACACCTGATGCTGATATAACAGACTAATTGATTTTAACATGTCACATCCCTTCAAGACTGATGCTGATGCTGAGTGCCTGTGCTGTTATGTTGACTGGCTATCCTCCTCCTCCGAGTCCTCAATGATACGATTGATGATGATAGCTTGGAAGATCATTTTTGTTTATGGGTGCCGCCACCAGTGGCTAAGGCCCAATTTTTCAGCCCCTGTTTTACAGGGGCGTGTAATTACAATTTTTTTAGCAATAATTTGCCATAGGGCTCATTGCTGTGCTCCAAGTGCAGTATCTGTGAGGGGTTGGAGTGTTGTGGCACCAGTGCCTAAGGCCCAATTTTTCAGCCCCTGTTTAACAGGGGCGTGTCATTACAGTTTTTGAAGCAATACTTTGCAACAGGGCTCATTGCTGTGCTCCAAGTACAGTATCTGTGAGGGGTTGTAGTGTTGTGCCACCAGTGCCTAAGGCCCAATTTTTCAGCCCCTGTTCAACAGGGGCATGCAATTACAATTCTTGATCTAATAATTCACAGCAGGGCCCATTGCTGCACCCACCAAGAGTAACTCTGAGGGCTTACAGTGTTGTGGCAACGCCACCACCACCACCACCACGAAAGGCCCAATTTTTCAGCCCCTGTTCAAAAGGGGCATGTAATTACAATTCTTGATCTAATAATTCACAGCAGGGCCCATTGCTGCACCCACCAAGAGTAACTCTGAGGGCTTACAGTGTTGTGGCAACACCACCACCACCACGAAAGGCCCAATTTTTCAGCCCCTGTTCAACAGGGGCATGCAATTACAATTCTTGATCTAATAATTCACAGCAGGGCCCATTGCTGCACCCACCAAGAGTAACTCTGAGGGCTTACAGTGTTGTGGCAACGCCACCACCACCACCACCATGAAAGGCCCAATTTTTCAGCCCCTGTTCAAAAGGGGCATGTAATTACAATTCTTGATCTAATAATTCACAGCAGGGCCCATTGCTGCACCCACCAAGAGTAACTCTGAGGGCTTACAGTGTTGTGGCAACGCCACCACCACCACCACGAAAGGCCCAATTTTTCAGCCCCTGTTCAAAAGGGGCATGTAATTACAATTCTTGATCTAATAATTCACAGCAGGGCCCATTGCTGCACCCACCAAGAGTAACTCTGAGGGCTTACAGTGTTGTGGCAACACCACCACCACCACCACCACCACGAAAGGCCCAATTTTTCAGCCCCTGTTCAACAGGGGCATGCAATTACAATTCTTGATCTAATAATTCACAGCAGGGCCCATTGCTGCACCCACCAAGAGTAACTCTGAGGGCTTACAGTGTTGTGGCAACGCCACCACCACCACCACCACGAAAGGCCCAATTTTTCAGCCCCTGTTCAAAAGGGGCATGTAATTACAATTCTTGATCTAATAATTCACAGCAGGGCCCATTGCTGCACCCACCAAGAGTAACTGTCAGGGCTTACAGTGTTGTGGCACCAGCACCACCATCAAAGGCCCAATTTTTACTACCACTGTTCAACAATTATATGTAATTAAAATTCCTGATATAATAGTTGACAGCAGGGCGTTCCAGCACCAACCAAGAGTAACTGTGAGTGCTTACAGTGTTGTGCCAACACCAACAACTAAGGGGCCTATTTCTGCAGAGTATATACGGCAGGTCCCTACTTTCAAACATCCAACTTACAAACGACTCCTACTTGCAAACGCAAGAAGACAACAGGAAGTGAGAGGAAATCTACCACTAGGAAGGAAAATTCTCTCCTGTAAGAATAAATATGGGAGAAAGGTGTCTCCTCTGTACTGATGCTTTATCAGCAATCCTTGTTTCAAGAAAAACACCACATTTCAAAAACAGTTGTCATTGGGACGGAAAGTGAGGTGAAATGTTCTGAACAGGGGCACAGACAGCAAAACAAATGTTACAGGGGTGATAACCCTTACCTATGTTTTCCAAAAAGTTTAAAAATAGATTTTTGGGCTGGAGCTACACTTCAACAATGTACCTGTTCAAAATTACAAACAGATTCTACATAAGAACAAACCTACAGTCCCTGTCTTGTATGCACCGCCTGTATACGGCTGTTCAGAGTATATAGGGCCTTTTTTATTTTATGTGCGGGGTTCCCCTTAATATCCATACAAGACCCAAAGGGGCTGGTAATGGGCTGGGGTAGGGGGGGGGGTCATGGGGTAGCTATGCCATTTTTCTTAAAGATTTTCATCCATATTACCGGGACCAGACATTACATTAAAGCCGCAAGCAGTTTTAAATGGCTTTTTTTCCCTTTAGAAGTGTCATTTTGTGCAGGGACAGTTCTAAACACGGGAAACACATGGCACTTCACAGGCATACTTTAGACACCCCCCAGGTACGATATTTAAAGGAATATTTGACTTTTTTTTTTTCACTTTATGCATCATTAAAATGACTGCTCCCGAAAAACGACCGTTTTTAAAACTTCTTTTTGCATTGATACATGTCCCCTGGTGCACAACCCGGGTTCCCAAACCCTTTTTAGGACAATAACATGCATAATAGTTGTTATAATTAGCACTTTCGATTTTGAACGTTCGCATCCATTGTATTTAATAGGGTTCTAATGTTCGTACGAACTTTCGGTCCGTTCGCGGGTTCTGGTGCGAACCGAACCCGGGGGTGTTCGGCTCATCACTAATCACGGGACACAGAGCGACTTAGTCATTACTAATGGGTTATATAGATTACCTTCAGGTGTTGGCACTGGCCAATTCCAAACCGGAAGTACCCTCCCCTATATAAGCCCCTCCCACCCGGGAGCACCTCAGTTTTGTAGCCAAGCAATAAGTGTCCCAAAAAGAGGGGTGGGAGCTCTGTGTCCCGTGATGTACTCCAAGAAAAGGATTTTACAGGTAAGCTGTTATAAAAATCCCTTTTTCTTTTTCGTACATCACGGGACACAGAGCGACTTAGTCATTACTAATGGGACGTCCCAAAGCAATGCCAAATGAGGGGAGGGATACATAAGCTGGGCGCCATCAGGCATGAGGATCTTTTGCGGCCTGCAACACACTGCGCCCAAAGGCGACATCCTCCTGACTTCTAACGTCTACCTGGTAGAATCTAGTAAACGTGTGTACCGAAGACCATGTTGCGGCCTTACATACTTGAGCCAGGGAGGCCTGGTGATGCACTGCCCATGAAGTTCCAACTGCTCTTGTGGAGTGCGCCCTAACTTTGAACGGAGGCGGTCTCTTTCTCAAGCCATAGGCTTGTATTATGACCTGTCGAATCCACTTGGCTAAAGTGGATTTTGATGCTGCCTGACCCTTTTTAGGGCCTTCCGGCAGAATAAACAAAGTATCCGTTCTGCGAATCTGAGCAGTGGCTTTTAGATAAGCTTTAACTGCTCTTACTACATCCAAGGAATGTAATAACTTTTCCTCTACCGAGCTAGGTTTGGGGAAAAAAGAAGGAAGAACCACATCTTGGTTCAAATGAAACCTCGATACCACCTTAGGAAGAAAGGCTGGATGAGGACGTAATACTACTCTGTCCTTATGGACAACCAGATATGGCTCCTTACAGGACAAGGCGGCTAATTCCGATACTCTTTTAGCCGAACAAACGGCTACTAAGAAAATCAATTTCCTGGTGAGAAGAACCAAGGAAATGTGTTGCAATGGTTCAAACGGTTGTTTCTGTAGAACTGACAGAACCAGGTTTAAGTCCCAAGGACATATGGGAATACTAACCGGAGGGCTAATACGCATCACTCCTTGTATGAAAGCTTTGACTAGTGAATGCGAAGCCAAGGGCCTTTGAAAAAATATTGACAAGGCCGAAATCTGACCCTTGATAGTACTCAAGGCCAGCTTCCTATCTACAGCCCACTGTAGGAAGTCCAAAATCCTCCCTATCACGTACTTACGTGGATGCCATTTCTTGGCCTCACACCACTTAATGTACGCTTTCCAGATCCTATAATAGATCTGCCTGGATACCGGCTTCCTGGCATTGATCATGGTAGATACCACAGAATTAGAGAGCCCTCTCTTTTTCAGAATGTGGGCTTCAATAGCCAGGCCGTCAAACCTAGGGCTGGTAAGGAAGGGTGGTATATCGGTCCCTGCGACAGCAGGTCCGGACGATGTGGGAGGGTCCAAGGACTCCTCACTGACATTTTTACAATCTCCGCGTACCATGCCCTTCGGGGCCACGCTGGAGCCACCAGAATCACTGGTTTCTTTTCTACCCTGATTCTGCGGAGTAATCGCGGTAACAATTGTGGCGGTGGGAATGCATATATCAGCTTGAACTGATTCCAAGGGAACACTAGGGCATCCGAGCCGCAAGCTAGAGGATCCCTTGTGCGAGACACAAATCTGTCCACCTTTGCGTTGAATCTGGATGCTAGCAGATCTACATCCGGTGTTCCCCACCGCTGGCATATTGCCTGGAAAACCTCGGGGTGAAGAGACCATTCCCCCGGGCATAATTGTTGGCGACTTAAAAAGTCCGCTCTCCAATTTTCCACTCCTGGGATAAAAACCGCGGATATGGCTGGGACATATTTTTCTGCCCACTCCAGGATGCAATTTGCTTCCCTCTGGGCTGCACGACTCCTGGTGCCACCCTGGTGATTGATATATGCCACTGCTGTGGCATTGTCTGATTGAATTCTGACAGGGGACCCTTGGAGTTTGGATGTCCATGCTACTAGGGCATACCGGGCTGCTCGTATCTCTAAGAGATTGATGGGCAGGGCCTTTTCTGCTTCTGACCACTTGCCCTGGAGAGACCATTGCTCCAGTACTGCCCCCCAGCCTATGAGGCTGGCATCTGTAGTGACTATCTTCCAAGAAACCGGACTGAAGGGTTTCCCTTTTTCCAGATTCTGGGGCACCAACCACCAATGGAGGCTCTTGCGAACGGAAGGGGACAGGGACATTGGTAAGTCTAAAGCCTGAACTTTTTTGTTCCAGGCTGACAGTATGGCCCTTTGCAAATTCCTTGAATGGAATTGACCGTAGGGTACCGCTTCGAATGAAGCAACCATTTTTCCCAGCAGCCTCATGCAGAGGCGTATGGATGGTTTTCTTTTTGTACCCACTAAGTGGGTCAAATCTTTTAAAGACGACACCTTCTCTGGAGGTAAGAAAATCTTTCTCTGATTTGAATCCAGCCTTAGCCCTAAGTATTCCAGACTTTTGACTGGTCTTAGAGCTGACTTGTCCCGGTTGATAATCCAACCGTGATATTCCAGATACTTGATTGTCTTGTGAATAGCTACTTCCAGCTTTTCCACTGAGTGGTCTATTAGTAGCAGGTCGTCTAGATATGCCATTATCGTTACACCCTGTGTTCTTAGATTGGCCAATAATGGGGCCAGAGTTTTTGTGAACACTCGTGGTGCTGTGGCCAGACCGAAAGGTAAGGCTCTGAACTGAAAATGGCGCCCTTCTACTGCAAAGCGTAGAAATTTCTGGTGGGCCGGAAAGATGGGAATATGCAGATAAGCATCCTTTATGTCGATCGAGGCTAACCATTCCTGCCCTTGTAGGGCGGTGGCCACCGATCGGATCGACTCCATCCGAAAAGTCCTGATATTTAGGAACTTGTTTAGCCCTTTTAGATTTAATATGGGCCTCACGTCCCCATTTGGTTTGGGGACCGTGAAAAGGTTCGAGTAAAACCCGAATCCGCTTTCTTCCAGGGGAACCTTCATGATTACACCTTGGAGCAATAGTTGTTCTAGTGCCAGAAGGAGGGATCCTCTCTTTTGGGGATCTCTTGGCACGTTTGACCTCATAAATTGGGCAGGAGGAGTGCCTTTTAACTCCAGCTTGTATCCCAGACTTACTGCGGAGAGCACCCATCTGTCTCTGATGGTGTCCCGCCAGGTCTCTGTGAACAACTGAAGTCTTCCCCCCACCCGATTGAGTGGGGGCAATGCTTCATGCCTTGGGGGGAGGTTTTGTACCTCTCTTGATCCAGGGCTTCTTGTTACCCTGTGATTGTCCCTGATTTCTGCCCCCTGAATTTGACCGCGGAGGCCGTCGGAACTGCTTCACAGCCGATGTGCCCGGGACTGGAGAAGTAGGCCTCTTAAAAGAAGGACTTCTACCCTTGTTCTTAACCGGTAAGAGTGAACTTTTACCGGCAGAAATTTTCTGGATATATTTGTCCAGATCTTCTCCAAATAAGCGTTCTCCATGAAATGGGAAGCTAACCAGCAGTTTTTTACAGGGAGCTTCAGCAGACCAGTTTTTGAGCCACAGAAGCCTACGCATATGTACTATAGACAGCGTAAAGCGGGAGGCCTGTTGGATTGTATCCTTTATGGCGTCCACCGCAAAACACAAGGCTCTAGGCAGGTCAGCTAGGGCAAGAGCCTGCTGATCTGGTAAGTCCCTTAAGACTTGTTTCAACTGATCTTTCACTGCTTGGCAGACTCCAATCGCTGCTACCGCAGGTTGTGTCACCATGCTTGCTGTAGAGAAAGCAGATTTTAGTAAAGACTCCAATTTTTTATCTATTGGGTCTTTGAACATTGGAACATTATCTACTGGACATGTCAGTGATTTGTTAACAGAAGAGATAGCTGCGTCCACTGTAGGGACCCTCCATTTTTTTATGAACTTATCCTCCATGGGATAGATCACCGGAAATCTCTTGGGGGAGCAAATATTTTATCAGGATGCTCCCAATCCTGGTAAATAAGCCCTTCTAATAAAGGGTGGATTGGGAAGGAACAGACAGCCTGGGGAGCTTTTAGCGACCCCAGCGAGGAAACCGTAGTGGATGGTGGTTCCGCCAGAGGCATTTTAAATGCTGATCGGACCATATTAGTCAGAGACTGAACCCATAATCTTTCAGCCTGAGATGCTGAGAAAGGTTCTTCCACTGTTGATTCCTCCATAACTGAATCAACCTCATCCTGATCCCCTTCAGGTAGGTCGATCTCTGTGTGGGGCTGTTCCTCCACTAACAGGCACCCTGAAGGAGGAGACGGAGATCGGACGCGCTTTTCCTGTGACAGGGAAGCAGCGATCAATGCTGTTAATCTCTCTTCCAATCCTCCCAGAGTTGAGGATAAAACCTCCTCTGTTATATATACAGGAGCAGGTGGACTGGGGACAGCCGCAGCACCAGGCATTCCTGCGGGGTTTCTACGGCTACTGACCTCTGAATTCTCAGGGGAGATTGGTGCAGTACAAGCATGCCCAATATCCTCAGAGCCCGATGGAGACCCCTTTGGCTTCCTGGAAGATCTATTTCCGGAGCGTCTGGACGACATATCCTTTAAGCACAAAGCTGAGGTATTCCCGTCGTCATACACCAATTTTGCTGGTAATAGTCTAACAAAGTTGCTGCTATATACCAGCTGGTGTCCACTAAAGTGCCTTTCTATGGGGATGCCTGCATCAACCGCCTCTGTGTGCCACTGTTTGTTGCTAGCTCTGTTTGCATCCAGCTGACACTTGTACTGTGTCTTTTAACCATGCTGGGATGCCCGCACATGCGCAGAAGTGCCGCGGCGCGCATCGAGCGTCATCCACCCGCCCTGCCCCTTTTTTCATAGGAGGCGCGTGCACGCGCCCGCGCGCGCGCCCGTGCGCCATTGGCGCCCTTTTCGAAATCAAACAGGGGACTAGGAGCCAGGGCCCTTTTTGCCGGAGGGCCTGTGCGGTGGATGAGCGCAGCAACAGGGCAGAGGAAGTGGATTCCCACAGAGAAACTTACCAGCTGCCTGGATCTTTTGACTTGAGAAAACCAAAGATCCACATGACAAGAAAAATGGACTACAGCGGCCTCTAGTGGTTTAACACAGGTACCGCGGTCCCTTTTTTTTTTTTTTTCTTGACTACTATTAAAATTTTACATTTTCAGTAGTTACAGGCAAACACAGATATTTAGCGGGAATACCGTTAGGTAACAGACAGAAAGACAAATTAGGCTTGGGGGTCCCCCAATAGAACCAAGTTCCTGAGGGCCCCCACTTACCTGATCCCCGTCGCAGGACTTTGTTTGGTCCACAGAAGTCCAAACTTCACCTATCACGGCAGGCATTGTAATTAAACCTTCAGGGACCGGGTTCCCAAGGATTCCACTCCCCTGGACCTGTATAGCACCCTGCACAGACAACATCTTGGTCGTGGGTATGACCAGAGCTCTGGATCCCAGGGTCCAGCCCTCCTAAGAGAAGCATTACAGGCAAAACCTTGCTCTTCTGCTGCAAGGCCCGGGTACCGACCGTTTAGCTATGAAGCTTTTTTGGTGGGATCCGGAACAGCTTACTAAGGCCCAAAAGAACCTGTACGCAAGCCCAGTGAAACGCATGTTACTCTTTGGCCAACACCTTAGACACTGGCAAAAAACTGAGGTGCTCCCGGGTGGGAGGGGCTTATATAGGGGAGGGTACTTCCGGTTTGGAATTGGCCAGTGTCAACACCTGAAGGTAATCTATATAACCCATTAGTAATGACTAAGTCGCTCTGTGTCCCGTGATGTACGAAAAAGAAACAGGTCTGATCCATGGAGGCACCACCTCCCAACTTACAGGAATTAAAGGATCTACTACTGATGGCCTGACACCGGATACCGCATGCCTTCAGTGGTAAAGTGGAGTCCATGCTTCAAGGTTCAGGGCCGTTTTGGTGGCAAAAAAAGGGGACATACTCAATATTAGGTGGGCAGCCATAATGTTATGGCTGATCTGGTTTACATAGATATATACAAGACATACAGCATATAAAAAAATAGAATATACAAAACAGGTTTACTTTGAGAGCAAATGCAAAAACATCACGGTGCCAGTACACAATATGCCCCGACCGCTTCTTTATTATACATCAGTTTAGAATGAAGATCTGTCTCAATTAAAATGGTAAAATTGTTCTTGGCAAAAGCGTCCCAATCAGCTGCCCAGAAGTGCTTACAAAAATCTGCCACAAATCCCTTGCTAAATAAGACACAGACTGATTAGCGATCAATACAGACATAATTGTTTCTGTAACTTATTACATCAATTCATTAAGGCCCCATTCTCACCTCTGATTGATCATTAGCACATGTGTTAATGCACATTTGATGCTAATTGCGCTAATTACTTTGAATGAGACCCTAAAGAATTTTAATGGACAAAAAAAATAAAAATTGTAGCTACATGATTTTTGCCGAAAGTAATTAAACCACAATACACAAAACGCATTCCCACCTGTGGGGCATGGTGTTTTAAAGGGTGGGTGCTTTCCCTCCGATGGTGGGTGGATCCTAAACGTGAACACTCTGGACTCTAGGGGAAATGAGCTACTTGACGGAAGTCATCAACCTGAGCAGTTTTTTAATTCTTTATGGGCTGCCAATTGGTAAACATTTCGATTTTTGTTCCCCACCACCATGTACAGTGCATCCGGGAAGTATTCACAGTGCTTCACTTTTTCCAAATTTTTTTACAGCCTTATTCCAAAATGGATTAAATTCATTATTTTCCTCAAAATACTACAAACAATACCCCATAATGACAACGTGAAAGAAGTTTGTTTGAGATCTTTACAAATATATTCTAAAAAAAAAATCAAAAAAAAATCACGTGCACATAAGTATTCACAGCCTTTGCCATGACTCTCAAAATTGAGCTCAAGTGCATCCTGTTTTCATTGATGATCCTTGAGATATTTCTACAACTCGATTGAGTCCATCTGTCGAGTCCATCCATGGAAAGTTTATTGGGCATGATTTGGAAAGGCACACACCTGTCTATATAAGGTCCCACCGTTAACAGTGCATGTCAGAGCACAAAGCAAGCCATGAATACCAAGGAATTGTATGTAGACCTCTGAGACAGGATTGCATTGTGGCACAGATCTGGGGAAGGGTACAGAAAAATGTCTGCAGCATTGAAGGTCCCAATGAGCACAGTGGTCTCCATCATCCGCAAATGGAAAAAGCTTGTAACCACCAGGACTCTTCCTAGAGCCGCCCGGCCAAACTAAGCGATCAGGGAAGAAGGGCCTTAGTCAAGGAGGTGACCGAGAACCCAATGTTCACTCTGACAGAAGAGGAGAACCTTCCAGAAGAACAACCATCTGTGCAGCACTCCACCAATCAGGCCTGTATGGTAGAGTGGCCACTACTTAGTAAAAGGCACATGACAGCCCACATGGAGTTTGCCAAAAGGCACCTGAAGGACGCTCAGACCATGAGGAACAAAATTCTCTGGTCTGACGAAACAAAAATTGAACTCTTTGGCCTGAATGCCAAGCATCATATCTGGAGGAAACCAGGCACTGTTCATCACCTAGCCAATACCATCCCTACTGTAAAGCATGGTGGTGGCAACATCATGCTGTGGGAATGTTTTTCAGTGACAGGAACTGGGAGACAAGTCAGGATCAAGGTAAATATGAATTCGGCAATGTACAGAGACATCCTTGATGAAAACCTGCTTCAGAGTTCTCTGGACCTCAGACTGGGGCGAATGTTCATTTTCCAACAGGACAACAACCCTAAGCACACATCCAAGATAACAAATGAGTGGCTACGGGACAATTCTGTGAATGTCCTTGAGTGGCCAAGCCAGAGCCCAGACTTGAACCCGATTGAACATCTCTGGAGAGATCTGAAAATGGCTGTGCACCGACGCTCTCCATCCAACCTGATGGAGCTTGAGAGGTTCTGCAAAGAAGAATGGGAGAAACTGCCCAAAAATAGGTGTGCCAAGCTTGTAGCATCATACTCAAAAAGGCTTGAGGCTGTAATTTGTGCCAAAGGAGCTTCAACAAAGCAAAGGCTGTGAATACTTACTGTATTCGTTTTGAATTTTTAATACATTTGCAAAGATTTTATACAAACTTCTTTGCTGACCATGTCCATCCCTTTATAACTACAGTGTACCCATCTTCTGGTGGCTCCTTCCAGCAGGATAATGCACCATGTCACAAAGCTCAAGTCATCTCACCAATGGTTTCTTGAACATGACAATGAGGTCACTGTATTCCAATGGCCTCCACAGTCACCAGATCTCAAACAAATAGAGCACCTTTGGGATGTGGTGGAACAGGAGATTTGCATCATGGATGTGCAGCCGACAAATCTGCAGCAACTGTGTGATGCCATCATGTCAACATGGAACAAAATCTCTGAGGAATGTTTCCAACACCTTGTTGAAGCTATGCCACAAACAATTAAGGCAGTTTTGAAAGTAAAAGGGGTCCAATCCGGTACTAGCAAGGCGTACCTAATAAAATGGCAGGTGAGTGTATATCCTGTGAGGGGGCTTAGCTCGGCAGCGGGTGTGTGTGACCCCCGAGATGGGCTCCCCACACAAAAACAGGCCCAGCAAACGGTGGTTGTGGTTTTCAAAATCAAAAAGGTGCGGTTTATTTTCTATTTACAGTGACAAAACACAGCAAAGCAAAAGAAACATAAACAAAATAAATCCTGGTCAACTTGACCTCTGACTAAACATACAGGTTTCCTAACTAACAACTGGGATCAGCCTAGTGCTGTCCTAGTCCCTAAGTCCCTGGTTTTAAATGTCCAAGCAAATAGCCACACAGGCTTTGTCTCACCGCACAGGGGTTCACTCTCCCTAGACAGTCCACACAGGTCTGGTTCCAGGCATGAGCTAACATCTAATGAAGCTGGGAGTTCTTATAGAGGCCTAAATGAGCTGACAAGCTTCAGCTGGTCTCATCAACTCCCTGTCTGTACGACGCCCCACACTCTCCCTAGAGGTATGAGTCATCCATGAGCCCACTAGCCTTATACAACTCTCCACCTAGTTGTATAAGTCGGCGTAAAGCCTGAATCTGGGCGAAATATATCTACCCCCCTGGATGCAACCAGGTGACTTTACCTTCCTGCTGTCACATACCCCCCCCTCTTGTTTTAACCTCGGGGTTGGAACACCAGCAATCAGGCATTCATGTACTCGAGACAAAGCATCCACATTCCCCATTTGAACGCCAGGGCGATGCTTTACTGTGAAGTTGAATTCCTGGAGGGCCAGGAACCACCTATTCACTCTTCTATTTGTTTCTTTGTTTTGAGCCATCCACTTTAACGGAGCGTGATCCGTAACCATGTCAAAGTGCCTACCTAGCAGGTAGTACCGAAGGGAATCTAGAGCCCACTTCACCGCTAAACACTCCTTTTCAACGGTGGCGTAATTTACCTCATGGGACTTCAACTTCCTGCTGAGGTAAATGACTGGGTGCTCTTCCCCGTTCCAGACCTGGGACAATACTGCTCCTAACCCCACATCTGACGCATCACTTTGTACGACAAAGTCTTTAGAGAAGTCGGGTGAGTACAACACTGGCTGGCTACATAAGGCTTGTTTCAAGAATTGGAATGCTGCCTCAGCCTCGGGGGTCCATTTAATCATGACTGACCCTTTCCCCTTCGTCAGGTTGGTTAGGGGCACAGCCTTAGAAGCAAAGTGGGGAATGAATCGCCGATAATACCCAGCGATTCCCAGAAAGGCTCGTACCTGCTTCTTGCTGTTGGGACGTGGCCAACTCTGGATGGCCTCGACTTTGTTGAGTTGGGGTTTTATTACTCCCCTCCCAATGGTGTACCCAAGATATTTGGCCTCCTCCTGCCCAATGGTACACTTCTTGGGGTTAGCCGTAAACCCCGCTTCCCGAACAGAGTCCAGGACTGCTTGCACTTTTGGCAGATGTGAGGCCCAATCTGTGCTATGGACAATTATGTCATCCAGGTAAGCCGCAGCATACTTCCGATGGGGCCTCAGCATCTGGTCCATTTTCCGCTGGAATGTGGCCGGCGCATTCTGTAACCCGAACGGCATTCTTTTATATTGGAACGCCCCGTCTGGGGTTACAAATGCGGTTTTCTCTTTGGCCGACTTGGCCAGGGGGATTTGCCAATACCCTTTTGTGAGGTCAAGAGTCGTCATGTATCGGGCTGTTCCCAGCCGGTCGATCAACTCATCTATACGTGGCATGGGGTAGGTGTCAAATTTTGTAACTTTGTTCAACTGTCGAAAATCGTTACATAATCGCCAGCTCCCATCCGGTTTAGGCACCAACACAATGGGACTAGACCAATCACTTTGGGACTCCTCTATCACCCCTAAGTTCAGCATTTTCTGTACTTCCTCCCGTATTGCCTCCCGTCGGGCCTCTGGGATCCGATAGGGTTTTAACTTCACCCTTTCACCGGGCGGGGTAATGATGTCATGCTCTACCCCAGATGTTTGTCCCGGCAGCTCAGAGAATACCTCCTTGTTGCGAAGCACAAACTCCTTAACCTCCTGTTGTTGGGGTTGTGACAAGGTGGCTGCTATTCCAACCTCCGGAATCACGCAACCAGTTTGAGCTGGTGACCAAGTGTCTGCGACTAGGGACTCTCTATCCCTCCAGGCTTTCAACAGATTAACGTGATAGATCTGTTCGGGCTTTCGCCTTCCTGGTTGTCTGACCTTGTAATTCACTTTGCTCACTTTTTCCATTATCTCGTAGGGGCCTTGCCATTTGGCAAGGAATTTACTTTCAACCGTAGGGACAAGTACCAGTATCCTATCCCCCGGGGAAAAGGTACGGGTCTTGGCTCCACGGTTGTACACTCTCTGCTGTGCTAACTGCGCTTGGGCCAAATGTTCCTTCACGATGGGCATTACCTGTGCAATTCGGTCTTGCATCAGGGCGACATGCTCAATCACACTCCTGTGGGGAGAACTCTCACTTTCCCAAGTTTCCTTGGCAATATCCAACAGCCCTCTTGGGTGTCTCCCATACAGTAACTCAAAGGGGGAGAATCCCGTAGAGGATTGGGGCACCTCCCTAATAGCAAACATCAGATAAGGAAGTAGACAGTCCCAATCCTTTCCATCTCTATCCACCACTTTCTTCAACATTTGTTTTAGGGTTTTGTTGAACCTTTCAACCAGCCCATCGGTTTGGGGGTGATACACAGATGTACGTAATTGCGTCACTTTGAACAATTTACACAGCTCCTTCATAACCCGGGACATAAAGGGTGTACCTTGGTCCGTAAGCAGTTCTTTACAAATACCCACCCGGCTAAACACAAGAGATAGCTCTTTGGCTATGGTTTTGGCCGAGGTATTTCGGAGAGGGATCGCTTCTGGATAACGGGTGGCATAGTCCATTATAACTAATATGTACTGGTGCCCCCTAGCGGACTTGATTATAGGACCTACCAAATCCATGGCGATCCTCTCAAACGGGACCTCAATGATGGGTAGAGGGACCAGCGGGCTACGGAAATGTGGCATCGGGGCCGACCTCTGACACACAGGGCAGGAGGAACAATAATTTTCTATGTCCTTCATCACCCCCGGCCAATAGAATCTCTGTAATACCCTCTCTCGGGTTTTCTCTGTCCCCAGATGACCTCCAAGAATGTGCCCATGGGCCAACTCCAACACCAGCTTCCTGTAAGGTTTGGGCACCACAAGCTGCTCAACGGTTTCTTCTGCCCTTTTTGCCACCCGATACAGTAGGTCCTTCTCTACGCTGAAGTATGGGTAAGTGCAGGTATTATCTGGGTTCACTAACTCGCCATCTATTTTCACTACGTTTTCCCGTGCCTTTATTAGGGCGGGGTCTTTCAACTGTTCTGTGGCAAAGTTTTCCCTGTGAACCTCAAGATCAGAAAACTCCACAGACGGTAGGTTTTCGTCTGAGGAGGTGGGCTCCTCTCCAGTTTCTTGAGTCTCCCCTGCCAATACTGATAAGGGAAATTCCGGAGAGTCCTCACCACTCTCAGGGGAGTTCTGGCTATCACATTCCTGGTACATAGGGGCACCAGTGGGGGGCTCAGGATCATCCCACAGTTCCCAGAACTTCGAAAAATCCCTTCCCACAATGGCGTCATGCGGTAACTGAGATACTAAGCCCACTGGATGAGAGAGGGTACCTTTGGGGGTCTCGAAACACACTGTAGTCACTGGATACTCTCGGGTGTCCCCATGCACACAAATAACAGCTACCTTGCTATTCCCAGAGACCTCTGTTTTAACTAACTCAGCCTTTATCAGGGTCACAAGGCTACCTGAATCCAGCAATACCACAACATTTCTACCATTAACACACATTTTGCATAAATGTTTCTCAGTTCCTCGAATGGCAGTGCATGCGACTGTCGCACACAGCGACTGACGTCTGCCCGTCAGAAAGTCACACTGCATGGGTTCCTCCACAACCGGGCAATTGGCTGCAATATGTCCCGCTTGCCGGCAGCGGTAGCAAACGATCCTTCTTGCGGCCTCTTGAGCCGCTGATTTCCCAGGCTGTTCTCGCCAAACTTGGGGTAGAGCTCCCACCCTCTCACTCTCTCCACCCTCACCCCTTGGAATCCTCTTATCCGCCCCTGGGGATGGTCTGGTCTTAGGGTGGAAAGTCCGAGTGTCTCTGGAAGAGGCCGTCAGGTTCTCTGTAGCCAAGTATTTCTCCACACGATCCACAAGACCATCGGCCGTCTCTGGGTCTCCATGGCTTACCCACTTTTGGATGGCAGTAGGAAGAGCTCTCAAAAACCGATCCATTACAACACGTTCCACAATCTTTGGTGCGGACAAAGTCTCTGGCTGTAGCCACTTTCTGCTCAGGTGAATGAGATCATACATTTGAGACCTGGGGGGTTTTCCAAGCTGGAAAGTCCAGTTATGCACACGCTGAGCCCGGACAGCCTGGGTGACACCCAGCCTTGCCAATATTTCAGCTTTTAGCATCGCATAGTCTTTTGCTTGGTTAGGCTCTAGGTCATAGTAAGCTTTCTGCGATTCACCAGTTAACAGAGGAGCCACCAGTCCAGCCCACTGCTCCTCAGGCCACTTTTCTCTTTCAGCGGTCCTTTCAAATGTGGTCAAAAATACCTCTGGATCATCCTCTCCAGTCATTTTTGTCAATAAACGACTCACCCCAAAGGACGCGGTATTAGTGGGACGGCTTTCCTCACTGGTCTGCGGACGTTGCTGCATTGCTGCTTCCATCTGTTGTTGTAGTCTCTGCTCTTGCTTCTGTAACAGGTCTATGAAGCGGGCCTCAGATTGCTGCTGGGCTTGTTGCTGAGCCTCCAGACTCTGTTGCAAAGTTGCGTTTGTCTGCTGCTGGGCTGCAAGGCTCTGTTGATGAGCTTGCTGCTGGGCTGCAAGGCTCTGTTGATGAGCTTGCTGCTGGGCTGCGAAGTTCTGTTGTTGAGCTGCAAGGCTCTTTTGCAAACCTGCATTTGTCTGCTGTTGATTGGCATTTGCTAGAGCCAGCTGCTTCAGTATCTCCTCCATGCTGGCTTAAAAAAAAACTGCCACTGGTTCTCCACCAACTGTGAGGGGGCTTAGCTCGGCAGCGGGTGTGTGTGACCCCCGAGATGGGCTCCCCACACAAAAACAGGCCCAGCAAACGGTGGTTGTGGTTTTCAAAATCAAAAAGGTGCGGTTTATTTTCTATTTACAGTGACAAAACACAGCAAAGCAAAAGAAACATAAACAAAATAAATCCTGGTCAACTTGACCTCTGACTAAACATACAGGTTTCCTAACTAACAACTGGGATCAGCCTAGTGCTGTCCTAGTCCCTAAGTCCCTGGTTTTAAATGTCCAAGCAAATAGCCACACAGGCTTTGTCTCACCGCACAGGGGTTCACTCTCCCTAGACAGTCCACACAGGTCTGGTTCCAGGCATGAGCTAACATCTAATGAAGCTGGGAGTTCTTATAGAGGCCTAAATGAGCTGACAAGCTTCAGCTGGTCTCATCAACTCCCTGTCTGTACGACGCCCCACACTCTCCCTAGAGGTATGAGTCATCCATGAGCCCACTAGCCTTATACAACTCTCCACCTAGTTGTATAAGTCGGCGTAAAGCCTGAATCTGGGCGAAATATATCTACCCCCCTGGATGCAACCAGGTGACTTTACCTTCCTGCTGTCACAATCCCCAAAAGAAAGAATGTCCAAACATAAAATAAGGTTGCTGCATGTTACTGGCGGTACTTGGAAAATGGCACAAAACAGTCCTATTACATCGACAAAATCACTACACTACAGACAGTACATTGCCAATCACATATAGTGGACGGTCCGCAGCAGTCATATGTGAAAGCATGAGCAGCATTTTAGCAGACATCTTCCCTTAGACAGTCTTTGCCTTCAAGTCCCACTCCAATAGCTCTACCCAACCAGGCATGCTCCCTGCGGTTACTCTCCTGATCCCAGAGGGCTCATCAGGCATTAGGCATCCAGCTCACAACTCTCCATTAGTCATTCCAGGGACAGGATTACTGCAGTTGCTCCTACTGAACTCTATACACCTCTACTGTGACTTTTACCCTGAGCGGGGCATTGGCTACGCTGACTAAATACAGTGCCTTGCAAAAGTATTCACCCCCCTTGGCATTTTTTGTGTTTTGTTGCCTCACAACCTGGAATTAACATGGATTGTTTGAGGATTTGCATCATTTCATTTACAGAACATCCACACAACTTTGATTTATTTTTTATTTTTATTGTGAAGCAAACAACACATAGGACAAAATAACAGAAAAAGTCAATGTGCATAACTATTCACCCCCCTAAAGTGAATACTTTGTAGAGCCACCTTTTGCGGCTATCACAGCTCCAAGTCGCTTTGGATAAGTCTCTATGAGCTTGCCACACCTTACCACGGGGATTTTTGTCCGTTCCTCCTTGCAAAACTGCTCCAGCTCCTTCAAGTTGGATGGTTTGCGCTTGTGAACAGCAATATTTAAGTCTGACCACAGATTAACTAGGCCATTCCAACACATTTACATGTTTCCCCTTATACCACTCAAGTGTTGCTTTAGCAGTGTGTTTGGGGTCATCGTCCTGCTGGAAGGTGAACCTCCGTCCTAGCCTCAAATCACACACAGAGTGGTACAGGTTTTGCTCAAGAATATCCCTGTATTTTGCACCATCCATCTTTCCCTCAACACTGACCAGTTTCCCAGTCCCGACTGCTGAAAAACATCCCCACAGCATGATGCTGCCACCACCATGTTTCACAGTGGGGATGGTGTTCTTTGGGTGATGTGATGTGTTGGGTTTGAGCCAGACATAGCATTTTCTTTGGCCAAAAAGTAAAATTTTAGTCTCATGAGACCAGAGCACCTTCCTCCAAACTCAAAACGTGCCATTTTGTTTTTTTGCTGAAAGTAATGGCTTTCTTCTGGCCACTCTGCCATAAAGTCCAACTCTATGGAGTGTACGGCTTATTGTCATTCTATGTACAGATACTCCAGTCTCTGCTGTGGAACTCTGCAGCTCCTCCAGGGTTACATTAGGTCTCTGTGCTGCCTCTCTGATTAATGCCCTCCTTGCCCGGTCCATGAGTTTTGGTGTGCGGCCGCCTCTTGGCAGGTTTGCTGTTGTGCCATGTTCTTTCCATTTGGTTATGATAGACTTGATGGTGCTCCTAGGGATCATCAAAGAATTGGATATTTTTTTATAACCTAATCCTGACTTGTACTTCTCAACAACATTGTCCCTTAGTTGTTTGGAGAGTTCCTTGGTCTTCATGGCAGTGTTTGGTTAGTGGTGCCTCTTGCTTAGGTGTTGCAGCCTCTGGGGCCTTTCAAACAGGTGTGTATATGTAACGACAGATCATGTGACACTTAGATTGCACACAGGTGGACATCATTTCACTAATTATGTGACTTCTGAAGGTAATTGGTTGCACCAGAGCTTTTTATGGGCTTCATAACAAAGGGGGTGAATACATACGCACATGCCAATTATCATTTTTTTTTTCTGAAAAATTGTTTTATGTATATATTTTTCTAATTTTACTTCACCAACTTAGACTATTGTGTTCTGATCCATCACATATAATTCAGATTAAAAAAACATTGAACTTAAAGGCTGTAATGTAACAAAATAGGTAAAAAGCCAAGGGGGTGAATACTTTTGCAAAGCACTGTATGCATAGGGTACTTGGTTCCCATACCCCATCTGCCCTAAGGCTCCTCCCCACCTGGCTTATATACGGGCCCTGACTCACCCCTGACATGAAGGACTTCTCTAAAAGGGGAGCTATCACTTGCTTGTAACTTTTAGAGTATTTTATGTTCTTGAACTCAGGGAGGAGCAGGGCCGTAGAAGAAAATGCAGTGGCAAAGCAGGCTGGACTGCAGCTGGCAGGAATATTGGAACCCCGGAGAGGTTAGAAAGCATGATCTGAGGCAGGCAGTGGTCACCAACTGAGAAGGCAGACAGGAGGCAAGGCCGAGTCATGGATGGGAATCAGGCGGTGGTCTCATCAGAAAGTCTGCTGAATCACGGTCAGGAGGCCGGCCTGAGGTCACACTAGGAAATAATCAGAGTTGTGGACAGGAGAAAACCCGAGGTCACACCAGCAGGTCATCAGAATTTTGGACAGGAGGCACACAGAGCATACCAGCATACCAGGAAGACATCAGAAGTGTGGTAAGGAGGCAGACCAAGGTCACACTGGGAAGTTTGCAGAATCGTGGTCGGGAGGCAGAATCAGGTCACACTGATACGTCATCAGAATCATGGCCAGGAGTCAATCCTAGGTCTTCTCAGGAAGCCAGCAGAATAATGGTCAGGTGGCAGTTGGAAGTCACACCAAGAAGTCAGCGGTCAAGAGGCCAGCAAGAGGTCACACCGGGAAGTTATCAGAATTGTTATCAAGCAGCAGTTGGAGGTCTCACTGGGGGGCCACCAGAATCAAGGTGCAAGGTGATACCTGGAAGTCATCAGAATTGTAACCAGGAGGCAGGCAAAGGTCACACCTGGAAGTCCACAGAATTGTAGTCAGGTGGTAGGCTGAAGTCACACCAGGAAGTCAGCAGAAATGAATCATGGTAAGAACAGACAAATGATTAGGCAATCAGGATTAGGCTGGGTCTCAACAGGAGGGCAGAGCAGAGACAATTCCAGGGGCCGACCAAATCCACAAGGGGTAAACTGATGAGGGCAACAGATGCAGGTTTAGGTTTGCAGAGTACAACCGAAGACCAACTAGCAGCTTCTAAGCAAGCCGCTTGATGCATATGCAACCAGCTGGCAAAGACCCTTACCCTATACATTGGCACATGTGTACACCGTCTTCTGATGCCATCTTGACAACTATTTGAAGTCTCAGCGCAAAACTGCAGCAGGTTTGATCATTAATCTCAGTACTATTGTCTACACACAAAAGGAAATTCGCCAGTCAGAATTGTATTCAAAGGATAACCAGGAGCATAGTGGGCGCACGTGCGCCCGCTGTGTTGCTCCGTGAGCGTGCCCTATACCCCCTTCCCTATACCCTAAAAAAGAGATTAGCCACTTAATGTGGATGAAGGGGAAAGATAAACCAGTAATGCTATGCCCGACTTTTTTTTTATGTACACACGGCCGGACTTTTGACCGGGCAAATCTCTGTCGGAATTCCAGACGGAAAAATAGAGAACCTGCTCTCTATCTAAGTCCGTCGGAAATTTACACGGGAAAAGTCCAATGGGGCATACACACGGTCGGTATATCCGACAAAAATCTCCCATCAGACTTTTTTCATCGGAAATTCCGACCGTGTGTACGCGGCATTACACCTGTGGGACAGACTGTTGACCACGCATGGATTTAAATGCCTACACACCACATTAGCTCCGCTGTTTGGTAATCCCTCGTTTACCCCGGGTCTTCATCCCCATAATTTTGCATGGTGGACTAATAAGGGATTGCTACGAATAGCAGATTTCCGTGCCCATAAAGGTGTCTTGTCTAAACAAATTCTTCAGGAGAAGTATCATCTCCCCAATCCAGAACTGTATCGCTACACTCAGATAGCACACTTCTGAATTGACAACCTCCACCTCAATGGAATATCTATGCAGGACTTTCGACAAACACACTGGCCACACATCAAAAATTTACAGTATTTTGTCCTCTACCTCTGCAAAGTTATTCTATATGCAAAAATGGGAACAAGATTTAGAAACCGGTTTGCAAGCTAAAGAGTGGAGTAATCTGGTACAGTGTGCATCCAGATCTTACATTAATACCTCGTTGATAGAGGCAAATTATAAGGTTTTGTTGCGGTGGTACATGGTGCCAGTGAGGGTAGCGACCTATGTCCCGGGGGTTTCTCCGCAGTGCTTCAGAGGGTGCTGCATAGATGGCACCATGTTCCATATATGGTGGACATGCCCAAAAGTGCGGAGATTCTGGATACGCACGAATAACTTTATATACTCACTTACTCAAGTAAACCTCATTAACCACTTCAGCCCGGACCATTTGGCTGGTCGAAGACCAGGCCACTTTTTGCGATTCGGCACTGCAACGCTTTAACCGACAATTGCGCGGTCGTGCGACGTGGCTCCCAAACAAAATTGACGTCCCTTTTTCCTCACAAATAGAGCTTTCTTTTGGTGGTATTTGATCACCTCTGCGGTTTTTATTTTTTGCTCTATAAACAAAAATAGAGCGACAATTTTGAAAAAAATTCAATATTTTTTACTTTTTGTTATAATAAATATCCCCAAAAATATATAAAAAAACAGATTTTTTCCTCAGTTTAGGCCGATACGTATTCTTCTACATATTTTTGGTAAAAAAACAATAAGCGTTTATTGATTGGTTTGCGCAAAAGTTACCGTGTCTACAAAATAGGGGATAGTTTTATGGCATTTTTTTTTTTTTACTAGTAATGGCGGCGATCAGCGATTTTTATCGTGACTGCGACATTATGGCGGACACATCGGACACACCATTTTGGGACCATTGTCATTTTTACAGCGATCAGTGCTATAAAAATGCACCGATTACTGTAAATATGACACTGGCAGTGAAGGGGTTAACCTGTAGGGGGTGCTGAAGGGGTTAAGTGTGTCCTAGGGAGTGATTCTAACTGTTAGGGGGCGTGGCTACGAGTGACACGTCACTGATCGCTGCTCCCGCTGAGAGGGAGCATTCGATCAGTGACATGTCACTAGGAAGAAAGGGGAGATGTTGTGTTTACACTGACATCTCCCCGTTCTTCAGCTCCGTGACACGATCGTGGGACACCGGCGGACATCGAGTCTGCGGGTCCTGCGGACACGGTCACGGAGCTCGCGACAGGGTGGCGGCGCGCGTGCGACCACACGGCGGCAAATTAAAGGGGACGTACTTGTACGCCCATTTGCCCAGCCGTGCCATTCTGTCGACGTAAATGATCGTGCGGCGATCCTTAAGCGGTTAAATAGTGGAGGGGACATTGAGACATATGAGCAGACTTATAGCCTTCATACAGTATTTGTAGCAGCAAGAATATCCAAAGCGAGATCTTGGACATCCCCTACGGTCCCTTTCCACCTGCTGAAATCTAAGCTATCATGGATAATGGTAAATGAGCGCCTGTCGGCAATTTTGAACGATAAAATTGCTTTGTTTGACAAAACTTGGGACCCTTGGATTAAATATCTTTCGGATGCATTATGAGATGGGATTGGCTCTGGAGTGCTCTTCTTCGGGGCTAGAGTGCACCTCTTTTCACTCTGTAGCTCCTCCCTCCATCCCTTTCTCTCTTCTTTCTGTCTGAATAAGCCTCTCGATGGGACCTTGGGCCAATTGTGGTATTTGGGGCTACACAGGAGTTAAGTTTGAATGTTGCATCAAGCAAAAGGGAGAAGGGGGTTCACCCCTCTTAATGTTTCCCCTGTTATGTATTGAAATACATCTGTGAATTACCAAGAGCGAGAAGGGTTATTCCGGAATTAAGACTACATTGTGTATGCATCCCCCGCAAGTTTTGTGTATTTCTAGTGGGAACGAGCAGGGAGGGAACGGAATATTGTGTAATCTCATTGCTTAATGCTTCTTATATTTATAGTGGAAGCTTGGATTACGAGCATAATCCGTTCCAGGAGAATGTTTGTAATCCAAAGCACTGGCATATGAAAGCGAGTTTCCCCATAGAAGTCAATGGAAACGAAAATAATTAGTTCCACATTGACTTCTATGGCATGCAATACCGCATGTGGCCAGAGGTGGGGGGGGGCGCCGGAGAGACTCGGAAATACTCGAAGACCGATTGACTGCATTCGGAAAGGCTCGGAAACGCTCGGGAATGGAGTATTTCTGAGTGTTTCCGAGTATTTCCGAACGGCTCCAGCGCCCCCGCACCTCTGGCCAAATGCGGTACTGCACATCGCAGTGGCTTAAATCCTGCTCGTTTTGCGAGACAACACTCGCAAACCGATTTAAGATTTTTAAAAAGTAATTGCGCGCATTGCGAAACGCTCGTTATCCGCGTTACTCCCAATCCGAGGTTTCACTGTGCTATACATTGTTTCTGTATTGTTGTTTTTCTTTTTTCTCACATAAGTCTAATATGTAGGTGATGATATTTTACGTTTATTATCAACATATACTCTTCTGTGACGTAAACAAATAATATACTCTTTGTTACAACGGCAAATGCTGATTTTGTACTTTTTCAACAAAATTTTCTGAATAAAAATATTGAAAAGAAATTGCTTGTCAAAGAAAAGTAGAATGTTCTCTATGCTATGGAGAGGAGTTTGCACCAATGTAAAGTCAATGCAGTGGTGGCAAGTACCGTACATAGGAAATGAATACATCCTGAACACCTTTCCAAAGGAACCTACAGAAAATTTTTACAGGGTGTGTAATATAACTCAGGGGACCCATCCCACCTCCTCTATAAATATAATATATGAAGAGTCAGCACACCCACAGCATATACGATGCCAGAAGACAGAAATATATATAAAGCCATCAAGCAGCTCAGCTTTGTGCTCAGTGTATTATTCTATCTGTTGCCAAATCTGTATGGAACTTCTTTACTACCAATACAAATCTCTGTGTATATGGACAGTAATGCACATGGTCATTTCCTTTGTCATTTAAACCTCAGTATACCAGAATATTTACTACTTGCATTACTTTTTAATGAAAGAATGGGAAAGACACGTATACTGGGAGTGAAAGGCGCTGCGCACCCTGAAAAATACAAGAATGGGAAGTTCCCCCAAGGGGGTTTTTAAGCAGCGAAATTCCAAAAATAATTTACAATAATGTATTGTAGCGGGTATGTACTTTTTAAACTGGTGAAGACACCAGTGATGCATGGTTCCCTGCGGCCCAGCAGGTGGCGCTGTCACTTTGGGCTGGGGTTGAACCATCGCTGCAGTGCCGTACCCTTTGTGACCTCTCACAGCAGTTGTACGGCGGGGCGGGGAACCCGCCGTGCTTGCTGGGAGAGGGTATAAAGGGGGCGGATATCTTCGCCACGAGGTTCGAGTCCCGGGCACCTTCAGCCTGAGGGCTGTGGTTGTGGTCAGTGTCCAGGCGGCCTAGGTCTGGACACTTGGAGTTCGTGTTCCATCCCAGACACCTTCAGTCTGGGGTGAGGTACTCAGCCGGAGGCCTGGGGCCCAGTACCTTCTGCTGGGTCCCACGAGGGAGGGATCATCCTAGGGGGCCCCGGGAGTGGGGCACCCAAATCCAGAGGCGTAAGGGACCGGAGGAGGGACTCACTCGAAGACCTGGTGCAGCAGATTGCCAGTGCCCGGTGAACCTCTGGAGACCGCCCAGAGGGATATCTTTCCCGAACAGTAGCCAAGTTCAGAGAGGAAGTTCAGTCCACGTTCAATGACCGGTGGCAGCGGTCCAGCTATTTCAATCAGGTCAGTGGCAGATGCCTGCTATTAGACCTGTGGCAGGGGCCTCAACAGTTCATCCGGTCGGTGGCAGCGACCAAAACTCACGGTCAGTGGCAGAGACCGTACGCCAGGCCTATTCGCTAGCAAAGGAATAGGAGAGTTCAGTTGTGCCTGGGCCTACTCGTTCCCACACCCCCATGTTCGTCTGTTATTGGAAGTTCAACTGATTGTGTCCACCGTATTGTACGAGAAATAAAGGAGTGTTGGACTTTCGATTGGTGTGGGGCTCTATTATTGGCAGACACGTTTCCAGGGAACAACAAGGCTTCGTATGCAGTGGACAGACCCGGGAGGTAAATCAACTAACTTTGCTCAACCCTCTTATACACACACAAGGGGAGAGCTTGGCGTAGTGTTCCTGCACTCTCCTCTCCCAGGTACCCCTAGACACAAGCCATTCACAGAGGCAAGAGGGAGAGTGAGGTTCCGCTACAGTATGTTAAAATTTTATTGTGTATATACATTAAATACAGTCCTAACAATTGTATACTCCGGTAAAAACATGTATAAAATAACCACACAGAATTATAGACACAACATTGCTATACAGTTTCATATTTTGCATGCATCTGCATAGATTACTGACGCGTTTCGATCCCAAAGGATTTTCTTCAGAGGATGGGTGGTTTGCTGTGGGAAATACATGTATTTAATTTCAATTCTCTACATGGGTGTTAGCCCAATGGTAAAAAATATATGAAATAAGTGATTACCAGTTAACTGTGTGTTAGAACCATTGTTTCTAACCGGAGTTCCATTAATGGTATCTCAAAGGGATTCAGCAGCCTCCCGGCCATTCGACACCCAAAAGCAGGGCGCCACCAAGGCGTGTGCGACCTACAAGGAGTCATATTGGAGGAGGAAAGACCCTAAAGGAGACGCGCATGGACGGACAACCGGTACCTGTAATGAGACACCAAGGGCATCAATGTAGGATGCATGAGTATGCATCCATATACAGTACATTATGTGATTTCTGAGTATTATTAAGTGGACAGACTAGAGGTCCGCAATGATGTATCCTTTAATATATATTTGTATGTATAAATATACTTCTATAGTGGTATTTGGCCAGTAGCTATAATACTGATTCCAAACATATGCAATTTTTGTTCACACTGTAGCGCTATGCGATTTGTACTTGCCTACACTATGTGTCAACTTAATACAGTTTTGCACCATGTGCCATTCCATCAATGCATTTCGGGGTTTTCTTGTTGCCTCCTTGGCCCACGTCGCCATTTAGTGTGGGCGGCGCCTGCATGTGCTTCCTTCCGGCAAGGGGGGTGGGGGAGCATTGCGTTCCCATCATGCTCATCGGGCGGCGGATTTGCATTCCGCCCGCCCGACATGGGCGTTCCTTTCTTGCCGGCGGCGTCCCCGATCCCCTCTGAATGTCCTTGCCGTCCGCGCGTATGCGGGAAACCGTGCACGCGTGCGACGTCAGGACATCACGCTTTCGCGGCGGAGGAGACGGCAGTTGTCAGAGACCTTGAGTCCTTACGGAACGCCGAGAGAGCCATTCAAGGAGGACCGCCATTGCGGCGGGGATATCCTTGGAGGATGACGCATGGACGTAGGCGGGGCGCCTGCTGATCACATCAGGGCCTCCCTAATTAAGGGCAGTACTAATATAACTTGAGAGCTGTGTGTCTCGCATCCTGATCCCCAGCTCCTCCTATGTGGACGACTAGACTCAGCCTGGTAAATTTAAGTACACCAGCCTCACACAGGCAGGTTGTCAAATTCCTTCCAGGTCCATTCAAGCACTATGCTCTGGGTTTAATTAGCATTACCTCTGAACAACCCACAACTAATTACAGCTTTATCCGTGGTGTTAGTCGGTCTCTTTGGCACATACTATGAGCCTGGGACCCTCCAAGATCAATATAATCTATATAATTTCGTACACAACACTGTGTTTTGCACATGTTGTGCAACAATACATATCCAGTACATTTGAACTCAATGACCTTGACACACTCTTGTTCAATCTCACTATCACTTCCACCCTTTCTATCCCATCCACACACACATTTATTCCACACACAATCATTCCAACCAATTTTCACTTTTTACATGCATCACACCACACATACACTACACTACACATCACACTTCCATTATCATTTTTCACACCGTTCATACTTCATTTCACCTTTTTCACTTTTATTATTTTTATTTTTGTGGCATTTGTTTTTGTCCCCCAGCACCCCACTTAATTGCATATCATCTTCATTACTTTTCCCACAACCTTCATTCACCTTGCTTAGAATATGGCAAACATACCCTACCAGCCAAATACCACTATAGAAGTATATTTATACATACAAATATATGTAGCGGGTGGTTACATTTAGGGGAGGAATCTGAGTGATAAATGGCTCAGATGCAGCAATTGTTAGAGTTCATGGACCAATTTATGCCTGTGGAGGATGCAAGGGTGTTCAGTTCCCTGCGGCCTGTAGGTGGCGCTGTCGCCATAGGCCTGGGGTTGAACCATCATTGCGAGTCTGTACCCTTTTTGTCCTCTCGCAGCAGTAGTACAGCGGGCGGGGAACCTGCTGTGCATGCTGGGGGAGGGGATTAAAGGGGCAGACATCTTCCGCTCGAGGTCCACGCCCAGGCACCTTCAGCCTGGGTGTGCATGCTGGTGGTCCCTGGGCGCCCACAGCCCGGAGACGGAGCTGCGGTTCCACTCCAGACACCTCTCTGGAGGCCTGGGGCCCAGTACCTTCGACTGGGTCCCGCGAGGGATGGAGGATTCCTAGGGTGTCCTCCAATATTGGACACCCGAATCTCGGGCGAGGGGGACCAGAGAAGTGACCTTCCCGGAGATCCAGCGCAGCATTGGCTGGTGACGGCGGAGGCCTCTGGTGACCGTCCAGATGAATGACTCCCCTGACAGGGGCCGCATCTCAAGAAGGTAGTCCACGTTCTCATGGTCGGTGGCAGCGACCCAACTGAAACCCAGGTCGGTGGCAGAGACCTCAAATTCTATTTCACCCGGTCGGTGGCAGCGACCATCCTCACGGTCGGTGGCAGCGACCATGCGCCAAGCCTGTTTGCGCATACCGAAACAGGAGAGTAATAAGTTCATGTTTGTGCCTGGACCTCCCTCACCACCTTGTCTGTTCATTGTCTAACCAGTCTGCTCTCAAAGGACTATTTATTGCTCTAAAAGAATAAATAAGTGTTGGACTCTCTATGGTGTGGAACTTGGCTTTCTGGGAGTTAAAGGATCATCCTCAAAGGGAGCTTTGGCTCTGGACAGGGGCACAGACCCAAAGGTAATTGGGTATAGCTCACACCTCTACACACTGGAGGATGTGAGTTGGTGGTGCGTCACACTCTCCTCCCTGGTCCCCTAGACGAGAGCCATTGACATTGACAGAGAAGGAGGGAGTGAGAGGTGAGGTCGCTACACGTGGGGGCTCTGGGCCGGGATTTGTGTTCGTGTAACGGAGCCGAGGCCTTCAGGAGTTTGAACTTTGCTGCCCAGAGGAGTTCCGAAGAGATCGGCCATTTTTGGCCAACGCGTCACGAAAGGGGGTGTGACCGGATGTAGAGGAGCGAGGTGAGAGGCTGTAGCAGCACGGACCGCACACCCGCTCCCATGCCACACGCCGTTTGAATGGCTGTCTGATTCTCCCTGCATGGAGGAGGAGGGGGAGCCGTAAGGTGGAGAGAGACACCGGACATCGAGGTGCCGCAACACCGCAACGCAGCACTGTAATACAACAAGACAGCAGTAACATAGTTTATGCTGCGGTAGGAACGTAGATCCCTTACTGATAAAACCCTGACAGATTGACTCGCTCCCGGCGCTATTTGTCCTCACGGAGGAGCGGAAGGCAGGGGGCTGTGGCGGAGGGAGAGTGCATAATCCCGTCTCCCTTGCTGGTTCTATTGGTCCATTTTACTTTTGTTTTTTGGCCGTTTTGCTGGCTCTTTCTATCAGCTGGAGCCAAAGCCGCGCAGGCATTGGGGATATTGGGACACTGAAAGAAGCACCGTGAATAAGTTCATGGACTCATTGCAACCCTGTACCCAGAGATACTCTGTACACCAGTCGGTTCCAGAGCTATTGCAGGGACCTGTGATACTGTGATAGTGAAACAAAAACAAGTGCTGTGACTATCCCTTAGATGTACTATAGCCCTGCGTAGGAAAGACTGTTATACTTGCTAAACTTACTTGGAAGCCGCTCTGGTTTAGTCTGGAACAGAGCACCTGATCTGGAAACTATGGAAAGGCGAAAGCCGTATAACCCCGCAGCCCCATAGCCCCTACAGCCCTAATAAACAACTAGCGGACAATGCCGGGCATCTTTTCGGTAATGACAAGGGGGAAAAGGGGAGAGGAGGCCGCCTCTCAGGAGGGAGCCAGTGCAGGCGTTGGGGAACAGATGCATACACAGTAACAGACACAATTACAGACACAAGCAACACAAGGAACCAAGGCGAGTCAGGCCGCGGCGGTGGCTGCAGCGGCCAAACTGGAAAAGTTTGCACACACGGCAGGCCATACAACGGGCCAGACACCCAAGAAAGTACAGGGGGGTCAGCAGTCTACTACCCAGAGGAGAAGCCAGGGAAAGGCACCAGCAATGGAGACATCAGCAACTGCTGTCAGCAATACGGGGACCAAGAAAAAAACACAGAAAGAAAATGCAGAGCCGATTACAGAACGGGCGAAAGAGGACGAACCATCTATGAGAGAGATTCTCCAAGCAGTCAACAACTGTAAGTCTTCATTACTTGAAATATTTGATCAACTAAAAGATATAAAAGAGGACATGACAGTGCTTAAGCAAGATGTGCAGGGGATTGGGGAACGGACATCTGCTTTAGAGGGAAGACTTAGTCGGGTTGAAGATGATGTTGATCCGTTGAAAAACTAGATAAAAGTAATGCAGGAACAGCTGAACATGTGTATCCATAAGATGGACGACATGGAGAATAGACTACGCAGGGAAAATATTAGGGTACTAGGTCTCCCCGAAAAAAGTGAAGGTAACAATCCCACAGAATTTATGGAAGACTGGCTTGGAGAAATGTTTGGTAAAGATTGCCTATCAAAATTGTTTGCAATTGAACGAGCCCACAGAGTCCCACTTAGGAACCCTGCCCCTGGAGGCCAGCCCAGGCCCCTCCTCATTAAACTGCTCCATTTTAGGGATAAGATTACAATTCTTCAAAAGGCAAGAGAAATGAGGGAGATACAATATAAGGGTGTGAGAATGTGAATTTATCCAGACTTTTCCCTGGAACTACAGAGGCAAAGGGCAAAATTTGCGGACTGCAAACGTAGGCTGCAACATAATAAACTCAAATACGCAATGTTCTATCCAGCGCGTCTACGGATAACGGATAATGGGGAACATATTTTCTTTAACACACCTGCAGAAGTGACACTATGGTTGGATGGGAGGGATGGGAGGGAACGGGGTAGGGGGTAAGAGGGAAAATGATAAAAAGAGAAAACAAAGGACAATGTTTTGGCTCCTCTTACCACTCACCACCATATTCGTTTCCCCCCCCCCTTTTTTTTTTTTTTTTAGACGGCCAGGACACGGGGGAGTGGGTGGCGGGGGAAGTGCTGTAATATGGTCAACCTGAATGTGTATTTGTTTTGTTTCTTTTTTGTTTAGTTGACAGAATAATATGAGTGAAGGGGAAAAGAAAGCATATAAATGTAAATGGTTGAAACTGATAATATGGGTAAACACAGTGAAATATAAAATAGCACTAAGCACCTTAAAGGGCAGACACGGTCACTTTAGAAGCCCTCAATATGGGCCCAAAGGAGGGCAGGGAAGGGGGGGAGGGAGGGGAGAGGGAGGAAGGGAGGGACGAAGGTGTGAGTGGGGAGTATGAATGGGTGAATTCACTAAATATAAAATATAATTTCTTGAAGGGAAATAAAAATATGAAAATTAAAAGGAAAACACGTTTGAGGCACAGAATCACAATATGGGAAATACACTGATAAGTTCGAATAATGGCTAATAAACAGGATAAAGGGGTACTTCTAAACCAGAGTAGGAGAATTAAGGTATGTTCCTGGAACGTCCGAGGGGTAAGGGATCCAGCCAAAAGAAGGACAATCTATTCGATGGCAGAGATGGATAATATTGGGATACTCTCTGCAGGAGACGCACCTAGAAAAGGAAACTATTAATACATTAAAACATAGAAAATATCAAGTGCAATATCATGCCACTCACACCTCGTACTCAAGGGGAGTGAGCGTGTTGATTAACTCTGGAATTGTGTTCTCCTGCAGGCAGAGTAAGGTGGACGAAAAAGGGCGGTTTATATTCCTTCTCTGTCAGATAGAGACGAGCGAATACGTGCTGGCCAGCATCTACATTCCCCCACCGTTTAGCACCGAAATCTTGGAAGAGTTGATGAAGTTTACTATAGACAAGGAAGGGGTGCCGGTCATAGTGACGGGAGATTTTAACATGACCATGAATAAAAAGGTGGATAGTTTCCCACCCGGGGTCTCCTCCAGCGGCATGCCTGGCAGCCCCCTCCTCCATTTTTGTTGAGAGACCGGGCTGGTGGACGTGTGAAGGGAGAGACACCCAGATGAAAAGCAGTTTTCTTGTCACTCGAAGACACACACACTATCCAGGATTGACTTGGTGCTTTGTAGTGAGGGGGCTCTGAGTGTGATAGGGGAGGTGAAATATGAACCGAGAAGTATATCGGATCATGCACCAGTAACTTTTGAAATAAATATAAGCAGGTATTTTAACAAGGGGGATTGGAAGATAAACCCATACTGGTTGGAGGTAATTAAAGAGGTGGGGGGAATTTGTGCCAGTTTGGAGGAATTTATATTGTTAAACGAAGGAACAGCACCGAAAGGAGTTGTCTGGGATACCCTGAAAGCCTTCCTCCGGGGAGCCCTAATACAAAAAATGTCATATGTTAAAAAGCAAACACGAGCTAAGGAGGTTACAGCAAGGGAAAAGGTGAGAGAGGCTGAAGTAAAATATGTAGAAAGTCCAACCATAGAGAAACATAAAGAATGGATGGAAAGCCAGGAGGAGTATAAAGCTCTACTATTTAAAAAAGCAGAAAATAAAATGCTATTTCAAAAACAGACCTTGTTTGGGGAGGGGGGAGGGAGAGAGAGTGGGGAGAATACTGTCCCTAATTGCTAGAGCAAATGTCCCCTCCTCTGTTATTTCGGCTATATATGATAAGGAAGGGGTGATTAGGAGGGGCACCATGGAAATAATAGGAGGTCTTCAAAAATTATTACCAAAATTTATATAGCAGTATACCATCAGAAAATGTAGAAAGAGAGATGGGAAGTTTTTTTGAAGGGTTACAGATCCCCCAACTATCAGTGGAGGACAGGGAGGGATTGGAGGCACCATTGACGCTGGAAGAGTTACAAAAGGCAACAGCAGATATGGCGAACAAGAAGGCCCCTGGACCTGATGGTTTGCCAATAGAAATATATAAGACCTACAGTAAGGTGCTGCTTCCAAAACTCCTGGAAGTATTTAATGGGGAAGGGAAGCTGCCACTGTCTATGACAGAGGCAACTATAATAGTACTCCCAAAGGAGGGGAAAAATCAGGCGGATGCAGCATAATACAGGCCAATATCTCTCTTGTGTTCGGACGTGAAGATATTGGTCAAAGTATTGGCAACACGGCTTAACAGAATAGTGGCGAAACTGGTACACCCGGACCAGACTGGATTTATTCCAGACAGATCCACAAGTACTACTGTAATATAAGAAGAACATACCTAAATATTCAATTGCCAACAGAAAAAGGAGAGACAAGTGAAATTTTGTCTTTAGATGCAGCCAAGGCGTTTGATAGCCTTGAGTGGCACTTCTTGTGGAGGGTATTGGCAGAGTTTCAGTTTGGCCCAAAGTTCACCAAATGGGTTAAGATAATGTATGAGGGTCCAAGGGCCAAAGTAAGAGTGAATGGTGAGTGCTCAGAGTGGTTCCAGTTGACGAGGGGGACAAGGCAGGGGTGCCCATTGTCGCCCCTGCTTTTCGCTCTCGCAATGGAGCCCTTGGCCATCTCAATAAGGGCATCCCCAGAAGTACAGGGATTTAAGAGGAAGTGTGGGGAAGAAAAAGTCGCCATGTATGCAGACGATGTTTTGCTTTTTTTGGGGGACACGCAGTCCTCGCTGGATGCGGCAATGAGGATAGTCAGAGATTATGGCAAATTTTCAGGGCTGAGGATTAATTGGGAAAAATCTGCACTTTTACCGATAGACCCAATATCACAGCAGATAACCCAAGTTAAAGTTGGAAGTCAGATGAGGTATTTGGGAATAAATGTAACAAGAGATCCAGGACAATATATAGCCGGAAATTTAGTGCCATTGATGACAAAACTAAAACAGAAGTGCCGCGTTTGGAAGAGGCTCCCACTTTCAGTAGCTGGACGGTGTAACCTGGTCAAAATGGTGTGGATGCCTCAGATCCTGTACGTTTTACATAACTCCCCAGTGTGGATTCCAAAGTACTGGTTTAAAAAACTAGACAGCGTATTCAGGGAGCTAATATGGAAAAATGGAGCGGCAAGAATCCGCCTCCGAACCTTGCAGCAAACCAGAGAGAAGGGGGGTTTGGCATTGCCTAACCCGAGACACTACTTCTTAGCTGCCCAAATGCAGCATATGAGTGGATGTAATCTACCGGCGGGCAGGAAGTCTGGGAAAAATCTACTACTGAATCATACAAGCCATGATACAGAGGTGGAGGCAGTGGAGGCGGATTCTTTTTGCTCCAGGAGCCCCACTGGAAAACTGATGGTAAAAAGTTGGGAAACAGTAAAGGGGATACTGGGGTATAGTGGATTCTCTGAATTTTCCCCTATCTGGGATAATAGTAACTTAAAAGAGCTTAAAATTATGGGAAAAATTGAGGAATGGGATATATGTGATGTACACCTTCTGATACAGCTTTTTAAGGAGGGGAGAATAAAAACATTCCAGGAGATAAGGGAGGAGTACTCAATTCCCAATAAATCATTCTACAGATATTTGCAGGTCAGGCATGCCTTGAACTCGCAATTTGGGCAGAAGACACCAGTATGGAACGAAATGCCCCAGCTCCGTAGATTAGTAAATGCGGATACATCTCATGCCGCGTACACACGACCGTTATTCATGTCATGGAAAAAACAATGTTTTTCTCGACGTGATTTTTCGTGTTTCCTCTCGAGCCTGCCTTTCATACACACGTTCATTTAAAAAAACGCTTGAGCAAACCGCGGTGACGTACAACACGTACGACGGCACTATAAAAGGGAAGCTCCATTTGAATGGTGCCACCCTTTGGGACGCTTTTGCTGATTCTCGTGTTAATAAAGTTTGGTGAGAGACGATTGGCGCTTTTCAGTCTTCGTGCTTTACAGTCCGTTACAGCGTGACGAATGTGCTATCTCCATTACGAACGCTAGTTTTACCAGAACGAGCGCTCTCGTCTCATGCTTGATTCTGAGCATGCGCGTTTTTTTTCCCCCTTGTAAAAGCATACACACGACTGTTTTTCACAACGTTAAAAAAAACGACGTGAAAAACGACGAGAAAAAATAGAGCAGGTTCTAATTTTTTTCGTCCATTTTTCTCGTCGAGAAAATTGGTCTGGAGCCTACACCCGACCGTTTTTCACGACCATTTTTAAAAATTGCATTTTTCTCGTCATGAAAAACGGTCGTGTGTACGCGGCATAAAGGGACAATCTCAGAGATGTATAAGTGTATAAGTGAGGTGGACCAGGAAAAGAGACCTGATACTAAGAATAAAGGGATTTGGGAAAGAGATGTGGGTCCAATAACACAGGAACAGTGGAAGAAGATATTGGAAGCAGGCCCTAGAGTCTCACTCTCCCCCTCTCAAATGGTCTCTCAGTTATATTTAATACATAGAGTATATTACACACCTCAAAGAATGTTACAGTTTGGTAGGAGACAAGATGCGAAGTGCCAGAGATGTGGAAATGAGGAAGGAGATTTGATACATATGGTTTGGAGGTGTCCTAAGCTGTACTGGTATTGGAAAGAAATAATAGATGGAATAAATTTTGTATTCGGGACATCTTTACAGCCAGAGGCCAGGCTATGTGTGCTAGGCCTGATGGAAGAAAGGGGAATACCAGGAGATACGCAAACGGCAATATTAAGATGCTTGTTCCAAAGTAGGAAACTTATAGCGCAAAGGTGGCAAGCAAAAGACCCCCCAACAGGAACAGAATGGAGGAAGGTAATAGACAACACTATTAGGAAAGAAGAATTTATATATAATGTAGCGGGTATTTGAATTTGTAAGGACTTGGGTGGTGTGAAGTTCCCTGGGGTCTCTGGGTGGCGCTGTTGCCTTGGGCCCGAGCTGAACATGCACGCGAACCGTGCCTTTTTGTCCTCCCCTGGAGCTGGTACAGCGGGGCGGGGAACCCGCTGTGATGCAAAGGGAGAGGTCATAAAAGAGGCGGAGGCCCTGTTTTTGGGGAGAGAGTCGGAGGACGTGGCCGCGCCCAGGCACCTTCAGCTTGGGTGCTGGCGTTCCGGTGTTCCAGGCCTAGGCGCCCTTGGCCTAGCTGGAGTGGAGATGGAGTCCATCTCCGGCACCTTTAGCCTGGGGTGAGGTACTATGGCGGATGCCTGGGGCTCAGTACCTTCGACTGAGTTCCGCGAGGGTGGAGGAATTCAAGGGGGCCCTAATGCCTTGGGTGCCCTTGTCTGAGTTCGTGAGGACTGGTGCGCGGTAACTTCTCCGGAGAGTCTGGCGCAGCATCGCTGGTGACGGAGAGGCCTCCATTTCTCCCTTGGACGGATTTCTTCCTCTGACAGGGGCAAAGTGAGTGAAGGTAATTCACGTTCTATATCACCTAGTCAGTGGCAGTGACTATTCACCACTGGTGACAGCACAGTGGGCAGCAGCAGAAGGGAAACGATTGTGCCTCGATCTGTTTCCCCATTATTCAAAAGGAGAAAGATAGTTTTATTCTTCTTGCCAAGCAATAAAACAGAGTTGTACCTATTCACTGTGTGGAACTTGGGTTACTAAGCAAAGGGGTCAGGGACAAAGGACTGGACTTGACTCTCTAGGACACCTACACAAAGGCCCAATCTTCTGGCCTTCACCTCCTAGTAAGAGGAGGACACGGGCCGTGGTGTGTTTCATCTCTCTCTCCCAGGTACCCCTAGACAACAGCCATACAACCGATAAAGCAAGGGAGAGAGGTGAGGGCGCTACAATAATAAGAGGGGAAATAGAAAGAAATTAATGAAGATATGGAAACAATGGATAGAGGTGGAGGTATGGTAGAGAGGGGGGGGGGTGGGAATATGAGGATGAGAGGGAGGAATGAAAGGGAGGGGAGAGGAAGTGTAATGGGTGGGGTGGGGAAAGGGAGAATGGGTTTATTCCTCTATTGCATGTGGTAAATGATATTTACAATATTGTATATGGAAAGAAAGTAATATATGTATAAGAATGTTTATATAAAAGAAATAAAGAATATCTGATTTAAAAAAAAATTACAGCTTTATCAGTGGTGTTGGTCGGTCTGTTTGGCACATACTATGAGCCTGGGACCCTCCAAGATCAATATAATCCACTGTTTCTCAACTCCAGTCCTCAAGGCGCCCCAACAGGTCATGTTTTCAAGCTTCCCATTATTTTGCACAGGTGAGTTGATCAGTTTCACTGCCTTAGTAATTACCACAGCCGTTTCATCTGAGGGAAATCCTGAAAACATGACCTGTTGGGGCGCCTTGAGGACTGGAGTTGAGAAACACTGAAAATCTATATAATTTCGTACACAACACTGTGTTTTGCACATGTTGTGCAACAATACATATCCAGTACATTTGAACTCAATGACCTTGACACACTCTTGTTCAATCTCACTATCACTTCCACCCTTTCTATCCCATCCACACACACATTTATTCCACACACAATCATTCCAACCAATTTTCACTTTTTACATGCATCACACCACACCATTTTTTCACATACACTACACATCACACTTCCATTATCATTTTTCACACCGTTCATACTTCATTTCACCTTTTTCACTTTTATTATTTTTATTTTTGTGGCATTTGTTTTTGTCCCCCACCACCCCACTTAATTGCATATCACCTTCATTACTTTTCCCACAACCTTCATTCACCTTGCTTAGAATATGGCAAACATACCCTACCAGCCAAATACCACTATAGAAGTATATTTATACATACAAATATATGTAGCGGGTGGTTACATTTAGGGGAGGAATCTGAGTGATAAATGGCTCAGATGCAGCAATTGTTAGGGTTCATGGACCAATTTATGCCAGTGGAGGATGCAAGGGTGTCCAGTTCCCTGCGGCCTATAGGTGGCGCTGTCGCCATAGGCCGGGGTTGAACCACCATTGCAAGTCTGTACCCTTTTTGTCCTCTCGCAGCAGTAGTACAGCGGGCGGGGAACCTGCTGTGCATGCTGGGAGAGGGGATAAAAGGGGCAGACATCTTCCGCTCGAGGTCCACGCCCAGGCACCTTCAGCCTGGGTGTGCGTGCTGGTGGTCTCCAGGCGCCCTCAGCCCAGAGACGGAGCTGCGATTCCACCCCAGACACCTTTGGTCTGGGGTGAGGTACTCTCTGGAGGCCTGGGGCCCAGTACCTTTGACTGGGTCCCGCGAGGGATGGAGGATTCCTAGGGTGTCCTCCGGTATTGGACACCCGAATCTCGAGCGAGGGGGGCCAGAGAAGTGACCTTCCCGGAGATCCAGCGCAGCATTGGCTGGTGACGGCGGAGGCCTCTGGTGACCGTCCAGATGGATGACTCCCCTGACAGGGGCCGCATCTCAAGAAGGTAGTCCACGTTCTCATGGTCGGTGGCAGCGACCCAACTGAAACCCAGGTCGGTGGCAGAGACCTCAAATTCTATTTCACCCGGTCGGTGGCAGCGACCACCCTCACGGTCGGTGGCAGCGACCGTGCGCCAAGCCTGTTTGCGCACACCGAAACAGGAGAGTAATAAGTTCATGTTTGTGCCTGGACCTTCCTCTTCACCTTGTCTGTTCATTGTCTAACCAGTCTGCTCTCAAAGGACTATTTATTGCTCTAAAAGAATAAATAAGTTTTGGACTTTCTATGGTGTGGAACTTGGCTTTCTGGGAGTCAAAGGATCATCCTCAAGGGGAGCTTTGGCTCTGGACAGGGGCACAGACCCGAAGGTAATTGGGTATAGCTCACACCTCTACACACTAGAGGGTACGAGCTGGTGGTGCGTCACACTCTCCTCCCTGGTCCCCTAGATGAGAGCCATTGACATTGACAGAGAAGGAGGGAGTGAGAGGTGAGGTCGCTATATATATATTGAAGGATACATCATTGCGGACCTCTAGTCTGTCCACTTAATACTCAGAAATCACATAATGCATATGGATGCATACTCATGCATCTTACATTGATGCCCTTGGTGTCTCATTACAGGTACCGGTTGTCCGTCCATGCGCGCCTCCTTTAGGGTCTTTCCTCCTCCAATATGACTCCTTGTAGGTCGCACACGCCTTGGTGGCGCCCTGCTTTTGGGTGTCGAATGGCTGGGAGGCTGCTGAATCCCTTTGAGATACCATTAATGGAACTCCGGTTAGAAACAATGGTTCTAACACACAGTTGACTGGTAATCACTTATTTTATATATTTTTTACCATTGGGCTAACACCCATGTAGAGAATTGAAATTCAATACATATGTAGCGGCCTCACCCCATCTCCTTTTGCTAGGGGTATGTCACATGACAGGGTGAGATGCGCTACGGCCCATGTCCTCCCCATAGCTGTGGGTGAGGTGAAGGCCAGTATCAGTACATTCCTCGGGCCAATGTGTGTTAGTTATGAAGCTCAGTCCTGCTATGCTGAAACCTCCCTTGCTCCCATTAACCAGAGTCCATACACCGATGCAGGGTCCAACACTTGTTTATTATACTTCCACAACAAACAGTCCTTTCACAGCCGACTGGTTGCGACCCATAACATAACGCAAACGGTGGGATGAGCAGGTCGAGGCACTATCCTGATTTCAATCTAAACCCCTGTGGTTTCACCAGGGGTTATAGCAACTTTGCTTAGCACAGAACATAGAACTTGTGAGTCTCTACTAGCAACTCCATAGAACACAGATGGGAGTACCTTCGCTGCGTTGCGGCCCCTATCAGGGGAAGATGTCCCTCTAAAGGGAGTTACCGGAGGCCCATCCGTCACCGGGTTGATGCTGCTCCGGAATCTCTGGACGGGTGACCTCCCCGGCCTCCTCACCTCAGATGCGGGTCCCCTCGCAAGGCGGCACCCTTGGATCACTTCGCCCTCGCGGGACCCAGTCGAAGTTACTGGGCCCCAGGCCTACGATATAGTACCTCACCCCAGGCTGAAGGTGCCTGGGATGGACCCCAACTTCATTCCGGTCAGGCCTAGGGCGCCTGGGCCAGAACCTTGAACCGCCTGCACCCAGGCCTAAGGTGCCTGGGTGCGTGAAGAGAAAATCCTCCAAGACCTCGTGGCGAGGGCGTCTCCCCCTTTTATCTCCTCCCTTCAACACCACGGCGGGTTCCCCGCCCCAGCCGTACCATCTCCGGAAAGGGACAAAAAGGGTAGCACTGCGGCAGTGATTCTACCTTGAGCCTGTAGGTACCCCGCCACCCACAGGCCAAGGAGAATAATACACCACCCAATCCTCCACGAATTACAAAAGGGGTCCAGAACCTTTCACAATTACACACCTGGGTCACACTACCCCCAGGTGTACCCCAACTAAATTTAAAGACCCCGCTACACATATATTTCCCACAGCAAACCACCCACCTCTGAAGAAGATCCATTGGGATCGAAATGCATCAGGATTCTATGCAGATGCATGCGAAATGTGAAACTGTATAGCAATGTTGTGTCTATAATTCTGTGTGGTTATTTTATACATGTTTTTACCGGAGTATACAATTGTTAGGACTGTATTTAATGTATATACACAATACATTTTTAACATACATTATTGTAAATTATTTTTGGAATTTCGCTGCTTAAAAACCCCCTTGGGGGAACTTCCCATTCGCATTACTTTAATGACCTCTGCACACTCATTACTTACTACTAACGTCTGAATGCTGCGCTACTTACTACTGACCCCTGCACAGGGGCGTACCTAGAGCATTTGGCACCCGGGGCGGATCCTATATCTGGCACCCCCCACGGTAAAATGTAAAAACACCCCACTGTGCCCCCTGCATCCTTCAAAATCTTTGTCACTACTGTGTACCCGCTCTCCACAACTGCACCTCTGGACCCCTTTACATTACACAGCACCCTGCATCACTGGACCCCTTTACATTACACAGCACCCTGCATCACTGGCCCCCTTTACATTATACAGCACCCTGTATCACTGGCCCCCTTTACATTACACAGCACCCTGCATCACTGGACCCCTTTACATTACACAGCACCCTGCATCACTGGCCCCATTTACATTACACAGCACCTTGCATCACTGGACCCCTTTACATTACACAGCACCCTGCATCACTGGACCCCTTTACATTACACAGCACCCTGCATCACTGGACCCCTTTACATTACACAGCACCCTGCATCGCTGGACCCCTTTACATTACACAGCACCCTGCATCACTGGACCCCTTTACATTACACAGCACCCTGCACCCCTTTACATTACACAGCACCCTGCATCACTGGACCCCCTTACATTACACAGCACCCTGCATCACTGGACCCCCTTACATTACACAACAGCCTGCATCACTGAACCCCCTTACATTACACAGCACCCTGCACCTCTGGACCCCTTTACATTACACAGCACCCTGCATCACTGGACCCCCTTACATTACACAGCACCCTGCATCACTGGACCCCTTTACATTACACAGCACCATGCATCACTGGAACCCTTTACATTACACAGCACCCTACACCCCTGGACCCCTTTACATTACACAGCACCTTGCACCTAAGGTCCTCTTTACATTACACAGCCCTTGTACCTCTGGACCCCTTTACATTACATAGCACCCTGCATCTCAGCACCACTTTACAATACACAGAACCCCGCACCTCTGGACCCCTTTACATTACACAGCACCCTGCATCACTGGACCCCTTCACATTACACAGCACCCTGCACCACTGGACCCCTTTACATTACACAGCATCACTGGACCCCTTTACATTATATAGCACCCTGCACCACTGGACCCCTTACATTACATAGCACCCTGCATCTCTGGACCCCTTTACATTACACAGCACCCTGCCCCTCTTTACATTACACAGCACCATGCACCACTGGACCCCTTTACATTACACAGCACCCTGCACCACTGGACCCCTTTACATTACACTGTACCTCTGGACCCTTTTACATTACACTGCACCATGCACCTCTGGACCCCTTTACATTACACAGCCCTTGTACCTCTGGACCCCTTTACATTACACTGCACCCCTTTACATTACACAGCCCTCCACCGTTCTAGATGTCTGTATGTTACACAGACACCCCTTTAACAGTTCTGGACTCCCTGTATGTTACACAGACCTCCCCTACAGTGCAGACCGCTCCCCCTACAGTTCAGACCCCTTCTACAGTGCAGACCCCCCTACAATACAGACCCCCCTACCATACAGACCACCCCCTAGAATACAGAGCAGACCCCTCCTACAACAGTGCAGACACCCCCTACCATACAGACCACCCCTACAATACAGAGCAAACCCCCCCTACAATACAGAGCAGACCCCCCCTACAACAATGCAGACACCCCCCTACCAGACCCCCCCTACAATACAGACCACACCCTACAATACAGAGCAGACCCCCCTACAACAGTGCAGACACCCCCCTACCATACAGACCCCCCTATAATACAGACCACCCCCTACAATACAGAGCAGACCCCCCTTCACAACAGTACAGACACCCCCTACCATACAGACCCCCCTACAATACAGACCACCCCCTACAATACAGACCACCCCCTACAATACAGAGCAGACCCCCCTACAACAGTGCAGACACCCCCTACCATACAGACCCCCCTATAATACAGACCACCCCCTACAATACAGAGCAGACCCCCCCTACAACAGTACAGACACCCACCTACCATACATACCCCCTACAATACAGACCACCCCCCACAACAGTGCAGACACCCCCTCTACCATACAGACCCCCCTACAATACAGACCACCCCCTACAACAGTGCAGACACCCCCCTACCATACGCACCCCCTACAATACAGACCACCCCCTACAATACAGAGCAGACCCCCCTCTACCATACAGACCCCCCTACAATACAGAGCAGACCCCCTCCCCCCTACAAAAGTGCAGACACCCCGCCTACCATACAGACCCCCCTACATTACAGACCACCCCCTACAACAATGCAGACACCCCCCTACCATACAGACCCCCCTACAATACAGAGCAGACCCCCCTACAACAGTGCAGACACCCCCCTACCATACAGACCCCCCTACAACAGTGAAGACCACCCCCTATAATACAGAGCAGACACCCCCCACCCACCCGTAATGCACCTGGCTCGGCTCAGATGATCAGCGTGTGCTGCACACAGTCACACAGCACTTGTAGACTACACAGTGACGGAGGAGGGGGAGGCGGCTTCACACTCTCTCTCTGCTCGGCTGTGTGAGACAGTCACAGCCGAGACTTTTCAGAGCCGCGGCGCGGCCACGAGAGAAGGGGATCTTTGCGCCCGGGTCCTGGGTCCCCCCCCCCCGCAAAGCCAGGCTCCCTGCTGTGTGTGTTACCTACCACTGCCTCCCTATCATGCGCGCGTCATGCCGCCCGCTGTCTCCGCTTCCGCTAAGTCCTCTTTAGTCGCGGGGGGGGTGCCGGCCTGACACCCCCCAGTGTGTGGCACCTGGTGCGGCCCGCCCCCCCACCCCCTACTTAGTATGCCACTGCCCCTGCACTCTGCTTTACTTACTACGGACCTCTGAATGCTGCGTTGTTTACTACTGACCCCTGCATTGTGCATTACTACTGGCCCCTGAACTCTTCTTTACTTACCACTGACCCCTGCACTCTGCGTTACTTACCACTGACCCCTGCACTCTGCAGTACTTACCACTGACCCCTGCACTCTGCAGTACTTACCACTGACTCCTGCACTCTGCAGTACTTACCACTGACTCCTGCACTCTGCAGTACTTACCACTGACTCCTGCACTCTGCGTTACTTACCACTGACCCCTGCACTCTGCGTTACTTACCACTGACCCCTGCACTCTGCGTTACTTACCACTGACCCCTGCATTCTATGTTACTTACCACTGACCCCTGAACTCTGCGCTACTTACCACTGACCCCAGACCCCTGCAGTCTGCGTTACTTACCACTGACCCCCGAACTCTGCATTACTTATTACTGACCCCCGCACTCTGCGTTACTAACACTGAGCCCCGCACTCTGCGGTACTAACACTGACCCCGCACTCTGCGTTACTAACACTGACCCCTGCACTCTGCGTTACTAACACTGACCCCTGCACTCTGCGTTACTAACACTGACCCCTGCACTCTGCGTTACTAACACTGACCCCTGCACTCTGCGTTACTAACACTGACCCCTGCACTCTGCGTTACTAACACTGACCCCTGCACTCTGCGTTACTAACACTGACCCCTGCACTCTGCGTTACTAACACTGACCCCTGCACTCTGCGTTACTTACCACTGACCCCTGAACTCTGCGTTACTTACCACTGACCCCTGCAATCTGCGTTACTTACCACTGATCCCTGCACTCTGCGTTACCACTGATACCTGAACTCTGCGTTACTTACCACTGATCCCTGAACTCTGTGTTACTTACCACTGACCCCTGCACTCTGCGTTACTCACCACTGACCCCGGCACGCTGCGTTACTTAATACTGATCTCTGCGTTACGTACCACTGACCCCCGAATTCTGTCTTACTTACCACTGACCCCCGCACTCTGCGTTACTAACACTGACCTCTGCACTCTGCGTTACTTACCACTGACCCCTGAACTCTGCGTTACTTACCACTGACCTCTGCAGTCTGCGTTACCACTGATACCTGAACTATGCGTTACTTACCACTGATCCCTGAACTCTGCGTTACTTACCACTGACCCCTGCACTCTGCGTTACTTACCACTGACCCCTGAACTCTGCGTTACTTACCACTGACCCCTGAACTCTGCGTTACTTACCACTGACCCCTGCACTCTGCGTTACTTACCACTGACCCCTGCACTCTGCGTTACTTACCACTGACCCCTGCACTCTGCGTTACTTACCACTGACCCCTGCACTCTGCGTTACTTACCACTGACCCCTGCACTCTGCAGTACTTACCACTGACCCCTGCACTCTGCAGTACTTACCACTGATCCCTGAACTCTGCGGTACTTACCACTGACTCCTGCACTCTGCGTTACTTACCACTGACCCCTGCACTCTGCGTTACTTACCACTGACCCCTGAACTCTGCGTTACTTACCACTGACCCCTGCATTCTATGTTACTTACCACTGACCCCTGAACTCTGCGCTACTTACCACTGACCCCAGACCCCTGCAGTCTGCGTTACTTACCACTGACCCCTGCATTCTGTGTTACTCACCACTGATCCCTGAACTCTGCGTTACTTACCACTGACCCCTGAACCCTGCATTACTTACCACTGACCCCTGAACTCTGCGTTACTTAATACTGTTCCCTGAAATCTACATTACTTACCACTGACCATTGGTCTGAGTACTTATTACTCTATTACTGAGCTCTATACTGTGCATTACATAACACTGACCTCTGAACTCTGCAATTTTCACTACTGACCCCTGAACTCTGTGTTACATACTACTGACCTCTGAAATTAGCAACACCCACTTTATTGGCTACGCCTCCAGGGGCTCAGCTTATGCCTCTGAAATCTACCTCTTGTTCCTCAGGTCTGTGACGAATAGCTTAAGTACTTGTTAAAAAAATTGGGGTGTAGTTAAAAGTGGGCATGGCCAGTAAGGTATCCTCATGTTTCATTAAAAAAATCTGGTGACTTTTTTTTTTGCATCGTTGGAATTGAGTGTAATTTTTTGTTTGGAAATGCCTAAACCTTTAATTTGATTGTCCTTTCTAATGATCTGTCCGAAGTTGAATAATTCCCATGTGATATTCTGTAACTTTTTGTCTCTTGCTTCAGAAGCGGCGCCCCCTGGGGGACACACAAAATACTTATCTCCCCGTTTTCATTAATAGAATAAACTTTTCACGTAATTCTATGTTACAGTTTATCAATACAGTCCCCTTCCAAAATGCCATTTACATGAGACGGCTGATTAGATGTTGTAATAATATTATCAGGTTGGAATTCCTGAAACACTTTAGTCTTAAAGTGACATCATCACCCATCCTGTTCATAGCCGGGGCTGCTGTTAGAAATTACGGGGCCCCATACACCCTTCCTGACAGGGGCCCCCCTTCTAGGCTGAAAGTGACTGAGGACATCGATTTATCAGGCTCAGCTGCACAAATGAATAAATAGGAAACGCTCCAAGGCTTCCTGCTCATTCACAAACTGAAGCATAGTAAGCACAGTTTACTATGCTTGAGTGATGAATGAACACAGGAGGGATTAATACTGATCGCTCACTGTGTTCATTCAAAAAAGGAAGGAGCCAGTAAATGACATTTACAGGTCCCTTCTCCCACTCTCTATCCTAAAACATCTCCCTTTGTGCCTGCAGTAGCTGCCGGCAGGAGAGAAGAGAAGGCAAGCAGGAGGTGCTGCGGGGCAAATGGGGCGCCGGACAGCAGATGGAAGGGACACATGTGCTAAGACCGATTCTCCTGCAGTGCGGCCAGTGGCAGAGGAGGAGAAGCTGGCAGCACTGCAGGGGGAGGCAGAAGAGGATCGGTTATGTAATAAGACAGTACAGCCAGATCTCCTGCTCAGCAGGTGCCCCCCTTTTGAACTGATGGGGCCCTGGGCCCAGCACAGGGGAGCTGGCTGTACTGTCTTATCAGCGGCCCTGCTCATAGCCACAGAGTTCTCTGCAACAACATGACTTCAAGGGGTCTCTTTATAAATAAAATTCACATAGCTATTCATCCATCAAAACTGCATGTACATTCCTTCTGTGTGAATGAACCAGAATTCACTCAGAGAATTGTATGTTCTCTTAGGATCGAATGTTCTTGGTGTATTTTCTCTTAGGATCGAACGTTCTTAGGGTATGCTCTCTTAGGATCGAATGTTCTTAGGGTATGTTCTCTCAGGATCAAATGTTCTTCCGGTATTTTCTCTTAGGATCGATTGTTCTTAGGATCAAATTTTCTTACAGTATTTTTTTTTAGGATTGAATGTTTTTAGGGTATTTTGTCTTTGGATCGAATGTTCTTAGGGTATTATTAGAGTACCTATTGTTGCTGGGGGGATTTATTGTTGCTGGAAGGGGGGGTTATTGTTGCTAAGTAGATCCATTGTTTCTGGGGGATCTATTGTTGTTGGGGTGTCTGTTGTTGCTGGGGTGGACCTATTGTTGCTGGAGAGCTATTGTTAATGGAGATCTATTGTTGCTGGGGGGTCTATTGTTGCTGTGGGTCTATTGTTGCTGGGGGATCTAATGTTGCTGGGGTAGGTCTATTGGTTTGGGGGGTCTATTGTTGCTGGGGGAGGTCTATTGGTTTGGGGAGTCTATTGTTGCTGGGGGGTTCTATTGTTGCTGGGGGAGGTCTATTGGTTTGGGGGGTCTATTGTTGCTGGGGATCTAATGTTGCTGGGGAAGGTCTATTGGTTTGGGGGGTCTATTGTTGCTGAGGAGTCCATTGTTGCTGGAGGGATCTATTGTTGCCAGCTGCAGACGGCCTATTTTACTGCCTTTTATTAGCAAATTGCATACAAACTGCTTTTTACCAAAAAAAAAAACTTGGTTCTGTATTCTCTAAAAGGGGCAGTACTGGGAGGAGGGTAGTGGATGGAACCAAGGAACGTTGATAGGAGGTGGGTTGGGGGCGGAGACCAGGGGTGATTCAGAAGTGGGGAGTTCCTGCTTCTGAGAAAAAAAATCCCTGTCTTAGGCTCCATGCACACTGGAGCTCAAAAACTGCAGTTTTTTGGGAGTTTGGGCGTTTTTTTTAAAAGCCCATAAACTCCACTCTATGTTATCCTATATGTCCATGCACACATGGACGTTTATCAGCAGTGGAGTTTATGGGCTGTTTTCTGAACGCCATAAAATTGCGTTCAAGAGCAGTCCTGGAAACACCAGATGCCGGTAAAAGGTGTTAAACGAGGGTTAACGTTGTAAAAAGAGCGTTAAACCTTGTTAGGCGTTTCTCTGGCTCTATTCAAAATCAATGGTTCCCTATGGGAGTCCATTGATTTGAATAGAAGTCGCACCGCAAGTCGGATCATCATGCAACTTGCGTGCTGAGGATGAAGGGGAACCGCCCCAAAAAAATGAAAAAAATAATTAGCGTGGGGTCCCCCCTCAGACGATACCAGGCCCTTCGGTCTGGTATGGATTTTAAGGGGACCCCCCTACGCCGAAAAAACGGTGTGGGGGTCCCCCCAAAATCCATGCCAGACCCTTATTCAAGCACGCAGCCCAGTTGGTCAGAAAAGGGGTGGGCATGAGCGAGCACCCCCCTCTCCTGGACCATACCAGGCCGCATGCCCTCAACATGGGGGTAGGTGCTTTGGGGCACCCCAAAGCACCTTGTCCCCATGTTGATGAGGACAAGGGCCTCTTCACGACAACCCTAACCATTGGTTGTCGGGGTCTGCGGACGGGGGGCTTATCAGAATTTGGGAGCCCCCTTTAATAAGGGGGCCCCCAGATCTAAGCCCCCCACCATATGTGAATGAGTATGGGGTACATTGTACCCCTACCCATTCACCTGGGGAAAAATGTGTCAAAAATAAAACACACTACAAAGGTTTTTAAAGTAATTTATTAGACAGCTCCGGGGGTCTCTTCCGACTTCTCCGCTCTCTTCTCCCGATCTCCGGTTCTTCTCCTGGGCTCCTCCGCTATCTTCTGCTCTTTTGCCACTCTTTTGCTAGCGTTGGCCTGGTCTTCTCCGTCGTCTTCTTCCCTCTTCTCTTCTTCCGATGTTGACACGACTCTCTCTCTTGCTGTAATGCCGTGTGTGCGGTGTGCAACGACTTATATAGGCATGGGGCGTGGTCACTGGGTGATGTTATCCGGTGACCCACCCCCTTATGATGTCACTCCTCCATCATGCCCCGGGCGGTGATGGCATAAGGAGGCGGGTCACCGGATGACATCACCCGGTGACCACGCCCGATGCCTATATAAGTCGTTGCGCACCGCGCACACGGCATTACAGCGGGAGAGAGTGTCAACGCTAGCAAAAGAGCGGCAAAAGAGCAGAAGATAGCGGAGGAGCCCAGCAGAATAACCTGAGAGCGGGAGAAGAACCGGAAACCTGGAGAAGAAGCGGGAGAAGAGAGCGGAGAAGTCGGAAGAGACCCCCTGAAGTCGGAAGAGACCCCCGGAGCTGTCTAATAAATTACTTTAAAAACCTTGTAGTGTGTTTTATTTTTGACACATTTTTCCCCAGGTGAATGGGTAGGGGTACGATGTACCCCATACTTATTCACATGGGTGGGGGGCCGGGATCTGGGGGCCCCCTTATTAAAGAGGGCTCCCAGATTCCGATAAGCCCCCCGTCCACAGACCCCGACAACCAACGGCCAGGGTGGTCGGGAAGAGGCCCTTGTCCTCATCAACATGGGGACAAGGTGCTTTGGGGTGGGGGCGTAGAGCGTTTTTAAAGCAGCGGTTTCCTGCTAGCAATCCAGCGTTCAAAGCGACCGTTTTTGAGCTCCAGTGTGCATGGAGCCTTAGGGTATTTTCTCTTTGGATCGAATGTCCTTAGAATATTTCCTCTTGTTTTTATTTCTGCTGTTTTTTTGGGGCGTTTTCTTTGTTTTCAGCCAGCGATTCCCTGTAATGTAAAAGCAATCCTAGCAGTTATTCAGCTGCTGGATGGCTCTTACAGGCAGCGGGAGGGGACGTTCCTCCCCCCTCCCCCATACTGCTGCCCTTCTAGGCTCTTCCTGTGCAATCGGGAAGCCGGATTAACAATCCAAAAATGGTGATGGATTGCTATAGAGCTGGCCGGGGACCTCATGGTCCCCGGCCAGCTCTATGACCCTGGGAGGCCGGAATCAACATCATTGCGTCACTTCCGGTCCTGGCAGATATAAACATTGCCTTTTTTTTTTTTAAAGCAGTAATTGATATATATATATCATATTGGTTTGGTCCAATCAGAGGCGAAAAAACCTAAATATATAGGCACCACATCCCATACACAAGTATTTGAAATGAGGAGGGAAGAGGAAAAGGGATTTTATTGTTGCAGTAGATAACCAACGTAGTGATGAGAGAGAAATCGTCTTAATACAAAAAATATTTTTATTTAAATAAATATACATCACATTGTAAAAACTGATCCTAAATAGATTTATACATAGGATGGCATGTTGTAAACAAATGGTTGTCACGGTTAGCAGGTTATAGTCAAACCAAAATGGAGGGAGTCGCATAAACCAGACATGTTTCGCTAACAAAGCTTCTTCAGGGGTATGCGAAGACAATCCATGCTAATAGTTACAACCAGCCACTCATACAATCCATAATCCACCATCAACTAATGCCCTGGATCAGAAAAGGGGTCCCCCCATGTGGGGGGAGAGTGTCTCGAAATAACCACAGAGGACACTGATAAAGGATTGGATAAAATCAAGTAATGATTAAGCTTGATTGGGGGATGCTTGAAACGCCGCAGGCATGTATCAGTCTGGAAACAGATAGGTGTTCAATCTTTTGGCTCAGATCCCCCTTCCGATCTCAGGCTTTCCAGGATAGAGGAGATATCTGGGGGGCTCCCCAGATCTCTCCATAAAGAGGACCTGTCATGCCTTATTCCTATTACAAGAGATGTTTACATTCCTTGTAATAGGAATAAAAGTGATAAAAAATTATTAAATGGACAGTGTAAAAAAAAAAAAAAAAAAGAATAAAATATATAATAATAGGATTTTTGTACTCACGGTAAAATCCGTTTCTCTGACGTCCATTGACTGACACAGCCTCTTTGTCAGGGTCACCTGTGGCCAGGTGACAGATGCACACCGTAGGGGGACAGGAGTGCACAGCGAGGTAGTGAACCCTATGGCTGGCTTCTGCGGATAGGAAACTGGGTGGTTGTGGAAAGCGGGACCAGAGGAGCACAACCGGGATCCTAACGGAAGCTAGAGCCAAGATTCCCCAGGGCGCGGAGTCTAAGACCCAGCTGGTCTTCTCCAGGGCCTCTAGTGGTGAGGATGTTATGCTGCAGGCTGGGACCAGGTCGCGGCCCCTGGAGTTTCCTAGCTCATTATTCCAGCTCAATTCAGCTGTGTGGATACGGAACTGAAGAGCATATTGCCCCACTGAACTAGATTCTTGGCGAAGACGTAAGACAGCACTAGCCGCTGAAGAAGCCCGAGCCGGCTCTTCGAAGATATTACGAAAGAGCTTCAAGAAATCGGACAGACTGGAAACCATCGGATCGTTCCTCTCCCACAGGGGGGCAGCCCAGGCCAAAGCTTCACCGGAGAGGACAGAAATGATATAGGCTACCTTAGCCCGGTCAGACAGGAAGCTTTGAGGCTGAAGCTCAAAATGAATTGTGCATTGGCTGAGAAACCCCCTGCAGGCCTTGGAGTCCACAGAGAAACAGAACGGAGCTGGCAATCTTAGTGAGTGTGAGGCTGCGACTGGTGCGATAGGTACAGCCACTGGTTGTACTTGGGGTTGCGGATTCGGGGTTCCCAAGGAGACCTGAAGCTGCTCGAATCGAGAAGCCAGATCCTGGAGGAATCGCATCACCTGAGTCTGATTTGATTCCTGGGTTTCAAGTCTGCGAACTATGCCCTGCAATGGATCATCCGCGGGGAGCGGGATGTCAGCCGGGTTCATGGCTGATCAAACTGTCAGGGTCACCTGTGGCCAGGTGACAGATGCACACCGTAGGGGGACAGGAGTGCACCGCGAGGTAGTGAACCCTATGGCTGGCTTCTGCGGATAGGAAACTGGGTGGTTGTGGAAAGCGGGACCAGAGGAGCACAACCGGGATCCTAACGGAAGCTAGAGCCAAGATTCCCCAGGGTGCGGAGTCTAAGACCCAGCTGGTCTTCTCCAGGGCCTCTAGTGGTGAGGATGTTATGCTGCAGGCTGGGACCAGGTCGCGGCCCCTGGAGTTTCCTAGCTCACGCCCCGTAGGATAAGGGGAAAAGAGGGGAAGCAGCAGCACAAGATAAGAGAGAACCGAATAACAAGCTGAAGGTCAGGGGCCACAAGCAGACAAGGATAACGAAAGAACGAGCCGAAGGTCAAGGGTCACGAGCAGACAGGGATAGTCGGGGACAAGCCAATAACGTAACAGAGAGACAGACGTAGCACACGGCAGGCAGGAACCCAAACACACAATGCCTAACAAACACGTTGATCAGCAAAGCAGGCTTGCAGTGCACAGGTTAATATAGTGTTCAGTGATAGGGCCTGGGGTGGAGTCAGGCTGGGAGGAGATTATAAAGGAAGCCAGGTGAAGGAGGTCTGGTCTCTAGATGAACATATGAGGAGGAAGGTAAGATGGCAGACAGACATTAATGCATATCCATGACACTCTTCATACTGAAACACGTGGGTATATGTCCCTGCTTGCAGGAGAAGATCTAGGCAGAATGTTAGATGTTATAACATACATTCTAAAAAAACAGAGCTGAACAGCCCTACCCAGGGGGCGGTCCCCCCGGACATAACCCTCCCACTGCAGTCAGCAGCTTCAGTTCGTAACAAAGCAGTACAAACCTTAAAAGGAAGGGTGGGTGCTGTGTCAGTCCATGGACGTCAGAGAAACGGATTTTACGGTGAGTACAAAAATCCTATTTTCTCTTATCGTCCATGGACTGACACAGCCCATTCATACTGAAACACGTGGGACGTCCCAAGCAGTATAAAGAAGAGGGTGGGAGCAGTAGTAAAGGAAAAACCAAACTTCACTCCAAACCAACAAAGCTCCTCAATGGAGGAGTTGCAAATTTAAACAGCGGCCTGCTACACTTTGCGGCCGAAGGAAGCATCCGAAGATGCAGCCACATCAACCTTATAGAACTTAGAAAAGGTATGAACGGACGACCAGGTCGCCGCCTTGCACACATGTACAACCGACGCTTGATGTCGAAAAGCCCAGGAAGCACCAATTACCCTGGTGGCAGGGGCGGATCCAGGGGGGGGCAACAGGGCAATTGCCCCCCCCCCGAGACCATCTGTCACACTCACTTGCTTGCTCTGTTTTTTTTTTTTTGCGCCTGATCTCCCGGACTTTGGGGACCCGGTACCGGCCGGCCGGCCATAGTTCCCTTGGACCCCAAACTTGGCATACATATAGCCCCATGTCTCCTCTACAAGTGTTTAAAGTTTGGTGTCTGGGAAACATACGGCCTGGGAGAACCGATTTTTCAAAGCCGGGCACTCCTTCCATAGACTCCAATGTTAAATGGTAATTTCTCCAGTAACTTTGCGGACCCGGTACCGGCCGGTCGTAGGTCCCCTGGACCCCAATCTTGGCACACATGTATCCCCATAGGTGTGCGCACAGGGTGTGCCAGGTGTGCCCAGGCACACCCTAATCACCCTGTGCAGAACAGATTCCCCCTACTGACCTGGCTCCCCCTCCTTCCCCCGCAGCACTGCCGGCTTCCCTCCTCTCCCACCAGTTGTTGCTGTGGATGTTTTAGGATGAGTGGGGGAAGGGGCCAGTAAATATTCCATTTACCAGCCCCTTCCCTTTCTGAATGAACATCGTGAGTGATCGGTAGAGTGTGTTTGAGCTTTGGGGTGCACACCCTAATGCCAAAGGCTGCGCACACCTATGTGTATCCCCATGTCTCCTCTACAAGTGTGAAAAGTTTGGTGTCTGGAAAACTTACGGCCGGGGAGAACCGATTTTTCAAAGCCGGGCACTCCTTCCATAGACTCCCATGTTAAACATCAGTTTAGTCATGGGCACAGTGAGGCATGGGCAAAGTGAGTCACAGTGAGGCATGCAGATGGACACCCTAGGCTTATACTCGAGTCAATACGTTTTCCCAGTTTTTTGGGGTAAAATTAGGTGCCTCGGCTTATATTCGGGTATATACAGTACTTGTTCTGCGGCTGCCGCTGCCTCTCTGAGTCTCTCTCTCAGTTTCTCACATCAGCCGATCAGCGGCGCAGAGAGAGAGACTCGTCTAATGTAGTTATGCAGCGCACTGACACGATACCAGGAGCGGAGGAGGAGGTGGGTGGAGCCTCTTCCCTGTACTCGTTGCTAACGCCTGGGCCGCTTGGCGTCTAGCAACGAGTGACGTCAGTGAGTCACGTTGGGCCGCTCTGCAGGCAGGTGCGATAGCGTGCGGCTCCACAGACGGGTAAGAAAGTGGGCGGCTCCGCTTGCGGCCCGGTTTGTGGGCGGGCGGCGCGGTTCGTGGGCAGACCGTGCTGCTCAGTGTGTTGGCAGCGCAGGTGAGAGTGAGAGAGCAGGCTCATCTCTCACCGCCCGTGCCTGCCCTGCATTCCTGCAGTGACTTCCGCCCTCACTGTGCAGGCAGCAGAGAGATTACATTATCTCTCTGCTGCCTGACTCTGGGAGTCTGGGACACAGCAAGAGACAACCAAAACTACACCTTAGCAGGCAAGTTAGTGATAATCCGCAAATTGTGTCAGGTGACGTGGCAAATGACAATCTGCATCTGGTGGCAGGCAAGCGACAATCAGCAAGGTGTGTGGCAGGTGAGTGGCAAGTGACAATCCGCAAGGTGTGGCTAGTGACAATCCGCAAGGTGTGGCAGGTGATGTGGCAAGTGCCAATCCACAAGGTGTGGCAAGTGACAATCCACAAGATGTGGCAGGTGACGTGGCAAGTGACAATCCGCAACGTGTGGCAAGTGACACGCTCAGGGCTCCCACTAATTGCAGGTGTCGGTGGCAAGTGACACACTCGGGGCTCCCACTGATTCTGCATTGAACTATTTAATTTTATATTACAATGTAATAATAGAAATAATGTGCTTCAATCATCCTGGCACCATAACAACCATGGTGCCGGGATGATTGAAGCGCCAACACCAGCCATTTCCCCGATAAATTTCCCACAAAAAATATATATTTTTTGGCAGTGCCCCTCCCGAGAAAAGACTCTGGATCCACCCCTGCCTGGTGGAATGCCCGTAACCGGAAAGGGAGGCGCCCGCCCCTTAAGGGCATAGGCCTGTATGATGGTCTGTCTGATACACCTGGAAATGGTGGCAGACGACACCGCTTGGCCCTGTTTTGGACCTGAGACAGACACAAACAGTGGGTCAGACTTCCGAATGGAAGCAGTAGCAGACAGGTACACCCATAAGGCTCGTACCACATCCAATGTGTGAAACGCAAACTCTCTGGGATGCGATGGGTGAGGACACAAGGACGGAAGAACAATGTCCTCATTAAGGTGAAAGGCCGAGACCACCTTTGGAAGGAAAGACGGTCGCGGGCGCAACACCGCCTTATCCTTATGGAGGACCAAGTAAGGCGACTTGCAGGACAAGGCCGCCAACTCAGACACCCGTCTAACAGAAGTAATGGCCACTAAGAAAGCCAACTTCTGGGACAAGGTCAAGAGAGGAATCTCTCTGATATTTTCAAAGGGATGTTCTTGGAGAACCGAGAGCACCAAATTCAGATCCCAAGGAGGGAGAGGAGGCTTGACAGGGGGAAGCACATGGCGAACCCCCTGCACAAAGGTGCTAACCAAGGAATGGCCTGCTAGCGGTCATTGAAAGAAAACGGCCAAGGCCGAAATCTGACCCTTAATGGTGCTCAAAGTCAGCTTTTGGGTCACACCATGCTGCAAGAACCGCAGGATTCTGGGGACAGAATACGTCCTTGGACACCAGTCTAGCTCTTCGCACATAGCGATGTAAGCCTTCCAGGTACGGTGATAGATCTTTCTGGAGGAAGACTTCCTTGCCCTCAGCATGGTCGAAATGACCGATTTCGAGAGACCTCGGTCCTTCAGCACCTGGCTCTCAATAGCCATGCCGTTAAAGCCAGAGACTGTAAAGCAGGATGAAATATAGGACCTTTAGACAGAAGGTCCGCCCTCATTGGCAGTCGCCAAGGAACGTCCGCGACGAGACGTACCAGATTGGCGTACCAATGACGCCGAGGCCAATCCGGAGCAATGAGCATCACCGGAAATCCCTCGGCCGCCACAGACGAGGAAGCAACTGCAGCGGAGGGTAAACGTATATCAGATGATACTGACCCGACGGGGCAACCAACGCGTCCGAGGCGTCCGCCCAGGGGTCCCTGAACCTGGCCACAAACCTCGACACCTTGCGATCGAGTCGAGAGGCCATCAGGTCCACATCCGGCATGCCCCACCGCCGGCAAAAAAGTTGAAAAACCTCCGGATGCAAGGACCACACCCCCTGGTCCAGCGTCTGGCGACTCAGATAGTCCGCCTGCCAGTTTTCTACGCCCGAAATGTAGACGGCCGACAGAGCTGGCACGCTTCTTTCCGCCCACCTTAAGATGTGGCGTTGTCCGACTGGATTCTGATCAAGCGGCCCTGTAGCTTCTCCGACCACGAGGAGAGGCACAGGCTGATTGCTCGCAGTTCCAGGACATTGATCGGCAGACGGGATTCGTCTGGAGTCCCTGAGCTGACAGGACGCCCGTCAGGCTGGCGTCCGTTGTGATCACCGTCCACTGGATGGGGAGGAACGACCTTCCGGACCGAAGAGCCGGGGACCTCAGCCACCACGTCAGGGGCGCCCTGACAGGGTGACTCACCTGGATCTGAAGATCCAATGACAATGGGGACTTGTCCCAAATGGACAGGATCTCCTTCTGCAATGCCCGAGTGTGTGATTGGGCATACGGAACGGCCTCGAAGGAGGCCACCATGAGTCCCAGTACTCTCATGCATAAACGGATTGATGACCATTTTCGGGACGTCAGGACCCGTACTGCAGACTGAAGCGTCTGCAACTTCTCAGAGGGCAGGAATATTTTCGCTTCCGAGGAGTCAGGATCAAACCCAGATACTCCAAATGCTGAGTTGGGACCAGGACCGACTTCTTAATGTTCAGGAGCCACCCGAAGTCCCGGAGGGACTGACTGACTATTGTCACATTTTCTTCCAACTCTGAGCCATTGTCTGCTCTTAGAAGAAGATCGTCCAGCCCACGATAACAATGCCTCGCTGTCTCAGCAAAGCTAGAACCGGGGCAAGCACCTTGGTGAAAACCCGCGGTGCCGGCGCTAAGCCAAAGGGAAGGGCCACAAATTGATAGTGGACTTCGCCTATCGCAAAGCGCAGAAACTTCTGGTGCCTTGTGCAGATCGGAACATGCAAATAGGCGTACTTGATATCCAAAGACGCCAGAAAGTCCCCTGGAAGGAGTGCAGCGATCACCGTGCGAATGGATTCCATACGGAACTTTTGCACCTTCACAAAGGCATTCAAGGCCTTGAGGTCCAGGATTGGCCGGACCCCGTCCTTTTTCGGGACAACAAACAGATTCGAGTAGAACCTCTGAAACCTCTCCTGTGACGGTACCTGCACAATTACTCCGCACCTGAGCAAATCCTGTACAGCCCCCAAGAGGGCTGCCCGACGGGCAGGAAGAAGAGGGAGATTTGAGGGGAAGAATCTGTCTGGGGGCCATGAACGGAACTCTATCCTGTACCCTGAGGTGACCACCTCGCACACCCACCTGTCGGAGATCCGGGAGGTCCACCGATCCGTGAACCTGCAAAGTCGTCCCCCCACCCCAGAGTCGGGCGGGGGCAAGACTTCATGCGGTGGCGGGCTTGGGAGCTGGCTTGTGCGGCTTACGCACCCAGGGACGCTTCTGTCCACCAGCCGCACTGTTGTCAGTCTGGGAGGGCTTACCCGCGGATTCTGACTGATGAAAAAAAACCTTTCTTGCTGGAAAGGAGGGGCCCGGCTTACGGCGGGGCCCCTTTCCCTTAGTAGTCTGAGGAAGGAGGGTGCTCTTACCCACTGTGACATCCTTAATGATGTCATCCAGGGCAGCCCCAAACAGTCTAGTGCTCTTAAAGGGCAAATCAGCCAGGAGCTTCTTGGAGGCTAGGTCAGCCGACCAGTATTTCAACCAGATAAGACGACGCAATACCACCGCGGAGATAGAGGCCCCAGATATTAAGGGGGCCGCGTCCAAAGTGTCATCGCACACATACACCAGACCCTGCACAAGTTGGTGGGCCAGGGCAATGGTATCTGGAGGGAGATTATGCTCCTGTACAGTCTGGTGCAAAATCTTTGCCCATTCCGTGAGTGTCTGAGACACAAGGGTCGCCGCTACAATAGGACGTAAGGCGGATCCCAACAAGGCAAACATAGTTCTGCTCACCACTTCTGACCTCCTGTCAGTGGGGTCCTTAAATGCAGGAGTCCCCTCCATCGGGAGAGTGGTAGCCTTATTCACTTAATCCCACTTTTTAACTAGGGCCTCCTCAAAGGGGTACCTAATAGATAGACGCCGCAGGACCGTCAAAGTCTTCTGCGGCTTTTCCCAAACCTGATCAATGAACCTATCAAAGAGAGGCGTATATGGAAAAACCTTTTTAGAAGGGATGGCCTTAAAGGAACCAAAGGAGACAGCCTCCACCTGAGGTTCCGTAAGCCGCAGCATCCAGCTTGAGAGTGTCCCCCACAGCATCAATGAGTTCACTTACAAGCGCCCTGTCATTTACTGACTCAGAACTGGAGTCTTCCTCACAAGGAATGTCCTGTTCAAAAACCATTAAAATCTTCAGAGCTAGGGTCCTGAGCAGCAGCAGCTAGGCCCATATCTGAATCGGAGCACTCCCCATGTGGAGATTGTGTGGGGAGAGGGCGCTTTATAGCTCCCTTGCGCTCGCACACCACTTCCATCCTGACAAAAAATGTTTCCAGGACTTCCGACAACTGGTCCATATGGACCGCAGGTGCTGGAGCACTGCCTGTTGCCTCAGGCATGAATGGGGAAGCAGGTGAACCAGACTCCATAACTCGCCGCCCTCTGAGACCTTAATGCACAAAGTGAAGAAAAGTCCACCCACTGGCTGCGCTGACTGAGGAGGGGATACCCAAAGGACTCACCAACCCGGAGAGGACCGCTCAGTTCCGCTGACTGTACCACGCTGTACCAGCGCGAGTGAGCCGTGAGGAGAGTGTGAGGAGATTTGCGCCGCTCCAGCAGCAATAGAGGCCAAAGTAAAGTGAAAAGCGTGCGCGGCTTCAAGAAAATAGCCGCCGGCCGAATGTAACTGCGCCATCGATCCGCGGCAAGATGGCCACCGTGTACGCAGTAAAACACTACAGACAATGCGCCAAATGGTGCCCAGGCCCAACACACACAAAAAGTCCCCCAGCTCCATGCAGGCAGTCCTGAGTCCCCCCCCCCCGCCTTGCCAGAGTGACCCCCAGGCAACCCCACACAGCACAGTGCCAGAGTAAGGTGCAGAGAGCAGCATAACAAGGGGGAGACAGGGAAAATCCCCCATACAGAGAAACACACAGCATGTACTCACCTGCAAGCAGGAGAGACTACTTACCCGTCCCAGAGGGACCCACTGGTGTGTTTCTGACAGACCTATCACAGTGCGGTACTGAGTAGCTGTCGGCCTGGTCCACTGCAAAAGATACAGCAGGCACTGTTCAATCTTGTGAGGACCGCGGATCATAAAAGCCCACCGGCCACCCCTGGAGTCATGGGGCATGTCGTGAACTGAGTCTCACGCACACAAGGAGAGGATCAGCACGCTCGATGGTCGGACAGGGAAGACTACGAGGATACCAGTGTACTCAACCTGTTGCCCAGCCGACAGTTGATTGAAGGTCTCAAAAATAAAATAATACATTTCTCAAAGGAATAAAAATCTTCCAGGAGACTGGCTCCTGAGAGAGCCACGTCTTCTCCTTCTGCTAGGCAGAAAAAAACTGAGGCTGCTGACTGCAGGTAGGAGGGTTATGTCCGGAGGGGGCGGGGCTGTTCAACTCAGTTTTTTTAGAATGTAAGTTATACATCTAACATTCTGCCTAGATCTTCTCCTGCAAGCAGGGACATATACCCACGTGTTTCAGTATGAAGAGGCTGTATCAGTCCATGGACGATAAGAGAAATATATTTTTTTTTAACCACTAAATGACCAAGCCTATTTTTCCCCATGGTGTTTACAAGTTAAAATTTTTTTTTTTTTGCTAGATAATTATTTAGAACCCCAAACATTAAATATATATTTTTTTCAGACACCCTAGAGAATAAAATGGTGGTCATTGCAATACTTTCTGTCACACCGTATTTGCGCAGCGATCTTACAAGTGCAATTTTTTAGGGAAAAATAAAATTTTTGGAATAAAAAAATAAGACAACAGTAAAGTTAGCCCAATTTTGGATGATGTTACGCCGAGTAAATTGATACCCAACATGTCACGCTTCAAATTTGCTTCCACTCATGGAATGGTGACAAACTTTTACCCTTAAAAAATTCTACAGGTTACCAGTTTGAAAGTTACAGAGGAGGTCTAGTGCTAGAATTATTGCTCTCGCTCTAACAATCACGGCAATACCTCACATATGTGGATTGAACACCGTTTTCATATGCGGGCGAGTTCGGTGGGACTTTAAATTATTATTATTTTTATTTATTTACATTTATCTTTCAAAAAATAAATTGTGTCACTTTTATTCCTATTACAAGGAATGTAAACATTGTAATAGAAAAAAGCATGACAGGACCTCTTAAATATGAGATCTGGGGTCAAAAAGACCTCACATCTCACATTTACACTAAAGTGCAATACATTTATTTAATAATAAATAAAAAATAATGTCTTTTGTTTTTTTCTCAATTTTTTTTCAGTTTTAAGACCATTGGGCGGAAGTGACGCTTGAAGTCGCTTCCGTCATCCAATGTAATGGAGCGGAGTGGCGGGCCATCATTCCCTCACTTGGCTCCGTGCTACTGAGGGGAAAGGATCGAATCGTCGATGCCGCTACCGGTGGGTCCAGTAAGTGGCGGAGTGGACTGGAGCGCGGCGGGCACCTCCCCCGACGCCGATAAAAGTGATCTTGCGGCAGATTACCACAAAGATCACTTTTATCTGAAAGCGGACCACCCGGCTTTCCAGAAAATACCAGGGTTATGGCAGCTGCCATAACCCCGGTATTCTACGTCAAAGTACTGACCTAAAATGATAGCGGTTTGCGGGAAGTAATAATAAGAGCCTCCGTCTTTTCGTGCTTGCACGCAGAAGCGAACATATACTTAGGTTGTGTTGTAAACGGCTTTCGAACCACAACGAGAGCAATAATTCTAGCACAAGACCACCTCTGTAAGGCTCCACTCACAGGCGGAACTGCTAAAAAAATCTGCAAAAAAAATATATATTTTATATATATATATATATATATATATATAAATGAATTATAATTATTTTACTATATATATATATTTTATATATATATATATATATATATATATATATATATACACAATTTTAAATTATATATAATATATATATATATATATATATATATATATATATATATATAAAATGTTTGGGGGTTCTGAGTAAATCTTCTAGCCAAAAATTATGATTTTTATACTTTTCCCCCCAAAAAAATTTAATTAAAAAAAATTCCTGCACAAACACCGTGTGACAATCGCCATTTTATTCTCTAGGGTCTCTGCTAAAAATATATGCAGTAAAACCTTGGTTTGAGAGTAACTTGGTTTGAGAGCATTTTGCAAGGCAATCAAACATTTTTAATACATTTTGACTTGATATACAAGCGACGTCTTGATATAAGAGTAACGTCATGTTCCAACTGAGTGTAAAAGAGAACAGAGGCGCCTCTAAGTGTAGCAATATGGTTACATTTAACCACTTAAGCCCCGGACCATTTGGTAGCTAAAGGACCAGAGGTGAATTTAGAATTTTGCACTGCGCTGCTTTAACTGTAAATTGTGCGGACATGCAATGTTGTACCCAAACGAAATTTGCGTCCTTTTCTTCCCACAAATAGAGCTTTCTTTTAATGGTATTTGATTGCCTCTGCGATTTTTTTTTTTTGCGATATAAACGGAAAAAGACCCGAAAATTTTGAAAAAAAAGGATATTTTCTACTTTTTGTTATAAGAAAAATCGAATAAACTCAATTGTAGTCATACATTTAGGCCAAAATGTATTCAGCCACATGTTTTTAGTAAAAACAATGTCAATAAGCGTATATTTATTGGTTTGCGCAAAAGTTATAGCATTTACAAACTAGGGTACATTTTCTGAAATTTACACAGCTTTAAATTTATGACTGCCTATCTCAATTCTTGAGGTGCTAAAATGACAGGGCAGTACAAAACCCCCCCAAATGACCCCATTTTGGAAAGTAGACACCCCAAGGAAATTGCTGAGAGGCATGTTGAGCCCATTAAATTTTTTATTTTTTTGTCCCAAGTGATTGAATAATGACTAAAAAAAAAAAAAAAAATTACAAAAAGTTGTCACTAAATGATATATTGCTCACACATGCCATGGTTATATGTGGAATTTCACCCCAAAATACATTTTGCTGCTTCTCCTGAGTACGGGGATACCACATGTGTGGGACTTTTTGGGAGCCTAGCCGCGTACGGGACCCCGGAAACCAAGCACCGCCTTCAGGATTTCTAAGGGCGCAAATTTTTGATTTCACTCCTCACTACCTATCACAGTTTCGAAGGCCATAAAATGCCAAAATCGCACAAAACCCCCCCAAATGACCCCATTTTGGAATATAGACACCCCAAGCTATTTGCTGAGAGGCATGGCGAGTATTTTACAGCTCTCATTTGTTTTTGAAAATGAAGAAAGAAAATATATATATATATATATATATTTTTTTTTTTTTCAATTTTCAAAACTTTGTGACAAAAAGCGAGATCTGCAAAATACTCACTATACCTCTCAGCAAATATCTTGGGGTGTCTACTTTCCAAAATGGGGTCATTTGGGGGGGTTTTGTGCTATCTGGGCATTCCATGGCCTCCGAAACTGTGATAGGCAGTGAGAAGTGAAATCAAAAATTTACACCCTTAGAAAGCCTGAAGGCGGGTGCTTGGTTTTTGGGGTCCCGTACGCGGCTAGGCTCCCAAAAAGTCTCACACATGTGGTATCCCCGTACTCAGGAGAAGCAACAGAATGTATTTTGGGGTGTAATTCCACATATGCCCATGGCATGTTTGAGCAATATATCATTTAGTGACAACTTTGTGCAAAAAAAAAAAAAAAAAATTGTCGTTTTTCCGCAACTTGTGTCAACATATAAAATATTCCATGGACTCGACATGCCTCTCAGTATATAGCTTGGGGTGTCTACTTTCCAAAATGGGGTCATTTGGGGGGGTTTTGAACTGTTCTGGCATTTTATACACAACATTAGGAAGCTTACATCCACTCTTCTAACCACTTGAAGATAAAGCCCTTTCTGACACTTTTTGTTTACATGAAAACATATTTTTTTTTGCAAGAAAATTATGTTGAACCCCCAAACATTATATATATTTTTAAAGCAAAGGCCCTACAGATTAAAATGGTGGGTGTTGCATTTTTTTTTTCTACACAGTATTTGCGCAGCGATTTTTCAAACGCATTTTTTGGGTTAAAAAATACACTTTTTTTAATTTTAATGCACTAAAACACACTATATTGCCCAAATGTTTGATGGAATAAAAAAGATGATCTTAGGCCGAGTACATAGATACCAAACACGACATGCTTTAAAATTTCGCACAAACGCGCATTGGCGACAAACTACATACATTTTTAAAAGCCTTTAAAAGCCTTTACAGGTTACCCCGTTAGATTTACAGAGGAGGTCTACTGCTAAAATGACTGCCCTCGATCTGACCTTCGCGGTGATACCTCACATGCATGGTGCAATTGCTGTTTACATATGACGCCAGACCGACACTTGTGTTCGCCATTGGGCAAGAGCAGGGCAGGACAGGGGTGCTTTTTTTTTTTTTGCTTTTTTTTTTATTATTAATTTTGCTTTTTTATTTTATTTTTAAATTGTTCCTTCCAAGTATTTTTTTTTTTTATCATTTTTATTGTTATCTCAGGGAATGTAAATATCCCCTATGATAGCAATAGGTAGTGACAGATACTCTTTTTTTGAAAAAACTGGGGTCTTCTAGACCCTAGATTTTTCCTCTGCCCTCAAAGCATCTGACCACACCAAGATCGGTGTGATAAAATGCTTTCCCAATTTCCCAATGGCGCTTTTTATATCCGGGGGGGGGGCATTCCCTCCCACTGCTTGTAAAAGCAGTCCAGAGGCTAATTAGCCACTAGGATTGCTTTTACATGAAAGCCGGCCGCAGGCTGAAAAGAATGATACCAAGATGATACCTAAACCCGCAGGCATCATTCTGGTATAAACATTCAAAGTCCAGCAACATACCAGTACGTTGCTGGTCCTTGTTGGACATGTATTGTAATCTTTTTTTTTCATGCAGCCAGTTGGCTGAACGAAAAAAGAGATTGATCGGTGGGTATGCCCACCATTAGAATACCGCCCTTCATCCACCCACTTCCAATGATGGGCATACACGCACCATTTATATATGCCGAAGCATGGGGGCATCCTCCCGCAAAAAAGTTATGCCGCACACACATGGTCGGACTTTTCCACGGGCAAGCCTCCGTCGGAATTTCGACCGTATGTACGCGGCATTAGGAGCAAAATCGCTCCTCCACCCCTGCTGCCCCAATGCTTCGGCATATTTGCTTTTTTTTTTTAACTGTGGTGGTGAAATCACCTCCTACAGCACTGGAGTCGCAGGGATCAGGCCTGTCTCTGCGAACGCTGCAGTTATGTGTGTTTTTGTTTTGTAAGTGACAGTGATCGATCGATACTGCACTTGGGTGGCCTGGGCTGGACGGAGGGGCAAAACGCAGGTGCTAGCAGGTATCTGGGCTGATCCCGCTAACAGTGCGTTTTTGGGAACCCTAAACTGCTGGGGACGCTAGTATAGATCTGATCAGATCAGATATTGAGCTGATCAGATACTATACCACTAAGGGGGGTGTATGCTTCACACGTGGGTGTTAGCGTTACTGGCACTAACCTGACGCTGCCTGGGGTGTGACGCAGACCCTCTCTGACGCTAAAACCTAATTGATATCACCCGCCGGGCGATCAGGGGGTTAAACCTTTATTGGGTTATATACACGGCGGGTGCCCTGACACTATAAAAAGCAAACTAACTAACCAGCGTCACCCGTAACACTTATATGGTGATCACTGGTGAAAGGGTTAACTAGGGGCAATCAGGGGGTTAAAACCTTTATTAGATACTATATGGGGGTACCTGACGCTATAAAAACCTGCGGCGAACCTAAAAAAAAATACCAGCTACCGATCTGCATCACCGACACTAAGACAGCGTTTAGAAAAACGATCGCTTAGCGACAGTGGTTATAGGGGGTGAAAGGGTTACCTGGGGGGCGATCAAGGGGGTTAAACCTTTATTAGATAATATATTGGGGTACCTGACGCTATAAAAACCTGCGGCGAACCTAAAAAAAATTACCAGCTACCGATCTGCATCATCGACACTAAGACAGCGTTTAGAAAAACGTTCGCTTAGCGACAGTGGTGATGGGGGTGAAAGGGTTACCTGGGGGGCGATCAAGGGGGTTAAACCTTTATTAGATAATATATTGGGGTACCTGACGCTATAAAAACATGCGGCGAACCTAAAAAAAATTGCTGGCTACCGATCTGCATCACCGACACTAAGACAGCGTTTAGAAAAACAATTGCTTAGCGACAGTGGTGATAGGGGGTGAAAGGGTTACCTGGGGGGCGATCAAGGGGGTTAAACCTTTATTAGATTGACAGGCCTCTTTCAGTGGAGGAGGTGACTGTGGCGATGTCGCGCATGCATTTGGGGAAGGCGCCGGGACCGGACGGATATTCCCTTCTCTATTACAGGACTTTTGGAGAAGTACTGCTTCCGCATTTTCTCTCTGCGTATAATGCTACAGGGGAGGGGACGCCCCTCCCGGCGGACACCTTGAGAGCACACATTGCCGTGATCCCGAAGGAGGGAAAAGATCCACTACGGTGCCAAAACTATAGACCGATCTCGCTGCTCAATGTGGATCTTAAGATATTCACGAAAGCGCTTTCCATGCGTTTGATTGACTTAATGCCACAACTAATCCATTCCGACCAGGTCGGTTTTGTTCCTACTAGAGAGGCGCGTGACAACACGACTAAGGCAATCAACATGATCCACGCTGCAAGGACGCGTAAAACCCCTATGCTGCTCCTCTCGACGGACGCCGAAAAGGCGTTCGACAGGGTGAGTTGGCCTTTCCTGTTTGAAACTCTCCGCTGGGTTGGGATGCAGGAACGCATGATGAATTGGATGTTGGATATATATTCCTGCCCATCGGCCCAGGTGAAGGTGAATGGCCACCTTTCTTCATCATTTCAGATTGCGAATGGGACGAGACAGGGGTGCCCTTTGTCGCCCCTGATATTTGTCCTCACGCTAGAACCTTTCCTGCGTATCATCAGAGACAACCCGGACATTACGGGACCACGCCTGGACGCCACCCTGTCCCCCAAGATCGCGGCTTTCGCAGACGATCTGCTCTTCTTTCTGACCAACCCCCTTGTGTCCACTCCGAACTTGCTCAAGGAACTGAAGCTATACGAGGAGGTGTCAATGTTTCGCATTAACTACCAGAAATCGGAGGCACTTGGGGTCGCCTTACCTCCTCCTTTAACTGACCTGCTCCGGATTGACTTTCCTTTCAAATGGGCTATGTCCCATATCAAATATCTGGGTATCTTGTTACCCAGCAGGACGGAAGAGATTTTCCCCCTCAACTTTCCTCCCCTTTTGACGGCCGTAAAAAAAGACCTGCAAGAGTGGCAGCATGGCCTTTTTTCCTGGTTTGGCCGTTGCAGCATTGTTAAGATGAATGTCTTACCTAGACTGTTATACCACTTTCAGGCATTACCCATACGGGTGCCGGCGTCCTTCCTGAGAGCGGTTAACAGAACGCTAATTCGGTTTGTGTGGGCCCAGAAGCCCCCGCGGTTAGCGCAGAGAATTCTCCGGCTGCCAAAATTGAAGGGTGGGGTAGCCCTACCGGACGTTACTCTCTATCACAATGCATGTCATTTAACGCGTGCCTTGGATTGGTGCCGTCACGGCCCTCTGAAACAGTGGGTGCAGATTGAACGATCCTTGACTGGGGCCCACTTGGACTCGTTGCTCTGGTGCCAACCCCCCTTGCCAAAGGAGATTTCTGATCACCCTACAGTAGGGGTGGCGATAGGGTTGGCTTGGAAGGCCTTCCGCGATCATTCGATCGCACCGCTCCCGTCCCCGCTCACCCCAATTGTGGGTAACCCGGCTTTTAGTCCGGGTCTCAACGACCCTAGCTTCCTGGCGTTGAAAACGGTGGACAGGTCTCAAGTGCGACACTTTCTCACAAACGACCAATGGCATACTCGAAGACAAATCCTAGAGGACCCTGCCCTGACTGGGCTCTCATTCTGGCAAAAAGTCCAGCTGTCCCACTTCATCCACACTTTGCCTTCTCCGAATACTTATGGGCGGCAGCTGACACCTTTTGAGTTGCTATGCCTGGACCTGTCCCCGTTGAGACATGCAATATCCCTGTTATACCAAATCCTAGTTTCTCCCCCTCCGGACTTTAGGCCGCCCTATGTTACCAAGTGGGAACGGGAGCTGGGCTTACAACTTATGGGGAAACAGGTTGACCGAATCCTTCTCTTCGCTCAAACAACTTCTATCAGTGCAAGGCACCAGGAGATGGAATATAAGCTTCTGTCCCGTTGGTACTACACTCCGGAAAAGATACACAAGATGTTCCCTCAGAGCACGGATATGTGCTGGAGGTGCGGGGAGGAGGTTGGTACGCTCCTCCACGTCTTTTGGTCATGCCGCATCTTACAATCATTTTGGTCTGAGGTACACCGCATCGTCCAAAAGTTTACGGACAGAGAGTTCCCGTTTTCACCTGAGCTCTTCCTTCTGCACCACCACAATATCCCAACTAAGGGCTATAGAAAGTCCATATTGCCGTTTCTGATCAATGCGGCAAAGGGATGCATCCCGCTGAATTGGAAGCAGACTCAGCCCCCATCGGTGGCGGGCTGGTTGGGCAGAGTGAAGGATGTCCATGACATGGAGGACTTGGTAGCAACGGAAAGAGGCCTAAGTGAGAAATTTTCCAAAACATGGTACTTCTGGCACGAATTTTACTTCTCGGAGGAATGCGGGCTCCTAATGGCTCGATCCACCTGAGAGGATCGAATTTGACTGCTCCCCAGGCGGGGTGGCTGTGGCTGGAGGCACCCTGTTCCCCACCCCCCGGGTGGGGGTGTTTTTTTTTTTTTTTCTCCTTCCCATCCCTCCCCTCCCCCTCTTGTATTCTTGCATTCCTTGCTTTCTTTTCTCTTACTTTCCCTGCTTTTTCTGTATTACCAACACTAGAGTGTTGGCCTGTGCAAGCCTGTTTCTCACGGGCTTGACGTTTCTATTTTTATCTAAATCGGCTTTTGCCACAAAAATACGGCCGTGCGGGGGGTGGAGAGCTCCTGTAAGCCTGACACTTGTTGGGATCCCCCCCCTCTGACAAAGGGCTCTATATCTCTACTGTAATATCTATACTCATGAGGGGGTGGGGAATGTTTGCTGTTTTTTGATACGCATCAGTGCGCTCTCTGTGTATCCACATGTCCTTTTCTCTTAAATAAAGAAATTACAAAAAAAAAACCTTTATTAGATAATATATTGGGGTACCTGACGCTATAAAAACCTGCGGCGAACCTAAAAAAAATTACCGGCTACCGATCTGCATCACAGACACTAAGACAGCTTTAGAAAAACGATCGCTTAGTGACAGTGGTGATAGGGGGTGAAAGGGTTACCTGGGGGGCGATCAAGGGGGTTAAACCTTTATTAGATAATATATTGGGGTACCTGACGCTATAAAAACCTGCGGCGAACCTAAAAAAAATTACTGGCTGCCGATCGGCATCACTGACGCTAAGACAGCGATCAGAAAAATGATCGCTTAGCGACAGTGGTGATAGGCCGTGAAAGGGTTATCTGGGGGGTGATCAGGGGGTTAAACCTTTATTAGGGGGGGTTAGGGGGCTACACTGGACCTAAAACTAAACTTTGGTGACACTTTTACAGTCACAAATGTCACTGATTGCAGTGATCACTAAATAAGTGGTCACTGCAATCAGTGACACTGTGACTGGGGGCTGGGGGGGTGATCTGGGGGGTGGCCTGGGGGGGCGATTTATGTCCCTATGTGTCCTGGTGTCAGTGTAGTGTTGTGTGCACTGACCTGATGTCTTCTCTTGTACGGCGCTCGGTATATGTGAGCGCCGCACCAGAGATGACATCACTTCCTCCTGCTTCCTCTGCCTGACACAGACAGAGGGGGCATTTCCATTCGCCGGGAGCGATCGCGAGGGGGTGGCCAGAAACGAATGGCTGCCCCCTCATCCCGGAACGCTCCCGGACACTTAGCCACCGCTCACTGTATAGGAGGGGGGTCCAATTGGACCCCCCAACTATACAAAGGCAATCACGTACACTCTACGTGATTGTGCCTGTCGGTGCCATTCTGCCGACGTATATATACAGTGAGCGGTCGTTAAGTGGTTAATGAAGGTACAACATTTAGCAACTCACGTGGTTGATGATAAAAAGAGGCACATCTAAGTATGCAGGGATCCGGGGTAAAGCGATTCACATAGACCATCCCCCGCACCGCCACGGATGTCGTCCCTTCCATGAGCGGTTCAAGCCTCACTTTCAGATCGCTCTACTGCAGGGTAGTCTTCCTGGTCATGATTGCAGACTGACAGCGGTGAGAGTCGGCGGTGAGGAGGACGGTCTATGTGGATTGCTTTACCCCGGATCCCTGCATACTTAGATGTGCCTCTTTTAATCATCAACCATGTGAGTTGCTAAATGTTGTGCCTTCATTAAATGTAACCATATTGCTACACTTAGAGGCGCCTCTCTTCTCTTTTATACTCTGTAACTCCTGCTGGATTTTTCTTCTAATCCCCTTGTGGAGGCTTCCATTTGTGGATGGACATTTTATGGTTACACAACCAATAACATTGCTATAATCTTTTTATATGGATCATAAACCGAAGGATTTATGAACAAATGGTTGTGGAACAAATCATTTGAGTTTCTATTATTTCTTATGGGAAAATTTGCTTTGATATACAAGTGCTTTGGATTACAAGCATGTTTCCGGAACGAATTATGCTCGCAATCCAAGGTTTTACTGTGTATATACATATATATGTGTGTAATATATGTATTTTAATTATTAGAATTGTATTATATTAATAATAATTTATATATATATATATATATATATATATATATATAAAAATAATTATAGTTATTTTAAAATATATATCTTATATTTTAAATATATATATATATATATATATATATATATATATATATATACACATATATATATATATATATATATATATATATATATATATATAAATTATTATTAATATAATACAATTCTAATAATTAAAATACATATATATATATATATATATATATATATATATATAAATAATATGTTTGGGGGTTCTGAGTAAATTTTCTAGCAAAAAAATGATGATTTTTACATGTAGGAGAGGACTACCAGATTTGGCCCGGAATGGAAGTGGTTAACAAATGTATTTTATTGAGTTGCAAACACATTTCATCGCAACATTAAAAAACGCGAAATATTTACAAGTAACTTTTGTCATGTGACATCGTACAATCGCTCTACAGAAACTGCAGCAATATTTTGCTTCGTGTCTTCCTTGACAACTCAATTGTACCCAATTGGCACTCGGCACTCAATTCAGCTTTTTCTACCGGGTTGGGGGGGAATTTTTTGGGCCGGCATCCTTGGCAAGCGAGAATAGTCCTCAGCAGGACTTTGGGACCTTGCAATAGCATGGAGCTGGCAGAGCTCAAACATACTTTATGCAATATCACTGCTGCTTGTGTTGTAGGAAAATGGCATCCCCGGCATCCCTTTAGATGTGCACGCTTCTTGCATGCCCTACGTGTCCACTAGTTGCGGCTGACACTTCACCCTTCTGTTGCTGCTCATTTATATAGCGAGAGATAAAGCCATAGCGCTATACAGCATCAGTTTAGCACTTAGATGAAACTTTTTATACAACCTGGTAAACAGCTGTATGGTCTTGGCCACCATGCTGCAGCTCAGTTTCAGGGTCTGGGCATTCTTATAGCCCTAGACCATCTTTATGTAGAGCAACAATCCTTTTTTTCAGATCCTCAGAGTTCTTTGCCATGAGGTGCCATGTTGAACTTCCAGTGACCAGTATGAGAGAGTGAGAGCGATAACACCAAATTTAACACACCTGCTACCTATTCACACCTGAGACCTTGTAACACTAATGAGTCACATGACATTGGGGAGGGAAAATGGCTAATTGGGCCCAATTTGGACATTTTCACTTAGGGGTGTACTCACTTTTGTCGCCAGCCGTTTAGACATTAATGGCTGTGTGTTGAGTTATTTTGAGGGGACAGCAAATTTACACTGTTAAGCCCTGTACACACGATCGGATTTCCTATGGATTTTAAACCAATGGATTTTTCCATCGGAAATCCGATGAAGCTGACTTCCGTCAGTCTTGCCTACACACCATCAGTCAAAAAACCGATCGTCCCAAACGCTGTGACGTAAAACACTCAGACGAGCCGAGAAAAATAAAGTTCTATGCTTCTGAGCATGCGTCGACTTGATTCTGAGCATGCGTGGGTTTTTTATCTGATGGAGTTACCCACAGACGATAGTAATTTGCTATCGTTTTTTTTCCATCGGATAAATTTAAAACATGTTCTATTTTTTAACACCGATGGAAAAAAGACCAATGGGGCCCATACACGATCGGTTTGTCCGATGAAAAAAGTCCATCGGACACTCACTACTTCCTGTGGTGTCTCCTGGACAGGTAATGAAAGCAAATCTCCCCAGTAGGAAATAATGGGGGTCGATTTACTAAAACTGAAGAGTGCAAAATCTGGTGTAGCTCTACATAGAAACCAATTGGCTGCCATTTTTTTTTTTTTTTTTGCCAAAGCTTAACTGCTTAAGGACCGGGCCTATTTTTCAAACTTTTTGCTTACGAGTTAAAATCATTTATTTTTTGCTAGAAAATGACTTGGAACCCCTAAACATTATAGATATATATTATTTTTTTTCAGACACCCTAGAGAAAAAAATGGCGGTCATTGCAATACTTTATGTCACACCGTATTTGCACAGTGGTCTTACAAGCGCAATTTTTTGGGGAAAAATACACTTTTTTGAATTAAAGGAATAAGACATCAGTAAAGTTAGCCCAATTTTTTTCAATTTTTTTCTTGTGAAAGATGATGTTACTCCAAGTAAATTGATACCCAACATGTTACGCTTCAAAATTGCGCCCGCTAGTGGAATGGCGACAAACTTTGACCCTTAAAAATCTCCATAGGCGACGTTTAAAAATGTATACAGGTTACCAGTTTTGAGGTACAGAGGAGGTCTAGGGTTAGAATTAATGCTCTCACTGTAATGATCGCTGTGATACCTCACATGTGTGGATTGAACATCGATTTCATATGCGGGCTCGACTTACGTATGCGTTTGCTTCTGCGCGCAAGCTCAGCGGGACAGGGCGCTTTAATTTTTTTTTTACATTTATTTTACTTTTTATTTTTTTATTTTTACAATCTTAAAAAAAATAAAAATTTGGGTCACTTTTATTTCTATTACAAAGAATGTAAACATCTCTTGTAATATAAAAAAAGAATGACAGGACCTCTTTAATGTGAGATCTGGGGTCAACAAGACCTCAGATATCACATTTACACTTAAAAGCAATAAAATAAATAAATAAATGCTTATTTTTTTTTCAATAATTTTTTTCCCCTTTAAGTCCATTGGGCGGAAGTGATGTTTGACGTTGCCTACGTCATTCAATGTTATGGAGCCAAGTGGGGGTCATCTTTCCCTCACTCCACTCCATGCCTCAGAGGGGAAAGGCGACCTCCAGTAAGCGGTGGAGACCACCACGGAGCAGCGGGAGGGGGGTCACCTCTCCCGCTGCCGATAAAAGTGATCTCGCTGCGAATCCGCCACAGAGACCACTTTTATCTGAAAGCGGACCGCCCGCTGTTTAAAAAGATACCGGGATTATGGCAGCTATCTGCTGCCATAACCCCGGTATTCAACGTCAAACAGCCGCCCTATATAGACGGCAGGCGGTCCATAAGTAGTTAAAGTGGTAGTAAACTCTGTACTACCACTTGTACCTACAGTCACGCCTATAATAATTAGTGTAATGTAACTCTAGGTACTGTGAATCTCTCCTAAACTTGCAATGTTTAGGAGATATTTAGAGTGTAAGCAGTCGGTGACGTTACCGCCGCATGCACTCTGAAGGTCCGGCTTACAGTGCCGGACCTTCAGAGCCCATGCCGTAAACAGCAGCTTATGCAGGAGTGACGTCATCGCGCCCCCGGCCACTCATGTAACTGGAGACCGCAAACCCAGAAGGAAGACCGGGGGAAGATGCCAGCCGTCTAAGCGGTGACAGAGTGGCATCGGAGGGCTTCGCTCTAAGGTAAGTCTCTCATAATGTACTAGTATGCGATGCAGTAGGAGTCGGAGAACAATAGAAGGAGGCACTTTGAGTTAATACATACTTGAATAGAACTTTCTAAACTAAGTTTAGGGTCACCTTAAAAACTGACAAGGGTTTTAAAGTAGAACTCCAGTTAGGCATAGTCCACCTTTGGCAAAAAACGATAAATGCGCCCACATTGATTACTAATAAAAAAAAAAAGAAGCATTTATATTGATTTATTATTGGGGCTTTTTTTTTTTTTGCGTTGGAGCTCGCAAAGCATTGCAACCACAATCGGTAGGTCATAGTTGCAATGCTCTGAAGATCACTTGTCCAGCTGTAGGTCTGTACCGAGGTATGGACCTTCAGTTACAGGGCTGGAGGAAGTGTCAATAGACTACAAGTGCGGTGACGTCACCACGCATGTTACTTGGAGAGCTACGAGTTGTGGTGGCAGATGGGATTTGTCGTTTTTTCCATTTAGAGATTTTAATGGATAGATGTCACTGCTGTGCAAGTGGAGCCACGCATGACTGTGCCAAGTTCAAATGGCAGGAAGGTCATTCTAGAAGAGGTTGGGTCAGTTTGGGGGTTGGATGCTTGGAGTTATGCTTTAACACTCCCCCTTAGCGCTAGCCCTTTAAGAGGTTTCTGATGCCCGAAGGCGGGGTTCTGATCATGTGACCGCCGTGATAGGCTGTCACAGTGGCCACATGATCAGAAAGCTCCTGATCGCAAGTAGAGATCAGGAGATTTCCATTAGCCACCGGTAACTGTGCCAAGAGTGCGCAGGGCACGCGCTCTCAGCACAGCTCTGTTTACATTCTGGTACACATACTGTATATGTGGCCCGTCGGCGTTAAGGCCCACCCACAGAGAGGCCACATATATGTGTATGGCCAGTGCCAAGAGGTTAACAATGGTCTATCCTTTCCAAAACTAAAAAGAAAAAACAAAATGCCGTTAGAAATACACAAAGCACTCTTGGTGGTAATGTTTTAATGCCATACACCAGGGATTCTCAACAAGGATTCCTCCAGAGGTTGCTCTGGTTTCTTTGAGCTGTGGACGATTGGTCTCCCACTTGATGGCGTCTGCCTAGTCCTAGAGTCAAAGCCACTTAGCAAATCCAGCTGCAGGACATCAATGATCTTTTTAGCTGTCTGTAGGTATGGCATTCTGACCAGCACTATAAGAGCTTCATTATTTCTACATACGGTAACGAAGAGGCATTTTTCCCTATTGAACCCTGATGAATCAGTTTTAGTTCGGGTTCTCTGAGTATCGCAAATTACTTTAGGGGTTCCTCTAGAACAAGGGTCTCCAAACTGTGGCCCTGGGGCCAAATGCGGCCCTTTGCTTGCCTTTATCCGGCCCTTGGGAAACTTTTACTTCCACTGATACAAGACACTACTCCTCCCTCTGATACCAATGATGGGGCATTATTTCTCCCATTGAAGTCCAGCGATGGGGCATTATTAATCCCACTAACCCCAACGATAGGGGACTATTCCTCCCATTGACACCAATGATGGGGCTCTATTCCTCAAACTGACACCAACAATGGGGCACTATTAATCCCACTGACATCAATGATGGTGCACTATTTTTTTCCTCTGACATCAATAATAGGGCACTACTAATCTCACTGACACCAATGATGGGGCTTAGTAGTGCCCCATCATTGATGTCAGAGGAAGGAATAGTACACCATCATTGGTGTCAGTGGGATTAATAGTGCCCCATTGTTGGTGTCAGTTTGAGGAATAGAGCCCCATCATTGGTGTCAATGGGAGGAATAGCCCCCTGTCGTTGGGGTTAGTGGGATTAATAGTGCCCCATCGCTGGCGTCAATGGGAGAAATAATGCCCCATCATTCTTATCAGAGGGAGGAATAGTGTCTTGCATCAGTGGAAGGAAAAGTTCCCCAAGCGCCAGATAAAGGCAAAGGGCCGCAGTTTGGAGACCCCTGCTCTAGGGTGTCACTGACACCAATGATAGGACACTATTCCTCCCACTGATACCAATGATGGGACACCATTCCTCCCACTGACACCAATGATGGGACACTATTCCTCCCACTGACACCAATGATGGGACACAATTCCTCCCACTGACACCAATGATGGGACACTATTCCTCCCACTGATACCAATGATGGGACACTATTCCTCCCACTGATACCAATGATGGGACACTATTCCTTCCACCGATACCAATGATGGGACACTATTCCTCCCACTGACACCAATGATAGGACACTATTCCTCCCACTGATACCAATGATGGGACACTATTCCTCCCACTGATACCAATGATGGGACACTATTCCTCCCACTGACACCAATGATGGGACACTATTCCTCCCACTGACACCAATGATAGGACACTATTCCTCCCACTGATACCAATGATGGGACACTATTCCTCCCACTGACACCAGCAATAGGGCGCTATTCCTTCCACTGATACCAATGATGGGACACTATTCCTCCCACTGACACCAGCAATAGGGCGCTATTTCACCCCCTAATACCAAAGACGCATTGTTTACTCCCACTAATGCCCTCCTAAAGTCTGGAGGATATTAAAATGGCCCTTTGTTTAGAAAGTTTGGAGACCCCTGCTCTAGAATATAAAGGTTGAAAAAGGCAGCCATATACAGAACATGACAAGGGATGTCGGATCTCTTCTTTTGTTGAGGTATCTGGAAATACCACGACGGATGCCACACATACAGGGGTTGCTGTCTATAATGAGGTATGTTGTTATGTAGGGTATATTGTAGTATGCAACCTATTTTGGGATATGCAGTACTGACCATATATGATGTGGTTTGGGTTTACCGAGTTCCCGGAAAATTCTTTCCGAATTACAAAGTTCACAAAGTTTTTGCGTGTCACCGCATTATATAAGAAACAAACTTTTTTGCAGTGCACAACCTTTGTCCTTGATCAGCTGAGTCATGAGTAGGGATGAGCCTGGGTTCAGCCAAACCTGGAAGGCAGCTGTCATTCCTGCAGCAATTAGCAGAGACAAAAAGGGACGGGGATACTCATTGACCTAAAATGGCCGCATGGGAGCCAATAATTCGAAGGAATGCATCACCCAGATAAAAGGGTGGGCTCCCTGCAGGAATATGGTCCGTGTGTATTGCAGACTTCAGGTGCATTTAGCGCTAGGTTTGCAAAATTCAAGCATGATACAGGAAACTGTTCACAAACCAAACCTATTGCAGATTAGTTCATCCCTACTTACAGTCATATACCATCAATCGTGGGAGAGTTCTAGACAACCCGGGGCATAACATACTATGAATAGATGGCCAATATTACAAGCATTACTTATTCTATGTTATGTGTCATATTATACCCAAGCCTGGTCCAGATCTGTGTCAGCCAGGTATGAAGCAAGATAGAGTTTAGCTTCAATACACAGGAGCTAATTTGTGCTCATCACCCCAACCTCTTACAAATTGTAGTGGAAGGGTACAATCATTGTGCTATTTGCAGCTCTCCACCTTCTAGAGCAGGTCTTCCTCTTCTATTGCAGGTCCCCCATTTCTATTGCAGGTTCTCCTCTTCTATTGTAGGTCCTACATCCCTTGCAGATCCTCCTCTTCCATTGCAGGTCTTTCTCTTCCATTGCAGGCCCCTCTCCTATTGCAGGTCTCCCCGCTTCTATTGCCCCCCCTTCTATTGCAGGTTGTACCCCATATATTGCTGCCCCCCCTTCTATTGCAGGTCCTTCTTTTCTTTTGAAGGTCCTCCTCTTCTGCTGTAGGTTTCCACCTTATTTTGCAGGTCCTCCTCTTCTGCTGCAGGTCCTCCTCTTCTGCTGCAGGTCCTCCTCTTCTGCTGCAGGTCCACAACTTCTATTGAAGTTTTTCCTTTTCTATTGTAGGTCCTCCATCTCTTACAGGTTCTCCTCTTATATTGCAGGTCCTCCAGCTCTTGAAGGACCCTCTCTTCTGCTGCAGGTCCTCCTCTTCTGCTGCAGGTCCTCCTCTTCTGCTGCAGGTCCTCCTCTTCTGCTGCAGGTCCTCCTCTTCTGCTGCAGGTCCTCCTCTTCTGCTGCAGGTCCTCCTCTTCTATTGCAGGTCCTCCTCTTCTATTGCAGGTCCTCCTCTTCTTTTGCAGGTCCTCCTCTTCTTTTGCAGGTCCTCCTCTTCTTTTGCAGGTCCTCCTCTTCTTTTGCATGCAAAAAAGGGGAATTGGGACTTTGAATGGGGTTCAAGACAAGGTAAGCGTATGGTAAAGGAAAACATGTTTATTGACATGAAAAAAATGTGGTGTACTGTCTGATTCAATGGGGCTGTACATGAAAACATGATTGCAATAGATATTGAGGACACATATTAATATCAACTTGGAAACGCATGACACCTGACAGTATGAAAGGAATGAACAGCACCCATAGGTACAAAAATTACACACATATAATTCCTTAAAAGGGAACAGTGCAAATATACTGTTATGTATTGTTGATCGATATCATTGTATATCCTTGATGTCCATGTTTCATATGTAATGCCATGTGCCATGAGTTTCCATGTTGATATTAATATGTGTCCTCAATATCCATTGCAATCATGTTTTCATGTACAGCCCCATTGAATCAGACAGTACACCACATTTTTTTCATGTCAATAAACATGTTTTCCTTTACCATACGCTTATCTTGTCTTTAACCTCATTCAAAGTCCCAATTCCCCTTTTTTGCATTATTGTACCAGGGATGGATGCACAGAGATGTGCCTCATTTAAAGTCCCACCTATGCTGTTGCATAGTCTCCCCTTCTTTTGTCCTCTTCTTTTGCAGGTCCTCCTCTTCTTTTGCAGGTCCTACTCTTCCACTGCAGGCCCCCTTCCACTGCAGGCCCCCTTCCCATTGCAGGTCTCCCTGCTTCTATTGCAGGTCCTCCTCTTCTATTGCAGGTCCTCCTCTTCTATTGCAGGTCCTCCTCTTCTATTGCAGGTCCTCCTCTTCTATTGCAGGTCCTCCTCTTCTTTTGCAGGTCCTCCTCTTCTTTTGCAGGTCCTACTCTTCTTTTGCAGGTCCTACTCTTCTTTTGCAGGTCCTACTCTTCTTTTGCAGGTCCTACTCTTCCACTGCAGGCCCCCTTCCCCTATTGCAGGTCTCCCTGCTTCTATTGCAGGTCCTCCTCTTCTATTGCAGGTCCTCCTCTTCTATTGCAGGTCCTCCTCTTCTATTGCAGGTCCTCCTCTTCTATTGCAGGTCCTCCTCTTCTATTGCAGGTCCTCCTCTTCTATTGCAGGTCCTCCTCTTCTTTTGCAGGTCCTCCTCTTCTTTTGCAGGTCCTCCTCTTCTATTGCAGGTCCTCCTCTTCTATTGCAGGTCCTCCTCTTCTTTTGCAGGTCCTCCTCTTCTTTTGCAGGTCCTCCTCTTCTTTTGCAGGTCCTCCTCTTCCACTGCAGGCCCCTTTCCCGTTGCAGGCCCCCTTCCCATTGCAGGTCTCCCCCAACTATTGCAGGTCACCCCTGCTTCCATTGCAGGTTTCCCACTTCTATTGCTGGTCCCCCTTCTATTGCAGGACCTTCTCTTCTTTTGCAGGTCCCCCTCTTCTATTGCAGGTTACCCTTCTTATATGGCAGCCTCTTCAACTGGAAGTTACTTTAGTAAATATAAAAAGCAATGGCTTATAGTTAAAGTAGAACTTAACTCACCTCATCTCCTTTGATGCATTGTCCGCTGGGGCAGGAGCAGGTACCATCATCAACATCTTCTCAAAAGCTTCTTCCGGGTTCAGGAGCTTCAGCCATCTTGGTTGGCCCGGCCAGGATGATGCAACTTCCAACCATATGCAAGTGCTAGGATTGTACACCGAGCAGCCCATTCACGGCTTAGTATACAGTGTAAAGAGTTTGTGAGGAGAAAGGTAAGAATCCTTTACTTCAAAAGAGATCTAGAATGCTACAGCAGAGGGAGTCCTAGTTCCCAATGGAGCACACATTGTGTGATATCACCGCATATGTAGTCTATTGATGTTTCCTTTACGACTCCAAATCCCTACATTAAAGTGGACCTTCACTCTATAGAGCAGTGGTCTCCAAACTGCGGCCTGGGGGGCCGGATGTGGCCCTTTGCATGCCTTTATCCTACTCTTGGGGGACTATTCTCCCACTGATAGGAGACACTATTCTGCCACCTGACATCAACAATCGGGCACCGTTTCGCCCAGTGACGCCAACAATGGGCACTATTCCTCCCAGTGATACCAACGAAGGTGCACTATTCTTCATCCGAATACCAAACGTGGTGAAGTTTGCTCCCACTGAAGCCAGGAAAATGTCCAGTTCCGCTGGCCACAGCCTGGCGCTTCTAAAGTTTGAAGGACAATAAACCAGCCCTTTGTTAAAAAAGTTTGGTGACCCCTGGTATAAGAAGCATGCTGTGCTGTCCTTCTCTCTCTCTCTCTCTCTCTCTCTCTCTTTCTCTCTCTCCTCCCCCCTTTCTTACACTTACAAAAAAAAAGGGAAAAAAGGTATTTTTTTTATATCCATACACAAACGTTTTGCCTTTCATTTCTATTTTAACCCCATGCCGACCGGGCCATAGCCGAAAGATGGCTACAGCGCGGGTGGCTTATTCTGGGAGGGCATCCAGGAATGTCCTTGCAGAATCTTGCTCCCGCGCAGCCCCTGGGGCGCGCACCCGGAAATATCCGTGACCGTCGGGTCCAAACGACCCGGCGTATCACGGATCACAGTAAATGGCTGCTGATAGCGGCTGTTTACCACGTGATCACTCTGTCAAATGACAGAGCGATCACAGCAACAAACCGGCGTCACATCCGGTTCCTCTCTCCCCTCTCTGTACCGATCGGTACAATGAGAGAGGAGAGGGGGAGAGATCGTTTGCAGTAGTGTGGGCTGGATCTGTAGTGCCCACAGCGCTGCTCAGTGCCCATTCCAGCCACATCCATACTCTGCCCAAACTCTGCCCATACTCATCCGTCCATCCATACTCTGCAATACTCATCCGTCCATCCATACTTACATAGTTACATAGTTAGTCAGGTTGAAAAAGACACAAGTCCGTCCAGTTCAACTATAAAAAAATAAAATACAAAATATCGTACAATCCCATATACCCAATTCTATACCCACAGTTGATCCAGAGGAAGGCAAAAAAAAAAACAGCAGAGCATGAATACTTATTCCTAACCTGCAATACTCATCTATCCATCCATCCTCTGCAATACTCATCCATCCATACTCCGCAATACCCAGCCATCCATACTCAGCCATCCCATCTATACCCAGCCATCCACATCCACGGCTCATCCATGCCACTACAGTGCCTCAAAGTGTAATTAGACTTGGTCAAATTAGACTTGAAATGTATGCCCCTAGAACGCCTGCTGGTGCTCCCTGTATGTTGGGCCTCTGTATGTGGCCACACTGTGTAAAAGTCTCACACATGTTGTATCGCCATACTCGGGAGGAGTAGCAGAATGTGTTTTGGGGTGTAATTTGTGGAATGCATATGCTGTGTGTGAGAAATAACCTGCTAATATGACAATTTTGTGAAAGAAAAAAAAAATATTGATTTTGCAAAGAATTGTGGGAAAAACTTTCAACTTCAGAAACCTCACCGTGCCTCTTTCTAAATACCTTGGAACGTCTAATTTCCAAAAAGGGGTCATTTGTTGGGTAATTTGTACTTTTCTGGCATATTAGGGACTCAAGAAATGAGATAGGCCGTCAGTACTTCAGGTGTGATCAATTTTCAGAGATTGGCACCATAGCTTGTGGACTCTATAACTTTTAAAGAATAAAAGGGAAGGGGGAGGTACTCACACTGCCACATCCGTATAATTATGGGAAAAGATTTTTTATCTACTCGGGAGGAGCAAGACAAGGGTCGGACTTTGTAGGCAACACACGAAAATGGAATAGAAAAATAGCTTTATTGTCACATAAATGTTAAACAAGGATAAAAACCATACAATGTATATCTATAAGAAGTCCCTTGAAAGTCGATGCGTTTCGCCGTAAGGCTTCGTCAGGACGGACAAAATTGGGAAAATTTTTACACACACTTGGGACAGATCTCACTATCTCGAAAGGAGATCCAAGACAGCAAAGTGTTGCTCAAGGGTTGTCAGTTCAAGAACTGTTCATTGAACTGACAACCCTTGAGCAACACTTTGCTGTCTTGGATCTCCTTTTGAGATAGTGAGATCTGTCCCAAGTGTGTGTAAAAAAAAAAAATCCCAATTTTGTCCGTCCTGACGAAGCCTTACGGTGAAATGCGTCGATGTTCAAGGGACTTCTTATAGATATACATTGTATGTTTTTTATCCTTGTTTAACATTTATGTGACAATAAAGCTATTTTTCTATTCCATTTTCGTGTGTTGCCTACAAAGTCCGACCCTTGTCTTGCTCCTCCCGAGTAGATAAAAAATCTTTTCCCACGACTCTATAACTTTCTCACCAACCAAATAATATACACCGATTTGGGTTATTTTTACCAGAGATATGTAGCAGTATAAATTTTGGCCAAAATTTATGAAGAAAAATTACAAATTTGCTAAATTTTAACAGAAACAAATAAAAAAAAAATTTTACAGAATTTTCCTTTTTTTTTTATTTATAGCGCAAAAAATTAAAAACCCAGCGGTGATTAAATATCACCAAAAGAAAGCTCTATTTGTGTGAAAAAAAGGACAAAAATGTCATATGGGTACAGTGTTGCATGACTGAGTAATTGTCATTTAAAGTGTGAGAGCACCGAAAGCTGAAAATTGGTCTGGTTAGGAAGGGGGTTTAAGTGCCCAGTGGTCAAGTGGTTAAACTGAATGGGTTGTTTTACAAGGTGATCGTTTACAATCACTTTAACATCCTGCCTGGCCGTCATTTGGCTTTAGGTGGTTTAATTGTTGTGACTGGACGTCATATGACGTCCTTCACAAAATGCCGCTCGTGTGCGCTCCCTGGGGCCCATAGCATGGCGATTGGTGGTGCATTGTGTCGCTTAGGCACACCACATCTCCAATCATGGTAACGAGCCTATGACGTAGGCTCTTTACCATGTGATCCGCTGTGTCCAATCACAGTGTAACTAGAAAGTGATGGTTATCGCCATTTCTCTCCTCCCGCATGATTAAAGGAGAGCCGATAAGCGGCTTTCCTGACAGGGGAGATCTGCACTGATAATCAGTGCAATGATTATCAGTGCAGTCCCATCAGCGATGCCCTCCAGTGCCCCACGAGTGATGCCCGTCAGTGCCTCCTCATCTGTGCAGCCCATCAGTACCACCTATCAGTGCCCATAAAGGCTGCCGATCAGTAGTGCCCATCAGTACTGCATATCAGTGCCCATCAGTGCGGCCTATCAGTGCCCATCAGTGCTGCATATCAGTGCTCATCAGTGCTGCCTATCAGTGTCCATCAGTGCTGCCTATCAGTGCCCATCAGAAGTGCCTATCAGTGCTGCCTATCAGTGCCCATCAGTTCTGCCTATCAGTGCCCATCAGTTCTGCCTATCAGTGCCCATAAGTGCTGCCTACCAGTGCCCATCAGTGCTGCCTACCAGTGCCCATCAGTGCTGCCTACCAGTGCCCATCAGTGCTGCATATCAGTGCTGCCTATCAGTGCCCATCAGTTCTGCATATCAGTGCCCATCAGTGCTGCCTATCAGTGCCCATCAGTGCTGCCTATCATTGCCCATCAGTGCTGCCTATCAGTGCCCATCAGTGCTGCCTACCAGTGCCCATCAGTGCTGCCTACCAGTGCCCATCAGTGCTGCATATCAGTGCTGCCTATCAGTGCTGCCTATCATTGCCCATCAGTGCTGCCTATCAGTGCCCATCAGTGCTGCATATCAGTGCTGCTCATCAGTGTCCATCAGTGCTGCCTATCAGTGCCCATCAGTGACAATCAGTGCTGCCAATCAGTGCCCATCAGTGCCCATCAATGCTGCCTATCAGTGCTCATCAGTGATGCATATCAGTGCCCATCAGTGCTGCATATCAGTGCCCATCAGTGCTGCATATCAGTGCAGCCTCATCAGTGCACATCAGTGAAGTAGGAAAATTACTTATTTACAAAATTTTATAACAGAAGCGAAGAAAAACTTAATTTTTTTCTAAATTTTATGTATTTTTTCATTTGTTTAGCAAAAAATAAAAAAAAACAGTGGCGATCAAATACCACCAAAAGAAATCTCTATCTGTCTCAAAAAAATGATAACAATTTCTTATGGGTACATTGTAGCATGACCGTGCAATTGTCATTCATAATGTGAGAGCGCTGAAAGCCGAAAATTGGCTTGGGCAGGTAAAAGTGCCTGGTATTGAAGTGGTTAAATGTGCTGTTCCACGTTTGCATTTTCATGCGTTTTCTTTGTTTTTTTTTCATTATCCATCATCTTTTTTAATGAGTTGCATTTACACGCCTGTGCGGTTCCTTCACGTGTGTTCCTGTATGTTTATGCGAGAAAGAAATGCAGCGCGCTTCATATTTCTTGCCTATGCGTACGTACTGCCTTCAAAAACAAGTTCAACTGCATCTTGTGTAGAGGAGCCCTTAGCCTGTCGGAGACAGAGCTTTGCACCTGCGGATTCAGTGATTGCCATTGTAATGCTTTGCAGGCTTCAATGCAAAAAAAACCCTTCAAACTTTTTATAAGCGCTTACCGACCGTATAAGCTTGATATATGGCGGCAAGGCGGCTCGGCTGCGCCAGATCACGTACCTAGTACACGATCTGACACTTCCGGGTAGGGGGCGTGCGTGCATGGGCACTGGCTCAGCTCCCAACTGTCCCTGATTTTGAGGGACTGTCTCTGATTTGGAGCAATGTCCCTCTGTCCTCCTCATTGGTCCCTCATTTTGGTCTGATCTATATAGTTGTATATAAAATGCACTTTTCATCTATCAGAAAGTGTTTTCCAGTACTAAACCTTTCATCTGATTTCTAAATTGCTTAATTTGTAAATTCCAAAAGCCAATATAAAGGAATAGTAGTGGTAAAAAAGCACTTGTGGGTTTAACCAATCTTGTTTGTTTTTTTGTACAATTCTCCTTTAAGGGGGCGTGGCAATGGGTGTGTCCTATGCCTGCATACTTTTGCTGATAGGTGTCCCTCATTCCCATCTCAAAAAGTTGGGAGGTATGCACTGGGGGCGACCCGGCTGTCACATGTATAAAAACAGAAGATGTGGATCTCCAGGTGCTGGCCAATAGATTACCGCCGTCACCCGGCGATCGTCATGAATTCACACGGGAGAGGGCTCTGCCTATGTAAACAAGGCAGAGCCAGGACAGGTCCAGTCAGCGGGGAAGTAAAAGATTATCTTTCCCTGCAAAGCAGGGAATAAAATCCATCACTTCCCCTGGTAAAAGCAGCACACACAAACACTGGCTAGGCACACATTTAACCCTTTGATCGCCCTAGATGTTTAACCCCTTCCCAGCCAGTATCATTAGTACAGTGACAGTGCATTATTTTAGCACTGATCACTGTATTAATGTATTAATGTCACTGGTTCCCACAAAGTGTCCAAAGTGTCAGTAAGGCCAGTTTCACACAGACGTTTTACAGGCGCTTTTGCGCTAAAAATAGCGCCTGATAAGCGCCTGTAAACTGCCTCTTCTGCAGCCCCAATGTGAGAGCCCGATTGCTTTCCCACTGGAGCGGTGTGCTTGCAGGATGGGAAAAAAAGTCGTGCAAGCAGCATCTTTGGAGCAGTGCAGAAGTGCTGTATACACCGATCCTCCACCGCTCCTGCAATTAAAAATCAGCCTGAAAAGTGCTTTGGCAGTGGTACGTTTAACCCTTTTTCAGCCACTAGCAGGGGCTAGAACTAGCGGTGCTTTACCGCTAACGCGCCCAGCGCCTCTGTGTAAAAGTGCCCTAAGTGTTCAATTGTCTGCTGCTATATCGCAGTCCTGCTATAAGTCACTGATCGCCACCATTACTAGTAAAAAAAAAAGTAAAATACAAATTCCAGTATATATCCCATAGTTTGTAGATGCTATAACTTTTGCGCAAACCAATCAATATATACGCTTATTGGGATTTTTTTTTTTTACCAAAAATATGTAGCAGAATACATATTGGCCTAAATTGATGAAGAATTTTTTTTGATTAGATATGTTTCAAAGCAGAAAGTAAACTTTTTTTTTATTTTTATTTTTTATTTTGTCGCTCTTTTTTGTGTATAGCACAAAAAAGAAAAAACACAGAGGTGATCAAATGCCACCAAAAGAAAGCTCTATTTGTGGGGAAAAAAGGACGTCAATTGTTTTCAGGTGCAACTTTGCACGACCGCGCAATTGTCAGTTAAAATAATGCAGTGCTGTAATGCAAAAAATGGCCTGGTCATGAAGGGGGGTAAACCTTCTGGAGTAGTTATTCATAATAGGTGCGTGTTTTTCCTTTTTCTTTTCCTTCTTTTCTTTTTCGATTTTTTTTTTTTTTTAAGGTGGACTATGCCTTTAAGCGTCGAGGCGCGTGCACAGCACAGCAGAAAATCCGCGCACGCTCGACACCATCCAATGGATTTGGCGTGGACGCGCTCGTCCGCAGGGATGCCGGCGTGCCACTTTGGTGTGACCCCCGCAGAGCGCAGACAGCGCGGAGTGCAGAGCAGGACGGAGCGGAGCGCGGCGGACAAGCTGCGGTGGTTGCGGGGTGCTGACAGCGATCTCCGGGAGTTGTATGGAGTCCATGGAGTCGGAATTGAGGAGGAGCTGACGGCTCTAGAGAGGGGAGGTGGGGGTGGGGGGGGGGGGGAGGCAGTCAGCGAGGAGCCGCTTCATAGGCAGTGGTGTAAAGTTTGGTGGGGGCGGCGTATGGTGGATCTATTCTAACACAAGAGGACAGGACCGAGCTGGAGAAGTTTCATCTCAACCACCAGTGAAAGATCGGCAGAGGAGACTTTCCAAGGGAGAGTTCCCAGACAAGAACCAGGGAGGAGGGGGGGTGGGGGGAGAGCGACTTCATTGGGCACCAGCCTTGGCACTACCCCTTGTTCTGCACCCTGGCAATAGCCTTAGGATTACCCCACTGATTCTGAAACAGCTCCTGACATTATCTTTTTGAGTTTACCCCTGCCACTATCCTTGGCACCAGTCCTGGAACTGCTACTGGCATAATCCTTCGAATTACGTGTGGTGCTACCCTTGGCACTACCCCACTGGAACACCTCCCGGAACTCTTCTTTGCATTACCCCTAGTACCACCCCCCTGTAACTGCTTCTGGAACGATTCCCGTTGGTACTACCCTGGATTTATTCTTGGCACTACTTCTGGTTCTGTACCTGGAGCTACCCCCCTGCTCAATCCTTGGCGCCACCTTTGGTTCTATAGGTAGAAACTGCTTCTGGAAATATTCTTTGCATATCCCTTGGCTACCCTCAGCATAGTCCTTGGCACTACCCCCCCATAACTGCTCCTAGAAATATTCTTTGCTATCGTCAGCAATACCATAGGTACCACCCCCCATAAATGCTCCTGGAGCAATTCATTGCATATCCCTTTGCTACCCTCAGCAGTTCCCCTGGCATTATCCTTGGCACTACCCCTGTAACTGCTCCTGAAACAATTGCAGTACCCATAGTGCTACCAGTATTGTACCTGGAACTACTCCTGACACTACCTCGTGGCACTACCTCTGGTGCTACCTTTGGCACTGTCCCCAGTACTGCCTCCTATACACTGCCTGCAGCTATCCCTGGCACTGCCTTTGGCACTCACCCCAACTAGGGGCGGGAGATGGAGGTGCACATTGGACTCGGGGGGGTATACAAGCAGCCTCCGGGAAAAATGATACGTGGAGCCTTTGAGAATCTTTTTTTGAGCGTCAGGGAGGCTCTGCAAGGTGAGAGGAGATCAGCTGCTTCTCTAGACACCTCCAGCCCCATCTCTGCCTGCGTTCACCCCCATCCCACCTGGAACGAATCCTCAACCTGGTCTGAAGTCCGGGGCACCCCGTGGAGAGAACCGCAGGGGGCGCAGCCGGATCCGCAACCCTGTAGCCCGAGGAGCCAGGCGCCCCAGTTTACGCTCAGCAGCTGCACCACCGAACTAAAGGAGATCCTGGGTGACCAGGGTGGGATGCCGGAGGAAGGCAACTCAGAGTCAGGGTCCAAAGAAGGTTATCCCGAGAGCATCTCCGACAGCGCCAAAGAGATCTGCAAAGCGGTGTCCGTGTCCCTGGGACTCAGCATGGAGGCACTGGAGCATCTAAGTGCCGCAGGGGAGGGGCAGAGAGGTGACTGCATGTTCGCGGGGCCCCCACATCATACGATGGACGCCCAGACGTGCCAAGTGGCTGAGGAAGATAAGAGTGACACCTCATCCTCCCAGTACCGTGAAGGTGCCTTTAGGAGGGCTGGCCAGAGTACTTATTCTGCTGGCAAAGCCCCAGAGGATGGCAGTTCATTGCCCTCAGACGATAAAGAACAGCCCTGCACCGACATGGCACTGCCAGAGCCTGGGAGCTTGAGAAGCCGTGGGATGGAGGTCATGCCGAGCCTGACCTTATACAAGCCTACCGCATTTATGGAGGACGCTTCTGCTTACCCGGGCAGGGACTACTACAGCTTTCAGATGGCACTCGCTCCACATGGCAGGATAAAAGTGGAGAGCCCCATTGAGTTCACTGGCGGTGCTTGGGGGGGACCGAGCAGATACGGCGAGTTTCCCGGCTTTCCCCACTGCGGCCCATCTGCCAACTGGCATTCCCTCTTTGAGGAAGGACAGGCCACTGCTTCTTACACAGATGCCAGCTTGTACAGCTATCCACGGAGCCATGTACCGCCTGGCCCGGATGGTGAATTCTCTGCTGAAGCTTGGTATCCAGCGACCGCCATGTTGGGTAGGGTTCCATATGGCAGTCCGATGAAGACCGAGATGAACCCATGGATGGACGGCTACCCTGGTGCATTCGGAGAGATTAGGTAGGCACAGCCTGATTTTTTATTATTATTATTATTATTATTCTACTTAGAAGGCCTCCATGCTTTTTGAGTTTCTTTTTGGACAGAAAATTTATTTTTGTTGCAGGTTCGATTAAAATTGTCTGCCGCCATTGGTTGCATCGAGCACTTATAGCCGTATTCAGTAAATGCAGAACGCTCCACACACAATCCAAAGTAATACATTGTATCAAGCCCAAATTTACTACATGTCCGTAACGTTACATTAGAGCCCGAAAGTCAGTTTGTTGCGGTCATGTGAGCGCTTTATAGACTTGCGTACATGGGCGTTGTTATCAGACGCTGTTTGTTTTTTTGTTTTTTTCGTACATCTGAACGCAAACGCTGTGTCTGACCTGCTACACAGGTGCATCTCGGTGGAACCTACTGGATCCAAAGAAATGCAAAGCAGGTGGAACACAACCTTAGAGCGGTAAATACGCAAACCTTAGAGCGGTCAAAACGCACAGCGGGAAAAAAAAACGCCAGTGTACATGACGAGCTTGTGACTGTTCACTGTTATCACTTCATTATGCACTAAGTGTGAGAAGATGCAGCACTGGACAGCGTCAGGGAATGATGGCTCCATTCCTACCTCTTCCTATAGTAGTCCTTCCACTGTTGAGGTTATTTAGGGATGATATAGAAACAAATCACAGGATTTTAGGTCATTTATAATAGTATTATATGTGTACATGGTCTCTACTTTGAGTAGCAATGATTTCTGATCTGGTATTACGTGACATCCAGTTCTGCGTCAGACCAGATGCACAAAGGTCATTGTCTTTCCAAGTAACCGGCGTGATTCTAGGTCAGGACCAATTCTGCTAACCACTTTTGATGAACGCGCGTTCCAAACTTCCATTGCGTATTGATGTTTCATAACTTTCTGAGATTGCTCTTGTTAGTGTGAGATCAATGCAACAGTTACAGCTTTCTTTTCTAGATCCTATCTAGTTCGTTTTCACAGTAATCTAAAAGAAACCTTAACGTTTGGAGCTGCCAATTTTGATGAGAAAATGGGAAAACTAAAAGTTTAAATATTGTTATATTATAAAAAATAAATAAACATTGTTATTATAAAAATAAAATAAACATTGTTATATTATGATAAGAAGTGGTGATATGGATAGGTGACAATGTAAAAAAAAATGGCACCAACATCCAACAACATTGTTATATTATATATAAAATAAATAAACTCTAAAAAAATATATATTGTTATTTTATAATAAAAAAGAAAGAAAATAAACATTGTTAAATGTTAAAAATAAAAAACATTGTTATATTAAAAAAAAAAAATCTGGTACAGCTGTGCATGGTAGCCAATCAGCTTGTTCTATTAAGCTTTGACAACAACACCTAGAAGCTGATTGGTTTCTTTGTAGCACTGCGCCAGATTTTCCACTCTCTAGTATTAGTAAATCAACCCCTGCTATTTTATTAAACAAAAAAGATATATATTAAACATTGTTATATTGTGAAACAAAAATAAACATTGTTATTTTATAAAAAAATAAATAAAAAAAAAATAAACATTGTTATATTATGAAATAAAAATAAACAGTTGTTTTATAAAAAAAAAAAAAAAAACATTGTGGGGTTGATTTACTACAACTGGAGGTTGCAAAATCTGGTGCAGCTGTGCACAGTAGCCAATCAGCTTCTAACTTCAGTTTATCAATTAAGCTGTGACAATAAAACCTAGAGGCTGATTGGTTTCTTTGCAGAGCTGCACCAGATCCAGTTTTAGTAAATCAACCTGTTATAGTATAAAAAACAAACAAAAAAGTTAAACATTGTTATGTTCATCTGACCTTGCACATGGCATACCATCAAGGTTCATTTATTTTCACTTATAAGAGATAAAACTTACTTTTTTGTTTTGAATATTAAACTTCCTTATATTATGGGGGAAAAAAAAACATTCTTATAAAATAAACTTTTTTTTAACATTGTGGGGTTGATTTACTACAACTGGAGATTGCAAAATTTGGTGCAGCTGTGCCTGATAGCCAATCAGCTTTTTCAGTTAAGCTTTGACAATAAAACCTGGAAGCTGATTGGTTTCTATGCAGAGCTGCACCAGATTTTACACTCTCCAGTTTTAGTAAATTAACCCCTGTTATATTATAAAAACTGTTATATGTTCCTCTAACCCTGCACATGGCACACCATCAAGGTCCATTTATTTTCACTTATAAGGCATAAAACTGTTACTTTTTGTTTTTAAAGTAAACACTTCCTACGCAGAATTTAAAAATAGAAACCTTATCTATGTTTGTTACTTAAAAAAATAAAAATAAAATGTGTCAATCAAGTAGAAACAACATTCAAAGAACTGAAAACATACCCACATTTGATACTTTAAAAAAAAGGTATCAATCTTATTAGAAGCAGAATTTAAAGAACAGAACCTGTACCCAGTGATTGTTGCCCTTTGAAATTTTTTTTTTAAAATACTGTATATGTATCATTGTTAAAAAATAAGAAGAATAATAATAGAAAAAAAAAACAACAGAAAACATACCCAGTGATTGTTACTCATTAAAAAAAAAAAAAAAAATCTGTATATGTATGATTGTTAAAAAACTCAGAATAAAAAAAACAGAACACGTACCCAATGAGTGTTGTTACCCTTTAAAAAATACTGTAAATGTATCATTGTTGAAAAAAAATTAGAATAGAAAAAAAAAACAAGACATACCCAATGATTGTTACTCTTTTAAAAATATGTATCATTGTAAAAAAAAAAAAAAAAAAAAACCAGAAAAAACGTACTTAATGATTAATACCCTTTAAAACATACAACATATGTATCATCGTTCGTAAAATCATGATGTGAAAAAAAAAAATGAAAACATTTCCATGTGTGTTTAATCTTTACAAAATATTTGTATCATTCTTCGTAGAAGCATCATTCATAGCGGTAGCGGTAGCAGAAATGTTTTTTTGAAGTACTATTGATTAATTGATCTCCTGAAGTAGTATGGATTTATTGATCTGCCACGTTTGGCCAGCGCTGTAAGACATATAGCGGCTATAACAATTATCGCTTGACATATTAGAACTGCGAGTCTTCTACACTATCTAATGCGCCAGTCAGTCCAAAGACGTCATGGTGAACGATGGTGGTGTAATCAATGGCAATGGTCAGATTTCGGTATACCGGAGGAGTAGTACTTTGGTAGTACTACAGTAGTACTGTAGTATATATTGTTAAAGATAAAGAGGCTGATTTACTAAAAGTAGTTGAGAATGTTCACACAAGTCTGAATAGTCTCTTGAGTTATCCAATCAGGTTTGGATTAAATAAGTAAACAGGGATTTTCCTTTCATGCGATTGGATAACGGAAGTGAATTTGTTGTTTGAATGTTCTTGAGTCCTTATGTCAGTCATCCTGTTGCAATTGGTTCTTCCTTGCCAGCAACTGTTCTCCCAATTTAATAAATTAGTAAATCAAAAAAGTAACGCAAAGGATCCGCTATCTTATTATAATTCATTAAAGCGCCAACAAATTACGCAGCGTGTTTTTATATATATATATATAGCGAGAGAGAGATAGAGCGCAATCTCTCCCTCTCTGTGTATGTATGTATATATATATATATATATATATATATATATATATATATATATATATATATATATATATATATATACACTTGAGTATAAGCCGACCTGAATATAAGCCGATGCACCTAATTTTACCACAAAAACTGGGAAAACGTATTGACTTGAGTATAAGCCTAGGGTGTGCCTCACTTTGCCTCATTGTGTCCATGCCTCACTGTGTCCATGCCTCACTGTGTCCATGACTAGTCTGACGTTTAACATGGGAGTCTATGGAGGGGGTGCCCGGTTTTGAAAAATCAATGCTCCCCGGCCGTATGTTCCCTGGACAAGAAACTTTGCACACTTGTTGTAGAGGAAGAGTTGGGCTACATGTACCGGCTCCCCAAAGTCCGGGAGATCAGGCGCAAAAAGGTGACTCGAGTATAAGCCGAGGGGGGCATTTTCAGCACAAAAATTGTGCTTAAAAACTCGGCTTATACTCGAGTATATACGGTATATATATTTGATATATATATATATATTAGATTCACATTAGTCCCTGCCCTCAAGGAGCTTGCAATCTATCTATAGATCTAAATAGATAAAAAAGAAAAATACAATTATTTTTCTTCTGAATCAATATATATATATATATATATATATATATATATATATATTGATTGAGAAGAAAAATAATTGTATTTTTTTCATCTATTTAGATCTATAGATAGATTGCAAGCTCCTTGAGGGCAGGGACTAATGTGAATCTAATATATATATAATTGTTATTTTTTCTCTCTATGTAGATCTATAGATAGAATATTTATACAGTGTGTGTGTATATATATATATATAGGTCCCTATCTCACACATACTAGGGCCAAAACCACCAGCATGTCTTTGAAGCGTAGGAGGAGACAGGAGCACCTGAAGGAAACCCCACGCAAGCACAGGGAGAACATGCAAACTCCATGTAGGTAGTGCCCAGTGGCTGGGAGTGGAACCGATGACCCTGGTGCTGCAAAGCGCGCCTATAATATATGGACTATAACCATATCTAAGTTTCAGATCGCAGACGTATTGGTATGTCATTCCAAATTGGAAATAAACATTTATGCAAAGGTATAAAATATATGTAAAGCGCTGCGTAAAATGACGGCGCTATACAAGTACCTGAAATAAATTAATTTAATAAGATGTTAAAGTAGCATTGACATCTATTATACCTGCTCATACAAAGGGAGGCAAATATTAATATAAAATATATTATAATACAGTGCATATTAAGTTAAATACTATTAACAATTTTTTTAAATTATTATTGAATATAACAATATTATTTATTACAGATTAATATATATATATATATATATATATATATATATATATTTATTATTATTATTATTATTAAATATTCCTAATAAAGGAAAACCAGGTCATTATTTGATAGATTTAGGGCTGGTTCATACCACATGCAGCCCAGTGCATTTTTATTTATTTTTTTGCACCAGAAACGCATAGATAGTAGGTTATATGGTTTCCAATGGCATAGTCCACACCAGAGCATTCCAGTTCCAGAAAAAAAAAAAAGTAGAGCATTCTGCATTTTTCCTGCCCTGGACTGTACTGGAATGCTGTAAAACGCATGAAAAATGCACGTGAGTACACCTTAACGCACCGAAAATGCACTGGAACTCACATGTCCTTATTTAAGGGAAAGTTCACACCACATGCAGTTCAGTATATATATTTTTTTTGCATCAAAAACGCATGGAAAGTAGGTTATATGTTTCCAATGGCATAGTTCACACCAGTGTGGTTAGTTCCAAAAAATCACTGGGCTGTACTGGAACACAGTAAAATGCGCTGGAATGCACTTAAACGCACCAAAAACTCACTGGAACACACGTCCCTTATTTAAGGTTACGAAAAAAGAGGGGGGAAAGTGCACTGGACCGCACCAAAAATGCACTGGAACGCATTAATAACATTATTATTATACAGGATGTATATAGTGCCAACAGTTTGCGCAGCGCTTTACATCAGGGAAGACAGTACAGTTACAATACAATTCAATACAGGAGGGATCAGAGGGCCCTGCTCGTTAGAGATTACAGTCCAGAACATGTCTAAAAAAGCATCCAGGAAGGATCTGGACTGCGTTTCTAAGGTGTGAACTGGCCCTTAAGATTATGAAGAAAAAAGAGGGGATAAATGCACTGGAAAGCTTTAAAAACGCATAAAAATCGCACCAGAAATTCCCTGGAAACGCATCAAAATCGTGCATGCAGAAATGCATCTGGAACGCATCCAGAATGCGTTTCTATGGTGGGAACTCACCCTTAAGGTGAAAAAAAAGGAGGGGATAAATGCACTGGAAAGCATCAAAAACACATTAAAAAAAAATCACACCAGAAACGCATCATCATCAAAAAGGAGCATGCAGAAATGCATCCGGACTGCATTTCTATGGTGTGAACTGGACCCTAAGGTCATGTTAGAGCAGTCCGGCATATTATTTTTGCAGAATGGAGTTTATTTTGGATTAAAAAGTTTTTTTTTTTTAGGATTTAAATGCAGTCCGTCATATTTTGAGGCCTTGTTGGTTAAATATAAAAATACGTCACAATCAGGTTTATTTCATACGGTTAGCATACATGAGAGTAGAAATCCAGCAAATAGGCAATCGCCATCCATTGTCATGAAAGCTTTAAGCTGATGAAAGGTAAAGTCTGTTGCTTTGTTTATTACGCTTTATTGTCCTAGATGTTGTTTTTTTTTATATATATTTTTTTATTCTTATTCTTATCCCATACAGTTGTCCTTTAAGCTTCTAACCATCCTTTCAGTAGGTATTAGGAGTATAAATCCCCTGGATTGGATTCCCAAAGCTGCGGTCACTTTAACTGGCAGCTCCCTGTATTTGTATTTAGTGAGTTTGCAGTGGAATGTGTCCTTGTGATGTTTATAAAAAAAAATTCTCTCCCCCACCCTATTTTTTGCTTTCTAATTTTGAGAACATCTGTGATGTCTTTGGGCTTTCAGGAAAGAAAACGTTTTATGGGATGCCAGCCTATCAACTAGATTACTAAGCAGTAATTTATGAAACGTTGGCATGTTAATTGAATGCTTATTATGAAATTGGATATTCAAATTAATTTATAAATAATCATATAAGTACTTTACAAAATATAGCACAAGAGTAACTCCATCTTTCAAGTACCTAATGTGGTATAGTTTTAACATACTAGTATAATCTTATTTTTATTTTACTTAATTTTTATTTATTTATTTCTTATACTAGTATAATCCAATTTTTATTTTACTTATTGTTTTTTTCTTATACTAGTATAATCTTATTTTTATTTTACTAATGTTTTTTTCTATTTTTTTTACATTTTATACCTGTACTGGTATATCGTCTTTTTTTTAATTTTTATTTATTTTTTATTTTTTAATGTGTTGGGGAGAGGTGCTGTATATAGGCTTTTACATAACATTTTGGCAACTTGTGTTATGTTGAGAAAGTCTACATTTACCCAATGGTGGCTGTGAAATGGTCCACCAGTCCTTGGTGTTTCAGTTTGGGTCATGGGTCTTTTTATTTACTGTATTTTTATTTTTTTTGCTTGCTGGGTTATGTATTGTGTTGGCATTTACCATTAAATCAGCTGTCAGCCCTAAATTATCAATAACTCTTACATTTTTTTCTTATACTAGTATAATTTTTTTTTTTATTTCACTTAATTTTTTTTATTTTTCATTTTTTTTTTTTTTTACATTTTAACAATGTTTTGGGGAGAGGTGCTGTATATAGGCTTTTGCATAATTTTTTTTGCAACTTGTGTTATGTTGAGAAAGCCTACATTTACCTAATTGTGGCTGTGAAATGGTCCACCAGTCCTTGGTGTCATGGGTCTTTTATTTTATTTATTTATTTTTGCTTGCTAAAATGGGTTATGTATTGTGTTAGAATTTCCCATTATTCACTCAGCTGTCGGCGCACCCAATGCTCTAATTTATCAAGAACTCTTACATTTTTAATCCACGTAGAGTAATACTACTGCGATGGATATCGAATACCGCCCCTATATGCGACTTGGCTGTTGAACATAGTAAACTACTAGCATTTGGGGGAAAAAAATCACACGCAAACATAGAGTTACTCTTAAAAATTGTTCCAGATACGGGATCATTTGCATGAAGCAGGGGATAGGCTATGATCATACAATATGGGCCAGGATAAGGTATTAGGGATATTAGAACACTATATGAGACAAGATGATCCAAATAAAGGGTGTAAATTGGCATTAAATAGAAATAAAAAGGTGTATATTTTGTGGAACATCTTTATTAGAAAACACTAGGATGGAGTGTTTTAGATTTTTTTTTCTTTTTTACTTATCTACTCAAGTGCAGCTTTAGTGTCTGTATGATGTTTTGTTTTATTGTTTTGTGAAAAAAATGTATAAAATCTGAAAAAAAATGTAAATAAAAAAATAAACCAAAAACAGTGCCATTTTTTCCTTCACAGGGATCGATCGGAAAATAAGCTTTTTTTATCTAACTTCCCATAGATGGTTTAAAACCACCAGCTTTGGTTTAAAAAAAATAAACCAATTTTTTGTGAATCAATAAATCAAATGTGATATAGTTACATAGTCAGGTTGAAATAAAGTCCATCTAGCTCAACCAATAACTAGAAACAATAAATAATAATAAAAAAAAATTAGACCACACTTTGACCAGGGCCATTTTTTCCTTCCCATTTAAGTAGCTTTGATGGAACTTCCCCTAGATGGTTTATTTTTTTAAAGAAAAGATAAAAACCACCTATGGGAAGTTCTATCAAAGATGTGAAAATTTTTATAAAATATGATTTAAAAAATGTACTCCAAGGTTTGATATAACTTCCCATAGATGGTTTTATCTTTTGTTTTTAAGAAAAAAAAAATTGTAAAAAAAAAAAAAAAAAACTTTGACCAATGCCATTTTTGTTATCCCAATGATCCGCCATAGAAGAAGCTTTGATATAACTTCCCATAGATGGTTTTATCTTTGGTTTAAAAAAAAAAATAACCAACTTTTTGTGAAAAGATAGATAAAATCTGGTAAAAAAAAAATCCTCACTTTGACCAGTGTCAATTTTTCCTTCCCAGGTATCAACCCATATAAGAAGCTTTGATAGAACTTCCCATAGATGATTTTTATCTTTGCTTTAAAAAAAAATAAACCATCTATGGGAAGTTCTATCAAAGATGTGAAAAATGTAATAAAATCTGATTTAAAAAAATGTTTTCCAAACTTTGACCACTTATTTTGTGCCATTTTATTCCCCTTCCCAGCGATCCACCATTTAGGAAGCTTTGATACATTGTTACATGTGAGATACGTAAGGTCCATTATCTTGGTTTCAAGTTACAGCATTCATTCTGTCCATTACAAGAGAATGTTTTTGTTTCCTCGTGACTTTTACTTTTTTCGTAACGATTTGTTAATGTAAACCGAGGAAAAAAAAAAAGTGCTTAAAACGACTTCTTCTGCAACTACGAGTAGGTGGCCTTTGTAAAAGGTTTACTACAAAAGTCTTCTGTGTATTTTTGTGTATTGAACTTCTTCTGTAAAGGATATTTATTTGTTTTATTTTATTTATACATTTTCAAGAAAGAAAGAACCATGGGTTTGAACCTCTAACATGCCCTCCTTTTTGGGTCACTACATTTTAATTATAATTTTTTTTCTATGAGGAAAGCCTTCTTCTGTTTTAGTCATCTGAACGTTATTGGTGGCATTGGGTGGATTCTATCTGTAGGAACGTTTGGCATCTTAGTTGTGGTCATATAGATTACCGAGTATAATCATTCTTTAACCAAAAAGTTACAGCAGCTCGTGGGTTCAAGAAAGGACACTTGTTCATATGAATGGAGACTACGGGTGCCAATGTGGCGACATTTGTTGTGATTTTGGAGTGTTACTTTGTAGTCCTCTTCCGTTTACAAATTGCACTCAATGGGCTCAATTTGAAAAAATTAAAGTCCAGGGCAAAACATTTTTTCAGCCCTCTGACTGTCCTTTTTTCAGCCCTATGACTTCCTTTTTTCAGCCCTATGACTTCCTTTTTTCAGCCCTATGACTTCCTTTTTTCAGCCCTACGACTGTCCTTTTTTCAGCCCTATGACTTCCTTTTTTCAGCCCTATGACTTCCTTTTTTCAGCCCTACGACTTCCTTTTTTCAGCCCTACGACTGTCCTTTTTTCAGCCCTACGACTGTCCTTTTTTTCAGCCCTACAACTGTCCTTTTTTTCAGCCCTACGACTGTCCTTTTTTTCAGCCCTACGACTGTCCTTTTTTTCAGCCCTACGACTGTCCTTTTTTCAGCCCTACGACTGTCCTTTTTTCAGCCCTACGACTGTCCTTTTTTCAGCCCTATGACTTCCTTTTTTCAGCCCTATGACTGTCCTTTTTTCAGCCCTATGACTGTCCTTTTTTTCAGCCCTACGACTGTCCTTTTTTTCAGCCCTACGACTGTCCTTTTTTCAGCCCTACGACTGTCCTTTTTTCAGCCCTACGACTGTCCTTTTTTCAGCCCTATGACTTCCTTTTTTCAGCCCTATGACTGTCCTTTTTTCAGCCCTATGACTGTCCTTTTTTTCAGCCCTACGACTGTCCTTTTTTTCAGCCCTACGACTGTCCTTTTTTCAGCCCTACGACTGTCCTTTTTTCAGCCCTCTGACTGTCTTTGTTTTCAGCCCTCTGACTGTCTTTGTTTTCAGCCCTATGACTGTCTTTGTTTTCAGCCCTATGACTGTCTTTGTTTTCAGCCCTATGACTGTCTTTGTTTTCAGCCCTATGGCTGTCTTTTTTTCAGCCCTATGGCTGTCTTTTTTTCAGCCCTCTGACTGTCTTTTTTTCAGCCCTACGACTGTCCTTTTTTCAGCCCTACGACTGTCCTTTTTTCAGCCCTACGACTGTCTTTTTTTCAGCCCTCTGACTGCCTTTTTTTCAGCCCTACGACTGTCCTTTTTTCAGCCCTACGACTGTCCTTTTTTCAGCCCTACGACTGTCCTTTTTTCAGCCCTATGACTTCCTTTTTTCAGCCCTATGACTGTCCTTTTTTCAGCCCTATGACTGTCCTTTTTTTCAGCCCTACGACTGTCCTTTTTTTCAGCCCTACGACTGTCCTTTTTTCAGCCCTACGACTGTCCTTTTTTCAGCCCTATGACTTCCTTTTTTCAGCCCTATGACTGTCCTTTTTTCAGCCCTCTGACTGTCTTTGTTTTCAGCCCTCTGACTGTCTTTGTTTTCAGCCCTCTGACTGTCTTTGTTTTCAGCCCTATGACTGTCTTTGTTTTCAGCCCTATGACTGTCTTTGTTTTCAGCCCTATGGCTGTCTTTTTTTCAGCCCTATGGCTGTCTTTTTTTCAGCCCTCTGACTGTCTTTTTTTCAGCCCTCTGACTGTAATTTTCATCTCATTGAGCTGGGTAACTTTCATTAAACTTAAAAAAAAAAAATTACAGTCACAGTTACAAAACTGGAAAAAATGACAGTCACAGGACTGAAAAAATTACAGTTACAGGACTAAAAAATTACATTCACATGATTAAATGACAGTCAAAGAGCTGAAAAATTACTAATTTCGTCAGCCCTGTGACTGTCATTTTTCAGCTCTGACTGTCATTTAATCATGTGACTGTCATTTCTTCAGCCCTGTGACTGTCACGATTAAATGACAGTCACATGATTAAATAAATTACAGTCACATGATTAAATGACAGTCACAGAGCTGGAAAAAATGACAGTCACAGGACTAAGAAATGACAGTCACACGATTAAATGACAGTCACAGAGCTGAACAAAAGACAGTCACATAATTAAATGACAATCACAGGGCTGAAAGAATGACAGTCACAGGATAAACACGATGGACACAGAACTAAAAAATGACAGTCACATGTTTAAATAAATGACAGTCACATGATTAAGTAAATCACAGTCACAAGATTGACAGTCACATAGTTAAATAAATGACAGTCGCAGGATTAAATAAATGACAGTCGCAAGATTAAATAAATGACAGTCACAGGATTAAATAAATGACAGACACAGGATTAAATAAATGACAGTCACAGGATTAAATAAATGACAGTCACAGGATTAAATAAATGACAGTCACGTAAGTAAATAAATGACAGTCACAGGATTAAACAAATGACAGTCACAGGATTAAATAAATGACAGTCACGTGAGTAAATAAATGACAGTCACGTGAGTAAATAAATGACTGTCACAGGATTAAATAAATGACAGTCACAAGATTAAATGACAGTCACAGGATTAAATAAATGACAGTCACAGGATTGAATAAATGACAGTCACAGGGCTGAAAAATTGACAGTCACAGGACTAAAAGAAAGCTTGGTGAATTGAGACTCATGCATTTATACAGGTCTGATGTAAAATAAACTGATAAAATCATAAAAACCTGGATTTTTCTTTGTATTTTTGTTGCCAGTTTTGCTCACTACAATTAGAAGCAGATGTTTTCTTATCTCGCGCTTTTGTTTTACGAAAATAAATAATGGCTATTTCAGTGGTGTCAGTGATTGATGGGCACTGACGTGATACGAGTTTCCTATGCAGCAGGCCTGAAGTATATCATATTAAATGCATAAGCGGCGGTAATCTTCCAGTGTGTAATATTTATGTGTGTGCTAGAAATAATGCGAAGCAAGAATCCATGAACCAAGGAGGGTTCTCCGAATATTAATGACTAGCAGGTGCAGTGAATGGTTTGGGGTAAAGTTTCTACACCTGTTTTTTTTTATTTTATTTTGGAAAAACGGGATTATCTTAATCTGCATCTGATTTATCGAAATACTTATTTTTTCCTGGTTGACCAACGTTAAGCATCAAGTCCGGCTGGCTGTCCCAGGCCAATGGGAGTTCACTGGGCGAGCATAAGAATGACTTCTTTACTAATTCATCCTCTTTACTCGTATGGTACTTTTCTGAACCGTTAAGACTTTTCTGTAGAGTTGTGTACTAAAAGTAGAGTTGAAAAGACCTTGACATTTCAAATCGCATCAGTATTAATTAACACAAGCGACGCAAGCTACCGAAGGTTATATTTTACTATGTGTGGGTCCACTTTTCAGGGGTTTTTTTTGTTAGTTTTTTTGTTAATGTTGTATTATTAGTTTGTTTTTTGTGTGTTGCAGTATTGTTTTTTTTTTTTTTTATCGTGTAATATTTTATTTTATTTTATATGGCATTATTAGTTTGTTATTTTTTGTATGTTGTATCAACTTGTTATTTTTTATGTTGTATTTTAGTTAATTTAGTTGTATTTTTAGTTTGTTCATGTACACCAGCAAAAATTTTTAAATAAAATAATGATCTTGTTTTGTACAATTTTTTTAAGACACAGGGCAGCGAGCAGTGTGCCCTATTAATGATCCAGCAGAAAAAAAAAATACGACCTGGAATCTCTGCCTTAAATTTTGCTCCTTACTAGATATTGCTCTTCCTTTTTTGTCAGTTGTACAATAGAATTTTAGGGCGCTGAAGTTACATTTTTTTATATGTGGTAGTATTCATTTATTTTTTTATTTTTTTATTGTTGTAATATTAGTTTTTTTATTGTTTTTTATGTTGTATTAGTTATTTTTCATGCTTGTTATTTTTTATGTTGTATTTTAGTTTTTAAATTTTTTCCTTAAATTTTGCTCCTTTTGCTCTTCCGTTTGTCAGTTGTATAGTAGAATTCTAGGGTGCTGAAGTAATTTATTCATTTTTTATGTTGTAGTATTAGTTCTTTTTTTTATCTTGTATTAACTAATATTTTTTAATGGTATATTTTAGTTTTTTATTTGTATTTTTGTTATGTATTTTTTGTTTATGTACGCTAGCAGACAAAATACAACCTGGAAATTTTTCCTTAAATTTTTCTCCTTTTATTCTTCCTTTTTGTCAGTTGTATAGTAGAATTGTAGGGTGCTGAAGTTATTTTTTTTATGTTGTTTTAGCTATTATTTTTTTATGTTGTATTTTTTTTTATTTTTTTATGTATTATTAGTTCGTTCATTTACATTAGCATGATTCAGCAGATGAAATCCGACCATGAAATTTTTCCTTAAATTTGTACAGTGGAATTCTAGGGCGCTGCAGTTAAATTGTGCTGCATAATTAGAAGAAATAAGATTTTCTTTTTTAAATATAGGTTCACAAAGGTAACATAACAGTATAAGGATACGGATTTATAAATAAAAGAAAAAATGTCAGTTATTTTCAGTAACTAAAATAAAGAACCTTTTTCTTGTGTTGAACTTTTGTGAATTGAGCCTTAGGCATCTATTGGCTTAGCAAAACATTGAACAAATTAGATTTATTTGCTGTTGACTGGTCTAAAGCTCTTGCACGTGTGTTTTTTTTTTTTTTGGCCAATGTGGGAGAGGTGTGTAAGCTTAGGAACCTAATTTTCTTCTGTGTTTCAAGATTAACACCTAAAAAAAAAACTAGAGCCGTGTTCTTCTGAATGGCATGGTTCTCGGATCTATTTGACAAAATTGGACCAGACTAAAGTGCGCCTGGCTGGTAGCAGCAGCGGTCCAAGGTGCAAGGTGGGCATCACTAAACCTGTCAACTGATAATGCTAGCATTCTAATTTAAAATTTCATTCTCTAATGTCGTCATTCACTAGGATGTCAAGTGAAGGGAATTTGGGGGGGGGGGGGTGTAAAGCAGGCAGTTAACTTGTTACATTTCTCTTCTGTAGCCATATTAAATTTGACTGAAGCTTGATTAAATCTTCATAAGCAATAAATTAATTAAAGTACCCCTGTAGCAAAATAACTTAGTTATATAGTTACATAGAATGCATAGGCCTGCGCAAAGGGCGTGCCGGGTGTGCCTGGGCACACCCCAATCACAGCGTGTGGTGCATATTCCACCATTTAGACCCCCTGATATTTCACCAAAGCTCCCTAATAGGGCTCCTAAAAACATAAAAAAATAATAATAATAATTATAATAAAAAAATAAAAAAAACTAGTAAAAAATAATAAAAAAAAAAACTATTGACACCAAGCTCTGCCCTATTGACACCGTCCACTGCTCTACTGACGCCGTCAGTATATATACACACACATGTGTTTGAGCTTTGGGGTGCACACCCTTATGCAATAGACTGTGCGAACCTATGATAGGCTGATTGAAAAAAAGACACAAGTCCATTTAGCTAAACCAATAAAAGGGGGGGGGGGTATTCTGGTAACTGTATGGGATTAATACCTGTAATTAATATTTATTTATTTTAAATTTTATTGCAAGTACTTCTATAGAGCCATCTATTAAGGCAGCGCTTTACATATATATTGTAATAAAATAGCGTGGTTTGGTGAAATGGTTTATCAGGCACCACATCCCTGAGTAGAATATATTATGTACAACATGTATATTGTACATTGACATGAGTCCCCGCCCACAAGGAGCTTACATTCTAAGGTCCCTAACTCACATTCATACACATACTAGGGCCAAGTTAGACAGGAGCTAATTAACCACTTGCCAACCATCGCACGACTATATACCGTGGCAGAATGGCACCGACAGGCAGATGGACATATATATATATATATATGTCCCCTTTAAGAAGCGGCATTGTGGACGCACGCGCCCGCCGCAAGCTCCGTGAGTCCGACCGTGGGTCCTGCAGACTCGATGTCCGCGGGGATACGCGCGATCGTCTCACCGAGAGGAAGAATGGGGAAATGCTGATGTAAACAAGCATTTCCCCATTCTTCCTAGTGACAGGACACTGATCACAGTTCCCTGTAATCATGAGCGGTGATCAGTGTCGTGTCACACACAGCCCGTCCCCCCTACAGTTAGAATCACTCCCTAGGACACACTTGACTCCTTCAGCGCCCCCTACAGGTTAACCCCTTCACTGCCAGTGTCATTTTTATAGTAATCAGTGCATATATATAGCACTGATCGCTGTAAAAATTACAATGGTCCCAAAAATGGTCCCAAAAGTGTCCGATGTGTCCGCCCTAATGTTGCAGTCATGATAAAAATCGCTGATCGCCGCCATTACTAGTAAAAAAAAAAATTGCGATTTTTTTTTTTTTTACCGAACATATGTAGAAGAATACGTGTCGGCCTAAACTGAGGAAAATTTTTTTTTTTTTTTTATATATTTTTTGGGGATATTTATTATAGCAAAAAATATAGAATTTTTTTCAAAATTGTCGCTCTATTTTTGTTTATAGCGCAAAAAATAAAAAACGCAGAGGTGATCAAATACCACCAAAAGAAAGCTCTATTTGTGGGGAAAAAAGGACATCAATTTTGTTTGGGAGCCACATCGCACGACCGCGCAATTGTCAGTTAAAACGGCGCAGTGCCGAATCGCAAAAAGTGGCCTGGTCTTTGGCCAGCCAAATGGTCCGGGGCTTAAGTGGTTAACCTACCAGCAAATCTTTGAAGTGTAGGAGGAAACCGGAGTACCTGGAGGAAACCCACACAGGCAGAACATGCGAACTCCATGCAGGTGGTGGTGTTGTCGGAATTCGAACCGACGACCATAGTGCTGGCAGGCAGAAGTGCTAACCACTAACAAAAAGAAATAAATAGTAATTGATAAAATTTGTAAAAATAGTAATTGCTAGTGTGTTATAATAATAACAATAATAGTTGAAATATACACGTGTGTGTAATATATATATATAAAACAAATTCACTAAATAAAAAAAATATATTATATAAGTATATCATTTATTTATATAATTTTCTTTTTTTTATTTAGTGAATTTATTTTAATTTCACACACCTTTTAGTTATAGTTTCTAAAGTACCTGCGGGCCAAGCTGTCCAGAGAAAATTACAGCTACAGAGGTTGTAAAAAAAAGACTATGGTCAATGATCAACTTTTTTTAAATGTTTTTTTAACTTTTTTTTTTACTTAAAAAAAATGTTTTTGGAACTGCTAAAAGTTAGGCTGTAGCTTTGCTTATTTATCTACTCTTTGGGGTATAATAAAAAAGCATATTCACTGCTGGTGACTCAATCACCGTCATTAAAACACATGCCCTTGGAAAACTGGCCTACAGTGTTTGGTGAATGTCTAATTACCTGCTATGTAAATATGTCTTTTTGTTTTATTTTTTTAATAGAAACAGTAAATATGTCATTCAAGACATACATGTCCATCTAGGACAGGGGTCTGCAACCTTTTTCCACTTAAGGGCCAGTTTTAATGTATATGAATGCATGGTGGGCCGCATTCACCTGCTAATAAATGAAGATAATAATAATCCTAACATAGTAATAATAACAGTACTGGTTTACCTCACTTTAAGGTGTGTCACTAATGCAAAGCCAGTTCACCCTGAGGGAGCATGAGGCTGGGGTTTCGGATTTTACTGCCCCCTCCCCCATCCTGGCACCCAAGGGTGGCTGACGCTAGCCTTGCCAGCCAGCATGGTCTGGAGATTGGGTTCCTGTCCCTAGAGAAAATATGGTCCCTTTCCCCAGGGTAGATGGGGTCCCTGTCCCCAGGAGACAAGGGTCCCTGTCCCCAGGAGAGAAGGGGTTCCCAGGTAAGAAGGAGTCCCTGTCCTCAGGGGAGATGGCTGACGCCGGCCCTGCCAGCCAACATGGTCTGGAGATGGTGTTCCTGTCCCTAGGGACCAGAGGAGATAAGGTCCCTGTCCCAGGGGAGATGGGGCCCCCAGGTAAGAAGGGGTCCCTGTCTCCAGGGGAGATGTGGTCCCTGTCCCCAAGTGAAAGAGTCCCTGTCCCCAGGTGGGAAGGGGGTCCCAGGGGAGTTGGGGTCTCTGTCCCAAAGAGAGATGGGTTCGCTGTCCCCAGGGTAGAAGGGGGTCCCTAATAGGGTCCCCACCACCATAGCAGTGTCCTCTTTCCCCCTTCACATAACTCCCATAGTGTCCTCTGCCCTCCTCCCCCAATAGAAAGTTTCCTGTGCTCCCCAAAGCAGTGTCCTCTGCCCCCCTATACCCCACCCCACACAAACGCACACACTGTGTAGGTAGAACTCTCCTACCTTACACCGGTGCAGAGCAGAGATCGGTATCACAGGGCTGGATGGGGCGGGAACTTTTCACATTAACAGGCTGGTGATTTGTTGGTAGGATTGGCCGGCAACCAATCACCTGCTGTTTAATGTAAACAGCTAACTCCAGCGGTTCCCGTCCCCATCCAGCCTTGTGATACCGGCCGCTGAAATTAATCACGGGCACAGATGGGCCACGCATTTAGCGGTGGCGGGCCGCCGACCCTTATCTAAGACTACCCTGTCCACAGGGTGACAATGCTGCAGTGCGACTTAATTGCAAAAGATGCAGTGTTGCCATATTATAAAGTACATACAGAAATAATGGATGGAGAGGCAGGAGCAACAAGTAATGAAACAATGGGGTTTATTTACTAAAGAGAAGTAGGACTAAAAAAATTACAGCAATCGGAATAAAAAGAATTACAGTCATACAGCTAAAAAAAATAATTGACAGTCACATCTGCAAAAAATGACAGTCACACAACTGAATAAATGACAGTCACACAACTGAATAAATGACAGTCACACAACTGAATAAATGACAGTCACACAACTGAATAAATGACAGTCACCGTGCTGCAAAAAATTCACAGGACAAAAAAATATGACAGTCACAGGACTAAGAAAAAAGTCTCAGGACTAAAAAAAAGAAAGAAAAAAATTAGTCACACAGCTGAAAAAATGACAGTGACTCGTTTTTTGTAGTCTTGTGACTGTCAATTTTTTTGCAGCGCTTTGACTGTCATTTTTTGAAAGACGGGTAGGCTGTTCATTTTTCAAAGAGATTTTTTCTTGGCTTGGGGAATGGGAGGAAAATCTGCCAACTTCTATTATACCATCACGTGCAAGCAAAATTATTTTATTAATTTTTTTAATTTTCCTGCGCATGTGATTATGTTTTGCAAAGTGGATTTTTTTTTTTTTTTTACCACATTCACTAAGCAAAGTAAAAATTCCTTTGCAAATAAACAGCCTTATGTACGTTTAGTAAATCAACCCTTACATTACTCAGGGAGCTCATAAAAAATAAACTGCTATACTCATTTTTTATTTATTTTTTATTGCCCATAGTTCTACTTTAAGCTTTTACAGCTGCGTTGCCGATGATGACATTTTGTAGAGACTGAAATCTAAGATGGCCGAACGCGACATTTGTTTGAGGTGTTCCTAATGGGTGGATTCTCAAATTGACACGCGATGAATATATTCTACGTTTTCCGTTTTTTTTTCTTAACTGCCATTTCACCTGTTACAGCTGTTCCATTTCAGTCTGCTGAACTGTACAGAAAAACACGTTGGTTTCATGCAAAGGTCGATCGGGGGGGTGCTGAAATTTTAAACGTTCGTCCGTTGTTATATTTTATTTCCTGTAGGAAAACTGGGGTTTCAGGTCAGTTTTACTCCCCCCCCCCCCCCACATTTCCTTTATTTTAGGAGTTTTTCGATTTTTGTGTTGTATGCGCGGTATAAAATATGACAAAAAAGATACTGAAAAAGTGTTATAACTGAGGGTTGGTTTGCACCGCATTGCCGGCAACGCATAGCATGTGTGCTGCCATGGGGTGGGAAAGTGCGCTAGAATGGGTTTTAACACATTGCTGTGTTCAATATATATATATATATATATATATATATATATTAATTTTTTTATGTATATATAAATTCTATGGGTCTGCATTGTGTTTAGCAGAATACACACCAAAGCTTTTTTATACAAAGCATAGCCTTTTGGCCTTATGCATTGTGCAAGTCTGCCCAATAGAGCAGATGTGAACCAACCCTAAATATTGCTATGAAATCTGTAATCAATTATATTTGTGTATCACTTTGGGTATTAGGCGCTCACAAAATCGTTAATATTAAAACAAAGTTCATTAAATAAACAGAAAACTCTCAGTTTTGTATGGCTATTTATTATTTGCATACATTACATCACTTTTTTTTTATTATTACATATAATATATATATATTATTTTATTATATATATATATATATATATATATATATATATATATATATATGCACTACTCAAAAAAATTAAAGCAATACCTTTTGAATCAGAACTCCTGGGAACTCCTGGGATATTGATCTGGTCAATTAAATAGCAGAGGGGGAGGGGTGTATACGGAGGGGTTTGTTAATTTCAATTAACAGCAAAGCAGCTGAAACTGATTAACAACAGGTGCACTAGATAGGCAACAATGAGACGACCTCCAAAACAGGAATGGTTTTACAGGTGGAGGTGTCTGACATTTTTTTCCCTACTCCATCTTTTCTGACTGTTTTTCACTAGTTTTGCATTTGGCTAGGGTCGGTGTCACTACTGGTAGCACGAGGCGATACTTGGACCCTATAAAGGTTGCACAGGCAGTCCAACACCTCCAGGATGGCACATCAATACGTGTCATTGCCAGAAGGTTTGCCGTGTCTCCCAGCACAGTCTCGAGCATGGAGGAAATTCCAGGAGACAGGCAGTTACTCTACTCTAGGAGAGCTGGACAGGGCCGTAGAAGGTCCTTAACCCATCAGCAGGACCGGTATCTGCTCCTTTGTGCAAGGAGGAACAGGATGAGCATTGCCAGAGCCCTACAAAATAACCTCCAGCAGGCCACTTGTGTGAATGTCTCTGACCAAACAATCAGAAACAGACTTCATGGGGGTGGCCTGAGGGCCCGACGTCCTCTAGTGTGCTCTGTGCTCACTGCCGGACACTGTGGAGCTCGATTGGCATTTTCCATTGAACACCAGAATTGGCAGGTCCGCCACTGGTGCCCCATGCCTTTCACAGATGAGAGCAGGTTCACCCTGAGCATATGCGACAGACGTGAAAGGGTCTGGAGAAGCCGCAAAGAACTTTATGCTGCCTGTAACATCATTCAGCATGACCGGTTTGGTGGTGGGTCAGTGATGGTCTGTGGAGGCATATCCATGGAGGGACGCACAGACCTCTACAAGCTACACAATGGCACCCTGACTGCCATTAGGTATCGGGATGAAATCCTTGGACCCATTGTCAGACCCTACGCTTTTACAGTGGGTCCTGGGTTCCTCCTGGGGCACGACAATGCCCGGCCTCATGTGGCGAGAGCATGCAGCCAGTTCCTGGAGGATGAAGGAATTGATACCATTGAATGGCCCCCACGCTCCCCTGACCTAAATCCAAAAGAACACCCCGGGGACATTATGTTTCGGTCCATCCGGTGCCGCCAGGTTACACCTCAATCTGTTCAGGAGCTTAGTGATGCTCTGGTCTAGATCTGGGAGAAAATACCCCAGAACAACATCTGTCGTCTCATTAGGAGCATGCCCTGATGTTGTCAGGCATGCATACAAGCACTTGGGGGCCATACAAACTACTGAGGACCATTTTGAGTTGTTGGAATGAAATTTCAGCAAAATGGACTAGCTTGCTGCATAATTTTTTCACTTTGATTTTCGGGGTGTCTTTGAATTCAGCCCTCTGTAGGTGGATAATTTTCATTTCCATCAAAGGATGTGTCATCCTTTCATTCCTAACACATTACCCAGTCCATATCAGTATAGATATCCAGCATGAGATTTTGACCCGTTGAGATCTGATGTGCTTTCAAAGTGTTCCTTTCATTTTTTTGAGCAGTGTATATATATATATATATATATATATATATATATATATATATATAAAAAATCATTATTACTTACATATTTTTTTATATAATGTGTATGTGTATATATATATATATATATATATATATATATATATATATATAAAATCATTAATGTTACTTACATATATACATATTTTTTATATAGATGATATAATATAAAATAAAGATGATGCAAAAAAAGAAATAAATAGTAATTGATAAAATTTGCAAAAATAGTAATTGCTAGTGTGTTGTTATGATAATAATAATAATAATTTCAATAAATTATATATATATATATACGTATTTATATATATATATATATATATATATATATATATATATATAATCATTAATATTACTTACATATATATATTTTTAATATATGTGTGTGTATATGTATATATATACACACACACACACATATATTTATATATATACACCTATATATATATATATATATATATATATAATATTACTTACATATATATATCTATCTATATATATATATATATATATATGCTTATACTCGAGCATAGCAGTGTTCCGCCTATCACGATCGCCCTCTCGTCCGGAACAATGAACACAGTGTTTTCTGGGAAACCGAGTGTTCCGCATATCACAGAAAAGCACAAGGAGGAGTGCAAGTTTTTAGCACTGCACGGCCGCCGTCCGAATATGTCACAGACTCGGGTTCTGCAATGGGCACGGTGAGGTCAGGCTGCAAATTACCATGGTGAGAGGATGGTCGAGTTGAACAGCTGCAATGGGCACAGTGAGGTCAGGCTGCAAATGGGCACAGTGAGGCTGCAAATGGGCATTGTTGACCCTCATTTCCGCTTACAGTAGCTGCTGCATTTCTCCCCCTAGGCTTATACTCGAGTCAATATGTTTTCCCAGTTTTTTGTGGTAAAATTAGGTGCCTCGGCTTATACTCGGGGCGGCTTATACTTGAGTATATACCGTATTTATTTTTTGCATCATCTTGTTATTCTTGCCATTGCAGAACAAAGTAATGAAAAATATTCAACTGGATGTAAACTCGATCACTCGGAACAACTTTAAGTTTTCTGATACAAAAAAATAAATAAATCAATATGACGGTTTTAAAAATAATTAATAGATGTAAAACCAGTCACTGAAATCTAATATAAGCTTTGATGTGCTAATATTTTAAAAGTAATTTTCAGTCATTATAAATCTGCAGCTTTCATAGAAACGGTGATCCTGCAATGGAAGGTCCTTGTTCTGGCCCTTACTGAAATCGGGTGACAACGCTCTGTCCTCATTTGCTAGTTGTGCTTCTGTGTTGTCATGGGCTTCCCATGTGGCCGTTGCTACACACACTACACAGGCATGGCCCACTGCTCTCACTGTCAAAAGAAAATTGACTTCTTGAGGCCTCAGACAGTACCATGTTCCGGACAAGAATGAATTCAGTAACTACCAGCAGACCACTCGAAAGATTACATTTCCTATCTTACCAGTTAATGGTCAAGTGGTCTGCTTCCAAAAGCTACCAACTTGTCACCAAGATTTTTGGCAGAACCTAGAAACATCTCCAAAATGGTGGGGCTGATGCATTATGCTGTGGTCATATGACCTAGGATGAGACTGCACAGTACAAATGAGGATACACTGTATGGCCAAAAGCTTGTGAACACTTGGTCATCCCACATTTATGAGTTGTTTGGACATCCTATTCCAAAACCATGGCCATTAATATGGAATTGCCCCACTCTACTGGGTGGACTTTCCAAAAGAATTTGGAGTTTGTTGGAATTCAACTAAAAGAGCATTTATCAGGTCACAGAGGATACTGATGTTGGATGACTAAACCTGGCTCACCATTGGCATTCCAATTCACCCCAAAGGTGTTCAGTAGGGTTGTCGTCAGTTTCTAATGCCAGATGAGAAGACCTGATCCTAATCGTATTCAGTAGGGTTAAAGTCAGGTACTAATGTTGGATGAGAAGACATGATCCCAATGGTGTTTAATCGGGTTGAGGTCAGTTACTTATGTTGGAGGAGAAGACCTAATCCCAGAGGTGTTTAGTAGGGTTGAGGTCAGGTACTGATGTTGGATGTGAAGACCTGATCCCAAAGGTGTTCAGTAGGGTCGAGGTCAACTACTAATGTTAGATAAAAAGACCTGATCCTAATGGTGTTCAGTAGGGTTGAGTTCAGGTACTGATGTTGGATAAGATGACCTGATCTCACAAGTGTACAGTAGGGTTGAGGTCAAGTACTGATGTTGGTTGAGAAGACCTGATCCCAAAGAAGTTCAGTAGGGTTGAGGTCAACTACTAAATGTTAGATAATAAGACCTGATCCTAATGGTTTTCAGTAGGGTTGAGGTAAATTACTAATGTTGGATAAGAAGACCTGATCCCAAAGGTGTTGAGTAGAGTTGAAGTCAGGGCTTGTGAAGGCCACTCAAATTTCTCAGCCCCAAATTGGTCAAACCAAATCCTTACTAAGCTGGTTTTGTGCAGAGGAATGCTGTGCTAAAAACAAAAAAAGGTCTTCACTAAACTGTTACCACAAAGTTGGAAGTACACGGTTGTGACCGATGTCTTTGTATAATGTAGTTTTAGGCCGGGTTCACACTTGTGCGACACGACAGCCATCCTTCTTTGGATCCGACTTTGCCCTGCGACATGAAGCCGACATATGTCCGACTTTCAATGAACGGGGATCCGACTTGGATCCCAGCCAATACCAGGCAGTGTGTTTGGTATGAATCCTGAGTGGGAACTCCAGGTCAAATTTTAAATAAAAAAACGGCATGGGTTCCCCCTTCAGGGGCATACCAGGCCCTTGGGTCTGGTATGGATTTTAAGGGGAACCCCTACGCCGATAAAACGATGTGGGGGTTCCCCCAAAATCCAAACCAGACCCTTATCCGAGCACGCAACCTGGCAGGCCGCAGGGGAAGAGGGGGGGACGAGAGAGCGGCCCCCCTCCCTCCTGAACCATACCAGGCCGCATGCCCTCAACATGGGGGGTTTGGTGCTTTGGGGCAACCATCGTACCCCTACCCATTCACCTGGTGGAAAAAAATGTCAATAAAAAAAACACACACAGGTTTTTAAAGTAATTTATTACACAGCTCCGGAGGTCTTCTTCCGTCTTCGGGGGGTCTCCGGTGTCGTCTCTGCGCTCTCCGGTTCTTCCTTCCTTCTGCCGGGCCTGCACTATCTTCTTCCAGCTCTTTTGCTAGCGGGGCCCGGTCTTCTCCGTCGCCTTCTTCCCTCGCTCTCCGGTTCTTTCTTTCTTCCTTCTGCCGGCCCCTCCACTATCTTCTTCCAGCTCTTTTGCTAGTGGAGGGGCCAGTCTTCCCGTCGCCGTCTTCTTCCCTCTTCTCCTCTTCGATGTTGACTCGTCGCTTCCTCCCACTGTAATGCTGGCTATTCGCTCATCAACGATTTATATAGGCTTCTCATGATGTCACAGTCACATGCTCCGGGTGGCCCCGGAGCATTTGACTGTGACGTCATGGGAGCATGTGACTGTGACGTCATGAGAAGCCTATATAAATCGTTGATGAGCGAATAGCCAGCATTACAGCGGGAGGAAGCGACGTGTCAACATCGAGAAGGAGAAGAGGGAAGAAGACGGCGATGGCGACGGGAAGACCGGCCCCTCCACTAGCAAAAGAGCTGGAAGAAGATAGTGGAGGGGCCGGCAGAAGGAACAAAGAAAGAACCGGAGAGCGAGGGAAGAAGGCGACGGAGAAGACGGCCCCGCTAGCAAAAGAGCTGGAAGAAGATAGCGGAGGCCCGGCAGAAGGAAGGAAGAACCGGAGAGCGCGGAGACGACACCGGAGACCCCCCGAAGACGGAAGAGACCCCCGGAGTCGGAAGAAGACCTCTAGAGCTGTGTAATAAATTACTTTAAAAACCTGTGGTTTTTTTTATTGACATTTTTTTCCACCAGGTGAATGGGTAGGGGTACGATGTACCCCATACTCATTTACATAGGGTGGGGGGCCGGGATCTGGGGGACCCCTTATTAAAGGGGGGCTCCCAGATTCCAATAAGCCCCCCGCCCGCAGACCCCGACAACCAACGGCCAGGGTTGTCGGGAAGAGGCCTTGTCCTCATCAACATGGGGGCAGGGTGCTTTGGGGTGGGGGGGCCGCAGGTCGCCCCCCTGCCCCAAAGCACCAAACCCCCCATGTTGAGGGCATGTGGCCTGGTATGGTTCAGAAGGGAGGGGGGGCGCTCTCTCTCCCCCCCACCTCTTCCCCTGCGGCCTGCCAGGTTGCGTGCTCGGATAAAGGTCTGGTTTGGATTTTGGGGGGAACCCTACCCGTTTTTTCGGCGTAGGGGTTCCCCTTAAAATCCATACCAGACCCAAGGGCCTGGTATGCCCCTGGAGGGGGAACCCATGCCGTTTTTTTATTTCAAATTTGGCGTGGAGTTCCCCCTCAAGAGCAGCAGAGCACAAGTCGCATGCCAAAGTCGGATCATGCAAGACTGCAGTCCAACTTTGATTCGACTTCAATGATAGTCAATGAGCTGAAGTCGGATCAAAGTCGGACCAAAGTAGTACAGGGAGCATTTTCAAAGTCGGACCGACATGTGTCAGACCAGTTAAGACGGCTCCCATAGGGAAACATTGATTTTCACACGTCATGCGACATGAGCTCCCAATGTCGGAGCGTTTGTCGCCCCAGTGTGAACCCGGGCTTATGGAGATCCTTCAATGGAAACACCTGAACTTGATTATTTTGAGGGAGTTTCACATAGTTTTGGCCATAATGTGTTTATTCAAGATTGACTAGGTGCACCCAACGGAGCTGCCTACCATCTAGTAAAAAATATTGATAACACCATTTTACTTGCTTTCAGCTTTTTCGACAATTTTTTTTTTCTTTACTTTATTTTGTAGTATGACTGCCTAAAAAAAACGAGGGCGTGCAAAAAATTCAGCAGTTTCCCAGATAACCTTTTGGTTTTTTTTCCCCTTAGTGTTGAAAACCTTCTTTAAATAAAATGTTAAATCGATCTCATCTCAGCACTCATACATCTGCACTTTTTCTTTAGCAGTTTATGTGAAATGCTTTTAGGGGGCTTTTTTTTTTCCCTGTAAATCGTGCTTTGAAACATAATATAAAGTCTGTTCATAGACTTCTTTTCCAGTGTTGCAGCCGAACAGTCAAAGATATTTATATATTCCTTTTGGGTATATGGCATTTTAGAGCCGATTCACAAGGCTTTTAACATATAAATAAGTATTCTTGTTTTAGCCATGTGACTGCAATTTCCAAACCTCAATGGACTTAACTAAAAATAACTGTCACTTTTGGAAGATAAAAGCCTTATCACACCAGCGGGCGTGTGTTCTGGTCTATAAAGCGTGCTGGTGTGCGTTGTGTGGGGGCAGTGCAATAAATTGTTACAACACATCAAAGTGTTTACTTTTTCTTAGATGGTGTTGGAAACATTCCTCAGAGATTTTGGTCCATAGTGACATGATAGCACCATGCAGTTGCTGCAGATTTGTCGGCTGCACATCCAAGGTGCTCTATTGGATTGAGATCTGGTGAGTGTGGAGGCCATTGGAGTACAGTGACCTCATTGTCCAGTGGTGAGATGATTTGAGCTTTGTGACATTGGCCAATTAGTATTAAAGGGCCCCAAGTGTGCCAGGAAAATAACCCCCACACCATTACACCACCACCACCACCACCACCACCAGCCTGAACCGTTGATACAAGTCAGGATGGATCCATGCTTTCACGCTGTTTACGCCAAATTCTCACCCTACTATCTGAATGTTGCAGCTGAAATCGAGACTCATCACACCAGGCAACGTTTTTCCAATCTTCTATTGTCCAATTTTGGTGATCCTGTGCCAATTGTAGCCTCAGATTCCTGTTCTTAGCCGACAGGAGTGGCACCCGGTGTGGTCTTCTGCTGCTGTAGCCCATCTTTTTCAAGGTTGGATGTGTTGTGTGTTCAGAGATGGTATTCTGCATACCTAGGTTGTAGCGAGTGGTAATTTGAGTTACTGTTGCCTTTCTATCATATTGTCTGCCAATTCTCCTCTGACATCAACAAGGCATTTTCCTCCACACCACTGCCGCTCCCTGGATATTTTCTCTTTTTCGGACCATTCTCTGTAAACCCTAGAGCAGTGTTTTGTCAACTCCAGTCTTCAAGGCGCCCCAACAGGTCATGTTTTCAGACCTTCTATTATTTTGCACAGGTGATTTGATCAGTTTCACTGCCTTAGTAATTACCACAGCCCTTTCATCTGAGGGAAATCCTGAAAAAATTACCTGTTGGGGCACTCTGAGGGCTGGAGTTGAGAAAGACTGCCCTAGAGATGGTTGTGTGTGAAAATCCCAGTAGATCAGCAGTTTTTGAAATACTCAGACCAGCCCGTCTGGCACCAACAAACATGCCACATTCAAAGTCACTTAAATCCCCTTTCTTCCCCATTCTGATGCTCGGTTTGAATTTCAGAAAGTTGTCTTTACCACGTCTAGATACCTAAATGCATTGGGTTGCTGGCATGTGATTGGCTGATTAGCAATTTGTGTTACCAAGCAATTAAACAAATGTACCTAATAAAGTGGCTGGTGGGTGTATAATACAGGGTTTTGAAAAAAATAAATTAAAAATGATATATATATATTGTACATACACTGCTTGGATCCTGATGATAGAGGAGGACCACATTTGTAAAATAATATTGGAAATGGCTACCTGTAGTCTTCCTCGTGTGTAATTGGAGACAGGGACAAAGCGTTGTCACCCTACAGCAGGAAGTGCCTGAACAAGGACATGCATAGCAGAATCACCAGGGGTTTTTTCAATACTGAAAATGAAAAATGAATTAAATAATAAAATATTTTAAAACTTAAATAATTTAAATGAAAAAAAAAAAAAAATGAGAAATATTTATGGCGGGATTTTTTAGGTGCTGATATAGTGGAAAAACATGTTGAATTTGAATAAAAACAGAAAATCATAAATAATCAGAATAAATATTTATTTAAAAAATAAATATAAATATGTATTCAAAAATACATAATATAAATAAGTATTTCAAAAGAAATAATAATAAATAAAAAAAATTGAGTTTGAGAGAATGTTAGTGTATAGAAGAATTTTTGTAATTGGGTTTACATCTACTTTAATACAATACCAAGAAATTTGATAAACTACCAGTAAAATAGCTCACATTTTTTAACTAGTTACAACAGCTACAGTAACATAAAACATCCTACTGTATTAGGGTTGGTAAATGTTACAAGGAATTTACAATCTGGATGAGCTGACACTAAAAAGGGTTAAGATATGAGCCTAGTGAGACCTCCTCCCTCCCAAGTTACTTTGTATTTCCTTAAAAAAAATGAATTCACACAATACTCAGGGGGGCAATTTTGGAAATTGCAGAAAAGGAAAAATTTCTCAGTAACCGAAATTAACCAATTAGGCCTCTGCTTTCATTTTTAATGACACTTAAATAGTACTTGTGAAAATCTGACTGGTGGCCCTTCATCTTCTACATTGCTTCTCATGGTTGTCCCCGGAAAAAAAAGACTTTCCAGTTCAACGCGATTCAACAAGACGCTAGAACCTTATAGATCAGCGGTCTCCAAACGATGGCCCATGGGCCACGTCCGGCCCACTACAGGATATTATCCAGCTAGTGTCAGTGACGCGTCCTTAATACGGGAACGTTGAGGAGTAGGGTCCTCAGAAGCTGCCTACGGTCCGGTTTGAACCCCTCTCCCTATATAACAAGGGACTCTAATGTAATGGGGACTTTGATATAAAGGAATGTTTATGGGGACCCTGATGTAGGGTGGACTTTAATAGGGACCTTGATGTAAAGGGGGGACTCTGATGTAAGGGGGACTATGTTTGGGACCCTGATGTAAGGTGGACATTAACAGGGACCCTGATGTAAGGGGGGTCTCTGATATAAGGTGGACTTTGATAGGGACTCTGTTGGGGACCCTGATGTAAGGGGGGTCTCTGATATAAGGTGGACTTTGATAGGGACCCTGATGTAAGGGGGATTCTAATAGGCATCCTGAGAAATTGAAACATTAATTTAAAAAACAAAACGATTGTATACAATACACATTTCAATGTGTATTTAGAAAAAAAGACAATTCAGTATAATACACATTTTATAAAAAAAAATAATGTATTTAAAAAATAGATAATTGTGTATTGTATCATACACAATTATCTATTTTTTAAATACATTTTTTATTTTATTTTTTAAATATTAAAAATTTTCTATGATACACATATAGAAGAAAAATATATATTTTAATAAAAGACCCTTGTGTATGATAAACATTTATTTAAAAAAAATAAAAATAAACAAAATTATTAATAAAAGGACAAGGATTTAATTTCTATTTTATTAGGTAATTTAAAATATACAGTATTTGCAGACTATTCTTTGCTGTTAGGGATGAGCTTCGTGTTCGAGTCGAACATACGTTCGACTCGAACATCGGCTGTTCGATCGTTCGACGAAGATCGAACGATTTGGGCCGTTCGCGCCAAATTCGAGTGACGCGAACGGCCCACAATGCACTACGCCATCGCAGTGTCATCCAGGCGCTGTGATTGGCCAAGCATGCACTGTGACCCCGCATGCTTGGCCAATCACAGCGCCGGCAGCGAGGAGAGCAATGATTGGCCACAGGCAGGATGCCTGTGGCCAATTATTGCTGAGGGTGTTTAGTACACGCCCCACACTATAAAAGGCCGCCAGCACGGCGGCCTAGTGTAGTGTGTTCCGGAGCAGGGAAAGACAAGCATAGGCAGGGACAGTGACATTTATTTCTTTCTTGCTTAACCTGGATTCCTTTAGTTTAGGGAAAGAGAAGGATAGGTAGGGAGAGTGTCAGTGTGTTTTACTGTGCGAGTCCTTGTTTCTAGGGACAAAGAAGGAAAGTGAGGGGATTTCTCCTTGTGCTATAGTGTGCTTTAAAAAAACATTTTTTCTAGGGACAGAAAACTGTAGGTAGGGAGAGTGTCAGTTTCTTTCACTGTGCCAGTCCTTGTTTCTAGGGACAAAGAAGGAAAGTGAGGGGAATTCTCCTTGTGCTATAGTGTGCTTTAAAAAAACATTTTTTCTAGGGACAGAAAACTGTAGGTAGGGAGAGTGTCAGTTTCTTTCACTGTGCCAGTCCTTGTTTCTAGGGACAAAGAAGGAAAGTGAGGGGAATTCTCCTTGTGCTATAGTGTGCTTTAAAAAAACATTTTTTCTAGGGACAGAAAACTGTAGGTAGGGAGAGTGTCAGTTTCTTTCACTGTGCCAGTCCTTGTTTCTAGGGACAAAGAAGGAAAGTGAGGGGAATTCTCCTTGTGCTATAGTGTGCTTTAAAAAAACATTTTTTCTAGGGACAGAAAACTCTAGGTAGGGAGAGTGTCAGTTTCTTTCACTGTGCCAGTCCTTGTTTCTAGGGACAAAGAAGGAAAGTGAGGGGAATTCTCCTTGTGCTATAGTGTGCTAAAGCATTCCTCATCAACCATCTTTGAAATCCTTGTTTTTTGGACAGTCAGGGAAATTGTCGTTGTGCTATTCTGTGCAAAAGCAATAATCCTCAACCATATTTAGAAATCCTTAAGTAAAGGGACAGAGAAGGACACCTGAAGGTAGCCCTTATTGCTTTTTTCCCATCTCCCTGCAGGCCATCTATTAGAATGTCTGGAAGGCAAACAAGGAGAGGCAGACAGTCAGGAGGCAATAAAAGAGGGCAAGCAGGCTCTGTGTCTGGGGGCAACAGTGCTGGTCGTGGACGCGGTGCATTGTCATCAGCACATGGCCATGGGACACGCTTGTCCTTCTTTTCGGCAGCTGGACATGTTGAGCCACATCATGCCGAAGACTTGGTAGAGTGGATGACCAAGCCCTCCTCCTCCTCCTCATCCTCTCTCACCCAGGCTCAGGGTACTGGCAAAGCAGCTGCCAAAGCGTCCTCTTCCCTGGTATCAATGTCAGACTCATCATCAGTCACTCCTTCCCTAGACCCACCATGTCCTCCTCCTGAGGAGTCCCCCGAACTGTTTGAGCACAGTGTTGGGTACATGCTCCAGGAGGATGCCCAGCGTTTCGAAGGGTCTGATGATGAAACCCAGCTACAGGAAGGCAGTAGCGTGAGAGCAGACAGAGGGGATGCTCAAGAAGGACACCAATCTGGCAGTCATGTTCCAGCAGCTGCAGCATACTGCCAGATTGGCTCCAGTGATGAGGAGGGAGGGGATGATGAGGTCACTGACTCCACGTGGGTGCCTAATAGGAGAGAGGAGGAGGAGGAGGATGAGGAGGAGGCACATCTCCAACGAGGCAGGATGCCCTTTGGTGGCCAGCGTAAGGGCAGTACACCGACGGAATCACACCGCAGAGCTCCGCCTGTGCAGGGCGCAGCCTCTGCCCGTCATTCAAAAAGTTCCTTGGTGTGGGCCTTTTTTGAGGCTAGTGCATCAGATCGCACAGCTGCTGTTTGCAACATATGTCTCAAGCGTATATCGCGTTGCCAAAACATCAGCCGCTTGGGTACCACATGCCTGACCAGACATATGTTGACCTGCCATGCAGCTCGTTGGCAAGCCTACCTCAAAGACCCACACCAAAGAACAAAGCGGACCTCTCCTTGCACCGCATCAGCTGGGATCTCCAACCCCACTATAACTTCAGTCCTCTCTGAAACATGCACTGAGAGGAATGAAGGTGTAGAATTAGGTGTGTCACAGCCAAGTACTTGCGGCCACTCTGCTAGCAGTACACCGACGTCCGATTCTAGCAGGCAAATTTCCCTGCCCCAGCTGCTGGACCGTCGAAAGAAGTTCACTCCCAGCCATCCACATGCCCAGCGGTTGAATGCTAGCTTGGCTAAATTGCTAGCGCTTCAACTGCTGCCTTTTCAGTTGGTAGACTCGGCCCCCTTCCGTGAGTTTGTGCAATGTGCGGTTCCTCAGTGGCAGGTTCCCAAACGCCACTTTTTTTCACGGAAGGCTATTCCGGCTCTCTACCGGCATGTGGAAGGCAATGTCTTGGCCTCGCTGGACAGGGCGGTCAGCGGTAAGGTGCATATTACCGCTGACTCATGGTCCAGCAGGCATGGACAGGGACGTTACCTTTCTTTCACGGCCCATTGGGTCACTCTTTTGGCAGCTGGGAAGGATGCAGGACAAGGTGCAGTAGTGTTGGAGGTTGTTCCACCGCCACGCCTCCAAAATGCTACTACTGGTTGTGACACACCTCTCTCCTCCACCCCTCCTCTTCTTCTTCCTCCATGGCCTCTTCCTGTGGTTTGTCCTATGAACCAGCGGTGCTCCGTAGCCGTTCACGGGGCTACGCAAGTACGCAGGCAAAAAGATGCCATGCCGTGCTTGCGCTGGTGTGTTTGGGGGACAGAAGCCACACTGGGGCAGAGGTCCTGTCTGCTCTGCAGGGCCAGGCCGAGAGGTGGTTGACGCCACGCCAGCTTAAGCCAGGAATGGTGGTTTGCGACAATGGCACCAACCTCCTCTCCGCCCTCCGACAGGGACAACTGACCCATGTGCCCTGTGTGGCTCACGTCCTTAACCTGGTGGTGCAGCGGTTCTTGGGCAGGTACCCGGGCTTACAGGATGTCCTGAGGCAGGCCAGGAAAGTCTGTGTGCATTTCCGCAGATCTTATAATGCCAGTGCTCGCCTGGCTGAGCTGCAAAAGGAGTTGAACCTGCCCAAGAACCGCCTTATATGTGACATGCCCACCAGGTGGAACTCAACGTTGGCCATGCTGCAGCGGCTGCACACGCAGCAGAGGGCCATCAATGAGTACCTGTGCGACTACGGCACCAGGACAGGGTCAGGGGAGCTTGGTTTTTTTTCTCCACGCCAGTGGGGCATGATCAGGGATGCATGCACTGTCCTGGCACCATTTGAGGAGGCCACGAGGATGGTGAGCAGTGACAGTGCATGCATCAGTGACACTGTACCTCTTGTCCACCTGTTGGAGCACACGCTGCGTGGAATAATGGACAGGGCACTTGAGGCAGAACAGAGGCAGGAAGAGGAGGACTTCCTTGCCTCTCAAGGCCCCCTTTACCCAGACAGTGTTCCTTCTGTCCCACCCATCGCACAGGAAGAGGAAGAGGAGGAGGAGGAGGAGGAGGAGGAGGATTGTGTCAGCATGGAGGTGGAGGCTGGCACTCAGCATCATCAGCAGCAGTCTTTTAGGGATGATTTACAGTCCCAAGAAACCAGTGGACTTGTACGTGGCTGGGAGGAGGTGGCTGCGGATCATGTCGTCCTTAGTGACCCAGAGGACTCCGGAGCGAATGCCTCAGCAAACCTACGCTGCATGGCCTCCCTGATCCTGCAAAGTCTGCGGAAGGATCCTCGTATTCTTCGGATCAAGGAGAGGGACCATTACTGGCTGGCCACTCTCCTTGATCCACGGTACAAGGGTAAGGTTGCGGACCTTATGTTACCTTCGCAGAGGGAGCAGAGGATGAGACAACTCCGGGAGGCCTGGCAGAAAGGTCTGTGCAACGCGTTCCCAGAGACTGGGAGGTTACAAACTCCTGGTCCTGGACAACGAGTTGCTGAGGCTTCGGCCAGTCAAAGAAGGAGCGGTGGGGAAGGTGGCCGTCTGACCGATGCGTTCAGACAATTCTTTAGTCCGCAACCCCAAAGTATGATCGGTTCCAGCAACCATCGCCAGTGTCTGATAAACATGGTGCAGGAATATCTAGGGGCAAGGTCAGACTTGGACACCTTCCCCACCGAAAATCCTCTGGCTTACTGGGTCTTGAGGATGGATCACTGGCCAGAGCTTGCACAGTATGCAATTGAGCTACTGGCCTGTCCTGCATCCAGCGTTCTTTCGGAACGCACATTCAGTGCTGCTGGAGGATTTGTCACGGATCACAGGGTGCGCCTGTCCACCGACTCGGTTGATCGACTGACTTTCATCAAGATGAACCAGTCTTGGATCACCACCAGCTACCACACACCTGATGCTGATATAACAGACTAATTGATTTTAACATGTCACATCCCTTCAAGACTGATGCTGATGCTGAGTGCCTGTGCTGTTATGTTGACTGGCTATCCTCCTCCTCCGAGTCCTCAATGATACGATTGATGATGATAGCTTGGAAGATCATTTTTGTTTATGGGTGCCGCCACCAGTGGCTAAGGCCCAATTTTTCAGCCCCTGTTTTACAGGGGCGTGTAATTACAATTTTTTTAGCAATAATTTGCCATAGGGCTCATTGCTGTGCTCCAAGTACAGTATCTGTGAGGGGTTGGAGTGTTGTGGCACCAGTGCCTAAGGCCCAATTTTTCAGCCCCTGTTTAACAGGGGCGTGTCATTACAATTTTTGAAGCAATACTTTGCAACAGGGCTCATTGCTGTGCTCCAAGTAATGTATCTGTGAGGGGTTGTAGTGTTGTGCCACCAGTGCCTAAGGCCCAATTTTTCAGCCCCTGTTCAACAGGGGCATGCAATTACAATTCTTGATCTAATAATTCACAGCAGGGCCCATTCCTGCACCCACCAAGAGTAACTCTGAGGGCTTACAGTGTTGTGGCAACGCCACCACCACCACCACCACGAAAGGCCCAATTTTTCAGCCCCTGTTCAAAAGGGGCATGTAATTACAATTCTTGATCTAATAATTCACAGCAGGGCCCATTCCTGCACCCACCAAGAGTAACTCTGAGGGCTTACAGTGTTGTGGCAACACCACCACCACCACCACCACCACGAAAGGCCCAATTTTTCAGCCCCTGTTCAACAGGGGCATGCAATTACAATTCTTGATCTAATAATTCACAGCAGGGCCCATTGCTGCACCCACCAAGAGTAACTGTCAGGGCTTACAGTGTTGTGGCACCAGCACCACCATCAAAGGCCCAATTTTTACTACCACTGTTCAACAATTATATGTAATTAAAATTCCTGATATAATAGTTGACAGCAGGGCGTTCCAGCACCAACCAAGAGTAACTGTGAGTGCTTACAGTGTTGTGCCAACACCAACACCTAAGGGGCCTATTTCTGCAGAGTATATACGGCAGGTCCCTACTTTCAAACATCCAACTTACAAACGACTCCTACTTGCAAACGCAAGAAGACAACAGGAAGTGAGAGGAAATCTACCCCTTGGAAGGAAAATTCTCTCCTGTAAGAATTAATATGGGAGAAAGGTGTCTCCTCTGTACTGATGCTTTATCAGCAATCCTTGTTTCAAGAAAAACACCACATTTCAAAAACAGTTGTCATTGGGACGGAAAGTGAGGTGAAATGTTCTGAACAGGGGCACAGACAGCAAAACAAATGTTACAGGGGTGATAACCCTTACCTATGTTTTCCAAAAAGTTTAAAAATAGATTTTTGGGCTGGAGCTACACTTCAACAATGTCCCTGTTCAAAATTACAAACAGATTCTACATAAGAACAAACCTACAGTCCCTGTCTTGTATGCACCGCCTGTATACGGCTGTTCAGAGTATATAGGGCCTTTTTTATTTTATGTGCGGGGTTCCCCTTAATATCCATACAAGACCCAAAGGGGCTGGTAATGGGCTGGGGTGGGGGGGGGGGGTCATGGGGTAGCTATGCCATTTTTCTTAAAGATTTTCATCCATATTACCGGGACCAGACATTACATTAAAGCCGCAAGCAGTTTTAAATGGCTTTTTTTTCCTTTAGAAGTGTCATTTTGTGCAGGGACAGTTCTAAACACGGGAAACACGTGGCACTTCACAGGCATACTTTAGACACCCCCCAGGTACGATATTTAAAGGAATATTTGACTTTTTTTTTTTCACTTTATGCATCATTAAAATGACTGCTCCCGAAAAACGACCGTTTTTAAAACTTCTTTTTGCATTGATACATGTCCCCTGGTGCAGAACCCGGGTTCCCAAACCCTTTTTAGGACAATAACATGCATAATAGTTGTTATAATTAGCACTTTAGAATTCGAACGTTCGCATCCATTGTATTTAATAGGGTTCTAATGTTCGTACAAACTTTCGGTCCGTTCGCGGGTTCTGGTGCGAACCGAACCCGGGGGTGTTCGGCTCATCACTATTTGCTGTTAGGGCAGAGCTGGGCAGGGAAGCATGTGTTACAGGACAGGTACTCTGTGCCACGTGCTTTTCTTCTGCATTCACTATGCTTGGCCATGTTGATGTTCCCTGTATCTGGGCAGTCTCTTGGCAGTCTCTACCGCTGAGCAGTCTTGGCAGGCTCACAAGTATCAGAGCTCAAGACAACGGCAAGGGCAAGGTTCAAAGGCACGCAGTAAGAGCAGCCCTGGGGCAAGTCTACAAGCAGGACCATGAAGTCCTTCATGCCTCAAGCCAGTCTCTAGGTTTTTCTTCCTTTACTTTTTTTTTTAAGTATTATTTTTTTTAATTGTTCTATTTAGTATTTACAATTTTTTAAGTAATATAATTATGTTCGTATATTCTACACTATAGTAATATTTGGAGAAATTGTAAGACATAGGGAAAACATGGTGTCAACACACATCAACGTGCATCGCAGTGAGTTTTTTAGTTTTTTTTTACGTAGGTTGTAATGCACTTTACGTTGCATACCAATATGTGTCATAAAGCAAGTCAATGCGCAATAACCCTTTTACTACCAGAGCCTTTTTTTTTTGGCACATGCTTACAGTGGGGGAAATACTGTATTTATCGGCATATAACATGCATGGGCATATAACACGCACCTTCATTTTAAGAGGGAAGTTTCAGGAAAAAAACTTAAAATTTTAAATTAAGAACTTTGAAGCAAAATAAGGGTCAGTGCCCATCAATGCAGCCTGATCAATGCCCATCTGCAGCCTCAAAATTGCCCATCAATGCAGCTTGATCAATGCCCATTTGCAGCTTCACAATTGGCCATTAATGCAGCTTGATCAATGCCAATCTGCAGCCTCACCATTGCCCATCAATGCAGCTTAATCAATGCCCATCTGCAGCCTCACCATTGCCCATCAATGCAGCTTAATCAATGCCCATCTGTAGCCTCACAATTGCCCATCAATGCAGCCTGATCAATGCCCATCTGCAGCCTCACCATTGCCCATCAATGCAGCCTGATCAATGCCCATCCACAGCCTCACAATTGCCCATAAATGCAGCTTGATCAATGCCCATCTGCAGCCTCACCATTGCCCATCAATGCAGCTTAATCAATGCCCATCTGCAGCCTCACCATTGCCTATCAATGCAGCTTAATCAATGCCCATCTGTAGCCTCACAATTGCCCATCAATGCAGCCTGATCAATGCCCATCTGCAGCCTCACCATTGCCCATCAATGCAGCCTGATCAATGCCCATCCGCAACCTCACAATTGCCCATCAATGCAGCTTGATCAATGCCCATCTGCAGCCTCACCATTGCCCATCAATGCAGCTTAATCAATGCCCATCCGCAGCCTCACAATTGCCCATCAATGCAGCTTGATTAATGCCCATCTGCAGCCTCCCCATTGCCATGAATGCAGCCTGATCAATGCCCATCTCAGGGAAGGGGGCGGGACGAGCCCCGTCAGATTATATGCAGCGAGAATATCCTGTTTACTCGGCGGCCTCTTTAATACAAGTCCTGCCTCCTGGACCAGCTTCTTTGATAGACAGAACACTAGTCCAATGCCGGCCCAGGAGACAGGACTTCCTATTACAGAGGCCGCTGAGTAAACAGGAGATTCTCGCTGTATGTAATCCGACGGCGCTCGTCCCGCACCCCTCCCCGTTCTCTCTGAGGCAGCCCAAATTGCAGTATCGGCATATAACACGCACACACTATTTGCAACTGATTTGCAGGGTGAAAAAGTGAGTGTTATACGCCAATAAATACAGTAATTATTTGATCTTCTGCGGATTTTGTACGTTTGCCCACTTAGAAAGAAATGAAGGGTCTATAAATTTTATCATGGGTGTATTTTAAATATTAGAGACAAAATATCAACCCAAAATAAAAAAAAAACACATGATACAAATGTTATTAAGTGATTTGCAGTTCAGTGAGTAAAATAAGTATTTGATTCCCAAGCAAAACATGACTTAGTACTTGGTGGAGAAACCCTTGTTGGCAGCACAGAGGTCAGAGGTTTCTTGTAGTTGGTGATCAGGGTTGCACACATCTCAGGAGGGATTTTGGTCCACTTTTCTTTACAGATCTTCTCTAAATCCTTAAGGTTTCTTAGCTGTCTCTTGGCAATTCGAAGTTTCAGCTCCCCCCATACATTTTCTATAGGATTAAGGTCTGGAGACTGACTAGGCCACTCTATGACCCTAATGTGCTTCTTTTTGAGCCACGTTTTTGTTGCCTTTATGTTTTGGGTCATTGTCATTCTGAAAGACCCATCCACTAACCATGTTCAGTGTTCTGGTTGAGGGAAGAAGGTTCTCATCCAAGATTTTACAATACATGGCCCCGTCTATTGGCCCCTCAATGTGGCAAAGTCGGCCTGTACCTTTTAGCAGAGAAAAAGCCCCAAAGCATAATGTTTCCACCTTCGTGCTTGACTGTAGGGATGGTGTTCTTAGGGTCATGGTCAGTATTTTTCTTCTTCCAAACAAGGCGAGTCAAGTTAATGCCAAAGAGCTCAATTTTTGTCTCTGAAGTTTGCCAATGAACATCTAAATGATTCAGAGAAGGATTTGGGGAAAATGCTGTGGTCAGATGAGACCAAAATTGAGTATGTTGGCATTAAAGGAGTTGTAAAGGCAGATTTTTTTTATGTTAATACATTAAAGCGGAGTTCCACGCAAATTGACAAGTGTACCTTATATGAATCAGTATAATGCGTACATAATACATTGTCACTCCAAAAAAAAAATCCCCATCACAATACCTTAATTATTACATCTGAAGGGCTACTTCCGGCGTCTCGCTCCCGCGGGAGTAGGCGTTCTCCTGCGCCGCACTGTCTCCTGGGAGCTAAGTGTCATGCATCCCATGACTCAGGCAAATCGACCATTGTCATGGCAACCATGAAGTTTACGGCGCGGCTCACCGTTAACACTGCGCATGCGCGGATCGAGCGGCGAATGGTGGGTGATATGCATTCACCGCTTCCCAGAAATAGGTGCTTGTGGGCTTCACAATGCCCACAAGCAAAATGGAAACGACCGACAGCAGGTTATCTAAGTTATCCTTGCTCATAAAAACGGACAGCAGCGGTTTAAAACATCTAAGTAGTGAGTATGGTAATGTAGTGCGGAATGTAATAGAATGGGAGAAAAAAAAAAAACGGCCGCGGGACATCCGCTTTAAGATAAAAAATCTTTTGTGTGTAGCAGCCACCCCAACACCCCCCTAATTACTTACCTGAGCCCCATCTCTCTCCAGCGATGTCCACGAATGTCTAAGCTGTCCAGGACACTCCTCCTGATTGGCTGAGACACAGCAGCGCCGCCATTGGCTCCCATGGCTGTCAAGCAAAGTTAGTCAGCCAATCAGGGGAGAGAGGGGGCGGGGCCGGGTCAGGGATCTGTGTCTGAATGGACACACAGAGCTGTGACTCGGCTCCAGTGCCCCCATAGGAAGCTGCTGACTGTGGGGGCACTCGATTGGAGGGAGGGCCCAGGAACAGCAAAGAGGGCTGAGAAAAGGATCCGGGCTGCTCTGTGCAAAACCAACTGCACAGAGGAGGCAAGTAAAACATGAGACTTAACAATCACTTTAACTCGACTCGCCATGTTTGGAGGAAGAAAAAGGCTGACTATGACCCTAAGAACACCATCCCTACAGTCAAGCACGGAGGGGGAAACAAGATGCTTTGGGGCTGTTGCTCTGCTAAAGGTACAGACCAGCTTGGCCGCATTGAGGGGCCAATGGGCGGGGCCATGTATTGTAAAATCTTGGATGAGATCCTTCTTCTCATGGATGGGTCTTTCAGCATGACAATGACCCAAAGCATACCACCAAGGCTACAGAGGAGTGGCTCAAGAAGAAGCACAGTAAGGACATGAAGTGGCCTAGTCAGTCTCCAGACCTTAATCCTATAGAAAATTTCTGAAGGGAACTGAAACTTTGAGTTGCCAAGTGACAGCCAAGAAACCTTAAGAATTTAGAGAAGATCTGTAATGAAGAGTGGACCAAAATCCCTCCTGATAGGTGTGCAAACCTGATCACCAACTACAAGAAACATCTTACCTCTGTGATTGCCAACAAGAGTTTCTCCACCAAGTACTAAGTCATGTTTTTCTTGGGGATCAAATACTTATTTTACTCATTGAATTGCAACTAAATTTATAACAATTGTATCATGTGTGTGTTCTGGATTATTGGTTGATATTTTGTATCTATCATTTAAAATACACCTATGATAAAAATTATAGACGCTCCCGTTGTTTGCAGGTGGGTCCGGCACTTACTCCATCATGGCAGTGTGGTGCAGCGGCTTGCCTCCGAGTCCTCTCCTCCATGGTGGCTTCCAGTTCCTCCCCTCCTCCTCCTAGGCATCCAATAGGATCGCCTGTCCTTTCAGGCAATAGGGTGACCGTGTCAAAACCCGCTTCCTGATTGGCCGGGAGAAGGATCAGTGTTACAACACCGAAAATTCACTCGCTGTTGTCACACACCTGGGTGGGATTGGAGTGCACTCTTTGTGACCCAAGCCCACCCTATATTGAAGCCTATTATTGGTACTTCAAAAAAAAACAGCCCCTGCCCATTGGAATTCATGAGCCGGTGTCCTGAAAGGGGTTGGATACATGTATAGGGGAGGCAGGGATAGACAGGGCACGGCTAATCACATGGCACAGATGGGCTGTGATTGGCCCTGTCTGTACCATGTGATCACTGTGACCAATCGCATGAAAGGAAGCCATCCGTTGTTTACAACTGTCATGTGCCATGTGAACTCTGTGACCAATCGCATGAAAGGAAGCCACCCGTTGTTTACAACTGTCATGTGATCTGCTGTGTTTGGTCAAAACGATCACATGGTACTGGTACACTGATCAGCTGTGTAGCTCTATACGGGAGGATGTCATATGACATCCATCTGGATTGGCAGAAGTGCTGTCCTGCCGTTAGTTTGCTATAGGCTGGACGGGAACTAGTTAAATGCCTCCTGTTTTGGATGCATCTGGAATGTATTTCACTGAAGTTGGTAGCCGTGACCTACAATCATCTTTAGATCTCGCATGAAAGACAACATACAGGTGGCCAACATATGTAACACCAGTAGCAACATTAGACGGCAAGATCCTATCAGTAACCTTACAAGTCTGCCTAATCCACTCATGACATATCAATCATGATTTATGGCAACATCTCCGAGCCAGCAGATGGTGACCCTGGATGATGCCTAAATGAAGATGGTGCCGTCCTGGATAGAAAAGCACAAAGTGGCACAGTCATGGGGAGTTCTGTGGTCTCTGTGAGAGGTAATAAATACTTGGAAGGGTTATACTGACACATTACTTAGTATGCTGCACTTTATATGAAAACATATCTGATGTACCCACCATATAAGGGGAGATCGATTGTGTGTGCTCTGCAGAATTTGTTACTATATCAATGATAGGAAAACAATTTGTTTGCAGAATTAGGATGGAGGCATGGGCTTCCCATGCAGACTACAAGCGGATGTCCCAGCACACATCACGCAGGCATGAGATGTTTTTAATCTGCAAAGTACTGTAAATATTTTTCTTAATGACTAAGGGGAACCCGTGTTCACATCAATTGTGCAATCATCGTGATTACCAGTCATTTTTAATATCTTGAAATCAGGAGTTGTCCTTAAAACAATCCCCGATCAACTCTTCTGGGAAGGCTGTCCACAAGGTTTAGGAGTGTGTCTATGGGAATGTTTGACCATTCTTCCAGAAGCGCATTTGTGAGGTCAGGCACTGATGTTGGACGAGAAGGCCTGACTCGTAGTCTCCACTCTAATTCATCCCAAAGGTGTTCTTTCGGGTTGAGGTCAGGACTCTGTGCAGGCCAGTCAAGTTCCTCCACCCCAAACTCGCTCATCCAAGTCTTTATGGACCTTTCTTTGTGCACTGGTGCGCAGTCATGTTGGAACAGGAAGTGGCCGTCCCCAAACTGTCCCCACAAAGTTGGGAGCATGAAATTGTCCAAAATGTCTTGGTATGCTGACACCTTAAGAGTTCCCTTCACTGGAACTAAGGTGCCAATCCCAACCCCTGAAAAACATCCCCACACCATAATCCCCCCTCCATCACATGATTTGGACCAGTGCACAAAGCAAGATCCATAAATACATGGATGAGTCAGTTTGGGGTGGAGGAACTTGACTGGCCGGCACAGAGTCCTGACCTCAACCCGATAGAAAAGTTTGGGATGAATTAGAGAGCGGAGACTGCGAGCCAGGCCTTCTCGTCCAACATCAGTGTCTAAACCTCACAAATACAATTCTGGAAGAATGGTCAAACATTCCCATAGACACACTCCTAAACCTTGTGAACAGCCTTCTCAGAAGAGTTGAAGCTGTTATAGCTGCAAAGGGTGGGCCAACCCAATATTAAACCCTACACCCTACAGACTAAGACTGGGATGCCATTAAAGTTCATGTGCGTGTAAAGGCGTCCCAATATTTTTTGACAATTTAGTGTGTGTATGTATATGTGTGTATATATATATATATATATATATATATATATATATATATATATATATATACACATTTGTGCTCATAAGTTTATTTATACATTTGTGCTTCATAAGGCAATACACAGTATTAACAACTGGGGTATGTAAACTTTTGATCAGGTCATTTGGGTAGTTTCTGTTGCCATTATGATGTAAAAAGAATAAACACAGTTGATTGATAATAAATGGCTTCAGCCAAACACTAACCATGAGTGAAAGAAATGTTTTTGTTATTCATATTCTCTGAAAAATGGCTAAGAAATCATAAATTCTGCCAGGGTATGTAAACTTATGAGTACAACTGTATATATATCTATCTATATCTATATACAGTGGAACCTCAGATTTTGAGTAACGCGCTTAACGAGCGTTTCGCAATACGAGCACTGTATTTTAAAAAATCGTGACTCGGTTTGTGCGTGTTGTCTCGCAAAACGAGCACGATTCAGGCCAAAGCGGTGTGCAGTACCGCTTTTGGCCTGGGGTGGGGGGGGCGCCGGAGCCAAGCAGAGCCGAACGTCTGCGATCGGCGCCGTTCGGAAATGCACGGAAAGGCCCGAGGACAGCACGGCTGACCTGGGCAAATCTTGGGTAGGAAGTCTTTCCGAGGTTTGCCGAGGTCAGCCAAAGTGTCCTCGGGCCTTTTTGGCCGTTTCCGAGGCACTCCAGCGCCCCCCGCCTCTGGCCGCATGTGGTATTGCATCCCATTGAAGTCAATGCAGAACAAATTATTTTTGTTTCCATTGACGTCAATGGGGAAACTCGCTTTGATATGCGAGTACTTTGGATTACGAGCATTCTCCTGGAAAGGATTATGCTCGTAATCTGAGGTTCCGCTGTATAGATCTATCTATCTATCTATCTATCTATCTATCTATCTATCTATATATATTGTAATATTAGGGGTTGTAAGCTCTCGTAGTAGATGCGTTTTTTCAGTGATGCAAGCCAGTCAGGAACTCTGTTTAAGGGCATGGTAGCCCATGTTTATTTAAAAGCACAAAAGTTCACAAGTACATCTGTAGTATTCACAGGGGGGTACCACCATTCCTGTATCTTGCATACTTAACAGTTTACCTCGTAGCTTTACCTTCTTGCTATCCAGGCCTTTAGCCTAGGCCTTGGGTCTGCTCCTCAGACCCAAACAGTTTCCAAGAGTTTAAGCTTTCTCCTTGCTTACCCCTGGTCAGCACCTTTGTTGCTGTATCACTAATGATGTCAGCCTCCTGCAGACATGCACCGCCTTTGACTCCACTCAGAGGATGAGAGTCCACCTGACTCCCATGCACACAGACTTCCTCTCTGTTGGGTGGAGCCCTGATCCATAATCACCTCTGACTCCACTCAGAGGATGAGAGTCCACCTGACTCACATGCACACAGACTTCCTCTCTGTTGGGTGGAGCCCTGATCCATAATCACCTCTGACCCCACTCAGAGGATGAGAGTCCACCTGACTCACATGCACACAGACTTCCTCTCTGTTGGGTGGAGCCCTGATCCATAATCACCTCTGACCCCACTCAGAGGATGAGAGTCCACCTGACTCACATGCACACAGACTTCCTCTCTGTTGGGTGGAGCCCTGATCCATAATCACCTCTGACTCCACTCAGAGGATGAGAGTCCACCTGACTCACATGCACACAGACTTCCTCTCTGTTGGGTGGAGCCCTGATCCATAATCACCTCTGACTCCACTCAGAGGATGAGAGTCCACCTGACTCACATGCACACAGACTTCCTCTCTGTTGGGTGGAGCCCTGATCCATAATCACCTCTGACTCCACTCAGAGGATGAGAGTCCACCTGACTCACATGCACACAGACTTCCTCTCTGTTGGGTGGAGCCCTGATCCATAATCACCTCTGACCCCACTCAGAGGATGAGAGTCCACCTGACTCACATGCACACAGACTTCCTCTCTGTTGGGTGGAGCCCTGATCCATAATCACCTCTGACTCCACTCAGAGGATGAGAGTCCACCTGACTCACATGCACACAGACTTCCTCTCTGTTGGGTGGAGCCCTGATCCATAATCACCTCTGACTCCACTCAGAGGATGAGAGTCCACCTGACTCACATGCACACAGACTTCCTCTCTGTTGGGTGGAGCCCTGATCCATAATCACCTCTGACTCCACTCAGAGGATGAGAGTCCACCTGACTCACATGCACACAGACTTCCTCTCTGTTGGGTGGAGCCCTGATCCATAATCACCTCTGACTCCACTCAGAGGATGAGAGTCCACCTGACTCACATGCACACAGACTTCCTCTCTGTTGGGTGGAGCCCTGATCCATAATCACCTCTGACCCCACTCAGAAGATGAGAGTCCACCTGACTCCCATGCACACAGACTTCCTCTCTGTTGGGTGGAGCCCTGATCCATAATCACCTCTGACTCCACTCAGAGGATGAGAGTCCACCTGACTCACATGCACACAGACTTCCTCTCTGTTGGGTGGAGCCCTGATCCATAATCATGTCAGAACTAAATAGCCCAGACACAGCTGTTCAATCAGCGTGTCTTTCTTTACCAAATCTAGCGTAAACCAACACTCTTGAAGGTCGCACAAAGTTGCAGCCTCAATATATATATATATATATATATATATATATATATGCACACACAGTATTTCACAAAAGTGAGTACACCCCTCACATTTTTGCAAATATTTTATTATATCCTTTCATGTGACAATACTGAAGAAATTACACTTTGCTACAATGTAAAGTAGCGTACCCAATTTTAAAGCATGACATGTTAGGTATCTATTTACTCGGCGTAACATCTTTCACATTTTACAAAAAAACTGGGGTAACTATTGTGTTTTTTTTACCAAAAAAATTGCGTTTGAAAGACCGTTGCGTAAATTCAGTGTGACATAAGATATTGCAACAACCGCTCTTATATTTTTAGGGTCTTTAAAATATATATATAATGTTGGGGGGTTATAAGTAATATTCTAGCAAAAAATACTGATTGTTACTTGTAAACAACAAATGTAAGAAAAAGGTCTGGTCTTTAAGTGGTTAAAGAATGTAGCGGACTTATATGTTTACTTACAAAAAATATAAGAAAAAAAGAGAATATAATATGAAAACAATATTTGCGTATTTCTATATATTTCTTGCTGTGACGGGACACACAGTAGTGTCTCGGGATGATGTGACTTCAACCGCTGTGGGCAACAGCTGACTTTCAGCAATTCGCTGATAAACAGAAACTATTTTATCATCCCAATATAAACAACCAAAAAGGAAGTACACGCTTGGAAAAATAGAAAAATATAAAGGCTCCTGTCATGTTTACCGCCCCCTAAAAAGCAGATCACTACCATTGCAAGACCATGCCGCAACTGCAAGCCAAGCATTCGGCTCATGGATGCAGAGCGGTCCCATTCACTTACATGGATGGTGCTGCCTGTCAAACTCAGCATTTGGTGTTAAAATTGCCATTGTGGCAATGTGTACTCCTCCAAACGGCACCATGTCCCCTTCTACTGTAGGTAGGCACACAGGCAGTGCTGGCCCTTTGTAGGTAGTAGTGATGAGCCGAACACCCCCCGGTTCGTTTCGCACCAGAACCTGCGAACGGATTGAAAGTTCACGCGAACTTTAGAACCCTATTAAATACAATGGACTCGAACGTTTGAAATCAAAAGTGCTAATTATAAAGGCTAATATGCAAGTTATTGTCCTAAAAAGTGTTTAGGGACCCGGGTCCTGCCCCAGGGGACATGTATCAATGCAAAAAAAAGTTTTAAAAACGTCAGTTTTTCCGGGAGCAGTCATTTTAATGATGCATAAAGTGAAACAATAAAAGTGAAATATTCCTTTAAATATCGTACCTGGGGGGTGTCTAAAGTATGCCTGTGAAGTGCCATGTGTTTTCCGTGTTTAGAACTGTCCCTGCACAAAATGACATTTCTAAAGGAAAAAAAGGCCATTTAAAACTGCTTGCGACTTTAACCACTTCAACCCCGGGCTTTTTTTTACCACATCAATACCGGGCCTATTCTAGCACTTCTCTCCTACAAATCATCATTCCTTTGCTAGAAAATTACTCGGAACCCCCAAACATTATATATGTTTTTTTAGCAGACAAGGAATAAAATGACAGTCATTGCAACTTTTTTTATTGCACGGTATTTGCGCAATAATTTTTCAAACGCCTTTTTTTTGGAGAAAAAAATGGTTTCATGAATTAAAAAAACAAAACAGTAAAGTTAGCCCAATTTTTGGGGAAAATATGAAAGATAATGTTACGCCGAGTAAATAGATACCTAACATGTCACGCTTTAAAATTGCGCACACTCATGGAATGGCGCCAAACTTCGGTACTTAAAAATCTCCATAGGCGACGCTTTAATTTTTTTTACAGGTTACCAGGTTAGAGTTACAGAGGAGGTCTAGTGCTAGAATTGTTGCATGCGCTCTAACACACGCGGTGATACCTCACATATGTGGTTTGAACGGCGTTTACATATGTGGGCGGGACTTGCATGTGCGTTCGCTTCTGATCGCGAGCTACCTGGGACAGGGGCGTTTTAGTTTTTTTTTTATTATTATTTATTTATTTTACTTATTTTATTTATTTTTTACACTTATTTTACTTCTTTTTTTTTTTATCACTTTTATTCCTATTACAAGGAATGTAAACATCCCTTGTAATAGGAATGTGTGTGATAGGTCCTCTTTATTGAGAGATGCAGGGTCAATAAGACCCCACATCTCTCCTCCAGGCTGGAAAGCATGAGATCGTGAATTTTTTTTTCACTGATCTCATACTTACTAGCCGCAATGGCGGCTTTGTTTACATCTGAGGACCCGGGCGTGACGTCATCACATCGCGCCCGGGCCTCCGACGATCATAGAGATGACTGGTGACCATCTGGTCACCAGTCATCTCTATGCTCATCACGTGACCCACCACCGGTGCCGGGGGGGGGGATTTCCCCTACCCCCGCCTATAAGAACGATCAAGCAGCGGAACCGCCGCTATGATCATTCTTATGGTGCGCAGAATCGCCAGCACAAGAAAAGGATATCTGAATGATGCCTCTAGCTGCAGGCATCATTCAGCTATCCCCCCACAAAGCCGAGGACGTCATATGACATCCACCCAGGATGGGAGATCCCATCTGTGGACGTCATATGACTATGGGGCGGTAGGGAAGTGGTTAATGTAATGTCTGGTCCCGGCAATATGGATGAAAATCATTGAGAACAACGGCATGGGTGTCCCCCCCCCACTCCATTACCAGCCCCTTTGGATATTCTATTTGTATTCAGATAAGCTTTAGGTGCACACTGTGCAAAGGACACTAAAACAAAATACTGGAGGTCACTGCCTGTATTTGTATGAGAACACCAGCAATTGTATTCAGATAAGCTTTAGGTGCACACTGTGCAAAGCACACTAAAACAAAATACTGGAGGTCCCTGCCTCACTGCCTGTATTTGTATGAGAACACCAGCAATTGTATTCAGACAAGCTTTAGGTGCACACTGTGCAAAGGACACTAAAACAAAATACTGGAGGTCCCTGCCTCACTGCCTGTATTTGTATGAGAACACCAGCAATTGTATTCAGACAAGCTTTAGGTGCACACTGTGCAAAGCACACTAAAACAAAATACTGGAGGTCCCTGCCTCACTGCCTGTATTTGTATGAGAACACCAGCAATTGTATTCAGACAAGCTTTAGGTGCACACTGTGCAAAGGACACTAAAACAAAATACTGGAGGTCCCTGCCTCACTGCCTGTATTTGTATGAGAATACCAGCAATTGTATTCAGACAAGCTTTAGGTGCACACTGTGCAAAGGACACTAAAACAAAATACTGGAGGTCCCTGCCTCACTGCCTGTATTTGTATGAGAACACCAGCAATTGTATTCAGACAAGCTTTAGGTGCACACTGTGCAAAGGACACTAAAACAAAATACTGGAGGTCCCTGCCTCACTGCCTGTATTTGTATGAGAACACCAGCAATTGTATTCAGGTAAGTTTTAGGTGCACACTGTGCAAAGGACACAGTACACTAAGTGAAAATACTGTAGCTAGCACAATCACCTGCCTGTCAGTATATTATGAAGAGAACAACAGGAATGGATCTAGCTAAACTGAATACAGTGTATAAATATATAAACAACACCTAGGATGCATATATATCCTCTACACACTGTAACTGCAGCTAACTGAATCGCCTGCCTCTAACTCAAAATAAATGACACTGTCTCTCTCTCTCAGTACACAAGGCCGCCACGGAGGCGGCCTTATATAGTGTGGGGCGTGTACTAAACCCCCAGAGACATAATTGGCCAAAGCCACCCTGGCTTTGGCCAATTATGGCTCTCCGTTTTTTGTGCGCTGTGATTGGCCAAAGCATGCGAGTCATAGCGCATGCGTGGCCAATCATCAGCCAGCAATGCACTGCGCTGCAGTGAATTATGGGCCGTGACGCGCCACTTGAATTTGGTTTGACTCGAACTCGAAGCTCATCCCTAGTAGGTAGGTCCCCTTGCACACACAGGCAGCCCTGAAGTTCAAGGCTAGCAATGCAAACCTTGCCCTGGTCCTCCTCCACTGTAACAGAATGACTGCAGCTCCTGGGCCTAAGCCTAGGGGCACAGTCGCCGACCAACCTTCATTGCTAGGAAGCAGGAGTGTTTTCCACCTACAGTAGCTCATTGCTAGGAAACAGGAGGGTCTTTCTATTGAGCATCATTCATAGCTAGAATGCGGTCTTGTGAACTAATGTCCTTTGTTGCTCGAATGCAGGGGGCTTCTGTTGCTTAGGACGCATCTCCCATTGCTAGGATGCAGGCGGGTCTTGCCGCCTAGTTTCCTCTGTGGCTACGATGCAAGCAACTTTCAATGCCTGGCATCCTTGGTTGCTAGGATGCAGGTGTCTTTTGCCATCTAACATACTTCATTGCTAGGACACAGGGGGTCTTTTCACCTAACATTCTCCCTTGCTATGAAGCCTTGTCACCTAGCATAATTTGCTGTTAAGATGAAGGTGGCTTCTGCTTCCTTTCATCTTTTGTTGCTGGCAGCTCCTTTCACCTAGCATTAATTTCTAGTCTGAATTCAGATCTTGGTACCTAGTAGTGTCTTCCATTGCAAGGATGCCTAAAGTCCTACTAATAAAACCAGCATGTTTTTTTTTGTCGCCTGGCATAACTAGTTGCCAGGACACAGGTGCATCTTTTGCATCTAGGATGCAGGCAGGTCTTACCACCTAGCTTCCCCTGTTGCTAGGATACAAGCAGTCACCTAACATACTTTATTGTTAGGGTGAAGGGGGTCTCACCACCTAGCATCCTTTATAACTAGGATGTAGGTGGCTCTTACTGCCTAGTGTCCTTGATAGAATGCTTGTAGTGTTGCTGCCCAGCATCCTTTCATGCTAGAATGAGGTGGCTCTTGCTGCCTAGTTTCCTTTGTTGCTAGGATGCCAGAGTCTTCTGCCACCTAGCATCTCTTGTTGCTAGGATGCAGGCAGCCCCTTCCACCTAGCATTCATTTATTTCTAGGTTGCACCCAGCTCTTGCCACCTAGGGTTTCCATTGCTAGAATGCCTAGCCTCATATTGATAAAGCCAAAAAATGTTATGGCGCCTGGCATCCTTGAACTGCTAGGACACAGGTGGCTCTTGCCATCGAACATATTTTATTGGTAGAATGCAAGCAGTGTTGCTGCCCAGCGTCGTCCTTTACTAGGATGCAGGTGGTTCTTGCTGCCTAGTGTCCAATGTTGCTAGTATGCCAGAGACTTCTGCCACCTAGTATTCTTTGTTGCTAGGATGCAGGCAGCTCCATCCACCTAGCATTTATTTATTTCTAGGTTGCACCCGACTCTTCCTGCCTAGCATCTTCCATTGCTGGGATGCCTAGCCTCCTACAGATAACAGCAGCTTTTTTTATGGTGCCTGGCATCCTTAGCTGCTAGGACATAGGTGGCTCTTGCCACCTAACGCATTTCATTGATAGAATGCAGGTGGCTCTTGCTGCCTCTTATGTTGCTAGAATTCCAAGTGCAATCTGCCACCTAGTATCCTTCATTGCTAGGATGGAGGTAGATCCTGCCACCTAGCATTCATTTATTTCTAGTCTGCCTTCGGCCTTAGGCCTCATGCACACTGGATTTTTTTAATGCTGCTGTTAGGAGCGTCTGGCTTTTGTTTTCTGCCTCTAAACACGCCTGAAGGTTGACCAAAATGTGTCCATGAACTTTCCGACTACATGTACTCCAGCAATGGTTGCACGTTATTTCTCAGGGTGGGTTCCCTGCTGGTGACAACAGTGGGCCATGCCTGCTTCATGTGCTAAAAAAGCCACTTGGACAGGGTGGACAAGGCAGGACCACAGTTGGAGGACAGGGACAGAGGAATGTGTCAGTAGAGCAGTGGACGGTGTCAGTAGGGCAAAGGAAGGTGTCAGTAGGGAAGTGGAAGGTATCAGTAGGGAAGTGGAAGGTGTCATTAGAGCAGAGGACAGTGTCAGTAGAACAGAGGGAGGTGTCATTAGAGCAGAGCACGGTGTCATTAGACAGAGGAAGGTGTCAGTAGGACAGAGGAAGGTGTCAGCAGGACAGAGGAAGGTGTCAGCAGGACAGAAAAAGGTGTCAGCAGGACAGAGGAAGGTGTCAGCAGGACAGAGGAAGGTGTCAGCAGGACAGAGAAAGGTGTCAGCAGGACAGAGAAAGGTGTCAGCAGGACAGTGGAAGGTGTCAGCAGGACAGAGGAAGGTGTCAGCAGGGCAGAGGAAGGTGTCAGTAGGGCATAGGAAGGTGTCAGTAGGGCAGAGGAAGGTGTCATTAGAGCAGAGGACAGTGTCATTAGAGCAGAGGACAGTGTCATTAGAGCAGAGGACAGTGTCATTAGAGCAGAGGACAGTGTCAGTAGGGCAGAGGAAGGTTTCAGTAGAGCAGAGGACAGTGTCAGTAGGACAGAGTATGGTGTCAGTAAGACAGAGGAAGGTGTTAGTAGGACAGAGTATGGTGTCAGTAAGACAGAGGAAGGTGTTAGTAGGACAGAGGAAGGTGTCAGTAGGGCAGAAGGCAGTGTAGTAGTACAGTGACAGTAGGGCAGAAATTGGTGTCAATATGGAGGTGGACAATGTCAGTAGTTTTTTCATTTTTATAAATTATTTTTTTACAATTATTTTTATTTTTTTTATTATTTAAGAAGAAAACATTTAGAGCCCATTCACACAGGGACGACTTTGGATCAGACTTCAAGTCGCCACTAGTCGCCTCAAGTCGCGCTGCATGAGAAAATCAATGTAAGTGAATGGAGCCGTCTTAATGCACACTACTTCAGTCGCTCCGACTTCAAAAAAGGTTCCTGTACTACTTCAATCCGACTTCTAGGCGACTTGTAGGCAACTTGTACCCATTGATTTCAATGGAAGTCGCCTCAGAAGTCGGATCACTGTCTTAACAGAAGCAACAATACAGGAAGAGAACATACATTTCTCAGGCAAACCCCTCCCTCCCACAGAGCTGATTCTTGTTTGATTGGCCACTGGAAAGCCTTGAAGTTGCCTTGTAAGTTGCCTCATGTCGCACTGTGATTCATACTCAAGTCGTGTCCAAGTTGCCTCCCAAAGTCGCGCTGGAAGTCGTGTTGCCCCTGTGTGAATGGAGTCTAAAGGATCCCTCTGGAGGGGCTTTGTTGAAATATCAGGAGTCTAAATAGACCCCTGATGTCTCACTTTTGAGAATGAAAAAAGGCATTGAGGACAGAGATTGCCCAGTCTAATCCTAAAACATCCCCCTAGGTGCCCGAAGTAGCAGTTGGCGGGAGAGGAAGGAAGTCGGAAATAATGCAGGCACACGGGGATGTTTCAGGATGAAGAACAGAGAAGGAGACATAGGGGGGAGGGCAGGCAGCAGGGGGAATCTGCACTGCACGGTGTGATTAGGGTGTGCCCAGGCGCGCCCCATGCACACACCTATGCATGGTCCAATATACAGTAACGGTGTCATTCCTACAGGCTTCACCTTTTATCAATAAAAAGCCGTCCTTGAGTTCCACTCAGTGACCTTTCCTAGGGCTCATAGTTGGGCTGATTTACTAAACATTTACAGAATGTTGATACACTAAAACGTGTGAAGAGTCACTTCAATTATCCAATCTGCAGATCAAATAAGTTACCAGGGATTTCCTTTCCGCATGATTGGATAATTGAAATGACTCTTCACGCATTTTATTGAATGAAAATTCTCAATTTTTTTAGTAAATCAACCTAGATGTCTTCAGTTTGCTGCTGGCAGTAGGAAGCATTTCCTCAGTCCCCCCCCCCCCCCCCCGTGATCAGACTGCACATTGTGACTTTTGAGGCCGCAGCAGGGATTGGCAATATATACAGTATATATATGTATATATATAGAGCGGGTATTTAAATGGGGGGGGGGAGCATCTGGGTTATTTAACCCAGATGTACTAATTGTTAGGGAATCTGAGAATCCCTTTTTGTGGTTCTTGGAGGACTCTGGTGTTGCAGGGTTCCCTGTGGCCTGCTGGTGGCGTTGTCGCCCTGGGCTGGAGTTCAACCCGCACCGCAAGACTGCTCCCTTTTTGTCCTTTCCTGGCGCGGGTACAGCGGGGCGGGGAACCCACTGTGACGCAGGGGGAGAGGAGATAAAGGGGGCGGATGCCCTGACCTTGGGTTCAGAGTTGGAGGACGCGGCCACACCCAGGCACCTTCAGCCTGGGTGCTGGCGTTCCGGAGTTCCGGGCCCAGGTGCCCTTGACCTGGCCGGAGCGAGAGATGGAGTCCATCCCAGGCACCTTAAGCCTGGGGTGAGGTACTATGGCCAAGGCCTGGGGCCCAGTAACTTCGACTGGGTTCCGCGAGGGTGGAGGAGTCCGAGGGGCCCTAAGGTGTTGGGACCCGTATCTGAGGCGAGGAGGCCGGGGAGTGTAACCCTTCCGAATAGCCCGGTACAGCATTAATCCAGTGACGGTGGGGCCTCTGGTAACTCCCTTGGAGGGATGTCTTCCCCCTGACAGGGGCTGCAACGTAGGGAAGGTAACTCCAGTTCCTGTTCACTAGAGTCGCTGGAAGAGACTCTGAAGCCAAAAATTCCATTTAACAGCCACTGTGCTTAGCAACCGTTGGTGAAACCTCAACGGTTTAGTTTTCTTTGAGGATTGTGCCTTGACCTACTCCCCACCAATACTGAACTGTTCTATGGGTCTCAAACTGTCTGCTCGCAAAGGACTATTTGTTTGCTGTTATGGAATAAATAAGTGTTGGACCTTTTCAGTGTGTGGTACTCCAATTACTGGGAGCAAAGGGGGTTATCAGCAGAACAGACTTGGCTCTAAGCGTATACACAGCCCGAATACAACTAGATATTGGCCTTCACCTCTACATGCTGTAATCAAGAGGACATGGGCCGTGGCGCACCTCACTCTCCCCTCCAAGGTACCACTAGACCAGAGCCAGAATAACCGATAAAGAAGGGGGTGAGGGTGAAGGCCGCTATATATATATATATATATATATTTGTGCAGCTTCTCTCATTCTGCTTTGCAGGACCTCTCAAGCTCCATCAGGTTGGATGGGGAGCGTCAGTTCACAGCCTTTTTTAGATCTCTCCAGAGATGTTCAATCGGGTTCAAGTCTGGGCTCTGGTATTCACAAAGTGGTCCCGTAGCCATTCCTTTGTTATCTTGGCTGTGTGTTTAGGGTCGTTGTTCTGTTGGAAGATGAACCTTCACCCCAGTCTGAGGTCCAGAGCGCTCTGGAGCAGGTTTTCTTTAAGAATGTCTCTGTACATTGCCGCATTCATCTTTCCCTCAATCCTGACTAGTCTCCTAGTTCCTGCCGCTGAAAAACATCCCCACAACATGATGCTGCCACCACCATGCTTCACTGTAGGGATGGTATTGGCCAGGTGATGAGCGGTGCCTGGTTTCCTCCAGACATGACGCTTGACATTCAGGCCAAAGAGTTCAATCTTGGTTTCATCAGGCCAGAGAGTTTTGTTTCTCATGGTCTGGGAGTCCTTCAGGTGCCTTTTGGCAAACTCCAGGCGAGATGTCATGTCACGTGCCTTTTACTGAGGAGTGTCTTCCGTCTGGCCACTGTACCATACAGGCCTGATTGGTGGAGTGCTGCAGAGATGGTTCTTCTTCTGGAAGGTTCTCCTCTTTCCACAGAGAAAGCTGGAGCTCTGTCAGAGTGACCATCGGGTTCTTGGTCACCTCCCTGACTAAGGCCCTTCTCCCCCGATCACTCAGTTTGGCCAAGCGGGCGGCTCTAGGAAGAGTCCTGGCGGTTCCAAACTCCTTCCATTTACCGATGATGGAGGCCACTGTGCTCATTGGGACCTTCAATGCTTCAGAAATGTGTCTGTACCCTTCCCCAGATCTGTACCTTGATACAATCCTGTCTCGGAGGTCTACAGACAATTCCTTGCACTTAATGGCTTGGTTTGTGCTCTGACATGCACTGTTATCTGTGGGACCTTATATAGACTGGTGTGTGCCTTTCCAAATCATGTCCAATCAACCAAATTTACCACAGGTGGACTCCAATCAAGTTGTAGAAATCTCAGGGTTTAATCAGTGGAAACAGGATGCACCCAAGCCCTTTTTGAGTGTCATGGCAAAGGCTGTGAATACTTATGTACGCGGGATTTTTCCGTTTTTTATTTTTAATAAATTTACAAAGATTTCAAACTTCTTTCATGTTGTCATTATAGGGCAGTGATGGCGAACCTTGGCACCCCAGATGTTTTGGAACTACATTTCCCATGATGCTCATGCCCTCTGCAGGGTAGTTGAGCATCGTGGGAAATGTAGTTCCAAAACATCTGGGGTGCCAAGGTTCGCCATCACTGTTATAGGGTATTGTTTGGAGAATTTTGAGGAAAATAATGAATTTAATCCATTTTGGAATAAGGCTGTAACATAATGTGGAAAAAGTGAAGCGCTGTGAATACTTTCCGGATGCACTGTAAATAATTATAAATATATATTCGAACCAGTTGGCCTGACCCCTTGTATGTTAAGCATGTTGGGTCAACTGTAGAGTAAAATGTAATTTAAATGTACCTAATCAATACATTTTTCTAAATTAGGTAAAATGTTCCATATTTTTCTCAAAAGACTTTCCTCTATTGAATTCCTTTATTTTGTGTATGTATATATATATATATGTGTATATATATTTTTTTCTTTTTATTGGACATAATACAGTATGTTGTTAATCTCTTCAGAGTACAGTCAAGCAGCGTTCAAACCAGGCAACCTGTCCAAACTTGGAACCAATCCCCAAGAACTTCTGTTGAACTTCTTGTGCCATACAATCTTCCAGGGTCGGTCAGCCTCAGGTTTTAATGTTAAAACTATTAAGGGAACAATCCCTGATATCCCTTAAAAAAAAAAAAAAAAGTACATAAAAAAAAAATTAAGGGCCACGCCAAGGGTCGGAGATTTTATTTTTATCTTCATTTGATTGTAACACGCCATTACTAAAGTAAATCCATTTTTATTTTTGTATTTTATTATTGTTAAAGGGGTTGTAAAGGAAAAAGTGTTTTCACCTTAATGCATCCTATGCATTACGGTGAAAAAACATCCGACAGTACCGCCCCCCCTCCCCGAGCCCCCGTTTTACTTACCTGAGCCCTCAAAAGTCCCGCGCTCGCCCCCGACATCCTCTTTGCCGCTCAGCCTGGCCGTTGATTGGGTACAGTGGATGGATTGAAAGCAGCGCAGCCATAGGCTCGCGCTGCTGTCAATCACATCCAATGACGCGGCGTGCCGGGGGGCGGGGCCGAGTGATACAGTGAGCGGCAACAGCCGCTGGCTGTATCACGGGAGCGCGCCTGCAAGAACTCATCACCCAGCGAGCTCGCTCGCATGAAGGTGGCGAGTGCTTGCGGGGAGCCGAGACAGCCGCAGAGGGACCCCAGAAGACGCCGTTCGGGGCCACTCTGTGCAAAACGAGCTGCACAGTGGAGGTAAGTATAACATGTTTGTTATTTAAAAAAAAAATAAAAAATTATATCTTTACAACCCCTTTAAAATTCTAAATAGGCTACATAAAATAACAGCTGCAATTTTTTTTCTTTTTTTTTTATAAAGTATATTTGGCAGAAATATTTATGGCAATCAGCAGAGTTTGTAAATCATACATCATTTTGGACATTCATGGCTTTTTTTTTATTTTTATAGACCAGATAAAATATGTATCTAGAAAATGTCCAAAAGAAGAGCGGAACAACCTAATTACTAAAATGGTTCCATCTGCAATTTATTTAAATAGATTTATCCTAACAAAAGTTTATCAAAGGCCAAAGGATGGTGACACGCAGACTCGGACAAGGTCACCTAGACCTGCTTCCTTTCTGGTTGTCTGTACAGAGATAGATGTTTACTTTGCAATCATAGTAGAGTTACTTGCTGGTAAATACATCTTATGATAGACCAATTCTACCTAAAATTGCATCTTAAAAAATAAATAAATAAAAAAAAAGAAGATAATTAGAACAGAGGACATTGCTTATTCCCTTGTATAGCCAGACCCCAATGTTTCAAAGAAAAGAAAGGGAATGATATATAATATAGATATATATATAAAAAAGATATACATACCCTTTTCCATATGTACTCACAATATATATATATATATATATATTACATTTTAAGAACAATTATGAAAATGTGAAAACTGAGCATGGTTTATCTCTTTGTAAGCCAGAACCCAGTGTCTTATTACTCCAAGTAAAAAAAAAGTCTAGCAACTTAATGTTGTTTTGAACCCTACCTACAGTATAAAATTATATATATATATATATATATATATATATATATATATATATATATATATATATATACACATAAAAATATTCACAGCATTTAGTGTTTTCAATTATAAAAATCTGAACAAATCTAGCAGCATCATGTTTGTTGTGAACCCCACCTGCAGTATATAATTATATATACACATTATATATATATATATATATATATATATATATATATATATATATATATAAATATTCACAGCATTTAGTTTTTACAATTATGAAAGTCTGAACAAAAAATCTAGCGGCACACATACACACACGTTTATTATTCTCAGCATTCAGTTTTTAGATCAAATATGAAAATCTGAAGATTTTAGACACAGGTCTCAATTTAATGGTCAGCAGACCACATAGTAAGTCATATTTACACCTTTTTTTTTTTTTGTATAAACTTACAAGTCCATGTGACCATAAACAGTCACCACATTAAAACAGTTAAAACCACTAGACAAACCAACATGTTTCAGTCTACAACAGTATATCATAGGACTTCATGTGTGGTTTTATTCGACCATTATTTTGGGACCTGAAGGTAAGGTTGTGTCTCTCAACATTTTCTGGTCCTTGGTTATTAGGGGTGCAACGGATCAAAAAACTCACGGATCGGATCGATCCTCGGATCAGAGCCACGGATCGGATCAAAAATTTTTTAATAATGTTACACCCACCGGAGTTTTCGATTTCACAGTTATTTTCAACACAAAACGGAGCTTATATGCTTAAATACATTATTTGTAAATCCAACGGACTCTTTACATGTTAAATTTTAAAAGCAGCAGCAAACCTGCTGACCTTACATGGTTGCTAATGTGACAGAACACCTCTGATTTTCACATTTAACTAAATGTTAAATGTGAAAATCAGAGGTGTTCCGTTTAAAATATAAAATTTAAAATGTAAACAGTCCGATGGATTTCCAAATAATGTATTAAAGCTCATAAGCTCAGTTTTGTGTTGAAATTAACTGAAATCTAAAACTCTGTTGGGTGTAACAAGATGTCCGCTTGGTCCCTTTTCTATCATTCCTGTGCAGGAGTGTGGGGTGGAGCAAGATGGCGGCGAAACGTCACTACAGCAGCCGCCGCCGGATGTACCAAGATGGCCGCCGCTCCGGAACTAGGCCGAAGCTGCGGCCTTTCCTACGGCCGAGGCTCCGGAGCGCTCCGCGGATCGCGTGGTGATCCGAACAGGGTGATCCGTTCGGATCAGGGATCACCACCGATCCGTTGCACCACTATTGGTTTCAGTACACAGATTTCTTCTTTGGATCTGTGTGTGTATATATATATATATATATATACATATACATATAAACACACATACATACACAGTATACCCAAAACGGGTATAGAGGCACTCATGGGTCCTGCGGCAGAGATAAATAAAAACAACAGCGTTTTATTATCCATGTTTTGATGGAACGCAGTCTGTTTTCCTCAGACTGAGAAGCTGGACTGAGCTCCATCGAAATGTTTACAAAAGTGTTTATTTTTTGCTAAACAAAGCAAACATTTTGAAAAACAAAAAAACAAAAAAAAAACGTTTTTTCTTAGTTCCTGTTATATAATTTTGCAAATAATTCATTTTTCTCCTTCACTGATGTGCACGGATGAGGCAGCACTGATATGCAATATGCAGCACTGATGGACACTAATAGCTGGCACTAATGGGCGACACTGATAGTTGACACTGATGGGCACTTATTAGAATGCACTGATGAAGCTACACTGATAGACAGCACTGATAACTGGCACTGATGAGGCGGCACTGGTGGGCAATGATGAGGAGGCACTGATGAAGCTGCACAGATATGCAGAACTGATGGGCACTAATAGCTGTCACTGATTGGTGACACTGATGGGCACTAATAGCTGGCACTGATGGGCACTGATAGGCGGCACTGCTGGGCACTGATAGCTGGCAATGATGGGTGACACTGATGGGCACTGTTTAGGATGCACTGATGAAGCTGCACTAATATGCAGCACTAATAAGCACTGATAGCTGGCACTGATGAGGCGGCACTGGTGGGTGATGATGAGGAGGCACTGATGAAGCTGCACTGATATGAAGCACTGACAGGCAACACTGATGGGCACTGATAGGCAACACTGATGGGCGATACTGATGGGCACTGATAAGTGATACTGGTGAGTGACACTGATGGGGGCACTGATAGGCGACACTGGTGGGTGATGATGAGGAGGCACTGATGAAGCTGCACTGATATAAAGCACTGACAGGCAACACTAAAGGGCACTGATAGGCAACACTGATGGGCGATACTGATGGGCACTGATAAGTGATACTGGTGAGTGACACTGATGGGGGCACTGATAGGCGACACTGGTGGGCGACACTAATGAGGAGAATATAGGTGACACTGATGGGCACTGATTAGGATGCACAGATTATCTGTGTACATTTCCCCTGTGACACTGGTCGGTTACCGGCTCTCCTCTGTGACAGCACGTGAGGAAAGGAATGCCGATACCCGGCATGTCTGTTTACCTGTGTAGCGGGGTGTTCCCCTTTACTTCCGGGAGACTACATCACCCAGAACCCCATTCGGCAGTGTTCACCGCAGAGACTCATGGGAGGGGTTATATAAGGGGAGGCGTGGCTGCGCTCGGCCTCTTTGGGACACGAGACTTCAGAGACTGATCCTCCTGCGCGGATGTGGCGGAGTGCAAGGCCTGAAGCCTGAGGCCTTGCGCAGCACCAAAGAGCCTTCCACCCCACTGCGAGCCTGGGTGGTTCCGGATTTCGCTTGTCTACAGCCTGGACCGGATCGGGGACCCGATCGCTGGAGACACTGTGTGTGTGTGTGACACAGTCGGTGGAAGTTCCCCCGGACTGGGACCGTGTCCGGGGCGGGTGAGAGGGCGTACGCCCAAGCCATATACTGTTGTTGTTGATAGGCCTATAGACTGCCGTGGCCCACAAGTTATTTCTGATACTCTCATTAGAGGACCTCAAAGGAGCTGAACTAACACTTGACATAGTAAAGTGTTTACTCCATCTCTACCTTTCCCATTGGATTACAAATGATACTCTATTAATGTGCACCACCGTTAAAGACCCGCCGGTGAAGAAAAGAACATAATCCCCTATAGACTAAGTTGTAGATATCTGAGCCAGGCCTGGTCAGCTAGTTAGTTCATTTGGTTACTGCGCCACAGGACACCTAGTTAACGGTCGCCCACGTGGTGCACTTGTTACTGTTCACCTCATATGCATAGTGTGTTATTGCTGCAGGGCTCTGCAATATATATATATCTGTGAACTGTTACCAATGTTAACCCCTTTCTTATCAAAAGCTTAAGTAAGTCATATACCTTTTATACTATTGTTGTCTTGGTGTCTGGGTTACTCATACAGTATAAGAGTAGATATATTGCTGCCAATACTAACTGTGCCAGTAGGGGGTCGAGTACATTGCCGGGGGTTGGCGGAGCTGCTCTCAGGGCCCAAACTAAATTTGCAGCCTTCTTAGTTGAAGGTATCGCTACACGTGGGGGTACTCGTCCGGGATCCTGATACAGCAGGTGAACGCCAGAAGTACCGGTATGGACCCCATGGATCCACAAGCCATAGAAGAGTGGTGCAAAGCCGTAAGGGCAGAGCCAAACAACTCAATAGTCATCAGCCTCCCAGGGGAGGAATGGAAGACTGAGACGGTAGAGGAGTTGATGAAGTCAGTGTCCCTAGGTCACACACCATGGGTGATAGATATAAAGGCAGACCCAGACACTTCATATCAGTATGCACTAGTGGAATATGGAGACGGGATACCAGAGGCTTGCAAGTACAAATGTGTAAAGACGCCAGATAATAGAACCTATAGGGTGGCGCCTGCTTTAACTATAAAGAAGGAACCATCACCGACGGGATCACCGCAGGCTGCGGCCCGCGCCTCACAAGTAAAGGGAGACAGGGTGACGCCCCCGGTGACACCCGCACCTGCCACTGCTATAGCACCAGAATTGATAAAGGCGATAGGAGATCTGCTAATCAAATGTCAGAAGACCAACACAGTGCATGTAGAAACTAGCTACCGGAGATTGAAGACATTCTCAGGGAAGCTCCCTGTCCCTGCAGCGGAAGAAGATTTTGATACCTGGGTGGAGCAGGCATTGCAGGCAGTAGAGGCATGGGAGGTGCCTGAAGCGCAGAAGAGGCAACGAGTGATAGAAAGCCTTAAAGGCGCAGCAGCAGAAGCAGTGAAAAGTTTTCGGTTTGGGAATGCCGATTGCACGGCTCAAGACTGTCTAGCTATGCTACAGGAAGAGTTTGGTCAATTGGAAAAGGTGACAGAGATGGTATACCAATTTGAACATACTTTCCAACAACCAAGGGAGAAACTGTCAGAATATGTTAGGAGACTAAACAGGTTGCTGTGCAAGATTGTGTTGAAGAAGGGAATGAAGCCCCAAGATGCAGATGCGGCAAGAATGAAGCAAGTCCTAAAGGGAGCGTTACGTTCAGATCCAGTTTGGCTGCACCTGAAAACCTTGGGAGGAGGAACGCTGCTGACTTATGCTGACTTGATAAAAATCATCAGAGATGAGGAGGCGCTACAACAGGACCAGCAAATGATTAAGGCAAATGTTGTCCCCGCACAGGTGCTAGTCAACCCAGTGATGACTACTGAAAGAGACTCAGAGGTAGACACTTTAAAAGCACAAATGTCCAAGGTGTTAGAAATGTTGACCTCTCTGATGACGAAAGACACAGAGGGTCCCAAGAGAGAGGTACCACGGAAGGAACTGTTCCCAATTGCTTCGGCACCCGCATCTTTACAAGAATGGAGCGATATAGTCTGCTTTAACTGTGGAGGAATTGGCCATGTTGCGGCTACTTGTTCTAGTCCCAAGAAGAAGAAGCTGGACAACCGCAAGCCGGCGGGAAACTCCAGAGGGCCCCGGTGAAGGAGTCAACCGGGTGCCCATCACCTTCAATGAGCTCCAAGCTGAAAGCGAAGCAGAAGGAAAGAAGAGATAAAATGCCTCAGAAGAAATACATCATTCCTCAACAAAGATACACCCCAGAGAAAGGGGGCAAGACCCCTCAGAAGAGGCACAGCGCTCCCCAGAGGGGGTGCACACCTAGGAAAATCAATAATATCCCTCAGCGGGGCTGTACACCCATTGAGAGGGGGGAAATTAATGCATACCAGGCTCAAGAAACATTAAAGTCCAAAGGGAACTGGATGGGATTAAGTCCGAAGGGAAGGGGCCAGAAGAAGGAAACCCCTGCCAGGCCATATCCGGAGAGGCTAGTAGGTCCATCTCCCATAGTGCACCTTCAAGTGGAGGGAATCTACACCAGAGCCATCTTGGATACTGGGGCACAAGTGACCCTGTTATACCGGGATTTCTATGAGAAACACTTGAGTCACCTGCCCATCCAGAAGATAGAGGGACTAGAGATATGTGGGATTGGGACCCAGAATTTCCCCTACGATGGCTATTTGCCTGTCAGGATGATCTTTGACCCATCCGTGGCTGGAAAAGCTGAAGTGTTTGATACTCTGGCGGTAGTGTGCCCTCGGCCGCCAGGAGCCAACAAGAGTTCTCTTATAATAGGGACAAACACGGACCTGGTCCGAAGACTTCTGACCCCTCTAGTGGAAGAGAAGGGGTCAGCGGCAACCAGGATTCACCCCATGCTGAAGACGGCTTATCAGCGGCTGGTCCTAGAGCAGAAGACCCCTGGAGAGGGGATAGGGAAGGTGTGGAGACTTGGAAGAGAAGGGGTGGTGTTGCAGCCTGGCAAAGTAACCTGTCTCAGGGCCACTGTGAAGCTTACTTGGGAGCAACCTGGACCTTTTGTCATGTTGGAGTCTGACCCAAGGGAAGAGCTCCCCGGCCTGGAAGTGATATCAGAAGTGATTCCGCTGAAGGCCCGGAAGAAGGCCCATTGTAGAGTTCCAGTGAGTGTTAGGAACAATACAGATGGACCCATGGAAATCCCGGCCAGGATGCTGCTGGGCCAGGTGAGCCCTGCGGCCCCGGTCAACTTGTCGGAAGTAAAGGGGGCGGGCGAAGGAGGAGATGCTTGGGAGAAGCTATCCATGGAAAACCCGAACCTGCCCAGGGCTTGGAAGGAGAGAGCCAAGGCCCAGTTGACCAGATGGGAGAAGATCTTCTCCAGGGATGAGTTCGATGTGGGGTGTGCAAGGAGTGCCACCCATCGGATCCGCCTCCAAGAAGATAAGCCCTTCAGAGAAAGGGTCAGGCGGGTCCCACTAGCAGATCTGGAGGATCTGAGGGAACAACTCGCAGAACTCAAGAGGACTGGTGTAATCCGGGAGTCTAGAAGCCCCTATGCCTCCCCGATAGTGGTGGTCAGGAAGAAGAATGAATCATTGAGGCTCTGTATCGACTACAGGACTCTTAACAGGAGAACCATACCCGACCAATACACCACTCCGAGGATAGAGGATGCCCTACAGAGCTTGTCTGGAGCCAAGTGGTTCAGCGTTATGGATCTCAAGAGTGGGTACTATGAGATCCCTATGCACCCAGAAGACAAGGAGAAGACAGCTTTCATAACCCCAGTGGGTTTCTTTGAATTCGACCGGATGCCCCAAGGTCTGTCTGGAGCCCCAGCTACTTTCCAACATCTCATGGAGAAGACTGTAGGGGACATGAACCTTATTGAAGTCCTTGTATACCTGGACGATATCATTGTCTTTGGAAGAACCCTAGAGGAACACGAGGAGAGGCTGGAAAAAGTCTTGAGGAGACTCAGTGAGGAGGGACTCAAGCTTTCGCCTGAGAAGTGTCGGTTCTACCAATCTTCTGTGAACTATTTGGGACACATAGTGTCTGAAGAAGGGGTGGCCACAGACCCTGAGAAAGTGGAGGCAGTTACCTCCTGGCCATGACCCACCACAGTAACAGAGCTCCGGTCCTTCTTGGGGTTCTGCTCCTATTACAGGAGGTTTGTGGAAGGATTCGCCCGAATTGCTAGACCATTAAATGAACTGCTCAAGACTGAGGGAGAAGACGACTCAGGACCCCGGAAGCCGGGAGAGTCAGTCCAAGATCAGTGGAACCAGAAATGTGAAGAGGCCTTTCAGGCATTGAAAAAAAGCCTAACCACTGCCCCAGTCCTGGCCTATGCAGACCCAACCAAACCCTATGAACTACACGTAGATGCTAGTCATGACGGTCTGGGAAGAGTACTTTATCAAGAACACGAAGAACAACTACGGCCTGTTGCCTACGTGAGCAGGAGCCTGACCCCCTCTGAGAAAAACTACCCCACTCACAAACTGGAGTTCTTGGCCCTTAAGTGGGCGGTAGTAGACAAGCTCAAGGACTACCTGTACGGGGCGGAGTTCACTGTGAAGACTGACAACAACCCCCTGACCTACTTATTCACTACAGCAAAACTGGACGCCACTGGACACAGGTGGCTGGCCGCATTGTCTGGATTCAATTTCAGCCTAAAGTACAGGCCAGGGATTGGGAATCGAGATGCAGACGCTCTGTCCAGGAGATCCCATGGTCCCAACTGTGACATGGAAGACTGGACTCAAGTAGCACCTGATGGGGTGCGGGCCCTTTGTCAAGGGGCTGAATTGCAAGCCAGAGGGGGCTCAAGGGCGGAAGAGATAGGAGTTACCATGGTAGGAGTCCCCAAACAATACTGTGGAGTAACTCAGCTGGGAGAAGACCATCTGCCAAAGTTGTCCAAGAGGGAACTAAGATGTGACCAGTTACAGTGCCTTGCGAAAGTATTCGGCCCCCTTGAACTTTTCATCATTTTGCCACATTTCAGGCTTCAAACATAAAGATATAAAATTTTAATTTTTTGTGAAGAATCACCAACAAGGGGGATACAATTGTGAAGTGGAACGAAATCTATTGGATATTTTAAACTTTTTTAGCAAATAAAAAACTGAAAAGTGGTGCGTGCAAAATTATTCGGCCCCTTTACTTTCAGTGCAGCAAACTCACTCCAGAAGTCCAGCGAGGATCTCTTAATGATCCAATGTTGTCCTAAATGACTGATGGTGATAAATAGAATCCACCTGTGTGTAATCAAGTCTCTGTATAAATGCACCTGCTCTGTGATAGTCTCAGGGTTCTGTTGAAAGCGCAGAGAGCATCATGAAGACCAAGGTACACACCAGGCAGGTCCGTAATACTGTTGTGGAGAAGTTTAAAGCCGGATTTGGATACAAAAAGATTTCCCAAGCTTTAAACATCCCAAGGAGCACTGTGCAAGCGATCATTTTGAAATGGAAGGAGTATCAGACCACTGCAAATCTACCAAGACCTGGCTGTCCCTCTAAACTTTCAGCTCAGACAAGGAGAAGACTGATCAGAGATGCAGCCAAGAGGCCCCTGATCACTCTTGATGAACTGCAGAGAACTACAGCTGAGGTGGGAGAGTCTGTCCACAGGACAACAATCAGTCGTACACTGCACAAATCTGGCCTTTATGGAAGAGTGGCAAGAAGAAAGCCATTTCTCAAAGATATCCATAAAAAGTCTTGTCTAAAGTTTGCCACAAGCCACCTGGGAGACACACCAAACATGTGGAAGAAGGTGCTCTGGTCCGATGAAACCAAAATCGAACTTTTTGGCCACAATGCAAAACGATATGTTTGGCGTAAAAGCAACACAGCTCATCACCCTCAACACACCATCCCCACTGTCAAACATGGTGGTGGCAGCATCATGTTTTGGGCCTGCTTTTCTTCAGCAGGGACAGGGAAGATGGTTAAAATTGAGGGGAAGATGGATGCAGCCAAATACAGGACCATTCTGGATGAAAACCTGTTGGAGTCTGCAAAAGACCTGAGACTGGGACGGAGATTTATCTTCCAACAAGACAATGATCCCAAACATACAGCAAAATCTACAAAGGAATGGTTCACAAATAAACGTATCCAGGTGTTAGCATGGCCAAGTCAAAGTCCAGACCTGAATCCAATCGAGAATCTGTGGAAAGAGCTGAAAACTGCTGTTCACAAACGCTCTCCATCCAACCTCACTGAGCTCGAGCTGTTTTGCAAGGAAGAATGGGCAAGAATTTCAGTCTCTCGATGTGCAAAACTGATAGAGACATACCCCAAGCGACTTGCAGCTGTAATCGCAGAAAAAGGTGGCTCTACAAAGTATTAACACAAGGGGGCCGAATAATTTTGCACGCCCCACTTTTCATTTTTTTCTTAGTTAAAAAAGTTTAAAAAAAAACAATAGATTTCGTTCCACTTCACAATTGTGTCCCACTTGTTGGTGATTCTTCACAAAAAATTAAAATTTTATATCTTTATGTTTGAAGCCTGAAATGTGGCAAAAGGATGAAAAGTTCAAGGGGGCCGAATACTTTCGCAAGGCACTGTAGAAGATCCCATGGGGAAATTGGTTCTGGAAGCCCTGGAGAATCAGGATCCAAACAGACTCCTGCGTCATCCCTCAAAGGAAGCTCGCCTGTTGAGGAAAGAGTGGGACAGGTTGCAGGTACATCAGGGAGTGGTCTACCGAAGGGGCCCCTCTGATGACTCGGAAGATAAATGGCAACTGTTCCTCCCAGAGAAACATTGAAAGACTGTTCTGATTGCCCTGCATGACAATCATGGTCACCTAGGGGCTGAAAGGACCTTTCAACTTGTTAGAAGTCGGTTCTATTGGCCCTGTATGAGGGCAGAAGTAGAAGAGTACTGCCACTCATGTGCATGTTGTATCCAGAGGAAGACTTTACCTCATCAAGCTGCCCCAATGTGCTATCTACAAAGTCAAGGCCCAATGGATCTGGTATGCATTGATTTCCTCTGCCTCGAACCCGACCTGAGTGGACTGGGAAATGTTCTGGTGATAACCGATCATTTCACCCGTATGCCCAAGCTTTTCCAACCAAAGACCAGAAGGCTTCCACTGTAGCCAAGATAATCTTGGAGAAGTATTTTGTCCATTATGGGCTTCCCCAGCGACTTCATTCAGAATCAGATCAAGGAAGAGACTTTGAAAGTCGGCTAATCTGGAAGCTCTTAGATTCGTTGGGAGTCAAGAAGACTCGAACTACCCCTTACCACCCACAGGGAGATGCTCAGCCGGAGAGGTTTAACCGAACCTTGCTCAACATGTTGGGGACTCTGGAAAGTGAGAAGAAGCAACATTGGAGCAAACACATAGCAGCCATTGTACATGCTTACAACTGCACCACTAGTGATGCTACAGGCTACTCCCCATACAGACTTATGTTTGGGAGAGAGGCGAGACTACCTGTGGACTTGGCCTTTGGCACCTCTCTGGACCATTCCTCAGCCACATCCCACAAAGGATATGTGGACAGGCTCAGACACAGCCTGAAAGTGGCCTATGAACAAGCTCAAGCGGCCTCAGATCAAAGAGGAGCTCGAAACAAAAGAAACTTCGACTTGAAGGTCCGGATACAAGACCTACAGCCTGGGGATAGAGTACTGTTACGCAATCTGGGGGTCCCTGGGAAACACAAACTTGCAGACAGATGAAGATCTGAACCCTATGTCGTCTGTAGGAAGTTGCCGGGCCTACCTGTCTACAAGTTGAAGCCAGAAGGAAAGGTAGGCCCACTGAAGACGTGGCATCGAAACCACCTACTCCCACTTGCTGAGGCAGTCAGGATACCCCCTGTGAGAGATTCCCCTGAACCGGTCTCTGTTCTGGATACTCCCAGGCCGAACACTCGGTCACAGACTTCCCGAGCTGAAGATGGAGAGGCCTCTCAACTTAGTGAAGATGAAGAAGGAGAACTTGATTGGTTGTGGCCTTCCCCAACTCCAGGAACTTCCACTATAGATCTTCCACCCACTGAAGGCACTACAGATGGAACAATGAACCCAGAGGCCACAGAGTTCATCCCATCTAGTCCTTCATCAGACCACTGGGAAGATGCCCATGGTAGTTACTCAGAGGAAGAGGAACCTGTGGCGCCAGAGCCAAAAGTCCCAAGAGAACAAAGGGCTCGAAGAGTCATCCGGCCTCCTAAGAAGCTGACCTACCCACAAATTGGAAATAGCTCGGAGGACTCTGTAGTTACTGCTAGGAGAAATGCTGAAAATCCAGATCCTTCCACTGTTCATTTGGTGGAGGGCAACCCCAGCTCACTCTCTGGCACAGTTAGGCAGGCCACCCATGATAATGTGACCTGTGGGCGAGGGAGTTACACCCCTCAGTTTTGGTGGGAATTCCCTATACCCACTTCGTTTGCAGAATTGTCTAGAGTTGTACATAGTTTTGGTTAAGGTTTATCTTTGGGGACCAAAGAGTTCAAGTGGGGGGAGTGTGTAGCTGGGTGTTCCCCTTTACTTCCGGGAGACTACATCACCCAGAACCCCATTCGGCAGTGTTCACCGCAGAGACTCATGGGAGGGGTTATATAAGGGGAGGCGCGACTGCGCTCAGCCTCTTTGGGACACAAGACTTCAGAGACTGATCCTCCTGCGCGGATGTGGTGGAGTGCAAGGCCTGAAGCCTGAGGCCTTGCGCAGCACCAAAGAGCCTTCCACCCCACCACGAGCCTGGGTGGTTCCGGATTTCGCTTGTCTACAGCCTGGACCGATCGGGAACCCGATCGCTGGAGACACTGTGTGTGTGTGTGACACAGTCGGAAGTTCCCCCGGACTGGGACCGTGTCCGGGGCGGGTGAGAGGGCGTACGCCCAAGCCATATACTGTTGTTGTTGATAGGCCTATAGACTGCCGTGGCCCACAAGTTATTTCTGATACTCTCATTAGGAGGACCTCAAAGGAGCTGAACTAACACTTGACATAGTAAAGTGTTTACTCCATCTCTACCTTTCCCATTGGATTACAAATGATACTCTATTAATGTGCACCACCGTTAAAGACCCGCCGGTGAAGAAAAGAACATAATCCCCTATAGACTAAGTTGTAGATATCTGAGCCAGGCCTGGTCAGCTAGTTAGTTCATTTGGTTACTGCGCCACAGGACACCTAGTTAACGGTCGCCCACGTGGCGCACTTGTTACTGTTCACCTCATATGCATAGTGTGTTACTGCTGCAGGGCTCTGCAATATATATATATCTGTGAACTGTTACCAATGTTAACTCCTTTCTTATCAAAAGCTTAAGTAAATCATATACCTTTTATACTATTGTTGTCTTGGTGTCTGGGTTACTCATACAGTATAAGAGTAGATATATTCCTGCCAATACTAACTGTGCCAGTAGGGGGTAGAGCATATTGCCGGTGGTTGGCGGAGCTGCTCTCAGGGCCCAAACTAAATTTGCGGCCTTCTTAGTTGAAGGTATCGCTACACCTGTGATTGGCCCTTTACTCCGATCTGTGATTAAAGAACACAGCAATCACAGAGCTTGCCGGATGCGCACCCTGGGGGGGACACAGAGGGTGTGGTTGTGGGAGGAAATCCATGGGCGCCCTCCCGAAATGAGAGAGCTGTGCTGTAGACATCATTTGGCTATAGCTTAGGTCTTAAGTGATTGTAAACTTTTTTTTCTAAATAACATGTCAATATTTACCTGTTCGGTAATGATTTTACACAAAGCAGCCCTGATGCTCCTCTTCCGTCTGCCGACGCTCCTCCCCCCTGCCGAGTGCCCCCATAGCAAGCTAGTGGGCTCCCAAGCCAACTCTTGTGTATCCATAGCATCTCAGAATCACCCCCAGCTCCCTCCCCAATGGCTATGATTGACAGCAGCAGCAGCCAATGGATGCTGCTGCTGTCTCTGTGCCTATGAGGAGGGAGAGAGTTGGGAGAACCTCTGCTCTCATGCACAGTGTTGGATCAAGGTTGGGCTCAGGTAAGTATTCAGAGGACAGGGAGCTGCACACTGAAGGTTTTTTTCACCTTAACGCATTCTGCCTTCAGCCCCCATAGCAAACCTTCTGCCTTTAGAACCACTTCACTTATTTTATTTTTCTATACAGTCACCAATTAAAGCTATACATTTTTTTTTTAGCAATAAATTAATTTGTGAAGGTCCTGACAGGATTCCCAACCTCGTTACCAAAAAAAAAGAAAAGAGCTTTGGGGGCAATCAGTGAAGAAGGCGAGAACGCTTTCAGGACACAATCAGGTTGATTTACTAAATCTGGTGCGGCTCAGCATAGCAACCAATCCGCTTCCAGGTTTTATTGTCAAAGCTTAAGGCCCCTTTCACACTTGTGTGACTTGGGACTGCAAAGTCGCATGACAAGTCGTACCCCAAGATTTCCAATCAGTACCATTCATATTCCAACCAATGGCACAACAAAGCTCTTAATTCACTCCCTGGTCATCTCTCGCCTTGATTACTGCAACTCCCTCCTCATTGGCTTACCTCTACATAGTCTATCCCCCTTCAGTCCATCATGCTGTCAGACTCATCCACCTTACCAATTTCTCAGCATCTGCTACCCCTCTCTGCCAATCCCTCCACTGGCTTCCGCTCACCCAACTAATTAAATTTAAATTACTAACAATTACTTACAAAGCCATCCACAACTTAGCCTCCAGCTACATCACTAACCTAGTCTAAATACCAACCTAATCTTTTTCTTTGTTCTTCTCAAGACCTCCTCCTCTCTAGCTCACTCATCACCTCCTCCCATGATCTCCAGGACTTTCCCAGAGCCTCTCCAATCCTATGGAACTCCTTACCCCAATCTGTCCAATTATCTCCTACTCTACTAGCTTTTAGACAATCCCTGAAAAACCTCCTCTTCAGAGAAGCCTATCCTACCCACACCTAACAACTGTATTTTCATTTTCTCCATCAACCCCCCACAGTTATTACCTTTTTGTTCCACTTGACCCACCCTTCTAGATTGTAAGTTCTAACAAGCAGGGCCCTCTGATCCCTCCTGTATTGAATTGTATTGTAACTGTATTGTCTTTCCTGATGTTGTAAAGCACTGCGCAAACTGTTGGCGTTATATAAACCCTGTATAATATAATAAAAATATCTGTGCAAGTTCAAGTCGCGCTGACTTCAAAGTAATCCCTGTACTACTTTGGTATGACTTTGACACAAGTTGAGGTCCGTAGACATCAAGTTTACACCAGCATTCCCTGAAATCGAATCAAAATTGCACCAAAATCACGCCACTTTTAAGTCTCGGCAGTGTGAAGGGGGCCTTAATGAACAAGCTGAAGTTTGAAGCTGATTGGTTTCTATGCACAGCTGCGTCAGATTTGCACCCTCCAGTTTTGGTAACTCAACCCCTGTGGTGGAAAACAGAGCATGGGGATCTACCACAATGGGTGTCACAAAACTTGTTTATCAAAAATGAAAAAATGTATAGAGTTATCTGGGGACTATGTCAGAAAATGAGTATACGTAATTAAGGAATTTAGAATGGATGTAAGCCGCATTAACCGCATTCCAACCGTATTCTTTATATGTACGGCGGCAAAGCAGCTCTGCTGTGCCTGATCAAGTACCCAGTACGTGGTCCTGCAGTTCCGGGTCTGGGGCACGTGGGTCGGCCCACTCCGATTAGACACAGCAGGAGCTGATCGGCGGGTATGGCGGACTCCATGTCTGCCGGGACCGGCCGATGCTTCATTACACAGGTAGAACGGCGGGCTGTCAGAACAAAAGGCATGGATCCTGTGTCGCGTCAAAGCAGGGGCATTAATCCATGCCTTCCACTCGTACAAATATCTCCCCCACAGTAGTAAAACACTGGCTAGGCACACATTTAACCATTTGATTGCCCCTGATGTTTAAACCCTTCCCAGCCAGTGTCATTAGTACAGTGACAGTGCATATTTTTTAGCACTGATCACTGTATTAGTGTCACAGGTTCCCACAAAGCGTCAAAAGTGCCAGTCGTCCCGACTGTCCGCTGCAATATTGTAGTCCCGCTATAAGTCGCTGATTGCCACCATTACTAGTAAATATTAAAAAAGAAATAAAAATATTCCATAGTTTGTAGACGCTATAACTTTTGTGCAAACCAATCAATATACACTTATTGGCAGTTTTTTTTTTTTTTACCAAAGACAAGTAGCAGGATACATATTGGCCTAAATTTATGAAGAAATTTGATTTTTGACATTTTTTTATTGGATATGTTTTGTAGCAGAAAGTAAAAGTGTGTGTTTTTTTTTTTTGTCAGTTCTTTTTTGTTAAACAAAACAAAACACAGAGGTGAACAAATACCACCAACAGAAAGTTCTATTCATGGAAAAAAAAAAAAAAAAAACGCAGAGGTGATCAAATACCACCAAAGGAAAGCTCTATTTCTGGGATAGAACATTGGGTACAGTGTCGCACAACCGCGCAATTGTCAATTAAAGTAACGCAGTGCCGTATTGCAAAAAATATGCCTGGTCATGAGGGGGGGGGGGGGGGGAGGGGGGATAAATCCTCCCAGGGGTTAAATTCTCTGTGGAGCTTTTTCATGCTTATGTCATCTATGGTCACAGCATACACTTTTATTTTATTTCAACAACAATGTAATAGCAATACAAATAATAATTACTGACAATACAATATAATAAAATAAATAAAATAAAAGATTACCTACATGATGGGAGTGCTGCTGGCCATCTCTTCCCACCACTTCCTGGATTCTCCTCTGCTGTTTTTCTTTCTTTTCTAAGGACGTCATTCCCTTTTCTGTCTATTCACAGAAGCCTTTGTATTTTGTGAATGAGTTCACATAATACAAAGGCTTCTGTGAATGGGCAGAAGGAAGGGAGGGATGGGCATAGCAGTTCCGACTCTGCTCTTGAAGGAACTGAGACCATAGGGAGCACCTTAAGAGCTCCACAAGCTATCTTCCTGGAGCACAATAAACGTGTCAGATGTGAAAAATTGCGATAAGTCTCCTTCATGTTGTGAGTGCTGCCTGTCTGCTGGCTGTGTCTTTTCACAGCTTCCTGGATTCCCTGCATGCTGTGATGATTTTTCTCAAATTCTAAGGACTAATATCCCATGGTACCTAGCTGCCTGCACTGACCCCGACTCCTGAAACTCCTCCTCTCAGCACCTCTGTGGTTGAGAAGGCAGGCTCTGTGATATGTGTGACACAGCAATCCCTAATCATAGGCCACTGCTGTGTCACACATTTTAAAGAGACTACCTTCTCACCTACAGAGGTGCTGAGAGGAGGAGTTTTAGGAGGTGGAGTCAGTACAGGAATCCCAAGGTACCATGGGATATGTAGTTCTTAGAAATGAAGGAGAAACTGTAAAGCATGCAGGGAATCCAGGAAGTTATGGAACGAGATAACCAGCAAACAGGCAGCACTCGCAATATAAAAGATTTCAGGGCGGAGTCAGTACTGGAATCAGTTTGCCGGTAGCAAGGTACCATGGGATATGTAGTCCTTAGAAATGGAGGAGGAGCATCAAAGTATGCAGGGAATCCAGGAATGGAGTCAAAGAGGTAAAATGTGTGGGGATCTTCACAAAATAAGTATACAAACTTTAGCATCATTCAAAATAATAGGGGTAGGCTAGAAATAATTGAAATTATTGAAATACAACGTGGAAATGAATACAGGATTTTAAATGTTGACCAGAGATATGCTTTAGGTGGCTGGTTCAACACACATTACACAGACATGGCCAGCTATTGTCACCATCAGGACATTGGCCCTGAGAAAATGCCATACTGCCATCGCTGGAGAGCTTGGTGACAGAAAGTGGCTTCAAAAGGGCTGCAGGAAACCAGCAACGCAGAATGGAAAAAAAAGTGAAAACAAATACTAAAAGAATTTAAATGTTTTTTTGATAAAATAATAATAATAATATATATATATATATATATATATATATATATATATATATATAAAATATTGATAGGGTTTACATCTACTTTAATTTATGTTTCCATGCAGTAAAAGGTCACGTGGGCCGTTTTTTTTTTGTTTTTTTTTCATTTAATTCCCGTAGAATATACAAAGGTTTATGGGATAGAAATACAACAGAGTTTATTTAGTAGTATTGCTGCTACACAGCATATGTAATTTAACATTTTAAATCACTTAAGACAAATTTTTTGAAGTTGATACATATTTATTTATTTTATTTTTTATAACAAACTTAACTGTATCAATTAGAAATAAAACAAATAATAATTACAGGAAGCCCAGCACAAGCCCACTTGTTTACTCTGACGCAGCAGAATAAACTTCCAGCCTGTGGTTACAAGACAGCGGCGTGCGTGTATCTAATGAGAGCGACGTTCTTATTATAGCAATGACCTCCAGGGTTCAGCTGGACTCACTTTTGACATTAAAGGTTAGTACCATGCTAACCTTTCATGCCATAAAGCTTTAAAACTTCACAGTTGCATCCTAATAGAATAAAACAGACTGGAGAGTTTTACCACCCCTTGTAGTTTGTTTTTTTTGCGGATATTTTATAGGCAATTTACTTATTAAATGTAAAAATAATTATTTTTGAAGTTGACGGTCTGGCAACAATAAATTTGCCGATCTGCATTCTGAAACGCATACGCATTGGTATGCATTTCATTGGCGCACAGTCAACCAAATTTTGATAATATTGGGAGAGTGTGGTATCCTGAATTTTGGTGTTGGTAGATTAATCAGCACAGGTCATTTAAGGGAAAAAAAAAAAAAAAACGCTATGCAAGGCCTGAGTCTTGGGCATTTTACAGGTAGCTCTTTATAGATGGTTCACAATGAAAGATACAGTTTATATATGGTGTAGTTCCTGGACCTGAGCCAAGTTTACATGAAGAGTGCGCTATGTTTGAAAATGAATTGTTTTATTAAAAAAATAATAATAATAATTATATACATTTTGCTTGGTTCATTTTAAGTCAGGATCTGGTGCCCCATGATAACCTATCAATCCACAATAAAAGTACACCAACATAGAAGTTGAGCCACAGAGGTGCAGAAATTTACATGACGGCACGCTGGGTTTAAACATTGTTATAGTGTCCATAATATATATATATATATATATATATATATATATATATATATATATATATATATATATTTTGGACACTTTTTTTAAATATTAAATATATATAGATTTTGCTTGGTTCCTTTTAAGTCTAGTGCCCCATGATAGCCTTTCAATCCGTCATCAATCAATCAAGTATTTGTTATACTAATTTGGAGATTGAGCCACAGAGGAGCAGAAGTTGACATGAGGGCACTCTATTGTTATATTAATTATATACTTATATAAAAAAAAATTTGTATATATATATATATACATATATATATATATTTTTTTATATATACTTATATATATTTCTTGACACTTTTTTGAAATATTAAATATATTTTTTTCTCGGTTCCTTTTAAGTCAGGATCTGGTGCCCTATGATAACCTATCAATCCACAATAAAAGTACACCAACATGGAAGTTGAGCCACAGAGGTGCAGAAATTTACATGAGGGCACGCTGGGTTTGAACATTGTTATATTAAATATATTTTTATATAAATAAAATGTTAAACTTAAAAGGAACCAAGCAGAAAATATATAAACTATATATTTAAAAAAAGTGTCCAATATATATATATATATATATATATATATATATATATATATATATATATTTATATATTTTTGGACACTTTTTTTTAAATATTAAATATATATATATATATTTTGCTTGGTTCCTTTTAAGTCAGGATCTAGGGCCCCATGATAGCCTTTCAATCCGTCATCAATCAATCAAGTATTTGTTATACTAATTTGAAGATTGAGCCACAGAGGAGCAGAAGTTGACATGAGGGCACTCTATTGTTATATTAAATATATACTTATATAAATAAAATTGTATATATATATATATATATATATATATATATATATATATATTTTTTTATATATATATATTTATATATATATATTTGTTGACACTTTTTTTTAAATATTAAATATATTTTTTTCTTGGTTCCTTTTAAGTCAGGATGTGGTGCTCCATGATAGCCTTTCAATCCATCATCAATCAATCAAGTATTTGTTATACTAACTTGGAGGTTGAGCCACATTGGTGCAGAAATTCATATGAGGGCACGCTATGTTTGAATAATAATTGGTATAGTAAATATAGATTTATATAAATAAAAAAATATTTTTTATTTAATATTAAATATATTAAATGTTTTTTTTGTTTTTTTTGCTGGACTATTGTCAAGTCAGGATATGGTGCCCCATGATCACCTATCAATCCATTGTAAAGTATTTGTTATACTAATTTGGAGATTGAGCCACAGAGGTGCAGAAATTTACATGAGTGCACTCTATTGTTATATTAAATATATACTTATATAAATAAAATTGCGTGTGTGTGTGTATATATATATATAGATATATATTTATTTTTTATTTTGTTATTTATTCTTTGTTTTTTTTATATATATATTTCTTGACCCTTTTTTTAAATATTAAATATATTTTTTGCTTGATTCCTTTCAAGTCAGGATATGGTGACCCATGATAGCCTATCAATCCATCATCAATCAATCATTTGTTATACTAACTCGGAGGTTGAGCCACAGAGGTGTGGAAATTCATATGAGGGCACGCTATGTTTGAATAATAATTGGTATAGTAAATAGATTTATATAAATAAATATTTTTTTATTTAATATTAAATATATATTCAATTTTTATTTATAAATAAAATTGTGTGTGTATACATATATATATATATATATATATATATATATATATATATATATATATATATATTCTTGACACTTTTTTAAAGTATTAAATATATATTTTTTTGCTTGGTTCCTTTTAAAGTCAGGATCTGGTGCCCCATCATTGCCTATCAATCCATCATCAATCAAGTATTTGTTATACTAATTTGGAGGTTGAGCCACAGAGGTGCAAAAACTTACATGAGGGCACTCTATGTTTGAATATTAATTGGTATAGTAAATATATTTATATAAATGTTTTATTTTATTTTTATTTAATATGAAATATATATTAAATATATTTTTTCTTGCTTGGCTACTATTAAGTTAGAATGTGGTGCCCCATGGTCACCTATCAATCCATTGTAAAGGATGTGTTATGCTAAGTTGGGGTTTGAGCCTCAGAGGTGCGGATTATTTTTTTTTTTTTTTTTATGATCGTGGAATGTTATTTATTGAATCGGTTTGTTCAAGTTTTCTGTGTGTTTATTTAAAAGACCTATAAAACTTTTATTACTTTAGAGTATTAAAGAGATATAAAAGGTGTTCGGTTTCAACCCCAGAAGGAAAGAAAATATGCTGGCTTTTAAGCACAGCCTTGGAAATAAAATAATAAAAATCATTGACGACACTCCGCTCCCCTCAAATCATGAAAAAAAATCTATAGCCCCATCATATTATTTAATCCTAAAATAACTTAATTTGAAAATGTATATTTTAATAACAATATTCAAAAAATGTAATATTATTTTATATATATATATATATATATATATATATGTATATATACACATATATGTATATATACACATACACATACACTCACACATACACACACACACACACATATATATACATACATATATCTTTATTTTATTTATATAAATATATATTTAATATAACAATTACTATTCAAACATAGAGCACCCCCATATAAACTTAGCTCAAGCCCAGGAGCTACACCATTTATAATACACGTCTTCTATTGGGAACCATCTATAAAAACCTACCTGCACAGGTAACATGTCCAAAATGAAGGCCTTGCATAGCAATTTTTTCTTAAATGACCTATGTGACCAGATATTCTAACAAACAAAAAGACTAAAAAAAAAGATTCTACACAAAATTCTGCACCTTTGTGGCTCAGCCCTTAACTTAGTATAACAAATATTTTATGATGAATTGATAGTTGATTGTGGGGCATCACATCCTGACTTAATAGGAACCAAATAAAAAAAAATCTATGAATTTTTAAAAATAAAGCGCCCAGGGCATATAAACATTTTGTAACCAAGTTATTATGATTTACATTTTTTTTTTGGAATTAAAAAAAGTTTTTTGGTGTGAGGAAGAGGCCTTTCTTTACGATTTACATGTTTTTTGGAATTAAAAAAAAGTTTTTAGTGCAAGAACAGGCCTTTCTTTACGATTTACATATTTTTTTAAATTAAAAAAAAGTTTTTTAGTGTAAGGACGAGGCCATTCTTTACAATTTACAGATTTTTTGGAAATAAGGCCTTTTCTTTTTTTTAATAAAGTGAACAGTTAAATAATATAATCAAAATGCTAGAATTAGAAAAATAAATATTCATCGGACATAAATACATTTGTTAAGAGATGATCAAAATAACTTGGGTTTTGTCAATGCGCATAAAATAAATAAATAATGGATGCATAAGTGGAAAATACGTGAACCCTTTGCTAATAATGTCTTTTTGGTTGGAACTTGCATTCTGTTTTTTTTTTTTTTTGGCGCTTCTAGAGCGGTTTTATGCTAGCAGACTTATTTTAAACATGAATAATTCAAAATAAATTGAATGTATTCATTTTCTACTTTAATTTAAAATAAATAGAAATATTCAAAAAATATCTATCTATATATATCTATATAGATATATATATATTTTTTCTTTAAGCACACCAGATCATTTGGTAGGTTTAGAACAATTGAATATGGAGTCATCAATTTTTTTTATTTAATAGTGGTTTTAAGATAGAAGTGTTGTGTCAATGGAACAAAGGAAGGCAGTTTGTTAAAGGCTCACCATGCTAATCCTACGTGATGTTGACTTTAAGCACTGACTTTAAAAGGCAAATAAAAAATTTCAATCTCTTCATCTTTTTAAACAACGAATCTCGGAAAAAAACATTTTTTTTTTTTTTTTTATCTTGAAGGTCACCTATATAACAATTTCAAGGGTTAGCCCTTTTAAAAGCAAGCTGGATAAACACATTAGGCTCGCAAAAACAGAACGCAGGCGGTATATTCATTACTGTGACTTATTTGCTTTTTTTACGATCAAAAAGGGATTTTTCAATTCACAAAGGCATTACGGCGCGGATCAGCCGAATTTCCCCCACGTGCGATATCAACGTCTGAAGTCGCGAGGTATTTTGACTGTAAATGTCAATTTGCATTTTTTTTTTTTTTTTTGCACAAGTTGTAAAATACCGCTAGCGTCAACGAATGGTAACTTTGCTTCCCAGTGAGATGTCTATTAAGGAGAACAGAAAAAAGAAGTTTCTTGGCATAGTGATAAGGCAATACTAAGAGGAAATAATATTTTAGAAGAAATAAATGTTTTGAGCAGAAAAATACATAATTCAAGCGAATAAAAAAACAAAAAAAAACAATTCCAAATCTAGGCAAGATTTATGTTTGTTAACTGAACAGGAAATTATCTTACACAAATAAACAGAGTACAAACAGCTCATATATCTTCGTGAATCTCAAAGGACCACTATAGTGAAAAATGGTATTGATAGCTATATTTAATACGTGTAATATTATTATTAATATTTTAGATTATTATGATACATAATTAAAAAAAAACAATATTGCACTTTTTTATATTTTATATTTTTACTCATACTTCCTGCAGACCTATGGGCTGATTTACTAAAGTAGCTGAGAATCTCAACTTAAATATTTTTAGTGAACATTCACATTCATTTTCCAATCATATGAAAGGCAAATCTCAGTTTGTTTATTTCATTTTTAGCATACCGTATATACTCAAGTATAAGCCAACCCGAATATAAGCCGAGGCACCTAATTTTACCACAAAAAACTGGGAAAACATATTGACTCGAGTATAAGCCTAGGGTGTCCATCTGCATGCCTCACTGTGTCCATGTCCATGCCTCACTGTGCCCATGCCTCACTGTGTCCGTGCCTCACTGTGTCCATGACTAAACTGACGTTTAACATGGGAGTCTATGGAAGGGGTGCTACATGTGTGCCAAATTTCGGGTCCAGGGGACCTACGACCGGCCGGTACCGGGTCCCCAAAATCACTGGAGAAATGACCGTTTAACATGGGAGTCTATTAAAAGGGTGCCCGGCTTTGAAAAATCGGTGCTCCCCGGCCAACAAACTTTGCACACTTGTAGAGGAAGAGTGGGGCTACATGTGTGCCGGGTCCCCAAAATCCGGGAGATCAGACGCAAAAAGTATAAGCCGAGGGGGGCATTTTCAGCACAAAAAAATGTGCTGAAAAACTCGGCTTATACTCGAGTATATACGGTAGTTGTTTTTTTTGGTTTTTTTTACATGTTGACTTCCAAGTAAATCTGGTATTTTTCAACTTTCTGTAGGAGGGTGAAAACGCTGCTTGCTCTGCAGTGAACCACACAGCAGCGTTGCCACCCTGTCTTGTAGTTTTAAAGATGAAAGCCCAATGCCAGGAAAACACTTTTTGAGGAGTTACATCAATTTTCATTTTTTCCACCTTTAAAAAATAAAAGTTGATCATTGTAAGCATCCGCCGCATTTGTTTTTATAGTTTGTCCCAACCGTTGTAACGGTCACTGGACTGCATGTAAATGTGGAAAAAAATGTGAATGATGTGATTTTTTTTTTTTTTAAATATAGTCCTCTACTAATAGTACAGGTATTAATCACATACAGTATACAGAGCTATAAATGATTAATTGGGATTAAATTGGGCTGTATCAATTTTGAGAATAACAACAGTGTAGTGCAATTGAAATGAATGCAGTTTGATAAATTACCACCATAATGCTATATATGCACCTCTTTTTTAGTTAAGGATATTTATATATATATTTAAAAAAATATGTAAGTAAAACAAAAAATTATATAAAAATATGTAAATAATTACTACATTACATATATCATAGTAAAATAAAAAAAAATGATATACATATGTTATATTTATTTATTTTTAATTATGCAGCTTGAGATATAAATACCATAATGCTATATATATATATATATATATATATATATTTGTTTTTTGTTTTTTTTCATTATTATTAATAAATACACATATATATATATATATATATATATATATATATATATATATAATATATATATATTTTTTTAGGGTTTTAGTAAATGCTTTATATACACACATCTCAAAGTTAAGATGCAGCTGAGTATAAGGAACATTTACAAGCGCAACTTTAGCTATTCAAGATTTTTTTTTTCCAGTCCACTCAACGTCTAACAATATACTTCTTCCATTTCTAAGCAAAGCTTCTTTTTTTTTTTTTTTTTCATGCTTTTAAAGAATAAACCCACTAAGGGAGATATACTTACGTTGCCACATTCCCCTATTTGAAGTTGGATTTTTTATAATAGCAAATCCAGATGTGCAAAGTTCTACATTCTTTTTGATAACAAGATTCTCAGTAGTATTTGGTGACAACAGTTTATTGCCATCCAGAACGATACAGTCTATTGGTGGAAAACAAAATTGACGTATAGCTATAAAGGCCATGTACTGTATAGTTGGACCAATGCAAATAGACTTATGGTGAATGTTTAATCCATTTTTTTTTTTTACTTAAAAAACAATAATATATATATTTTTTTTAAATATGTAAAGGTGGGCACAGATGAGAGAGCTGAGAATGAGGTTTACCAAAGAAGTAGAAAATGTAGGAATTATAAAACGTAAAAAAATAAACTGGTCAACGTTGGACCCATTTTAGTTGTTTAATAACTTTTTATTTATTTTTTTAAGCCGTGTAACAGGTTACAATAAAACAAATATCAGATAATTTGCAAAGTAGGCTTTCCAGTCATGTACAAGACAGACACAAAAAAAAAAAAATTCAAGTGTAGTAGCAGCCACCTGGAGTAATGCATACAGTTGCAACCACGGGTACCCTCAAGGTAATATGAGGAGAACCTGGCCTAGAACGTTTAAAAAAAAAAAAAAAGATATGTTTTTGAAATGTGTAAAGGTGGCCACAGATAACCGCTGATAATGAGGTTCACCAAAGAAGCAAAACATTAAGGTATTAAAAAGTAAAATAAAATAAAAAAATAAAAAAGACTTATGGACAATGTATTACCCATTTTATTTGCTGTATAACTTTTTGAAAAAATCATTTTTGAAATACGTAAAGGAGGGCAAAAATAAGACATGTGATAATAACGTTTACCAATGAAGTAAAACATTTAGGGATTAAATAGTATATATATATATTTTAAAAAAAAAGCCTTATGGTGAATTTTTACCCCACTTTTAATTGTTTCTTGGAAAATATTTTCTTGAAATATGTAAAAGGTGGGCGCAGATAGGAGAACTGACAATGCGGATTACCATAGATGTAAAAAAATTAAGAATTAAGAAGTAAAAAAAAAAATTAAAACATTTGCTGAGCTTAGACTTTGAATACACATTAAAAAATTTAAAAAATAGGATTAGTTTCTTAATTGGGTGATTAAAAAACACTTTGCTTTATTCACTTGCAGTGTGAACACTATGCAGGTGTGTAAAGCATCTGAAATTTATGTTCTGTTAGACGACTGACAGCAGAACACGACTATGCAAATCAACCTTTGTTTATTTAAAATGCTCAATCATGTTCAAGGAGATAAAAAAAAAAAAAATGATTGGGTGATTAAAAGTAATACTTTGCTTTATTCACTTGCCACGTGAACACCAAGAAGTTATGTAAAGTATCTGAAATTTATGTTCTGTTAGAAGATTGATAGCAGAGAAAGGTCAAGTGGTCCATCGAGCCTTTTTTTTCGCATTTAAAAACTGTTCTTTTTTTTGGAAGATAGACCCATATTAAAGCCAAGCATTTTGATATTGTTGATTTACTTTGCTTATTTACATATTTTGTGCATGCTCAATATTCTGTTAAGTTTTAAAATGCAGTTGTGATCAAACTAAACTACTTACATGTGCAAAAAAAAAATATACAAATAGAAAAAAATCTGAGGACTATTTTTGTAAGCATATTATGTAAATAATGCCTTAAGGATTTAGAGGTTATTAAACGGATACATTTTGTGTTGTGAGAACTTGTTGCTACTGAAACCCAATTTTATTTGTATATAGAGTTCCATTTGTCATCATCATTATCCCCTATTATAGGGGAGAACACAAAATAATTATAGCTTGATTGGCTATGAGAAAGTGTAAAAAATGCATTTTATTTTATTTTTTAACAAAAAAAAAAAATGTGTGTAACCAATTTCATACAAGCTTCAGTTTTAGTCACCTATTTTATTGGCACAAAATATTGCTCTGCACAAGTTATGTAGAGACACATGTCCATAAAGTTCAAACAAAAAGACAAAAAAATTAAATGTAAAACTTGTATCCTCAGAACCTTAAACTTTTTGCTTACCTAGAGGAAGGCAAACAAAAAATAGAAGAAGAAAAAAAAAAAAGTGTGATCCAATTTGCTTTACAAAGAAAACAATACTTCCTTGACCCCCCCAAGGCCATCAAATACTTCTTGGATCAACAGTGTATTTTTTTTCTATGAATAATAATAGCCGGGGAAATGGTGGGCATTTCCAAACCCGTCCGGCCAGATTCTTCAGTTTGAACTCTCTACCAACGTGCCGCTAACTGACCTTGTCATTTACATCAAATTGTAACTTTGTGCTCTAGTTGTGTGGAGCTGTAGCATATCCTCTGACTATAATATGCAAGACGGCATGCTGAATGTTCTGAATCAAGAAAAACGAGGGTACAAGTGTGCGGGGAAACTATTACTGTCCCTCCTACTTAATAACTATTAAGTGCAGAACAAACATTCTATTTATATCCCTTAAGAAGGACATTAATGGTTTCCATTCTCTATAGTCTGGACTGTTTTATACATAGGCATGGATAAAAACAAAATTGTCTTGAGAATATATATATATATATATATATATATATATATATATATATACACAGTGGGGCAAAAAAGTATTTAGTCAGCCAACAATTGTGCAAGTTCTCCCACTTAAAAAGATGAGAGAGGCCTGTAATTGTCATCATAGGTAAACCTCAACTATGAGAGACAAAATGTAGAAACAAATCCAGACAATCACATTGTCTGATTTGGAAATAATTTATTTGCAAATTATGGTGGAAAATAAGTATTTGGTGACCTACAAACAAGCAAGATTTCTGTCTCTCACAGACCTGTATCTTCTTCTTTAAGAGGCTCCTGTGTCCTCCACTCATTACCTGTATTAATGGCACCTGTTTTAACTTGTTATCAGTATAAAAGACACCTGTCCACAACCTCAAACAGTCACGCTCCAAACTCCACTATGGTGAAGACCAAAGAGCTGTCGAAGGACACCAGAAACAAAATTGTAGACCTGCAGCAGGCTGGGAAGACTGAATCTGCAATAGGCAAGCAGCTTGGTGTGAAGAAATCAACTGTGGGAGCAATAATTAGAAAATGGAAGACCTACAAAACCACTGATAATCTCCCTCGATCTGGGGCTCCACGCAAGATCTCACCCCGTGGGGTCAAAATGATCACAAGAACGGTGAGCAAAAATCCCAGAACCACACGGGGGGACCTAGTGAATGACCTGCAGAGAGCTGGGACCAATGTAACAAAGGCTACCATCAGTAACACACTACACCGCCAGGGACTCAGATCCTGCAGTGCCAGACGTGTCCCCCTGCTTAAGCCAGTACATGTCCAGGCCCGTCTGAGGTTTACTAGAGAGCAATTTGGATGATCCAGAAGAGGATTGGGAGAATGTCATATGGTCAGATGAAACCAAAGTAGAACTGTTTGGTAGAAACACAACTCGTCGTGTTTGGAGGAGAGAGAATGCTAAGTTGCAACCAAAGAACACCATACCTACTGTGAAGCATGGGGGTGGCAACATCATGCTTTGGGGATGTTTCTCTGCAAAGGGAACAGGACGACTGATCCGTGTACATGAAAGAATGAATGGGGCTATGTATCGTGAGATTTTGAGTGCAAACCTCCCATCAGCAAGGGCATTGAAGATGAAACGTGGCTGGGTCTTTCAGCATGATAATGATCCCAAACACACCGCCCGGGCAACGAAGGAGTGGCTTCGTAAGAAGCATTTTAAGGTCCTGGAGTGGCCTAGCCAGTCTCCAGATCTCAACCCCATAGAAAACCTTTGGAGGGAGTTGAAAGTCCGTGTTGCCCAGCGACAGCCCCAAAACATCACTGCTCTAGAGGAGATCTGCATGGAGGAATGGCCCAACATACCAGCAACAGTGTGTGATAACCTTGTGAAGACTTACAGAAAACGTTTGACCTCTGTCATTGCCAACAAAGGATATATATAACAAAGGATTGAGATGAACTTTTGATATTGACCAAATACTTATTTTCCACCATAATTTGCAAAAAAAATTCTTTCCACATCAGACAATGTGATTGTCTGGATTTGTTTCCACATTTTGTCTCTCATAGTTGAGGTATACCTATGATGACAATTACAGGCCTCTCTCATCTTTTTAAGTGGGAGAACTTGCACAATTGGTGGCTGACTAAATAATTTTTTGCCCCACTGTATATCTATCTATCTATCTATCTTTCTATATATATATATACACACACACTGTACATTTTGTTATTTAGATTTTTTTATTTATTTTTTATTTAATTTAATTTATAGTTGTTATTTTACTAAAGGCAAACAGCGAACTAGATTTTCACTTTGCAAGGAAACTTTCACTTAGCTAGGGAATGAGGTGAACCTCTGCTGACCTCTACCATCGCATCATGTGCAAGCAAAAGTACTTTTTTTTTTTTTTTTGCAGAGGATTGGGTTATTCTTTGCAAAGTTACTTTTCACCACATTCGCCAAGCAAAGTGAAAATTCCCTTGCAAAGTAAGCATGTTCTGCTCCTTCAGCCAATCAACCCAATAGAGTCAGTTTAGGATTTTTAAGTTATATTAAATACCAAAACCAAGGTAGCTTTGCCAATATTCATAAAAAAAAAGTGGCTACTTGGATGCTTTTTATTTCTCTCTCTCTCTCTCTCTCTCTCTCTCTCTCTCTCTCTCTCTCTCTCTCTCTCTCTCTATATATATATATATATATATATATTTCATTCATTAATTATAATTACTATTATATACTAGTATTACCATTATAATTTACCAGACAATTACATATTTATTATAATGATTTAAAATTTATGATGCAACAATAATCAGTTGCAGTTGAACATGTTCTTGTCAAGTATTCTGTAGTACAAATTTATATAAACATGTTGAACTCCAAATCCAGGCAGATATAAAAGACACAAAATAATGCAACTCTGCATTTATTAACATAACACTTTATATATATTTTTTTTATTAATGATTTTTTTAGTAAAACATTTCCTATACTTGTATTACATCTGTGTATTTAGCAGTTTGCCTAGAGTTCAGCATTAGGGGAACAGCCAATAGGGATAAATGTGTTTTAGGTTGTCAGCGCTTTAAGATTTTTTGTTTCTTTTTTCACTAAGTATTTCATTTTATTTAATTCATAGGAACACTTTCTTTGGGAGAAGCAGCTGTAAGGATATCTTTGTATTTTTTTTTTTAACATTTATTTTAACTTTAGAGTAAAGCGAAGGAATGATCAAAGTGCTGGAAAACAGCCAAAAAACTAAAAACAAGCAAGGTAAAAGCAATGGCATTCAATGTTCTTTAACCATTACATGTCCAGGTGCCAAAACGTGAGCCAGATATATACAGAAAAAACATTTAGCACTTCAAACATATCAAAACTATGTTGTATTTTTTATTTTTATTTTATTTTATTATTTTGTTTTTATTTCAACAGTTCTATAATAGATTATTATACCCCTCTTATTTTAAACAGCAGTATGTATTTATAAAATATAAATATTACATTACATATATTAATAATAAATTAAATATATTTTTTAACATATTTTATAAATTTACACACTCCCACATACTATATATATATATATATATATATATACACACAAACACAGTATCTCACAAAAGTGAGTACACCCCTCACGATTTTGTAATTTATTTATTTATTTTTTTCGTGTGACAACACTTAAGAAATGACACTTTGCTACAATGTAAAGTAGTGAGTGTACAGCTTGTATAACAGTGTAAATTTACTGCCCCCTCAAAATAACTGACTGCTGGCAACAAAAGTGAGTACACCCCTAAGTGAAAATGTCCAAATTGGGCCCAAAGTGTCTATTTTGTGTGACCACCATTATTTTCCAGCACTGCCTTAACCCTCTTGGCATGGAGTTCACCAGAGCTTCACAGGTTGCCTCTGGAGTCCTCTTCTACTCCTCCAGTGTGACATCATAGAGCTGGTGGATGTTAGAGACCTTGCGCTCCTCCACCTTCCATTTGAGGATGCTCCACAGATGCTCAATAGGGTTTAGGTCTGGAGACATGCTTGGCCAGTCCATCACCTTTACCCTCAGCTTCTTTAGCAAGGCAGTGGTCATCTTGGAGGTGTGTTTGGGGTCGTTATGTTGGAATACTGCCCTGCGCCCCAGTCTCCGAAGCCATTTTCCCTCTCTGGTGTCATGTGACTCAGTGTTACAAGGTCTCAGGTGTGAATGGGGAGCAGGTGTGTTAAATTTGGTGTTATCGTTCTCACTCTCTCATACTGGTCACTGGAAGTTCAACATGGCACCTCATGGCAAAGAACTCTCTGAGGATCCGAAAAAAAGAATTGTTGCTTTACATAAAGATGGCCTAGGCAATAAGAAGATTGCCAAGACCCTGAAACTGAGCTGCAGCACGGTGGCCAAGACCATACAGCGGTTTAACAGCCATGGTTGACCAAATAAGTTGAGTGCACATGCTCAGCATCATATCCAGAGGTTGTCTTTGGGAAATAGACGTATGAGTGCTGCCAGCATTGCTGCAGAGGTTGAAGGGGTGGGGGGGTCAGCCTGTCAGTGCTTAGACCATACGCCGCACACTGGATCAAATTGATCTGCATGGCTGTCGTCCCAGAAGGAAGCCTCTTCTAAAGATGATGCACAAGAAAGCCCACAAACAGTTTTCTTAAGACAAGCAGACTAAGGACATGGATTACTGGAACCATGTCCTGTAGTCTGATGAGACCAAGATAAACTTATTTGGTTCAGATGGTGTCAAGCATGTGTGGCGGCAACCAGGTGAGGAGTACAAAGACAAGCGTGTCTTGCCTACAGTCAAGCATGGTGGTGGGAGTGTCATGGTCTGGGGCTGCATGAGTGCTGCCGGCACTGGGGAGCTACAGTTCATTGAGGGAACCATGAATGCCAACATGTATTGTGACATACTGAAGCAGAGCATGATCCCCTTCCCTTCAGAGACTGGGCCGCAGGGCAGTATTCCAACATGATAACGACCCACACACCTCCAAGACGACCACTGCCTTGCTAAAGAAGCTGAGGGTAAAGGTGATGGACTGGCCAAGCATGTCTCCAGACCTAAACCCTATTGAGCATCCGTGGGGCATCCTCAAACGGAAGGTGGAAGAGCGCGAGGTCTCTAACATCCACCAGCTCCATGATGTCGTCATGGAGGAGTGGAAGAGGACTCCAGTGGCAACCTGTGAAGCTCTGGTGAACTCCATGCCCAAGAGGGTTATGGCAGTGCTGGAAAATAATGGTGGCCACACAAAATATTGACATTTTGGGACCAATTTGGACATTTTCACTTAGGGGTGTACTCACTTTTGTTGTCAGCGGTTTAGACAATAATGGCTGTGTTGAGTTAGTTTGAGGGGACAGCAAATTTACACTGTTATACAAGCTGTACACTCACAAAGTGTAATTTCTTCAGTGTTGTCACATGAAAAAATAGAATAAAATATTTACAAAAATATGAGGGTGTACTTACTTTTGTGAGATACTGTGTGTATATATATATATATATATATATATAGATAGATATTAATATTAATTAAAGAGCAATTTTTTTAAAGTATAAACTAACAACAATAACCTTTTCTACTCCCTTTTGGAGTAAAAAAAATTCATATCAGTTTGATAGATGCAAAAAAATACAAGTTGGTTCTGTCAAAAACTCACTGAGCCAATAACTTCCTGTTTTCTCTGTGTTGATTTTTTATATTTTTTTCATTGTTTCCAATGCTCATTGAGGATTACAAAAACACCTCTTCCCTTAGGGAGTTGATTTGAAGCAGTCGGCCGAGTTTGGCAACATAAACAAGGAGTGTCTGGAGGGTACATGATGAAAACTGGCTTAATAGCATTATGTCACATCATGTACATAATATCAAAGCATAGACCAAATCCATACAAATATATTGTTTGGTACATATGAATCACATAGTAACAAGATAAAATAATAACATAGTAACATGTGAGTACATGACATTAACAACAATGATAACAAAAACACGAGACGCTGAAATATAAAAATATTTAATAACTGTCTTGGAATGTATAATCATACTGTAGGCATCTATATATCTCAACGCATTTCATGGATAACCTCCAATCTTCAGGAGCAGATGCAAAATCGATATCTATAATTATATTGTTAAATTATAGTAGGGCAATCCAAAGAACTCTCTCCTTATGCAATTGCTAATAGGGATGGAGGCACTTGACGTTCTATGTCCTGGCCTCATACAAAGTCCCAAACCGCTTTTCATTTATTACCTCTCCCTTAGGCTCGGTTCACACTGCCGCAACTTAGGATCCAAATTGTGAGACCCCATGTCACAAGACATGTGAAATCCCATGTTAGTCAACGAGAGCTGCCTTAATTAGCCCTACTGAAGTCGCTCCGACTTTATTAAAGGTTCCTGTACTACTTCAAGGTGACTTCTGTCCGACTTGTGCCCATAGACTTTAATGGAAGTTGCTTTCAAGTCAGATCCTCATCTACGCTATATTTTCCAAAAGTATTGGGACGCCTGCCTTTACACGCACATGAACTAACGGCATCCCAGTCTTAGTCCGTAGGGTTCAATATTGAGTTGGCCCGCCCTTTGCAGCTATAACAGCTTCAACTCTTCTGGGAAGGCTGTCCACAAGGTTAAGGAGTGTGTCTATGGGAATGTTTGACCATTCTTCCAGAAGTGTATTTGTAAGGTCAGGCACTGATGTTGGACGAGAAGACCTGGCTCGCAGACTCAGCTCAAATTCATCCCAAAGGTGCTCTATCGGGTTGAGGTCAGGACTCAGTCAAGTTACTCCACCCCAATTTTCAGATTTTGAATGACAGTTGCGCGGTCATGCAACACTGTACACAAATTTTTTTTTATCATTTTGTTCACACAAATAGAGCTTTCTTTTGGTGGTATTTGATCACCACTGGAGTTTTTTATTTTTTTTACTACAAATAAAAAAAGATCAAAAGTTTTGGAAAAATAAAACATTTTTCTTTGTTTCTGTTACAAAACTTTGTAAATAAGTACGTTTTCTCCTTCACTGGTGAGCACTGATGAGGCGGCATGGATGATGAGGCACTGATAAGCAGCACTGATAGGTGGCACTGATAGGCGGCACTGACAGGCATCACTGATAGGCACAGATTGGCATTTCTAATGGGCACTGATTGGCAACGATTGGCATCCCTGGTGGTCTCCAGTGGGCATCCCTATACCCTTGATGGGTCTGCACTGATAATCAATGCGCTGATTACCAGCGCAGACCCCCATCAGGAGTGCAGCCGATCGGCTCTCCTCTACTCGCGCCTGGTTACCAGATGATCAGCTGTGATTGGAACAGCTGATCACATGATAAAGAGCCTACGTCATAGGCTCCTTACTGGGATCGAAGATGCGGTGTGTCAAACTGACACACCGCACCACCAATTGCCACGCTGCGCAGCCCCGCGGGTACGCGCTAGCGTCTTAACCTGCTGAACATCATATGACGCATATTCAGGATAATACAACCACTTTCCGGTTGTCCTTTTGCTATATGGCAGGCAGTGGTTAATCACAGTAGAAGCCAATCTGAGGGTGACGGGCACTGGATGTCTGCCGGCACCCGCGGATTGTTGGTAAAACACACAGAACGGGGATCTGCCTATGTAAATATGGCAAATCTCCGTTCTGACAGGGGGGACATGATGGATTTTGTGTTCCTGCAAAACAGGGAATAAAATCCATCACATCCCTAATTAAAGCACCTCACACAGTACACAAAAACACTGGCTAGGCACACAGTTAACTCTTTGATCGCCCCTGATGTTTAACCCCTTCCCAGCCAGTGTCATTAGTACAGTGACAGTGCATATTTTTAGCACCGATCACTGCATTAGTGTTACCGGTTCCCACAAAGTGTCATTTAGTATTCCGATTGTCCACCGAAATATTACAGTCCCGCTATATATCGCTATTCGCCACCAATACTAGTGTATATATATGGAGAAAAAGGTTGTATGTGGTTGGTGTGTCCTCTGAAAGATACGGCACCTCATCCCTGGTAAATTAAGTGAAAGAAGGTAGTAGGGACTATGGGATTATAACGGTGCCACAAAGAATTTGGAAAACTTTTAGTAAAAAAATAAGGGTATTTTTATTATATTATTTACGCAGACAATAGAAAAGCATTTTTTTACATAATTATACAAATAAAAAAATATATAGGCAAAGCATACTGTACATACATCAGCACAATCACATAATTAACCCTACATGTTTCGCCAATCCATTGGCTTCATCGGGGGTAAGAAGTTTGTACAGAGTGATTTAAATAGATCTATAAAACAAAATTAAGACAAGAAATCAATATTTATTGCACAAAGCAGCAGGGAAAAGACATTTGGATGACCCAAAAAAGATGTAAAATATGAATGAATGAAGGCTGCCATACCCGCCAGTCCGTACAGAGGGCACATCACGCTTCCGCGAAGGTCCCCAAAGGAGCCCGACCCAAATTGTGCCTACAGGTAGCTATTTAAGGGAAAAAGAAAGGGAATTTTATGAATATATAATAATTCAGAGATGGCTATTGCAGCAAATTGCTTGCTGCAAAAAATAGACAACCCCATGAGGGACTAACCTAGTCTCCTGACCTACCAAAAAATAGTTAAAACCAACAGAGAATTAAAGTGGGGCGCTGAATAAAGTGTTCGGACCAATGTCCAATCACCGGAATTGAATCTGCGCTGTTCTGAAACAGAAAGTAAGTATGATGTTAATAATTAAATGGCTGTATTATCTCAGTGAAAAAAGCCCATTTAGATATAATAAGATAGAGTTTGAAAAAAGGTATATAATTGCGCTAATTTATAATGTGTGTAACAAGTAAAAGAGAAAGAAAAAGGAAAAAGAAAAAGAAAAGAAAAATAGATCACTCATAAATAACTATATGAATGTAAACAAACACCTGATGTATATTAGCAGCAAAGAAGCACCAACCCTATCGAGGCAATAAATCCAATAATGAATCTGTGTTCAAAAGAATGTCTCACAATGCAGAGCGACATAAATTAAAGCCTAAAAGAAAATCAAACAAAGAAAAAGCCAATCAGATATGTCAGACCATTGAAAATAGCACAGACCCAGATGACCAGCTGGAGAGCCGGTCAATCTAAAAATTCGACTCAGTTTACCTGTTAGAGTGAGAGACAGGACAACAGCGCCCCACAGCCATCGACAGCTAGGACAAGCTGTCAATGGCAGTTTAAATAGACCACCCAGCCATTCGACGTAAGATGCCGTCGAACGGCAGCGGACGTAGGGTGACCAGTGCGCCTGCGCCGCATCGCCGAGGGCCTACAATACCCATAATGCAGTGCAACTATACGTCATATGACGTAATTGCAGCGTGCGTGTCCGAATGAACGGATTGGATGGAAAGACGGGGAAGGGAGGATGCCTCGGCGGCACTTCACAGAGGCACTTTTTGTATGATATATATATCTCATAAAGCAATTTAATAATGTTGTTTAATTTCTCTTATCACCATAAAACATATTGTTCGTCTTGAATATAAAATATGATATGTAATTCATCAATTAAACAAAGTATTTTTCTTTCACTATTATTTCATTTACCGTATTCTCAATATTAATCATGATTATATGATAAATTTTAGTGTACTGCGCATTGTGGTTTGGTGCGTTGGATGACCCTTGAATGAATTGAATTGTTTGCCTCCTCTTCATCTTTACAGGTATTGAGGAGGACATTAACCCTCTGCACAATGTCTGTCCTGCCTGCAGGGGGCCGTCTACCTCCGCTTCAGCGTTTAGGCTTCCATGTGATCTGTGACCTGTGCCTACATGGACACCCAAGGGCCGGTGTTCATTACACCTTGCCCACACTGTGGCCATGCCTCTGTGAAGTGCCGCCGAGGCATCCTCCCTTCCCCGTCTTTCCATCCAATCCGTTCATTCGGACACGCACGCTGCAATTACGTCATATGACGTATATTTGCACTGCATTATGGGTATTGTAGGCCCTCGGCGATGCGGCGCAGGCGCACTGGTCACCCTACGTCCGCTGCCGTTCGACGGCATCTTACGTCGAATGGCTGGGTGGTCTATTTAAACTGCCATTGACAGCTTGTCCTAGCTGTCGATGGCTGTGGGGCGCTGTTGTCCTGTCTCTCACTCTAACAGGTAAACTGAGTCGAATTTTTAGATTGACCGGCTCTCCAGCTGGTCATCTGGGTCTGTGCTATTTTCAATGGTCTGACATATCTGATTGGCTTTTTCTTTGTTTGATTTTCTTTTAGGCTTTAATTTATGTCGCTCTGCATTGTGAGACATTCTTTTGAACACAGATTCATTATTGGATTTATTGCCTCGATAGGGTTGGTGCTTCTTTGCTGCTAATATACATCAGGTGTTTGTTTACATTCATATAGTTATTTATGAGTGATCTATTTTTCTTTTCTTTTTCTTTTTCCTTTTTCTTTCTCTTTTACTTGTTACACACATTATAAATTAGCGCAATTATATACCTTTTTTCAAACTCTATCTTATTATATCTAAATGGGCTTTTTTCACTGAGATAATACAGCCATTTAATTATTAACATCATACTTACTTTCTGTTTCAGAACAGCGCAGATTCAATTCCGGTGATTGGACATTGGTCCGAACACTTTATTCAGCGCCCCACTTTAATTCTCTGTTGGTTTTAACTATTTTTTGGTAGGTCAGGAGACTAGGTTAGTCCCTCATGGGGTTGTCTATTTTTTGCAGCAAGCAATTTGCTGCAATAGCCATCTCTGAATTATTATATATTCATAAAATTCCCTTTCTTTTTCCCTTAAATAGCTACCTGTAGGCACAATTTGGGTCGGGCTCCTTTGGGGACCTTCACGGAAGCGTGACGTGCCCTCTGTACGGACTGGCGGGTATGGCAGCCTTCATTCATTCATATTTTACATCTTTTTTGGGTCATCCAAATGTCTTTTCCCTGCTGCTTTGTGCAATAAATATTGATTTCTTGTCTTAATTTTGTTTCATAGATCTATTTAAATCACTCTGTACAAACTTCTTACCCCCGATGAAGCCAATGGATTGGCGAAACATGTAGGGTTAATTATGTGATTTTGCTGATGTATGTACAGTATGCTTTGCCTATATATTTTTTTATTTGTATAATTATGTAAAAAAATGCTTTTCTATTGTCTGCGTAAATAATATAATAAAAATACCCTTATTTTTTTACTAAAAGTTTTCCAAATTCTTTGTGGCACCGTTATAATCCCATAGTCCCTACTACCTTCTTTCACTTAGTGTATATATATATATATATATATATATATATATATATATATATATATATATATATATATATAAAATTAAAAAAAACATAAATCTATATCATAGTTTGTAGACGCTGTAACGTTCATGTAAACCAATCAATATACGCTTATTGGGATTTTTTTTACCCAAAATATGTAGCAGAATACATATTGGCTGAAATAATGAAGAAATAATTTTTTTTTAAATGTTTTTATTGGATAAGTTTTATAGCAGGTGTAGCACACAGACCCTTTTCTCTGCTTGGCTCCACTTGCAGAGTAAGGCACACCATGCCACAAGCCCGTGTCCTCTGGATCGGAGGTCAGGTGGTGTTGACAATTTTGGGTCCTGCAGCAAGTTACAGTAGGTGCCGCCGATATTGTATATCTATCGCGCTCCCATCGCCGAGATTCTCGGCGACAGGAGTGCCGAGATCTCGGCAGCAGGGTGGCGACACGTGTCGCGCTCGCTGCAATAGCGAGGAGACGCGACACTGTATTGAGCGGGGATCCGACGCGGATTCCCGCCAATACCAGGCACTGCGTTTGGTATGAATCCTGAGCGGGAACTCCACGCCAATTTTTAAAGAAAAAACCGACGTGGGTTCCCCCTCCAGGAGCATACCAGGCCCTTGGGTCTGGTCTGGATTTGAAGGGGAACCCTACGCCGAAAAAACGGCGTGGGGGTCCCCCTCAAGATCCAAACCAGACCCTTATCTGAGCACGCAACCTGGCAGGCCGCAGGGGAAGAGGGGGGACGAGAGAGCGGCCCCCCCTCCCTCCTGAACCGTACCAGGCCACATGCCCTCAACATGGGGGGTTTGGTGCTCTGGGGCAGGGGGGCGACCTGCGCCCCCCCCACCCCAGAGCACCCTGCCCCCATGTTGATGAGGACAGGGCCTCTTCCCGACAACCCTGGCCGTTGGTTGTCGGGGTCTGCGGGTGGGGGGCTTATCGGAATCCGGGAGCCCCCTTTAATAAGGGGGCCCCCAGATACCGGCCCCCCACCCTATGTGAATGAGTATGGCGTACATCGTACCCCTACCCATTCACCTGGTGGAAAAAAAATGGTAATAAAAACACAACACAGTTTTTAAAAGTATTTTATTGCACCGCTCCGGAGGTCTTCTTCCGACTTCGGGGGTCTCCGGTGTCGTCGCCGCGCTCTCCGGTTCTTTCTTCTGCCGGGCCACCGCTATCTTCTTTTTAGCTCTTTTGCTAGCGGAGGCCCGGTCTTCTCCGTTGCCTTCTTCTTCTCCCGCTCTCCGGTTCTTCTCCCGCTCTCCGGTGCTTTCTTCCGCCGGGCCTCCGCTAACTTTTTTTTAGCTCTTTTGCTAGCGATGACGAGACAGCTCGGCGCTGGCTCTCGCGACGGAGCTCATAGGGTGTCAATATCGCCGCTAGAAGCGGCGAGATTGACACAATATCGGCGGCACCTACTGTACCTCCTTCCATTGGTTCCCATCCCCAGTGTGTAGGGACAAGTCTATATTTCTCCCAAAGAAGGCCACTGTCCACACCACTTCAATTTCAACAAAGAGTTTATTTTATCTTTTGCTTAGGGAACAGGAAAGAGTTGATGAGAGTAAAGGATAGCAAAGTTAGGAGGTAGGTCCAGGCACAAGACTTCCAACTTATCGTCGCCACTTGATCCCGAGTGGGTTTAGCTCACCCGAATAGTCCCTATGAGAGCGGTCCTAGCAGCCGGTGTGGAGCCCGGACATCTACTTAAGTTTCCTTAGGATACGGATCAGGAACAGTTCCAAGTCCCGAACTTCCCAGCGCTTGTAACACTAGAACCAAGGTGCAAATTAAAGCACGTTATAAGGCCTGTGGCGGATTTTTTAATCCCTCTAGTAGGTAACCAGGCCTCTTCCGAGGTGGCGACTCCTCTAAACGAAATCCCTGGTTTCCTCTCGTCTAGAACGGGTCACCCACGCCCGGGCACCCTAGGATTCTTCTTTCGAGGGTAGACCCTAGATAAAGGTGCTGGGCCTACTTGCAGAGCTGCAGCCCCAGGCTAAAGGTGCCTGAGACTGATACACCTCTGCGCACTCCCCTGGCCAGGAGGGCCATGAGGAGCGCACTGCTCCGGTGAGCAGAGCGGAATGGACAGCCAGAAAAACGGACGGAACCCCGAAAAAATCGCGTCTCCCCCTTATGTACCCTCTCCCAGCATGCACAGCGGGCCGACCACGCCCACCGCACAACCGCCGAGAGAGGACACCTTAAGGCATAGCAATGTTACCCATGGTTCAACCCTGACCTGGTATGGCAGCGCCACCTACAGGCCACAGGGAACTACACACCAGGCAACACCACATAGGCAGAAGCAAAGGAACCTAACAATCAAAGCGGTCTGAGCCTGACTACTGACTCAGACCAACCCCTAAATTTAGGCACATAGCACCCCTGAAAGTAAAGGGGCGCTACACAGAAAATAAAAATATCTGCAATATATTACATTTTTTTGGGGGGGTTTGGGTACACATTTAAAGCATATCTAAACTCAAAAACAAAAATGTAACATATTGCAGCTTAGCAGTCCTTAGATGTGGTGGTTACATTTGTTTTATTTTTTCAGGCTAGGAACGTTTTCAGCTAGTACAGAAAATACCTACTGATTTTGCCAGGAATGCCATGTCTGTCTTTGAACTAAAAGCAAAATCAGTGTTATCCTATGTGTGTAAGAACTACTTGGATTCAACAGGAAGTGCTACTTCGTCCAAGCCCTGACGAAGGCACATTTTTTGCCCCCCCCCCAAATGTTGGTTACCATTTATCTTCCTGGTTATCATTAACAATAAAGGCTTATGGATTCTTGCCCACTTCCCACCCGGCCTGTTGCAAAATGACGGCCAGGCGGGACTTTTGTTGTTCCAGGTGGACATCATATGACGTCCTCCCGGAATTCGGTGCTCTGTGGGCACGATCTGTCACCCGCTGTGTCCGCCAGACACAGCCGATAGCAGATCACTGTACTGGCTCGCTGCCAGTATCATGTGATCACTGTGACCAATCCCAGCAAATCACATGACAGTTATATAAACAATGGATAGCTTCCCTTTATGCCATCCATTGTGTTCAATTGTGTTGCTAGCCGTGATTGGTCACAGTGATCACAGCCCATCTGTACCATGTGATTAGCTCTGGCCAATCACAGCTAATCACTATACTACTTACTGAATGAATCAGTTTTATTCAGTAAAAATGGTTGCTTATACCAATGAAATTCATTGGTATGAGCAATCATATTGTATAAAAAAAATTCCTAATCACTTCACCAGTAGTACACTGCATTGCTCTGGTCACATTGTGTAAAAAAAAAAAAAAGGGGGAAAAAAAAAGTAATATATAAAAAGGAAAACGTATTGCCACCAGTCTGTGTCCCTGATCGCCACCACACCAGTTATATGATTACTCTGTACTGCGCTGGTGACAATGTGTTGAAGAAAAATTTTTTTTTTTTTTACATTTCTTAATTTTCCAAAAAACGTACAACTTAAAAAAACTCTCCATGTCTCTCACTAAATACCTTGTCTACTTTTCACAAAGGGGTAATTTGGGGGATATTTATACTGCCCTGGCATTTTCCGGCCTCAAGAAATGAGAGAGGCCGTCAGTATATCAGGATTGATGAATTTTCAGATATATACCATTCTTTCCTACAGACTAAAAAATATACACTGATTTAGGTTATTTTCACCAAAGAGATGTAGCAGTATACATGTTGGCCTAAATTCATGAAGAAAGATTAATTATTTGCAAAATTTTATAACGGAAAGAAAGAAAAAATATATATTTTTTAAATTTCTGTCTTTTTTTTGCTTATTTAGCAAAAAATAAAAAAAGCCCAGTGGTGATTAAATACCACCAAAAGAAAGCTTTATTTGTGTGAAAAAAAAAATCATATGGGTACGGTGTTGCATGATCATGCGATTGTCATTTAAAGTGAAGCTGAAACCTGAATATTGACCTGAGCAAGAAGGGGGTGAAAGTGCCTGGCATTGAAGTGGTTAAGATGTTTATTTGGTGCTTTGTTTGTTGATTTCAAGGGGATTTCTTAATGCAGGTGGCTCCTGCATTGTGAAAAAAAAAAATCAATGGTGTCAGTGGGAATTTTTCTGAAATTGCTCATTGCTCAAGGAACCGCTAGCAACCTCTGGAGGAATCCTAGTGGTCAATGGCTTCCTGGGCGAGAAATCCTGCTTTGCAATGTTCTACCTAGAGTGTCCTTGTCGAGGGGACCACCAAAAACTTCCAGGTGAAGAGTTTGGAAAAAAACACTATTGTTAAAATATATAATTTTTAGGTTCAGTTCCCAACAGAAAGTTATGTTATTGTTAATGTGTGTCCATTTTTACTAGAAGGTCGTGCTGTGTTGGTCCTCAGGGTTCGAGTGCGGTATACCCAAGGGAGTAGGACAATGTGGGGTATCCACCGAAAAATAAGAGAGATGGGAGAGCCCTTATGGTATAATAAGTGTATGTAGAGCTATCACTAATAATGATTTGGAAGCATTCAAACTCCTAACTAACATTTGGTGAGGTTGAGGTTACCCTGTCAGGTATAACATGCAACCTTCCTAGCACATGAGTGGAGATTGTTATCTTCATGCGGGATAGGGCTGGTGGCTCTCAAAGCCTCAGGGGTTCCGGTCCTAGGTCCTAGAAGGGGCCATTAGACCATTCAGATAGTTGTTTAAGAGGGAACTAAAAGCCATCAATAGATTAAAAGGTAGAGTTGCCCGAAGGAATATATGGTGTGGTGTGTCTACCCCAATCCGCTTCGAGACATACCACAGCGTACATTCCTAGGGACATCTCTTTCCTTCAATCTTTCAACCATAGGTGTGTGCAGCCTATTGCATTAAGGTGTGCACCTCAAAGCTCCAACGCATATGCGTGTGCGACATTTACTGGCCTCTTCCCCGCTCTCCATCCTAAAACAATGGGGGACCCGAGCAGCAGAAAGAGGAACAGGAGGGGTGGTGGGGGTGGCATATATTATTATCGATCTCCTGTATTTTTCTCCTCTGGCAGCTGAATGTCGGCGAGAGGCAGGAGGAGGAGAAGCCTCCTTTCAGCTGCTGCGGGAAGAAAATACAGATCGGTTCCACTAAATCAGGGGTCTCAAACTGGCGGCCCTCCAGCTGTTGCGAAACTACAAGTCCCAAAAGGCATTTCAAGGCTGATAGTTACAAGCATGACTCCCTCAGGCAGAGGTATGATGGGACCTGTAGTTTTGCAACAGCTGTCTCTCCTGTCCAGGTTCTGGGGGTTGGCAAGGAAAAATAGCGTTTACCTGCCCTCTATCGTTGGGTAGCTCACAATTGACAGGTTGCCTACCCAAGGATAAGGGTGTGCCCAGGCACACCTGGCACACCCCTTGCGCACGCCTATGCTTTTAACAAGTTTTTGTTCCTTCTCAAACAACTATCCATTTTTACTGTCACCTTTATACGGTGACCTTGTATCATTTTTGCCTTAGCCTCAAAGAAAACCGTTGCGGCTGCAGCATGTGTACAACCACATTTACCACCCCCAGCTGCACTTTTTTCAGTAGACTAGGCCTAAGTTTTTCTTTTTAGAAAGTAAAACTTGAAACAATAAATGGATAAAGTTTATACTAATGGACTGGATTTGTGCACACTGGGGTAGCAAAGACATTTTTGTAACGTCTGATTCATATTATTATACAAATGATGCATTGAGAGCGCCCTGGGAATTACAAAAGAGTTAGAGCTGCTTTGGATATTTTCAAGAGTGATCGAGTGGGAATGTTTTAGCAACCGTCAGCCCACTCTTCTTTAATCTAGCTTATCCTACTAATTATCACCTTCCAATTAGCGCTGTCACCGACGATTAAGCAGAATTATAGTGGATAACCTTGTTAAGGGCCCATGGCATAAATGTTGGGCTGGATGTGCTGCGCAGATAAAGGTGATCATGGCTTGAGATAGAATTTAAGGGGAAACTATCATGGCTGTTGGGTCAGTTTTACTTAAAAAAAAAAAAAAGTACAGCAAATGCCCCCCGTTAACCCCTTGCCACCACTGCATGCTAGCCATTTAAGTAGGCTGAGTTCAGTAGGAGGGTCCTACGGTCATGTGACACTTGGCACTTGGCACACTTGTGACACTTGGCTGCACAGAGATGATGTCATAAGAACCCGTCCTCCCTCCTCCACCTTGTTGGTAGTTGACCATGAGATGTCAGTGACAGCTTGGTCACAGTACAGGTGGTGCAGATGGAGTGTGCCCCAGAACACCACAATGATGCGTTCATCTGGTGGTTGGGCGTTACCAGCCTGTCAAACTCATTCAAGCCAATGGCTAATGATAGACTTCTGTCGAACGGGGATGACCATGCGTTGTTGATTTTGCCAGTCCCTGATAAAATTTCGATCCATCTGTGGCCAGCTTTAGGGTCCTTGCAAATTGTACCGATGAATGAATGCTGGAATCACCTGGCAGAAATTTGCCTTACAAACAAAATGCGAGCATGGTCCACATAGTGCACATGTTAAGGCCCTATACACACGATTAGATTTTCTGCAGATTTTTGTCTTCAGATTTACCAAAACCATGTAGTGCAAGGGCCTGCCTGATTGCATTCAAATTGAAACTCTTAAGGTTGGACCTCATATTATGTGGTGTGGTAAATCTGAAGACAAAAATCAGCAGAAAATTGAATAGTGTGTATGGGGTCTTACGCGTCTATGTGCGCACAAAAGTCTTCTAGCTATACTATAATCCATGGAGGTGAGATTTTATGCAGAAAAAAAAACAACTCAACATCAGCGTTCAAGTGTAACTAAGCTTGGTAGGAAATCTTGAAGGTGACTGTGCTTATTCACCCAGCTAACCCATGCAGTCCACTCCTTGCTTTATAGCCCTCTTCAAATAGGAGAAGTCTAAAATCAAACAAAAACAACAAAAGAAGGGTTCACCAGCTTAGTGCGTTATCTCAAGCACCAGTAAAACGTGTATAAATATACTCACAAAAGCTTTAAGTACAAGGACATGTAATGAATCTTGTAGCAGGGTCTCCTGAACTTCAAGGACCTGAATTACCAATGTAGAACACCACATGACAGAATGCAAGAAGGCCAACATGTTTCAAGGGATATACCCTCTTCTTCTGAGCTTTATAGAAAAGGGTATATATACCTGAGCTCCAAGGAAGAGGGTATTATTCTTGAGCTCCAAGGAAAAGGTTATTTCCCTTACAACGTGTTAGCCTTCTTACGTTGTGCCGTGTGATGTTCTACATTGGTAATCCAGGTCCTTGAAGTTTAGGAGACCCTGCTACAGGATTCAATACATGCTCATGCTAACGTGTTTCAAGGGATATTTCCTCTTCCTCAGAGCTCAGGGATAGAACCTCTTTCTCAGAGCTCTGAGTATCAGGTTATATCCCTTGAAACAGGTTAGCCTTCTTGCATTGTGTTGTGCTGTGTTCCATATTGGTAATCTATGTCCTTGAAGTTTAGGAAACCCTACAGGATTCATTATATGCCCATGCTTAACATGTTTCAAAGGTTATGCTCTCAGGGCTCAGGGATAGACACCTCTCCTCAGAGATCAGGGATAGAACCCCCCTCCTCAGAGCTCAGGGACAGACCCTCTTCCTCAGAGCTCAGGGACAGACCCTCTTCCTCAGAGCTCAGGGATAGACCCTCTTCCTCAGAGCTCAGGGATAAACCCTCTTCCTCAGAGCTCAGGGATAAACCCTCTCTCTCAGAGTTCAGGGATAGACCCTGTTCTTTAGAACTCAGGCATAGAACCTCTTCCTCAGAACTCAGGGATAGACCCTGTTCTTTAGAACTCAGGGATAGAACCTCTTCCTCAGGGCTCTAAGTAACAGGTTATATACCTTGAAACATATTAGCCTACTTGCATTGTGTTGTGTGGTGTTCCATATTGGTAATTCGGGTCCTTGACATTCAGGAGACCCTGCTACATGCTTCATTATATGCCCATGGCTAACATGTTTATGCCCTCTTTCTCAGAGCTCCGAGATATACCCTATGCCTTATGCCGTGTACACACGATCGGTTTTACCGTTGGAAACAGTCCGATGGACTTTTCTCATCGGACAAACCGATTGTGTATGGGCCCCATCGGTCTTTTTTCCATCGGTGAGAAAAAATAGAACATGTTTTAAATTTATCCGATGGGGAAAAAAAACGATAGCAAATTCGTCTGTGTGGAACTCCATCGGACAAAAAACCCACGCATGTTCAGAATCAAGTCGACGCATGCTGAGAAGCATTGAACTTCATTTTTCTCGGCTTGTCGGAGTGTTTTACGTCACGGCGTTTGGAACGGTCGGATTTTTGACTGATAATGTGTAGGCAAGACTGATGGAAGTCAGCTTCATCGGATTTCCGATGGAAAAATCCATCGGATTAGAATCCATAGGAAATCCGATCGTGTGTACAGGGCTTTCGAGTTTTGAGTAACAGGTTATATCACTTGAAACATATTTGTCAGGAAAGGTTCCATCCGCGGGTGATATTTATTATTTGGCTTGCAGTACTGTGGTCCACCAGCGGATGGATCCTGGCAGTGTTGAGCGAACTGCTCTTCCTGCGCTCAGGTGTGACTTGAAGCCAATTACAAGCCTCCTATTTATACCCGGCAAGTACAAACACACCTTGCCCTGGTATCTCTCTCCCTGAGCCTGCAACCCTGACCTTGAGCCTGCCTGTCATCTGACCTTGAGCCTGTACCTCACCTCACCTGACCTGATCTGATCCCTATCCCGAATCCATCCTGGACTGGTTACCTTGCATACCTGTCTTTCTTGCCGTCCCATCCGTCCTCCCTCTCCCTGTTCTGTATTCCTTAACCATCTGCTGATCTCCCTGTGCATTACCCCGGCCTGGCTTTTGATTACGATTCTGTTATCTCCCATTATTGTACATATCTGTCTATTGTTATTTGTGGGTCTCTGTTTGTGGGTTGGTTATCACACTGTCTTATTGGAGGTGGTTGTGTTTGGTTGCGTTTATATTCACTTATTTTAATAAATTGTTATATTTTCACGCACATGCGTTTTTGGTTTCCTCTGTGCAGTCCACACAGTCCTGTCTACTAACTTCCATGACAATATTAGCATTCTTGCATTGTGTTGTATGGTATTCCATATTTGTAATCCAGGTTCTTAGGAGTTCAGGGGACCCTGTTACAGGATTCAATATATGCCCATGGCTATCATGTTTCAATGGATAGGCCCTCTTCCTCAGAGCTCAGGGATAGGCCCCTCTTCCTCAGAGTTTAGGTATAGGCCCCTCTTCCTCAGAGTTTAGGTATAGGCCCCTCTTCCTCAGAGCTCAGGTATAGGCCCCTCTTCCTCAGAGCTCAGGTATAGGCCCCTCTACCTCAGAGTTTAGGTATAGGCCCCTCTTCCTCAGAGTTTAGGTATAGGCCCCTCTTCCTCAGAGCTCAGGGATAGGCCCTCTTCCTCAGAGCTCAGGGATAGGCCCTCTTCCTCAGAGCTCAGGGATAGGCCCTCTTCCTCAGAGCTCAGGGATAGGCCCTCTTCCTCAGAGCTCAGGGATAGGCCCTCTTCCTCAGAGCTCAGGGATAGGCCCCTCTTCTTCAGTGCTCAGGGATAGGCCCCTCTTCCTCAGAGCTCAGGGATAGGCCCCTCTTCCTCAGAGCTCAGGGATAGGCCCTCTTCCTTCCAAGCTCGGTAATAGGCCCCTCTTCCTCAGAGCTCAGGTAATAGGCCCCTCTTCCTCAGAGCTCTGGTATAGGCCCCTCTTCCTCAGAGCTCAGGTATAGGCCGCTCTTCCTCAGAGCTCAGGGATAGACCCTCTTCCTCAGAGCTCAGGTATAGGCCCCTCTTCCTCAGAGCTCAGGTATAGGCCCCTCTTCCTCAGAGCTCAGGTATAGGCCCCTCTTCCTCAGAGCTCAGGTATAGGCCCCTCTTCCTCAGAGCTCAGGTATAGGCCCCTCTTCCTCAGAGCTCAGGTATAGGCCCCTCTTCCTCAGAGCTCAGGTATAGGCCCCTCTTCCTCAGAGCTCAGGTATAGGCCCCTCTTCCTCAGAACTCAGGTATAGGCCCCTCTTCCTCAGAGCTCAGGGATAGGCCCCTCTTCCTCAGAGCTCAGGGATAGGCCCCTCTTCCTCAGAGCTCAGGGATAGGCCCCTCTTCCTCAGAGCTCAGGGATAGGCCCCTCTTCCTCAGAGCTCAGGTATAGGCCCCTCTTCCTCAGAGCTCAGGGATAGGCCCCTCATCCTCAGAGCTCAGGGATAGACCCTCTTCCTCAGAGCTCAGGTATAGGCCCCTCTTCCTCAGAGCTCAGGTATAGGCCGCTCTTCCTCAGAGCTCAGGGATAGACCCTCTTCCTCAGAGCTCAGGGATAGATCCTATTCCTCAGAGATAGACCCTCTTCCTCAGAGCTCAGGGATAATATGATTTTTTCGTCATACTTACCTGTAAAATCCTATTCTTTGAGTACATCATGGGACACAGAGTGAGGCTATTATTCCTTACTTACTGGGTTATAATTTGAATTTTTTTCCTACGAAAACCTTACTAATGAAACGAAAATCAGACGTTGAGTTCACATCCACCAATAATTTTATATAGTCTGCACATCCAGCTTTTGTCTGACGAAAAAGCGAATATTTCCAGCCGATTTTCGTAACGTGTGTACAGGCCTTTTGGATTTAGAGAAGATCTGTAAAGAAGAGTGGACCAAAATCCCTCCTGAGATGTGTGCAAGCCTGCTCACCAACTACAAGAAATGTCTGACCTCCGTGCTGCCAACAAGGGTTTCTCCACCAAGTACTAAGTCATGTTTTGCTTGGGGATCAAGTACTTATTTTACTAACTGAACGGCAACTCTGTTTATAACATTTGGATTGTTTTTTTCTGGGTTTTTGGTTAATATTCTGTCTCTATCATTTAAAATACACGTATGATAAAAATTATAGAACCTTCATTTCTTTGTAAGTGGGCAAAATCTGCAGGGGATCAAATAATTATTTTCCCCACTGTATATATACACAAATGTTTTGCCTTTCTATTTTAAACCGAATGGATCATTTTACAAGGAGAGAATTCACATTATACTTTAACAAGAAAACATGCTGATACACGGCTACTTTCAAAAGATGGAGGAGCACCTTGTAGTGGCAGGAATGTATGCCAACCCAAGCAGATGCAATGCAAGCCAAAACTATTTTCCACATTGACAGATTGTAGCGTTGCAGTCAATGTGACCAATTGTTACTTAGTGTTCTCCCTAAATAACACTAGTCAGGTGGTCCAAAAAAAAAAAGTAAAAATCACCAACAAATGAAAACGTTATGCAAATATGTATGAAATTCATATTTTTAGTTAAATCTATGCAATTTTTTTAAATTTATGTATTTGTTTAATATTAAGTGCAACAAAAAAGCTGCCGTGAAGATTTTGTGTGCTTATATTTTTGCTTGACTGGTTCCTCCACCGCCCGCCCACATGTGATACGGAGCCTCCATGAATGAAAGGGGTGGCAAGGGACAGTCAGGCAGGGGAGGAAAGCGCTAGATGATGCTGGACATCCTCCAGACAGAAATTAAGGGGGCTCTATCTGACTTGGTGCAGCTTCTAACGCACATTGTAAGAAGGCTACTGCAGCTGGCTCTGGTCCTGTCCACCCACCTACCTTTCAGAACACCCAAAGCCATGGAAAGTGCTGCTCCTTGGCATTTTCAGGTCAGGTGATGCAGTTGAGGGGAGGTTTAAGAAGATTTCCCAGGACACACAGCATCTAAGATCAGGTGGGGGGAATTTTTGGTCTACGGTCAATTTTAGCATGAAGAGGAATTTGTAGTATAAGAGATGGTAAACTGAGGAGGCATGGAATTGTGTCCCTACTCTTGACCCTTGCACTGTATATGTGATGTATTTCTGCCCCCTATACACTGTGTATTATGTACCCCTGACCTCTGCACTCTTTACATTATATACTCCTGACCCCAGCACAGTATAGTCTTTATTGCACATTACATACTCATGACCCCAGCATTGTATGCGCCTTATTACACATTACATACTCCTGACCCCAGCATTGTATGCGCCTTATTGCACATTACATACTCCTGACCTCAGCACCATATATGCTTTATTGCACATTACATACTCCTGACCCCAGCACTGCATGCGCCTTATTGCACATTACATACTCCTGACCCTAGCACCCCAATTATTGCACAGTATATACTCCTGACCCCAGCGCTGTAAAAGCCTTAATGCACATTACATACTCCTGACCCCAGCACAGTATATGCTTTATGTCTGTGTGGAGAAATTTCACCGCACGGAGTTGTGGTTGCGTTGGTACGGATCAGAAGGTCTAAAGCGTTTTGGAGAGTCCCTGCGAGGGCTCCTCTATTCCAGAGACCGGAGGCTAGAAGTCGACTTTGAAGGCGTGTGAGGAAGTGCATCTCCCCGCAGGGAAAGGACAAAGGATTCTGCTTCCAAGGGATCCTGGAAAGACAGTTGCTCCCCTTTAGGAGATTTGAGGCGTAGAGTTGCAGGGAAAGCCAGGGTGAATTTTATTTGTTGCTTGAGGAGTTCAGAGCATATCGGTTGAAAAGCTTTTCTCTTCTTGGAGACTTCAATCGAGTAGTCAGCAAAAATTAGGATTTTTACCCCGTCGATTTGGAGAGATGGGGATTGGCGGAATGACTGCAGGATGAGCGATTTGTCAGCATAGTTGAGATATTTGGCTATGATGGGACGGGGTGTTTTGTGCTCGGTATTGAAGGAGCCTATACGGTGTGCGCATTCGACTGTGAACAGGCCTGAGAGACCCATGGCTTCCAGAATGCGTTTTGAGCAAAATTCTGACAAAGCTGCAGAGGGAAGCGATTCAGGGACGCCTACAAATTGCAAGTTGCTCCTTCTGGATCTATTTTCCAAATCTTCCAATTTTTGAATAATATATTGATTAGTTTTGTCCTGCAACTGTTCCGTGGCCTGCGCTTGGTAAAGTTTGTCTTCTACCTCAGAAAGGCGGTGTTCCACCTCATTTAGTCTAGTGGAATGTTCAGTAAGCTGGGCTTTAATTTGTTGCATGCCCGCATTAACTGCCTTTTCCACTGAGGCAGAGATCATAGGGGAGAGAAGGGCTGCTACAGCATTAGCAATGCGGTGAGTGTGATCTGCATCCCCGGGGGGTGAGGAAATACTGTAGCCCCCTGGCGTGGCTGGCAGGGTGGATGGTGGAGCTGGATGTGGTGATGTGCTGGGAAGGTTGTCCACTCACCTCCATGTCGGCCTCCTGTGTGTCTTCCGTGGCGGGCAAGTAGGCCGAAGCCGGGGCCTCGATTTGCGGCTTGGCCGGCGCCGCAGCCGCACATGTGTAAGAGTGGGCGCCGGTTTTTTCAACAAAACGATCCATCATCTGCCGGTGAGTGAGGGGGGAACCTGGAGATAGCGGATGGAGGTGGCGGGCCGCCCAGGCCGAGTTTATAGGCTGATACAGGGTCCTGGTGCTGGAGCTGTGAGGAGACGCAGCTACCTCATGCGGCGCCGGAACCTGAAGTCCTGTATATGCTTTATTGCACATTACATACTCCTGACCCCAGCACCGCATGCGCCGTATTGCGCATTACATACTCCTAACCCTAGCACCCCAATTATTGCACAGTATATATTCCTGACCCGAGCGCTGTAAAAGCCTTAATGCACATTACATACTCCTGATCCCAGCACTGTATATGCCTTATTAAGCATTACATACTCCTGACCCTAGCACTGTATATGCCTTATTGCACATTACATACTCCTGACCCCAGCACCCTAATTATTTCACAGTACATACTCCTGACCCCAGCACTGTAAGAGCCTTAATGCACATTACATACTCCTGACCCCAGCACTGTATATGCTTTATTGCACATTACATACTCCTGACCCCAGCACTGTAAAAGCCTTAATGCACATTACATACTCCTGACCCCAGTACTGTATATGCCTTATTGCACATTACATACTCCTGACCCCAGCACTATAAAAGCCTTAATGCACATTACATACTCCTGACCCTCGCATTGTATAAGCATTTTTGCGCACAAACTTTTGACCACAATGTTCTCTTCAGCTTCTGGTCCCTGTTTTTTTGTAAATTAAGTTATTTAGGATTACCATATACAGACAAGCAAGGTGAACTTAGGGGCCACAGGGTGGAGAACATAGCAACAGGTCCTGCAGGGCATTTTTTGCCAGGCAGAACGTGGCAAAAAACAAAACAAAACACTGTTATTTTTGAGTTGTATGATCAAACATTTGCAAGTCTACTGTAAGATATTTTTTTTTTTGTACAACACAGTAAAGGACACTTTTTGTTTTTTGAGTTCACGGTGCACTAAAAAATAAAATAAAATAGAAGTCCTTTTGTAACCTTTGTCACTAAAAGAAATTTGCCCAGTGTTTTTACCTCCATTTGTTGTTTGGTGTTCGATGGAAGATTGGAATAGAACTGATGACATTCTGTTTTGTTTGTATAATATTAAAACCTCAGCATTACTGGAATAGGTTAAATATATTTAAAGGAAAAGACCATTTTTTTTTTTTTTTTTTTATATCAAATAAGAAATGTAAACAGCCAAAGTCGCCCAGTTATAGATTACATAAACAATTTATATCACGCTAATGCTCACTCATCAATTATATATTTCCATCTTATTTGTCTTTACTGATATTGAACTAATAGATTTCTTCTTTTTTTTTTTTCTTTTTTTTTTCTCTGTTTATCTTTAAAACTTTAGCATTGCTGGAATAGATTAGAAAAGCAAATGCCTTTTTTTTTTTATTAACCAAAAATTTAAATAGTTCTAGAATACAAAACCATTCATACCACGCTAATGTTCAGCCAAATTAATATATATATATATACACACACACACACTTATGCCGCGTACACACGATCGGTTTTACCGATGAAAACAGTCCGATAAACTTTTTTCATCGGACAAACCGATCGTGTATGGGCCCCATCAGTCTTTTTTCCATTGGTGAGAAAAACATGTTTTAAATTTATCCGATGGAAAAAAAAAACGATGGCAAATTCCGATCGTCGGTGTGGAACTCCATCGGAGAAAAAACGCAACGCATGCTCAGAAGCATTGAACTTCATTTTTCTCGGCTCGTTGGAATGTTTTACGTCACGGCGTTTGGGATGGTCGGATTTTTGATTGATGGTGTGTAGGCAAGACTGATGAAAGTCAGCTTCATCGGAATTCCAATGGAAAAATCCATCGGATTTGAATCCATAGGAAATCCGATCGTGTGTACAGGGCTTTACACACAGTGGGGAAAAGAATTATTTGATCCCCTGCAGATTTTGTAAGTTTGCCCACTTACAATGATCTATCATTTTTATCATGGGTGTATTTTAAATGATAGAGACAGAATATCAACCAAAAATCCTGAAAAAACACAGGATACAAATGTTATAAATTGAGTTGCAGTTCAGTGAGTAAAATAAGTATTTGATCCCCAAGAAAAACATGACTTCGTACTTGATGGAGAAACCGTTGTTGGCAATCAGAGGTCAGACGTTTCTTGTAGTTGATGACCAGGTTTGCACACATCTCAGGAGGGATTTTGGTCCACTCTTCTTTACAGATCTTCTCTAAATCCTTAAGGTTTCTTGGCTGTCACTTGGCAATTCGAAGTTTCAGCTCCCTCTATAAATTTTCTATAGGATTAAGGTCTGGAGACTGGCTAAGCCACTCCATGATCTTACTATGCTTCTTCTTGAGCCACTCCTTTGTTGCCTTGGTGGTATGTTTTGGGTCATTGTCATGCTGAAAGACCCATCCCACGACCCATCTTCAGTGTTCTGTTAGAGGGAAGAAGGTTCTCATCCAGGATTTTACAATACATGGCCCCTTCCATTGGCCCCTAAATGCGGCAAAGTCGGCCTGTACCTTTAGCAGAGAAAGAGCCCCAAAGCATCAGTTTTCCACCTTCGTGCTTGACTGTAGGGATGAGGTTCTTAGGGTCATAATCAGCATTTTTCTTCCTCCAAACACGCTGTGTCCCCCTCCTTAAGAAGGCACATGTACAGTATTGCCGATGAACATCAGAGAAGGATTGGGAGAACGTTCTGTTGTCAGATAAGACAACAATTGAGCTCTTTGGCTTTAACTTGACTCGCCATGTTTGGAGGAAGAAAAATGCTGACTATGACCCTAAGAACACCATCCCTACAGTCAAGCACAGAGTTGGAAACATGATGCTTTGGGGCTGTTTCTCTGCTAACGTTACAGGTTGACTTTGCTGCATTGAGAGGCCAATGGACGGGGCCATGTATTGTAAAAGCTTGGATGAGAACCTTCTTCCCTCAGCCAGAACACTGAAGATGGGTCATGGATGGGTCTTCCAGCATGACCATGACCCAAAACATACCGCCAAGGCAACAAAGGAGTGGCTCAGAAAGAAGCACATAAAAGGTCATGAAGTGGCCTAGCCAGTCTCCAGACCTTAATCCTATAGAAAATGTATGGTGGAAGCTGAAGGAAGCCAAGAAACCTTAAGGCTACTTTCACACTGAGGCGCTGGATGCGCTGGCGGTATAGCGGCACTATTTTAACCCCCGCTATCGGCCGAAAAAGGGTTAAAAACGCCCGCAATAACGCCTCTTTGCTGCGTTTTGCGGGCGTTTTGGAGGCGCTACCCCATTGATTTCAATGGGCAGGGGCGCTATAGGAGCGGTATTTTTCAAAGATGCGGCTTGCAGGAGTTTTTTGACCCTCCTGCAAGCGCAACACTCCAGTGTGAAAGCCCTCGGGCTTTCACATATGATACAATTGAGCGGCTTTTTTGGGGCGCATTGCAGGCGCTATTTTTAGCGCAATAGCGCCTCAGTGTGAAAGGGGTCTAAGTATTTAGAGAAGATCTGTATAGAAGAGATGTAGGATCCTGAGATGTGTGCAAACCTGGTCACCAACTACAAGAAACGTCTTACCTCTGTGCTGCCAACATAGGATTCTCCACCAAGTACTAAGTCATGTTTTGCTTGGGGATCAAATACTATTTTACTCACTGAACTGCAACTCAATTTATAGCATTTGTTTTATGTGTTTTTATTGGATTTTTGGTTGATATTCTGCCTCTTTCATTTAAAATACACCTATGATAAAAATTACAGACCCTTCATTTCCTAGTAAGTGAGCAAACTTACAAAATCTGCAGGGGATTAAATAATTATTTTCCCAACTGTATGTATACCGGTATATATATTTAAACAATCATTATCGCCTAGTTATGAATTACATAAACAATTTAAATCACAATAAGGTTTCATCATAAATAGCGTATATCTATCATTATGATCTATACTAATGCTGGATATATATTTATAGTTAATATAATAATAATAATACTATTATAATATAATATTGTTGCTGATTAAACCTTAGGTTATTCAGGTTTGTACTCTGCTCTCCCATATTTTTTATTTTTATTTTTACTATTTTATTGTAATCTTTTGTTTTGGGATCTGTTATAACAACCTCAATCTGAAATTTGTATTCATTCTTGTTTATAAGATTTGTATGCATTTACATAAAATAATATTTTATATATATATATTATTTATTTTTTCATTTATAGGGCACTTCACTTCTTGGAAAGCCACTTCACAGAGGTTAAAAACCGGTTTCACCTTCAGAGACATAATTTAGCATAATTCAGGGGAAGGGCAGCACTGCAAGTGTTACATACAACTCAGAACAAAAATATTTCGCAAAAAAAGCAAGCTTTATTAATTATACCAACACACCCTTTACTGATGCTGAAAATGAAAAATATATATATTACAGGTCTGCTTTATGGGCGTTTCACATAAAACTGTTGCGTTAACCACTTAACGACCGCTCACTGTATATATACGTTGGCAGAATGGCACCGACAGGCACAATCACATAGAGTGTACGTGATCGCCTTTGTACAGTTGGGGGGTCCGATCGGACCCCCCTCCTATACAGTGAGCAGCCGTTTATCGTTGGGCAGCGATCAGAGATGAGGGGGGTGACCATTCGATTTCGGCCACCCCCTCGCGATCGCTCCCGCCGAATGAAAATGCTTCCTCCGCCATGTGATGTAAACACAGGCAGGAGGAAGTGATGTCATCTCCCTCGCGGCGGTCTTTTCGATTCCGGCGCCGAGGAGAGAAGAAGCAGGTTAGTGCACCAACAGTCCACTGACACTTAGGTACACATAGGCACACATTTCACCCCCCAGTCACCCCCAGATCACCCCCAAAGGTCACCCCCAGCCCCCAATCACAGTGTCACTGATTGCAGTGATCATTTATTTTACTGATCACTGCATTTAGTGTCATCTGTGATAGTAAAAAGTTGCAGGGCAGTTAGGATTAGGCCCCTTTAGGTCCAGGGTAGCCCCCTAACCCCCCCTAATAAAGGTTTAACCCCTTGATCACCCCCCAGGTAACCCTTTCACCCCCTAACGCCAGCGTCACTAAGCGATCGTATTTTCGATCGCTGTATTTAGTGCCGGTGGTGCCCTAGATAGCCAGTTATTTATTTTTAGTTTCGCCGCAGGTTTTTAGAGCGTCAGGTACCCCCATATATTATTTTAACCCCCTGATTGCCCCTAGAGTTAACCCTTTCACCAGTGATCACCGTATAAGCGTCACTGGTGACACTGGTTACCCAGTTAGTTATTTAGGTAACCCGTCAGGTTTTTATATAGCGTCAGGTACCCCCATATTTAACCTAATAAAGGTTTTAACCCCCTGATTGCTCCAAGTTAACCCTTTCACCAGTGATCACCATATAAAGGTTACGGGTGACGCTGGTTGGTTAGTTTGCTTTTTATAGCATCAGGGCACCCGCCGTATATAACCCAATAAAGGTTTAACCCCCTGATCGCCCGGCGGGTGAGATCAATTAGGTTTTAGCGCCAGAGAGGGTCTGCGTCGCCCCAGGCAGCGTTAGGTTAGTGCCAGTAACGCTAACACCCACGCGCAAAGCATACACCTCCCTTAGTGGTATAGTATCTGATCAGATCTATACTAGCGTCCCCAGCGGTTTAGGGTTCCCAAAAACGCAGTGTTAGCGGGATCAGCCCAGATACCTGCTAGCACCTGCGTTTAGCCCCTCCGCCCAGCCCAGCCCACCCAAGTGCAGTATCGATCGATCACTGTCACTTACCAAACACAAAACACATAACTGCAGCGTTCGCAGAGACAGTCCTGATCCCTGCGACCGCTAACAGTTTTTTTTGTAGCGTTTGATATATTTGCTGACGACAGTCGGGTGCTTTTTTTCCTGTGAATCTTACTAGTGTACCCCTAAATTTAGAGCCCAAAATGGCAAGTCGAAGGTACACTAGTAAAGAGGCCTACGAGATTCTGAGCAAGACAGATAGTGAAGAGGAGGTCACGTATCTGTCAGATTCAGGCTCAGAATATCTTCCCGTAGAAGACAGTGACGTCAGCGGCCCCACGTCAGATAGCTCTGACGACGAAGTTGAGGTCCCTGCTAAGGTCAGGCGTACCTGATCCCGATCTTCTGAGGTTGTTGAGGAGCAAGAACCGCAGGGCTCTCGTATCATGGAGCAGAGTAGTACTAGCGCCGCTATTCCTTCTGGTGAATTGGCAAGCACCAGCGGCCTAGTACAGCCTGGGCGTACAACCAGCACTGCAGTATCACTTGGTGACGTGGCGAGTCCCATAAGTGCAGTTCAAGCTGGCGAGGTGGCAAGCACAAGTAGTGTCCCGCTGCCACCAATAAGAAGACAAAGGCAGGCCCGTCGTACCCATAGTGCTCTTCCTGCAGAATTCGCCTATCCTGATTGGGTCCCCACCACTTCTGCAGAACCCGTACTTCCCCCATTCACTGCCCAACCCGGTATTCAGGTGGAAACAGCTGATTTTATGCCAATTCATTATTATTTGCTGTTTTTCACGGAAGATCTCTATAGATCTATTGTGGACCAGAGTAATTTATATGCTGGTCAATTCATCGCCGCTAATCCCCAGTTGCCTTCCATTGGCAAAGATTGGAAACCAATTACTGTTTCCGAATTTAAGACCTTTCTGGGCCTTTCCCTCAACATGGGCACACATAAATTCCCGTCATTGCGTGCTTATTGGTCCACGCACCCAATTGACCACATGCCCGTGTTCTCTGCCTCCATGCCCAGGAAACGATACGAGCAGATTTTGCGGTTCATGCACTTCAACGACAATGAACTTTGTCGTCCACGTGGGGACCCTGAATACGACCGGCTCTATAAAATTCGGCCCCTCATAAACCACTTCAACGAACGTTTTGCAGCCTTGTTTACTCCCGATCAAGTTGTCTGCGTTGATGAGTCCCTGATTAAATGTTCTGGCCGCTTGGCTTTCAAGCAGTACCTTCCCAGCAAGCGTGCCAGATACGGGGTCAAGCTCTATAAGTGCTGTGACAGGGCAACAGGCTATGTATGGAGCTTTATGGTTTATGAGGGAAAAGATAGTCAGGTTGAGCCGGTCAACTGCCCGGATTACATAGGGAGCGCTGGCAAGATAGTGTGGAACTTGGTGTCACCCTTATTCGGAAAGGGGTACCACTTGTATGTGGACAATTATTACACGAGCGTGCCACTGTTTAGTCACTTGTTTGATCATCAGATTGGAGCATGTGGCACCGTGCGACCTAATCGCCGGGGCTTTCCCCAGCGGCTTGTAGATGCCCGTCTTAGGCTGGGGGAGAGAGCCTGCTTGAAGTGTAATAACTTGCTCGCTATGAAGTGGAGGGACAATAAGAATGTTTTCCTTCTTACCTCCCTTCATGCAGATACGACAGTCCAAATTCGTACGGCGACTGGTGTTGTGGAGAAACCCCTCTGTGTCCACAAATATAACAAAAATATGGGAGGGGTGGACCTCAACGTCCAGTTGATGGCGCCGTATCTAATTGACCGTAAGGCGAGACGCTGGTACAAAAAAGTGTCTCTATCCTTATTCCAATTGGCTTTGCTGAACGCTCATGTGCTATACAGAGCTTCAGGCGGGACGTTATCTCTTCTAAAATTCCAGAATGAGATAGTCACAGAACTCCTGTATCCAGGCGGTTCTGCACCTCACCATCCCCTACCAAATGCAGTAAGCCGGCTGCATGAGAGGCATTATACGCATGTCCTCCCGAGTACCCCTACCCAACGAACCCACCAAAAAAGATGTGTCTGTAGCAAGCGCGGATTTAGGCGTGACACCCGTTATTATTGTCCACTCTGTCCTGACAAACCTGGTCTTTGCCTTGGTGAATGTTTTGAATGCTACCACTCAAAAGTGAAGTTTTAGCGTAGGGTACAGCATTTCACAGACTAGGACACACTTACACAGGGTCTCCCAAGATGCCATCACATTTTGAGAGACCCAAACCATTACAGTTGTTAAAGTTTAAAAAAAAGTGTAAAAAAGAAAAAACAAAACGTAAAAAACAAAAACACAAAAAAAATATAAAAGAAAAAAAACAAAAATAGTTGTCGTTTTATTGTTCTCTCTCTCTCTCTCTCTCTATTTTCTCTCTATTGTTCTGCTCTTTTTTACTGTATTCTATTCTGCAATGTTTTATCATGCTTGCTTTTCAGGTATGTAATTTTTTATTTTCAGGTGCGCCATTCAACTGCAGCGCGGAATTATTTATCTTGACAGCAACAGCGTTTGCTCCCACGATACATAAAGCCGTGACTCCAGTGCTGTAGGAAGTGATTTCACCACCACAGTTAAAAAAAAAGAGCATATATGCCAAAGCATGGGGGCAGCAGGGGCGGAGGAGCGATTTTGCTCCTAATGCCGCGTATATACGGTCGAAATTCCGACGGAGGCTTGCCCGTGGAAAAGTTCGACCGTGTGTACGCGGCATAACCTTTTATGCCGCGTACATACGGTCGAAATTTCGACAAAGGCTTGCCCGTGGAAAAGTCCGACCGTGTGTATGCGGCATAACTTTTTTGCGGGAGGATGCCCCCATGCTTCGGCATATATATATTTTAGGCACAATTTGCGTTAAAAAAATGTTTTATTTTTTACTAGGTTTTGTTTTGGTATTTGCTTTGCAGGTATGGTATGGTAAGGTCTTACTGTTGTACTGTAATGTTACTTTGTTTTAATGTTAACCATCATTTGCTTAGCAGGTACGCCATTCAGTTGCATCGCGGATTTATTTATCTTGACAGCAACAGCGTTTGCTCCCACGATACATAAAGCCGTGACTCCAACGCTGTAGGAGGTGATTTCACCACCACAGTTAAAAAAAGAGCATATATGCCAAAGCATGGGGGCAGCAGGGGCGGAGGAGCGATTTTGCTCCTAATGCCGCGTACATACGGTCGAAATTCCGACGAAGGCTTGCCCGTGGAAAAGTCGGACCGTGTGTACGCGGCATAACTTTTTTGCGGGAGGATGCCCCCATGCTTCGGCATATATGCCCATCATTAGAAGTGGGTGGATGAAGGGAGGTATTCTAATGGTGGGCATACCCACCGATCAATCTCTTTTTTTCGTTCAGCCAACAGGCTGCATGAAAAAAAAGATTACAATACATGTCCAACAAGGACCAGCAACGTACTGGTATGTTCCTGGACTTTGAATGTTTATACCAGAATGATGCCTGCGGGTTTAGGTATCATCTTGGTATCATTCTTTTCATCCAGTGGCCGGCTTTCATGTAAAAGCAATTCTAGCAGATAATTAGCCTCTAGACTGCTTTTACAAGCAGTGGGAGGGAATGCCCCCCCCCCCGGATATAAACAGCGCCATTGGGAAATTGGGAAAGCATTTTATCACACCGATCTTGGTGTGGTTATATGCTTTGAGGGCAGAGAAAAGATCTAGGGTCTAACCCCCCATTTTTTTTCAAAAAAAGAGTACCTGTCACTACTTATTGCTATCATAGGGGATATTTACATTCCCTGAGATAACAATAAAAATGGTAAAAAAAAAAAAATATGGAAGGAACAGTTTAAAAATAAAATAAAAAAGCAAAATAAATAATAAAAAAAAAAAAAGCACCGCTGTCCCCCCTGCTCTTGCGCAAAGGCGAACGCAAGCGTCGGTCTAGCGTCATATGTAAACAGCAATTGCATCATGCATGTGAGGTATCACCGCGAAGATCAGATCGAGGGCAGTAATTTTAGCAGTAAACCTCCTCTGTAAATCTAACGTGGTAACCTGTAAAGGCTTTTAAATGCTTTTAAAAATGAATGTAGTTTCTCGCCGCTGCGCGCTTGTGCGCAATTTTAAAGCATGTCGTGTTTGGTATCCATGTACTCGGCCTAAGATCATCTTTTTTATTTCATCAAACATTTGGGCAATATAGTGTTTTTTAGTGCATTAAAAATAAAAAAAAGGGTGTTTTTCCCCCCAAAAATGCGTTTGAAAAATCGCTGCGCAAATACTGTGTGGAAAAAAAAATGCAACACCCACCATTTTAATCTGTAGGGCCTTTGCTTTAAAAATATATATAATGTTTGGGGGTTCAACATAATTTTCTTGCAAAAAAAAAAATGTTTTCATGTAAACAAAAAGTGTCAGAAAGGGCTTTGTCTTCAAGTGGTTAGAAGAGTGGATGATGTGTGACATAAGCTTCCTAATGTTGTGCATAAAATGCCAGGACAGTTCAAACCCCCCCCCCCCCCAAATGACCCCATTTTGGAAAGTAGACACCTCAAGCTATTTGCTGAGAGGCATGTTGAGCCCATTGAATATTTTTTTTTTTTTTGTCCCAAGTGATTGAATAATGACAAAAAGAAAAAAAAAAATGTACAAAAAGTTGTCACAAAATTATATATTGCTCAAACATGCCATGGTTATATGTGGGATTGCACCCCAAAATACATTCTGTTGCTTCTCCTGAGTACGGGGATACCACATGTGTGAGACATTTTGGGAGCCTAGCTGCGTACAGGACCCCGAAAACCAAGCACCACCTTCAGGATTTCTATGGGTGTAAATTTTTGATTTCACTCCTCACTGCCTATCACAGTTTCGGAGGCCATGGAATGCCCAGATGGCACAAACCCCCCCAAATGACCCAATTTTGGAAAGTAGACACCCCAAGCTATTTGCTGAGAGGTATGGTGAGTATTTTGCAGATCTCGCTTTTTGTCACAAAGTTTTAAAAATTGAAAAAAAAAAAATATGTCTTTCTTCATTTTCAAAAACAAATGAGAGCTGTAAAATACTCACCATGCCTCTCAGCAAACAGCTTGGGGTGTTTACTTTCTAAAATGGGGTCATTTGGGGGGGTTTTGTGCTATTTTGGCATTTTATGGCCTTCGAAACTGTGATAGGTAGTGAGGAGTGAAATCAAAAATTTACGCCCTTAGAAATCCTGAAGGCGGTGCTTGGTTTTTGGGGCCCCGTACCCGGCTAGGCTCCCAAAAAGTCCCACACATGTGGTATCCCCGTACTCAGGAGAAGCAGCAGAATGTATTTTGGGGTGCAATTCCACATATAACCATGGCATGTGTGAGCAATATATCATTTAGTGACAACTTTTTGTAATTTTTTTTTTTTTGTCATTATTCAATCACTTGGGACAAAAAAAAAAAAAAATATTCAATGGGCTCAACATGCCTCTCAGCAATTTCATTGGGGTGTCTACTTTCCAAAATTGGGTCATTTGGGGGGGTTTTGTACTGCCCTGCCATTTTAGCACCTCAAGAAATGAGATAGGCAGTCATAAATTAAAAGCTGTGTAAATTCCAGAAAATGTACCCTAGTTTGTAGACGCTATAACTTTTGCGCAAACCAATAAATATACGCTTATTGACATTTTTTTTACTAAAGACATGTGGCTGAATACATTTTGGCCTAAATGTATGACTACAATTGAGTTTATTCGATTTTTCTTATAACAAAAAGTAGAAAATATCATTTTTTTAAAAAGATTTCGGTCTTTTTCCGTTTATATCGCAAAAAATAAAAATCGCAGAGGCAATCAAATACCATTAAAAGAAAGCTCTATTTGTGGGAAGAAAAGGACGCAAATTTCGCTTGGGTACAACATTGCATGTCCGCACAATTTAGTTAAAGCAGCGCAGTGCAAAATTCTGAATTCACCTCTGGTCCTTTAGCTACCAAATGGTCCGGGGCTTAAGTGGTTAAACAAAAAGCTCCTGAAAAGCTCAGGAACAAATGTTTCCCTTTAAAATCAATGAATGTGTTCACACTGGGGTGGTGCACTTCCGTTGCAGTGAAAAAAATCCTGCTTGCACCATCTTTGGATCATGTTTGGGAGCTTAAAAAAGCTGCATCAAAAAGGCACCTTCCCATTAAAAGCAATGTAAAACCGTGGTAAAAATGTGGCAAAAATGCACCCACAATGCGTTTTTTTGGTGCCGTTTTTGAGTCACCAAAAACACACCTTCTCATTGAAAAGCAAAGGATAACGCAGTAAAATTGCGGCAAAATCTTGTTTTTGCCGCAGATCAGTGTGAAGGTGCCCTAATACTTATGTAATAAGAGCAATCCCGTCATGGGACTTCCATTGCTGATCACTTATTCTAAAAAAAAATCTTGTGGTCTGGATGCCATGTTGAACCTCTCGCTTCAATACTTTCAGACACTGACTGAAAAGAAAGACTTACAGTGGGGCAAAAAAGTATTTAGTCAGCCACCAATTGTGCAAGTTCTCCCACCTAAAAAGATGAGAGGCCTGTAATTGTCATCATAGGTAAACCTCAACTGTGAGAGACAAAATGTGGAAACAAATCCAGACAATCACATTGTCTGATTGGGAAAGAATTTATTTGTAAATTATGGTGAAAAATATGTATTTGGTCAATATCAAAAGTTCATCTCAATACTTTGTTATATATCCTTTGTTGGCAATGACAGAGGTCAAATGTTTTCTGTAAGTCTTCACAAGGTTGTCACACACTGTTGCTGGTATGTTGGCACATTCCTCCATGCAGATCTCCTCTAGAGCAGTGATGTTTTGGGGCTGTCGCTGGGCAACACGGACTTTCAACTCCCTCCAAAGGTTTTCTATGGGGTTGAGATCTGGAGACTGGCTAGGCCACTCCAGGACCTTGAAATGCTTCTTACAAAGCCACTCCTTTATTGCCCGGGCGGTGTGTTTGGGATCATTGTCATGCTGAAAGACACAGCCACGTTTCATCTTCAATGCCCTTGCTGATGGGAGGAGGTTTGCACTCAAAATCTCACGATACATGGCCCCATTCATTCTTTCATGTGCACGGATCAGTCGTCCTGTTCCCTTTGCAGAGAAACAGCTCCAAAGCATGATGTTGCCACCCCCATGCTTCACAGTAGGTATGGTGTTCTTTGGTTGCAACTCAGCATTCTCTCTCCTCCAAACATGACGAGTTGTGTTTCTACCAAACAGTTCTACTTTGGTTTCATCTGACCATATGCCATTCTCCCAATCCTCTTCTGGATCATCCAAATGCTCTCTAGCAAACCTCAGACGGGCCCGGACATGTACTGGCTTAAAGCAGGGGGACACGTCTGGCACTGCAGGATCTGAGTCCGTGGCGGCGTAGTGTGTTACTGATGGTAGCCTTTGTTACATTGGTCCCAGCTCTCTGCAGGTCATTCACTAGGTCCCCCTGTGTGGTTCTGGGATTTTTGCTCACCGTTCTTGTGATCATTTTGACCCCACGGGGTGAGATCTTGCGTGGAGCCCCAGATCAAGGGAGATTATCAGTGGTTTTGTAGGTCTTCCATTTTCTAATTATTGCTCCCACAGTTGATTTCTTCACACCAAGCTGCTTGCCTATTGCAGAATCAGTCATCCCAGCCTGGTGCAGGTCTACAATTTTGTTTCTGGTGTCCTTCGACAGATCTTTGGTCTTCACCATAGTGGAGTTTGGAGTGTGACTGTTTGAGGTTGTGGACAGGTGTCTTTTATACTGAAAACAAGTTCAAACAGGTGCCATTAATATAGGTAATGAGTGGAGGACAGAGGAGCCTCTTAAAGAAGAAGATACAGGTCTGTGAGAGCCAGAAATCTTGCTTGTTTGTAGGTGACCAAATACTTATTTTCCACCATAACTTGCAAATAAATTATTTCCAAATCAGACAATGTGATTGTCTGGATTTGTTTCCACATTTTGTCTGTCATAGTTGAGGTATATCTATGATGACAATTACAGGCCTCTCTCATCTTTTTAAGTGGGAGAACTTGCACAATTGGTGGCTGAATAAATACTTTTTTGCCCCACTGTATATTGGTTCTTCATGGACCAATGTAATTTTTTATGTGCCCATACCTGTGGAATCCCTGTGGAAATCACTGGAGCAGGTACCACAATTTCTTCTGGGTTCTGTGCCAAGTGGCTGCTATTTTGCTTACTGAAAATGGGGGGGGGGCTTGCTTGCCCAGCATGGGCACCTTTCCGTGAGCACTTTTTATTTTCTTAATGAATCCAGTGTTTTCTCTAATTGGACGGGGGTGATGATCATGATGTCACTGCACCACCTTGTCCATACAGAGAGTGTTTTGCATTCTTGAAAGAGAAAATGCAAAGTGTTCTGTGGCGCCCATGCCAATCGAGTAAACAGTGATTTCCAGCTTCTACAGGGATCCCACAGGTATGCACATATATATTTACATTGGTCCAAGCTGGACCCAGAAAATTGACATATGTAATCTTCAGCTATAAGTTCTTAGAACAGAAGAGGTGGATTAGAGAAGCTATGAAACGTCTTCAACATTATAGAGCAAGTCCAGTTGAATGTGACGAACTACTACTATGTGCAGCAGGTTTGGAGAAGCTATGATGCTTCCTCAGAATTACAGAAAAAGTCTGGTTGAATGTGACCAACCACTACTTCAGGCAGCGTGTTTGGAGAATCTACGAAACATCTTCAACATTACGGAACAAGTCCAGTTGAATGTGACCAGCTACTAACTACTACTACAGGCAGTGGGTTTGGAGAAGCTACAAAACATCTTCAAAATTACAGAACAAGTCCAGTTGAATGTGATCAACTACCACTAGCTAGCTACTACTATGGGCAGTGGGTTTGGAGAAGCTACGAAGCATCTTCAACTTCACAGAACAAGTCCAGATGAATGTAACCAACTTCTTCTAGCTACTACTATGGGCAACACAGTGACTTAGCAATTGGCACTTCGGCAATTGGTACTACCACTAAATACTACTATGGGCAGTGGGTTTGGAGAAGCTATGAATCATCTTCAGCAATATAGAACAAGTTCAGTTGAAAGTGACCAACGATTACTAATACTATGTGCAGCGGGTTTGGAAAAGTTACGAAACATCTTCAACTTTACAGAGCAAGGCCAGATGAATGTAACCAACTTCTACTAGCTTCTGCTATGGGCAACACAGTGGCTTATCAATTGGCACTTCGGTAACTGGTACTACCACTAAATACTACTTTGGGCAGTGGGTTTGGAGAAGTCCAGTTGAATGTGACCAGCTACTACTAACTACTACTACGGGCAATGGGTTTGGAGAAGCTACAAAACATCTTCAAAATTACAGAACAAATCCAGTTGCATGTGACCAACTACCACTAGCTACTACTATGGGCAGTGGGTTTATAGAAGCTATGAAGCATCTTCAACTTCACAGAGCAAGGCCAGATGAATGTAACCAACTTCTACTAGCTACTGCTATGGGCAACACAGTGGCTTATCAATTGGCACTTCGGGCAATTGGTACTACCACTAAATACTACTTTTGGGCAGCGGGTTTGGAGAAGGTACGATACATCTTCAAAATGACAGAACAAGTCCAGTTGAATGTGACCAACTACCACTAACTACTACTATGGGCAGTGGGTTTGGAGAAGCTATGAAACATCTTTAGCATTACAGAACAAGTCCAGATGAATGCAACTAAATTCTACTAGCTACTACTATGGACAACACAGTGGCTTAGCAATTGGCACTTCTGTCTGGCAGCACAATAGCCATTGGTTTGAATCCCAACCACCACATGGAGTTTGCATGTTCTCCCTGTGCCTGCGTGGGTTTCCTCCGGTTACTCTGGTTTTCTTCCACACTCCAAAGAAATGCTGGTAGGTTAGTTAGCTCTTATCTAAATTGGCACTAGTATGTGTGAATGTGAGTTCGGGACCTTAGGTTGTTTTGTAAGCATCTTAAATGCAGGTACTGATGTGAAAGTACAATAAATGATATAGCGCTGCGTATTGTTGGTGCTATATTAGTACCTCAAATGAATACTAGATATACCATGACCTCGAAAAATGAGAACCTTCACTGGCATTTGAATTAGCTGTGACTTAGCAAATGCTTCAACCCTCCCCTACTCTGTCCACAATTATTAGAGGATCTGAGTATTGATGTGTTCTTCTGCTTGTGTGTTGTAGCTCCTTTTGTTGCAGGTTTGTGGTCCTACACATTCCTTCTACTAATACATCAGAACATTTCAGCACAAGGAGATGGCCATACCGGCAGCTCAGGGGAGTTGGTAAAGAAAGACTTGAATATGAACGTGTCGGAATTCCTCCCTGCATCTTTCTGGGATGATTAGAATACATGGTGTTTTGTGATTCCTCCCTAATATTATTGAGTCCTGAAGTCTCAGCAGGCTGGTCAAGGTCGGGAGGATTGGTTATCTCATTTTTGTATTATGTACTGTAAAAACTGCAAAGTGGGAATAAAGGAGTGAAGGAATACCAAAATGCAATCACTGAGGAGATACAGATGGTACTAGTAGCATAAACAGAAACTCAAATTTGCTCATTGGGCTGCCCTATGCATGAAAATCACAGCAGAAGTTCATGCACTTTTTTTTTTTAAATCACGTAGCATCAAAATGCATGGTACTTTTGTTATGGAGTGCATGTAAGCAAGGTGCGTTGAGGTGCCGTTCAGAATTAAGGTCACCGTTGCACTCCTCCAAAAGGAATGTGCATTTTTCATGTGTTGTGGTAACATGCGCAAATGTGAACCTAGCCAAAAGCAGGAGAGGAAAAAAGGATCACATGACGACCGGGCCTGTGCAGTTTGTCACCCCCCCTGTAGGACCAAAGCGGTATTCAGGAAGGGAAGGAAATTGTGAGGAATTACAGCATCTCCTCGTAGGAAGCCTCCCGTTTGGGTGTGGCTCCAGTTGGCTGTACCTACCCTGACTGTATGTTGTTTGGACTCTATCAATACACTGTTCTTGCCAACTTAGGCCTTTGAGTGTTTTCTTTGGCGCACCACGGTGCACCTTCCCCACAATCAGATGGGATAAGTCAGGTACAGCTCATACACGGCTTTACCCAAATGTGAACAGAAGAAAGCAAACCAAATGTTGCATTTCATATGTTTGCAGTCCAATGCATAGCATAGGGCACTAGTCTAAGCAACATACCAACTGCTGCAGAGGAAGTTCTGAGTTCCAGAATTCAATGGGCGCATGGAAGGGGTGGGCAAACCGCTAACCCTCTCTCATTTAAATGAAACTGGCTCTATGGAAGTTGTGTACATCGCAGAGAACAGCAGTAATTGACGCTCTCTAAAATCCTGATACAGTAGTTGCTGCAATGCTCTGCAATTCAAATTCAGAAGCACACAGTGCAGAAGTGAATGGATGGGGGGGGGGGGGGGGGGCGGAGCTGCACAGATTTCCACCTAGTGCCAGACACAGATGGGAGAGAAGCAGGCAAGACTGGAAATCTGCTCACTTTAGCCCCAAAGCCATTTTTTTTTAATGTTTACACATTTGAGAAATTATTTTAGGTCTGAAGATTACTTAAAACCCCCAAAACATTTAATATTTTTTGAAAACAGAGACCCTGGAGAATACAATAGTGGAAGTTCGATTTTCAACCCAAAATTTCAATAAAAAGTTGACTGTGACTCCAAAGGTCTGTTAGACCCCTGATGTTTTTCCTGTACTCCACTGCAGCTAATGATGCACAGATCATGCTCCATTGGCTGCTTCCTGACCAGGAAAAGACCTAATACACATTGTTTTTGGGTTCATTCACTAGAGGGAGGGGATCAGTAAATGGACATTCACAAAACTCCACCCCACCCATCAACACCCACCATTGCCGATAGATGTAGGGGGGTAGTAACGTTCGTGAAAATTATCGGGCAGGTTCAGAGCCACCCAAATCACTTCCACCTGGAAGCCTACAGTCGGCTTAAAGGGGCTGTAAACCTTCTTGTTTTTTCACCTTAATGCATCCTATGCATTAAGGTGAAAAAACACCTTGCAGTGTCCGGCCCCCCAATCCCCCCCCCCCCCGTTTTACTTACCTGAGCCCCGAATTTCTGTGGGCGCGATCCCGCATCGCTCTCTCCATGGCTTCTTGGCTCTTCATTGGATAGATTGATAGCAGCGCTCCCGCTGCTGTCGATCAAATCCAATGATGTAGGCACCGGGGGGGGGGAGGGGAAGTCATACACTCGGCGGCTATGGACGTCGAGTCTATGAAACGGGAGCGTGCCTGCAAGGTAACCCCCTCGGGAGAGAGCTTCCCAGAGGGGGTAATCTAATGCGGGGAGGAGCCGCGAGAGCCGCCGTGGGACCCCAGAACAGGTAGATCAGGGCCACTCTGCAAAACAAACTGCACAGTGGAGGTAAGTATGAAATGTTTGTTATTTTAAAAAAAATGGGAACCCTTAATATCACTTTAAAGTGGCCTACATATACCCAGTGAAGTGACAGGCCTCAGGAGGATGTACAGAGATGAGATAAATCCTCCCACATAAGTTGTACCTGTGTATCTGCTGTATTCTCTTCTAGACATCTATTCAGAGTCCAGAATTTATAACGCTTGTCTGAGCTGTCATAAAAAAAAAGGGGCTGAAATTACACACTGCAGATCTCAGTAAGAAGAGCTCTGAGAGCTGATTTGAGGTAGAAGGACACATCCCCCTGTACACAGCACACAGGAACAGAGCTAAGGCTGTCAATGACAGGCTGTGTGCTGGAGCTCCCTCCCCTGTCACCACTTTTCTCTTGGTGTCTGGAAAACTCATGCTGATAGCAGAGGAACGAAGCAGCAGACAGAAATGATGCTGGATTGAGTACACACTATAGAGGGATATGCTTTGCTCATATTTCATGTCTGAGGGTTACAACCCCTTTAACAAGACTACACACGCATTCCCAGCCACTACAGCAGACAGGAGTCACTTTTTTTTCCATTTATTTTTTGATGACAAAGTTATTGCACCATTAAACTTCAAAAAAGTAATTAAAATAATAACATAGCCCTGCGTACCAAATCACGTGTAAATACAATGGTTCTGGCAGTCTTAATTCACACCCACTGAGTTGTAATGAAAAAATAAAAGAAAAAAAATTGGATTTCAGATGATTTAGCACTTATAAAACGCTACTGTAAAATAGATCTGCTACCTATAAAAACGCATCTCTGTTTTATCTCCACAAGTTAGCAGACGTAGCCAGGGAATGGCGCGTCTCCAAACTGCTCCTGGCAAAATTAATCAAATATGCTTTATGGAATATCTGGCAATGGGGGACAGTTTGATAAAATTCAAGGAGCTGTTTCAGCTGGCGGGAGTCGAAATATGTGGGTGGAACACACTTTTGCTGTAATGAGTGTGCCCTATTTGAAAAGTGGATTGAACATTAAACAGAATATTTTTTTTTACTTGTTCTCCGAAAAACAAAAAAGTCACGGTTAATCTCATTAGTATTGTCTTGAGTACACATATACTATATATGGCCAGAAGTCACACCTATATATGCTTGTTGGATATCCCATTCCGAAACCTTGGCAATTAGTATGGAGTTGGCCCAGCTATAACCGCCTCCATTCTTCCTGGAAGGCTTTTCACAAGCTTTATGGAGTGTGTTTGTAGAAATGTGTGCCCATTTGTGAGGTCAGGTACTGATGTTTTAATTCATCTCAAAGGTGTCGAGTAGTTCTGAGGTCAAGGCTCGGTGCAGCAAACTAAAGTTACTTCACAGCAAACTCATAAAACCATGTTTTCACCATCCAACCTATATGAACTTGTTGGATATCACCTTTTCAATACCATGGGCATTAATATAGAGTTGGCCCCGTTGCACCTCTTGTAGAATCTTGCTCCAATAGATTTTACAAGAATTTGGTGTGTGATTGGCATTCAGCCAAGAAAGCTTTTGTAAGGTCAGGTACTGATGTTGGAGAAGACCAACAACCTATGTTGTATATGGCATTATTTGTCCATGTGTTTGTTTGTATGGGGGTCGTAAATCTCACCCATTGAGAGTTAGAATAAGTGAGCATAAATGTGGTATCATCAAAGAGATAAATACCCTTTCCCTCGACATTTCCAACAAGTCCATCAGGGAGACCCTTCAGGCATGAGAGTATTCGAAACAGAGGCAATCAGGGGTGATTTGGACTCATAGAGGAGACACCAGAGGCTATGTAAGTAAGCGAGAGCCCTTCTGGATCTTCGCCTTTGGTAGTCTAACCCCTGGAGGCCTTAATGAAGACCCGGAGAAGCTATGAAGTTACGGTTAGGCTAAGCTTCACATATATTGGCGGCCTGTTTAGTGACAACATTGGTAAAAGCAAGTGCCAAACGGTCAGTCATTCATTCATTCTTTGACTTTACACATACAATACTAGACCCCGTCTATGAGTTATCTGTATATGAGGTCTTGCCTCTCCATATGAACATGTCGATTTCCATGCCAACTCCTTGTAGTCTGTGCTTTTTTCTTCCCAATTCCTTTCCTTGCAACTATCATCTATTGCAGTGGTTCTTAACCCTGTCCTCAAGTACCCCCAACAGGCCATGTTTGCAGGTTTTCCTTTATCTTGCACAGGTGCTTTAAATCAGAGTCAATGGCTTGGTATTTTGGACAGCTATTTTATCTAAGAGAAATTCCCAAAACATGGCCTGTTGGGGGTACTTGAGGACAGGATTGAGAACCACTGATCTATTGCATCGATTATATTCTCCTTACGTCAAGGGATCGTGTGAACATGTCCTTGGATCACTTTGGATGGTATATGATTAATGATTCGCTACAAAACCTCAGTTTTGCTTAATGGTTCGTCATAGTACATTATGTGCTGAGTACCACTCCTTCTATTACCATAATTTTATATTCTCTTTTTCGATCTACTTTAATTTTATATTTTATAATTATATATCAATTTTTCTCCTTTAGCCATGTGTATGGATATTTATTTTATTACTATTTTATATGGGCATGCATACTAATTATAGGCGCATATATTTGCAGAATACATTTTCCATGTACTTGTGCGCACATATATGTATATATTTATACTTTATACTACATTCATGCTTATATTTATGTTTTTATATTTGTATATACAGATGTATATGTATTATATATATTGAATTTTCTATGATGGCGTTGTATACAGGTTGCATATCCAAGTTTTTTAGGAGTACAGGTCATCTATCCTGGAGATTCTGTTTGGAATAATGCAATAACAAGAATTATGACTCTACATTTACATTGATTATCAATTCTCTATAAATGATACAGTTGTGCTCAAAAGTTTACATACCCTGGCAGAATTTATGATTTCTTTGCCATTTTTCAGAGAATATGAATGCGAACACAAAAACTTTTCTTTCACTCATGGTTAGTGTTTGGCTGAAGCCATTTATTATCAATCCACTGTGTTTATTCTTTTTAAATATAATGGCAACAGAAACTACCCAAATGATCCTGATCAAAAGTTTACATACCCCAGTTCTTAATACCGTGTATTGCCCCCTTTAACATCAATGAAAGCTTGAAGTCTTTTGTGGTATTTGTGGATGAGGCTCTTTATCTTCTCAGATGGTAAAGCTGCCCATTCCTCTTGATAAAAAGCCTCCAGTTCCTGTAAATTCTTGGGCTGTCTTGCATGAACGGCACGTTTGAGATCTTTGAGTGGCTCAATGATATTGAGGTCAGGAGACTGAGATGGCCACTCCAAAACCTTCACTTTATTCTGCTGTAGCCAATGACAGGTCGACTTGGCCTTGTGTTTTGGATCATTGTCATGTTGGCATGTCTAAGTACGTCCCATGCGCAGCTTTCTGGCTGATGAATGCAAATGTTCCTCCAGTATGTTTTGATAACATATTGCCTTCATCTTGCCAACAATTTTGACCAAATTTCCTGTGCCTTTGTAGCTCACACATCCCCAAAACATCAGCGATCCAGCTCCGTAGCTTTCATCATAGCCCTTGTTAACCTCTCGAAATGTAGCGTTTATGGTTGTGCCCAAAAAGCTCAATTTGGGTCTCATCACTCCAAATGACTTTGTGCCAGAAGGTTTGAGGCTCGTCTCTGTGCTGTTTGCCGTTTTGTAAGCGGGATACTTTGTAGCATTTGCGTAGTAATGGCTTTCTTCTGGCGACTCGACTATGCAGCCCATCTTTCTTCAAGTGCCTCCTTATTGTGCATCTTGAAACAGCCACACCACATGTTTTCAGAGAGCCCTGTATTTCACCTGAAATTATTTGTGGCTTTTTCTTTGCATCCCCAACAATTTTCCTGGCAGTTGTGGTTGAAATGTTAGTTGGTCTACCTGACCGTGGTTTGGTTTCAACAGAACCCCTCATTTTCCACTTCTTGATTTGAGTTTGAACACTGCTGATTGGCATTCTCAATTCCTTGGATTTTTTATATCCCTTTCCTGTTTTATACAGTTCAACTACCTTTTCCCAGAGACGCTTTGACAATCATTTTGCTTTCCCAAGGACTCAGAATCCAGAAACATCAGTGCAGCACTGGATGAAAGATGCAAGGGTCTGTCAGGAGTCCAGAAACTCATAGTTTTTTTTATACACACACTTATTACAAGCAAGCAGATCACAGGTGAGGATGGCTACCTTTAATAGCCATTCAAACCCCTTTGCGTCAACTTGTGTGCATGTTATCAGGCCAAAATTACCAGGGTATGTAAACTTTTGATCAGGGTCATTTGGGTAGTTTCTGTTGCCATTATGCATTATTAAAAAGTAAACACAGTTGATTGATTATAAATGGCCTCAGCCAAACACTAACCATGAGTGAAAGAAAGGTTTTTGTGGTAAACTTATGAGCACAACTGTATGTAGTTATTATGATGCCATCACATTTTTTGCGAACATTGTTTGTTAACATCTCAGGAAAGCCCTAGGGCCCTTCCCTAATTTCGATCTTATGGTGAGACATAAATTCTGTTATTACTGCTCCCCCCCCTTTTTTGGTCAGTTATTTACTGCCGTTTTTATCCTGAAACACCACTAGATAAGCAGAGTGTATATGTCCACTTTGTGCTCTAGTGGAAGTCTCCACAAAGATGGCGGACGCCAGTCTCGGAGGATGACATCATCCCCATGCTGCATTAGGCAAATAGGAAGTGACCTTTGGAACGCATTTCCGGCTTTACCTCCTGGAACAGGCGCTATCAAGATCGCCATGATACACACATGCAGAAACGTCATCTCTACAGTACTAACCACATACATCAGTCGTATAGATAGACAGCGATCAGTACACCAATATGTGAAGCATGGTGGTGGCAGCATCATGCTGTGGGGATGTTTTTCAGCAGCCGGACCTGGGAGACTAGTCAGGATCGAGGGAAAGATGAACGCAGCAATGTACAGAGACATCCTTGATGAAAACCTGCTCCAGAGCGCTCTTGACCTCGTACTGGGACAAAGGTTCATCTTCCAATGGGACAACGACCCTAAGCAGACAGCCAAGATAACAAAAGAGAGTGGCTATGAGACAACTCATCCTTGAGCAGCCCAGACAGAGCCCAGACTTGAACCCGATTGAACATTTCTGGAGAGATCTGAAAATGGCTGTGCACCGACGCTCTCCATCCAACCTGATGGAGCTTGAGAAGTTCTGCAAAGAAGAATGGGAGAAACTGGCCAAAAATAGGTGTGCCGAGCTTGTAGCATCATACTCAAAAAGGCTTGAGGCTGTAATTGGTGCCAAAGGAGCTTCACCAAAGTATTGAGCAAAGGCTGTAAATACTTATGTAAATGGGATTTTTATTTTTTTCATTAACATTTTTAATAAATTTGCAAAGATTTTAAACAAATTTGTTTCAGGCTGCCATTATGGGGTATTGTTTGTAGAATTTTGAGGAGAGTAATGAATTTAATCCATTTTGGAATAAGGCTGTAATATAACAAAACGTGGAAAAGTGAATACTTTCTGGATGCACTGTATATACAGTGCCTTGAAAAAGTATTCATACTCCTTGGAATATTTAACATTTTGTCATGTTATAGCCATAAACCTAAATGTATTTTATTGGGATTTTATGTGATAGACCAACACAAAGTGGAACATAATTGTGCAGTGGAAGGAAAATGATAAATGGTTTTCAAAATGTTTTACAAATAAATATGTGAAAAGTGTGGGGGGCATTTGTATTCAATACAGTCAATACTTTGTAGAACCGCTTTTCTCTGCAATTACAGCTGCAAGTCTTTTTGGGGATGTCTCTACCAGCTTTGTTCATCTAGAGAGGGACATTTTTGCCCATTCTTCTTTGCAAAATAGCTCAAGCTCTGTCAGATTGGATGGAGAGCGTCTGTGAACAGCAATTTTCAAGTCTTGCCACAGAATCTCTATTGGATTTAGGTCTGGACTTTGACTAGGCCATTCTAACACATGAATATGCTTTGATCTAAAGCAGGGGTAGGCAACCTCGGCCCTCCAGCTGTGGTGAAACTACAAGTCCCATGAGACATTGCAAGACCCTGACAATCACAGACATGACTCCTAGGGCATGATTGGTTTTGTAGTTTCACCACAGCTGGAGGTTGCCTACCCCTGATCTAAACCATTCCATTGTAGCTCTGGCTGTATGTTTAGGGTCGTTGTCGGACTTTTACTGTCGGAATTTCCGCCAGCAAAAGATTGAGAGCAGGTTCTCAGTTTTTCAGATGGTAAAAAATCCGATCAGAAATTCCGATCATCTGTAGCAATTCCGGCGCGCAAAATTCTGACGCATGCTCGGAAGAATTGAAGTTCATTTTCTCGGCTCGTCGTAGTGTTGTACGTCACTGCGTTCTTGGCGGTTTAAAGTTCTGAGAACTTTTGTGTGACCATGTGTATGCAAGCCAAACTTGAGTGGAATTCCGTCGGAAAAACCATCAAAGGTTTTTTTCCGACGGAATTTCCGCTCGTGTGTACGGGGCATAAAAGGTTTTCTTCTAAGATTGCCCTGTATTTGGCTCCATCCATCTTCCCATCAACTCTGACCAGCTTCCCTGTCCCTGCTAAAGAAAAGCATCCCCACATCATGATGCTGCCACCACCATGTTTCACATTGGGGATGGTGTGTTCAGGGTGATGTGCAGTGTTAGTTTGGTCTCATGGGACCAGAGCACCTTCTTGCACATGTTTGCTGTGTCCCCCACATGGTTTCTCGCAAACTGCAAACGGGACTTCTTATGACTTTCTTTCAACAATGGCTTTCTTCTTACAGCTCCTCCATAAAGGCCAGATTTGTGGAGAAGCATGACTAATAGTTGTCCTGTGGACAGATTCTTCCACCTGAGCTGTGGATCTCTGCAGCTCCTCCAGAGTTACCATGGGCCTCTTGGCTGCTTCTCTGATGAATGCTCTCCTTGCCCGACCTGTCAGTTTAAGTGGACGGCCATGTCTTGGTAGGCTTGCAGTTGTGCCATACTCTTTCCATTTTCTGATGATGGATTGAACAGAGCTCCGTGAGAGGTTTAAAATTTGTGATATTTTTTTATAACCTAACTCTGCTTTAAACTTCTCCGCAACTTTATCCCTGACCTGTCTGGTGTTTTCCTTGGCCTTCATGATGCTGTTTGTTCACTGAGGTTCTCTAATAAAGCTCTGAGGGCTTCACAGAACAGCTGTATTTATACTGAGATTAAATTACATACAGGTGGACTCTATTTACTAATTCGGTGACTTCTGAAGGCAATTGGTTCCACTAGATTTTAGTTAGGGGTATCAGAGTAAAGTGGGCTGAATACAAATGCACGCCACACTCTTCACATATTTATTTGTAAAAAATGTTGAAAACCATTTATAATTTTCCTTCCACTTCACAATTATGTGCCACTTAGTGTTGGTCTATCACATAAAATCCCAATAAAATACATCTACGTTTTTGGTTGCAACATGACAAAATGTGGAAAATTTCAAAGGGTATGAATACTTTTTCAAGGCACTGTCTATACGCACACATACATATTCATCTTTATTTGCATTTGTTTGTCTGATCGCATGAGCTCAATCTATTATTTTTATAGAAAAAATATATTATTATGAATACAAATATTATTTGAAACATTTTTTTGTAATTTTTATTTGTATTAGTTTGGCTGAATACATAAGCTTAATGTAGTATTATTATTATTATTATTAAAAAAAATATTTTAGAATTTGTTTTTAAAATCTTTATTTGTATATGTTTGGCTGATTACATGAGCTCAGTTCAATATCATTAATAATTTTAAATAGAGCCAAACAGATACCAATAAAGATGTTTAAACTCTTTTTATAATAATAATATTTTTACAATAATAATAATAATGATAATACATGAACCACCTCAATACCGGGCACTTTCACCCCCTTCCTGCCCAGGCCATTTTTCAGCTTTCAGCGCGGTCACACTTTGAATGACAATTGCGCAGTCATGCAACACTGTACCCAAATGAAAATTTTTCCCCACAAATAGAGCTTTGGTGGTATTTTATCACCTCTGCGGTTTTTATTTCTTGCGCTATAAACAAAAGAAGAGGGACAAGTTTGAAAAAAAACACAATATTTTTAACTTTTTGCTATAATAAATATCCATTTTCTTATTTTTTAACAAATTTTTTCCTCAGTTTATGCCGATTCTTCTACATATTTTTGGTATAAAAATAAATAAATCGCAATAAGCGTATATTGATTGGTTTGCGCAAAAGTTATAGCATCTACAAAATAGGGAATAGATTTATAGCATTTTTTTTTACTAGTAATGGCGGAGATCTGCGATTTTTATTGTGACTGCGATATTATTGCGGCGGACAGATCGGACACTTGACACATTTTTGGGTCCATTCACGTTTATACAGCGATCCCTGCTATAAAAATGCATTGAATACTGTATAAATATGACTGGCAACGAAGGGGTTAACACTAGGGGGCGATCAAGGGGTACAATGTGTTCCCTAGGGAGTGACTCTTACTGTGTGGGGGAGGGGACTAACTGCAGGAGGTGACCGATGGTTGTCCCTATGTACAAGGGACACACCATCGGTCTCCTCTCCCTGACAGGACGTTTACACACACAGATCCACGGTCCTGCTCAGTAACTGGCCAATCGCGGGTGCCCAGTGACGCGGCGCGTGCGCCCCCTAGTGGCTTGGGAAGGCGCGACATCATACGACGTCCGCCCAAAACGAGAGGGTCTTCGTCCCGCCGTCATTTGACGGCAGGCGGTGGACAAGTGGTTAAGCTCATGCGGTCAGCCAAAGAGAAACAAATAAATATTAAAACAATAAATAAGTTAGTTGATGAGGTGGCAGACTGAAAACCTCTGGTCCTTGGAGGTGATACCTTACACGCGGTCAGTCCCTGGGGCCAGAGTAGTTGGGGACCGCTGTTTCAGAACATTGGATAATAATAATAGGAGATCTAGCACCTCAAGTTTTTATTTCAAAGCATCTCCATTTGGGAGGTTCACCTTTACATTCCTGCTGGTCATGGTCACCAAAAGAAAAAATGAGGACTCTTTCGGTTGCAACTGTCCAAGAAGAGATTGCTTCCAGATTTTGGTTACATCTCCAGGACAGGAAGTCCACGAAAATCTCCACCTAAGGGGACAAGGCAGCAAAAAAATTATTTGATCCAAGTTTTTATCCTATAAGGTTTTATTAAGACGAACAGCTTTTTATTTTTGTTTACAGCAAAATCTAACCCCCCCCCCCCCCAAAAAAAAAAATATTCAAGGAGGAGACAACTTCAATTTGCTTTGACCTACAAGAAGTAAAAAGTATAGAAGTAGTCATGAGACAAGAATGCATTCACTTTTCACAAGACTTTTATCTGCCCACTGAATAATAACAGGATACCAAAGAACGGTAACTGTTCTATCTGTAAACATTTTTGTGGTTAACCTCACAATATACATAAAATATAATACAAAGTGCAAGTCAAACTGGAAATTCACTGGCGCAGTAAGCAAATCAAGTGGCAAGAATTGATCTGTGCAGACAAGAGAAAAGAACACATCTGCACTTTCTATAGACTTGTGAACTTGTTCTGTTAGACCTCTTTCACACTGGGTCGCTTTGCAGGCGCTAGAACGCTAAAAGTAGCGCCTGCAAACCGTCCTGAAACAGCCCCTTTGCTTGCTTTTATCTGGCCCTTGGGGCATTATTTCACCCATGATACAAAGCACAATTCCTTCCACTGACACCAATGATGGGGCACTATTCCTTCCACTGACACCACACCAATGATGGGGCACTATTCCTTCCACTGATACCAATGATGGGGCACTTTTCCTTCCACTGACACCAATGATGGGGCACTTTTCCTTCCACTGACACCAATGATGGGGCACTATTACTTCCACTGATACCAATGATGAGACACCATTTCTTCCACTGACACCAATGATGGGACACTATTTCTTCCACTGACACCAATGATGGGGCACTATTTCTTCCACTGACACCAATGATGAGACACTATTTCTTCCACTGACACCAATGATGAGAAACTATTTCTTCCACTGACACCAATGATGGGGCACTATTTCTTCCACTGACACCAATGATGAGACACTATTTCTTCCACTGATACCAATGATGGGACACTATTCCTCCCACTGACACCAATGATGGGACACTATTGATCTTTTATTGAAAAGAATCAAGCAACCAATTTTTATACAAAAGTAAAAAACAAAACCATAGTACAAAACTTCAACAGAAAACAAAGGAATACACATCCATGTTCAGAATATATACAATATATACATAATCCACTACCAAAACATCCCTAGAAAACTATCTACATAAAGCAGCAGAGAGGGCCTAAGAGGCACAACCCATCACCTATGTACGCAGCCATTTATCAAAAATTAATCAAAAATACTGATAATCTAGGGTGATAAGAGACAGACAGCCACACCCAGGAAAGAGACTCCTGGTAGTCAGGGAGGCTTGAAACCCCTCCACGCCTTCAACCAAGCCCCCCGACCCCACTTGTCTCTCTCAAGCTCCCGAATCTTCCCCACCTCATGCAAAATGTCATACACCACCACCTCAACAGGAAGGAGTTTTTGCCGAATGCTGACCTGACACCGTGCGTTCCAGGTGAAATAACGGACTACTAGGCTAACTAAAAAAAGTGTATCCAAACAAAAAACTCCACCGGTATTGAATGCTCCGTACACCCACTCAGCATAACCCAGCCTGGAGAGGAAAGGGGCACCGAGGGCCCGCCCCACCTGTTTGTACACCTCTATGTTAAAAGGGCAATGAAGCAGAAAATGGTCCATAGTCTCCTCCTCATCTGCACACTCCTCCCGAGGACAGCTACGATCCATCCCACTGCGGAATTTCAAATTGCCCCGAACATAGAGCTTCCCATGGAAGCACAACCAGGCCAGATCCCTAAATTTAGGGGGTACTCTATCCAAATTAATCAGTCTTAACCCCGCCCTCAAAACTGGGCCCGGGCAATCCCTTAAGGCCAGTGGGTCATGAAAGACTTCGCTCAAGACTCGACTCATAAGGACTTTCCTTGGAACCAATCTGAGATCTTCAGCCGACAATCGCCACTGCCGCAGTAACTTCAGGCACGGAGCGACATAGGCTGGTAGCTGACCACGATGACCCCTGCGATTCTTCACTTGGCCACCTTCTTCCCAAAGTCGTAGAAAAGGCCTAAACCAAGATCTAAATATGCCTACCCATCCAGGAGGTTCCACTGCAAGCATATTACCAATGTTAAACTTGAGAAACAGCAGTGAAAAGAAAAGAACTGGGTTGACCATACCTAAGCCACCCTCCCTCCTGGATAGGTAGGTGACATTCCTCTTGATGGGGTTCAGTCTGTTCCCCCACAGCATCTGGAAGAACACACTACTGACCCTAGCATAGAGAGACACTGGCAAGATGCAGACAAAGCTGACATACAAGAAGATCGGAATCAGGTAAGTCTTAATCAGATCAACCCTTTCCCTCATAGATAACTTCCATCTCTTCCAGCTGACCACCTTAGTATTGGCAATTTCCAGTCTGCCTTCCCAGTTTTTGAGGCCATAATCGCCGGGTCCAAATTCAATGCCTAGTATCTTAATTCTTTCCTGGGGCACTGGAAAGGTGTCCGGGAGATCAAACCCCTCACCTTCCTTTCCCATCCAGAAAACTTCAGTCTTTTCCTGATTGATCTTGGAGCCTGATGCTTCAGAATACCGTGATGTCAGAGAGACCACCTCCTCCGCTTCATCCGTCCCAGTGACAATCACCGACACATCATCCGCATAGGCAACAACCCTCAATGGCGGCTCACCCAGGAGCCCCACTGGTACCCCACACAACATGCCGCTCTCTAGCCTCCTGATGAAGGGGTCGATTGCAAACACATAGAGCAGGGGACTCAGGGGACAACCCTGGCGCACCCCAGAGCCAACCTCAAAGGACTGTCCAACCCAACCATTAACAAGAGGGAAGCTTTCTGCCCCCTTATACAAGACTTTCAGCCAATCGACAAAACCACCCGGCAGACCGTACTTACTAAGGAGCAACCACAGGTACTCATGGTTAACACGATCAAAAGCCTTTGCCTGATCCAATGTCAGCAAATACTTTCCCCAGCCTGCAGCCCTGCACCGCTCCAAGGCCTCCCGGACAGCTAAAACCGCTGTGAAGGTGCTCCTACCCTGGACCGAACAGTGCTGATGGCGAGAAAGCAAACACTCTGCCACTGACGATAGGCGCCAGAAAAATATCTTTGCCAGTATCTTTCTATCGACATTAAGAAGGCTGATGGGGCGCCAATTCTCAATCATCGAAGGATCTTTACCCTTTGAAAGAAGAATCACAGCCGAGTGCCTCATGGAAGGGGAAAGCACCCCCTCAGCAAGGCAACTGTTAAAAACCTCTACCAAATGCGGGGCCAGAATAGACTTAAAGGCTTTGTAAAACTCAGCCGTCAAGCCATCCGGTCCAGGCGACTTTTTGATGGCAAGCTGTTCAATTGCCCTCATCACCTCTTCGACTGTGATCTCCTCTGTCAAATTCATCAATGGAACATCTCCACCATTTAGACCTGGAGTAGAGTCCAAAAAGCTTTCCATCTTGTCACGGTCAAGCTCTTTCCTCCCAAGAAGGTCGGCATAAAAGGACCTCACGACCTCCAGAATCCCTGACCTGGACTTTGTCAAGGAACCTGTACTGTCCTTAAGGCCAACGACCGTTTTAACAGCTACACCTTGTTTGCAGTTCTGGTAAGGGTCAGGCGAGTGGTACTTCCCATAGTCCCTCTCCAGAACCAAAGAGGCATGCCGGTCATATTGACACTTCCTGAGAAGGAGTTTCACTTCGGAGATTGCCCCAGGATCTCCTCCTCTCGAGACAAGAATATCCAGCTTCCTCCGTAAACGTTGGTAGGTCATGTATTTATTAAACTGATTTCTATTGGCTAGGCCCCTGAAGAATCCAGCGATCCTCTTTTTGGTCAGCTCCCACCACTCAGCCTTGCTGCTACAAAAGTCCAGGATGGTCACCTGTGCCTGAAAGAATTCCTCAAAGGATTGTCTAACATGTTCTTCCTTGAGTAGTGTCGAATTTAATCTCCAGATGCCCTTGCCCCTCTGAGGGGCGTCTGAAGCATTCAGTACCACAGATAGCATACAGTGATCAGAGAACTCTACTGCCTGCACCACTGGGGGCGAGAAAGCAGAGGCCTCCTTCAAAAAAAACCTATCTATCCTACTCTGACTATTACCACGATGAAAAGTGAACCCGGTGTCATCTGGGAGGTGCTTAATGTGCACATCCACAAGACCAGCATCCCTAACCATACTATTTAAAAAAACGCTATCATATCCCAGCCTGTCCTTGAAGTCCTTCCTGTCCTTGGGCCTAGTTATTGTATTAAAGTCACCTCCAAAGACCACTTGCCGGGATGTAAAAAGAAATGGCTTGATCCTTGTAAAAAGGCATTTCCTGTCCCACTTTGTGTGCGGCCCATAAACATTGATTAGGCGCAGGTCCTGCCTTCCCACAAGGACGTCTAAGACCATACATCTCCCAATCTCCACCTCAATAACCCGCCGGACAGTTACCATGCCGGTTTTAAACAACACCGCCACACCGCCGTAAGGCTCGGCCGCAAGAGACCAGTAAGATGGACCATACCTCCACTCTCTCTTGGCCATATGAATATCTGCCAAGGAGGTGAGCCTAGTCTCTTGCAAAAATAAAATTTCAGCATCTAATTGGCTGAACAAAAAGAAGGCCATAGAACGAGCTCTTACTGACTTAATGCTGGCGACATTAATTGTCACCACTTTTAACGGAGGGGGAACCGCCATTTGGGTTATTGGGTGGATTGCTTCTTAGCTCCCCTCTGCTGCTCATCACCAGAAGCCTCTCTCTTTCTAGAGGCCGCCTCAAAGTCCATTTCGGAATTGGAACTTCTCTCAGAAGAAGCTCCGGATGAAGAAATATCCCACTTGGAGGACCTATGACGGCTGGAGACAGGAACCGGAGCTTCCCGTCCCCGTTCCGTCCTCACCGCCTGCCTCTTCCGCCTCCCAACCTTCCTTCTCTCTTCCAGGTACTGCAGGTCAGCCTCAGAGATGCCCTCATCTCTTACTTTTTTCTTTAAAGTCTTTCCACAAGACTTCTTTACAGAGGAAGGGGCGCCCTTTTTAGTACACGCTGGTGGGGGAGGTGATCCCTTTAAGTCAGACTCAGGAGGGGTAGACTCCTGGGGGGTAACAGACTCGGGGGGCACAGACTTGGAAGGTTCTGACACAAGAGGAGAGGGTACAGTAGGCTGGGGGGACACAGAGACAGAAACAGAAGGAGTACTTACAGACACAGGAGGGGTGGCCACAGGAACTGGAGAGGGATCCTGAGCAGGACCGGGCAGGGGGTCACCGCAGAGGAGGATGGTACACCAGGGGTCTCACCCTCCATCCTGTCCAGCCTTGACATGTCATCTACTACCTCCTTCTCCATATTGTGCCAGGCTTCAGGACACCTGCTGTAGGGGTGGCCAAGGCGCAGGCACAGGTTGCACCTGATCTTCCTGGTACAGTCCTTAGCCATATGACCCTGCCCCCGACACACTGAACACATCAAGGCTGAACAGGAGGAGCTCAAGTGCCCCTTTTCTCCACAGCGGTGACACAGCTTCGGCTGACCAGGGTAGAAAACAGTCATCCTATCCCTCCCTATGAAAGCTGAGGAGGGCAGGTGACGGACAACATTCCCATCCCTGGCCAACCTGACTGTTACCGACCATCCCCCAGTCCAGATGTTACGCTCATCATGGATTTTATTAGGTTTGGTCAAAACTTCCCCATAGTTCCTTAACCAGACCTCTAGATCCCGAGCAGGAACACTCTCATTGGTCAGGATAATGGTAATTTTTTTTACTGTTGACCTCTGAGAAACCGCAACTGGGACCAGACCTTCCCATTCAGGTCTTGACCTGCACCGAGCCTCATATCGCTCCCAGAACAGGTCAAGACCCTCTGGCCTGGTGAAACTAACCGTATAGTCCCTTGTCCCAGCTACGTGTATAAAGGCATACAGGTCATTTGCACCAAAACCCATCTCCAATATCATATCTACCACTGCACGCCGTGCTGGAGGGATGGCACCACCTTCCCATTTCAGAATAACTACATTCCGTCTGGGACCCCCAGCAGAAGCCAGAGACCCAAGACCAGATCCTGGGGCGCTCAAAGTGGCAGCTTGTAGGGGAAAACCCCGCTTGGGAGCGGGACTACCAGGAGCAGAGTGTGCCACCTCTGCAAATGTAGGTTTCTCAGGGCCAGGGGCCCACACTGAAGTCACATTAGTCTGCACATTATCTGCATGAACAGAGTTGGTAGGATTGTCCATCACACTTGTACTGGGACCATTGTTCATCACACTTGTACTGGGACCATTGTTCATCACACCTGAACTGGGAGGATTTTTATCAGCCACACACACATTCCCATCAGCAATAGTCACAGTTGCTGCAATACCAGTTGTCTCCTGATGCTGCACTGTAGAGCCCTCAGCAGCAGTGGGGCAAACAGCTTTGGACTCAGCCAAAGAAGGGTTAATGGGCTCTTCTGACACTTGCAGTTCATTTACAGAAATGACATTTTTTGAATGCAAGTCTTGCTGCATTTCAGCCTCAGCAGGCACAACATTGTCATTAGGCACATTATCAGTCATGATGCTAGATGGTACAAAAACAGTCTTATCCACAACATGGGACTTAGCAGGCTTTACTTTATCAGGTACATCATCAGTAATGTCTTCCTCATTAAACACCATCTGATCCCCCCGCATAGGAGACTCCATTACCTGGATGGCCCTTAGCATGCCTCCTGAGTCCTGGGAAGGCCTGGGGCTTCTTACCTCTCCCTGGGGGGGCAGGGGGTCAGAACTGGGGGTCTCCTCCTCCTCCACCTCCATCTTTGTCACCCTTCCAAACCTCTTGTCGTTGCAAAACTTCTCTTTAAAGGGCCCATCTCTGCCTTCCATCATGGCCACGATGGTCTCCTGATGATCCACACGGACCTTGGCCAGCTGGATTTCCGGATCCATGGATCCCCGTTTCTGGCTGTGTAAGCCCTCACGTTGCCTTCGCAGGCACTTCAACTCCGCTCTCAGCTTGTACAGCTTGTCCCTCTCCCTGTTCAGGACCTTAATCCCGGCCACCACTCGCTCCCGAATGGCCTCCGAGCCTTCATCCTCACCAGGGGCAGAGAGATCAGCTTGTGCAGAGGCAGGCAGTTCACCTGACGGCCCAGGAGATGGCTGGGAGCCTCCAGCAGGAGAAGCCCCGCTGCCCTCCATGGCCTCCCCAGAAAGGGGGCCAGGGAGCTGGGATAGATTTCACCACCACTCCCCTCTCACAGAGCAGCTTCAGAGGCACCTTCCTCCTGACACACCTGTGCTCCAATGATGGGCGGGGCACTATTTCTCCCACTGACACCAATGATGGGGCACTATTCCTCCCACTGACACCAGTGATGGCAGCAGGGGGTATTACAGCCACTATGTGCAGTGGGGTCCAGAGGGGTGGCCAAGATGTTTAGAGTTGGTTGACTTTTAGATTTTTTCATGAAATGGTAAATTTACTCTTGAGGTTCCTTCAAATTAAGGACAAATGGGTGCTATTCAAAACTGAAAGTCCTTCCATTGCATGTGGGTCTTATGTAACTGTTAATTGGTACTGGGCTAGTATCATACATTTATTTTATTTTTGTTGGCAAAACTACAAATAATAGTCATAAAACAAGTATAAAGTACAAGGCTTTTACGGGTATTGCAATATACGCTATATTGTCAAAAGTATTGGGACACCTGCCTTGAAATTTCATGGCATCCCAGTCTTAGTCCGTAGGGTTCAATATTGAGTTGGCCCACCCTTTGCAGCTATAACAGCTTCAACTCTTCTGGGAAGGCCGTCCACAAGGTTTAGGAGTGTGTATATGGGAATGTTTGACCATTCTTCCAGAAGTACATTTGTGAGGTCAGGCACTGATGTTGGACAAGAAGGCCTGGCTCAGAGTCTCCACTCTAATTCCTCCCAAAAGTGTTCTAAGGGGTTGAGGTCAGGATTCTGTGCATGCCAGTCAAGTTCCTCCACCTAAAACTCGCTCATACACACTATATTGCCACAAAAATTGGATGTATACATTGTTAATAGGCTTCAAAGTGCAGATGGATCCCTGCAACTTAATTCAAAAGAGGGCAGTCCAGAAGGTTCCATCTTCTGTGGTAGGAGTGAAAGGACAGAAGGTCTCAGCTGGAGTGCCTGCCATTTTGATAAGGAAGAGTCTAGCATAGTTTTGGATGTCCATGATGGATTTTCAGCCACCGCCAGGTGAAACTTGTTGGCGGTCACAAAAAAAAATTTGGGATCCAATTTCACTCTTTTGTGACCTCCATTACTTGGAAATACTCTCAAGCTCTGGAAACATGAAACAGTCAATACGTAAAGGTTTGTTTTTTAATTTCTAAATGGGTTCCTTTAAGCTAGTGCATTGTTGGTTCACTTACCTTTTCCTTAGATTTCCCTTCTAAATGTTTTTTTTCTTTGTCTGAATTTCTCACTTCCTGTTTCTCCTTAGTAAGCTTGCCCCCATCATCCGAGCCGTTCTGGCTGGGGGTTAGTCAGCGTGCTCACCCCTTCCCTTGGGACTACATGTCTGCATGTTTCTGTTGAGATGTGTATGGGACAGTGGCGGCCTGACAATTAGGGGAGCCCGGGCGCTGCCCCATCTCCAGGACACCCCCTATATGCAATGGATAGATTTATGCATAGCATGAATCTATCCTTGGCCACCCCCTATTCATGCATCCGGCCCCTTTCAGGGCACCGGGTGTATGAATTACAGCAGCGAATGAATCTGGCCAATCAGAAGCGGGTATGAGACCCGTTTTCCAATTGGCCGAAAAGAGAAGACTCCTGATTGGCCGTAGAGGAGGAGGGAGGAAACGGAAGCCACCGCCGCTGTGATGGCCCATGGAGAGCAAGAGAACGGGAGGCCACCATCGAGCAGGGGAAGCCGCCGGTCATGAGGTAAGCGCGACCGACCGGGGGGGGGGTTGGCATACTGTTTGCCGCCCCCCCCCCCAAAAAAAATTCTCCACCGGTCGCCACTGGTATGGGGTGAAAAGAGAAGACTCCCAATTGGCTGCCCAGGAGTAGGGAGGAAACGTAAACCACCGCCGCGGTGGTGACCCGTGGAGAACGGAAGGCTGCCGCCGCTGAGCAGGGGAGACCGCCGGTCATGGGGTAAGTGCGACCGACTGGGGTGGGTTGGCATACTGTTTGCCGCCCCCCCAAAAAAGAAATCTCCATCGGTCGCCACTGGTATGGGGTGAAAAGGGAAGACTCCCGATTGGCCGCCCAGGAGGAGGGAGGAAATGGAAGCCACCGCCGCTGTGATGACCCATGGAGAGCAGGAGAACGGGAGGCTGCCGCCGCTGAGCTACGTAAGCTGCCGGTGATGGGGTAAGTCCAACTGACCGGGGGGGGATACTGTTTGCCGCCCCCCCAAAAAAATACTCAACCGGTCGACGACTGGTATGGGGTGATGCAGGAGCATTGGTCTCAAAAAGCTTGAGGACCACTCCCCTAGACCGGGCAGTCAGCCCTTCCAGTTTTTCGGACTGTAGACTCCAGTCCTATATATGCTTTGCCTGGTTGAGTTGGCAGAGCTGTAGATTATTTATGCAGCACATTGATTAAACCAAATTGGTGCGTCTCTGAAATGGGACTTGGGAGGGGGGGGCTTTAGAATGACTGTAACAATAGCGGTAATTATAGCGAGCGTTCCAATGTTTAGTCTAATGGTGAATGCCTCGATACTGTTTGAAGTGTTGCCGTTCGGTGCCAGGCATTTAAGAACTGAGCTGTTTAAAAGCTCCAAAAAAAATATCAGTGCGAGGGGTTTTGGCAGGCGCCGAGCACTCAGCATCCTCTCGATTTCACTTCACACCTGTCAATTGCCGCACTCCAATTATCCCCTTCGTGGCCACGGCAAGGATCCCCCGTACAAAGCCCCAGCCCATGTGACTGCTCAGCTGAACAGTATCATTTTTACCGAGCCCTGGCTGCACCGTATATAACAGGACTGCACATCTACAATGAAGGGAGGCTGCCATAGACAGGGGTGTCTAGTATAGTGCAGGATCATTTCTATCTGCACTCATCTTATAGATAAACCTCAGATCTCTCCATAAAGAGGACCTGTCACTGCCCATGCTATCACAAGCGATGTTGTTTATCCCTTGGCATAGCAATAAAGTTAATAAAAAGGTTAAATTACCCACTTGCCGACCAGCTGCCGTCATTATACTGCGGCAGGTCGGCAGGGTCCCGCGATTAGCCGTAGCAGCCTCGTACCCGCTGCACGGCTGGGGACAGGATGAACGTGGCTGGCAGCCGCGATGTCCGTCGACCAGGTGCGAGAGCCAGAACGGGGTCTGTGTGTATGTAAGCACACAAATCCCAATTCTGTCAGGAGAGGAGAGACAGATCGTGTGTTCCTACTAAGTAGGAACAGCGATCTGGCTCCTCCTCTAGTCAGTCCCATCCCCCACAGTTAGAAACACCTAGCAGGGAACACATTTAACCCCTTAATCGCCGCCCACTAGTGTTAACCCCTTCCGTACCAGTAACATTTACATAGTAATCAGTGCATTTTTATAGCACTGATCGCTGTATAAATGTCAATGGTTCCAAAAATTTGTCAAAAGTGTCCGATCTGTCCGCCATAATGTCGCAGTCTCCCTAAAAAAATAAAAAAATAAATCGCAGATCGCTGCCATTACTAGTAAAACAATAAAATAAAAATGCCATTTTGTAGATGCTATAACTTCTGCGCAAACCAATCAATATTTGCTTATTGCGATTTTTTTAACCAAGAATATGTAGAAGAATTTATATCGGTCTAAACTGAGGAAGAAATGTTTTTTTTCAAAAAATTTGGGGGGATATTTATTATAGCAAAAAGTAAAAAAATTGTGTTGTGTTTTTTTTTCAAAATTGTTGCTTTTTTTTTGTTTATAGCACAAAAAGTAAAAACCGCAGAGATGATCCAATACCACCAAAAGAAAGCTTTATTTGTGGGAAAAAAGGATGTAAATTATGTTTGGGTACAGCGTCGCACGACCGCGCAGTTGTCAGTTAAAGTGACGCAGTGCCGTATCGCAAAAAATGGCCCGGTCATTAAGGGGAAAATTCTTCCGGCCCTTAAGTGGTTAAAAGGTACATGCTTTTACTTTTTTGGGTAGACAGCCAGGATGCCAGAGGTCAAAGTCTATATCGTCAATAGAGTTATAAAATAAGAATTTTTGACTTGAAAGGATTTGTATATTTATCTATAATTAGAATTGATCTGTGACATGTTATATTTGTGATGCGTATGCAATTGAATTAATGTTTGTTTGTTAAAAAAATTGTTATAAATAAAATAAAATATAGAATAATAAACAAAACAAAAAAGTACATGTTAAAAAAAAAATGTAAATAAAACCTATTTTTGTTTAATTGCACCCCCATGCTCGGGCACAAGGACAAACGAGTGCATCGGCCCCCCCATGCATAGTATGTAAATGGCGTTCCCGCCACACATGTGAGGTATCACCGCAAACGCCAGAGCGAGAGCAATCATTCTAGCACCAGATTTCCAGATTAACTTCAAACTGGTGACCTGTAAAGGCTTTTCAAATTGGAGAATATCAGGTACCGTAGTTTTGCGCCCACCAATGGATGCGCTCAGTTTTGAAGAGTGACATGCCTATAGTATGTATTTACTCGGCACAGCATCATCTTTTATATTTTACCAAAAAATTGGGTATTATATTGTGTTTTTGTACATTAAAATTCACTAAAATGTGTGTTTTTTTCCAAAAACTTTGCTGATGAAAAACCGCTGCACAAGTATCGTGTGACATAAAAATATGCAACACCCACCATTTTATTCTCTAGGACCTCTGGTTTAAAAAATATATAATGTTTGGAGGTCTTAAGTAGTTTTCTAGCAAAAAGAACAATTTTTTTTCTTCCACGTAGGAGTCATGTCGGAGTGAGCCCCGACTGGAAATGGTTAATAAATGTACTTTCTAACCACTTCAGCTCCAGAGAATTTGGCTGCCAAATGACCGGGCCATTTTTGGCGATTCGACACTGCGTCGCTTTAACTACAATTGTGCGGTCGTGCGACGTGGCACCCAAATAAAATTGCCGTCCTCTTTTTTCCCACAAATAGAGCTTTCTTTTGGTGGTATTTGATCATCTCTGGGGTTTTTATTTTTTGCGCAAAAAAAAGCAATATTATTTACATTTTAAATATCCCCAAAAACTATATATATATATATATATATATATATATATATAAATTTCCTCAGTTTAGGCCGATATGTTTTCTTCTACATATTTTTGGTAAAAAAACGAAATAAAAAACCCGCAATAAGCGTATATTGATTGGTTTGTGCAAAAGTTTTAGCGTCTACAAAAAATAGGGGATAGATTTAAGGCATTTTTTTTATAAATTATTTTTTTATTAGTAATACAGATTGCTACCTAGGTTCACCAAATCCCCCCCCCCCCCCGATTCCCCGCTCCGGTTTCAAATGGCGCTCTCCCGTGATCGGGCAGTGGACTGTTCCTGATGGCCTCACGCCCAAAGCAGGTCTATAGGAGTGTTGGCACCAGGAACAGTCCACTGCATAAGACTGCGGGTCTTTGCTTTTAGGCCTGGTTCACACCTATGCATTTTTTAGTGCGTTTTCAATTTTGCAGAAACACACTACAGTTCATCTAACATGGTTTCCTATGGATGTAGTTCACGTCTGTGCATTTTATGGAAAGGACCAGGGACTTTTTCTGGGTTTGGGTTCCATAGACTTCAATGGATCAAAAGCGTGTGTTGAAAAATGCAAAATGCACTTGAAATATGCAAACTGCAACCTGCATAGGTGTGAACCAGGCCTTAAAGGTAAAGGAGAGATTTGGGGTCTTTTTGACCCCAAAAAATTCAACCGCCCCCATCCCTCCATGCTCGCATATGTAAACAGTATTCGCACCACACGTGAGGTATCGCCGCGAACGTTAGAGCAAGAGCAATAATCTTAGCGCTAGACCTCCTCTGTAGGTCTAAACAGGTGACATGTAAAAATTTTAAAGCGTTGCCTATGTTGATTTTTATGTCCCGTAGTTTGTCGCCATTCCACGAGCGGGTGCAATTTTAAAGCATGACATGTTAGGTATCTATTTACTCGGCCTAACATCTTTTTTTACGTTTTACAGAAAAATTGGGAAATATATTGTATTTTTTTATTTTTTAATTCAATAAAGTGTATCTTTTCCCAAAACATATGTGTTTGCAAAACCGCTGCGCAAATACCGCGTGACTTAAAAAAATTGCAATGATTGGCATTTTATTCTCTAGGGCACAGGTGTCAAACACAAGGCCCGCCAGGCCATTTCATGTGGCCCTTGCACCTAGGGTGTTTATTTTTATTATTTTAGCCTGAACCCTGCACACTGTGGATAGCACACTCCTCAACCCTGCACACATTGCACCCCTGAACTTTGCACTCTGTACATAGCACACCCCTGAATCCTGCACTTGTTACATAGCGCACCCCTAAACTCTGCACATAACGCACTCATGGTATTTATTATTCCTTTAAGATCCTCCCACTGGTAGTGCAATTTGTGGTCGAGTTCCTGCACCAATTCTAAGAAAAGAAATGCCCTGGATAAATGTATGTACTCTTACAAATACAACCGGCCCTTTGAGGCCAACCATAATACTGATGAGGCCCTCGACGAAATTGAGTTTGACAACCCTACTCTAGGGTCTCACTTCCGGACCGCCGCACGACTATACAGTATACGTCGGCTCTTTGAAGAGGGATATCTCTGTTATGGCAGCAGCTAGCTGACATAACCAAGGTATCCTCGTCTTCAGCTGGCGGTTTCCGATAATGGTGGTCTCTGCGCCGGATTCGCCGCAAGATCACTGTTATCGGCGGCGGGAGAGGGTCCCCCCTCCTGCTGCTCTCCTGTGCCCTCCGCTGCTTACCGGAGCTGTCGGCAGTGGCGGAGGCGATCGGGTCCTTCCTGTGGCTGGGTATAGAGACAAGTGAAGGGAAGATGGCCCCCACCCGTCTCCATACCATAGCAGGGTGGAAGCGTCAAAACGTCACTTCCGCCCATACGTCTTAAAGGGCCTTTTTTTTTATTTTTTTATTTTTAAATGACAATTTTATTTATTTATTTTTTATTGCATTTTAGTGTAAATATGAGATCTGAGGTCTTTTTGACTCCAGGTCTCATATTTAATAGGTCCTGTCATGCTTTTTTTCTATTACAAGGGATGTTTACATAATTTTATTTTAAAAGAACAGTGTAAAAAATAAAAGGTAAAATAAATAAGAAAAATAAATAAATGTAAATGCACCCCGTCCCGCCGAGCTCGCGTGCAGAAGCGAACGCATACACGAGCAGCGCCCGTATATGTAAACGGTGTTCAAACCACACATGTGAACTATCGCCGCGATCGGTAGAGCAAGAGCATTAATTCCAGCCCTAGATCTCCTCTGTAACTCAAAACATGCAACCTGTACCATTTTTTAAACGTCACCTATGGAGATTTTTAAGGGTAAAAGTTTGTCGCCATTCCACGAGCGGGCGCAATTTTGACGCGTGACATGTTGGGTATCAATTTACTCGGCGTAACATCATATTTCACAATATAAAACAAATTGGGCTAACTTTACTGTTGTCTTATTTTTTAAATTCCGAAAAGTGTATTTTTTCCCAAAAAAGTGCGCTTGTAAGACCGCTGCGCAAATACGGTGTTACAAAAAGTATTGCAACGACCGCCATTTTATTCTCTAGGGTGTTAAAAAAAAAGAATGTATAATGTTTGGGGGTTCTAAGTAATTTTCTAGCAAAAAAACGTGTTTTTAACTTGTAAACAACAAATCTCAAAAAGAGGCTCGTTCCTTAAGTGGTTAAAAAAACAAAAACAAAAAATGCGTGGATATAATAAAAAATAATGTTTGGGAGTTCCAAGTAATTGTCTAGCAAAATACATTATTTTAAACTTGTAAACAAAAAGTGCCAAAAAAAGCCTGGTCTTTAAGTGGTTTTAGTGGTCTCCATCTTTCCCACTATAAGTGACCTGTACATTAACCCCTTCACCCCCCTCTACCTTCTAGTGCCCCATTAGCAAGCCCCTCAATGCTAGAATGTTTCCTCACTTCGCCACAATTGTGGCAAAAAACTTGATCTCTTTTGGGTGTCTACTTTTCGAAAAGGATTTATCTTGGAGATGTTCGCACTGTCCTCCTATAAGTAAGGAAATTTTTTGTTTTGTCGTCTTTTTTTCCTTTATATAGTTAAAAATAAACAAAGAACAGATTTATATTGAGGATATCACAGTTCCCAACCACAGGGAGGATGTAATCACTGGCCGATCTGAACAGCCTATAATTTAGTGGTCATAACTTCTGGTGAGTTTGGTCCAATATGTGGGCAGAGCATGCGAAGAGACACCAAATGAATGGAAGCAGGTTATTGTTTTGGAAAAGATTTCAAGAGCTAAAACTCTGCTAAATATGGCAGCGTTTTACCGCCAGCGTACCCAGCGCTTCAGTGTGAAAGTAGCCTTAGAGCAGGGGTCTCCAAAAAATTTGGGGGGGTTTTTCTAAACAAAGGTGGGCCAGACTGTGGCCAGTGGGAGAAGAACGTTTCCTGGTGGTATTAGGGGGAGGAATAATACCCAATTGTTGGTATCAATGGGTGGAATAGTGCCCCTTCATTGGTATCAATGGGATGAATAATGTCCCATCATTGGTATCAATGGGACGCATAGTGCCCCATCATTGGTATCAATGGGACGAATAGTGTCCCATCATTGGTATCAATGGGACAAATAGTGCCCCATCATTGGTATCAATGGGACAAATAGTGCCCCATCATTGGTATCAATGGGACAAATAGTGCCCCATCATTGGTATCAATGGGACAAATAGTGCCCCATCATTGGTATCAATGGGACAAATAGTGCCCCATCATTGGTATCAATGGGACCGATAGTGCCCCATCATTGGTATCAATGGGACGGATAGTGCCCCTTCATTGGTATCAATGAGATGAATAGTGCCCTATCATGGGTATCAATGGGAGGAATAGTGCCCCATCATGGGTATCAATGGAAGGAAAAGTGCCCCATCATGGGTATCAATGGGAGGAATAGTGCCTCATTATTGGTATCAGTGGGAGGAATGGTGCCCCATCATTGGGACAAATAGCACCCCATAATTGGTATCAGTGGGATAAATAGTGCCCCATCATTGGTATCAGTGGGATAAATAGTGCCCCATCATTGGTATCAATGGGAGGAATAGTGCCCCATTGGGGGCACTCGGCTGGAGGGAGGGGCCAAGAGCCCTGGCGAGGGACCTGAGAAGAGGAGGAACTGGGCTGCTCTGTGCAAAATCAACTGCACAGAGCAGGATAGTATGACATGTTTGTTATTTTTATTTTTTAAAGAAAGCCTTTAATAATCACTTTGAAAACAGATTATAGCCGATTGCATCTATGGCAGACTATGCAACCAAGCATGTACAGGCAAAATTGTCGCTCTTCTTTTGTTTATAGCGCAAAAAATAAAAATCGCAGAGGTGATCAAATACCACCAAAAGAAAGCTCTATTTGTGGGGAAAAAAAGATGTCAATTTTGTTTGGATACAAGGTCGCATGACCGCGCAATTGTAAGTTAAAGCGACCCAGTGCCGAATTGTAAAACGTGGTCTGGTCAGGAAGGGTGTAAAATCTTCCGGGGCTGAAGCGGTTAAAGTGGAAGTAAACCCATCGATTTAACAGTTTCAAAAAGCAGTTACATTCCCGGCATGCCGAGAATGCCAACTGTCACATTGGTTGTGCTCTCAACCAAACTGTCAAACCATCCAATGGCTGGTGTCATAACAGATCACATGTGCAGCACCATGGCAGTTGAAGATTAAACAGAGGCCAAGATGGCAGCTTCCTTGCCTGAAAATGATAGGAGGGTTTACTTCCACTTTAAGCTCTGGAGCAACTGCACTTGCAAAGTGCAGTCTATTTGCTTTTAGTACATGCTTCTTTTTTAATATTACACTGTCGCTTTAAAAAAATATGTTTTATCACTTTTATTGCTGTGCCGAGGAATGTAAACATCCCTTGTGACAGCAATAGGCATGTGACGGGTACTCTTTAATCCCTTCTCTGCCCTTAAAAGCATTTGATCACACCAAGATCGGTGTGGTCAAATGCTTTAATTTTTCAAAAAATGGCATCATTGACCTTCGGGTAAATTTGAGGTGATGTCAGGTCATCTTCCGGGTTACCATAGAGCGATCCGGGCTTTGTTCAGCTCTCCAATCAGCCGGCGGAAGCACCAGCTGGTCGATTGGAACTTCCGGTGAGACAGGATTTCCCATTAAACCTGCGGAAGGAGGTGGGAGCGGGCATCCCCTCCCGCTGTTTGCAAAAGCTATCCAGCGGCTAGTTAGCCGCTAGGATTACTTTTACAAGAGAGTCGACCGTCGGCTCTAAAAAAACAGTACAACCACTTGAAGTCTGGTGACTTATCAGTTGGTGAGTGGTTGGCAAGTGGCTATAATTACATGGGACGGAATGGGGATGACTAGGATTCTTCTGAGATGAGGAAGAGGATTACCACGACCATAAGGAATTCTAGAATACAAAAGCGCATACCGGAGCCTGCTCAGGAGAGGTCATTGTAGGATAATTTGCATTGAAAAAAAAACATATTTTACTTTTTGCTATAATAAATATCCCAATATTTTTTTCTAAAAAAAACAGTTTTTTTCCTCAGTTTATGCCGATATGTATTCTTCTACATATTTTTGGTGCCAAAAAAGTGTATATTGATTGGTTTGCACAAAAGTTTTAGCGTCTACAAAATAGAGGATAGATTTATAGCATTTTTTTATTATTTATTTTTTTACTAGTAATGGCGGCGATCTGCGTTTTTTATCAGGATTGCGACATTTTGGCGGACACATCGGACACTTTTGACACATTTTTGGGACCATTGACATTTATACAGCGATCAGTGCTATAAAAATGCACTAATTACTGTATAAATGTCACTGGCAGTGAAGGGGTTAAACACTAGGGGGCAGATCAAGGGGTTAATTGTGTTCCCTCTCTGTGTTCTAACTGAAGGGGGGATGGGACGGACTAGGGGAAATGACAGATCGCTGTTCATACTTTCTATGAACATACGATCAGTCATTTCTCCCCTGAAAGAATGCACACAGCTCCCGGTTCTCGCTCTATCACATCGCGCCCGCCGGTCACTCGCATTAGCTCCTGGGGCGAGCAGGGGGCGTGCGTGCCCCTAGTGGCCACAGGGCGAAGCGACGTAACGTAACGTCGTTTTGCCCGGCCGAGCCATGTTGCCGCAGTAAAACTGCGGCGGCTGGTCGGCAAGTGGTTAAATGAGCAGAAGCTCATCCAATCATGTTTTTTTTCCCAACTTGCACGTGATTGGGTACTCTTTGCATTCTGTACGTGCAGTTTCTCCAGAGCTTAGTAAATGAGGTAAAGCTTCAACTTGCAAAGTGCATAGTCTGTTTGCCTTTAGTAAATCTACCCCAAAGTGCCAGAAAAGGCCTGGTCTGGCAGTGGATCTTCTGTGCCATTATTCCATAGACTTTCATTTTTGGTTCCCCAGCAGGAATGCAGAATCCAGCGTTGAGAAATCACCTTGCCCGGTTGCTCCATCTGATACATAAATCAGATGCATTTTCCATTGACATCAAATCAGTCACAGAGGTCTCCGTATGGAGATGGCTAATGGCAAGTATCTCTTACCTTGGGTGCCCTTTCCGTATCTTTGCTAATTTATTGAGACTTTATTTGTTATTCTTGCCTTTATTAATATCAATGTCACATGGAGGTTTTGGTGTTTGACTTCTGTACTACGCCTACTAGGATCAGTGCCATTAATCATTCAGCTTTTCTTTTGTGTGAAGTTAAACTTCTGTCCTTGGTTTTTAACAGGATCCGCTTTCACTTCTCCGGCACAGACTCACATGTGCCAGAGTTTACGGAGTTTATTTTATTACCATAAGCAGAACGTGTTATGTTGGGAACAATCACCCATTTACAGAACTCGTTGGATTTATGAACTTTGTATGATGTAGGGCTACTGCGGCCTGTTGGCACTATTGTCTCCTAGAAAGATTTGAGCGTTGGACATAAATCATTGTGGTTTGGCATTGGATGAACCTTTCCACATAGATTCGATCAGTCTTTCTTAATGTTTTTACCCCCCCCCCCCCGAAAAACTCAAGTCATTTTCAGGTCCTAGGGAAACCTGGGAAGGATGGGAAGAATGCTCCTTACATTGGTGGTCAGTGGGAAGAATGTTCCTTACATTGGTGGTCAGTGGGAAGAATGGTCCTTACATTGGTGGTCAGTGGGAAGAATGGTCCTTACATTGGTGGTCAGTGGGAAGAATGCTCCTTACATTGGTGGTCAGTAGGAAGACTGCTCCTTACATTGGTAACCAGTGGGAAGAATGTTCCTTATATTGGTGATCAGTGGGAAGAATGTTCCTTACATTGTTGGTCAGTGGGAAGAATGTCCCTTACATTGGTGGTCAGTGAGAAGAATGTTCCTTACATTGGTGGTCAGTGGGAAGAATGTTCCTTATGTAGCGGTCCCACCCGCTCTCTCCCTTCTTCTTCTCGGCTGGTTAACTCGTCTAGGGGGACCAGGGAGAGGGGTGAGGTGCTGCCAACAGCTCGCCCCTCTTATGTGTGCAGAGGTTTGAGCTAAGATCTTTACCTTCGGGTCTGTGTCCCTGTCTGGAGATTCCACTTCAATATGACAGGTAGATAGGTGAATGTAGAACACTTTGCTCCCAGAAAAGTAAGCCCACACCAGGTGACAGTACAACATCTATATTTATTTCCGCAGAGATAAATATGCCTCTTTGCAAGCAGACAGGTTGATAAAAACACGAACTTGGTGGGGAGAGGGTTCAGGCACAATCTTTTCGGATCAGAGAAGCTGTTAGGAGTTCACAACAACTTTTGGCGCACGGTCGCTGCCACCGACCGTGAGGTTGGTCCCTGCCACAGACCGGGTGAACGATGAGGTCTCTGCCACAGACCTTAGGATAGGCCTCTGCCACCGACCTGATGTAGCTGGGTCTCTGCAAAGACCATAGAACATGAACTACCTTCTAATGGCGACCCCTGTTAGGGAGATGATCCATCCCGGACGGTCCCCAGAGGCCTACACTGTCACCAGCCAATGCTGCGCTGGATCTTCAGGCCAGGTCACCTCCCTGATTCTCCTCGCCCGAGACTCGGGTCCCCTCACTCGGTGGGTCCCCTAGGTATCTTCTCCCATATGGGACCCAGTCGAAGGTACTGGGCCCCGGGTCTTTGCTAGTACCTCACCCCAGGCCTAAGGTGCCTGGGATGGAACTCAAACTTCCTCGCACCCAGGCTGAGGGCACCTGGGCGCGGACGAACAGAACAGCAGCCCCCAGGCTGAAGGTGCCTGGGGCTCAAACCTCGTGCGCAAGATGTCCGCCCCCTTTATACCCTCTCCCAGCAGGCACAGTGGGTTCTCCGCCCCACCATACTACTGCCGCGAGAGGACACAAAGGGCACGGCCCTACAATGATGGTTCAACCCCAGCCCAAGGTGACAGCGCCACCCAGGGGCCGCAGGGAACTGAAAACCACTATATCCTCCACGAACCAAATTGGCCATAGATTCCTAACAATTAGTGTATCTGGGCCATGCTACCGCCCAGATACTCCCCCTAATTGTTAACCCCCGCTACACTCACATTGGTGATCAGTAGGAAGAATGCTCCTTACATTGGAGATCAGTAGGAAGAATGCGCCTTACATTGGAGATCAGTGGGAAGAATGTTCCTTACATTGGTGATCAGTAGGAAGAATGTTCCTTACATTGGGGATCAGTAGGAAGAATGCTCCTTACATTGGTGATCAGTGAGAAGAATGCTCCTTACATTGGTGATCAGTGGGAAGAATGTTCCTTACATTGGAGATCAGTGGGAAGAATGTTCCTTACATTGGTGATCAGTAGGAAGAATGTTCCTTACATTGGAGATCAGTGGGAAGAATGTTCCTTACATTGGAGATCAGTGGGAAGAATGTCTCTTACATTGGTGATCAGTGGGAAGAATGCTCCTTACATTGGAGATCAGTGGGAAGAATGTCTCTTACATTGGTGATCAGTAGGAAGAATGCTCCTTACATTGGAGATCAGTGGGAAGAATGTTCCTTACATTGGTGATCAGTAGGAAGAATGTTCCTTACATTGGGGATCAGTAGGAAGAATGTTCCTTACATTGGTGGTCAGTGGGAAGAATGTTCCTTACATTGGTGATCAGTGGGAAGAATGCTCCTTACATTGGTGATCAGTGGGAAGAATGTTCCTTACATTGGTGATCAGTGGGAAGAATGTCCCTTACATTGGAGGTCAGTGGGAAGAATGTTCCTTACATTGGTGATCAGTGGGAAGAATGTTCCTTACATTGGAGATCAGTGAGAAGAATTCTCCTTACATCAGCGGTCAGTGGGAAGAATGGTCCTTACATTGGAGATCAGTGGGAAGAATGTCCCTTACATTGGTGATCAGTGAGAAGAATGCTCCTTACATTGGAGGTCAGTGGGAAGAATGTTCCTTACATTGGTGATCAGTGGGAAGAATGCTCCTTACATTGGAGATCAGTAGGAGGAATGTTCCTTACATTGGTGATCAGTGGGAAGAATGTCCCTTACATTGGTGATCAGTGAGAAGAATGTTCCTTACATTGGTGGTCAGTGGGAAGAATGCTCCTTACATTGGTGATCAGTGGGAAGAATGCTCCTTACATTGGTGGTCAGTGGGAAGAATGCTCCTTACATTGGTGGTCACTGGGAAGAATGCTCCTTACATTGGTGATCAGTGGGAAGAATGCTCCTTACATTGGTGGTCAGTGGGAAGAATGCTCCTTACATTGGTGGTCAGTGGGAAGAATGCTCCTTACATTGGGGGTCAGTGGGAAGAATGTCCCTTACATTGGTGATCAGTGGGAAGAATGCTCCTTACATTGGTGATCAGTGGGAAGAATGCTCCTTACATTGGTGGTCAGTGGGAAGAATGCTCCTTACATTGGGGGTCAGTGGGAAGAATGTCCCTTACATTGGTTGTCAGTGGGAAGAATGCTCCTTACATTGGTGATCAGTGGGAAGAATGTTCCGTACATTGGAGATCAGCGGGAAGAATGCTCCTTACTTTGGAGATCAGTGGAAAGAATGTTCCTTATATTGGTGGTCAGTGAGAAGAATGTTCCTTACATCAGCGGTCAGTGGGAAGAATTCTCCTTACATTGGAGATCAGTGGGAAGAATGTCCCTTACATTGGTGGTCAGTGGGAAGAATGTCCCTTACATTGGTGATCAGTGGGAAGAATGCTCCTTACATTGGAGGTCAGTGGGAGGAATGCTCCTTACATTGGTGGTCAGTGGGAAGAATGTCCCTTACATTGGTGATCAGTGGGAAGAATGCTCCTTACATTGGTGATCAGTGGGAAGAATGTTCCTTACATTGGTGATCAGTGGGAAGAATGTCCCTTACATTGGTGGTCAGTGGGAAGAATTCTCCTTACATCAGCGGTCAGTGGGAAGAATTTTCCTTACATCGGAGATCAGTGGGAAGAATGTCCCTTACATTGGTGATCAGTGGGAAGAATTCTCCTTACATTGGAGATCAGTGGGAAGAATGCTCCTTACATTGGTGGTCAGTGGGAAGAATGCTCCTTACATTGGTGGTCAGTGGGAAGAATGTCCCTTACATTGGAGATCAGTGAGAAGAATGCTCCTTACATTGGTGATCAGTGGGAAGAATGTCCCTTACATTGGTGGTCAGTGGGAAGAATGTCCCTTACATTGGTGATCAGTGGGAAGAATGCTCCTTACATTAGCGGTCAGTGGGAAGAATTCTCCTTACATTGGAGAACAGTGGGAAGAGTGTCCCTTACATTGGTGGTCAGTGGGAAGAATGTCCCTTACATTGGAGATCAGTGGGGAGAATGTCCCTTACATTGGTGGTCAGTGGGAAGAATGTCCCTTACATTGGTGGTCAGTGGAAGAATTCTCCTTACATTGGAGATCAGTGGGAAGAATGTCCCTTACATTGGAGATCAGTGAGAAGAATGTTCCTTACATTGGTGATCAGTGGGAAGAATGCTCCTTACATTGGTGATCAGTGGGAAGAATGTTCCTTACATTGGTGATCAGTGGGAAGAATGCCTCTTACATTGGTAGTCAGTGGGAAGAATGTCCCTTACATTGGTGGTCCTTGGGAAGTATGCCCCCCTTTTACAGTCATTTAAAAAGACCATTGGTGTCATCCTGCTGGCTCTGCCATGTGGTGCTGGCCCTGGAACTATAGAGGCACCATTAGAAGGGAAGTCTATTAGAACAGCTCAAGAAAACCCCAAGCAAGCTCAGGAGGAAATCTCGGGCTCCATGGAACCCTGGTTTGGATTCGATGGTGGTCAGATCGCTGAGAATGATATGGATGATGATTTCCTAAATATACTCTTTCTATAATGATAACGCTTTATCTGAGATCCCATATGCTGAACTGATGGATTTATTCTCCCCCCAACCATTTTTACCCTGGGGAAAAGCCAATTGGGTATACAGGTACAAGAATTGTAATGGTTATTAAAGTCTTATTAAACCTTCCTTTATTAGAATATATATTTAGTCCTCGTGCACACCGGAGCTTCGGATTTCTGTCTGTAAACGCTCGCCGTGTTATCCCGTGTATCCATGCAGTCATAGGCATTTACCGACGTCTGCAATTTGTCTCTAGCAACAGAGTCGCCTGTCTAACATCAGCCTTGGTATTAAAACTTTGTTCACAGAACGTTTCTATAAACAACTCAACAATATAAGGTAGACGTTTAATTAACGCCTTGTATCAGCTGTAAATTATAGCAGCCATCTGTCAGCTTGCATAGTAACAAGTTGTATAAAAAAAATTATTATGTCCATCATCCTGTATTATCATTGATTCTTTTTCGAGCCGATGTATTGTCTTCAGATTCTACAATATATCCTATACATACCGTATTCCCTCAATATCAGTAGACATGTCTGCAATTCAGTGGTTTATTGTTACCAACATAAGGCAGCGGCCTAAATTTGTAGATCTTATGCTAGCTTCCTGTTGTATCGCCTATACATTTTTTTAGCTTTTTTTTTCTCCTTCCTCCACCCAACCTGATATGCATCCCCAAAAAGGTGATGTTGTAGCACAGGGGTGCCCAAGCTTTTGAAGAGCGAGGGCCACTTAAGCGACTTGGTAACCGGTCGCGGGCCACAATGAGCGAAGCGGGTGGATGGCAGCCCACTCTACTCTATAGAGCCCACTCTATTCTTTTTTTTTTTTTTGCAGATCGGATTGGAGGTAGGCATTTGTAAACAGACACATTTACATCTGCCACTCCTTAGAGGTGAATGGAGGGTCCGATTGGGTCGGACTGACCGTGTGAAAGGGGCTTAATGCCGCGTACACACAATCGGTTTTCCCAGTCTGAGAAACCTTGGATGTTTTTTTCCGACGGAATTCCGCTCAAGCTTGTCTTGCATACACACAGTCACACAAAAGTTCTCTGAACTTTTGACCGGCACGAACGCGGTGACGTACAACACTAGGACGAGGCGAGAAAACGAAGTTCAATGCTTCCGAGCATGCATCGAATTGTTTCCGAGCATGCGTGTTTTTTTTCCCGTCGGAATTGCAAACAGACGAACAGTTTTTCCGATAGGAATTTTTCCAGTCGGAAAAATAGAGAACCTGCTCTCAAACTTTTGCTGGCGGGAATTCCGACAGAAAAAGTCAGATGGAGCATACACACGGTTGGAATTTCCATTCAAAAGCTCACATCTGACTTTTTCCGACGGGAAAACCGATCGTGTGTACATAAGGCTGCTTTCACACTGTTGCACTATTGTTTACCCTCACCGCGGGTGCAGCACAGTTCACCTGTGGCTTTTCTTCAGGTTAGCTGCACTTTGCCAAAGACTTCTATTATATTCTGTGGGTGTGGTGCACTTTCAGAAAGCTCACCAAACTCGCAGGTAATAGAAGTCTATGGCTCAGTGCAGGTAACCCGCAGGTGCACTGCTCTGCACCTGCGGATCAGTTTGAAAGCAGCCCAGTAACCACTGCAGAACAGATATGCCCATATATACACTGATTTTATTAATAAACTTACCTTTAATAACAGTATTCTATTCTATACCATCCCAGAGCAGGAGGTCGCGGGCCACTGGTTGGGCACCCCTGTTGTAGCAGATCCCTACAGTTGTACACAATGAATAGCTTTCCCTCAGTCATTTATTGTTGTACTATTGGTCACAGTGATCACATGGTACAGACTAGGGGTATAACGGATCAAAAAACTCACGGATGGGATCGATCCTCGGATCATAGTCACAGATCGGATAATTTTTCGGATCGCCAAAAAAAAAAAAATCTTGTTACACCCACCGGAGTTTTAGATTTCACAGTTATTTTCAACACAAAACGAAGCTTATATGCTTAAATACATTATTTGGAAATCCAACGGACTCTTTACATGTTAAATTTTAAAAGCAGCAGCAAACCTGCTGACCTTACATGGTTGCTAATGTGACAGAACACCTCTGATTTTCACATTTAACTAAATGTTAAATGTGAAAATCAGAGGTGTTCCGTCACATTAGCAACCATGTAAGGTCAGCAGGTTTGCTGCTGCTTTTAAAATTTAACATGTAAACAGTCCGTTGGATTTCCAAATAATGTATTTAAGCATATAAGCTCAGTTTTGTGTGAAAATAACTGAAATCTAAAACTCCGTTGGGTGTAACAAGATGTCCGCTTGGCCCCTGCACAGAAAAGATAGTGAGGAGTGTGGGGTGGAGCAAGATGGCGCGGCTAAACGTCACTACAGCGGCCGCCGCCGGGTGTACAAAGATGGGCGCCGCTATGGAGCTAGGCCGAAGCCGCGGCCTTTCCTATGGCCGAGGCTCCGGAGTGCTCCGCGGATCGCGTGGTGTTCCGATCCGAACAGGGTGATCCGTTCGGATCACGGATCACCACGCATCCGTTGCACCACTAGTACAGACAGGGGCAATCCCAGTGCATATGTACCATCTGATGGCTGTGACCAATCACAGCTATTACAATCGTACACCCTGTGAATGAAGTGCAGTCTGTATTATGTTTAAGAATGTACCCGTATACTTCATGTAAGAGCCTAAGTATATGGGTTCTTTGCGTGGTATGTAGGTTCTTTTTTTATGTTTTTTATTCTGTTGTTTTTTTGTATTTTGTCTGTTGTAATTTGTTATAATAAAGAAAAGAATCAATTATAAAAAAAAAAAAAAAAAAAAAAACACCAAAAGAAAGCTCTGTTTCAAAAAATATAGAAAGATGTAATTTGGGTACAGTGCAGTGGCGTCCGCTAATGCAGGGGCGCCCCCCCCCCCCAACCCATGCGTCCAGCCCCTAATCTACAACATAGGGCACCAGACGCATTGATTCCAATAGGATTTATTTTTATTTTTTAAAAGCACATGATTGGAGCCAGAAGCTCTAATTGGCTTCAAAAAGCCCACCTAGTTCTGTGACATTAGCAAATTAATATTTGCTAATGTCTTTCGGTTTCTCCTCCCGGCCGATCAGGAAGCGGTTGGCCAGGAGTCCTATGATCTGATTGGCCGCAGGTCCTAAGTCCTGATTTGCCATGAGGAGAAGCGACTGCCGGGACTCGGGAGGAGACGCAGGGGGGGAAGCCGTGACCTGGATGGGGTAAGTGCAGGGGCTGTCAGCCGACGGGCGAGCAATGCAGCGATTGAGCAAGGGGGGGGTGCTTGGTTGGCTGACTGGGGAGGCCGCGGGCCACCCCCCCCCCCCAAGAAAATTGAGCAGCAGGCGCCACTGGTACATGACTGCGATTGTCAAAGTGTGATAAAGCTGAAAATCGACCTGAGCAGGAAGGGGGTAAATGTATCATGTATTGAAGCGGGTAAGACAGATTGTACCTGCTTAATGTGTGACGGAGGAGTGACTACCTTCTTATTGTCCCATCTACTTTTCATTTAAAAAATATATATATTTTATACGCTCTCAAAATTCTTCTATTGTAGGCACTGGCAGGAGGATAGGAGAACAAAGGAAGCCAAAAAAATAAAATAAAATAATAAATAAATAAAAATAATCGTGGCTTAGAAAATTGTTACATTCCCTTCAGCCCCAAAGTGCTGTTAAACAGCCATAAAGTGTGAAATGTACTCAAAGACCAAACAACTGGCTGAACAGGAAAAGATTTAACAAGTGTGCAGTACGGATTAGAACTGTTTGGAAACAGTTGCTTTCAGTAGTTCTGGTTTTGGTCTCTGGGTGTACTTGGGACAGCCAGTAAAACATCCTAACAGTTAATTGGAAGCATAAACAGATTGGTAACTGGGCCTTCCATGGGAATTAATTAGTCTGCAAATTTGCTGGAAAGAGAACTGAATTGTAAGAAGCGAGGTTTATTGAAGAGGAGGGTGTTTGGAAGCAGCTGCATAAGGGATAATGAGGTACACTATAGGGCAAAATCTGAGGCTCCGTTATGCCGCGTACACACGATCGGAAAATCCGACAAGAAAACCGTGGATTTTTTCCGACAGAATCTTGGCTCAAACTTGTCTTGCATACACACGGTCACTCCAAATTCCGACCGTCAAGAACACGGTGACGTACAACACTACAACGAGCCGAAAAAAATGAAGTTCAATGATTCCGAGCATGTGTCGAATTGATTCAGAGCATGCGTGTTTTTTTTTGCGTGTCGGAATTGCATACAGACAAGAACTTTTATCGGAAAATTTGAGAACCAGCTCACATCGGACTTATCTTGTTGGAATTTCCGATCGTGTGTACGTGGCATTAGTCCTCTTTTAAAGAGGTAGGCATCTGATGTGATGTCGGGCTCTCGTGAGATTTGAGGCTGTCATCCAAACATGGGAACCGGTAAATAGAGACTCTCATGGGCGCGCCTCAAGTGAGTGGCATGTTACAGAGAGGAACTTGCTGGGTAGGGATGGCACTTAGCTCAGGCATCTTCAAACTCTCTAAACAAAGGGACAGTTTACTGTCCTGAAGACTTTAGGGCAGCCAGACTGTGGCTATTGGGAATTGAAAAGATCCCAAACATGAGTGGGAAAAAAATAAATAAAAATTCATAGTTTCAGTGGTATTGCGCCACATCATTGGGGTCATTAGGAGGATTTGCACCCCATCATTGATGTCATTGAGCCCCATTGTTGGTGTCATTGGGGGCAATTGTGCCCCCTTTATTGGTGTCAGTGGTATGGAATTATGCCCCATTGTTGGTATCAGTAGATGAAACGGTGCCCCAAGGGCCAGATAAACGCAAGCAAAGAGACGCATCTTGCCCCTTGACTGCAGTTTGGAGACAACTGGCATAGCTGATGGATAGGGACATAATGAGGAACACCGCCTGGTGCTGCAGAACCTTCTGAAATCTCCTCATTGGCAAGTGCAGCATGATATCCTGTTCCGCCACCCCAATAGCAAAAGTAGTCCTCCTGTAACATCTGTATTAACCCTACTACAGTGGTTGGTCCTAAGAACCTTGAACTGTATGTGCTTCTACTCTGTTGTAAACTGTGCCTATAAACCAGGGGTGTTCAACCCTTTGAAGAGCGAGGGCCACTTAAGTGATTTGGTAACCGGTCACAGACCACAATGAACTATGGGGTTTTACTGACTCCCAAAACCACAAATGTAAATGAGCCCTTACTATACTGCGCCCCACTATAAGGCCCCTTTCACACTTATACGACTTGTCCCACGATTTGTGATGGCAAAGTAGCATGACAAGTCTTTTCCCATGATTTCCAATGACAACCATTCATACTAGTATGACTTCAAGTCGTTCCGACTTCAAAGTAGTCGCTGCACTACTTTGGTCCAATTTTGATGCCACTTACACAGGCATTCCCTGAAATCGCGGCTGCGAAATCGCGGTAAAATCGCGCGTCTTTGAAGTCGCACTAGTGTGAAAGGATACTAAGGCTGCTTTCACACTGAGGACACCATTTTGAAGTAAGGTGTGGAGACCTGATACCTGCTCTGGATGGTTCTATCATGCTTCTATGTATGCTGAAGTTTCTATTAAGTTCCTAAAAAACCCCAATCTTGGGGTTTATAGCCCCATTAGATGCATTATCCCATTCCCGTTTTTGTGGGAGTTAAATCTGAGAGTGCTACATACCTCTGAGGGGTCCCCTATCGGGTGGTCGTCTTCCCCACGGGTGGGTCGGGTACCTTTGGGTTTGTTCCCCTACTTGCCTCTTTTGCTTCACTATATTCTATTGATAGGTGAATTTGACATACATATGAAGTGACTATTTTACTGAGTGAAGATCAGAGGTCCTGAGAAAGCAGGCTATCCTATGAAACACGTTGACCTACATCTAACAGTCTCTAGGGACCCTACAACTCAAGTCCCTGCACAATTCATAATCTAAGTGGCATTACATTTATATACAGTTACATTTATATACAGTTATATATATATATATATATATATATATATATATACACACACACACTGCTCAAAACAATTAAAGGAACACTTTTGAATCAGAACTCCTGGGAACTCCTTGGATATTGATCTGGTCAGTTAAGTAGCAGAAAGGGAGGGGTTTATACAGAGGGGGTTGTTAACCACCTCCCTACTGTGCACGAAAACCCCCTTCCTGCCCAAGCCATTTTTCAGCTTTCAGCGCTGTCACACTTTGAATGACAATTGCGCGGTCGTGCGACGTGGCTCCCAAACAAAATTTGTGTCCTTTTTTTCCCACAAATAGAGCTTTCTTTTGGTGGTATTTGATCACCTCTGCGGTTTTTATTTTTTGCGCTATAAACAAAAGAAGAGCGTCCTGTTTGGAAAAAAAACACTATTTTTTACTTTTTGCTATAATAAATACCCATTTTTTTTTTTTTTTATAAAATTTTCCTCAATTTAGGCCGATACGTATTCTTCTACATATTTTTGGTAATAAAAAAAAAATCGCAATCAGCGCGTATTGATTGGTTTGCGCAAAAGTTATAGCGTGTACAAAATAGGGGATAGATTTATAGCATTTTTATTTTTTTATTTTTTTATAAGTAATGGCGGCGATCTGCGATTTTTTATTGTGACTGCGATATTGCGGCGGACACATCGGACACTTTTGACACATTTTTGGGACCATTCACGTTTATACAGCGATCCCTGCTATAAAAATGCATTGATTACTGTATAAATGTGATTGGCAGGGAAGGGGTTAACCACTAGGGGGCGGGAAGGGGTTAAATATGTTCCCTCAATGTGTTCTTACTGTGGGGGGAGGGGAGTGACTGGGGGAGGTGACTGATGGTTGTCCCTATGTACAAGGGACACACCATCAGCCTCCTCTCCCTCACAGGACGTGGATCTCTGTGTTTACACACAGAGACCCACTTTCCTGCTCGTTTCCCGGGCAATCGCGGGTGCCCGGCGGCAATCGCGGCCGCCGGGCACGCGCACCGGGGCCTTGTGAACGCGGCGGGTGCACGCGCGCGCCGCTGGCGGCGAGCGCGCGCCTTCTAGCTCGTTTTAAAGGGAGGACGTCATATGACGTCCTCCCAGAACGAGAGTATCCTCCGCCCGCCGTCAATTGACAGTGGGCGGTGGACAAGTGGTTAATTTAAATTAACAGCAAAGCAGCTGAAGCTGATTAACAACAGGTGCACTAGATGGGCAACATTGAGACGACCTCCAAAACAGGAATGTTTTTTCAGGTGGAGGTGTCGGACTTTTTTCCCTACTCAGCTTTTTTGACTGTTTTTCACTAGTTTTGCATTTGGCTAGGGTCGGTGTCACTATACTGGTAGCACGAGGCGATACCTGGACCCTATAGAGGTTGCACAGGCAGTCCAACTCCTCCAGAATGGCACATCAATACGTGTCATTGCCAGAAGGTTTGCCGTGTCTCCCAGCACAGTCTCGAGCATGGAGGAAATTCCAGGAGACAGGCAGTTACTCTAGGAGAGCTGGACAGGGCCGTAGAAGGTCCTTAACCCATCAGCAGGACCGGTATCTGCTCCTTTGTGCAAGGAGGAACAGGATGAGCACTGCCAGAGCCCTACAAAATAACCTCCAGTAGGCCACTGGTGTGAATGTCTCTGACCAAACAATCAGAAACAGACTTCATGAGGGTGGCCTGAGGGCCTGACATCCTCTAGTGTGCTCTGTGCTCACTGCTGCACACTGTGGAACTCGATTTGCATATTCCATTGAACACCAGAATTGGCAGGTCCGCCACTGGTGCCCCATGCTTTTCACAGATGAGAGCAGGTTCACCCTGAGCATATGTGACAGACGTGAAAGGGTCTGGAGAAGCCGCAAAGGACTTTATGCTGCCTGTAACATCGTTCAGCATGACCGGTTTGGTGGTGGGTCAGTGATGGTCTGGGGAGGCATATCCATGGAGGGACGCACAGACCTCTACAAGCTACACAATGGCACCCTGACTGCCATTACGTATCGGGATGAAATCCTTGGACCCATTGTCAGACCCTACGCTTTTACAGTGGGTCCTGGGTTCCTCCTGGGGCACGACAATGCCAGGCCTCATGTGGCGAGAGCATGCAGCCAGTTCCTGGAGGATGAAGAAATTGATACCATTGAATGGCCCCCACGCTCACCTGACCTAAATCCAATAGAACACCCCGGGGACATTATGTTTCGGTCCATCCGGTGCCGCCAGGTTACACCTCAGGAGGAAATACCCCAGGACACCATCCGTCGTCTTATTAGGAGCATGCCCTGATGTTGTCAGGCATGCATACAAGCACTTGGGGGCCATACAAACTACTGAGGACCATTTTGAGTTGTTGCAATGAAATTTTAGCAAAATGGACTATATATATATATATATATATATATATATATATATATATATGTAGCGGGGTCCTCAAATTGATGGGATACACCTGGGCAATAGTGTGACCCAGGTGTATAATTGTGTTAGGATTCAGACCCCTTTTTGTTTCGTGGAGGATTGGAGGATGTAATATTCTCCTTTGCCTGTGGGTGGCGGAGTACCCACAGGCTTCAGGTAGAATCATCCCCTGCAGTGCTCCCTGTTTGGTCTCTTCCCGGAGATGGTATGGCTGGGGCGGGGAACCCGCCGGGCCGTTGAAGGGAGGAGATAAAAGGGAGAGACGCCCTGACCACGAGGTCGTCGTCTTGCGGAGAAGGAGGTCCTCGGAGGAGGAGGGTTGCGGTCCGCACCCAGGGCCCTTAGGCCTGGGTGCGGGAGATCCAGGAGTCTGGTCCAGGTGCCCATGGCCTGGTCCGGAGTCATGTTGGCGTCCATCCCAGGCACCTTTAGCCTGGGGTGAGGTACTATCGAGGAGGCCTGGGGCCCAGTACCTTCGACTGGGTCCCGCTAGGGTGGACTGTCCGAGGGTCCCTGAGCGGAGGGACTCGTACCTGAGGTGAGGAGGCCGGGGAGGTTACCCACTGGAGACCCGGAGCAGCACCAACCCGGTGACAGTGGGCCTCTGGGAACTCTCTTGGGAGGACACATCCCCCTGATAGGGGCCACAGCGCATCGAAGAGGGCTCCATTGCTGTTCATAGGGGTTGCTGGAAGAGACCCCATCCTTCCTGTTCTGTAACAGCCGGATTGGCTTAGGCGCCGCTGGTCATAGTATAGTGGCATAGAACTGAAACGTTAGGAAGTGCCTCGATCTGCTCGCCCCACCGTTGGCAAGGTTATAGGTCCCAACCAGTTTGCTGCAAAAGAACTGTTTATTGTGCTTTGCGTATTGGAGTGTCAAATAAACAAGTGTTGGACCTTTCTCCGGTGTGTGAACTCCAGTTACTGGAAGCAAAGGGGAGGCTGGTGAGCTTGCAATTACAGACTCAGTGCATTCACAGAACACACCGGCCCGAGGAAACATCAGTAAGTGGCCTTCACCTCCCTACTACAATGGGGAGGACATGGGCCGTGGCGCATCTCACTCTCACAACCCAGGAACCCCTAGACATGAGTTGGTGTGTAACCGATGAAGATGGAGAGAGGGTGAGGCCGCTACATATATATATATGTATATATATAAAATGTTAAAGTTTAGTTTAAATAAAGCTGTATAACTATTTCAGGTTTTGTGTACAATACTATTGGAGAATAGTGATGAGCCGAACACCCCCGGGTTCGGTTCGCACCAGAACCCGCGAACGGACCGAAAGTTCGCACGAACATTAGAACCCTATTAAATACAATGGATGCGAACGTTCGGATTCTAAAGTGCTAATTATAACGACTATTATCCATGTTATTGTCCGAAACAGAGTTTGGGAACCCGGGTTCTGCACCAGGGGACATGTATCAATGCAAAAAGAAGTTTTAAAAACGGACGTTTTCCGGGAGCAGTCATTTTAATGATGCATAAAGTGAAAAAATAAAGTCAAATATTCCTTTAAATATCGTACCTGGGGGGTGTCTAAAGTATGCCTGTGAAGTGCCACGTGTTTCCCGTGTTTAGAACTGTCCCTGCACAAAATAACATTTCTAAAGGAAAAAAAGCCATTTAAAAGTGCTTGCGGCTTTAATGCAATGTCTGGTCCCGGTAATATCGATGAAAATCTTTAGGAAAAATGGCATAGCTACCCCATCAACCCTCCCCCCCTACCCCAGCCCATTACCAGCCCCTTTGGGTCTTGTATGGATATTAAGGGGAACCCCGCACACAAAATAAAAAAGGACCTATATACTCTGAACAGCCGTATACAGGTGGTGCATACAAGACAGGGACTGTAGGTTTGTTCTTATGTAGAATCTGTTTGTAATTTTGAACAGCTGCATTGTTTAAGTGTAGCTCCATGCCAAATTCCTTTTTTTTAGCTTTTTGTAAAACATAGGGAACGGTTATCACCCCTGTCACATTTTTTTTGCTGTCTGTGCCCCTGTTCAGAACATTTCACCTCACTTTGCGTCCCAATGACAACTGTTTTTGAAATGTGGTGTTTTTATTGAAACAAGGATTGGTGATAAAGCATCAGTAGAGAGGAGACACCTTTCTCCCATATTAATTCTTACAGGAGAGAATTTTCCTTCCAAGGGGTAGATTTCCTCTCACTTCCTGTTGTCTTCTTCCGTTTGCAAGTAGGAGTCGTTTGTAAGTTGGTTGTTTGAAAGTAGGGACCTGCCGTATATACTCTGCAGAAATTGGCCCCTTAGGTGTTGGTGTTGGCACAACACTGTAAGCCCTCACAGTTACTCTTGGTGGGTGCTGGAACGCCCTGCTGTCAACTATTATATCAGGAATTGTAATAACATATAATTGTTGATCAGTGGTAGTAAAAATTGGGCCTTTGATGGTGGTGCTGGTGCCACAACACTGTAAGGCCTGACAGTTACTCTTGGTGGGCGCAGCAATGGGCCCTGCTGTGAATTATTCGATCAATAATTATAATTGCATGCCCCTGTTGAACAGGGGCTGAAAAATTGGGCCTTTGGTGGTGGTGGTGGTGGTGATGGTGGTGCTGGTGCCACAACACTGTAAGGCCTGACAGTTACTCTTGGTGGGCGCAGCAATGGGCCCTGCTGTGAATTATTCGATCAATAATTATAATTGCATGCCCCTGTTGAACAGGGGCTGAAAAATTGGGCCTTAGGCACTGGTGGCACAACACTGCAACCCCTCACAGATACTGTACTTGGAGCACAGCAATGAGGCCTGTTGCAAAGTATTGCATCAAAAATTTTAATTACACGCCCCTGTTAAACAGGGGCTGAAAAATTGGGCCTTAGCCACTGGTGGCGGCACCCATAAACCAAAATGATCTTCCAAGCTATCATCATTAATCGTATCATTGAGGAGGAGGAGGAGCATAGCCAGTCAACATAACAGCACAGGCACTCAGCATCAGCATCAGTCTTGAAGGGATGTGACATTTTAAAATCAATTAGTCTGTTATATCAGCATCTGGTGTGTGGTAGCTGGTGGTGATCCAAGACTGGTTCATCTTGATGAAAGTCAGTCGATCAACCGAGTCGGTGGACAGGCGCACCCTGTGATCCGTGACAAATCCTCCAGCAGCACTGAATGTGCGTTCTGAAAGAACGCTGGATGCAGGACAGGCCAGTAGCTCAATTGCATACTGTGCAAGCTCTGGCCAGTGATCCATCCTCAAGACCCAGTAAGCCAGAGGATTTTCGGTGGGGAAGGTGTCCAAGTCTGACCTTGCCCCTAGGTATTCCTGGACCATGTATATCAGACGCTGGCGATGGTTGCTGGAACCGATCATACTTTGGGGCTGCGGACTAAAGAATTGTCTGAACGCATCGGTCAGACGGCCACCTTCCCCACCGCTCCTTCTTTGACTGCCCGAAGCCTCAGCAACTCGTTGTCCAGGACCAGGAGTTTGTAACCTCCCAGTCTCTGGGAACGCGTTGCACAGACCTTTCTGCAAGGCCTCCCTGGGTTGTCTCATCCTCTGCTCCCTCTGCGACGGTAAGATAAGGTCCGCAACCTTACCCTTGTACCGTAGATCAAGGAGAGTGGCCAGCCAGTAATGGTCCCTCTCCTTGATCCGAAGAATACGAGGATCCTTCCGCAGACTTTGCAGGATCAGGGAGGCCATGCAGCGTAGGTTAGCTGAGGCATTCAGTCCGGAGTCCTCTGGGTCACTAAGGACGACATGATCCGCAGCCACCTCCTCCCAGCCACGTACAAGTCCACTGGTTTCTTGGGACTGTAAATCATCCCTAAAAGACTGCTGCTGATGATGCTGAGTGCCAGCCTCCACCTCCATGCTGACACAATCCTCCTCCTCCTCCTCCTCCTCCTCCTTCTCCTCCTCTTCCTGTGCGATGGGTGGGACAGAAGGAACACTGTCTGGGTAAAGGGGGCCTTGAGAGGCAAGGAAGTCCTCCTCTTCCTGCCTCTGTTCTGCCTCAAGTGCCCTGTCCATTATTCCACGCAGCCTGTGCTCCAACAGGTGGACAAGAGGTACAGTGTCACTGATGCATGCACTGTCACTGCTCACCATCCTCGTGGCCTCCTCAAATGGTGCCAGGACAGTGCATGCATCTCTGATCATGCCCCACTGGCGTGGTGAAAAAAACCCTAGCTCCCCTGACCCTGTCCTGGTGCTGTAGTCGCACAGGTACTCATTGATGGCCCTCTGCTGTGTGTGCAGCCGCTGCAGCATGGCCAACGTTGAGTTCCACCTGGTGGGCATGTCACATATAAGGCGGTTCTTGGGCAGGTTCAACTCCTTTTGCAGCTCAGCCAGGCGAGCACTGGCATTAGAAGATCTGCGGAAATGCACACAGACTTTCCTGGCCTGCCTCAGGACATCCTGTAAGCCCGGGTACCTGCCCAAGAACCGCTGCACCACCAGGTTAAGGACGTGAGCCATACAGGGCACATGGGTCAGTTGTCCCTGTCGGAGGGCGGAGAGGAGGTTGGTGCCATTGTCGCAAACCACCATTCCTGGCTTAAGCTGGCATGGCGTCAACCACCTCTCGGCCTGCCCCTGCAGAGCAGACAGGACCTCTGCCCCAGTGTGGCTTCTGTCCCCCAAACACACCAGCGCAAGCACGGCATGGCATCTTTTTGCCTGCGTACTTGCGTAGCCCCTTGAACGCCTACGGAGCACCGCTGGTTCCGAGGACAAACCACAGGAAGAGGCCATGGAGGAAGAAGAAGAGGAGGGGGTGGAGGAGAGAGGTGTGTCACAACCAGTAGTAGCATTTTGGAGGCGTGGCGGTGGAACAACCTCCAACACTACTGCACCTTGTCCTGCATCTTTCCCAGCTGCCAAAAGAGTGACCCAATGGGCCGTGAAAGAAAGGTAACGTCCCTGTCCATGCCTGCTGGACCATGAGTCAGCGGTAATATGCACCTTACCGCTGACCGCCCTGTCCAGCGAGGCCAAGACATTGCCTTCCACATGCCTGTAGAGAGCCGGAATCGCCTTCCGTGTGAAAAAGTGGCGTTTTGGAACCTGCCACTGAGGAACCGCACATTGCACAAACTCACGGAAGGGGGCCGAGTCTACCAACTGAAAAGGCAGCAGTTGAAGCGCTAGCAATTTAGCCAAGCTAGCATTCAACCGCTGGGCATGTGGATGGCTGGGAGTAAACTTCTTTCGACGGTCCAGCAGCTGGGGCAGGGAAATTTGCCTGCTAGAATCGGACGTTGGTGTACTGCTAGCAGAGTGCCCGCAAGTACTTGCCTGTGACACACCTAATTCTACACCTTCATTCCTCTCAGAGCAGGTTTCAGAGAGGAGTGAAGGTATAGTGGGGTTGGAGATCCCAGCTGATGCGGTGCAAGAAGAGGTCAGCTTTGTTCTTTGGTGTGGGTCTTTAAGGTAGGCTTGCCAACGAGCTGCATGGAAGGTCAACATATGTCTGATCAAGCATGTGGTGCCCAAGCGGCTGATGTTTTGGCCACGCGATATACGCTTGAGACATATGTTGCAAACAGCAGCTGTGCGATCTGATGCACTCGCCTCAAAAAAGGCCCACACCAAAGAACTTTTTGAATGACGGGCAGAGGCAGCGCCCTGCACAGGCGGAGCTCTGCAGTGTGATTCCGTCGGTGTGCTGCCCATACGCTGGCCACTCAAGGGCATCCTGCCTCGTTGGAGATGTGCCTCCTCCTCATCCTACTCCTCCTCCTCCTCTCTCCTATTAGGCACCCACGTGGAGTCAGTGACCTCATCATCCCCTCCCTCCTCATCACTGGAGCCAATCTGGCAGTATGCTGCAGCTGCTGGAGCATGACTGCCAGATTGGTGTCCTTCTTGAGCATCCCCTCTCTCTGCTCTCACGCTGCTGCCTTCCTCTAGCTGGGTATCATCATCAGATCCTTCCAAATGCTGGGCATCCTCCTGGAGCATGTACCCAACACTGTGCTCAAACAGTTCGGGGGACTCCTCAGGAGGAGGACATGGTGGGTCTAGGGAAGGATTGACTAATGAAGATAATGATACCAGAGAAGAGGACGCTTTGGCAGCTGCTTTGCCAGTACCCTGAGCCTGGGTGAGAGAGGATGAGGAGGATGAGGTGGGCTTGGTCATCCACTCTACCAAGTCTTCGGCATGATGTGGCTCAACATGTCCAGCTGCCGAAAAGAAGGACAAGCGTGTCCCATGGCCATGTGCTGATGACAATGCACCGTGTCCACGACCAGCACTGTTGCCCCCAGACACAGAGCCTGCTTGCCCTCTTTTTTTGCCTCCTGACTGTCTGCCTCTCCTTGTTTGCCTTCCAGACATTTTAATGGATGGCCTGCAGGGAGATGGGAAAAAGAGCAATAAGGGCTACCTTCAGGTGTATACTGTGCAGGAGGCTTAGCAACAATGACACTGACACTGTCCCCTGCCTATCCTTCTCTGACCCTAAACACAAGGATTGAAAATATGGAACAGCAAACTTGGTTTAGAACAGAATAGCACACTGACACTTTCCCTCACTGTCCTACTCTGTCCCTCCCTACAAACAAGTTTTAGCACAGAATAGCACACTGATAATTTGCACGAGTGTCCTTCTCTGTCCCTAAACTCAAGGATTTGAAATATGGAACAGCAAAATTGGTTTAGAACAGAATAGCACACTGTCAGTTTCACTCACTGTACCTCTCTGTCCCTAAACTCAAGGATTTGAAATATGGAACAGCAAAATTGGTTTAGAACAGAATAGCACACTGTCAGTTTCACTCACTGTCCTACTCTGTCCCTACAAACAAAATTTAGCACAAAATAGCACACTGACACTTTCCCTCACTGTACCTCTCTGTCCCTAAACTCAAGTATTGAAAATATGGTTCAGCAAGATTGGTTTAGAACAAAATAGCACACTGACACTTTCCCTCACTGTCCTACTCTGTCCCTCCCTACAAACAAGATTTAGCACAGAATAGCAGACTGAAAATTGCCACGAGTGTCCTTCTCTGTCCCTAAACTCAAGGATTGAAAATATGGAACAGCAAAATTGGTTTAGAACAGAATAGCACACTGACACTTTCCCTCACTGTCCTACTCTGTCCCTCCCTACAAACAAGTTTTAGCACAGAATAGCACACTGATAATTTGCACGAGTGTCCTTCTCTGTCCCTAAACTCAAGGATTTGAAATATGGAACAGCAAAATTGGTTTAGAACAGAATAGCACACTGTCAGTTTCACTCACTGTACCTCTCTGTCCCTAAACTCAAGGATTTGAAATATGGAACAGCAAAATTGGTTTAGAACAGAATAGCACACTGACACTTTCCCTCACTGTCCTACTTTGTCCCTCCCTACAAACAAGATTCAGCACAGAATAGCAGACTGAAAATTGCCACGAGTGTCCTTCTCTGTCCCCAAACTCAAGGATTGAAAATATGGAACAGCAAAATTGGTTTAGAACAGAATAGCACACTGACACTTTCCCTCACTGTACCTCTCTGTCCCTACAAACAAGATTTAGCACAGAATAGCACACTGTCACTGACACTCTCCCTACCTATCCTTATCTGTCCCTAAACACAAGGAATCCAGGATTATGTAAAGGAAAAATAATGACACTGTCCCTGCCTATGCTTCTCTTTCCCTGCTCCGGAACACACTACACAAGGCCGCCGCGCTGGCGGCCTTTTATAGTGTGGGGCGTGTACTAAACCCCCTCAGCAATAATTGGCCACAGGCATCCTGCCTGTGGCCAATCATTGCTCTCCTCGCTGCCGGCGCTGTGATTGGCCAAGCATGCGGGGTCACAGTGCATGCTTGGCCAATCACAGCGCCTGGATGACACTGCGATGGCGTAGTGCATTGTGGGCCGTTCGCGTCACTCGAATTTGTCGCGAACGGCCCAAATCGTTCGATCTTCGTCGAACGATCGAACAGCCGATGTTCGAGTCGAACGTATGTTCGACTCGAACACGAAGCTCATCCCTATTGGAGAAGTCCCTCTTTACCAAAGACTATTACATCTTGCTGGTGTGGTGCACTTTCAGAAAGCACAGCAAACCCGCAGGATATAAAAGTCTATGGCTCATTGCAGCTAACCCACACTGCACCTGAAAATAAGTGTAAAAAGTAGCCTAATAAGCCTTTTTAACCACTTGCTGATCCACCCACAGCAATATTAGTGTGGGTGGGTGGCATCTACAGGCCAGAGCACAGGCCAATCATAGCCCAGAGCAATGTCCAAATTTCAATTTGGAATGAAACAAACCGCACATATCTAGTTGTTTTTGGGCTCGGCCCCTTAGTTCCAGTGAAGGGAACTCTTAAGGCGTCAGCATACCAAGACATTTTGGACAATTTCATGCTCCCATCTTTGTGGAAACAGTTTGGAGATGGTCCCTTCCTGTTCCAACATGACTGCACACCAGTGCACAAAGCAAGGTCCATAAAGACATGGATGAGAGAGTTTGGGGTGGAGGAACTTGACTGGCCTGCACAGGGTCCTGGTTAATAAATGCCAATATGCCCATTGCAGAACTATATGATAGTTAATAAACTGACCTTTTTCCTCTTCCAGCTTCTGCTGGCATCTCCAGGCTGCCAGAAGGGTCCCAGAAGAAGTGCACTTGGTATCACTCCGCCTGGGACAGGAGCCCTGCTGCTCCTTCCGTGGCCGCTTGCTTGCTCTGCTGCTGGTGCCGGCTCCATGCTGATGCTCTGGGATGGTCGCTCTGCAGCCCACGATCTGGGCTTGCCAACCAGCTATCCCAGAGCATGTGGTCACGGGCCATCTTAGAGGGCTCAGCAGGGCAACAAGTTGAGCACCCTTGCTATAAACATTCCAGTTAACAAGACCTGATGTGGAACTTTTTTCCCTCCTGAGCGGGTACCTGCCAACAACTACCATGCAGGTAGCATCCTGGTTGAGATTTTGACCAAGATCCTCAGCGCTGCAAGGCAGATGTGCTAACCACTGGGCCACTGTGCTTCATTTTCCATCAACTTTTTCATCTTACTACAAACCCCAACTGTGCTTCTACTGAATGTTGTGTAGCACTTACCCCCATTTAAGGGACCGGCTGGTTTTGTTTTGGGTCATGCAAACTACCTCCAAGGCTTCCGTTGTCAGGGTATAGAAAGTCTTTAGAAAAGTCAATGTCCACACAAATATAAAACCTAAACAGGAAGGCTTTATTTTCCTTTTTCTGTGGGAACTTGTAGAGAAAGCAGGAAACGAGCGAAGTATAGAGGAAGGTTCAGGCACGCAGCACTAAAGGCACACAGAATTTTGTCAACGTCGCCACTCAAGCCTGAGTGGGTATTGCTCACCCGGATAGTTCTGTCTCCTTCGGTCCTAGCAGACGGAATGATGCACGGATCTATCTTTAACCACTTCCCGCCCGGTCAATAGGAGATTGACGTCTGGGAAGTGGTTGCGTTAGTCTATTGTCCGGGAAGTGGTTGTCTATTGACGTCCTGCAGGATAACAGCCGCCACGCGCCCGGGGGGGCAAACATCGCGGCGATTGGTGAAGCGGTGTGTCAGTCTGACACACCGCTACACTGATCTCGGTAAAGAACCTCCGGCGGAGGCTTTTTACCACGTGATCAGCCGTGTCCAATCACGGCTGATCACGATGTAAACAGGAAGAGCCGTTGATCGGCTCTTCCTCACTCACGTCTGACAGACGCGAGTAGAGGAGAGCCGATCGACGGCTCTCCTGACAAGGGGGGTTCACGCTGATTGTTTATCAGCGCAGCCCCCCCTCGGATGCCCACACTAGACCACCAGGATGCCGCCCAGGCCCACCAGGGAAGCACCTAACATGTGGATGGCCAGGTAAGTCCCCCATGGCCATCCACATGTATAAAAATATGCCTAACTCATGCCAATCAGTGCCCACAAATGGGCACGGACTGGCACCCACCAGTGTCCATCAGTGCCACCTATCAGTGCCCATCCGTGCCCACCTATCAGTGCCCTTCCGTGCCACCCATAAGTACCCGTCAGTGCCGCATATGAGTGCCCATCAGTGCCGTCTATGAGTGCCCATCAGTGCCACCTATGAGTGCCCATAAGTGCTGCATACCAGTGCCACCTATCAGTGCCCGTCAGTGCCACCTCATTGGTGCCACCTCATTGGTGCCACCTCATCAGTGCCCATCAGTGCCGCCTTATCAGTGCCCGTCAGTGCAGCCATATCAGTGCCCGTCATTGAAGAAGAAAACATACTTATTTACCAAAAAAATTTACAGAAACAAAGAAAAACTTTGTTTTTTTCTAAATTTTCGCTCTTTTTTTATTTGTTGTGCAAAAAATAAAAATCACAGAGGCGATCAAATACCACTGAAAGAAAGCTCTATTTGTGGAAACAAAATGATAAAAATTGACCGCGCAATTGTCATTCAAATTAGGACAGCGCTGAAAGCTGAAAATTGGCTTGGGCAGGAAGGTGTATAAGTGCCTGGTATTGAAGTGGTTAACGGTCTCTGTCACAGACCCTGAGGTGAACCTGAGGATGCGTTCAGGAATCCTCTGCCACAGGATTTTTAAAGTCCCAAACCTCCCAGCCAAGCAATAAGAGAGAACCTTTATGCCAGATTGGCGTATTGCAGGGCCTTTAAGTTCTTGGATCCCTCCTTGGGTAGATTGCCAGGCCTCTCTCGAGACAGCAGTACCATCGCCAGTCTCCTCTGGGGAAAGGTCCTCCCCCGGCTTTCCTCCTCAAGAGCAGACTTCCCGAAGATGGGTAGCATGGGATCCTCTTCAAAAGTGTAGGCCCCAGCTAGCGGAGCTGGGCCTACCAGGCAGTGATGCAGCCTCGGGCTGAAGGTGCCCGGGGCTGGAACACACACACACCCCGTGCGTTGCGGGCCACGAGGCGCGCACACCAACTCACAAACCAATGGCGTCTGCCCCTTATGTACCCCCTCCCAGCATGCACAGCAGGCCAATCACGCCCACCGCATGGCTGCCGAGAAAGGACATCAAATGTGGTGCGATACCCCTGTATTTCAACCTGGGCCGGTGATGGCAGTGCCACCTACAGGCGAACAGGGAACACAACCGCCAGGCAGTATCACACCCAGAACAGAAGCAAAATTTAGAACAATCAGCTGGTCTGAGCCCAACTACCGGCTCAGACTACCCCTAAATTTAACATAGCATCCCGATATTTGGGAGGGGCCCTACAGTTACATAACAGTATTAGATATCATAATAATGTCCATAACTTAACATAGCATTAAAACATGTATTGCAAGGTGTGTGGCTCTCACAGAGAAGAAGAGAACAGGGTTTCCCTTGTTGGATTAATGAAACATGATTTAAATACAGGATGAAAAGCCTTAATTCAGGGTCAGGAAATGGATATCCTATGATACCGGTTGCCAGTCTTGACGCTTGCATGCCAGAATATGGCTGCGAGTTGCTTTGGCAGGACTCCTGGCTGAGGCCCGGGGATGTGTTGTTGAAGCCACTGTGGAATTGCAGCTCCGTCAGAGAGACTATTGATGCCGTATACGGGGCCACGAGGATTTCTGATGGAGAGAAACCGATGCACATAAATAAAACCAGCATAGCTCCTTTGTTGATTTATGGAGCAAAATTCAAGCCCTGTGCGCATCCCGAAAACTGAATCACTTCTTTGGGATGTCAAGACGTATTTTGGCCCAAAACCCAGGAGAAAGATGTATGTCGGGGCCTTGCAGACCGATCTGTATCCAGATTATGTAAAACGATGGAGGTGAACGGAGGAGAGCTAGGGACACAGGGAGAGAAGGCACTGAGCGGGAGATAATGTATTCTGATTTCCGAGCGGGAGCGAGAACAAAATGAGCATATGACATTATAGAAGATTTCCAACCGGGAGGGCTAAGAGCAGGCAGAAGGTTACCTGCTAATAATGCATCCGGGAGCCGTATAAGCTCAGTTCTCCCGATGGCAATCGCCGGCAAAGAGTTAATATAATCTGCATTGATTTGTATGCGTCCCAGACCCTTGAGCAACTTCTGCCTTGACCTTTACATTTTACTCCTTTCTGCGTAGACTCTGTTGTGTCTGCGGTCCTGTCTGCGCTCCTTGAAGTTTTTGAGCTCATCTCGGTCTTCGCACATCCTTAGAGCGCTGATAAATTCCAATCTTACTTTTTTGTTCTCACGGTTTTTGTTTTGTTTTTTACCACACATATCTAAAAGCTGGGATAAGATTGCTCCCTCTCTCCTACTCTGAGGACATTTGGCTTGGGAGGCAAACTCAAATCAGTTGACCTTTTTATGGTAGGGACCTATTCCCCTGGACTATAGAAAGTGCAGGTGTGTCATGGTGCCAAGGGTAAAGGCAGGTTGTGTTATAGAGAACATGGTTTATCATGTATGTTAAGAAAAGGAGAATCCAAAGCCCTCGTGCCCAACCTGCAATCCAGGGGCCACATATGCAGCCCTTAGACACTTTTTGTGTGTGGTCCTTGCGGGGCCCCTGCCGGCACCAATCTGTTTCCCTATTACCCTGTTAAAGCAGTGATTTCTGGCAGTCTCATGTAATATGTCCGCAGTCTGACCATCTTGGTACATGTCTACAATCTCTGACCATCTCATGTATCATGTACGCAGTCTCTGACCATCTCATGTATCCTATACGCAGTCTCCGACATCTCATGTATCATGTACGCAGTCTCCGACCATCTCATGTATCATGTACGCAGTCTCCGACCATCTCATGTATCATGTACGCAGTCTCTGACCATCTCATGTATCATGTACGCAGTCTCTGACCATCTCATGTATCCTATACGCAGTCTCTGACCATCTCATGTATCCTATACGCAGTCTCCGACATCTCATGTATCATGTACGCAGTCTCTGACCATCTCATGAATCATATACGCAGTCTCCGACCATCTCATGTATCATGTACGCAGTCTCCGACCATCTCATGTATCATGTATGCAGTCTCCGACCATCTCATGTATCATGTACGCAGTCTCCGACCATCTCATGTATCATATACGCAGTCTCCGACCATCTCATGTATCATGTACGCAGTCTCCGACCATCTCATGTATCATGTACGCAGTCTCCGACCATCTCATGTATCATATACGCAGTCTCCGACCATCTCATGTATCATGTACGCAGTCTCCGACATCTCATGTATCATGTACGCAGTCTCCGACCATCTCATGTATCATGTACGCAGTCTCCGACCATCTCATGTATCATATACGCAGTCTCCGACCATCTCATGTATCATGTACGCAGTCTCCGACCATCTCATGTATCATGTACGCAGTCTCCGACCATCTCATGTATCATGTACGCAGTCTCCGACAATCTCATGTATCATGTACGCAGTCTCCGACATCTCATGTATCATGTACGCAGTCTCTGACCATCTCATGTATCATGTACGCAGTCTCCGACCATCTCATGTATCATGTATGCAGTCTCCGACCATCTCATGTATCATGTACGCAGTCTCCGACCATCTCATGTATCATGTACGCAGTCTCCGACCATATCATGTGCGCAGTCTCCGACCATCTCATGTATCATGTACGCAGTCTCTGACCCTCTCATGTATCATATACGCAGTCTCCAACCATCTCATGTATCATGTACGCAGTCTCCGACATCTCATGCATCATGTCCCCAGTCTCTGACCATCTCTTGTATCATGTCCGCAGTCTCTGACCATCTCTTGTATCATGTCCGCAGTCTCTGACCATCTCTTGTATCATGTCCGCAGTCTCTGACCATCTCTTGTATCATGTACGCAGTCTCCGACCATCTCATGTATCATGTACGCAGTCTCCGACCCTCTCATGTATCATATACGCAGTGTCCAACCATCTCATGTATCATGTACGCAGTCTCCGACATCTCATGCATCATGTCCCCAGTCTCTGACCATCTCTTGTATCATGTCCGCAGTCTCTGACCATCTATTGTATCATATCCACATTCTCCAACCATCTCTTGTATCATGTCTGCAGTCTCCAACCATCTCCTGTATCATGCCCACCATCTCTGACCATCTCCTGTATCATGTCTGCAGTCTCTGACCATCTCCTGTATCATGTCCCCAGTCTCCGACCATCTCTTGTATCATGTCCGCAGTCTCTGACCATCTATTGTATCATATCCACATTCTCCAACCATCTCTTGTATCATGTCTGCAGTCTCTGACCATCTCATGTATCATGTATGCAGTCTCTGACCATCTCATGTATCATATACGCAGTCTCCGACATCTCATGTATCATGTACGCAGTCTCTGACAATCTCATGTATCATATACGCAGTCTCCGACCATCTATTGTATCATATCCACATTCTCCAACCATCTCTTGTATCATGTCTGCAGTCTCTGACCATCTCATGTATCATATACGCAGTCTCCGACATCTCATGTATCATGTACGCAGTCTCTGAGCATCTTTTGTATCATATCCGCAGTCTCTGACATACTTTTTTATCATGTCCACCCATCTTTTGTATCATGTTCACAATTTCTGACCATATCCTGCATCATGCCCAAAGTCTCTGACCATCTCATGTATAGTGTACACAGTCTCCAACTATCTCTTGTATCATGTCCAAAGTCTCTGAGCATCTTTTGTATAATATCCGCAGTCTCCAACCATCTCCTGTATGATGTCTGCAGTCTCTGACCATCTCCTGTATCATGTCCCCTGTCTCCGACCATCTCTTGTATCATGTCCGCAGTCTCCAACCATCTCATGTATCATGTACGCAGTCTCCGACATCTCATGCATCATGTCCCCAGTCTCTGACCATCTCTTGTATCATGTCCGCAGTCTCTGACCATCTCTTGTATCATGTCCGCAGTCTCTGACCATCTCTTGTATCATGTCCGCAGTCTCTGACCATCTCTTGTATCATGTACGCAGTCTCCGACCCTCTCATGTATCATATACGCAGTCTCCAACCATCTCATGTATCATGTACGCAGTCTCTGACATCTCATGCATCATGTACGCAGTCTCCGACATCTCATGCATCATGTCCCCAGTCTCTGACCATCTCTTGTATCATGTACGCAGTCTCCGACCATCTCATGTATCATGTACGCAGTCTCCGACCATCTCATGTATCATGTACGCAGTCTCCGACCCTCTCATGTATCATATACGCAGTCTCCAACCATCTCATGTATCATGTACGCAGTCTCCGACATCTCATGCATCATGTCCCCAGTCTCTGACCATCTCTTGTATCATGTCCGCAGTCTCTGACCATCTACTGTATCATATCCACATTCTCCAACCATCTCTTGTATCATGTCTGCAGTCTCCAACCATCTCCTGTATCATGCCCACAATCTCTGACCATCTCCTGTATCATGTCTGCAGTCTCTGACCATCTCCTGTATCATGTCCCCAGTCTCCGACCATCTCTTGTATCATGTCCGCAGTCTCTGACCATCTATTGTATCATATCCACATTCTCCAACCATCTCTTGTATCATGTCTGCAGTCTCTGACCATCTCATGTATCATGTACGCAGTCTCTGACCATCTCATGTATCATATACGCAGTCTCCGACATCTCATGTATCATGTACGCAGTCTCTGACAATCTCATGTATCATATACGCAGTCTCCGACCATCTATTGTATCATATCCACATTCTCCAACCATCTCTTGTATCATGTCTGCAGTCTCTGACCATCTCATGTATCATGTACGCAGTCTCCGACCATCTCATGTATCATGTACGCAGTCTCCGACCATCTCATGTATCATGTACGCAGTCTCCGACCATCTCATGTATCATGTACGCAGTCTCCGACATCTCATGTATCATGTACGCAGTCTCCGACCATCTCATGTATCATGTACGCAGTCTCTGAGCATCTTTTGTATCATATCCGCAGTCTCTGACATACTTTTTTATCATGTCCACCCATCTCTTGTATCATGTTCGCAATTTTTGACCATATCCTGTATCATGCCCAAAGTCTCTGACCATCTTCTGTACCATGCCTACAGTCTCTGACCATCTCCTGTATCATGTCCGCAGTCTCTGACCATCTCATGTATAGTGTACACAGTCTCCAACCATCTCTTGTATCATGTCCAAAGTCTCTGAGCATCTTTTGTATAACATCCGCAGTCTCCAACCATCTCTTGTATCATGTCTGCAGTCTCCAACCATCTCCTGTATCATGCCCACAATCTCTGACCATCTCCTGTATCATGTCTGCAGTCTCTGACCATCTCCTGTATCATGTCCCCAGTCTCCGACCATCTCTTGTATCATGTCCGCAGTCTCTGACCATCTATTGTATCATATCCACATTCTCCAACCATCTCTTGTATCATGTCTGCAGTCTCTGACCATCTCCTGTATCATGTCCGCAGTCTCTGACCATCTTCTGTATCATGTCCACAGTGTCTAACCATCTCTTATATCATGTCCACAGTCTCTGACCATCTCCTGTATCATGCCCACAGTCTCTGACCACCTCTTGTATCAGGTCTACGACCATCTCTTGTATCATGTTCATAGTCTGACCATCTTTAGTATCATGCCTATAACCTTTGACTATAACCTGTTGTGTGTCTGCTGTCTCTGACACAGAATTTTCACAGAATTAATTTTTTTGCTCTTTTGGTAATGTCAAGGACCACATTTGAGCCTTCCCATATCGAGAAAGTTGAACACCACTGATTTAAAGGGTGGGTCCACCTTGCACTGACTAATGAGTCCTTGCCATTGTGAGCAGGGTGGCCAGGGTATTTGACATTAAGCTAGCCACAGATGAATCGGTCCCTTTTGAACTGGTTGAATTTCGATCCATGTATGGCTGTCCTCCTTCTAGAGAAGTACTGAGCCTTCTAATAATGGCTCGGTACGCATCAACTTGTAGGAAACAGCCTCCTGAAGGCTATTTACAGTGCCTTGCAAAAGTATTCACCCCCCTTGACTTTTTACCTATTTTGTTACATTACAGCAGGGGTCCTCAAACTTTGGCCCTCCAGTTGTTCAGGAACTACAATTCCCATCATGCCTAGACATGTCTGTGAATGTCAGAATTTCACAATGCCTCATGGGATGTGTAGTTCCGCAACAGCTGGAGGGCCGTAGTTTGAAGATCCCTGCATTACAGCCTTTAGTTCAATGTTTTGTTTTTTTTATCTGAATTATATGTGATGGATCAGAACACAATAGTCTAAGTTGGTGAAGTAAAATTAGAAAAATATATACATAAAACTATTTTTCAGAAATAAAAAAAATGATAATTGTTATGTGCGTATATTTTTACCCCCTTTGTTATGAAGCCCATAAAAAGCTCTGGTGCCACCAATTACCTTCAGAAGTCACATAATTAGTGAAATGATGTCCACCTGTGTGCAATCTAAGTGTCACATGATCTGTCATTACATATCCACACCTTTTTGAAAGGCCCCAGAGGCTGCAAAACCTAAGCAAGAGGCACCAGTAACCAAACACTGCCATGAAGACCAAGGAACTCTCCAAACAAGTAAGGGACAATGTTGTTGAGAAGTACAAGTCAGGATTAGGTTATAAAAAAATATCCAAATCTTTGATGATCCCTAGGAGCACCATCAAATCTATCATAACCAAATGGAAAGATCATGGCACAACAGCAAACCTGCCAAGAGACGGCCACACACCAAAACTCATGGACCGGGCAAGGAGGGCATTAATCAGAGAGGCAGCACAGAGACCTAATGTAACCCTGGAGGAGCTGCAGAGTTCCACAGCAGAGACTGGAGTATCTGTACATAGAATGACAATAAGCCGTACACTCCATAGCGTTGGGCTTTATGGCAGAGTGGCCAGAAGAAAGCCATTACTTTCAGCAAAAAACAAAATGGCACGTTTTGAGTTTGCGAAAAGGCATGTGGGAGACTCCCAAAATGTATGGAGGAAGGTGCTCTGGTCTCATGAGACTAATATTGAACTTTTTGGCCAAAGAAAATGCTATGTCTGGTGCAAACCCAACACATCACATCACCCAAAGAACACCATTCCCACTGTGAAACATGGTGGTGGCAGCATCATGCTGTGGGGATGTTTTTCAGCAGTCGGGACTGGGAAACTGGTCAGTGTTGAGGGAAAGATGGATGGTGCTAAATACAGGGATATTCTTGAGCAAAACCTGTACCACTCTGTGTGTGATTTGAGTCTAGGACGGAGGTTCACCTTCCAGCAGGACGATGACCCCAAATGCACTGCTAAAGCAACACTTGAGTGGTTTAAGGGGAAACATGTAAATGTGTTGGAATGGCCTAGTCAAAGCCCAGACCTCAATCCAATTGAAAATCTGTGGTCAGACTTAGATTGCTGTTCACAAGCGCAAACCATCCAACTTGAAGGAGCTGGAGCAGTTTTGCAAGGAGGAATGGGCAAAAATCCCAGTGGAAAGATGTGGCAAGCTCATAGAGACTTATCCAAAGCGACTTGGAGCTGTGATAGCCGCAAAAGGTGGCTCTACAAAGTATTGACTTTAGCGGGGTGAATAGTTATGCACATTTACTTTTTCTGTTATTTTGTCCTATTTGTTGTTTGCTCCACAATAAAAAAAAAGAAAAATAGGATTTTTGTACTCACCGTAAAATCCATTTCTCTGACATCCATGGACCGTGTCTTACACTTTACACGTGGGTATATGTCCCTGCTTGCAGGAGAAGACCTAGGCAGAATGTTAAATGTTAAAACATTCCAGAACAAACCAGAGCTGAACAGCCCCGCCCAGGGGGGCGGTCCCTCCGGACATTACCCTCACACCTGCAGCTAGCAGCCCTCAGTTCGTAACAAAGCAGCACAAACTTAAAGGAAGGGTGGGTGCCGTGTCGGTCCATGGATGTCAGAGAAATGGATTTTTACGGTGAGTACAAAAATCCTATTTTCTCTTATCATCCATGGACCGACACGGCGTGTCTTACACTTTACACGTGGGATGTCCCAAAGCAGTGTCAAGAGGGATGGGAGCAGTATAAATGGAAAAACCAAAAAACAAAAAACTTCACTCCAAACAAGGCAGAGCTCCTCAACGGAGGAGTTGCCACTTTAAACAGCGGCCTGCAACCCCTTGCGGCCGAAGGAAGCATCCGGAGATGCAGCCACATCAACCCTATAAAACTTAGAAAGGGTATGAACAGACGACCAGGTCGCCGCCTTGCACACTTGTGCAACCGACGCTTGATGTCGGAAAACCCAGGAAGCACCAATTGCCCTGGTGGAATGCGCCGTAACCGGGAAGGGAGGCGCCCCGCCCCATGAGAGCATAGGCTTGAAAGCCGGTTTGTCCGATCCACCTAGAAAAAGGTGGCAGACGAAGCCGCTTGACCCTGTTTCTGACCAGAGACAGTCAACCAGAGAGTAGACTTCCGAATAGAAGCAGCAGACAGGCACACCCGCAAGGCTCGTACCACATTCAAAGTGTGCCGCGCACACTCTCTGGGATGCGATGGGCGAGAACTCTAGGACGGGATGACAATGTCCTCATTTTAGGTGAAAGGTCAAGATCACCCTTGACAAAAGAGAAAGTCGCGGATGCAACACCGCCTTATCCTTATGGATGACTAAACATGGCGACTTGCAGTACAAGGTCGCCAATACAGGTACTCGTCTAACAGAAGTGATTGCCACTAAAAAGGCCACCTTCTGAGACAAAGTAAAGAGGGGAATATCCCTGATATTCTGAAAAGGAGGTTCCTGGAGAACCAATTCCGATCCCACGGGGGGAGAGGAGACTTGACAGGAGGGAGCCCATGGCGAACCCCCTGCACAAGGGTGCCAACCAAGGAATGACCCGCTAGTGGTCACCGAAAGAAGACTGCCAAGGCCGAAACTGACCCTTAATGATACTCAAAGCGAGCCTTTGGGCCACGCCATGCTGTAGGAAACGCAGGATTCTAAGGACGGAATACGTACGAGGATGTCAGTCCAGCTCTTCGCACATGGCGATGTAAGCTTTTCCAGGTACAGGGATAGTTCTGAAGGAAGACTTCCATGTCCTTAATATGGACGAAATGACCAAGTCCGAGAGACCTCGGTCTCTCAACACCTGGCTTTAAACAACCATGCCGTTAAGGCCAGAGACTGTAAAAGCAGGTGAAATATATCACTTTGAGACAGAAAGTCCTCCCTTATTGGCAACCATCAGGGAACGGCCGCGACGAGACGTACCAGATCGGCGTACCAGTGAAGCCGAGGTCAATCCGGAGCAATGAGGATCACCGGAATTCCCTCTGTCGCCACCCTGCGCAGCAGGCGAGGAAGCAACTGCAGCGGCGGATAAACGTGTATCAGGTGATCATGACCCCATGGGCCACTGACGCCTCTGAGGCATCCGCCCAAGGATCCCTGGATCTGGCCACAAATCTCGACAACTTGCAATTGAGTCGAGAGGCCATCGGGTCCACCTCCGGCATGCCCCACCGTCTGTGTGGCAAAGGAGTTGAAATACCTCCAGGTGCAAGGACCACTCTCCCTGGTCCAACATCTGGCGACTCAATAGTCCGCCAGTTCTATGCCCGGAATGTAAGCGGCTGACAGAGCCGGCACGCTTCTTTTAGCCCCCTTCAGGGTACGGGGGACCTCGGAAGCCGCAGCTGAGCTCCGAGTCCCCCCTTGATGGTCGACATACGCCATCACCGTGACTTGTCCGACAGGATCCTAATAGAACGATCCTGCAATCTCTCAGACCACGAGGATAGGCACAGTCTGATTTTCCAAAACATTGATCGGCAAACGGGCTTCGTCCGGAGTCCAAGCCCTTGGGCCAACAGGACTCCCCAGACTACACCCCAGCCCTTCAGGCTGGCGTCCGTAGTGAACACCGTCCATTGGATGGGGAGGAACGACTTCCCGGACTGAAGAGCCGGGGACCCAAACTCCATGTCAGGGACGCCCTGACCAGGTGGCTCACCTGGATCGGAAAATCCAAAGACAACGCGGATTTGTCCCAAGGGAACAAGATCTCCTTCTGCAATGCCCTGGTGTGTGATTGGGCATACGGAATGGCCTTGAAAGAGGTCACCATGAGTCCCAGGACTCCCATGCAAAAACGGATTGACGACCATTCAGACTGAAGTGTCAGTAGCTTCCCCGGAGGTAGGAATACCTTTTGCCTCCAAGGAGTCCAGAATCAGACCGAGATTCCAGATAGCCCACGACAGCAATGCCTTGCTGTCTCAGCAAGCTAGAACCGGCACAAGCACCTTGGTGAACACCCTCGGTGCCGGGGCTAGGCCGAAAGGAAGAGCCACAAATGGATAGTGGACTTCGCCGATCGCAAGCGCAGATCGGAACATACAAGTAGGCGTCCTTGATTTCCAAGGTCGCCAGAAAATCCCCTTGACGGAGTGCACTGACCACCATGCGAATGGATTCCATGCAGAACTTTTGCACCTTCACGAAGGCATTCAGGACCTGGAGGTCCAAGATAGGCCAAACCCCATCCCTTTTTTGGGCCGACAAACAATTCGAGTAGAATTCCTGAAACCTCTCCTGTGACGGAACCGGCACAATCACTCCGGACCTCAAACCTGAATAGGCCCCATAGGGCCACCCGACGGGCAGGAAGGAGAGAAAGATTTGAGGGAAGAATCTGTCTGGAATTAGGAACGGAACCTATCCTATAACCTGAGGTGATCACCTCGCACACCCACCAGTAAGAGATCCGGGAGGTCCATTGATCCGTGGACCTGCAAAGTCGTCCCCCCTACCCCAGAGTCGGGAGGGGGCAAGACTTCACGTGGAGGCGGGCTAGGGAGCCGGCTTGTTCGGCATACACACCCAGGGGCGCTCGTGTCCACCAGCCGTACCGCTGTCAGTCTGGGAGGGCCTCCCTGTTGATTGCCGAAAAAAAAAACTTTTTTCTGGAAAGGAAGGACCCTGATTATAGCGGCCTCCTTGCCAGCCTGAGGAAGAACAGTGCTTTTACCTCCCGTGACATCCTTGATGATGTCATCCAGCGCAGCACCGGAAAGCCTACCACTTTTCAATGGTAAACCCTTCGGAGGCTTTTTAGAAGCTAGGTCAGCAGACCAGCATTTCAACCAGATCAGACAATGCAATACCCTGAGTTATAAGGGGCCACGTCAAACGTGGCGTCGCCACATAAACCAGGCCCTGCACCATTTGTGGGCCAGAGCAATAGTGTCTGGAGGAAGATCATGCTCCTGTATTAGTTGCCCATCCCGCAAGTGTTGGAGACACAAGGGTCGCCGCTACCATAAGCCGTAGGGCGGACCCCAACAAGGCAAACATAGCTCTACTCACCACTTCTGACCTCCTGTGAGTGGGGTCCTTTAATGCAGGAGTCCCCTCCACCGGGAGAATGGTGGCCTTGTGCAACCGGGCGACTGGAGGGTCGACCACTGGGGGAGAAGCCCACGTTTTAAGTAGGACATTTTCAAAGGGGTATCTATAGGCAAACGCTGCGGGACCATAAAAAAGTCTTCTGCGCCTTCTTCCCCAGACCTTGTCAGTGAGCTGGTCAAAGAAAGGTACATATTGAAAAAAAAATTTTTTAGAAGGCCCGGCCCTAAGGAACCAGAGGAGACCGTCCGCCTGAGGTTCTGTATCCGCAGCATTTAGCTTGCGAGTGTCCCTCACTGCATCAATGAGTTCACAAAACAAGCACCCTGTCATTTACTGACACAGAACTGGAGTTTTCCTTGCAAGGAATGTCCTGTTCAAAACCATCAAATATATATTCAGAGCTAGGGTCCTGAGCGGTAGTGGCTAGGCCCATATCTGAATCAGCGCACACCCCCCCTTTTTTTTTTTCCGGGGAAAAAAAGTGGGGATAGGGGCTTTTTTGCTCCCTTGCGCTCACACACTGCTTCCTACCGGTCAGATTAATGATACCAGGACTGCCGACAACTGGTCCCTAAGGACCGCAGGTGCAGGAGCACTGCCAGTTGTCTCTAACAGTGTGAAGAAACAGGTGAACCAGACTCCAATATTGCCACGCTCTGAGACCTTATTCACCATTACAGTGAACAATACAGCCCACCCACAGGCCGTGCTGGGGCTGAAGAGGGGATACCTGGAGTACTCACCACCCCTAGGGACCGCTCGGTACCGCTGTATGAGCCGCGCTGTAGCGCTGTATGAGTCGCGCTGTCGCACTGGTGCAGCCTGAGGTGAAGAATCTGAGGATGTGTGCATTTCGCGCCGTACAGCAGCGCTGCTAGAGGCCGAAAACGAAAGTGAAAGTGCCGCGGCTACAAGAAAATGGCCGCCGGGCACCAGTATAACTATGCATTAAGCCCCAGCCAAAATGGCTGCCAATGGCGCACTTTTTAAAAAATAAAACACCGCGCCAATGGCGCACAGAAAACAACACAGCCAGTCCCCCAGAACACTTCTCAAACAAAATAACAGTCATGGAGCGGCCCCCCCCAGGGCAGAGTGACCCCCCAAGCATCCCCACACAGCACAATAGCACAACAGGGTGCAGAGAGCAGCATAACAGGGGGGAGACAGGGAGAACCCCTCACATAAAGAAACACAGCCAGCATGTACTCACCTTGCAGCAGGAGAGACTACTTACCCGTCCCGCAAGCACCTTGGAGAACATCCCCGGTGCCCATAGAGGGACTCACTGGCTTGTTTCAGACAGGCCTATCACAGAGTCGTACTGCGTAGCTGTCGGCCCGGTCCATTGCGAAAGATACAGTAGGTACTGTTCGATCTTGAGAGGACCGCGGGAGCATGAAAGCAACCCGGCCACCCCTGGAGCCATTGGGTATGTCGTGAACTGAGTCTCACACACACAAGGCGAGGATCAGCACGCTCGATGGTCGGACAGGGAAGACTACGAGGATACCAGTGTACCCAACCTGTTGCCCAGCCGACAGTTGATTCAAGGTCTCAAAAATAAAATAATAAAATTCCCAAAGGAATAAAAAATAAAAGTAAAATCTTCCAGGAGACTGGCTCCTGAGAGAGCCACGTCTTCTCCTTCTGCTAGGCAGAAAAAAACTGAGGCTGCTAGCTGCAGGTGTGAGGGTAATGTCCGGAGGGACCGCCCCCCTGGGCGGGGCTGTTCAGCTCTGGTTTGTTCTAGAATGTATGTTTCTAACATCCTGCCTAGATCTTCTCCTGCAAGCAGGGACATATACCCACGTGTAAAGTGTAAGACACGCCGTGTCGGTCCATGGATAAGAGAAAACTTCTTCAAAGTTGTGGGCATGTTCTGTAAATTAAATGATGCAAATCCTCAAACAATCCATGTTAATTCCAGGTTGTGAGGCAACAAAACACAAAAAATGCCAAGGGGGGTGAATACTTTTGCAAGGCACTGTATCCAGGGACGTTTATAAATGACCCTGGGTAAATAACCTATAGCAAAACGCTGTTTAAAGACACCACGGTAGAAAAGCGTTTAAGTACTTTATGACCCCAATAAATAAAATGTCATGCCATCATTGAAAATAATCATCATTCAGCCTCATTAACTAAAGAGCCCATTTCATAAATGTTCTTTCTTCCGGTATGAACTTCCTTTTTCGTGTCTCTGCATTTAACCACAAGACAGCTTAAAACTACAAAGGAAATTGGTGCTGGAGACTTTCCTCCTGCCAGGTCTGAACACAGAGCAGATACTGTATCTATAGGTAGCTGATTGTATGTCTTGTTCTGATTGAGGTCTTGATGGGGGAAGAAGCTCCTTTCAGTTCCAACATACGCTGATCAGCCATCACATTATGACCACTGACAGGTAAAGTGAACAACATGGATCATCTTGTTACAATAGAACCTAAAAGTGGGTGGGATGTATTAAGCAGCAAGTGAACATGTTGTCCCTGAAGTTCATGTGCTGAAAGGAGAAAAAAATGGGAAAGTGTAAAGATTTGAGCAACTTTGACAAGGGCCAAATAGTAATGGCAACTTTGACTGGGCCAGAGCAACTCCAAAACTGCAGCTCTTGTGGGATCTTCCCAGTCTGCAGGGGTCAGGACCAAAGTGGTCCAAGGAAGGAAAACCAGAGAATGGGTCATGGGTGGCTAAGGCTCATTGATAGACATCAGGAGCGTTGGCTGGTTTGTGTAGTCCAATCCAATAGAAGAGCTATTTTAGATCAAATTGCTGGAAAAGTTAATGCTGGTTTGGATAGAGAGGTGTCAGAATACACAGTGCATCGCAGTGTGTTGTGTATGGGGCTGTGCAGTTATAGACTGGTCAGGGTGCCCATGCTGACCCGTGTCCACAGCCAAAAGCACCTAAAATGGGCACGTGAGCATCAGAACTGGACCACGGAGCAATGGAAGAAGGTGGCCTGTTCTGATGAACTCAAAAATGCCTTGAGGAACATGAAAAGTTTGAGGTGTTGAATTGGCCTCCAATTTCTCCTGATCTCAATGAGATCAATAGAGCATCTGTGGGATGCACTGGAAAAACCATGAAGGCTCCACCTCGCAACTTACAGGAATTAAAGTGTCACTAAACCCACATCATAAAAAACTACCAATAAACGATGTATTACATGCTGTTCATACACACTCAGTCATTATAAGATTTGTTTTTTGTATTCTGCAAAAAAACACGTTTGATCCTGCTGCTCTCCATCTCCCCCTTCTGTCCATGTTCCCAATGCAGCTAGGGAATTTACCATGTTGGCAGCTCTGCACATACTCAGTTTTCAGTGAATTTCTATGCTGAGCATTTCCTCCCTATCACATCTGAGTAGCCCATGTGACTACCCCAGATAGCAAGGATAACTTGCCACAAATTTGTGGCAGTGTTGAATTGTAAGTCTTAACTTGCTGCACATTTTCACTGGCAAACTTTGACTAATCACACAAATATCCTATAGCCAGCGACAGGGCCACCATCAGGGGCCCCTTACACAGCTTCAGGCATGGGCCCCCTGGAGCAGAGGAGAAACAGGCGCGGGGGGGGGCGCTGCCGCCACAAATTGAGAAGCGGGGGGGCAGCCGCAAATTGAGAAGCGGGGGGGGCAGCCGTGAATTGAGAAGCGGGGGGGGGGTGCTGCCGCCGCAAATTGTTGGGGGTGGGGGGTGCTGACGAACCAAGAAAGAACAAAAAATAAATAAAAAGAGGGTTGGTTGACATCCGGGGCCCTGGGGACCTCTGGGCCCCTTACAAAAAAAAGGGGGGGTTGCCATCCGGGCCCCTGGGTACCTCCAGGCCCCTTACAGGTGTACGGCCTGTACCCCCCTGATGGCGGCCCTGGCCAGCGACATCGCCATTTCCTTATTCTCTAGAGGCATTGCCATTTCTGATTTACTGCTGTTTCCTCTCTCTTCCTTTTCCCATTACGTATAAGGCTAACTTCCGACTCCTACTCTGATCTTTTTCTTCCCATCCTTAAGGCGGGCAACCCAATCTACTCAACCAGGGCGTCCACATTCTTTTAAATGTATTAAAACTACCCCGTCTCGAAAGGACTACCTTTTCCTTCCATACTGTCGTATTTATCACATTGACCCATTCTTCAGATGTCGGTGGTTTCAATTATTGCCAGTTTTTTGCTAATAAATTTCTCGCCTGGTACAGACATCTCAATACTACTTCTATGGTGCTTTTTTGCTCATTTGTTTCCTCCATACATCCCAGTAAGCATGTTCTAGCCTCCGGCCCCAGTTTGGTCCCGAAGGTTGTATTCATGATTTCAAGTATCTCAGCCCAGTAACGAAACAATTTCGGACACTTCCACATCATGTGCACAAGGTTCCCTGTTTCTTGACACCTGGGACACACATCATCTGATCTCCTGCCAAACATATGCAATCTCTTTGGGGTGTAATAGACTCTATGCACTAAAAACAAATGAGATACCTTCTGCGATGGGGAGAGTGACACCAGTGGCCCCAGTTCCAGTATCCTTGTCCATTGCTCCGCTGTTATGACGCCTATGTCCTTCTCCCATTTCCCTTTGGTTTTCCCTACTCTCTCCCCAGTTATAATTCTGCTGCAAATCTGTATGTATAATTGTGAGATGAGATCTTTAGAGGGTCCTGTCTTAATTACCGTATTTACTTGAGCATAAGCCAAATTTTTTGTGCTGAAAATGCCCCCCTCGGCTTATACTCGAGTCACGTTTTTGCGCCTGTTCTCCCAGATTTTGGGGACCCGGTACTGGCCGGCCGTAGGTCCCCTGGATGCCAAACTTGGCACACAGGTAGCCCCACATTTCCTCTACAAGTGTGCATTTCCTGTACAAGTTTGTTGTCTGGGGGACCTACGGCCAGGGAGCACCGATTTTTCAAAGCCGGGCACCCCTTCCATAGACTCCCGTGTTAAACGGTAATTTCTCCAGTGACTTTGGGGACCCGGTACTGGCCGGTCGTAGGTCCCCTGGACCCTAAACTTAGCACACAAGTAGCTCAATTTCTTCTCTATAACTGTGCTAAGTATTTTGTTTGGGGGACCTACGGCTGGGAAGCACCGATTTTTCAAACCCGGGCACCCCTTCTCTAGACTCCCATGTTAAACCTCAGTCTAGTCATGGGCACAGTGAGGCATGGGCACAGTGAGGCATACATAGTGAGGCAAAGTGAGGCACAGTGAGGCATGCAGATGGACACCCTAGGCACAGTGAGGTCAGGCTGCAAATGGGCACAGTGAGGCTGCAAATGGGCATTGTTGACCCTCATTTCCGCTTACATTAGCTGCTGCATTTCTCCCCCTAGGCTTATACTCGAGTCAATACGGTAAAATTAGGTGCCTCGGCTTATATTCGGGTCGGCTTATACTCAAGTATATACGGTAACCTTTGGAGATGAGGGATTTTTTGCCATACCACTGGATTTATTTGAAATTAGGGTTGAAGGGCATGTCTAACCTGTAGATAACTATAAAATTAAGTATTTGGTAAACCATACTCTCTACTCAATTCTACAAAAGATTTCAATGTAGTACCCTTGTATAATTGAGCCAATCTGTTTATACCCAGCTTTTCCCATTGCTTGATCTTCCCCATAACTTGGATTTCTTGCAGGTATTTATTGTCCCAAAGGGGGGAGTATTCCGTTAACCCCTTATACCCCAGCACTATCTTAGCTGATTGCCATATTTTGGTGATCATCTTTAATGTTGGATTCTTAACAGGGAAAGAGTCGGCTTCCAGGGATTCTATTATGGTGTTATATGGGGTCCCCAGTAGCATCATCTTCCAATTTGTAGAAAATTTCTGTGGCAAGTCTCTAGCAAGAGCAAAGTTGCAGTGGTGAGTCTACAGCAAGTGCTCTGCTAGTCTACAACATAAAAAATCAGCCACAGTGACCCCTGTGGTGGGATGACTATTGCACAACACAACTGAACCAGAACTTGCAGCAGACTTGCAGAATGTTTCTTAAAGAAAGTTGATTTGGAGTCATGCAATGCGGACTTGCTGCACTTGTGCAGCAAACTTGTGAAGCCTGGCAAGTCTAGCAATAGCTTAGCAGGTAGTTTTCAAACTTGCAGCAAAATTGCTTGCTATCTGGGTCAGAGTCACACATGTGGGCGTATACAAAGTGTTAAATGACAGCCCACTCCCTCTCTCCACCTCCATGGCCACTGACCAGCTAAACACAATAGGGGAGGGATATTACATGTAGATCAATAGAGGCTTCACCTCCCTCTTTTTCTGAGAGAAAGGCTGGAGGCACGTGACTCAACTTGCGACTGGCAGAAATCCATCCACACCATGTTATTTCCCAAAAATTGGATTTGATTTCAATATATATATTTGTATGACATTTAGAACTGTTTATTGATATTGTTTATTTCTACTCTGTTTTTTTTTTTCTTAATGAACATGTGACCAGCAGCAGAGAACTAGAAGCTCCTCTTGCTTATGTTTCCCCGCAGACAGGCTGGGAGAGAGTTGGGTCATGTGACAGCTGTATATCAATTAGGAAAAAGGTACTTGGATGTTTTTTTTTATTATTAAAATAATTACAGTGCTATCATCCACCTACAGTAATAGAAGGTACAATGTAAATTAAACAGTGTGTTTGTTTAGTATCACTTTAAACTCCCTGGCGGTATGATTATGTCAGATTTTTGATGCTCAAAGCGGTACAATTGTTTTGCATGGAAATTTGGTGTTTTATATTGTAGGCCTGTAATTCTTAGGAATAACTCACTTAAAGGGGTTGCTCCACCAGAAAAAAAAAATTAAAAGCCAGCAGCTACAGCTACAGCAGCTGCTGGCTTTTAATATTTGGACACTTACCTGTCCTGGAGTCCAGCGACGTCCGCAGCAGAGGACGAGCGACCGCTCGTCGCTCTGCTGCTCCCTCCGCCATCCTCGCTGAGGGAACCAGGAAGTGAAGCCCTGCGGCTTCATGCCCGGTTCCCTACGGCGCATGCGCGAGTCGCGCTGCGCCGTTCTGATTGGTGCTCCTGTGTTCTGGGAGCTGAGTGTCTCCCAGAACACCAAGGGAAGTCTGCGGGAAGTGACGTAACTCCCGCAGATTCCCGGAGACAGGACTCCCTTTTGTGGGTGAAAATACCTGTCTTAGACAGGTATCTTCACCCCCCTCCCCCCTGAAAGGTGTCAATTGTGACACCGGAGGGGGGGAGGGTTCCAAATAGCAAAAGTTGCTATTTAGGGTGGAGCTCCACTTTAAATCTGTCCAAACAAGAGTCTAGTAGACATCCCGGGTATGATAAAGTTTGAAACACAAAATCATAAATTATAATATAATAAATAACTATAAATAATTATAACAAATAATAATAATCTAATAATAATAAAAATTATTCAATAATGTAATCAAATCAAAAACACTGAAATTTGTTCAGTTGCAGAATTGTCGCTGTCATTACTTTCAGTGTTTGATGACGAATTTCCCCACAAATCGCTATCGCTCAATTCTGCAAGTGATTCTAATTTATTATCGCTGTTTCCTAGCTGGTCTAAAACCACTTTTGACGTAAAGGGACAATTTTTGGTTGCTATGGACAATCTCCAGTTTCAAGGCAGAAAAAAACAGTATTTATAATATAAAAGTGCATGCAGGGCACTGGACAAACCACTAGGGACAAAGGGGATGTTAAATAATTTTATACAGTACATAAGATTACAGTGTACTGTATGTATACTGTGTTTTTAATTTTTTTAATTTGGCGCCGTACTCCATCCCCGTGCTTCGCAACGCTCACAAGGAATGGAGCTCGGCACTCGGGCACTTTGAATCGAGCGAGATGACAGCTCGCAGACACAGCGGGGAGACATCGCAGGATCTAGGGGACAAGGTAAGTAACCTGCCTAAATATGCCTTGATGGGTCATGCTAGGTGATCATAATGTTATGGCTGATCAATGTATGGTACAAGTACTGGTTTGGGGGCCAAACTCCCACCTGGTCCTTTTCCCCGGTCATGCAATATGTGATGCTAGCGTTGTTTTATTGTTAGCAGAAGATGCTATGTTAAAGCGGAGTTCCACACTAAAGTGGAACTTCCGCTCATCTGATTCCTCCCGCCCTCCGGTGCCACAATTGGCACCTTTCGGGGAGGAGGGGGGGACAGGATACCTGTCTTTGACAGGTATCCTTTACCACTTCCGTGACGTCACCGTGGGGCTCCCTCCTCCTCCCCCGGCCGCTGGGCCAATAGGAGAGAGAGTACATGCGCAGTAGGGTTTCCGGCATGAAGCCGAAAGGCTACACTGCCGGGTTCCCTTACCCGCAATGGCGGCGGCAGCACCCAACAGCTGATAGAAACATCAGCTGCCTTGCCGACATCGCTGGACTCCAGGACAGGTGGGCGTCCTATTATTAAAAGCTAGCAGTTGCAGTATGTGTAGCTGCTGGCTTTTAATTTTTTCTTTTTGCCCGGAACACCGCTTTAAACAGGGAAGTAAAACCTGGGGCATGGCTAACCACCGAGTAAGACCGGATAACTCTCTAGACACATCTTCCCACAACACCAGACTCACTTCACCTATGGGAACTTTCATAAGAAACAATTACTTGTACAATGTATGGAGATGCCACCATACCACTGAACGTGACTACTCTTTCTTTTCCTATCGTCACAATTTATCTACTGGATGTGACCATTTTCTAGTGGACAAATGGACATTATCCAAAGTATCAGAATCATCTGTAGCCACTATAACATGGTCAGACAATGCCCCCGTCTCGATAACCACCGCCAATTTATCACCTTCCCCACACACGAAGATCTGGAGAGCCAACGCTTCGATTCTCCACTCACCCAAACACTATATTCGTGAACGCATAGAAGAATTCTTTGATCTGAACAAGGGAACCACATCCAACAATACTATACTTTGGAACGCCCATAAAGCGTTCATTAGAGGGATTATTATTCAATTAAGTGCTAGGGAGAAGAGAAGCAGATCACAGCGTCTAGACACCCTCACATCCACTATTACAATTACAGAGGCCCAAAACCAAACTAATCTTGACCCTAAACTGAAAGAAAAATGATTAGTCCTCAGACAAGAACTAAGAAATGTATTACTAGAATCGTTTGACAAAGCCCAAAAACAATTCAAAGCTAAACATTATTCTACAGAAAATAAAGCATGGAAAGCCATGGCCCTTAGAATCAAAGGTCATCACATTAAAAACCAAAATCTCACACCTATACCTCCCTACCTCAAAACAAAAACGTATTGATCCACAAGCCATAGCTGATGCATTTAGTCATTACTACAACACACTATATAATTTGAAAGATGATTCTACAATTACTCAACCATCCATAGAAGAAATAGATTCTTCCTTACAAGAAATGTATTCCCCACAAAGTATCCCAAGAACAACTGGTTGAAGGGGTGGGGAGGGGGGGTGGGGGTCAGCCTGTCAGTGCTCAGACCACTTGCCACACACTGCATAAAATTGGTTTGCAGCACAGTGGCCAAGACCATACAGCAGTTTAACAGCCATGGTTGACCAAAAAAGTTGAGTGCACGTGCTCAGCGTCATATCCAGAGGTTGTTTTTGGGAAATAGACGTATGAGTGCTGCCAGCATTGCTGCAGAGGTTGAAGGGGTGGGGGATCAGCCTGTCAGTGCTCAGACCATACGCCACACACTGCATCAAATTGGTCTGCATGGCTGTCGTCCCAGAAGGAAGTCTCTTCTAAAGATGATGCACAAGAAAGCCCGCAAACAGTTTACTGAAGACAAGCAGACTAAGGACATGGATTACTGGAACCATGTCCTGTGGTCTGATGAGACTAAGATAAACCTATTTGGTTCAGATGGTGTCAAGTGTGTGTGGCGGCAACCAGGTGAGCAGTACAAAGACAAGTGTGTCTTGCCTACAATCAAGCATTGTGGTGGAAGTGTCATGATCTGGGGCTGCATGAGTACTGCCGACACTGGGGAGCTACAGTTTGAGGGAACCATGAATGTGGCTAACATGTACTGTGACATACGGAAGCTGAGCATGATCCCCTCCCGACTGGGAAGCAGGGCAGTATTCCAACAGAACGACCCCAAACACACCTCCAAGATGACCACTGCCTTGCTAATGAAGCTGAGGGTAAAGGTGATGGACTGGCCAAGCATGTCTCCAGACCTAAGCCCTATTGAGCATCTGTGGGGCATCCTCAAATGGAAGGTGGAAAAGCACAAGGTCTCTAACATCCACCAGCTCTGTGGAAGAGCACTCCAGTGGTGACCTGTGAAGCTCTGGTAAACTCCATGCCAAAGAGGGTTAAGAAAGTGCTGGAAAATAATGGTGGCCACACAAAATATTGACACTTTGGGCCCAATTTGGACATTTTCACTTAGGGGTGTATTCAGTAATGCTGGCAGCACTCACACGTCTATTTCCCAAGGACAACCTCTGGACATGACGCTGAGCACGTGCACTCAACTTCTTTGGTTGACCATGGCGAGGCCTGTGCTGAGTGGAACCTGTCCTGGTAAACCATTGTATGGTCTTGGCCACCGTGCTGGAGATCAGTTTCAGGGTCTTGGCAATCCTCTTATAGCCTAGGCCATCTTTATGTAGAGCAACAATTTTTTTTCCATATCCTCAGAGTTCTTTGCCATGAGCTGCCATGTTGAACTTCCAGTGACCAGTATGAGAGAGTGAGAGCGATAACACCAAATTGAACACACCTGCTCCCCATTCACACCTGAGACCTTGTAACACTAACGAGTCACATGACACCGGGGAGTCAAAAGGGCCAATTGGGCCCAATTTGGAAATTTTCACTTGGGGGTACTCACTTTTGTTGCCAGCGGTTTAGACATTAATGACTGTGTGTTGAGTTATTTTGAGGGGACAGCAAATTTACACTGTTATACAAGCTGTACACTCACTACTTTACATTGTAGCAACGTGTCATTTCTTCAGTGTTGTCACATGAAAAGATAGAATAAAATATTTACAAAAATGTGAGGGGTGTACTCCCTTCTGTGGGATATTGTATATATTTACATACTGTCACCAGAGCAGTGCAGTGTTAACATAGTGAGCCTGTACTACTGAGGGGGGGGGGCTGATCAGGTTATTACAGTGTTCAACGTTCCACCGCTGCATGCTCTTGAGGGCGAGCAAGAGTGGGCGAAGCGGGAGGCTGTACAGGTAGGTCCACCTGCTTTGGTGCTGCTTCCCGTCCAGCCGTTTATGTACTATGGTTGGACGAGAAGTGGTTAAAGAATATTTGAACCCAATTGTTAAAATCTAATTTAATTTCTTCTCATTTCATTTTTACAAGTGGCCATTTCATCTTTACAAGTGGCCATTTCAACAAGCATTATGCAGACATGGTCCGCTGTTGTCACCAATGGAAAACCCGCCCTAAGAAATGCCATGAGCTAGAATAGAACTCTAGATTGACTCAAATTTAAGCTTTGAGGAACAAGGGTGATCATAGATGAGCAATAATGAAGAGTAACCAGACATAGATCTCCTCCAAAAGATATGCAAGATGCACATGGTGGTGAACCTTCTCCAGCTTTGGTTAATCAGCTTTGTTTTTATGGCAATATTAATATGGAAATTGCATTGACATCATTTGTCTTCCATAAAAAGGTATACACCCAGAGATGGCAGCTTGGCCTACCAGTATACAGGTTTAACTGGCTACCAATTAGTTCTAATTGCAGTGTACAGCCAAATATTTGTTTTCTAAGAAGGGAGGGAACATAAAACCCCTCATGTTTACAACAGTCTAGTTGTACAAAACGCTAACTGGGTCCACCCTAGATGAGCTGGGGAAAGTCAAGACAGGTCATGATGGGAAATCCAAATACTTACCATTACCACCAGAACAAGAAGTGAAGGTAAGTCTTCTGATGGGGACATTTGTTCAGTTGTGATCACTGATAAAGAGGAGATTTTCTCACGTCGTAGAGACTCCCTATAACTTTTTCCTGCATCTCCAGGACAGGAATTCAAGGGAATTTCCCCCCAAAATGGGACACATGCAACAAAACAGGCAAGGGCTTTTGCCCTTCCCTACTCTATCCAAAAGTTTTGCCTTTACATATACTTTAACAACCAACAATTTCCTAATTCATTTGTGGGCTGCAGTATGAATAAAAGTAATCCTTCTCCGGACACAGGTGGCCTTTCAATATAGCCAAAAATGTATTGAATTATAAAAAAAAAAATTACATTTGGTATCCCCAGCCTTTCCTGGCAGGACTGGAGCAAGGGGTAGGCTGAAAAGGTGGCTGCCTTGGACGCTTCAGCAGAGAAGGGGTCACAAATGGTAGGACCTGTAACCTATCCTGCCGAAATACTTCATGGTGACTTGGATAAAAAGGAAGGAACGCTCAGTGTTTAGAGAATTGCGACTTCTAATGTATGGTTTAGACATTTATTAAAAAGGATCAAAGTAAACATCAAGCCAAAGCATTTGGGGGGGGGGGTAGACTCCCCATTCTCCAGGGCTCTTCCTGTGTACTATTTGATGGGAACAAATCCCATGAATGGGTATGTTGGATCAAGATTTCAGAAACCAAGATGGCAGGATGCCGGCTTTAGTTGCATAGGTAGCAATGTCTCAGGTCGGCATCCTGTCATCCCCGTTTCTAAAATCTTGATCCAACATAGCCATTCATGGGAATTGTTCCCATCAAATAGTATGCAGCAACATCCCTCAAGAAGGGGGGAGTATATTCCCCTAAAACACGTTGGCTTGATTTACATGCTGCTACTTTTTAATAAACGCCTATGAATCATACTTTAAAAGTTGCATTTCTCTAGACACTGGGTGCTCCTTCCTTTTTATCCAAGGCTGAAACGAGGTTGTACAGAAAAGGCAGCAGCCTAATCCCCAAGAGGGCCCATCGCCACCATCCATCCACCACTGGGCACTATCCACTGGAAAGGCATTTCTTCCTTTTTGCCCACACAAAAACCCACCAGCACCAATGACAAATCCAGTCAGTCCAGAATGGTCCCCAACACAAGGAAAATAGTTCATGGGGAGGCACAGATTCGCTTCTTCACCTTGGATGCCCTGCTTCCCAACCAGGAGTCTAGAGAGCTTCCTGCCTTCCAGTTGCATCTTGGGACATTTCCCCCCTCCCTATTGGCTTCCTGGGAAACCATCTTCCTAAAACTGCATCTTGTGGATCTCTCTGGCCCAGTTTGCTTCTTGATGTGTGCAGTACTGAAGTGTGCGTATAATTCCAACTGAATGGAGAATGTCCTCAATAAGTAAGACTAGAGACTTCTTGGAGTAAACAGTGGCCTTGGCCATGGCGGATAAAGAAAAGGGGTCACTTAACTCCCTCCATTCAAGCAGCATACATTCAACTTTAGTAGCAACCATACATCTCCAGTTGACAACTGGGAGAAAGAAAGCCCTTTTTAGTGTCGAGCCAACTTTTTTGGACCACATAGGGTCAACCATTGAGCATCAATTGCCAAAATAACAAGAAAAACAAAATCTATATAAGGCACCTATCGCATCTAAAATACAATTCTTTGCCCACTCAATGGATACATATATTTTTCCCCCAATGATGCCAACAATTATCTGAAAAGACAATATTGTCCTGTTATAACTGCAATGCAGCACTTCTCTTTTACATGGGCCTAGCTGCTGCATCCCGATCCTCCATTAATTGCATTGTGAGCTGCAGCCAGCCTGCAGTTAGCAGGGGTCCAGGAGGGGATATGGCAACTCCCAACACACTTGCTTAAATTAAAGAGAAATTTCACACTGAAATTCCTCTTCACCATGCCGTAGTTGCGTCCAGGGGAGGCATTTGCCTTACAGCCCTATCAATCTCTATGGGACATGGAGGCAGGAGGTATCACATGGCAAACGTGGCACATGCACAGCAATGTGTATGGGGCTGTCCGGTATTCATGGGCAGCCCACACCAAAGAATCAGGGTGCTGCTTCACGCTCCTATCTGTCCAAGTCTTGTAACTCATGCTAGGAGTGCAGGCTGGGAAAGAGCTCCTCTCAGCTCAATAAGTGCAAGCAAAGAGAAGGAAGCATTCCAGGTGGCGCACATCCAGCAAAACACAGGGGTATCAGTCGTAAACGCAGCCTCAGCCCAGACCATGCCCAAACGCCTTGCGCTACACCCACGACTAAGTCCCAAGAGTGGGGCGAAACATGTTGGGAGGGTCGGGCCTGGATAGAGTCTGGACTGAGGCCGCTTTTACTACTAATACGGCTGGGTTTTGTTGGATGTGCGGCACCTGGAACTTTTCAGTCCCTATGCTGTCCGGTATTGCCTGGTTTTGGCAGGTGGGGGAGGCAAGTTCAAAGCGTGCCTCAACCACCTGTTTTTGCAGATACTTCATAGACCACATTGAAGCGGATATGCACTGCATCTGAGCACCACAAACCAAAAATGCTATTTTTTTAATTTAGAAAATATTTAAGGCAAGATCCCCCATCCATCCATGTCTCCATGCTTTATTTTGCTGAGAAATCGCTTTAAATAAACACCCACATAGCATATCTGGCCATCTTGAATAAGGGCAGATAATTCATGTAACATTTACTTTCTGGAATCCATCTGCTCAACAGCACCCTCAAGCAATGCCCAGTGCTTGATTGACCTTGATTGATCAGAAGATCTGAGCACCATAACAAAGGAAGAGGTCTGCCATATTTCCATGGGGTGGCTCGGGGCTCTTGCAGCATATTGGGGAGATGGGGTCAGAGCTGGGAAGGTGGAAGTTTTGCACAGGGTTCACTTTGAGCAATCTGTTGACAGCAATACTAGTCATATTGACTTTATTACCTTTATCAATCAATCATCATTGAGTTGCCTGTTTAAGCTTGTATAATTAAAATAATTCACAGAAGTCAATGATATTTTTCTACTTTTGGCTGCAGAACAAAGAACTGAATCCTGATCACAGGCATGGGCATGTATCGTAGGCTTTTGTAGTATGATAGTTAAATAAGAGTTAAACTTTTTAAAATTTGAACTGCAGGAAAACAGCTAAATACACACGTGCAACCTTTTTACCTGCCGGAAATTTTTCATTTCAGTCCAACCAGTCCTGTAAATTAGGACTAGGACAAGGGCTGGGCAGGGGGGCGGCTGCCCTGGGCATGGTGGTATCATGTGATGTGGGTGGGGGGGCACAAGGATTTTGTGGGGGGGGTTTGTTCTAGGAGGCTGCTAAGAACGGGATTTGTGTTGGCATGGGGGAAGACAATTTGTGCTGGGAGGAGGGGGAATTTATGCTTAGGGGGTAAGCATGCAGATTAGTGCCGAGTGTCTTTGTGGGGGTATTTTTGCTGACATATAATGGTCATACATCTTGGGGGGGCGCAGTTTGGCATGTTTGCCCTGGGCTATAAATGATCTTGTCCCGGCACTGCTGGGAATTATACCACCACCCCCCATGTGGGTAACACAACGCTCAATTACAGTTAAAGCAGTATTAAAGTGTTATCAAACCCAGGACCCTGCATTCACTAATATCTGGTCTCCCACAGTACACAGAACATGGAAATGCAATAGTTGGTAAATATAAACGGCTAAATACCTTTTCTCATCAGCAGTATATAGCAGTCTTGTGACTTCTATCAATGCCTGGTTAAAGCTTGTAGGAGTTGTTTTCATACTGGATGCAGGACCCCTGACCCTCAGTCTTGACAGTGCTGATTGGCCCTGTGCTGATCACATGCACTCTCCCAAGAGAAAAAAAAACTCTCTAGCAATACACACCAAACTGAGCATGTGCAGCCTGACTCCATTTACTCGGTCTTATCTGGAGATGTTTTGGGGACAATGCAAGGAGAAGAGGATCAGAGGAGACAGGATCAAACAGCCTTTTTACACAATGCATAGGATTAACCCCTTAGGTTCCAATCCTTAGATCTGATTGATTTATTAGTCTTTTTTTTTTAGGCTTTCTTTCATCCAAAATCCATCACAGACCCTTATCTGAGCATGCAGCCCGGCAGGCCTAGAACAGGGGAGGATGGGCATAAACCTCCCCCGGCCCGAACCTTAAGGGGCCTTTCACACGGACGGATAGAATTGTGCTTTTAGCTGTGGATTTTCTAGTTTTCTACTGCAGCTAAAAGCACACAATGCTTTCCTATGGCCCCATTCACACACTGCGTTTAGCTGCGATTTCGTTACATGCAGTTTGGTGCGGATAGAAAAAATAGAATTGACTGCGTCCAGGAGTGATTTAGAGCAGCTATATGCACATAACCGCAGGTAATCACAGTGCACTGTGTCAGCTGCATTTGGTATGAATCATGAGGGGGAACTCCACGCCAAATTTTAAATAAAAAAACGGCATGGGTTCCCCTCCAAGAGCATACCAGGCCCTTAGGTCTGCTATGAATTTTAAGGGGAACTCCTAAGCTGAAAAAACTGCGTGGGGGTTCCCCCAAAATCAATTCCAGACCCTTATCCGAGCACGCAGCCCGGCCGGTCAGGAAAGGGGTTGGGGACGAGCAAGCGCCCCCCCCCCGCCTGAACCGTACCAGGCCGCATGCCCTCAACATGGGGGGGTGGGTGCTTTGGGGCAGGGGGGCGCCCTGCAGCCCCCCACCCCAAAGCACCTTGTTCCCATGTTGATGGGGACAAGTGCCTCTTCCCGACAACCCTGGCCGTTGGTTGTTGGGGTTTGCGGATGGGGAGCTTATCGTAATCCGGGAGCCCCCAGATCCCGCCCCCCCCACCTATGTGAATGAGTGTGAGGTACATTGTACCCCTACCCATTCACCTGGAGGAAAAAAGTGGCAAAAAAAAAAAAACACACTACACAGGTTTTTAAAGTCATTTATTAGGCAACTCCGGGGGTCTCTTCCAACTTCGGGGGTCTCTTCTTTTGCTCTCCGGTGTCGTCTCCGCACTCTCTGGTTCTTCTCCCGCTCTCTGGTGCCTTCTTCCTTCTGCCGGGCTCCTCAACTTTCTTCTTCCAGCTCTTTTACTAGCGGCGGCCCGGTCTTCTCCGTAATCTTCTTCCCTCTTCTCTTCTTCGATGTTGACACAACGCTTCCTCCCGCTGTAATGCCGAGTGTGCAATGATTTATATAGGCCTCTTATGACGTCACAGTCCCATCATGCTCCAGGTGGTGATGACATAAGGGGCGTGGTCACCGGGTGATATCACACGGTGACCACGCCCCATGCCTATATAAATCGTTGCGCACCGCGCACTCGACAGCGGGAGGAAGCGTCATGTCAACATCGAAAAGAGAAGAGGGAAGAAGATTACGGAGAAGACCAGGCCGCCGCTAGTAAAAGAGCTGAAAGAAGATAGCGGAGGAGCCCGGCAGAAGGAAGAAGGCACCGGAGAGCGGGAGAAGAACCAGAGAGCGCGGAGACGACACCGGAGAGCAGAAGAAGAGACCCCCGAAGTCGGAAGAGACCCCCGGAGCTGCCTAATAAATGACTTTAAAAACCTGTGTAGTGTGTTTTTTTTTTTTGGCACTTTTTCCTCCAGGCGAATGGGTAGGGGTACAATGTACCCCACACTCATTCACATAGGGTGGGGGGCAGGATCTGGGGGCTCCCTTATTAAAGGGGGCTCCCGGATTCTGATAAGCTCCCCGCCCGCAAACCCCGATAACCAACGGCCAGGGTTGTCGGGAAGAGGCACTTGTCCCCATCAACATGGGGACAAGGTGCTTTGGGGTGGGGGATCGCAGGGCCAAAGCACCCACCCCCCATGTTGAGGGCATGCGGCCTGGTACGGTTCAGGAGGGGGGGGGCACTCGCTCGTCCCCACCCCCTTTCCTGACTGGCCAGGCTGCGTGCTCGGATAAGGGTCTGGTATGGATTTTGGGGGAACCCTGCGCAGTTTTTCAGCTTAGGGGTTCCCCTTAAAATCCATAGAAGACCTAAGGGCCTGGTATGCTCTTGGAGGGGAACCCATGCCGGTTTTTTATTTAAAATATGGCGTGGAGTTCCCCCTCATGATTCATACCAAACACAGTGGTTTTGGCCGGGATCCAAGACGGATCCCCGTTCAAGATCGTGCCGCAGCTAAACGCAACTGTATGTAAACGCAGCTAATCTCACTGTACAAATGCAGCTGATTGCTGTGCCTGGAGTCTTGAATTTCACAGAAAATGCTTTTAACTGCGGCAGAACAGCCGTCCGTGTGAAAGGGGCCTAACATGCCCTCAACATGGAGGAGGAGGATCCTATAAATGATGTCACCAAGTGACATCTTTGACCAAATATGGATATTTTGCAAAGTCCATAAAGACATAGATGAGCGAGTTTGGGGATGAGGAAATTAAAGCGGAGTTCCACCCTAAAGTGGAACTTCCGCTCATCGGATTCCTCCCCCCCCCCTCCGGTGCCACAATTGGCACCTTTCCCACTTCCAGGAGTCCGGCCGCGGCCGTGACGTCACAGCGACGTCACCGCGGGGCTTCCACCTCCTCCTCCCCTGGCCGCCGGGCTAATAGGAGAGAGGAGCGGGGCCTCGCGCATGCGCAGTAGGGTTCCCGGCGTGAAGCCGAAAGGCAATGGCGACGGCAGCACCCGACAGCTGATGTGGAACATCAGCTGCGGTGCCGACATCGAGGGACAACTGGGCAGGTAAGGTACAGGACAGGTAAGTCTCCATTTATTAAAAGCCAGCAGCTGTGTAGCTGCTGGCTTTTAATTATTATTTTTTTCCCAGGGTTGCCTAGAACACCCCTTTAACTGGCCTGCACAGAGTCATGACCTCAACCCGATAGAACACCTTTGGGATAAATTAGTGGAGACTGCAAGCCAGGCCTTCTCGTCCAACATCAGTGCCTGACCTCACAAATGCGCTTCTGGAAAAATGGTACAACATTGCCATAGACACACTCCTAAACCTTGTGGACAGCCTTCCCAGAAGAGTTGAAGCTGTTATGGCTGAAAATGGGTTGGCCAACTCAATATTGAACCCTACGGACTAAGACTGGGAATGCGATTAAAGTTCACGTGCGTGTAAAGGCAGGTGTCCCAATACTTTTGATAATACAGTGTATGGTCAATGACGTCACTGGGTGAATCGGCTACTTAGGTTATTTCAGCAGCGTGGAGAAGCGCAGTGTCAGCCAGTGGGAGGCAAGCGACAGGGCAGTTGTGTTTGTGGGCTTTTTTTTCCTTGTGGGTCAGCAGCGTTCATGATTGATGATGGATGTACATCGCGGGGCATTTATTTATCTATTAATAAAAATTCTTGTCAAAAACTGTCTTCTTATTTGCATTCTGTTTGTTGTAAACTCGTTTCTCTAGATGAAATCTACGACTCGTGTCTTTATAGAACAAAGAAAGTAGTGAGAGACTGGACCCATCAATGGCCATCACTTTATTGTAGTATTTCCGTCTGGCAGACGGCTCAGAACAATCGAGGCCAGGACAAATAGATTAAAAAAACTTTTTTTCCCCAAGGGCTATTAAGGCTATTAATGCAGGAATGAAAGGAAAGCAACCAGCTACACAGATTTGGGTTATTGTTGTTATAGTTGTGTCTGTTTTAAATGTTGAAAGTTCTAATATTTTTATATACATTTTAATTGTGATTGGTAAATGTGCAGGTGATGTTTGATTTGTGTGCATATTCTGCAAGGTAGAAACAAAATGTAATTGTGAATTTGTAATTACAGTAATAATAAATCTTATCTCTGGGCTGGAATCTAAGGGCTTGTTAAAGGGGGATTACAGATTCCGAAAAGTCACCCCCTGCACCCCCACAACCACCAGGGCATTGTTATGACGAAGAGGTCCTTGTCCATTCAACATGGAAACGAGGTGCTTTTTGTAAAAGCCATCCTAGCGGCTGATTAGCCTACTGGATTGTCTTTACGAGGTTCCCCCCCTCCCCAGGTTGAGGACACGTAGCCTGGAATAGTTCAGGAGTGGGGGGGGCGCATGCTCTGCCGCTCTTCCTGGTCTGTATACTCGGATAAGGGTCTAGTATGAAATTTGGGGGGACCTCATGCCTTTTTTTTCTTTTTTTTTGTGGCATAAGGTCCACTCCCAATCCGCACCAGACCTGAGGGCCTGGTATGTTTTGTGGGGAGGGGAAGGGGGGACCTGCACTATTTTTTAACCACTTTCTGCTTGTAGACATCATATGGCATCCCAGATTTGAAGTGGTTATACCGGGATGATGCAGCTACAGGCATCATCACGGTATCTTTTTCAGTTGCCGATTCCTTTTTTGTAAAAGCCATCCTAGCGGCTGATTAGCCGCTGGATTGCCTTTACAAACGTCCCTCCCACGCTGCATTTCCGGGTCCTCCCCTATTCAATCCGGCGGCAGCACCGGGTTACCACATCTCTATGAACCTGGGAGGCCAGAAGTGATGTCATGTAAACACTGCCATTTTCTTTCTTATGCTTCCAGGGTTTTGGGGTCTTATAGACCCAAGATATCTCCATAAAGAGGACCTTATTTCTATCACAAGGGATGTTTACATTTGATAGGAATAAAAATGATAGAAAAAATAGATTTTTTTTTAAAACGTCCCGTGGGAGTGGGAGGAATAGTGCCACATCATTAGTATTATTGGGAGGAATAGTGCCCCATCATTGGTATCATTGGGAGGAATAGTGCCCCATCATGGATATTATTTGGAGGAATAGTGCCCCTTCAATGGCATCAGTGGGAGGGGGAATAGTGTCCCATCATTGGCATCAGTGGGGGGGGGTAGTGCCCTATCATTGGTGTAAGTCGGGGGGGATAGTGTCATACCATTTGTATTAGTGGGGGGAGTTGTGTCCCATCATTGGCATCGGGGGGGGATAGTGTCCCATTATTGGGAGGAAAAGTTTCTCATCATTGGTATTATTATTATTGGGAGGAATATTGTCCCATCATTGGTATCAATGGGGAGGAATAGTGCCCCATCATTGGTATTATTGGGAGGAATAGTGTCCCATCATTGGTATCATTGCAAGGAATAGTGCCCCATCATGGATATTATTTGGAGGAATAGTGCCCCTTCATTGGCATTAGTGGGAGGGGGAATAGTGTCCATCATTGGCATCAGTGGGGGGGGGGATAATGTCCCATTATTGGTGTAAGTGGGGGGGAATAGTGTCATACCATTTGTATTTGTGGGGGGAGTTGTGTCCCATTATTGGTATCAGTGGGGGGGGGAATAGTATTATTATCATTGGTATTATTGGGAGGAAACGTTTCTCATCATTGGTATCAATGGGGAGGAATAGTGTCCCATCATTGGTATCAATGGGGAGGAATAATGTCCTATCATTGGTATTATTGGGAGGAATAGTGTCCCATCATTGGTATCAATGGGGAGGAATAGTGTCCCATCATTGGTATTATTGGGAGGAATAGTGTCCCATCATTGGTATCGACGGTAGGAATAGTGTCCCATCATTGGGAGGAATAATGTCCCATCATTGGTATTATTGGGAGGAATAGCGCCCCATTGTTGGTGTCAGTAGTCAGCATAGTGTCTCAAGGGCCGGCTAAAGGCAAGCAAAGAGTCACATTCTGCACACAGGCCACAGTTTAGAGACCACTGATATAGTGTATTTCAGTAAAAAAAAAAAAAAAAATACTTGGTAATTTTCTCCTTTTTCCTGTTAAGTTGATTTTCTTTTATTCTTGAAACTGGAGAGTATCTTACATAAACCTAAAAGTAAAAGGTTTGTGTGAGCTGCAAGTAGACAGTCCTTGACATAACGTGGCATATAGTGTGGATCATGACCATGTCTCTAGCTTTGACACTAGGTCATTAGAGAGAGATGACATTGACATTTAAGATGAAATGGATTGTCTCCTCATATCCTGGCAATGAATTGTTGTAATTTGCTAGCCACCGACAGCAAAAGGAAAGTAAAAAATGTAGGATATGCCTTTTTGATGGTTAACTTCTGAGGCGCCATTATCTCCAAGTATAATAGTGGTGGGACTTTCCCATGATGGGTACCATCCCTAATATTGAGGTGCAAGCTTTTGACAACGCTTTGTTTGTACAGGACAGAGACTGGATATTCATAAACGCTGGATTATAGGCTGCTACCACCAGGGGCTTGGACATTGGCAAAACTTTTGGACACACATCCCCTTGAGTGTACCCCTACAACCCTACTCGACTCTAAGGCCTCAGTTCTTTGCTAGTGTCCTATAGATGAGGGACCTCCTCTCTCAAAGGAGAAGTACAGCCAAAGCACATTTGGCTGTACTTCTCCTGTGGATCACAGGAGTGCTAAAGCCCACTGTTGGCCGACGTCACAGAGCCAGTCCAGGCTTCGGAAAAGATCCCAACCATATGGTCAGGATCCACCCACATGCTGAACCAAGACCAGGACCCAGCTCAGCCTCTCAGCGAGCCGCTGAGAGCCTAAGCCGGCCACTACTGCCCCCTCCACAGCCCAGTGCTCCAGTAAGCGTGGAGCATCAGAGCAGAGAGCTGGTAACTGACAGTTACCAGCTCTCTGCTCAGGGAGCACTGGGAACTGAGCGATTGGCAGTGTTTATTGGCTTGGTTTTCAGCCTTAGAGCCGGCAAGGGACAGATTAAGCATCAGACCAATGCTGCATCCACCTAAGCAAGCATGATTCCCCCCCCCCCCCCAAAAAAAAATCCCATATCTCGTTTACAGAGGAGTCTCTTTCTTTTATTTACTTTAGATTTTTTAATCAACCCGTTAACTGTTTCCACTACAACAGAAGCAGTGCATCTGTATTGGTGCAACCTTGATAAAACCTTAGGAACTGGACCCAGACTCCAAGCTGTGGGGTTTGTCTCTAATGTTGCTTTAAGCACTGGATCTTGCTTGGGCTCTTAACCTTGGCACTTAGTGTAGTTACCGTGTTTCCCTGAAAATAAGCCTGGGTTTTATATTAATTTTGGCAACAAAAGACACAGTAGGACTTGTTTTCGGGGTAGGGCTTGCCATGCAATGTGCTGTCTTCTCTCCCCCTCCCTGCCTGTCAGGAATACCCAGTGTGAACAGAGTAAAAGTGCTTATAAAATCCTAGAATCCTCTCTATTACAGTAGTATATAGTGTAAAAGGTGTGTTTTTCTGTAATCTAATTGTGTCAAATACCATCTTATAGCGCCGCTCGGCACATCCATTACCCGCCAGAGCTCTCTTACCCGCTCCGAGCACTGCAGGGGGGGGGGCGAGATCCCCCACTGACAGCTGGAAGAGGAGGAGAGCAGCGGGAGGATAGCTGAGCAGCGCTGTACCGAAGGTATTTGACACAATTAGATTACAGAAACACACATTTTACATTATATAATACTGTAATAAAGAGGAGTCTAAGATTTTTCAACCACTTTAAAACTAGGGCTCATTTTCGGGGTAGGGCTTATTTTCGGGGGGAAACAGTAGCTACAGGGTGCTATACAGGTGGAGGGTCATGATTTATTCCTGAAGACCCCACAAGAAGGTATGCCCACCATGAAGGGCAAAGCCAGGACCTATACAGGGACCAGCATGGTGGCAAGACAGGTTTGTTCTGTTATCTGATAGTGAAGCCCTATAGCAAGTATGAGAATTATTATCTCCTTTGTCAGGTATTATTTCAGAATGATACTTCACCAACTTTTTGTGGGATGTGCCTTGGTCTCTTTAGTGGTGTAGTGTATTTCGGATAGATAATCAGATACTGAATTGTTTCATACACGAACAATGTCGTAATTCTGTCTCTGTACCCTGCAGGTCTAAAATATTTATACAACCCTTGTCCTGGGTTGTAAAAATACATTGCTACATTGCTACAGCAATGATGTAATTATAGGAGGGAACCTGATATTTCCTCTCCGGGACATGTAGAAATCAAATAATTAAAGTAAGCCAAAATGCAATAGGAACTTTCGGCGCCAAGTCACCCCGTCACCTGCCTCCGCCACACACACACATGCACTCGTCCCTCAAGGAACGGGCCTTACTGACTGGCCTTGATACCTGTTGGTTCCTGGTGAGGGTAGGGGGGTTCAGAGTTTTGTCCTGGAGTTTCAATTTGCTGCTTGAGTGTCTAGATCCCGGTATGGACATTTTTATTAAGAATGTGCAGAGACCTCATCGTGCCCACTATCAAATAGTTTTATTGGTTTTAGATGTTGAAAATTGAATGTTTCATTTCATAGTGTTACTTTCATATCCAATTCATCAGCTGGGGTTTAAGGGCACTGTGGAACCCTGGGATTCCTGTAGAGGCTCCTTGAGCTGTGATCAACTGACCTCCCACCCGATGAAGCCTACATAGTTTGGGGTCCAGGTCTCCCAAATTATTCCTCAAGGAACGTGCTTTACGGACTTGCAGGAAGGCTTGATACCTGTAGGTTTTGTGGTAAGGGTAGGGGGTTCAGAGTTTTGTCCTGGAGTTTAAAGTTTAAATTTTCTGCTTGAGTGTGTAGCTCCTAGTATGGACAATTTCAATAAAAATATGCAGAGACCTCATGGTGCCTACTATTAAATTGTTTTATTGGATGTATATGTTGAAAAGCGGATCATTCATATCTATTTCCTCAGCTGTTTCAATTGTCAATTGTTCTCCTCCTTTCACCTAAACATGCACACAAGACAATGATGTAACTCATATCCATATCCATACACGCTAGTTCATGTTTAACTATTCCCCTGGGTGCTTATGTATGCAAAAATCAATTACATGAGTGTCACAGGAAGGGCAAATGCAGGCTGTGATCGTTATCCAGGCTTTATTAGTCTAAGGTATAAAAGATGCTTTGCTAAGAAAAATTACACAAGACTCAAAATGGAGTTTAACCCCCTCACGACTGCAGAATGAGGGCTACATGAGAGATGACGTCCTCTCGTTATTGTGCTTCCCGCATGCCCACTGAGTCGCACATTGGCAGTGATCTGTGAACGCTGTGTCTTTTGTACACAGCTGAGCACACATCGGGGTAAAGAGCCAATCACAGCAGCTCTTTACCACGTGAGCAGCTAATGTCCAATCACAGCTGATCACAGAGTAAACAGGCTTTGTCGGTTATTGGCAATCCTCTCCTCTCGCTAACAGCGCATGAGGAGAGGAGAGCCTATAAGCGGCAATCAACACAGGGGACACCTACACTAATAAGAGCACTGATCATCAGTGTCCATCAGCGCCGCCTATCAGTGTCCATCAGTGCCTCCTATTAGTGTCCATCAGTACCGGCTATCAGTGCCGCCTATCAGTGCCCATCAGTACCGCCTATTAGTGCCCATCAGTGTTGCCTCACCAGTGCAGCCTCATCAGCGCACATCAGTGAAGGATAAAAATTTCTTATTTGCAAAACTTTATAACAGAACCTAAGAAAAACCAATTTTTTTCAAAATGTTCGGTCTTTTTTTGTGTGATTAGGAAAGAATTAAAAAAAAAACAATGGCAATTAAATACCACCAGAAGAAAGTTCTATCCCCCAAAAAATTATAAAAATTTAGTTTGGGTACAGTGTTGCATGACCAATCCAATTGTCATTCAAAGTGTGACAGCGCTGAAAGCTGAAAATTGGCCTACAGGTGTACATAATTAAAACCCAAAGCAGGTCCTTGTACCCCACCAGCCGCCACACCGCATTGATGCCATAATTCATGCAAAAGTTGCCCCGACCAAGTATTGAGTGCATTCTATGCTATACATGGACATACTTTTCAGTAAGCCAACATTTCTGTATTAAAAATCCTTTTTTTTTTATTGGTCTGATGTAATATTCAAATTTTCTGAAATATTGAATTATGGGTTTTCACTAGCTGTAAGCCATTAACATCAAAATTAAAGGAAATGCTTGATATATATCTGTGTGTAATGAATCTACAGTATACAAGTTTTACTTTTGAATTGAATTACTGAAATAAATTAACTTTTGGATGATAATCAAATTTTTTGAGATGCACCTGTATATACACCATATAGCGTGTGGACTTTAACTTTCCTACAGACTGATTTGGGTTGTTTTCACCAAAGAAATGTAACAGAATACGTTTTGGTCTAAATTGATGAGGTACGAATTCTCCTGTTCTCCTTTATAGATCTTTAGGAAGACCTCATTTAGAATACGGTGTCCGGTTCTGGAGACCTCACAAAAAGATAGAATGAGTCCAGTAACAAAAATGGTAAAAGGTCTGGAGGATAAAACATATTGAGAGCGACTTCAGGAACGTAATATGTACAGTCTGGAGGAAAGAAAGATAAGGGGAGACAAGACAAAAACCTTAACATACATCAAGGGGGTGAACAAGGTTCAGGAGATCAGTTTTTTCCCATATGAAACCAAAATCAAGAACACGGGGACACGACCTCAAACTAAGTTCTGGAGACCTCACGAAAAGATATTGATAAGATAGAATGAGTCCAGTAACAAAAATGGTGAAAGGTCTGGAGGATAAAACATATTGGGAGAGACTTCGGGAACTTAAAATGTACAGTCTGGAGGAAAGAAAGATAAGGGGAGACTAGACAGAAACCTTCAAATACATCAAGGGGGTGAACAAGGTTCAGGAGATCAGTTTTTTCCCATATGAAACCAAAATCAAGAACACGGGGACACGACCTCAAACTAAGTTCTGGAGACCTCACGAAAAGATATTGATAAGATAGAATGAGTCCAGTAACAAAAATGGTGAAAGGTCTAGGGGATAAAACATATTGGGAGCGACTTCGGGAACTTCATTTTTACAGTCTGGAGGAAAGAAAGATAAGGGGAGACGAGACACTCTTCAAATACATCAAGGGGGTGAACAATGTTCAGGAGGGCAGTTTTTTCAAATATGAAACCAAAATCAAGAACACGGGGACATGACCTCAAACTAACTGGAGGAAAGTTCAAAACGAATCTTAGAAAGTATTATTTTACTGAAAAGGCAGTTGGTGCTTGAAATAAACTTCCAGAAGAAGCAATGAGACAGTCAGCAGTAAATGGCTTCAAACATGCTTGGAACAAGCATAGATCTATACTCTATACCGGGCGTCACTAAATGGCGGACCGCGGGCCGGATCCGGCCCCAGTGGCCATTCTGTCCGGACCGCAGCCTCGCCAAGTAGCGTCCTCTCCCTGTCGCCGGCTCACCCGGCTCGCCCGCCTGCCGCTGCCGATGCTGCTATATACACAGCATGGCAGGCGCGGCGGGTCCGTGCCTTCTTTAATATCTCTGCACTGCCCCTCCCCATACTGCCTGTCTAAAATCACACAAAACATGAAGCGCGGCCGCTCTGGACAAAGGGCGGGACTTTTAAGTTAAAAAGTGGGTGATTGGTTGCTAGGCAGCGGGGCGGTCCCAGCAATAAATCACTCACTTTTAACGTGAAAAGTCTCGCCCATTGTCCAGAGCGCCCACGCTTCATGTCCTGTGTGAAAAAGGTAGTGTTTTGTGGGGAGGAGTGCTGTGCTGTGCTGTAAAGGACAGTGGTTTTTGATATCGAGAGAGGTCTGTGACGGGGGGTCAGTCTGTGATGGGGGGTCAGTCTGTAATAAGGGGTCTGTGATGGGGGGTCAGTCTGTGATGAGGGGACGGTGATGGGGGGTCAGTCTGTCATTTGGGCGGTCAGTCTGTGATGGGGGGTTTGTGATGAGGCAGGGGGGATGTGACGTAAGTAGGGGCTGAGGACACTGATGTAAAGGGGGGGCTGTGATGTGAAGTGGGGGACTGAAGACACTGATGTAAAAGGAGGTCTAATTTCTGCACTAGCAAAACACATGTCTCTGCAAGGGCAATAGAAAACAATTGTTTTCTATGTGTCCTGTTCACACTGAAACAGCGCCCCTGCGTACTGAGCAGTGTGGTGCAAAATGCATACTGGTTTCTATGCACCGCAACTGAGCTGTGGTGCAAAAAAATGAATTAAATGTATTTTGACATTTCAATAAAGTTGAAAGAAAAAAAGCACAAATTGTGATGTGTGTGGATCGTAAAGGTGTGTGCATGTGTGTGGTGGTGGGGGGGGCGCTGTGAAGTGGAGGACATCATGTGGAGTCATAGCACCAATATGGCATTCGGACCTCCGCTGGAACAAAATTTTTCTGACCGGACCCCCGTGAATTTTAATTCAGTACCCCTGCTCTATACTACAGGTATAAGTTAACGGAAAAAAAAAAATGAGCAGACTCGATGGACTACTCAGTCTTTTTGTGCTGTCACTTTTCTAGGTTTGTAAGAAAAACATTTTATTTGCAAAATTTTATAACAAAATTGTTTAGCAAAAAATGAAAAACCTGGAGGTGATTAACCACTTAAGGACCGTGTCACGCCGATATACGTCGGCAGAATGGCACGGCTGGGCAGAACATATATATACGTTGCCCTTTAGGACGCGGCATTGTGGGCGCCCGCCGCAAGCTCCGTGAGTGTGACCGCGGGTCCCGCAGACTCAATGTCCACGGGGATACCCGCGATGGTCTCACGGAGAGGAAGAACGGGGAAATGTAAACAAGCATTTCCCCATTCTTCCTAGTGAGAAGGACACTGATCACAGCTCCCTGTAATCGGGAGCGGTGATCAGTGTCACATGTAGCCCTTCCCCCCTACAGTTAGAACACATCCCTAGGACACACTTAACCCCTTCAGCGCCCCCAACTGGTTAACCCCTTCACTGCCAGTGTCATTTTTACAGTAATCAGTGTATTTTAATAGCACTGATCGCTGTAAAAATTACAATGGTCCCAAAATGGCGTCAAAAGTGTCTGATGTGTCCGCCATAATGTCGCAGTCACGATAAAAATCGCTGATCGCCGCCATTACTAGTAAAAAAAAATAAAAAAAAAAAAAAAATGCAATAAAACTATCCCCTATTTTGTAGACGCTATAACTTTTGCGCAAACCAATCAATATACGCTTATTGCGTTTTTTTTTTTACCAAAAATATGTAGAAGAATACGTATCGGCCTAAACCGAGGAAAAAAATTGTTTAATATATTTTTTGGGGGATATTTATAAAGGCAAAACGTAAAAAATATTGCTTTTGTTTCAAAATTGTCGCTCTTTTTTTGTTTATAGCGCAAAAAAATAGGATTTTTGTACTCACCGTAAAATCCGTTTCTCTGACGTCCATGGACTGACACAGCTGGATACTGTAAACGTGTGGGTATATGTCCCTGCTTGCAGGAGAAGATCTAGGCAGAATGTTAGAAACATACATTCTAGAACAAGCCAGAGCTGAACAGCCCCGCCCAGGGGGGCGGTCCCTCCGGACATTACCCTCCCACCTGCAGCTAGCAGCCTCAGTTCGTAACAAAGCAGTACAAACCTTAAAAGGAAGGGTGGGTGCTGTGTCAGTCCATGGACGTCAGAGAAACTGATTTTACGGTGAGTACAAAAATCCTATTTTCTCTTATCGTCCATGGACTGACACAGCTGGATACTGTAAACTTGTGGGACGTCCCAAAGAAGTATCAGAAGGGTGGGAGCAAATAGTAAAGGAACAACCAAAACTTCACTCCAAACCAACAGAGCTCCTCAACGGAGGAGTTGCAACATTAAACAGCGGCCTGCAACACTTTGCGGCCGAAGGGAGCTTCCAAAGATGCAGCCACATCAACCTTATAGAATTTTGAAAAGGTATGAACGGACGACCAGGTCGCCGCCTTGCACACTTGTGCAACCGACGCTTGATGTCGGAAAGCCCAGGAAGCACCAATTGCCTTGGTGGAATGCGCCGCAACCGGAAAGGCAGGCGCCCATCCCTTAAGGGCATAGGCCTGTATGACGGTATGCCTGATCCACCTAAAGACGGTGGCAGACGACACCGATCGGCCCTGTTTTGGACCAGAGACAGACACAAACAGGGAGTCAGACTTCCGAATGGAAACAGTACCAGACAGGTACACCCGTAAGGCTCGTACCCATCTTAATGTATGAAGCGCAAACTCTCAGGGATGCGATGGGTGAGGACACAAGGACGGAAGAACAATGTCCTCCTTAAGGTGAAAGGCCGAGACCACCTTTTGAAAAGAAGGACGGTCGTGGGCACAACACCGCCATATCCTTATGGAGGACCAAGTAAGGCGACTTGCAGGACAAGGCCGCCAACTCAGACACCCGTCTAACCGAAGTAATGGCCACTAAGAAGGCCACCTTCTGGGACAAGGTCAAGAGAGGAACCTCTCTGATATTGTCAAAGGGATGTTCTTGGAGAACCGAGATGCATCAAATTCAGATCCCAAGTAGGGAGAGGAGGCTTGACAGGGGGGATCACATGGCGAACCCCCTGCACAAAAGGTGCTAATCAAGGAATGGCCCGGTAGCGGACGTTGAAAAAGACAGCCCGGCCGAAATCCGACCCTCAATGGTACGCAAGGCCAGCTTTTGGGCCACACCACGCTGAAAGAACAGCAAAATCCTGGGAACGGAATACGTCTGAGGACGCCAATCAAGTTCCTCGCACATAGCAATGTAAGCCTTCCAGGTACGGTGATATATCTTTCTGGATGAAGATTTCCGTGCCAACAACATAGATGAGATGACCGAATCCGAGAGACCTCGGTCCTTCAGCACCTGGCTTTAAACAGCCATGCCATTAAAGCCAAGGACTGTAACGCAGGATGAAGTATGGGATCATGAGACAGAAGGTCCATCCCAATAGGCAGTCGCCAAGGAACATCTGCGACTAGCCGAAGTAGATCGGCGTACCAATGTTGCCGTTCCGGAGCAATGAGGATCACCGGAATGGCCTCGGCCCCTACTCTGCGAAGCAGGCGAGGCAACAACAGTAGCGGAGGGAAAGCATATATCAGGCGAGTCGAGAGGCCATAAGGTCCACATCCGGTGCCCCATCTCCGGTAAAGGAGGTGGAAACACCTCCGGATGTAAGGACACTTCCCCTGCAATGCACACGGCCAACAGGACCGTCCTGCAGCGCGATGTAAGAAAATCCCAAAGAGACTCCGCAATGTATCGGAGAAGAGAGGCCCCGGCTTACAGGGTGCCTCAACTGTTGGCCAAGAAAGGCAACTTGACAAAGCTTCCCTAGAAACTCGGTCAGAGGACCAGTAACTCAGCCTCCACAGGTGGTGCAAACCCACTCCGGGCACAGAGACCCTAAAGGCTAAAGCAGTTGCAGTGCACCTGCTGGTCGACTGATAGATGAAGCAGAGGCTTTTGCCCAGTCATTGAGCTTCAGCAACGCCAGAGACGCAGCCACTAATGGGCGTAACGCTAACCTCAGCCTGGCGAACACAGTCCAAGCCAGCGCTTCTGATCACCACTGAAGGCAGGTGGAAAGTGGTACCCCTGATACCAGGGATCCTTATGACAATGCTCCATACAGCAGCTATCCCATTGATAAGTGCTGATTGTACAAACACTTAGTTTATACTGTGTATCGTGTCAAAACGCGCAAATAGAGTGTGGGAGGAAACCCACCCAGCCACAAAGAGCATATTACAACCACATACGGCGTATGTAGTTTAGTATGTCTGGATGAACATATTAAACACATTTATACTGTGCCAGCGACGAGGGCGCGCACATCAACGGGGCTTGGACGGAAACCAGCCACGCAGATTGCGTACACAACCATGTAGGTATGTTAGCCTGCGAATAAACAAATTGCACATGTTTATACTGTGCATAGCGCTGAAAATGCGCACACCATTGGAGCGCGGGGGAGAAACCGGAGCACCCATATGAAACCCACGCAGACTGCATGGGAGGAACCGAAGTACCCGCAGGACCCCACGCAGACCCAGAGAATGCAATACATACAACTACTGTGAATGTATTTAGTGTTGTGTATAAACATAATGTGTATGTTTACACCGTGAATTGCACCAAAGGCACGCATGTCATGTAGCGTGGGCGGAAACCCGGAGGAAACCGCACAGACATACCGAGTAGGTATGTTAGTATGTGGATATCAAATCGCACAAATTTAGGCTGTGCATAGCACCGAAAGCGCCCATACCAATGGAGTGTGGGAGGGAACCGGAGTACCCGGAGGAAACCCACACAGATTGCATACACATACCGTGTAGGTATTATAGCATGCGTGATAAACATATGAACATGTTTAACTGTGCACAGGGCCAAAGGCGCACATACCGTCAGAGCGTGGGAGGAAACCGGAACACCCGGAAGAAACCCACGCAGACAGCACACAGATACAGTGTAGGAATGATAGCATGTGAATAAACATATTGCACATGTTTATGCTGTGCATTTCCATTGAAGCGTGGGAGGAAACCGGAGTACCCGGAGGAACCCCACTCAGACAGTATACCCATACTGTAAATATGTATAGTATGTGCAATAAACATATTGAACATGTCTATACTGTGCAGAGAGCCGAAGCGCACATACCATGAGAGCGCGGGAGGACACCGGGGCCCCCGGAGAAAACCCGCGCCGACCCAGAGAGTATAATACATACATATACTGTGAATGTATCTGGAGTCGTGCATAAACATATTGTGTACGTTTATGTCGTGTATGGCACTGAAACACAGCATTGGAACGTGGGGGGACACCCACGCAGACACAGAGACCAATGACACATACATACACTGTGAATGTATGCAGTGTAGAGGTATAGGATGAGTTTAAATTATGGCGCAGAGGCGCATAATCTTCTCTGTATCATTCCAACCTGCTTAACTGTGCTGCCTAAGCAGCATGCAGGTAACAGGTAACCTCTGATCCTCAAACCGTGGGCCTGTCAGAGCTCAGAGCATTCCCCAGGAAATGGCGGGAAACCAAAGGTGCAGAGACCCTATTGTTGCCTCAGGACATCACACAGAAGGCTCACAGGGACTAGAGACATAAACAAATAAAGTCCCCCCCACCACCAGTGGGCAACACTTTGTACCACTGTATCATCCATGCTGCTCTCGTCGCAGTGTGTGAGGAAAACAGTGAGGAAGCTGTGTAAAAGAAAAGCTTGAAGGAACCAAGGGAAACAGCGTCCGCCTGAGGTACCACAGCCACAGCATCCAGCTTGAGAGTGTTCCTCACATCATGAATAGGTTCACTTACAAGCGCCCTGTCATTCACTGACACAGAACTGTCACAGAAGTCTTCCTCACAAGGGAATGTCCTGTTCAAAAACATTAAAATATTCAGAGCTAGGATCCTGAGCACAGTAGCTAGGCCCATATCTGAATCAGAGCACTCCTCCACTAAAGATTTTTGTGGGGAGAGGGGGCTTTATAGCTCCCTTGCACTCGCACACCACTTCCATTCTGACAAGGAATGATTCCAGGACTGCCGACAACTGATCCATAAGGACCGCAGGTGCAGGAGCACTGCCAGTTGCCTCAGGCAAGTGTGGAGAAGCAGGTGTATCAGACTCCATATCGCCACCCTCTGAGACCTTATACACTACTACAGTGAATATACAGTCCACCCACTGGCTACACTGAGGCTGATGAGGGGATACCCGGAGGACCCACCAACCCTTAAGAACCGCTCAGCTCTGCTGAGGAAACCGCGCTGTTAAGCCTGAGGAGAGTGAAGAATCTGTGAGGAGATTGTGAGGAGATTTGTGCCGTAGCGCCGACACTAGAGGCCAAAACCAAAAGTAAAAGCATGCGGCTACAAGAAAATGGCCGCCAGCCGCAGATATAACTGCGCCATTGAACCACGGCAAGATGGCCGCCGAGTGCATTATTTAAAAAAACAACCAGCGCTAATGCGCGCGCTAATGGCGCACACAATAAGTCCCCACCTCACACACCAGAACACTGCTCCTCTTCCCAGAGTCCACTAACAGACATGAGCGCCCCCAGCCAGGCCAGAGTGACCCCCAAGCACCCCCACAGCACAGCACCAGTACAGGGTGCAGAGAGCAGCATAACAGGGGGGAGACAGGGAGAAACCCCCCCATATAAAGAAACACAGCCAGCATGTACTCACCTGCAGCAGGAGAGACTACTTACCCGTCCCAGAGGGACCCACTGGTTTGTTTCAGACAGACCTACCACAGAGCAGTACTGCGTAGCTGTCGGCCCGGTCCACCGCGAAAGATACAGTCAGTTAGGTACTGTTCAATCTTGAGAGGACCGCGGGAGCATTGAAGCAACCCGGCCACCCTTGGAGTCATGGGGCATGTCGTGAACTGAATCTCACGCACACAAGGCAAGGATCAGCATGCTTGATGGTCGGACAGGGAAGACTACGAGGATACCAGTGTACCCAACCTGTTGCCAAGCCGACAGTTGATTGAAGGTCTCAAAAATAAAATAATAAAATTCCCAAAGGAATAAAATTTAAAAGTAAAATCTTCCAGGAGACTGGCTCCTGAGAGAGCCACATCTTCTCCTTCTGCTAGGCAGAAAAAAACTGAGGCTGCTAGCTGCAGGTGGGAGGGTAATGTCCGGAGGGACCGCCCCCCTGGGCGGGGCTGTTCAGCTCTGGCTTGTTCGAGAATGTATGTTTCTAACATCTAACATTCTGCCTAGATCTTCTCCTGCAAGCAGGGACATATACCCACACGTTTACAGTATCCAGCTGTGTCAGTCCATGGACGATAAGAGAAATAAAAACCGCAGAGGTGATCAAATACCACCAAAAGAAAGCTCTATTTGTGGCGGAAAAAAAAGTAAATTTTGTTTGGGAGCCACGTCGCACGACCGCGCATCTAACAGTTAAAGCGACGCAGTGCCGAATCGCAAAAAGTGCTCTGGTATTTGGCCAGCCAAATGGTCCGGGGTTTAAGTGGTTAAATACCACCAAAAGAAAGCTCTATTCGTGTGATTTTATTTTATTTTATAAAATTGCATATGGGTACAGCGTTGCATGATCACACAATGTCATTTCAAGTGTGACAACGCTAAAAACTGAAAATTGGCCTGGGCAGGAAGGGGGGTGAACGTGCCCGCTATTGAAGTGGTTAACCTCCGGATCCCCTCCAATTCAAGCCCTGATGAAGGAGGCCCCTTAGAACTTTAGTTTGATACTTTGAGGTCTATACCAAAAACTGTATCTGGATTTTAACATCTTGTGTGGTGCATTCTTTCCTGCACATAGAGCCAAGATGGTGACACCCAAGAGGAGAATCATTGGGTACTCAGAACAGACTTGAGCAGCAGTTTCGTGATTTTGTGGTGTTGAGTTTATAAGTTAAATAGTTCATTTTTGGCAGTTGTCCTGTAAACTTTGGAAAAGGAAACAGTTTAACTGCACCACTGGTTTCAACCACACCTTTTTGAAGTAAATTTTAATTTAGATACATTCATTCATAGGAGTTGTAGCTTATTTCAATAGTATTACTGTGTACTGCTAGCACACAGCTGTGCTTTCAAACTTCGGAAAGGTTTCAAGTTCTGGAATAAGTCATATAATATAGCCCCTGCGGTGATGAAAGCCAGCGGTTTAAGGTCATACGAGACCACAGGGTCACTAAAAAGCTTCATGATATCTGGGGCATGGGCTTCTGTAAAATATTCATGTGTTAAAGTGTTGATAGCAGTCTGTCTGTATTTCAGAAGAGCGTTGGGGTCAACGGTGCCAAATTTCTTTCATGTGCTCCCCACAGCTATATGCATGTTATGGTTTCCTTGGGCTCTCATATCTGGGTAGTATCACAATTTCCAGCCGTGTGTAATATGAATAAGTGTATAGTGAGCATCATTGAAATTAAATTGTTCTTTGTTTTATGTACGAGGGCTGTACCGAAATAAAGTGAGCATAACTTTTTTATTAACTTAATCCTATTTAATTTATTCATAAACGACCTGGAGGATGGGATAAACAGCTCAATCTCTGTATTTGCGGATACTAAACTAAGCTAAGCAGGGCAATAACTTCTCCGCAGGATGTGGAAACCTTGCAAGAAGAGCTGAACAAATGAATGGGGTTGGCAACTACATGGCACATGAGGTTTAATGTAGAAAAATGTAAAATAATGCAATTGGGTGGCAAAAATATGAATGCAATCTACTCACTAGGGGAGAACCTAGGATGAAAAAGGACCTGGGGGTCCTAGTAGTAGAGGCTCAGGAATGGCATGCAATGCCAAGCTGCTGCAAGCAAAGCAAACAGAATATTGGCATGCATTAAAAAGGGGATTAAGAGAGATAAAAACGATAATTCTCCCACTCTACAAAACTTTGGTCCGGCCGCACCTGGAGTATGCTGTCCAGTTCTGGGCACCAGTCCTCAGGAAGGATGTGCTGGAACTGGAGAGGGTCCAGAGAAGGGCAACAAAACCAATAAAAGGTCTGGAGGATATTACTAGTTATGAGGAAAGGCTACGAGCACTGAACTTATTCTCTCTGAAGAAGTGACGCTTGAGAGGGGATATGATTTCAATGTTCAAATACCATACTGGTGACCCCACAATAGGGATAAAACTTTTCTGTGAAAGAGACTTTAATAAGACACGTGGCCATTCACTATAATTAGAAGAAAAGCTGCTGATCCCTCGGATTGCTTCTGCCCTACTGAGACAGACAGGTGCTGCTGGCTCTGCACAGGTGCATGGAATTGGAAAAAATTCTGGACTGCCGCACTCTGTTAAATGACGTCTTTATTGGATAAAATCAAATCAGAACATAATTCAAAATGGTGCAGTCAAGTTGAAAAAGTGGTTGTCCACTTTTCCATCTTGACTGCACCGTTTTGGATTACCGTATATACTCGAGTATAAGCCGAGTTTTACAGCACATTTTTTTCGGCTTATACTCGAGTCTGTGTCCATCTTCATATTTGTGCTCCTGATCCCGGCCAGCCATTGGTCTCCTGGACCCCACACTTGGCACACATGTAGCCCCACTCTTCCTCTACATGTGTGCAAAGTTTGTTGTCCGGAGAACCTACGGCCGGGGAGCACCGATTTTTCAAATTCGGGCACCCCTTCCATAGACTCCCATGTTAAACGTCAGTCTAGTCACACAGCGCAGGAGATCAGGTAGGGAGATTGGGCACAGTGAGGCATGGGCACAGTGACAGTGAGGCATAGGCACAGTAAGGCATGGACACAGTAAGGCATGGACACAGTAAGGCATGGACACAGTGAGGCATGGACACAGTGAGGCATGGACACAGTGAGGCATGGACACAGTGAGGCATGGACACAGTGAGGCATGGACACAGTGAGGCATGGACACAGTGAGGCATGGACACAGTGAGGCATGGACACAGTGAGGCATGGACACAGTGAGGCATGGACACAGTGAGGCATGGACACAGTGAGGCATGGACACAGTGAGGCATGGACACAGTGAGACATGCACATGGACACAGTGAGGCACAGTGAGTCATGCAGATGGACACCCTAGGCTTATATTCGAGTCAATAAGTTTTCCCAGTTTTTTGTTGTAAAATTAGGTGCCTCTGCTTTTATTCGGGTCAGCTTATACTTGAGTATGTACGGTATGTTCTGATTTGATTTTATCCAATAAAGACGTCGTTTAACAGAGTGCGACAGTCCAGGATTTTTTCCAAAAAAGCGGTTTAACCTTAAACTGCGTAGAGGGTTCTTTACTGTAAGAGCGGTTCGGATGTGGAATTCTCTTCCACAGGCGGTGGTCTCAGCGGGGAGCATCGATAATTTATGTTTCAATATTTTTATTAAAGTTTTTGTCATACAAAAAGTATAAAATATACATCAAGACATTGTACAGTCAAATTACAGCTTCTGGGATTCAAATCGCTAGGATCATAACGCCCAGGGGTCCGTGTTATAGTACTCAAAAAAAAACAAAGAAAAAAAAAACAGATCTGCTGAAGAATCCCCAGCATGGGCTGGAGCATAATTGCACTTTTGGATAGCTTACAGAAAACTACTGCACCCCTGAAACACCAACTCCTCCCGACATCCCAGGTTTCAACTGATGAACTACCTGCCTGGAGGAGCAGTCCCCCCATCTGCTTGTCGGGGGGGGGGGGGTTCAATTCCTCAGCCTGCGCGGGCAACTCTTAGTGCAGTTCAGACTGACATCGGTTCTATTAATAACTTATAAACCGGTGAAAGCAGGGAGTCGTTCAGACCTCTAAGGCCCGGAACTTACTCCAAACATAACAATCAATAAGAAATTAGAAGCAAGGAATAGGGGGGAAGGAAACAAAGCAAGAAAAGAATAGTTGAGAAGAGGGAAAAGGGGGAGGAAGGGAAAGGAAGGGAAGGAGCCCCAATCAAGCACCCTGACACCCCTAGAGAAAAATCAATGTTAAGCTATAGGTGTCCTGGGGTCACTAGTGAGGTAATGAAGCCAAGGGTCCCACACTTTATGAAAGAGCTTCATTTTGTCCTGAGCCAATGCCGTCAACCGTTCGTTCAGCATCAACCAAGACAGTTTACCTTTAAACGGATCAAATGGCAGAGCCGCCGATTTCCAGTTCCTAGCGATGGTTATCTTTGCTGAAATGAATATAAATGTCAGGAGTCGCCTGCAATTCTTGGAGGCCTCTACCATTCCACTCCCTAGTAGTGCTTGTTTGGCTGACTTAATCAGGTTAACCTGAGTGAGGGAGTAAATTAAATTATATACCCGGATCCAAAACCTCCGAACCTTGGGGCATGTCCACCATATATGAAAGGTGGTACCGACCTGGCCACAACCTCTAAAGCAAAATGGGGTTGCCCCCAATATAAAAGTCGCCAGCCTGGCCGGCACCATATACCACCTTAGCAGAATCTTGTAGTTCGCCTCTATTATTGATGTATTGATGAGCGACCGAGAGGCTGTCTCTGCTATCCTATGCCAGTCGTCCAATTTAAGGGTTTCCTTCAAATCGGTCTCCCAGTGGACCATATAGTTCAACTTTGTCGATGCGCTCAACAATATCGAATAGACAGCGGACAGATGACCTTTGATTTTATCATAATTTCGGCACATATACTCCAGTGGAGTTAGAGCTGCGAGGTCACTCTTTCTAGCAAGGGTTTGTATATAATGTGAAATCTGAGCAAATCTAAAACTCTCTGCTGGAGGCATTAGATACTTATCAGTCAATACTCTCTCAGGTAGCATACCCCTGCGATCACATAAGTCAGCTATGCGTAGGAGACCTTTATTGGTCCACCACTCAAATGCCAGGGGGGTGAGACCCGGGGTGAAAGCTCTATTGCGTAGTAGAGGCTCCAGTGGAGAATGAGGAGATTTAAATTTGTGGGATCTGGATAGTCTGACCCATATTTCCAAAGACAAAGATAAAGTAGGGCATAATACAGCAGGCCGCTCTTTGATAGAGAGCCACAAAATGTGAGAAATTGGAGTGGGACGGCAAGAGTGGGATTCCATGGCCATCCATATGGCCGGTGCCCGTTGGGAATGGAACCTAGTGAGTTGTGCCACCTGGGCAGCATAGAAATATTTCAAGAGATCAGGCAAGCCTAGGCCCCCTTTCCGTTTTAACGCATATAGGGTACTCCTATTCACCCTAGGTCTCTTGTCTCCCCAAATAAATTGCAGAACCTTACTCTGAAATTGTTGAAGGTCGTTACAGGTCAGGGAAACCGGCAAGGTACGGAAAAAATATAACAATCGGGGTAAAACATTCATTTTTATTGAGTGTAGTCTGCCGAACCACGACGGTGGATGAACCTGCCACTTAGCCAAATCATCTGTCAGTCGCTTAAAAAGGGCAGGATAGTTCCCTTTGTACAACGTACCAAAAGATGAGGTCAAATGTATACCTAAGTAAGGAAGAGCATCTGATTCCCATCTAAATGGAAATGTTTGCTCAAGTGTCGTCTGCATGGAGCTCAGCAATGACAAGTTCAGTGCCCTTGACTTACTATGGTGAGCATCGATAATTTAAAAAAACTATTAGATAAGCACCGGAACGACCACAACATACAGGGATATACAATGTAATAATGACATATAATCACACACATAGGTTGGACTTGATGGACTTGTGTCTTTTTTCCAACCTCGCCTACTATGTAACTTCTAAATAATAATTTACTATTATTATCAAATTTCACATGTTGGTAGAGTAACTCTTCCTTCCTAGAGCAAGCATCGTTAAATGGTGGACCGCGGGCCAGATCCAGACCGAGTCAGTGTCCTAGCCTGGGCTTGCGGTCACGCCATTTAGGAGCCAGTTCCGTCTCTGCCATTGTCATTATCACAGCGGAGCAGAGACTGGAAGGCAGGACAGACGGATAGTGAGAGTCGCAGTAGCACTAGATGGAGGGTGGGAGCTGCCTGGGATAACTTTCCAGATTAATCAGCAGGTGATTGGTTACTAGGACATAGAGCAGTCCGAGCAACCAGTCACCTGCTTGTTAATATGCAAAGATAACTCTGGCAGCTCCCACCCTCCATCCAGTGACTCTCGCTCTCCGTCTGTCCTACCTCCCACTATCTTCTCTGTGTACCTGTGTAAGGTAGCAGAGTGAGGGGGGCAGAAGACCTGGCTCTGAAGGATGGAGGAGCAGGGTATGTTTGAGTTTGATGTGAATGCACAGAGAGCTCTACTATGGGGGGGGGGTGATATAAAGGGGCCGAGAACACTACTGTGGGGTGGGGGTGATGTGAAAGGGCAGAAAGCACTACTGGGTGGTGGAGAAGTGAAGTTGGTCAGTGCTGTTGATGGAGGGGTGATGTGAAGGGGACAGTACTGTGGGGTGGTGATGTGAAGGGGAGCAGAGGACACTACTATGGGGGGTGTGGGGGGAGAGAGGACACTACTGTGGGAGGATGATGTGAAGGGGGTTGAGGACACTTCTGTGAATGAAGGGAGGGGTGTGATGTGAAGAGGGTTCAGAACACTACTGTGAAGGGGGGCTGAAGACACGGATGTGAAGTGGAGGACTGTGATGTAAAGGGGGTTGTGATATGCAGGGTGAACTGAGGACAATGTGTAATAGTAAGGTTGTAATAGAGGAGGGGTACTGTGATGAAAAGGATCCGAGTCATTGGACAAACATGCAATTCGGACCTCTAACGGAAGAAAATTTACTGATCAGACCTCTGTGAATTTTAATTAAATATCCCTACTCGATAGTGACTCCTCTTCTTCTTTTTCATTGCTGGTAAATAATAGATCTCAAGCAAAAGCAACATGCCGTCATTGAGTTTTTGATGATGGAGGGATTCAGGCTGTCGAACGTCCACGTCCCTACATCAAGAACTCAACGACGGCACGTTGCTTCTGCTTGAAATCCATTATTAACCTGCCATGTACTTTCAGTACAGCCCTCGTATGTTGGGAACAACAAGAAGGGATAACAAGGTGGACAGTTGGTTAGAACATTTACCTTTCTAGTCTTGGGTTCAGTTCCTCTCCATGTTTTTTGGATTTCCTTCCACAGCCATAAGGTTCTTTAACACTGGCGGCTGGTGGGGATGGGTGGTAAAAACTCACTGCTGCTGCTAACATTAGAGGTTAACAGGATTGTAACATGCTGCAGCCCTGTAATGTAAAAAAAAAAAAAAAAACGGGCATCAGGGGGTGGCAGTAGCTGCCAGCTGCTGCTATACCGCCCTCTGAAAAGCAGCCCAGCATGGACCACCTATCTGAAAGCGCCCTGAAACCAGCTGCTAAGTTAAAGTCTAAAGCCGGTCGATGGATCAAATCAAAAGCAGTAATCGCATGAAAAAAATCTGATAGGCTGGTTGTACCCAAATGGATTGATGGATCCACTTGGGTACACCCAGCCTGCCCATAGATGGATTGAATCTCGGCCGCTCCCTGCTGAACTGGCCAAGATTCCATACATCTGTGGGCAGGCTGGTTGCAGCCAAGTTGATCGATCGACTTAACTACAACCAGCCTATCAGATTTTTTACATGCGCTTACTGGCAGGCGGCTGTAGCCGCTAGCAATAATCATTGTGCTCTGATGGCCGGGACAGCTCCCTGCCAGAAGAATACAATAGCGCTGCGGGAGAGATTGCCCCATATACACTGACTGCACTGATAGTATAATGGAGCAATTTTCCTTCCTTCCACCTGGCAGAAGGCAAGAAAGTTGCATAATCTCTGGCCTGCTTAACACTCCATAAGCTTAAACACGATGATGTATTTTCATTCTTTAAATATCCAAGTAATGACAATGATCCAGCCATGAAGGTCCTTGTTTTGGACCCTGGATGTCTCATTAAAGAGAACCTGTCATTAAAAAAAAGCATCACACAGGGGACTTTTTGTCCCCCATGTGAAGGACAAAAAAAAGTTAAGTGAAAAAATATATTTTTTCAAAATAAAGTTATACACAAGCACATAACACCCCCCTCCCCGTACAAACGTGAACGCAAGCTTCGGGGCGGCTATGCCTGAAAACGTTGATTGCAATGCACGTTACATATTGCCGCTCACACCAGAATAAGACCAATATTTCTACCACCAGACCCCCTCCATAACTCTAAACTGCTGACCCATAGGAGGCTTTTATTCGCCTATGGAAAATATAGGGTGCTGAAGTTTGTTGCCATTTCACAGACGCACGCAAATTTAAGGCTTTGGGTCATTTATTGCATTTTTGTGCCCCCTAAAATTAACTTTGTGTTTTTTACTGAAATGTTGTGCTTCCTAGACCTTTGCGGTAATATCGTCCGACATACAAAATTGGAATTACCACTATTTTAAACATGTGTGCTAAAAAATTTAAAACCGGCTCGGGCAGCAAAAGGGTTAAAGGGTTAAAGGATAAGTTCACCTTTTCTACCCATAAGCTTTGCTAGTTAGAAAAAAACGGCTCCTAGCTTTTTTAGCTGGCTCCTAGATTTAAAGGAAATTTGTCAACCCCTAATTGTCACCATTGGGAACCCCACCCTGACAAAGGCCATGCCTCTACTTCTGTAGTGCATTTAGACAAGCAGTGGCTGCAAAGAGGAGTTTAGCAACTCTAAGATGCAACAAAGGATTGAAAAAAATGTGATTTTTGTACTCACCGTAAAATCCATTTCTCTGAGTTTGACGGACACAGCACCTCCTTATTCTTGACCATTGGGTTAGCTCGCCTCTGCAAGAGTAGGACTAGGCAGAACATAAAACTTGGCTACACCCCATGGGCCGTCCTCAGTCAGTATATAACCCCCTCCCTGCTCTAGGTATTCAGTTTAGTAGCAAGCAGTAATAGAAGTATCAAAAACTCCATAAAAGGGGTGGGTGCTGTGTCCACCGATGAACTCTGAGCAATGGATTTTACGGTGAGTACAAAAATCCCATTTTCTCCTTCATTCATCGACGGACACAGCGCCTTCTTAATCTTGAGTGAGTGAGTAACTTGTAAATCGCCTCAAGGCGCTTGGCATCCAGTGTCGTTGAGATCCTTCAGAAGAGGTGGGTCTTTCGTTTTTTCCTGAAGGCCCGATGGTTTTCTTCCATGCAGATGTTCGTGGGTAGTGCATTCCATAGCCTTCGTCCTTGGACAGCAAACCTTCATTCTCCTTAGCTTTGCAGCAACTCTTGGGGATGTGAAGGAGGTTTTGGTTGGTTGACCATGTTGAGAAAGTGCTGATGATGATGAAACGATGAGAAGATGTTGATGTAGATAAAGATGATGATCCTGATGGCGCTGATGTTGATGATGATGATGAGCGATGAAATGCGGATGCTACTGAGGTGTACTGATGCTGATGCTTGAAGTTGGTGTTGATGTTGATGAAGATGATATGTTAGTGATGAGATGAAATGATGATGGTAATGATGATGATGATGATGATGATGATGATAGGATGATAGGATGATGATGATAGGATGATGATGATGGTAATGAAGATGATGATTATAGGATGATGATGGTGATGACGATAGGATGATGATGATGATCCGATGATGATGGTGATGATGATGATGATGATGATGATAATAATAGGATGATGATGAGGTGATGATGGTAATGAAGATGATGATGATGATAGAATGATGATGATGATGAAAAAAAACCTTCCTGATCCCTGGAGGCGATCGGTGCTACCCTGGATCAGCTAGCTAATGGATGGAGCATGATATACTTACCTAGTTGTCAGGTTTGATGGACCATTGGGACATCCAAAAAGCAGTGCCAAAGAAAAATGAGGATTGGGGAAACCCAAGGCTAACCACAAGAGCCCTAACCAGGACATAGGAGCCTTAACCGGGTAACAGGAGCCCCATCTGAAAAATACAATTTTGAAAAAAACACCCTTCAAGAGGGTGTTTAAACAGAAGCCTGCAAAACCTTGCGGCCAAAAGATGCCAAAATATCTACTTTATAGAATTTAGTGAAGGTATGCACCGACGACCAAGTGGCCACCTTGCAAACCTGTGATGTTGACTCTTGATGACAGGAGGCCCCCTTTGCAGTAACTATATGCGCACAAGGAAACCCAGGCGCCCCCTGAAGCAGACGAACTCTGCCCATCTTCTTTGGTACCCCCAAAAGGATCAATTTGTGGATCCCCTTGACACTCACAAAGGAGATTTACTAAGTTGGAAATCAGCGAAGATGTCCCCCAACCCCAATTATGGGTGAGGGCAGACCATCATGCTGAAGGGGTCTCGTCTGTAGAACTGGAGAAGCCAGCTTTAGACTTACCAGACCAAGATTGCTTTGAACTGCCCGGAAAAGACTTGAGATCCGCTTCCCTTGTCTGCAGCGGGAGCCTGAAATAATTTCTTATGGGCCGAGAATGAAGGCCCACAATTGCAAGGGCCTTTCCCTTTCTTAGACTGTGCTAGGAAGGTACTCTTCCCCCCCGTGACACCCTTAATGATGTCATTCAAGGTAGCCCCAAACAGGCGATCGCCTTGAAAGGGCAGATCAACGAGAACGTTCTTAGAGGCTTGGTCCTCAGACCAGTTCTTAAGCCACAGCACACGTCTAATCACTACCGCTGAAATGGAAAGTTTTTACAGCAGGGGAGTCACATCCAAAGATGCATCACATACAAACTGCAGCCCTTGGACCAACTGGTCCGCTAGATCAACATAGGCAGCAGGAACCTGCTCATTCCCCAGACCTTGGTGCAAAAGCTTGGCCCATTCGGTTAAAGTCTGAGACACCAGGGCCAAGGCCAGGACCAGTCGCATTGCCGATCCTGCCACAGTAAACATGCTGCGCACCACAGACTCCGTTTTCCTATTGGCCGGGTCTTTAACCACTTCAATACCAGGCACTTACGCACCTTCCTGCCCAAGCCAATTTTCAGCTTTCAGTGCTGTTGCAATTTGAATGACAAATGCGTGGTCATGCTACACTGTACCCAAACTAAATTTTTTTATCATTTTGTTCCCACAAATAGAGCTTTCTTTTGGTGGTATTTGATCACCTCTGCGATTTTAATTTTTTGCGCAACGAATAAAAAAAGACCGAAAATTTAGAAAAAAAAATATGTTTTTATTTGTTTCTGTTAATTTTTTTTTGTAAATAAATACGTTTTCTTCTTCAATGATGGGCACTGATATGGCTGCACTGACGGGCACTGATAAGACGGCACCGATGGGCACTGATGAGGTGGCACTGATAAGCACTGATGATGGGCACTCATAGGCGGCACTGATGGGCACCCATAGGCAGCACTGATGGGTAAATATGGGTGGCACTGATAGGTGGCACAGATGGGCACTGATGGTCACTGATAGGTGGGCACTGATGGGCACGATGGGCACTGATAGGTGGCACTGAGGGACACTGATGAGTGGCACTGGTTACTTTGGTGGGGGTATTGCTGGGCATCACTGTGTTTTTATGTGCTACTATGGTGCCAGTCAGTGCCCATTTGTGGGCACTGACTGGCATATGTTGGGCATGTTTTTTAACATGTGGATGGCCATGGGGGATGTACCTGGCCATCCACATGTTAGGGGCTTCCCTGGTGGTTCTGGCGGCTTCCCTGGTGGTCCTGGGCGGGCATCCGAGGGGGGGCTGCGCTGATGAACAATCAGCACGAACCCCCCCCCGTCAGGAGAGCCGCCGATCGGCTCTCCTCTACTCGCGTCTGTCAGACGCGAGTGAGGAAGAGCCGATCAATGGCTCTTCCCGTTTACATCGTGATCAGCCGTGATTGGACCCGGCTGATCATGTGGAAAAAAGAGCATCTGCCGGATCGGTGTTGCGGTGTGTCAGACTGACACACCGCTCCACTGATCGCCGCGATGCGCGCCCCCTCGTGCGCGCAGCGGCTGTTATCCTGCAGGACGTCAATAGACGTCCAGTCAGGATAACGAAAGCACTTCCCGGACGTCAATTGTCTATTGACTGGGCGGGAAGTGGTTAAAGGACGGGGAATCCTCTACTGGAATCATGGTTGCTTTATTCAACCTGGAAACCGGAAGGTCCACCACTGGTGGACTGGTCCACTTTTTTAAAAGCGATTCCTCAAAGGGGTAACATACTGTAAAGCCTTTAGGGACTATAAAAGTTTGCTTTGGTTGCCCCCACGCCTTATAGACAAACTTGTCAAAATATGGCAGATAACAAGTGCTTCCACCAGCGTTTTTTCCTTCGCTGCTGCAACCGTGGAGGAGTCATTGTCACTATCGGACAGATCAGGGAGCGTGGTATCAAGTCCCACTGGACTGGCTACATCCACGGCAGCATCAGAGTCAGATGAGACAGACTGAGCAGAAGAAGGCAGGGGATGCTTCCTGCCTGGCCTTTGCCCGCATGCCACTTCCGACTGGGATACTAGGGACTCTATGACCGCCGTCAGTGCATTAACAGGGGGCCGGGGCTCCGAGGGACCAGGCACCCCCAAAAGGGGATCAGTGGGGGGAGATGTGACCTTGAGGCTCAATGAAATAAGGGAGACCCTGCAGCACAAAAGGAGTTTTGGCACTGCTATGGACCCCCCTTGCTGGTAAAACAAAAGTGACCCCCAGGGACTCACCACCACCAGACTGGAGAACGCTGGATCAGAACACTCAGCATACCAAGATTAAGGAGCCGCTGTGTCCGTCGATCAACGAAGGAGAAAACTTTTTTATTTATTTTTTATAAATGGCAGTTGCTTTTGACACATGGTGCTTTAGCAAACTAATTATGAACTATGCATTATTCTTGATTGCTTGAGGTTATTTGAGGTTCAGTCGGAAGTCATGATTTAACCACAGTAAGGTACATGGTAAATCATGGTAGACTTTGGCAGTCTTTGCATGACTGTGGTATTGTAATAGTCGGAGACTGTATTTAAGGGAAAATACATTTAAATTGTTGTCTGCCCTTTTTTTTTTTTGTCATTTGTCTAAAGAATCTAGATGTGTTAAGTGCATATTCAAAAGCATGTAGACTAAACCTGTGCCAAATTGCGTGGGGGGGAGAGCTGGCACCGGAAGACATCATCAATATTAACGCCTTTGTTTCGGCCCAGACGTGACCTTATAATAAAGACCAGAATTGAAGTTGCTTAACCCATTGGCTTTATGTCAGGGGGCTGCTATCTCGTTTCAGGAGAGGGACGCCCACAGCGTGGCCAAATTTATAGATTTACGCTGGGCGCACAGCCATTGTTTTTCTCATCTCTATGTACAAATAAATCAGATCTGCAGCTGCTTCTCCTGCACCATGGAACAAAATGGATGCTTGCATGACCTCCTTCTATCGAGGCTAAATTATGAACATAAAGGTTTAGTTTACTTGTAAAGGAAAAACTGCCTTAGCAGTTAAAAGACGCCAGTAGATAAAAGCAAACTGCCCCACTTTGACTAATGTGGAATAATGTACTTTCAATAGGTGTAAGCCAACCTTTCTCAACCTTTTCAGCACAGAGGAACCCTTTGAATAACTTTCCGGTCTCAGGGAACCCCTGCTAAAAATGACTATGTCTACAACTCATGATACATTAGTGTGATGGTCAGTGGGAAGAATGCTCATTACACTTGTGGTCAATGGGAAGACTTTCCTCCTTACACATAAGCTAAGAAGATCAATGGTGTTAGTGAGAACTTAACCACTTAAGGATCGCCGCACGACGATGTACGTCGACAGAATGGCACGGACAGGCAAAAGGGCGTACAGGTACGTCCCCTTTAAGAACCCATCCGTGGGTCGCGCGCGTTTGCGACCCGTCTGAAGCTCCATGACTGCGCCCGCGGGACCCGATCGCCGCCGGTGTCCCGCGATCGGGTTACAGAGCTGAAGAACGGGGAGAGGTAAGTGTAAACAAACCTTTCCCCGTTCTTCCTAGTGGCATGTCAGTGATCGTCTGTTCCCTGTCATAGGGAATGACAATCAGTGACGTCACATGCCAAGCCACGCCCCCTACAGTAAGAATCACTCATTAGGTCACACTTAACCCCTACATCGCCACCTAGAGGTTAACCCCTTCACTGCCAGTGTAATTTTCACAGTAATCAGTGCATATTTATAGCACTGATCGCTGTAAAAATGACAATGGTCCCAAAAATGTGTCAAAAGTGTCCGATGTGTCCGCCATAATGTCGCAGTCATGATAAAAATCGCTGATTGCCGCCATTACAAGTAAAAAAAAAATATTAATAAAATGCTATAAACTACCCCCTATTTTGTAGACGCTATAACTTTTGCGCAAACCAATCAAACGCTTATTACGATTTTTTTTACCAAAAATATGTAGAAGAATACATATCGGCCTAAACTGAGGGAAAAAATGTTTTTTTTATATATTTTTTGGGGATATTTATTATAGCAAAAAGTAAAAAATATGTAATTTTTTTCAAAATTGTCGCTCTACTTTTGTTTATAGCGCAAAAAATAAAAACCGCAGAGGTGATCAAATACCACCAAAGAAAGCTCTATTTGTGGGAAAAAAAAGGACATCAATTTTGTTTGGGAGCCACGTCGCACGACTGCGCAATTGTCAGTTAAAGCGACGCAGTGCAGAATCGCAAAAAGGGGCCTGGTCTTTAACCAGCCAAAATGGTCCGGGGCTGAAGTGGTTAAATGAGGCAGAAATAGCTCTTTGCTCAAGGAACCCCTAGCAACCTCTAGAGGAACCCTGGCTGAGGAAACCTGGTGTGGGCTATTTATGTACCTCCCTAAGCCTGGCCAAAAAGCTCCTCAATTTGGTGTCCCCCAGTCTTGCCTTTCTTATGTCTGGCCAAAACAGTCTCTTGCTGCTAATCTCTTGGAAGTGCTTTGCAGCAACTTCTTATCTACATGCTCGCCAACGATGGCTGTATGGCATTTCTCTGGGCGGGTTTCCTGGTAACAACCATGGACCACAGGGAAGTAGATATGGAAGGGTCAGGGGGGTCCAATTCCCCCCAGAGCATCTTTCAATGTTACAGCAGCTAGGCTAGTGTGGCCTTTCAACTGCATGAGGTGCAGTGCGACACAGAAAGACAGTATGAGGAGTGGGAACCAGGGAGGGAGAGCAGCTGTGCAGGGAAAACCACCTAAAAGCAGCCGCAGAGCCTGAGGACAGAGGCAAAGCAGCTATGTCTGTACAAAGTTCGGACACCCCAATTAGCCAGCAGCCTACAGCTCAGCCCAAAATATAAAGAAGAGCCCCTCTGTAAAAAGCCTGACAGAACCAGACATTGAACCCTAACTCCAGGTTTACCATTTGCATCACTAACAGAAATGCCTGCTGGTGGCGCTGTATATACACCCACAATTTGTCACAGAGTGGCAGGCGCACTGTCTAACTATTCTCCTCTGGATACAAAAGGCTCAACCCCTCAGGAAAAAAAAATCTATAGCCCTGGTGGACCATGCCTGTGCAAGGTGCTGAAATGGCAACTTGAAGTCTCCATAAGAAGTCCATGCGACAGGGTGACAATACGTGCTTGAAGACAGGGACATTGTTGCCTTATAACAGGAAGTGCCTAAAAAATGACATTTATGACAGGATCACCAGGTATTGAATGAAAGCTGTCAATTGAATTGCTCAGTTGACACTTCTGGTGAATTGGGTTTCCATCCATTTTAAATATCACCCAAACCACTCTCCCCGATCCTCCCAGGACGTCCTGTTCTCTAGCCCCTTCGTCACCTCCTCCCATGTCCAATTTCTCAAGAACCACTGCCTTCCATTATAACTCCCTATCCCAATCCATCTGGTTATAGCCCACCCTGTTCACCTTCTTACAAGCAGGGATCCCCTGAACCCTCCTATATTTGTGGCACTAGTAGGAGAGGTCCTAAACACCCTTGCAGCAGATCTGAGTCGTTTAAAGCGGAGGTTCACCCAAAATGGAACCTCCGCTTTTCGGAACCCCCCCCCCCCCCCCCTCCGGTGTCACATTTGACACCTTTCAGGGGGGAGGGGGTGCAGATACCTGTATAAAACAGGTATTTGCACCACTTCCGGGAGTCCCGCCCCTTCGCGTCAGCCCCCCCATTGTGTTCTGGGAAACACTCGGCTCCTAGAACACAACGGGAACCAGTGAGGACGGCGCAGCGCGACTCTCGCATGCGCCGTAGGGAACCGGGCAGTGAAGCCGCAGCGCTTCAATTCCTGATTCCCTCACCGAGGATGGCGGCGGGGAAGCCGAGAGCCGAGAGGTAGCTCGGCTTCGGCTGCCGACCTGGACATGCAAGTGTCCTCTTTTTTAAAGTCAGCAGCTGCAGTATTTTTACGGTGAACCTCCGCTTTAAGTGTGACAAATCAGAAATGGGGGCAAATACTTTTTCACACAACTGTATGTACACTCACAAAGGATCTCTGAATGTGGCCACTCAAGAATGCGGATTTAAAATTCTAACAAGATGGTACAGAACACGAATGCCGCGTACACACGATCAGACATTCCGACAACAAAACCGTGGATTTTTTTCCGACGGATGTTCGCTCAAACTTGTCTTGCATACACACAGTCGCACAAATGTTGTCGGAAATTCCGAACGTCAAGAACGCGGTGACATACAACACTACGAGGAGCAGAGAAAAATGAAGTTCAATGATTCCGAGCATGCGTCGAATTGATTCCGAGCATGCGTAGGATTTTTGTGCGTTGAATTGTGTACACACGGTCGGAATTTCCGACAAGAACTTTTGTTGTCGGAAAATTTGAGAACCAGCTCTGAAACATTGTCGGAAATTCCGACAGCAAATGTCCGATGGAGCCTACACATTTTTTTCCAACAACAAGCTCACATCGAACATTTGTTGTTGGAAATTCCGACCGTGTGTACGCAGCATTACTCTACTACACAAATTTACACCACAGATATCTGATAAATGCTGGAGATGCGAAAAAGAGGAAGGCTCCATGTTACATATCTGGTGGTCGTGTCCCAGGATCCAGGAATTCTGGAAAATGGTTCAGGACCCCACTACCTCTTTTACCTCTGAAACATTTTATTTTTCCCCCGGCACAATACCTTCTACATCACACCAGATTCCTAAGAAACAATATCTCAAATCCTTATCTATGTTCATGATCAACGCAGCGAGACACTGTATACCTTGCCACCGGCGCTCAAACATTACTCCATCCAAAAATGAATGGTTTCGCAGAATTATTTCAATATTATTTTCTTATACAACCAAAACAGATGCAAATTGGAACTTAAATTAGACAATAAAATAACATGACACTCACACCCTCCACTTGTAGTATGACAATACAAATTATGTTTATAACTAATTACTGGGAACTGCTGGCTGCTTCAAGATACCTGCTAGTGGGCACTGGAACTACAACCTTCTGCTCTGAGAAGCACAGTGCCACCAGCAGGTGATCCAAGTCCTGACAGTTGTATTGGACTAACTGAACTGTGTCTCATATAAATCCGGTATAATAATATTAATATGATAACTTTAGGAATTTTAAAGACCTCATCTGGAATGTGCATTTCAGTTTTGGACACCAGTTCACTAACAGATCATCGACGAAGTGGAGAAAGGCCGGCAGAGAAGGGCAACCAAAACGAGGAAAGATTAGAGCAGGGGTCTCAAACTGGCAGCCCTCCAACTGTTGCGAAACTACAAGTCCCATGAGGCATTGCAAGGCTGACTGTTACAAGCATGACTCCCACAGGCAATGGCATGATGGGACTGGTAGTTTAGTTTTGCAACAGCTGGAGGGCTGCCAGTTTGAGACCCCTGGATTAGAAAAACTGAATTTATCCTCTCTTGAGAAGAGGAGATTATGGGGGAGGGGAGATATAGGAGTACCTTGTATAGATGCATAAGTGGTTCATACAGTGAACTTGGTGTAAATTTGTGTAGCGGGGTATTGCTTTCTAATCCCTCAGAGATTACATTACCCAGTACACTTTGGGGCAACCAGGGTGCATTGCCCCGCGCAGGGACTGCTGGGGTGGACTTTATATAGGGGAGGCGGAGCCCAGTTCTTTCTCTTTGGACACTGCCCGCCCAGCAAGTTGAACTGCTGTTTGAGCTCCAGAAAAGCCCGGAGCAAGGAATGCAATGGATGGGTGGAGGGCGGACATGACTAGGGAAACAGGGACTTATGTGAAGGATTAGGGGATTGGTGGGGTAAGGCTGAGGAAGAGGGGATAAGATTGGTGTGTTAATTTGTGTGGGAGGGGGCATTGAGGGTATAAAGGAGGACTCCGCCCCCTCCCCGGATAACATGCGGCGCAGAGAAAGTTTGAGATGGCAGACTTAGAGCAGCTCCTGGCCCAATTGCGGGCAGAGACAGCAGCGCGAGGCCCACAGTGGGCCCAGGAACATTTAGGGCCTTTGCTTGGGCGTCCGGTGGAAGAAGAGGTTAATGGGGGGAGAGTGTCAGCGCGAGCTCGGCAGTCAAAACCGCCGGAGCGCTTCTCTCCTGACCTCTCCTCCGGAGCTCGCAGACACATAGGGAATCCCCATTCGCGGGCCCCTTCGGGTCCTCCCGCGAAGCGAGCTGCTGTCGCCGGGTTGGACGCCGGAAGGAATCCCCAGCAGAGTCGGAGCTCCGCGGGCGGCCGTTCCGGGAGTTCCGGAGCGGCCACCAGGCCCGCACGGCGATTGGAGTCGGAGGCAGCGGGCCCCGCCCCCAGAGTGATGTCACCGGGGACGGCGCCTCGGCGGGGGAGATCCAGTGTGGCGGTGGCCGGGCCTTCCACTGCGGCGGCCGGGGACCTTGCGGCGGAGGAGCGGAGGGCAGAGGCAGCTGATGTAGGCGACAGGGCTGGACGGGGCCCCCCCGGCCTGGGCAAGGCAACGAAAAAATCGGTGGGCGGGTCCAGAGCACGAAGAAGGAGTCGGTGGGGAGCGGGACCCTCAGCATCCAGGGATCCTTCCCCTGGAGGGCTTGCATCTGGAGCTGAAGGGGAGGAGCAACGGTCGGACGGTGCAGTGTCGGAATCGGAGGAAGAACGTGAGCCTCTCGGAAGGTCAGCATCGATGGAGGCGGGACGGTCGGCTGGTGGGTCTCTTCCTAGGCAGCCCGGTAAGTTTGTTTTTCCTTTATCTTCACTAGGTCAGTCACAGGTGTTGGGTGCTGGGGGCTGCAGTGGTGGGGGCGATGCTGGGACGTCAGTGTGGGGGTGCTCGGCTGGGGGTGGTGACTTGGCAGACCGGGGTCAGAGGTCGGTAGTGGGGATGGATACAAGTATGAGGGGGTTTTTAGCAGGGATCAAGGAACTGGTGGACAGGTTTGAAAATTCAGCAGGTGGGGCGCCATGCCCGGCAGCGGCATGGGTTCCCCCGGTGGGGGGGGTGGCAGGAGCGGGGTGGCAGGGGCAGCGGTGGTGGTGCCACAGCAGGGGGGGACGGACAGTCCTCCGCTAAGGAAGGAGGGGGTTGATACGCCTGCGGCAGTGGGGGAGGCTGGCAGGCAGGACCTGGTGAGGATGGCTGACGCGGCGATGTGCGAGGTCTATATCTGTTTTGAGGGACCGTTGGGAGCGCATTTAAAGGTGGAGGTACGTGACAAGATTTGGAAAGGTGAGTATGTGGAGATATTCTCACTGCTGCCGTTGGGGAAGTTCAACTTGGACAGAGTCAAGCCGGATGACTCCCAAGAAGGAAGATGAGGAGAAGCGTAGGTATCGACTTATCCCACGGACATTTACAAATTGGCTGCAGGCATTTGGCATTTTGGCAAGTGTGATAGGGGTAAAGAAGCCGGAGTTCTGCTCTGCTCTGTTTTGCTACCAGGATGCTATAGGGGAAGCATACAGAATTTTCGGGGGCACGGCTTGGTTGAGGTACGACGAGCAGTTTCGCCAGAGGATGGCGATGCGGCCGGAGTTGAGATGGGACCACAAAGACATTAGTTTGTGGATGCGATTGATGACTTCGGCGAGGGCGGTGGATCGTCTTCCCCTGGACAACCGACCGGTAAGGCAAAAGGGGTTTGTTGGCAGTTTAATTCGGGTACATGCAAGTTTGGAGGAACGTGCCGTTTCAAACATGAGTGTTCCGGATGCGGAGGTTCCCACCCCTCGTCTAGATGCTTTAAGCAAGGGAAGAACCGTTCCGGAGAACTTACGAATAAGAGGGAAGACGCCGGTGATGGTGGAAAGGATGCGGCCGTTTCTAGGTAGGTATCCTGACAGGGCGGCTGCGCGGTTGTTGGAAAGGGGGTCTGCGGAGGGTTTTCGTATTCCGTGCTCGTTGAGGGAGGTCCCCCCCGTGCCGCGCAATTTGCGATCGGCGTTGCTACATTGCGACGTAGTTTCGGAGAAACTACGAAAGGAAGTGGCGTTGGGCCGCATGAGCGGCCCTTTTCCAGTTCCCCCATTAAAGGATTTGGTGGTCTCTCCGCTGGGTGTGGTGCCAAAAAAGGAGCCGAATAAATTTCGGCTCATTCACCACCTTTCTTTTCCAAAGGGGGGGTCGTGAATGACGCCATTGAGCCGGATGCTTGCACGGTGAGTTACACATCATTCGATGCAGCAGTTGTTTGGGTCCGGCATTATGGAAGGGGGGCTCTCATGGCAAAATCAGATGTGGAGGCGGCCTTTCGGCTTCTTCCGGTTCACCCGGATAGTTTTCGATTATTGGGGTGTCACTGGAACGGGGAGTTTTATGTGGACCAGTGCCTGCCTATGGGCTGTTCCATATTGTGTGCATTATTTGAGGAGTTTAGCTCCTTTCTGGAATGGGTGGTCAGGGACGTGGCAGGGGTAGATTCGGTCATACACTATCTGAATGACTTCCTCTGCGTGGGCCCGGCTTCATCCAGGAATTGTGCGATTCTGTTAGCAACGCTGGAGCATATGGCGGATCGTTTTGGCGTCCCGTTGGCGCCTGACAAGACGGAGGGGCCAAGAACGGTCATTACATTTTTGGGGATAACGCTGGATTCAGAAGCCATGGAATGCCGTTTACCGGAAGATAAGCTTGCGGCTCTGAAAGAAGAAATTAAACTGATGTTGGGTTTGCGTAAGGTACAGCTGCGAACGCTGCAATCTTTATTGGGGAAGCTGAATTTCGCCTGTCGCATTTTGCCAATGGGGAGAGCGTTTTGCCGACGGTTGTCGGCAAGTACGGCTGGGGTGCAGTCGCCGCGACATTTTGTTCGGCTGGTACGTTCCCACAGGTCTGATCTGCAGGTCTGGCATACATTCTTGGAGTCCTTCAATGGTAGGGCACTATGGATGTCGGGCCCGGTCAGCAACTTTGATATGGATCTGTTCACGGACGCTGCGGGCTCAGCAGGTTTTGGGGCTTTTTTCCAAGGCCGATGGAGTGCGGGTTCGTGGCCACAGAGTTGGGTGGAGGCGGGCTTCATAAAGAATATGTTGCTGCTGGAACTGTTTCCAGTAGTACTGGCAGTGGAACTATGGGGCGAGGCTTTCCGGGATCGGAAGGTGCGTTTCCACATCGACAACATGGGCGTGGTGCAGGTGATTAACAGAGCATCAGCGGCATCGCCGCCGGTGGTTCGCCTGCTACAACAGCTGGTGTTGAGATGCCTACAGTTAAACATCTTCATGTATGCTGTTCACCTTCCTGGAGTGGACAATGTGGTGGCTGACGCTTTATCTCGCTTTCAGTGGGACAGGTTCCGAGAGTTGGCACCGGACGCGGAGCAACGAGGGGTACCTTGTCCAGACTGGCTGTGGAAGATTGCGTTAGATTAGTCGCCGGATGGATCAGAAATTCGGTGAGTGAGACGACGTGGGCTGCATATCAGAAAGTTTGGCTGGAATGGGCGGATTTGGGTAGAATGGCGGGAGTGGATATTGATGGTCCGGAGGTGAGGTTGCTAGTCTTGTACTTTATCTCCAGGAGCATGGAAGCAGGGGTGTCGGTATCCACGCTGGATAAAAAGGTTGCTGGGTTGGCATTTTTGTTTAAATGGCAAGGTTTGCCTGATTTCACGAAAGACTTCTGGGTTCGACAAGCGCTCAAAGGTTATAGGCGGGTTAGGCCGTTAAAAGACACCAGACGCCCTGTGTCCTTTGGGGTCCTGAGGGGGGTGTTGGCTAAGCTACCGGAGGTTTGCACCTCGGAATACGAGGCTGCCTTGTTCCGAGTGGCATTTTCCTTGGCATTTTTTGGGGCGTTCAGGATTGGCGAGCTGGTTAGCTCGTCTAAGAAAGTGCACGGGGGGATTGGGGCTAATGAAGTGCGTTGCCAGGAGGACAGGGTGTCCTTGTGGTTACGTAGATCAAAAACGGATCAAAAAGGGAAGGGCAAGAGAGTTCAGATCTTTTCATTGCCGGGCTCACCGCTTTGTCCAGTTGGGGCCGTTCGGGGTTTTCTGGCGGTACGCCCAGGGAACGTGGGGTCCTTTCTGATACATGCGGATGGGTGTCCGTTGTCCAGGTTTCAGTTCATATTGGTTTTCCTAAAATGTTTGGGGTGCCTAGGTTTAGAGGCGAAAGAATTTTCGTCACATTCGTTCAGAATTGGGGCGGCTACGGAAGCGGCTCGAAGTGGGTTGGATATTGAGTCGGTCAAGCGCATTGGGAGATGGGAATCGAGGAGATTTCGATCTTACATTCGCCCTCACTTAGTGGTAGGGGTGTGAGGAGAATAGGAGTAGGGGTATGAGGAGAGTAGGAGTAGGGCTGATTGGAGTTTAAAAAAAACAAAAAAAAAACAAACAAAAATAAAATAAAATAATGAGGTTACGTTGACAGGCTTGGCTGTGGTTATGGTGGATACATGTTTTTCTCTCTTTCAGGTGTGGCGCCGGCGTTGGTCTGGATACTGGGGTACTCTTACGTGTACAGGGGGGGTAAGAGGGCTGAGGCAAGACCGGAAGGTCGGCAATTGGGGTTTCCAAGGCAGGAGGCCCGGATTCGCTGGCTGGGAATTCCGGGAATGTTGTGGAGTAGGACGGTTCCAGAAGTGCATCGTTATGCGCGACTGGACCGCCCACCTGACGTTTTAATTCTGCACGTAGGTGGGAATGACTTAGGTGTTAGATCTATGCTGGATGTGACGAAAGATATCAAATTTGATATTCTTCGTCTTCGTATGGCATTCCCGGAAATGGTGATAGTGTGGTCCGACATGGTGGCTCGTACTTCATGGCGGACGGCTAGATCCATAGAGGGCATCAATAGGGCGCGGAGGAAAGTTAATCGGGATGTGGCCAGGTTCATGGTTCGGAATGGGGGGTTGGTGATACGTCATTTTGAGCTGGAGTTGGAGACATGGTGGTACCTTCGGGGTGATGGGGTACACCTCAGTGATGTGGGTATAGACCTATGGGCGTTAGGGTTACAGGATGGTATACAGAGGGCTCTCAGGGTGTGGAGGGGCACCCAATTGTAAAGGCTTTTACATTCGGGTGCTGTGGCAGGTGTCTGTTCTTTGCAGGGGAAGGATGATACCTCGGAAAGAAGGGTTCAGGACCTGTCGTTGGTATGGGTCCTGACGGTGGGCTTACAGTTAACGGAGGTTTAGCTTGAAGCATTGGGATGGTGCACTGCGGTCAGGGTTGTCTCTGAGCCAGCATGTCGGCTTGAGGCCTATTAGCGGATTTTGAGAAGTACCGCAGTGCAATAATAGACACAAATGTTAATAGAGGTTCCTGCAGAGATCGACACCAGTAATTTACTGAGGGTCCTTTAGGACAGAGTTTATGGTTACTGTTAAAAAAAAGTTATACAGCGTTTTAATAAATAAGGCTGCTACGGCCTATATATATTTCTCCAACTCCTGGTGTGGTCTCGTTTACTTAGTCATAAGTAAGATAGTAAATAAGGGGTAGTATAATAAGGACATCTGTTATACGATAGTCAAGAAAAGCCCGGAGCAAGGAATGCAATGGATGGGTGGAGGGCGGACATGACTAGGGAAACAGGGACTTATGTGAAGGATTAGGGGATTGGTGGGGTAAGGCTGAGGAAGAGGGGATAAGATTGGTGGGTTAATTTGTGTGGGAGGGGGCATTGAGGGTATAAAGGAGGACTCCGCCCCCTCCCCGGATAACATGCGGCGCAGAGAAAGTTCCCGCCCACCCTCCCCTGAATTTGGACGGAGTTGGGGATGTTGTCTTTACATTTTGTTTTACAGGTACAAGTGGGGTCATTGCAGATGTCGTGGCAGTGGCGGGTGTCTGTTCTTTGCAGGGGAAGGATGATACCTCGGAAAGAAGGGTTCAGGACCTGTCGTTGGTATGGGTCCTGACGGTGGGCTTACAGTTAACGGAGGTTTAGCTTGAAGCATTGGGATGGTGCACTGCGGTCAGGGTTGTCTCTTAGCCAGCATGTCGGCTTGAGGCCTATTAGCGGATTTTGAGAAGTACCGCAGTGCAATAATAGACACAAATGTTAATAGAGGTTCCTGTAGAGATCGACACCAGTAATTTACTGAGGGTCCTTTAGGACAGAGTTTATGGTTACTGTTAAAAAAAGTTATACAGCGTTTTAATAAATAAGGCTGCTACGGCCTATATATATTTCTCCAACTCCTGGTGTGGTCTCGTTTACTTAGTCATAAGTAAGATAGTAAATAAGGGGTAGTATAATAAGGACATCTGTTATACGATAGTCATGTGACTTTAGGCCAGAAGCCTGGCCGTTTTCTCCAAAGAGCCTTCCGCGCACACCGAGGAACCTGAGGGACGTCTCTCCTTGATACTGCACCTTTGCCAGGAGGACCGAAGACTGGATGTCGATGGATCGCTGTACTTAGACACCGCAGCGGAAGAAACGGACGCGGATTGGTCCGGTTGGGTGAGAGAGCACCTGCTCACAGACAGACACAGTATCTCTGTTACCTTGGTGGATTACAAATTCTGTTCTTCAAGTGCACCACCGTTGCTAGCGAAGATTTCCCTACAGAACTTCCACTTAGTTCAGTCAGGCCTGACTGGGTAGCGTAGACATTCCTGGGTGCCATATTGTCCACAAGGGGAAGTAGCTGCAAAGGGGATTATTAGAGTTGCATAGCATTGTATACTTGTCTGCCTGTTTAACATTGTTCATTGCATGGCTCTGCACATGACATGTACTCACTAGTGATGAGCCGAACACCCCCGGGTTCGGTTCGCACCAGAACCCGCGAACGGACCGGAAGTTCGAACGAACATTAGAACCCTATTAAATACAATGGATGCGAACGTTCGAATTCTAAAGTGCTAATTATAACAACTATTATGCATGTTATTGTCCTAAAAAGGGTTTGGGAACCCGGGTTCTGCACCAGGGGACATGTATCAATGCAAAAAGAAGTTTTAAAAACGGTCGTTTTTCGGGAGCAGTCATTTTAATGATGCATAAAGTGAAAAAAAAAAAGTCAAATATTCCTTTAAATATCGTACCTGGGGGGTGTCTAAAGTATGCCTGTGAAGTGCCACGTGTTTCCCGTGTTTAGAACTGTCCCTGCACAAAATGACACTTCTAAAGGAAAAAAAAGCCATTTAAAACTGCTTGCGGCTTTAATGTAATGTCTGGTCCCGGTAATATGGATGAAATTCTTTAAGAAAAATGGCATAGCTACCCCATGACCCCCCCCCCCCCTACCCCAGCCCATTACCAGCCCCTTTGGGTCTTGTATGGATATTAAGGGGAACCCCGCACATAAAATAAAAAAGGCCCTATATACTCTGAACAGCCGTATACAGGCGGTGCATACAAGACAGGGACTGTAGGTTTGTTCTTATGTAGAATCTGTTTGTAATTTTGAACAGGTACATTGTTGAAGTGTAGCTCCAGCCCAAAAATCTATTTTTAAACTTTTTGGAAAACATAGGTAAGGGTTATCACCCCTGTAACATTTGTTTTGCTGTCTGTGCCCCTGTTCAGAACATTTCACCTCACTTTCCGTCCCAATGACAACTGTTTTTGAAATGTGGTGTTTTTCTTGAAACAAGGATTGCTGATAAAGCATCAGTACAGAGGAGACACCTTTCTCCCATATTTATTCTTACAGGAGAGAATTTTCCTTCCTAGTGGTAGATTTCCTCTCACTTCCTGTTGTCTTCTTGCGTTTGCAAGTAGGAGTCGTTTGTAAGTTGGATGTTTGAAAGTAGGGACCTGCCGTATATACTCTGCAGAAATAGGCCCCTTAGTTGTTGGTGTTGGCACAACACTGTAAGCACTCACAGTTACTCTTGGTTGGTGCTGGAACGCCCTGCTGTCAACTATTATATCAGGAATTTTAATTACATATAATTGTTGAACAGTGGTAGTAAAAATTGGGCCTTTGATGGTGGTGCTGGTGCCACAACACTGTAAGCCCTGACAGTTACTCTTGGTGGGTGCAGCAATGGGCCCTGCTGTGAATTATTAGATCAAGAATTGTAATTACATGCCCCTGTTGAACAGGGGCTGAAAAATTGGGCCTTAGGCACTGGTGGCACAACACTGCAACCCCTCACAGATACTGTACTTGGAGCACAGCAATGAGCCCTGTTGCAAAGTATTGCTTCAAAAATTGTAATGACACGCCCCTGTTAAACAGGGGCTGAAAAATTGGGCCTTAGGCACTGGTGGCACAACACTGCAACTCCTCACAGATACTGTACTTGGAGCACAGCAATGAGCCCTGTTGCAAAGTATTGCTTCAAAAATTGTAATTACACGCCCCTGTTAAACAGGGGCTGAAAAATTGGGCGTTAGGCACTGGTGGCGGCACCCATAAACAAAAATGATCTTCCAAGCTATCATCATCAATCGTATCATTGAGGACTCGGAGGAGGAGGATAGCCAGTCAACATAACAGCACAGGCACTCAGCATCAGCATCAGTCTTGAAGGGATGTGACATTTTAAAATCAATTAGTCTGTTATATCAGCATCAGGTGTGTGGTAGCTGGTGGTGATCCAAGACTGGTTCATCTTGATGAAAGTCAGTCGATCAACCGAGTCGGTGGACAGGCGCACCCTGTGATCCGTGACAAATCCTCCAGCAGCACTGAATGTGCGTTCCGAAAGAACGCTGGATGCAGGACAGGCCAGTAGCTCAATTGCATACTGTGCAAGCTCTGGCCAGTGATCCATCCTCAAGACCCAGTAAGCCAGAGGATTTTCGGTGGGGAAGGTGTCCAAGTCTGACCTTGCCCCTAGATATTCCTGCACCATGTTTATCAGACGCTGGCGATGGTTGCTGGAACCAATCATACTTTGGGGCTGCGGACTAAAGAATTGTCTGAACGCATCGGTCAGACGGCCACCTTCCCCACCGCTCCTTCTTTGACTGGCCGAAGCCTCAGCAACTCGTTGTCCAGGACCAGGAGTTTGCAACCTCCCAGTCTCTGGGAACGCGTTGCACAGACCTTTCTGCAAGGCCTCCCGGAGTTGTCTCATCCTCTGCTCCCTCTGCGACGGTAACATAAGGTCCGCAACCTTACCCTTGTACCGTGGATCAAGGAGAGTGGCCAGCCAGTAATGGTCCCTCTCCTTGATCCGAAGAATACGAGGATCCTTCCGCAGACTTTGCAGGATCAGGGAGGCCATGCAGCGTAGGTTTGCTGAGGCATTCGCTCCGGAGTCCTCTGGGTCACTAAGGACGACATGATCCGCAGCCACCTCCTCCCAGCCACGTACAAGTCCACTGGTTTCTTGGGACTGTAAATCATCCCTAAAAGACTGCTGCTGATGATGCTGAGTGCCAGCCTCCACCTCCATGCTGACACAATCCTCCTCCTCCTCCTCCTCCTCCTCCTCTTCCTGTGCGATGGGTGGGACAGAAGGAACACTGTCTGGGTAAAGGGGGCCTTGAGAGGCAAGGAAGTCCTCCTCTTCCTGCCTCTGTTCTGCCTCAAGTGCCCTGTCCATTATTCCACGCAGCGTGTGCTCCAACAGGTGGACAAGAGGTACAGTGTCACTGATGCATGCACTGTCACTGCTCACCATCCTCGTGGCCTCCTCAAATGGTGCCAGGACAGTGCATGCATCCCTGATCATGCCCCACTGGCGTGGAGAAAAAAAACCAAGCTCCCCTGACCCTGTCCTGGTGCCGTAGTCGCACAGGTACTCATTGATGGCCCTCTGCTGCGTGTGCAGCCGCTGCAGCATGGCCAACGTTGAGTTCCACCTGGTGGGCATGTCACATATAAGGCGGTTCTTGGGCAGGTTCAACTCCTTTTGCAGCTCAGCCAGGCGAGCACTGGCATTATAAGATCTGCGGAAATGCACACAGACTTTCCTGGCCTGCCTCAGGACATCCTGTAAGCCCGGGTACCTGCCCAAGAACCGCTGCACCACCAGGTTAAGGACGTGAGCCACACAGGGCACATGGGTCAGTTGTCCCTGTCGGAGGGCGGAGAGGAGGTTGGTGCCATTGTCGCAAACCACCATTCCTGGCTTAAGCTGGCGTGGCGTCAACCACCTCTCGGCCTGGCCCTGCAGAGCAGACAGGACCTCTGCCCCAGTGTGGCTTCTGTCCCCCAAACACACCAGCGCAAGCACGGCATGGCATCTTTTTGCCTGCGTACTTGCGTAGCCCCGTGAACGGCTACGGAGCACCGCTGGTTCATAGGACAAACCACAGGAAGAGGCCATGGAGGAAGAAGAAGAGGAGGGGGTGGAGGAGAGAGGTGTGTCACAACCAGTAGTAGCATTTTGGAGGCGTGGCGGTGGGACAACCTCCAACACTACTGCACCTTGTCCTGAATCCTTCCCAGCTGCCAAAAGAGTGACCCAATGGGCCGTGAAAGAAAGGTAACGTCCCTGTCCATGCCTGCTGGACCATGAGTCAGCGGTAATATGCACCTTACCGCTGACCGCCCTGTCCAGCGAGGCCAAGACATTGCCTTCCACATGCCGGTAGAGAGCCGGAATAGCCTTCCGTGAGAAAAAGTGGCGTTTGGGAACCTGCCACTGAGGAACCGCACATTGCACAAACTCACGGAAGGGGGCCGAGTCTACCAACTGAAAAGGCAGCAGTTGAAGCGCTAGCAATTTAGCCAAGCTAGCATTCAACCGCTGGGCATGTGGATGGCTGGGAGTGAACTTCTTTCGACGGTCCAGCAGCTGGGGCAGGGAAATTTGCCTGCTAGAATCGGACGTCGGTGTACTGCTAGCAGAGTGGGCGCAAGTACTTGGCTGTGACACACCTAATTCTACACCTTCATTCCTCTCAGTGCATGTTTCAGAGAGGACTGAAGTTATAGTGGGGTTGGAGATCCCAGCTGATGCGGTGCAAGGAGAGGTCCGCTTTGTTCTTTGGTGTGGGTCTTTGAGGTAGGCTTGCCAACGAGCTGCATGGCAGGTCAACATATGTCTGGTCAGGCATGTGGTACCCAAGCGGCTGATGTTTTGGCCACGCGATATACGCTTGAGACATATGTTGCAAACAGCAGCTGTGCGATCTGATGCACTAGCCTCAAAAAAGGCCCACACCAAAGAACTTTTTGAATGACGGGCAGAGGCAGCGCCCTGCACAGGCGGAGCTCTGCGGTGTGATTCCGTCGGTGTACTGCCCTTACGCTGGCCACCAAAGGGCATCCTGCCTCGTTGGAGATGTGCCTCCTCCTCATCCTCCTCCTCCTCCTCTCTCCTATTAGGCACCCACGTGGAGTCATTGACCTCATCATCCCCTCCCTCCTCATCACTGGAGCCAATCTGGCAGTATGCTGCAGCTGCTGGAACATGACTGCCAGATTGGTGTCCTTCTTGAGCATCCCCTCTGTCTGCTCTCACGCTACTGCCTTCCTCTAGCTGGGTTTCATCATCAGACCCTTCGAAACGCTGGGCATCCTCCTGGAGCATGTACCCAACACTGTGCTGAAACAGTTCGGGGGACTCCTCAGGAGGAGGACATGGTGGGTCTAGGGAAGGAGTGACTGATGATTTGTCTGACATTGATACCAGGGAAGACGACGCTTTGGCAGCTGCTTTTCCAGTACCCTGAGCCTGGGTGAGAGAGGATGAGGAGGAGGAGGAGGGCTTGGTCATCCACTCTACCAAGTCTTCGGCATGATGTGGCTCAACATGTCCAGCTGCCGAAAAGAAGGACAAGCGTGTCCCATGGCCATGTGCTGATGACAATGCACCGCGTCCACGACCAGCACTGTTGCCCCCAGACACAGAGCCTGCTTGCCCTCTTTTATTGCCTCCTGACTGTCTGCCTCTCCTTGTTTGCCTTCCAGACATTCTAATAGATGGCCTGCAGGGAGATGGGAAAAAAGCAATAAGGGCTACCTTCAGGTGTCCTTCTCTGTCCCTGGAAACAAGGACTTGCAGAGTGAAAGAAAAAAAACACTCTCCCTACCTACAGTTTTCTGTCCCTAGAAAAAATGTTTTTTTTAATCACAATATAGCACAAGGAAAATTAACTCACTGTCCTTACAGGTCCCTGGAAACAAGGACTTGCAGAGTGAAAGAAAAAAAACACTCTCCCTACCTACAGTTTTCTGTCCCTAGAAAAAAATGTTTTTTTTAATCACAATATAGCAAAAGGACAATTCACTCACTGTCCTTCCAGGTCCCTGGAAACAAGGACTTGCAGAGTGAAAGAAACTGACACTGTCCCTACCTAGAGTTTTCTGTCCCTGGAATAAATGTTTTTTTCAGCACAATATAGCACAAGGACAATTAACTCACTGTCCTTACAGGTCCCTGGAAACAAGGACTTGCAGAGTGAAAGAAAAAAAATACTCTCCCTACCTACAGTTTTCTGTCCCTAGAAAAAAATGTTTTTTTTAATCACAATATAGCAAAAGGACAATTCACTCACTGTCCTTCCAGGTCCCTGGAAACAAGGACTTGCAGAGTGAAAGAAACTGACACTGTCCCTACCTAGAGTTTTCTGTCCCTGGAATAAATGTTTTTTTCAGCACAATATAGCACAAGGACAATTAACTCACTGTCCTTACAGGTCCCTGGAAACAAGGACTTGCAGAGTGAAAGAAAAAAAATACTCTCCCTACCTACAGTTTTCTGTCCCTAGAAAAAAATGTTTTTTTTAATCACAATATAGCAAAAGGACAATTCACTCACTGTCCTTCCAGGTCCCTGGAAACAAGGACTTGCAGAGTGAAAGAAACTGACACTGTCCCTACCTAGAGTTTTCTGTCCCTAGAATAAATGTTTTTTTTAATCACAATATAGCAAAAGGACAATTCACTCACTGTCCTTCCAGGTCCCTGGAAACAAGGACTTGCAGAGTGAAAGAAACTGACACTGTCCCTACCTAGAGTTTTCTGTCCCTAGAATAAATGTTTTTTTTAATCACAATATAGCAAAAGGACAATTCACTCACTGTCCTTCCAGGTCCCTGGAAACAAGGACTTGCAGAGTGAAAGAAACTGACACTGTCCCTACCTAGAGTTTTCTGTCCCTAGAATAAATGTTTTTTTTAATCACAATATAGCAAAAGGACAATTCACTCACTGTCCTTCCAGGTCCCTGGAAACAAGGACTTGCAGAGTGAAAGAAACTGACACTGTCCCTACCTAGAGTTTTCTGTCCCTAGAATAAATGTTTTTTTTAATCACAATATAGCAAAAGGACAATTCACTCACTGTCCTTCCAGGTCCCTGGAAACAAGGACTTGCAGAGTGAAAGAAACTGACACTGTCCCTACCTAGAGTTTTCTGTCCCTAGAATAAATGTTTTTTTTAATCACAATATAGCACAAGGAAAATTAACTCACTGTCCTTACAGGTCCCTGGAAACAAGGACTTGCAGAGTGAAAGAAAAAAAACACTCTCCCTACCTACAGTTTTCTGTCCCTAGAAAAAAATGTTTTTTTTAATCACAATATAGCAAAAGGACAATTCACTCACTGTCCTTCCAGGTCCCTGGAAACAAGGACTTGCAGAGTGAAAGAAACTGACACTGTCCCTACCTAGAGTTTTCTGTCCCTGGAATAAATGTTTTTTTCAGCACAATATAGCACAAGGACAATTAACTCACTGTCCTTACAGGTCCCTGGAAACAAGGACTTGCAGAGTGAAAGAAAAAAAATACTCTCCCTACCTACAGTTTTCTGTCCCTAGAAAAAAATGTTTTTTTTAATCACAATATAGCAAAAGGACAATTCACTCACTGTCCTTCCAGGTCCCTGGAAACAAGGACTTGCAGAGTGAAAGAAACTGACACTGTCCCTACCTAGAGTTTTCTGTCCCTAGAATAAATGTTTTTTTTAATCACAATATAGCAAAAGGACAATTCACTCACTGTCCTTCCAGGTCCCTGGAAACAAGGACTTGCAGAGTGAAAGAAACTGACACTGTCCCTACCTAGAGTTTTCTGTCCCTAGAATAAATGTTTTTTTTAATCACAATATAGCAAAAGGACAATTCACTCACTGTCCTTCCAGGTCCCTGGAAACAAGGACTTGCAGAGTGAAAGAAACTGACACTGTCCCTACCTAGAGTTTTCTGTCCCTAGAATAAATGTTTTTTTTAATCACAATATAGCAAAAGGACAATTCACTCACTGTCCTTCCAGGTCCCTGGAAACAAGGACTTGCAGAGTGAAAGAAACTGACACTGTCCCTACCTAGAGTTTTCTGTCCCTAGAATAAATGTTTTTTTTTAAGCACACTATAGCAGAAGCACAAAACACACTGACACTCTCCCTACCTATCCTTCTCTTTCCCTAAACTAAAGGAATCCAGGTTAAGCAAGAAAGAAATAACAGTCACTGTCCCTGCCTATGCTACTCTATCCCTGCTCCGGAACACACTACACTAGGCCGCCGTGCTGGCGGCCTTTTATAGTGTGGGGCGTGTACTAAACACCCTCAGCAATAATTGGCCACAGGCATCCTGCCTGTGGCCAATCATTGCTCTCCTCGCTGCCGGCGCTGTGATTGGCCAAGCATGCGGGGTCACAGTGCATGCTTGGCCAATCACAGCGCCTGGATGACACTGCGATGGCGTAGTGCATTGTGGGCCGTTCGCGTCACTCGAATTTGGCGCGAACGGCCCAAATCGTTCGATCTTCGTCGAACCATCGAACAGCCAATGTTCGAGTCGAACGTATGTTCGACTCGAACACGAAGCTCATCCCTAGTACTCACCTGTTTTATTGCTTACCCACTAATCTAAGTAAACATACAAGGGTTAAGTATATTGGTGTCTGTGTTCTTTACTTTACAGAAGAAATAGGTAAAGGAAATTTTAAAATATCACTGTGTGTTCTTGTCATAGGATTGTGCCGCTGCGAGTTACAGGCCTCACAATCCTATCATCCCCCACTAACTGTGCCAAGGGAGGTTAGAGCCGATTGCCTGGGGTTGACAGCGGTGCACTACAGGGCCCAAAAATCATGCAGGCAGCCCTTTTAACTGGGGGTATTGCTACAGTTATATACTTTAACTGCTTGACAACCGGCTCACGCCGATATACGTCAGCAGAATGGCACGTACAGGCAGATTAACGTACCTGTACGTCGCCTTTAAGACGCGGCATTGTGGACGCACGCGCCCGCCGCGAGCTCCGTGAGTCCGACCGCGGTTCCCACGGACTAGATGTCCGCGGAAATACCCGCGATCGTCTCACGGAGAGGAAGAGCGGGGAAATGCTGATGTAAACAAGCATTTCCCCCATTCTTCCTAGTGACAGGACACTGATCACAGCTTCCAGTCTTCGCTTTCTTACAGAACTACAACCTCCCTCTGCTGGTACTAGGGTTGCTACCTCATCCCTATTAAAACCAAACATATATTAACCCCTTGCCGACCGCTGCACAACTATATACGTCGGCAGAATGGCACGGCTGGGCAGATCGAGGTGTATATATATATATATATATACGTCGCCTTTAAGGCCCGGGGTTGCTGGCGTGCATGCCCGGAGCGAGCTCTGTGAGTCTGACCGCGGGTCCCGTGGACTCAATGTTCGCCGGGAGTCTCACGGAGAGGAAGAACGGGAAAATGCTGATGTAAACAAGCATTTCCCCATTCTGCCTAGTGACAGGACACTGATCACAGCTCCCTGTAATTGGGAGTGGTGGTCAGTGTCGTGTCACACATAGCCCATCCCCCTACAGTTAGAAGCACTCCCTAAGACACACTTAACCCCTTCAGCGCCCCCTACAGGTAACCCCTTCACTGCCAGTGTCATTTTTACAGTAATCAGTGCATTTTTATAGCACTGATCGCTGTATCAATGACAATGGTCCCAAAATGGCATCAAAAGTGTCCGATGTGTCCGCCATAATGTCGCAGTTAAAAAAAAAAAAATTAGTAATAAAAATGCCATAAAACTATCCCCAATTTTGTAGACGCTATAACTTTTGCGCAAACCAATCAAACGCTTATTGCGATTTTTTTTACCAAACATGTAGAAGAAGAATACGTATCGGCCTAAACTGAGGGAAAAAAAATGTTTAATATATTTTTTGGGGATATTTATTATAGCAAAAAGTAAAAAGAATTGCTTTTTTTTTTTCAAAATTGTTGCTCTATTTTCGTTTATAGTGCAAAAAATAAAAACCGCAGAGTTGATCAAATACCACCAAAAGAAAGCTCTATTTGTGGGAAAAGAAGGACGTCAATTTTGTTTGGGAGCCACGTCGCACGACCGCGCAATTGTCAGTTAAAGCGACGCAGTGCCGAATCGCAAAAAGTGCTCTGGTCTTTGGCCAGCCAAATGGTCCGGGGCTTAAGTGGTTAAAGACTCGTTTACTCTTGCTTCAAAACAAGGCTTCTGACATACTTTTTTAAAGCACTCTGAATGCCAGTCAAAGCTCCCATCGCTAAATTGAATGGTTAGCTTACAGTCCTGTTTACAGCTTGCATTTGCTTTATCTCGGCTCCACTTTAAAAATGATACCCTATGTCGCTTTAATGGTGCTTCAAAGCGTCTCCAAAGCCTCCATAGAAGTCTATGACAAAGCTCACTTGAAGCACCTGTAGCTTTTGAGAGGCTTTCATTCAGCTTTAACTTCACTTTGTTTTGGTGGTATTGCAGGTATGAGATATCAACACACACAGGGCATCTGCCAAGCTTCATTAAAGCTAAAAAAAAACTCCACCGAAACATCACTGAAGCATCGCAGAAGCATCAAAAACACATTAAAAAAGCATGTTTAAGCGGTAGGCGCTTTAATGTGTGTTAAAGTCAAAGCAAGTGTACAGGAGCCCCTAGGTCATCACAGAAGACAAGGGGGCACTCTTTACATCCGGAGGAAAGGAGATTTAATCTCCACATACGGAAAGGCTTCTTCACAGTAAATTCTTGGACAATATATTTATAAATGATATAGGGTCTGGGATTAAAAGTACCATTTCAGTCTTTGCAGATGGCACCAAGCCATGCAGTGGAATACTGTAACATCCTTACAGGAGGTCTCCAATTTATAAGCTGACCTCAATGCACTGTTTAACCACTTCAGCCCCGGACCATTTGGCTGGCCAAAGACCAGAGCACTTTTTGCGTTTCGGCACTGCGTTGCTTTAACTGATAATTGCGCGGTCGTGCGACGTGGCTCCCAAACAAAATTTACGTCCTTTTTCCCCCACAAATAGAGCTTTCTTTTGGTGGTATTTGATCACCTCTGCGGTTTTTATTTTTTGCGCTATAAACAAAAAAAAAGCGACAATTTTGAAAAAAAATTCAATATTTTTTACTTTTTGCTATAATAAATATCCCCAAAAAATACATAATTTTTTTTTTTTTTATCAGTTTAGGCCGATACGTATTTTTCTACATATTTTTGGTAAAAAAAAAAATCGCAATAACCTTTTATTGATTGGTTTGTGCAAAAGTTATAGCGTCTACAAAATAGGGAATTTTTTTTGGCATTTTTTATTAATATTTTTTTTTACTAGTAATGGCGGCGATCAGCGATTTTTATTGTGACTGCGACACAGTCACGACACAGACACTTTTGGCGCTATTTTGGGACTATTCACATTTACACAGCGATCAGTGCTATAAATATGCACTTATTACTGTGTAAATGTGACTGGCAGTGAAGAGGGTTAACCAGGAGGGGGCGCTGAAGGGGTTAAGTGTGTCCTAGGGATGTGTTCTAACTGTAGGGGGGCGTGGATACGTGCGTCATGACACTGATCACCGCTCCCGATCACTGTACAGGGAGCTGTGATCAGTGTCCTGTCACTAGGAGAATGGGGGAAATGCTTGTTTACATCAGCATTTCCCCGTTCTTCCTCTCCGTGAGACGATCACGGGTATCCTCGCGGACATCGAGTCCGCGGGACTTGCGATCACACTCACGGAGCTCGCGGCGGGCGTGCGCCCACAATGCTGCGTCTTAAAGGCGACATACAGGTACATTAATATGCCTGTCCGTGCCATCCTGCCAATGTATATCGGCGTGAGCCGGTCGGCAAGTGGTTAATTGGGCAACTATGTGGCAAATTAGGTTTAATTTATGATAAATGTAAAGTTATGCAGTTGGGGGGTAAGACTGGGGTAATTCATAGTGAAGAAGGATCTGGGGGTTTTGGTAGATCAGTTTAATAATGGCATGCAATGTCAAGCTGCAGTTTCCAAAGCCAGCAAAACCCTATTGAGAGGTATGGACTGTGTATATGGGATTGTATGATTTTTTTTCCCCCGCTGTTGAACTGGGTGTCTTTTTTCATCCAGACTATGTACCAATAAGAGCTGTAAAAATGTGGGATAGACTCCTTCAAGAGCTGTTTCTGACTGTTTCCAGCTCAGTACAGTAGAATAGATGTATTTCCAAATCCACAAAATATAACCTGATATTAGCATTTATAGGTAATAATACCAAGGATTGTTGATCTAGAGAAGATCAGACTTACTTCTGGGGGATCAGGAAGGAATTTGTTTTTCCCCACCCTGGAGCAAATTAGACAAACTAGCAAATTTTAGGGATTTTTTCCTTCCTCTGGACCAACTAAGCAGCATGGGGGAGATCATGTCCAAAATGGGGGTGGTAGTGACACAGCCCCAAATGATCCACAATGGCTCAAAAGTGATATGGTCCAGAAATATTTAGACAGAATAAAGGTGGATAAAGCACCTGGACCAGAAGGCATACACCCACGGATCCTAAAAGAATTGAGCTCTGTAATTTCAAGGCCATTGTTCCTAATTTTTAGGGACTCTTTAATAACTGGAATGGTACACTGGATTAGCACAGGGCCAATGTATTGCCCATATTTAAAAAAGGATCATAGTCTTTACCAAGTAACTACCTGTTAGTTTAACTTCTATAGTTGGAAAGATACTGGAGATGTTTTTAAAAGACCACATAGACGGTCTGGGAAATGTGATCTTGGTATGATTAAGGTGTCATTTTATACATTACAAAGTTCTACATGTTATATACATCATTTGTATTGTCATACTATAAGTGGAGGGTGTGAGTCTCATGTTATTTTATTCTTTAACCACTTAAAGAGGGAGTAAAACCTGATGGGTTTTACTTCCTCTTTGGTTCCCTGCAAAGGTAAAGCATTATGTGTCACTTACCTGAAACCGAAGCCTGCGATGTCACCGCTGTCCCCTGTTGCAGGAAGCGTCCATTCTTCACCCCTCTTCCTTCCGGGGCCACAAACTCCGGCTCTGTGACTGGCCGGAGTCGCGGGAGCCGCCAGTCACGTCATGACTTTCCTTTAGAAACGGTGCGATCGCCGTTTCTAAAGTGCGTATGCGCCGTAGACATGGGCGCATGCGCCGTAGACATGGGCGCATGCGCCGTAGACATAGGCGCTCGTCTCTTTAGGAGATATTTCCTGCACCTACAGGTAAGCCTTAATCTAGGCTTACCTGTAGGTAAAAGTGGTTGTACACAGTGTACAACCACTTTAAGGACTGGAAGGATTTGCCCCCTTAATGATCAGGCCATTTTTTGCGATACGGCACTGCATTGTTTTAATTGTTGCGCGATCGTGTGACGTTGTACCCAATCAAAGTTGACATGCTTTCTTTTGGTGGTATTTGATCACCTCTAAGGTTTTTATTTTTTGCGCTATAAACAAAAAAAGAGTGACAATTTTGAAAAAAAATATATATATTTTATACGTTTTGCTATAATAAATATGCCCAAAAAAAAAAAAAAATGAATTTCTTCATCAGTTTATGCAAATATATATTCTTCTACATATTTTTGGTAAGTAAAAAAAAAAAAAAAAGCGCAATAAGCGTATATTGATTGGTTTGCACAAACGTTATAGCGCCTACAAAATAGGGAGTAGATTTATGGCATTTTTATTATTATTTTTATTTTTTTACTAGTAATGGCAGTGATCTACAATTTTTAGTGGGACTGCGACATTACGGCAGACAAATCGGACACTTGACACATTTTTGGGACCATTGACATTTATACAGCGATCAGTGCCATAAAAATTCCTGATTACTGTGTAAATGTCACTGGTAGGGAAGGGGTTAACACTAGGGGGCGATTAAGGGGTTAAATGTGTTACCTTGTGTGTGTTTCTAACTGTGGGGGAGGGGACTGAATTGACGAGGAGACATATCGCTGTTCCTGATTAGTAGGAACAGACGATCGGTCTCTGCTGTTTGAACAGGGATTTGTGTGTTTACACACACACACACACACACACAGCCCCGCTCTGGCTCTCGTGCCTGTGACTGCCGGCCACGCGCATTGGGTCCCCCACCATGCAGCGGGCGCATACCTGCTATAGCTGTTTAAAAGGCCGACGTACAGCTGTGGCGATTTGCGGGAACGAGCCGACCTGCAGCAGTATAATGACGGCGGCTGGTCCGCAAGTGGTTAATCTATATTAGAATGGTTATAGAAATTTCCAATTTACAACTGTTTTGATTGTATAAGAAAATAATATTGAAATTAAATAAATAAATGGAGAAGAGAAGAAAAAGAAAGAAAAAATGTATAAAAAGAAGAAAATAGGGGGAAAGGGGAGATCGTTGGGGTAGGTAAAGTGTGGGGTGCGGATGAATTTTTTTTCGGTTAAATTTTTCCTTCTTGGGGAATGTGTGATCTGTTGTGGAGTTGTGTTTTCTTAAATTCTACATTTACTGCTTTATAGGCAGAAGAGGAGTTGAATGGAATCCAGTTGTACCAAGTTGAGGTGAATTTGGAGATTTGTTCCTGTGATATGCTAAAGAGTTCTTCTATTTTCTCTATGTTGATTCTGCGAAACCATTCATTTTTGGATGGAGTAATGTTTGAGCGCCGGTGGCAAGGTATACAGTGTCTCGCTGCGTTGATCATGAACATAGATAAGGATTTGAGATATTGTTTCTTAGGAATCTGGTGTGATGTAGAAGGTATTGTGCCGGGGGAAAAATAAAATGTTTCAGAGGTAAAAGAGGTAGTGGTGTCCTGAACCATTTTCCAGAATTCCTGGATCCTGGGACACGATTACCAGATATGTAACATGGAGCCTTCCTCTTTTTCGCATCTCCAGCATTTATCATATATCTGTGGTGTAAATTTGTGTATAAGAATAAGTGTTCTGTATCATCTTGTTAGAATTTTGAATCCGCATTCTAGACTAGCCACATTTAGAGATACTTTGTGGGTGTACATATAGATGGTTTCTCAATCAGATTTTGTTAAGCTGGTATTAAGGTCTTGTTCCCATGCTTGGCGTGACCTGCTGGGAATGGGGGACTCCGTTTTTTCCTCAAAGAGTGATATATATAAAATTGAAATGAGATGTCTCTGTGGAATTTTTTTTTAAACAGAGATTCTCTAAAATTGTAGGAGGTCTTATGCCGCGTACACACGACCGTTTTTCATGACGAGAAAACTGACATTTTTTAGATTGGTCGTGAAAACTGCACGCAAAAAAATTAGAACCTGCTCTATTTTTTCTCGTTGCGAAAACCGCTCGTGTGTATGCTTTTCCGAGGGGAAAAAATCGTGCATGCTCAAAATCAAGTTATGAGACGGGAGCGCTCGTTCTGGCAAAACTAGCGTTTGTAAAGAAGATAGCACATTCGTCACGCTGTAACGAACTGAAAAGCACGAGGCAGAAAAGCGCAAATCATCTCTCACCAAACTTTACTAACACAAGATCAGCAAAAGCAGCCCAAAGGGTAGCGCCAATCGAATGAAACTTGTAATAAGAGAGGTATGGACTCCAGAGAGAGAGAGATATCATTTTGCCCCAGTAAAAATCATTAGTAAGACCTTATCTGGAATATGCAGTTCAGTTTTGGGCACCAGTTCACAAAGGATATCGGGGAACTGGAGAAAGTACAGAAAAGGGCAACCAAACCGATAAGAGGCATGGAGGGGCTCAAGTATGAGGAAAGGTTGGAGGAATTTATTCTCTTTTGAGAAGAGGAGATTAAGGGGGGTATGATCAACATGTAAAAATACATAAGGGGTCCATATAGTGAACTTGGTTCACTATAACTGGCTACATTTATAGGTAAAGTTGATCCAGGCAAAATGCGATTGGCCCTTGGGAGATTAGGAAGGATTTTTTTCCCCTGCTGTAGCAAATTGGATCATGCTTTGCTGGGTTTTTTCGCCTTCCTCTGGATCAACTGTGGGTGAAGGATTGTGTATATTGGGATTGGATTTTTTTTTTTTTTGGTTGAACTAGATGGACTTGTGTCTTTTTTTTTTTTTTTGAATTCTTTCTTTTATTTTCTTAAAACAGGATATACAGATATAACATTGCAAAGTAGAAAAAGAAAACCAAGTGGGTACTTCGCCATACGTAAATCAATTAAGAAAGCCTTCTTTAAACCATATTATTTCACTTTCTTTATTTTACTATCATCTACTAGGCTCTTCTTCCTATTACCCCCCTCTTCTCTCCCCTCTACATCTCCTTCTTCCTTAATCCCTATTTTCCCTTACCTATATGCCTTATCCTCCCCCCATCTCCTCCCTTTGACCCCAGTTTCTTCCTTCCCTTACTCCTGCTTGCGCAGGGGAACATTAAGGCCCCATTCACACCTGAACATAGCGTTTTCAGGCAGAAAGTCGTGCAATTTTACCGCAATTTTTGCTGCGTTTTTTACCGCGATTTTGTACAGGTTCAAGGATCACTAATGTAAAAAGCAGAAAAACGCCCAAATCTGCCCGATTCGCGCGCCGACAAAAAAGGGTCCTGAACTTGTTTGAGGTTCAGGCGTTCGGCTTCAGGCGTTTTGGAGTGGAGATATGAACCATCTCCATAGAGAATAATGGATTATTTCCCCCTCTAGCGTTTTGTAGCTTCAGGTGTCAGGCGACAAAATTCTCAGGTGTGAATGCAGCCTTAACCAACATCTAAACTAAAACAGAACCAAACCAAAACAAAACAGAGAAAAGAAAAAAAAATTGAAAGAAAAAAAGATTTTTATTTAGCTGTGGAATTTCTCAAGAGTTTCTACCTGTCAGTCTACTTTTTATTTTACTCTCCTAATAACCTCTTCCCTTCATCAGATTTTACAAATTGCTCCCATGGTATCCATATTTCTTGTATTTGTTTTTTTCCCTCCAACGTTATTATCACAAATGGAACCCGGCAGGGCTGCCCCCTGTCGCCTCTTCTGTTTGCCTTGACATTAGAACCACTTTTAAATAATATTTGACAGAATCCAGATATTGTAGGGATTGAGGTAGGGGAATTGGAATATAAAGTATCGGCATATGCGGACGATATGCTCTTCTCACTAGCAAGAACACAAATCTTGTTACCTAATTTAATGAAAAAAGTAGAATTATATGGGATTATGTCAAACTTAAAAATAAATTACGGCAAGTCAGAGGCGATGGGGGTGGTACTCCCGGACTCCATTAAAAGTGGATTAGCATAGCTTTACGTTTAGATGGACAACCAAAGCATTGAATTACTTAGGAACACAAATGTCCCCAAACTTAATAGATATTTTTGAGCTAAATTTTATAACATTACTTAGCAAAGTTAGAATATCACTGGACGACTGGAGTAAAAGCACACACTCATGGCTTGGGAGATGTAATATTTAAAAAATGAATGTGGTGCCAAAATTTCTTTATCTTTTTCAAGCACTTCCTGTTAGAATCCCTACATCTTACTTTAATCAAGTCCGTGGCGTGTTTACTAAATTTATCTAGGCCAGTAAACAGCCAAGGATAAGCAGAACATTGTTGACTTTTCCTAATAGGGCTGGAGGAATATCGGCACCAGACATGTATAAATACTATCAGGCGGTCCAAATAGGTAGGATAGTAGACTGGAGTAGACACAGAGACTATAAACTGTGGATTACTATGGAGCAGCAAATGTGTCCAGTTCCTCTAAACAGGGCCTTATGGTGCTATACAACTCTACCACCACTAGTAAAAATCACCCTACGATAGGTGAAACTTTAAGAATAGGAAACAAAATAAGCCAGAATCCCAAATTCTCAACTAAAAACTCCCCTCTGTATCCGATTTTAGGAAACCCAGAGTTCCCACCAGGAATGGATTCACAAATATTCAGGAAACTGAGGGAAAAAGGAAGTTTCCAAGCATCACATTTTCTAGGAGATAGTGGATGGGTATCAATTGGTATGTTAACACAAGGGCAATATGAAATCCCTATATGGCAAGCCCAACAGGTTAGACATTACTTGGAAAGCCTGGGACCTGCAGGAAAATATAGGCGAACACAAACTAAGCTGGAGGAGTATTGTGAGGGAGAGGAGCCTCTACCTCACGTAATCTCTAAAATGTATACAATTCTGACTGCACCCTCAGAGGACTTTAAAATGGATTGCTTTGCCAAATGGGAACGAGATTTAGGCCAAACATTTTCTCCAGCACAATGCCAGAATATTATAGGCCTGTCTTTAAAATCTTCAAGGTGTACGAAAACACAGGAATCAAATTATAAAATATTAACACATTGGTATTATACGCCATCGGCCTTGAATAAATTTTTTCCAGAAACATCGGACAGGTGCTGGAGAGGATGTGAGGAAAAAGGGACAATGTTACATATTTTCTGGGCATGCCCAGTAATTAGACAATTCTGGCAAATTGTACAGAAAATTACTCAAAGATTTACTGAATACCAGATTGCAGAAGATCATGCCCTCTTCTTGTTACACCATACACAAATCCCACCGAAAAAAATATACAAACTCAGTTCTAGGTCACCTAATAAACGTGGCAAAAAGTTGTATTGCGATGAATTGGAAAGAACCTTGCCCCCCTACGACCTCAATGTGGTTAAACAAAGTCAGAAGGGTGGGAATAATGGAGAAACTCCTACCAATAACGTTGGAGGGGACTTGTGTCTTTTTTCAACCTGACTAACTATGCAACTATGGTGTGGGATTCTGTATATGGAGATTTTTTACCTATTTATTCTATTTATTTATTTTACATGGAGCCCGAGGATTGATTTATATTGTTTCTCCGGTTGATTCAGTTGTAAAGATATTGCAAGCATTTTATCTCCACTGGTGAAAATTGGACCAAACTGGATCATGCTTTTTAGTTATTTTTTTTGAATACCCCTGGATCAACAGTAAGAATAGGATTGACTATAGGGAGGTTTCCTTTTTTTTCTATCGGTTGAACTAGATGGACTTGTGTCTTTTTTCAACCTAATGATGTAAATCAAGAATTAATTTTGTCTGATTTAAAATGGATTTTCTGTCCACCTTGTAATGACTTTCATTGCAATGCAATGACCAAAACCCTACAAAAAAGGTCAGCTGTGCGCCAAAAAAGATTCTTAGGAGTATTTGGAGAGCGGCTTCCACTAACCAGGACTTACAACTTGGCGGTATTTTCCACTGCTCCACCCTGCTCATATCTTTGGAAGTCTCATTGATTTTGTTTCCTCCTAGCTTGTTCATAGCTCTTGAAATTGTGGCCCAAACATTAACGTTTCTTTTAAGAATCGTTAAATACAGTATCTTAGGAATTTATACATGAACGCATTTTTTTTTTTTAGGTTTGGCCTGCCACCATAGTCATGTTGGATGTAGCCAAAGAACAATAACTTTTTGAGTTGGGGAAATTCTGTGCCAAAATCTTGAGATGAGAAAATCAGATGTGTTGTTTCAAAACAAAGCTTGCTGTGTGACCTTTTTCTTTTTAATTGTTTTTAATCCTTATGAAACTAAGAAAAATTTGATTATTTTTGTACTCCGCATAAAATCCTGTTCTCATCCTTCTCAAAAAACGTCCTTGTGTATTTACTTTGCATTCAGATTTTGAAGACAGTATTTCTTTTTGATTCATTGAAGGACACATCGAAGATCTTGCTCTTTGAACATTGGGTTATAGCGCCAACTTCAGCAGTGGGACCCTACGCAACGAAAACAGAGCGCAACTCCTAATATGGTGGCTCAACCCCAAACTTGCTATAGGCACCTCAGTTAGTTACAAAGCAGTAGAAATAACATCATCTGGTCTCAAACCACACAATCAAAGGCGGGTGCGGTGTTCTTTATTCAACTCATAGAAAAGGATTTTATGGCGAGTACAAAAAAATCCCATTTTCTCTTTTGTTCATTGAAGGACACAGCAGAGAGCTTGATTTCTAATCATTGGGACATTCCAAAGAAGGGGTCAATAGCAGCCTTTCTCAATTTTTTCAACACAGAGGAAGGGAACCCATGCTAAAAATTACTATACAGTGGAACCTCGGATTGCGAGTAACGTGGTTAACGAGCGTTTCGCAATACGAGCACTGTATTTTAAAAAATCGTGACTCGGTTTGCGAGTGTTGTCTCGCAAAACAAGCACAATTCAGGCCAAAGTGGTGTGCAGTACTGCTTTTGGCCTGAGGTGAGGGGGGGCGCCGGAGCCGAGCAGAGCCGAACGTCGCCGATCGTTGCCTTTCAGACATGCACGGAAAGGCCCGAGGACAGCACGGCTGACCTCGGCAAATCTCGGGTAGGAAGTCTTTCCGAGGCCAGCCAAAGTGTCCTCGGGCCTTTTTGGTTGTTTCCGAGGCTCTCCGGCACCCCCCGCCTCTGGCCGGATGCGGTATTGCATCCCATTGAAGTCAATGCGGAACTAATTATTTTCGTTTCTATTGACTTCAATTGGGAAACTCGCTTTGATATGCGAGTACTTTGGATTACGAGCATTCTCCTGGAACGGATTATGCTTGTAATCCGAGGTTCCACTATATCTACAACTCATGATGCATCAGTGTGATGGTCAGTGGGAAGAAAGCTCCTTACACTTGTGGTCAATGGGAGAAATGACACCCTTACAGATAATTACAGTAAAAAATAATCGTCCTCAGAACTCACTGATAGTAAACAGAAGGAGGGAAACCCCCTCATAAGATAGGACCACTAAGAAAGTAACATACAATAGTCCGAAGTCGCCAGATAGGTGACCCCGAAGGCCCCCACTAGAAGGCTGGGGAATGCCAAAAAGTTGAAACTTTAAGGAGACCACTCGACAAGAACGACCTCCATACAGTGAAGAAAATAACCGCTGAAGCACAGGAGACAGATGAGAGACGTGAGCTTCCTCTAACAAGTTTTGGGCTGGGCCACCATCAGGGCTCGCCCTTGGACTTTGCTTTTGTGCCTGATCATCCACTCCTGAAGGTGGTGCTATAACCCAAGAGGCAAAGATCAAGATCTCTTATGTGTCCTTCAGTGAACATGTGTCATATGTAAAATTATTATGTGTTAATTTTGACCTGAAATTAGCATTTTTGTGCCCAGACCTATAGCAGAATGTCAGCCGGGCGGTGGCTTTACCATTCTGACTTTACATCATTTGATGTCCTTCACAATGCGCCATTTGGATGGTGATCATGGTGAGCTGTGTCCCTCGGACACAGCCAATTACGATCAGGCTAAAGAACCAATGACGTAGGCGCTTTACCATGTGATCAGCTGTGTCGAATCACAGCTGATCACACGTAAACTAATGCTCTAATGCTGGTTATCTTATCTGTATTTCCTTTCCTCAGAGCTGTCAGTATCTGAGGAAAGGAAAGCCAATAACCAGCTTTCCAGTTACAGGGGACATTTACACTGATAATTCGTGCCCTGATTATCAATTCAGCCTAACAGTGTCTATCAGTGGCACATTTGAGTGCCGCATATCAGTGCCCCCTGAGGAAGTCACGTGACCATGACAACACGCGCTGGGCGGAGCTGGGTGACTGATTGACAGCTGAATCCGCAAGTGACGTGGGGGCCAAGGACTCGCTGTTTAATCTATAGGCTGATGCATTATACATGCTTGTAAGTGTGTTTTTAATTAATAAAATGTATTTGCTTAAACTTACTGCACTATGGGGATCCGCTCTGTTATGCAAATCCTTTGCAGGACAGACACACGATCTCCTAAACATCCATACCACCCACCAAAGGTGACCATCCTAGAGTGTCAGAAAGAGGATATTCACAAGGAGCAAGGATATAGGGCAGCCCCTACCTAAGGGGGAAGGCAAGATTAGGCCTGGCACATAGCGGGTCCATTTTTTGAAGTGAGAGCATATAGAGAACAGTGGTGGGAATCACGTCAGTTTTCATATATTGCACCAATATAGAGAAGATTGTATTGGAAGAAGCATTTCACCATTGGATGTGCACAGTTACTTTATAAAAGACTTCAATTTTATGATAAAGACTTGCTTTAAATGTACTATTTGTAATTTTCACTGTGGATACATTCATGTATGGACTGTCACATGCATAATACAAATATGAATTAGGTACGACTTCGCATTTTTTGCACGTTTTTTTGCACGTTGTGCATTACTTCTTCTTATGATTTGTACATAATTTATCAGTATTGAGGATTGTGGATATTTTAATTAGGGTAATTCGTTTAGATCAGTGGTCTCCAAACTGCGGCCCGAGGACCAGATGCGGCCCTTTGCTTGCCTTTATCCGGCCCTTGGGGCACTATTCCTTCCACTGATACAAGACACTGTTCTGCTAACTGACATCAACAATGGGGTACCATTTCTCCCATTGACACCAAAAATGGAGTACTATTGCTCCTAATGATACCAATGATGGGGCACTATTCCTCCTAATGATACCAATGATGGGGCACTATTCCTCCTAATGATGCCAATGATGGGACACTATTCCTCCTAATCATATCAATGATGGGGTACTATTCCTCATAATGATACCAATGATGGGGCACGTTTCCTCCTAATGATACCAATGATGGGGTACTATTCCTCCTAATGATACTAATGATGGGACACTATTCCTCCTAATGATACCAATGATGGGGCACTATTCCTCATAATGATACCAATGATGGGGCACGTTTCCTCCTAATGATACCAATGATGGGGTACTATTCCTCCTAATGATACTAATGATGGGACACTATTCCTCCTAATGATACCAATGATGGGGCACTATTCCTCCTAATGATACCAATGATGGGGTACTATTCCCTCCTAATGATGCCAATGATGGGACACTATTCCTCCTAATGATGGGACACGATTCCTCCTGATACCAATGATGGGGCACTATTCCTCCTAATGATACCAATGATGGGGTTCTATTCCTCCTAATGATACCAGTGATGGGGCACTATTCCTCCTAATGATACCAATGATGGGGCACTATTCCTCCTAATGATACCAATGATGGGGCACGTTTCCTCCCAATGATACCAATGTAGGGGCACTATTCCTCCTAATGATACTAATGATGGGACACTATTCCTCCTAATGATACCAATGATGGGACACTATTCCTCCTAATGAGACCAATGATGGGGTACTATTCCTCCTAATGATACCAATGATGGGGTTCTATTCCTCCTAATGATGCCAATGATGGGACACTATTCCTCATAATGATACCAATGATGGGACACGTTTCCTCCTAATGATACCAATGATGGGGTACTATTCCTCCTAATGATACTAATGATGGGACACTATTCCTCCTAATGATACCAATGATGGGGCACTATTCCTCCTAATGATACCAATGATGGGGTACTATTCCTCCTAATGATGCCAATGATGGGACACTATTCCTCCTAATGATGCCAATGATGGGACACTATTCCTCCTGATACCAATGATGGGGCACTATTCCTCCTAATGATGCCAATGATGGGGTTCTATTCCTCCTAATGATACCAGTGATGGGGCACTATTCCTCCTAATGATACCAATGATGGGGCACTATTCCTCCTAATGATGCCAATGATGGGACACTATTCCTCCTAATCATATCAATGATGGGGTACTATTCCTTATAATGATACCAATGATGGGGCACGTTTCCTCCTAATGATACCAATGATGGGGTACTATTCCTCCTAATGATACTAATGATGGGACACTATTCCTCCTAATGATACCAATGATGGGGCACTATTCCTCCTAATGATACCAATGATGGGGTACTATTCCCTCCTAATGATGCCAATGATGGGACACTATTCCTCCTAATGATGGGACACTATTCCTCCTGATACCAATGATGGGGCACTATTCCTCCTAATGATACCAATGATGGGGTTCTATTCCTCCTAATGATACCAGTGATGGGGCACTATTCCTCCTAATGATACCAATGATGGGGCACGTTTCCTCCCAATGATACCAATGTAGGGGCACTATTCCTCCTAATGATACTAATGATGGGACACTATTCCTCCTAATGATACCAATGATGGGACACTATTCCTCCTAATGAGACCAATGTAGGGGCACTATTCCTCCTAATGATACCAATGATGGGGTTCTATTCCTCCTAATGATACCAATGATGGGGTTCTATTCCTCCTAATGATGCCAATGATGGGACACTATTCCTCCTAATGATATCAATGATGGGGTACTATTCCTCATAATGATACCAATGATGGGGCACGTTTCCTCCTAATGATACCAATGATGGGGTACTATTCCTCCTAATGATACTAATGATGGGACACTATTCCTCCTAATGATAACAATGATGGGGTACTATTCCCTCCTAATGATGCCAATGATGGGACACTATTCCTCCTAATGATGGGACACTATTCCTCCTGATACCAATGATGGGGCACTATTCCTCCTAATGATACCAATGATGGGGTTCTATTCCTCCTAATGATACCAGTGATGGGGCACTATTCCTCCTAATGATACCAATGATGGGGCACTATTCCTCCTAATGATACCAATGATGGGGTACGTTTCCTCCCAATGATACCAATGTAGGGGCACTATTCCTCCTAATGATACTAATGATGGGACACTATTCCTCCTAATGATACCAATGATGGGACACTATTCCTCCTAATGATACCAATGATGGGACACTATTCCTCCTAATGATACCAATGATGGGACACTATTCCTCCTAATGAGACCAATGTAGGGGCAGTATTCCTCCTAATGATACCAATGATGGGGTTCTATTCCTCCTAATGATACCAATGATGGGGTTCTATTCCTCCTAATGATGCCAATGATGGGACACTATTCCTCCTAATGATACCAATGATGGGGCACTATTCCTCCTAATGATACCAATGATGGGGTACTATTCCCTCCTAATGATGCCAATGATGGGACACTATTCCTCCTAATGATGGGACACTATTCCTCCTGATACCAATGATGGGGCACTATTCCTCCTAATGATACCAATGATGGGGTTCTATTCCTCCTAATGATACCAGTGATGGGGCACTATTCCTCCTAATGATACCAATGATGGGGTTCTATTCCTCCTAATGATACCAGTGATGGGGCACTATTCCTCCTAATGATACCAATGATGGGGCACGTTTCCTCCCAATGATACCAATGTAGGGGCACTATTCCTCCTAATGATACTAATGATGGGACACTATTCCTCCTAATGATACCAATGATGGGACACTATTCCTCCTAATGAGACCAATGTAGGGGCACTATTCCTCCTAATGATACCAATGATGGGGTTCTATTCCTCCTAATGATGCCAATGATGGGACACTATTCCTCCTAATGATATCAATGATGGGGTACTATTCCTCATAATGATACCAATGATGGGGCACGTTTCCTCCTAATGATACCAATGATGGGGTACTATTCCTCCTAATGATACTAATGATGGGACACTATTCCTCCTAATGATAACAATGATGGGGTACTATTCCCTCCTAATGATGCCAATGATGGGACACTATTCCTCCTAATGATGGGACACTATTCCTCCTGATACCAATGATGGGGCACTATTCCTCCTAATGATACCAATGATGGGGTTCTATTCCTCCTAATGATACCAGTGATGGGGCACTATTCCTCCTAATGATACCAATGATGGGGCACTATTCCTCCTAATGATACCAATGATGGGGTACGTTTCCTCCCAATGATACCAATGTAGGGGCACTATTCCTCCTAATGATACTAATGATGGGACACTATTCCTCCTAATGATACCAATGATGGGACACTATTCCTCCTAATGATACCAATGATGGGGTACTATTCCTCCTAATGATACTAATGATGGGACACTATTCCTCCTAATGATACCAATGATGGGGTACTATTCCCTCCTAATGATGCCAATGATGGGACACTATTCCTCCTAATGATGGGACACTATTCCTCCTGATACCAATGATGGGGCACTATTCCTCCTAATGATACCAATGATGGGGTTCTATTCCTCCTAATGATACCAGTGATGGGGCACTATTCCTCCTAATGATACCAATGATGGGGCACTATTCCTCCTAATGATACCAATGATGGGGCACGTTTCCTCCCAATGATACCAATGTAGGGGCACTATTCCTCCTAATGATACTAATGATGGGACACTAATCCTCCTAATGATACCAATGATGGGACACTATTCCTCCTAATGATACCAATGATGGGGTTCTATTCCTCCTAATGATGCCAATGATGGGACACTATTCCTCCCAATGATACCAATGTAGGGGCACTATTCCTCCTAATGATACTAATGATGGGACACTATTCCTCATAATGATACCAATGATGGGGCACGTTTCCTCCTAATGATACCAATGATGGGGTACTATTCCTCCTAATGATACTAATGATGGGACACTATTCCTCCTAATGATACCAATGATGGGGTACTATTCCTCCTAATGATGCCAATGATGGGACACTATTCCTCCTAATGATGCCAATGATGGGACACTATTCCTCCTGATACCAATGATGGGGCACTATTCCTCCTAATGATGCCAATGATGGGGTTCTATTCCTCCTAATGATACCAGTGATGGGGCACTATTCCTCCTAATGATACCAATGATGGGGCACTATTCCTCCTAATGATACCAATGATGGGGCACGTTTCCTCCCAATGATACCAATATAGGGGCAGTATTCCTCCTAATGATACCAGTGATGGGGCACTATTCCTCCTAATGATACCAATGATGGGGCACTATTCCTCCTAATGATACCAATGATGGGGCACTATTCCTCCCAATGATACCAATATAGGGGCAGTATTCCTCCTAATGATACCAATGTAGGGACACTATTCCTCCTAATGATACTAATGATGGGACACTATTCCTCCTAATGATACCAATGTATGGGGCACTATTCCTCCTAATGATACCAATGATGGCACACTATTCCTCCTAATGATACCAATGATGGGGCACTATTCCTCCTAATGATACCAATGATGAGGCACGTTTCCTCCTAATGATACCAATATAGGGGCACTATTCCTCCTAATGATACCAATGCAAGGGCACTATTCCTCCTAATGATACCAATGATGGCACACTATTCCTCCTAATGATACCAATGATGGGGCACTATTCCTCCTAATGATACCAATGATGAGGCACGTTTCCTCCTAATGATACCAATATAGGGGCACTATTCCTCCTAATGATACCAATGCAAGGGCACTATTCCTCCTAATGATACCAATGATGAGGCACGTTTCCTCCTAATGATACCAATATAGGGGCACTATTCCTCCTAATGATACCAATGATAGGGTACTATTCCTCCTAATGATGCCAATGATGGGACACTATTCCTCCTAATGATACCAATGATGGGGCACTATTCCTCCACCTTATACCGAATGTGGCAATGCTTACTCCCACTGATGCCAGGAAAATTTACACTCCCGCTGTCAACAGTTCGGCCCCCCTAAAAGTTTGGAGACCCCTGGTTTAGATGAACACACCTTTTTGGAAGTTTTGGGGGTAGGTGCATCAGGTTAATTTATTTATTCCATATCAGTGCCACCCTTCAGTGTAGCCTCATCAATGCCCATCAGTGAAGCCTCAGTGCCCATCAGTGCAGCCTCATCAGTGCCCATCAGTGCAGCCCCATCAGTGCAGCCCCACCAGTTGCCCATCAGTGCAGCTTCATCAGTGCCCATCAGTGCCGCCCCATCAGTGCCCATCAGTGCAGCCCCATCAGTGCCCATCAGTGCAGCCCCATCAGTTGCCCATCAGTACAGCTTCATCAGTGTAGAAGAAAAATTACAAAATTGTATACCAGACCATAACAAAGAAAAAATTGGCCTTGCCAGGGTGAAAGTTCCCTGTATTGAATTGGTTAAAAAAAATGTTGCTATGTTATAAACAATATATTAAAAAGTTAATTTTGCCCATGCAATGCCCATAAAAATAAAAAAATTGCCTTAAATGTCTTCAGGAAAAAAATTTGCAGGTCACTATGTCTAGGCAATCCTATTCTGTAACCTCATAACTAAATATCTGCAGTTTGTCATCATTCCCATGTATTGGCGTAATGCAGATGTAAGCAGAAAATACTATTATAATGGGTTCTGTTGCACTTCATAAAGTCTGTTGAACAAAGAACTTGTACTGTAAAAGCAGCAGCAAGAACATGTCACCTGCAGTGTCCAATTTCTTGTGTGCACACAGCGGAAGGCTTAGCAACTAATCAGAGATTCTATCTTAATTCCTAGAAACACAGCCGTCATTATAACAGCCCGTAAGAGAACCGCTACATTACACAGTGGATGGAATCAGATAAAGTTTGTTAAAGCGGTATTAAACCCAAAACCAAAACTGTTATATAGTACAGCTTACCAGTCATTAGATGTGGTGGCTGCATTTGTTTTCTCTTTTTAGGCTTTTTTTCCCCTCTCACCTGGTGATCTGGCCAGTAACACACCTCCTGTATTAGAATGCCTCCCCCCCACCCACTCTGAACGAAGAGGAACAGGAGGCACAGCAGAATTGTCAGTCTGGAGGGAGGGGAGTTTTAGATGGAAAAGCAGATTTAAATACACTAATTGAAGCCAAAACTCCAGCAAACCATTTTTTTCCCCTTTTGGGATAAAGGATTTTACATGAATGAATAAAAGAGGACCATTGTAGGCACCCCTGTCAGTGTTAAATGGCTTGTCCCATCTCTGTAAGTGGACTTGGTGTCCAGATCGTCAGGTGAAAATAAAGGAAAGCAAGCCTAAAAAAGAAAATGAATGCAGCCATCACATGTAAGAATTGGTAAGCTGCAATATGATAAAAGCTTGCTTTTGGGTTTAATACTGCTTTAGCACTCCCATCCCTCCTAGAATGACAACGCGGTGGTCTGCTGTGCCACCTGTGCTCCTTCATCCAGATTGAGGGCACTCAAATACAGGTGGTGTGTTACTGCCTGGAACACCAAGTGAAAACAGAGGGGAAAAAAAGCCTAATGATTAGTAAGCTGCAATATATTACATTTTTGGTTTGGGGTTTAATAGTGCTTTAAACACAAATTTTATTAGAAAAAGTCTAGATTAATTTTATTTATTTTTTTAACAAACAGAATGTCCCTTTATGGAGACAAAAAGGGTCAAGGCATGGAGTCTAGATTAATTTAAGAGTTCAAGGTGGGTACTGGGTCTAAGGACCCTTTCATTCGAGACTGATCCGTGAGGATCTGCCCCGTGAACCTCCGCTTGCTCAGCGGGGATCGCTCCACTGATCCCCGCTGAGCCGGTGGATGACAGGGCGGTCCCTGCACACTGTGCAGGGACCGCCCTGTCAGATCTCCACTCTCTCCTATGGGGGATCGGATGAACACAGACCGTCTTGTCCGTGTTCACCCGATCCGCTCTGCAGACGGATGGAAAAATAGGATTTTGCTCCGTCTGCAGAATCGGGGGATTTCGGACACGGAGGAGATCGGGTGTCAGCAGTTGTTCATCTGCTGACACCCGTGATCTCACAGGGACCAATGTATGTCCCTTTTTCATCCGTAAACGGACGGATGAAAAAGCGGACATACGGTCCGCTGGTGTGAAAGGGGTCTAAGCCAGCGTTTCTCAACTCCAGTCCTCAAGGCACCCCAGCAGGTCATGTTTTCAAGCTTTCCATTATTTTGCACATGTGATTTGATCAGTTTCACTGCCTTAGTAATTACCACAGCTGTTTCATCTTACGGAAATCCTGAAAACATGACCTGTTGGGGTGCCTTAAGGACTGGAGTTGAGAAACACTGGTCTAGGCTGCTGACTTGTTCATCTCTTGAGCAATATGACTATCATGATCAAAATCTGGGTGTCAGGACCTGGATCTCCAACTACCTCTGCCGTGTCTAGATGTATCTGTTCTTGCTGAGCCACCTGAGATGTTTAACAGCTCCCTGCCCGATTCCTTAGACAAACTTGCCTTGCGTCTGGTTTCTTTTGAACTTTGAAACCTTTGCTTCTCCCATGAATTTCCTATTTAGGCCATGCCTTTGCACTTCCTGTTCACCAGATTATTGTGCTCTCTCCAGCCAATATCTCGCTCTTGTCACTCCTGCTGCTGTCCGTTTCTTCGCTACCGACCTTTGTCTTGTTCCTTGACTACGCTTCTGTTTGATCCCAACCTGCAATCAATTGTTACAGAGTTTTGGCTTGTTTACCGACTATGCTTCTGCTTGATCCCTATATCTGCTACCGGACCCCGGCTTTCTCACCTCCTGGTGGGGTTATCCTGAGAACCGTGACCTGGTACTAAAATGCAGCAAATCCCATCTCCACCATCAGGGGTTCTGGTGAGTTCCGGTTAGTGCTTAAAACCCCGCACCTCGGATGAGCCCTCGTCATCCGCCAGGGTGACCTTTTTGTATACCTGTCCTTGCTGGTCAGTGGGAGCCTCTCTACTGCTATAGTTACTGGTCGAGCCTGACTTTAGACCAGGGGTAGGCAACCTCGGCCCTCCAGCTGTTTTGAAACTACAAGTCCCATGAGACATTGCAAGACCCTGACAATCACAGGCATGACTCCTAGAGGCATGATGGGATTTGTAGTCTCACCCCAGCTGGAGGGCCTAGGTTGCCTACCCCTGCTTTAGCCAATGAGAGAATACCAGCACTGACCTACTTCCAGACCCTGGCTTACTCACCTCCTGGTGGGGCGATCCTAAAGACTGCGACATGGTACTAACACGCAACAAAACCCATTTCCACCATCTCTCTGGTGAACACCGGTTGGTGCTGCACCTCAGGTGACCCATGTCATCCACCAAGGTGACCTCCTTCTGTACTTATCCAGCTGGTTGGTGGGAGCCTTTCTACTTCTATACTGTGTTTCCCCAAAAGTAAGACATACCCTGAAAATATGACCTACCTTGGTTTTCCAGGAGGGCTGCAATTTAAGACCTAGTTTGAAGTGGTTGTCTCCTCTTCTCCTGCCTGTCAGTGGGGGATCTCGGCCCCCCTCCCTCTGCAATGCTCGGCTCGTGGAAGAAAGCTCAGATTGGCTATGGAAGCCCAAAGCGGCACTCAGATGTCTTTCTCCTGTCAGTGGGGGATCTTGGCCCCTCTTCCTCTGCAAAGCTTGGCTCGTGGAAGAGAGCTCAGGCAGGCTATGGAAGCCAGGAGCGGCGCTATAATAAGGTACCTGACACAATACATTTTACTTTATCTCACACAGGGGATTCCTGTCAGGCAGGGAGGGATATATCCCTCAATAAATAGCAAGCTCTACCCCGAAAATAAGCCCTACCGTGTTTTTGGTTGCCAAAATTAATATAATGCCGCGTATACACGGTCAAAATTTACGACAAGAAAAGTTCGATGTGAGCTTTTGGTCGGAAATTGCGACCGTGTGTAGGCTCCATCTGACTTTTTCTGTCGGAATTTCCGAGAGCAAAAATTTGAGATCTGGTTCTTGAATTTCCCGAAAAGAAAAGTTCTTGTCGGAAATTCCGATCGTCTGTATGCAATTCCGCCGCGCAAAAAAACACGCATGCTCAGAATCAAGCAGAAGAGCCGAACTGCCTATTGAACTTCATTGATCTCGGCTCGTCGTACGTGTTCTTGACGGTCGGAATTTTGTGTGACCGTGTGTATGCAACACAAGTTTGAGCCAACATTCTGTCTGAAAAAAATCCACGGTTTTCTTGTCGGATTTTCCGATCGTGTGTAGGTGGCATAAGACCCGGGCTTATTTTCGGGGGAATACGGTAGCTACTAGTCTCTGGGCCTGACCCCTGACCTTGACATCAGCACTGCGTAAATACCTGCCCAACAATCCACAGTTTAAAGATAAAGCATGGTAGAAAAATTGTTAAAATTAAAGTTTTTTTCAACCAGTTTTCACCTGGATGCCAATTTTGACAAGGAGAAGGCCAAAGTGGCAATTATTTGGCTTCATCACACCACTGATGAGCAGGAGACACAGGTGCCAGTTCCGGGGGCCCAGGTCAATGACGTCGCCCACATGCATTTCTTTAACATCTTTTCAAAGGTTTAAAACCGTGTTCGTAAAAATCTTTTTAGCCGCCCTTCTCAAAGTATAACACCTCGTAGACAAGTCTGACATGGCACTGACAGCGCTGTTCCTTTTTATAATGCTCCGGAGCCTACAGAAAAAAAAAAATGTTCTCTGTTCGCCTTCATGATTTGTGAAGTGTGCCCTGTGAATAAAACGCAATTTATAATGTCAAGGTGATACATTGATTATTACGTGGAGACTGTAGGTCGTCGCCACCTAATAAGTTAGGGAACTTCATCCAACACTAACTTTGAGATGGTGACAAAAATAACGACCGCAGAACTTATTCCGTGTTAACCCCGGTGACTTGACAGGCCGAACAGAACTCCATCAGTGGAGAGGGATGGGCAATCGGCACTGCGGAGAGCTCCTCCGAGATCACTTATCCCTCAACTTGCTTGAACATGTGAATCCTGTGGCTCATAATTTTGTTTAAGCGTGTCTTCTAATTCCAAAGATGTCATTCGAGAATTCAGTTTAAAAGGTAATGCCAAATTTAAAAATTGTCTTTCCCTGTGCTCCTTTATACATGTTTACAGCATGCAACGAAGGCTGATGGGCAAATCACAGGTACAGTAGTTCAACCTCAGGCCGCTACTAGACCTTATTTAAACATTTTCGCCTCCAAAACCATTTTAGCTTTTTTTTTGTTTGTTTTTTTAATACTTTAAAAAAATTATTTAAGCCTGAAGATTGCATAAAACCCCCAAAAACATTATATATTTTCTGAAAGCAGACACCCTAAAGAATAAAATCTTGGTAGTTCCAATTTTTTATGTTACACAATATTAGTGCAACGGTTTCTGAAATTCTAAATTTCAAAAACAAAACAAAACACTACAGCTAGTTTTAAGGCACATAAGCACAATAAATTACCCAACTTGATAGTAAAATATAAAAGAAGAGGTTGTGCAGAGTAAATAGATACCCATGTTAAACCTTAAAATTGTGTGCGCCTGTGAAATGGCGACAAACTTGAGTACCCTATATTCTCCATAGGCGACTGCTTTAAAGCCCCTACAGGTCATCATTCTGGAGTCAACTGTGAAAAATAGGCTCCAATTTTTTACAATTTTTTTTTTGCCATTAAATAAGGGACAATGTCTCCTATGTCAGGGCTCAAAATTTCAAGTCTGAAGCTACTAGCCAGGCCTCAAGGGTTACTCGCCACCAGTTGGCCCAGCCAACCCCTAACCTGCCCCTAATTCCACCCCTAAACACGCCCTCATTAATTATCTCATGAAATGACACTTACCGTATTTATCGGCGTATAACACGCACTTTTTTCCCTTTAAAATCAGGGGAGAATCGTGGGTGCGTGTTATACGCTGATACTCCGCCGATTCCCCTGCTGAAACGAGCGAGTGGAGCCGAAGCCGAAGTACACTCAGCTTTACTCGGCTCCTCTCGCAGTCCCGCCCATCTCTGACTGCGCCGCTGACATAGAGAAAGCCGAGTGTACTTCGGCTAGTCTCGGCTCCTCTCGCAGTCCTGCCCCTGACTGCCCGAGTCCACCAATGCAGCCTGCCCGAGTCCACCAATGCAGCCTGCCCTAGTCCACAAATGCAGCCTGCCCGAGTCCACAAATGCAGCCTGCCCGAGTCCACAAATGCAGCCTGCCCGAGTCCACCAATGCAGCCTGCCCGAGTCCACCAATGCAGCCTGCCCGAGTCCACCAATGCAGCCTGCCCGAGTCCACCAATGCAGCCTGCCCGAGTCCACCAATGCAGCCTGCCCGAGTCCACCAATGCAGCCTGCCCGAGTCCACCAATGCAGCCTGCCCGAGTCCACCAATGCAGCCTGCCCGAGTCCACCAATGCAGCCTGCCCGAGTCCACCAATGCAGCCTGCCCGTGTCCACCAATGCAGCCTGCCCGTGTCCACCAATGCAGCCTGCCCGTGTCCACCAATCCAGCCTGCCCGTGTCCACCATCATGCAGGGGAAGAGAGGAGAGGAAGAGCATTGCCGGCCGGAAGACAAGAGCGCCGAGGGACATCACTGGAACAGCTTTGATTTTAATTGCTGTGTTTCCGCCGCTCAGGGACACATACAGCCCCGTCCCCTTGCCGGGAAACTTTGATTCACGTCACTCGTCCCAGGATTGGACGGGTGATCTGTCTATCAAATTCCCCAGGACCAGGGGGCGGGGCTGTGTGTGACAGCGAGTGAAGGGAACACTCGACTATTAAAATGAAAGCCGCTAGTGATGTCCCCCCGCGCTCTGAATCACCCAGCCGGCTCTCTCCTCTCTCTTCCCCTCCACGAGCACTGGGAGAGGGACTCCCATACAACCCGCCTGCCGGCGGTGATCGCCCCTTCCCCTTGCTCCCAGGCAGTCATTTCTCACCAGCCCTCAAAATCCACTCGCAAAATGCAGGCGAGTAGATTTTTTGAGGGCTGTTTTATGTCATGCATTTTTTGATGACAGATTATTTATAATGAGACATCATAAGACCCCTGATGTCTCACCTGCCCTCCAATGAAGATAATAGCATGCAGATCATGTTGATCTTAGCTACGTAAAAAAAAAAAAACTGTAAGCTGCACTCAGTGTCAAGTGACTAGATCAGGGGTCTCAAACTGGCGGCCCTCCAGCTGTTGTGAAACTACAAGTCCCATGATGCATTGCAAGGCTGACAGTTACAAGCATGACTCCAACAGGCAGAGGCATGATGGGACTTGTAGTTTCGCAACAGCTGGAGGCCCGCCAGTTTGAGACCCTTGGTCTTGATGGCCTGCCTGTTCCAGTCTTTGCTCCTTTAAGTCCTAGAGCTTCTATGCATTACATCAAAGATGTCCAACTAGCCTGAGTTAGCCATCCACCATGGGGAATATGGCTTTATGATATTAAGCTGTAGGTGTGTTTCCAGATGCACAGTTGACCATAGAGTCTTAAAGTATAACTAAACCCTTGTTAATAAAATAATACCTGTACAGGGTATTATAAGTAGAAGAATAGGGTGCATGTTCTTGAGTTGTGATGCAGCCAATGTGCACTGGACTACATGTACCATGCTCCTTTTCTCTTGCCGCGGTCTAAGAGAGGCATGATTTGGGAAGTTTGTTTTATGCTGGTCCATCTTTCAGCTACTGGAACAGTGGAAGATGAGCAAAAAGGAAGGAATGCTTTTCTGAATTGGAATGTTAATCTCTCAAAAAAATAATGACTACAGTTTAGATCAGTGGTATCCAAAATTAAATGCGGCCCTTTGCTTGCTTTTATCTGGCCCTTGGGGCACTATTTTCACCCACTAATACCAACAATGGGGCATAATCCCACTGACACCAATGAAGAGGCAGAATTCCTTCCAATGACGCCAACGATGGGGCACTATTCCTCCCACTGACACCAAAGATGGGGCATTGTTTATTCCCTCTGACGTCAGGACCTTTTCTGGCCCCACTTAAGTCTGAAGGACAGTACAGTGGCCCTTTGTTTAGAAAGTTTGGAGACCCCTGGTGTAGACAAGCTTAACTGTGAGCTGCTTAGGGAGTGTTGTCACCCTAGAACAGGAAGTGGACATCCAGGCTATAGCTGGCAGAATCACAAGTTGGACACAAGACACAGAGGAGGAAGACACAGGGTCATGGAGTTTGGTGGACTCCCCAGGGGGAGAGCTTATTGGCAGGCAGGACAGTGTATTTAAGGTATATAAAATAAAACAGGTTTCAGACAGATTGATGACTATTAATAAAGGATATAACAGGCTTATAATCTGGATAAACTCAGAGTTCAAACACAGTCCAAACAGACATAAATCAAAGATAGACAGACCTTTATCTAGGGCAGCCATTCTCAACTAGGGTTCCATGAATCCCTAGGGTTCCTTCAGAGGTTGCTAGAGCTGTGACAGAGTTACCTCACATATAATGGTCCGTGGATAGTTCCAGGTCCATCGCACTTCGGCGACACACAGTCGCATTTAACCCTTTCTTCGACCGCTAGCGGGGGTTAAAAGCGCACCGCTAGCGGCCGAATAGCGCCGCTAAAACGATGGTAAAGCGCCACTAAAACTAGCGGCGCTTTACCGATAACGTGGCCAGATGGCAGTGTGAAATAGCTCTTGAGATAATTCAGCTTCACTTTGTATTGGAAGTTTTTCAGGCCAGGCGTACCAGTCCATGCCCATATAAATGTACATCTTTCTATATTGCAATACAGTATAGGTTGTTTTCATCAAGATCAAAATATGGCCACAACAGATGTAATGCAATACATTGCAATATAGAAAGATGTACATTCTCTAGGCTATATTTATATGGGCATCATGGACTGGTATGCCTGAGAGACTGAGTAACTTCCATACAAAGTGAAGAAGATATTATAACACACACAAATATATTTTTCCAGCAATAGTTCAGCTTTCCAATTTTCCAATATATATATATATATATATATATATATATATATATATATATATATATATATGTAGCACTACCCCCAGTTAAGAGAGCCGCTGATATTGATTTGGGCCCTGCAGTGCACCGCTGTCAACCCCCGGCAATCGGCTCTAACCTCCCGTGGCACAGCTGGTGATAGAGAGATAGGACCGCGTGATCGCAACTGTTGGTGACGCAGTCCTATAACAAACATACACAGAATATACTTTAAAACTCCTATTAAAGTAAGCGGAACTGACACCAAATGTACTTTACCCAGATATTTTACTGAGGCTAATGGGCAAGTAATAAACAACAGTATAACAAGTTGCAGATCCCTGCAATAAACAGTAATAAAGATAAACAGAGTAATCAGAATAATAAAGTATTGCTATGCAACTCTAGCGCTGCCCTTTTACAGCTACTTCCCCTCATGGGCAGACCAACACCCAGCAATGTCTACCTATGCAGTCAGGCCTGACTGATCTAAATGGAAGTTCAGTGAAACAATATTCGCTAGCAATCTTTTCGGTGGTGCACTTGAAGAACAACTTTGTAATCCCAACGAATAGTAAAGATAAAGGATCTGTCTTTAAACAGCTCTCACCACCCGGACAAGTCCAAATCCGTTTCCTCCATCGATTCGTCTGGGAACAGGAATCCACCGACATCCAAGTCTTCAATCCTTCTGGTGTACTGCAGCAAGGAGGATTAGATGTCTCTAAGGCTCTGCTAGGCTGGCAGAGGGCTCTTTGGAAAGGAGCACACGGCCCAGGCTTCAGGCCTTGTGCACACAGCAGTTCAGCACAGACATCCTCTTGCTAGGAGAGGGGTGTCCAAAGAGGCCGACCAAAACTCCGCCTCCCCTTTATAAAGTCTGCCCCAGCAGTCTCTGTTCTGGAGCAATGCACCCTGGGTGCTGCAAGATGTACTGGGAGATGTAGTCGCTCTCTCCTCTGCTTTCACTTCCATAATGTCTCTTTACTTCCTCCCGACTCACCTCTCACCTGGAACTTCTTGTCTCTCTGCATTAAAGGGGAACACCCCGCTACATATATATATATATATATATATATTTATATATTCTCCTCCTGTGGGAGGGGCCGGATCGTCAGACAGGCAGCCAATCACGGAAAGAACAGCCGAGGTGTCGAGCAGAGGTTTGAGCGGCAGAGGCAGAGCCAATCCGATGATCGGGCCGGGGGTGAGGGAGGAAGGGACGGATGTTACTATCTGCTGTGATAAGTCAGAGCAGACTGAGAGCAGCCCCAGGCCAGCAGACTTGGAGCCATTGCGTTACACAGGGCAACTGTCTTCACCCTTCAAACACCTTCTTACGATTCCAGGGGGGGAATGGCCCCCCTTGCCCTATGGTGCGGACTCCCATGCTTTCCACTAACCCTCAATGTAAGGAAAATTCTTCTCATTGACCATCAACGTAATCAATGTTATTTTAATTCACACATTCGAAACGCGTTGGATTTAGCAGCCTGGCATCTCCTGGAACCTTCACAAATGTTCTTGGGGCTCTCATGCAGTCATCTTTATTGTGGTTTATTTGTTCATGCATTTCAATGTATTTCTGTTTTTAATTGTCTACCACATGTGTGGTTTCTATGTCCTTTTTCTACTATATATTTTTTTGTAATATATTTTTATATATCTTTTTTTAATTATTTTATTGCCTACAAAATCCCATTTTTTAAGAGGTAAATCCATTTGTTGATTCACTAGGGATGGTGGCAATTTACATGCCAGTCCATGGGAGTCTAATTTATTCTTACAATCAACGTAAGGAGCATTCTTCCCACTGGCCACCAATGCAAGAAGCATTTTTATTATTGAGCTCTAATGAATTTATTTTAGCAGGGGTTCCCTGAGACTTGAAAAAATTATTTCAAGGGTTTCTCTGAGGTAAGGGTTGAAAAAGGCCGATCTAGGGTGTAAGCAAACAGAACCTGTTCATCAGGCAGGCTTGAAGTGATGGCCTCGCTTTAACCACTTCAACCTGGAAGGTTTTCCCCCGTTTTTGCTATTCAGCACTGTGCTAATTTAACAATTGCGTGGTCATGCACCGCTCTACCCAAATTAAATTTATATAATTTTCTTCCACCACAAACAGAGCCTTCTTTTGGTGGTATTTGATCACTGTGTTTTTTTAATTTTTTATCACATAAGCGGAAAAAAGACCCAAAAATTTGAAAAATAAAAAATATATGTATAGCGATACCCCCAGTTAAGAGGGCTGCTGGTATAATACTTTTGGGCCCCTGTAATGCACCCTGTCAACCCCCAGCAGTTGACTCTAACCTCCCCTGGCACAGCTAGTAAGGGATGGTAGGATTGTGTAACCTGTAACCTTGTGGCAAAAAAAATGACACCCAGCAATGTCTACGCTAAGTCAGGCCTGACTGTTTCAGTGTAGGAGTTCTGTAGGGGAAATTCTTCGCTAGCAAAACCGTGGTGCACTTGCTGAAGAAAACAACTGTAATCCACAGGGTAAAAAGGGGTTTTGATAACTTGGTGAATAAAGGAAATCTTTAAAGCTGCTCCGATGCACTGTCCCTCCAGTGCGCAGCGCAACACTAATGAAAGCTCCGGGTAACAGTTATGGGGCCTAGAGAGCCTATGTAGTTCTCTGAGCAGGTGCTCTCTCACCCAACCGGACCAGTCCGTGTCTGTATCTTCCACTGCTGTGTCTTGGTACACAGGTCTCACGACATCCAAGTCTTCGGTCCTCCGGGGAGCGATGCGGCAACGGTATGCAGAAACGTCCCTCAGGTTCCTCGTGAAAGCGGAAGGCTCTTTGGAGAAAGGCCCATGCTTCAGGCCTTGTAGCACCGCAGGCTCGGAAAGGAGTTCCTCTTGCTGGGCGGGCGATGTCCAAAGAGACTGAAGCCGGCTCCGCCTCTTTCTTATAAAGTCCACCCCAGCAGTCTTTGCGCGGGGCAATGCACCCTGGGTGCCCAGTGGGGTTATGGGTACAGTAGTCTCTGAGGCCTTAAAGGAAACCCCCCGCTACACACTCCCCCCACTTAGAATCTTTGGTCCCCAAAGACAGCATCAACAATATGTACAAACAAGGTAATGAAGGGCTGCAAAGGAGCCCGGCAGAGGAATCTCCCACCAAGCATGGTATCAGGCGAGTACTCACCGAGATGCTGAGAGTGGTTCACACTTGCACCCAAGCGCACTCCGCCCCCTGGATGTGAGACAGGAAGAGGACGGCACAAGGGAGCACAGGCTACCAGCAGGTAGAGATGTCTTGCTGGAAGGTCTAGTGGTGCTGGGTAGACAGAGCAGGCCGGGGGTCAAACACCAGGAGTAGGCAAGTTCAGGCAGGAACCAGCAGCAAGTGAAGAAAGTCCAGGCAAGAACTAGCAGCGGGTAAACAAGTCCAGGCAGAGACTAGAAGCAGGCTGAGCAAAGAAGTCCCAGGTACAGGCAGGGGGACAAGGGCTTGGAGACAACAGCAGATCCGAGTCACAGGCCGAGGGTCAAACACTGGGAGAGAGGTAGAAGTCCGTAGAGCAAGCCAGGGGGTCAGGTGCAGGAGAGGTAGTAGAGTAGTCAATTCGGTCCGGGTCACAGCAGGAGATCAAAACGTATTTTTCAGGTACTAGGAACACAGGAACGCTGACAAACCAGCAACCAGCCTGTGTCACCGAGCTGGTTTAAATAGGCCCGCATTGTCATCCTATTGGCGCGCCATGCGCGCTGGGCGCAGATTGGCGACACTAGGTGGGGAATTTCCTGACACATGGGAAGGGAGATTGTCCTGCCCACAGGTCACATCAGTGAGGGTGGCCTGCCTAACTGTGCCAGAGAGTGAGTCGGGGTTGCCCTCCACCAAATGCACAGTGGAGGGGCCAGGGTTCTCTACAGTCCTTCTCGCAGTCACCACATTGTCTTTAGAACACTCCCCCATCTGGGTGTAGGTTAGCTTCCGGGGAGGACGTATGGTTCTTTTAGCTCTTTGTTCTATGGGGGTCAATGCCTCAGATACTACAGGTTCTTCCACTGGGATAGGTGTAGGAGTTTCTTCTGTTTCTGAGGCACTCGAATCAGATGCAGAAAGATACATGGAAGGATTCTATGGCATCTTCCCACTCCTCAGTCTGAGCATAGGATGGAATAAACTCAGAGGACAGAGGTTCGGGTGCCTGGGACGGCCACAACCACTCAACTTCCAATTCCTCATCTTAACTCTGGTTGGTGATATCCGTTTCTCCTGACAGAGTTGTCTGAGACCTAGTGTTGGGTCTGGGAGTATTCGAGCTTGAAGGTAGCTCGGGGGAATCCGGGGTAGGAGGCATCCTGACTGCTTCAGAAAGGGGTAGCAGATGGTTTCTGTGCCAGATCTTCAGCGCCCCCACTCTTCCTTCAGGCTTCAGCTGGTACACTGGTAGACCAGGCAGTTTTTTGCAAATCACAAAAGGGCTCTGACTTCCACCTGTCTGCCAGCTTGTGTTTTCCTGGAACACCCAAATTTCTCAGCAACACTGTCTCCGGGCTGCAGATCCTGGATCCGGATCCTAAGGTCAAAGTTCCGTTTATTCCGGGCTCCTCTCTGGTCTGAAGTTGATTGGGCCTTCTCATAGGCCAGCTTTAAGCTATTCCGCAGTCTGTCCACATATCCCTTGTGTGAGGCAGCTGATGTGTGGTCCGTCGAGGTGCCAAAAGCCAAGTCTACTGGTAATCTTGCTTCCCTACCAAACATGAGTCTATAAAGGGGAGTACCCTGTGGTATCACTAGTTGTACTATTGTAGGCGTGCACTATAGAAGCTATGTGTTTGCCCCAATGTTGCTTTTCCTCACTGTTCAGAGTCCCTAACATGTTTAACAGAGTCCTGTTGAATCTTTCCGGTTTAGCATCACCTTGGGGGTGATAAGGAGTAGTGCGAGGTTTCTTTATGCCCAAAGAGTCCAGTAGCTTCCGGATCAGTCAGCTTTCAATGTCTCTCCCCTGATCCGAGTGAAGCTGTCCATTGGGGCAGCTTGACGTGGCAATGTCTTCCTCTGTATGCAGCGGGCACATGAGTGACAGTACTCCTCCACTTCAGCCCGCATACCAGGCCAGTAGAATGTACTCCTGGCGAGCTGAAAGGTTCATTCGGCCCCTAAGTGGCCATGGTTGTCATGTAGGGCAACTAAGACAGTTTTTCTGTGTATTTCCAGCAAGAACAGTTGCCACTTATCCTCCATGTCATGAGAGGGGCCCCTTCGGTAGACCACCCCTTGATGCACCTGTAACTTGTCCCACTCTTTGTGGATTAATCGGGCCTCCTTTGAGGGATTATGTAAGAGCCTGTCCGGATCCTGATCCTCCAGAGCTTCCAAGGCTAATCTTCCCCAAGGGTCTTCCAACTGATCCCTTCTTATGTCTTTCTTAGACAGTTTTGGCAAGTCATCTTCGCCAATCTGGGTCACATCACAATAGTATTTGGGCACCCCCACCACTGAAACTCCAATTTCTTCTGCCCTGGATCTGCCACTAGCTTGAAGTTGTGCTCCCTGGCACAAGGCCCGCACCCCGTCCGGGGTCACCTGGGTCCAGTCTTCTGTATGGGAAGTTGGAGCACGAGACCTTCTGGACAACACATCAGCATCTCGATTTTCAGTTCCAGGCCTATACTTCAGACTAAAGTTGAATCCAGAGAAGGCGGCCAACCAACGGTGGCCGGTGGCATCCAGCTTGGCTGTGGTGAAAAGATAAGTGAGTGGGTTATTGTCTGTCTTCACTATAAAGTCAGCTCCATACAGGTAGTCTTAGAGTTTGCCCACAACTGCCCACTTTAAGGCCAGGAACTCCAATTTGTGGGTGGGGTGATTATTTTCTGCTGGTGTTAGACTCCTACTCACATAGGCAACTGGCCTCAACTGTCCTTCATACTCCTGGTATAGCACACCTCCCAGACCATCATGGCTGGCATCCACATTTTGTTCATATGGTCTCTTGGTGTCAGCATAGGCCAAGACCGGGGCAGTGGTCAGACATTCTTCAGCATTTTGAAGGCCTCTTCACACTTCTCTGTCCACTGGTCTTGCACGGACTCTCCGGGCTTCCTGGGGCCAGTCATCCTCCTCTCCTTCTGTCTTCAGTAACTCATTCAGATGTTTGGCAATTCTTGCAAACCCTTCCACAAATCTGCAGTAGTAAGAGCAGAACCCCAGGAAGGATCTGAGCTCAGTCACTGTAGTTGGTCGGGGCCAGGAGGTAACTGCTTCCAGTTTGTCCGGGACGGTAGACACTCCTTCTTCAGATAGTGTCCCAGATAGTGGACTGAGGACTGGTAGAACTGACACTTCTCCCTGGAGAGTTTAACCACTTAAGCCCCGAACCATTTGGTAGCTAAAGGACCAGAGGTGAATTCAGAATTTTGCACTGTGCTGTTTTTAACTGTAAATTGTGCGGACATGCAATGTTGTACCCAAACGAAATTTGCGTCCTTTTCTTCCCACAAATAGAGCTTTCTTTTAATGGTATTTGATTGCCTCTGCGATTTTTATTTTTTGCGATATAAACGGAAAAAGACCGAAAATTTTGAAAAAAAATGATATTTTCTACTTTTTGTTATAAGAAAAATCGAATAAACTCAATTTTAGTCATACATTTAGGCCAAAATGTATTCAGCCACATGTCTTTAGTAAAAAAAATGTCAATAAGCGTATATTTATCGGTTTGCGCAAAAGTTATAGCGTTTACAAACTAGGGTACATTTTCTGGAATTTACACAGCTTTTAATTTATGACTGCCTATCTCATTTCTTGAGGTGCTAAAATGACAGGGCAGTACAAACCCCCCCCAAATGACCCCATTTTAGAAAGTAGACACCCCAAGGAAATTGCTGAGAGGCATGTTGAGCCCATTGAATATTTTTTTTTTTTGTCCCAAGTGATTGAATAATGACAAAAAAAAAAAATACAAAAAGTTGTCACTAAATGATATATTGCTCACACATGCCATGGTTATATGTGGAATTGCACCCCAAAATACATTCTGCTGCTTCTCCTGAGTACGGGGATACCACATGTGTGGGACTTTTTAGGAGCCTAGCCACGTACGGGACCCCGGAAACCAAGCACCGCCATCAGGATTTCTAAGGGCGCAAATTTTTGATTTCACTCCTCACTACCTATCACAGTTTTGAAGGCCATAAAATGCCAAAATAGCACAAAACCCCCCCAAATGACCCCATTTTAGAAAGTAGACACCCCAAGGAAATTGCTGAGAGGCCTGTTGAGCCCATTGAATATTTTTTTTTTTTGTCCCAAGTGATTGAATAATGACAAAAAAAAAAAAATTACAAAAAGTTGTCACTAAATGATATATTGCTCACACATGCCATGGTTATATGTGGACTTGCACCCCAAAATACATTCTGCTGCTTCTCCTGAGTACGGGGATACCACATGTGTGGGACTTTTTAGGAGCCTAGCCACGTACGGGACCCCGGAAACCAAGCACCGCCTCCAGGATTTCTAAGGGCGCAAATTTTTGATTTCACTCCTCACTACCTATCACAGTTTTGAAGGCCATAAAATGCCAAAATAGCACAAACCCCCCCCAAATGACCCCATTTTGGAAAGTAGACACCCCAAGCTGTTTGCTGAGAGGCATGCTGAGTATTTTACAGCTCTCATTTGTTTTTGAAAATGAAGAAAGAACATTTTTTTTTTTTTCTTTTTTTTTTCAATTTTCAAAACTTTGTGACAAAAAGCGAGATCTGCAAAATACTCACAATACCTCTCAGCAAATAGCTTGGGGTGTCTACTTTCCAAAATGGGGTCATTTGGGGGGGTTTTGTGCCATCTGGGCATTCCATGGCCTCCGAAACTGTGATAGGCAGTGAGAAGTGAAATCAAAAATTGACACCCTTAGAAAGCCTGAAGGCGGTGCTTGGTTTTTGGGGTCCCGTACGCGGCTAGGCTCCCAAAAAGTCTCACACATGTGGTATCCCCGTACTCAGGAGAAGCAGCAGAATGTATTTTGGGGTGTAATTCCACATATGCCCATGGCATGTTTGAGCAATATATCATTTAGTGACAACTTTGTGCAAAAAAAAAAAAATATATATTTTTTCCGCAACTTGTGTCAACATATAAAATATTCCATGGACTCGACATGCCTCTCAGTATATAGCTTGGGGTGTCTACTTTCCAAAATGGGGTCATTTGGGGGGGTTTTGAACTGTTCTGGCATTTTATACACAACATTAGGAAGCTTACATCCACTCTTCTAACCACTTGAAGACAAAGCCCTTTTTGACACTTTTTGTTTACATGAAAACATATTTTTTTTTGCAAGAAAATTATGTTGAACCCCCAAACATTATATATATTTTTAAAGCAAAGGCCCTACAGAATAAAATGGTGGGTGTTGCATTTTTTTTTTCTACACAGTATTTGCGCAGCGATTTTTCAAACGCATTTTTTTGGGAAAAAATACACTTTTTTTAATTTTAATGCACTAAAACACACTATATTGCCCAAATGTTTGATGAAATAAAAAAGATGATCTTAGGCCGAGTACATAGATACCAAACACGACATGCTTTAAAATTTCGCACAAACGCGCATTGGCGACAAACTACATACATTTTTAAAAGCTTTTAAAAGCATTTACAGGTTACCCCGTTAGATTTACAGAGGAGGTCTACTGCTAAAATTACTGCCCTCGATCTGACCTTCGCGGTGATACCTCACATGCATGGTGCAATTGCTGTTTACATATGACGCCAGACCGACGCTTGCGTTCGCCATTGGGCAAGAGCAGGGCAGGACAGGGGTGCTTTTTTTTTTTTTTTTTTTTTTTTTATTATTAATTTTGCTTTTTTATTTTATTTTTAAACTGTTGCTTCCATATTTATTTATTTTTATCACTTTTATTGTTATCTCAGGGAATGTAAATATCCCCTATGATAGCAATAGATAATGACAGGTACTCTTTTTTGAAAAAACTGGGGTCTATTGGACCCTAGATCTTTCCTCTGCCCTCAAAGCATCTGACCACACCAAGATCGGTGTGATAAAATGCTTTCCCAATTTCCCAATGGCGCTTTTTATATCCGGGGGGGGGACATTCCCTCCCACTGCTTGTAAAAGCAGTCCAGAGGCTAATTAGCCACTAGGATTGCTTTTACATGAAAGCCGGCCGCTGGCTGAAAAGAATGATACCAAGATGATACCTAAACCCACAGGCATCATTCTGGTATAAACATTCAAAGTCCAGCAACATACCAGTACGTTGCTGGTCCTTGTTGGACATGTATTGTAATCTTTTTTTTCATGCAGCCTGTTGGCTGAACGAAAAAAAGAGATTGATCGGTGGGTATGCCCACCATTAGAATACCGCCCTTCATCCACCCACTTCTAATGATGGGCATACATGCACCATTTATATATGCCGAAGCATGGGGGCATCTTCTCGCAAAAGTTATGCCGCGTACACATGGTCAGACTTTTCCACGGGCAAGCCTCCGTCGGAATTTCGACCGTATATACGCGGCATTAGGAGCAAAATCGCTCCTCCGCTCCTGCTGCCCCAATGCTTCGGCATATATGCTTTTTTTTTTTAACTGTGGTGGTGAAATTACCTCCTACAGCACTGGAGTCGCAGGGATCAGGCCTGTCTCTGCGAACGCTGCAGTTATGTGTGTTGTGTTTTGCAAGTGACAGTGATCGATCGATACTGCACTTGGGTGGCCTGGGCTGGACGGAGGGGCAAAACGCAGGTGCTAGCAGGTATCTGGGCTGATCCCACTAACAGTGCGTTTTTGGGAACCCTAAACTGCTGGGGACGCTAGTATAGATCTGATCAGATCAGATATTGAGCTGATCAGATACTATACCACTAAGGGGGGTGTATGCTTCACGTGTGGGTGTTAGCGCTACTTGCACTAACCTGACGCTGCCTGGGGTGTGACGCAGACCCTCTCTGACGCTAAAACCTAACTGATATCACCCGCCGGGCGATCAGGGGGTTAAACCTTTATTGGGTTATATACGGCGGGTGCCCTGACACTATAAAAAGCAAACTAACTAACCAGCGTGACCCGTAACACTTATATGATGATCACTGGTGAAAGGGTTAACTAGGGGCAATTAGGGGGTTAAAACCTTTATTAGGTAATATATGGGGGTACCTGACGCTATATAAAAACCTGACGGCGAACCTAAAAAAAAATTACTGGCTACCTATCGGCATCACCGACACTAAGACAACGATCATAAAAACGATTGCTTAGCGACAGTGGTGATAGGGGGTGAAAGGGTTACCTGGGGGGCGATCAGGGGGTTAAACCTTTATTAGATAATATATGGGGGTACCTGACGCTATAAAAACCTGCGGCGAACCTAAAAAAAATTACTGGCTACCGATCAGCATCACCGACGCTAAGACATCGATCAGAAAAATTATCGCATAGTGACGGCGGTGCTAGGGGGTGAAAGGGTTACCTGGGGGGTGATCAAGGGGGTTACACGTTTATTAGGTAATATATGGGGGTACCCGACGCTATAAAAACCTGCGGCGAACCTAAAAAAAATTACTGGCTACCGATCAGCATCGCCGACGCTAAGACATCGATCAGAAAAATTATAACTTAGTGACAGTGGTGATAGGGGGTGAAAGGGTTACCTGGGGGGCGATCAAGGGGGTTAAACCTTCATTAGGTAATATATGGGGGTACCTGACGCTATAAAAACCTGCGGCAAACCTAAAAAAAATTACTGGCTACCGATCAGCATCACCGACGCTAAGACATCGATCAGAAAAATGATTGCTTAGTGACAGTGGTGATAGGGGGTGAAAGAGTTATCTGGGGGGTGATCAGGGGGTTAAACCTTTATTAGGGGGGGGGGTTAGGGGGCTACACTGGACCTAAAACTAAATGTAGTGACACTTTTACAGTCACAAATGTCACTGATTGCAGTGATCACTAAATAAATGGTCACTGCAATCAGTGACACTGTGACTGGGGGGGGGGCTGGGGGGTGATCTGGGGGTGTCTGGGGGGGCGATTTATGTGCCTATGTGTCCTGGTGTCAGTGTGCTGTTTTGTGTACTAACCTGGCATCTTCTCCTGTACGGCGCTCGGTATATGTGAGCGCCCCAGGAGAGATGACATCACTTCCTCCTTCCTGGCAGGCAGGGGAAGCTCTCTCATTCGACGGGAGCGATCGAGAGGGGGTGGCCGGAATCGAACGGCCGTCCCCTCATGCCGGATCGCTCCCGAAGGTAAAACGACCGCTCACTGTAAAGAAGGGGGGTCCGATCGGACCCCCCAACTATACAAAGGCAATCACGTACATATACGTGATTCTGCCTGTCGGTGCCATTCTGCTGACGTATATTTACAGTGGGCGGTCGTTAAGTGGTTAAGTACCTCTTCACTGAGTCTCTTCAGGACTTTCTCCAGCCCCTCTTCGTGCTCCTCCAGAGTCTTCCCGAAGACAATGATGTCATCTAGGTACACCAGGACTTCAATGAGATTCATGTCCCCCACTGTCTTCTCCATCAGCCTCTGGAAAGTGGCAGGAGCCCCCAACAGGCCCTGAGGCATCCTGTTAAACTTGTAAAATCCCACTGGGGTGATGAATGCCGTCTTCTCCCTGTGCATTGGGATTTGGTAATACCCACTCTTCAGGTCTATTACACTGAACCACATAGCTCCCGACAGACTCTGTAAGGCATCTTCTATCCTGGGGGTGGTATACTGGTCGGGTATGGTCCTCCTATTGAGAGTCCTGTAGTCTATACAAAGTCTCAGTGACCCGTTCTTTTTCCTGACTACTACAATAGGGGAGGCATATGGGCTTCTGGACTCTCGAATAACTCCAGTTCTCTTAAGCTCCGCCAGTTGTTCACGCAAGTCTTCTAAGTCAGCCAGGGGAACTCGCCGGACCCTCTCCCGGAAAGGTTTGTCTTCCTGCAGACGGATCTTATGGGTGGCACTCCTTGCACACCCTACGTCAAACTCGTCCCTTGAAAAGATTTTTCTCCATCTGGTCAGCTGGGCCTTGGCTCTCTTCTTCCACATCGGTGGTAGGGTCATGTTCTCAAAGCAGAGCTTCTCCAGGGTGGGTTCCCCGCCTTCAATCTTCTCCAAGTCAGACAGGGCCACTGGGGTAGCAGGGTTTACTTTGCCCAGCAACATCCGGCCCGGAATCTTCACAGGGGAGTCCGTGATATTCCTAATACTCACTGGGATCTGCCCATTCGCCTTCTTCAACGCCCTTAGTGGAACCACTTCAGGAATCACTTCCAATCCTGGGCGGGAGTCCAAGGGGTCCAGTCCTAGGACCACAAAAGGGCCAGGTTGCTCCCATGAGAGTTTCATCGTAGCTTTCAGACAGGTCATCTCACCAGGCTGCAGCATTTTCTCCTTTTTGGACAGTCTCCAGACTTTCCCTACCCCCTTTTCCGGGGCCTTCTGTTCCAGGATCAATCTCCGGTAGGCTAGCTGCAACATTGAGTGGATCCTGGCTGCTGAAGTACCCTGCTCCTGTGCTAGGGGAGCCAGTAATCTTCTGACCAGGTCAGTGTTGGTCCCTATAATCAGGGAACTCTTGTTAGCTCCAGGTGGGCGAGGGCAAACCACTTCCAGGGTGTCAAAGACCTCCGATTTTCCTTCTACAGAGGGGTCAAAGGCCAGTTGGATGGAAACATAACCGTCGTAGGGAAAGCTTTGGGTACCAATTCCCCATATCTCTAGGTCTTCTAGTTTCTGTAGGGGCACGTGACTCAGGTGTTTTTGGTAAAAGTCTCTGTGCAAAAGGGTCACTTGGGCTCCTGTGTCCAGGATGGCCCTTGTGTAGACTCCCTCCACTTGAACGGGAACCACAGGGGAGGGCCCCACCAAACTAGCTGGAAACTTCCTCGGAGAGGCTTCTTTCTTTGGATTCATGGACTTTCCCTTTGAGGTCTTCTTCCATCTCTTTCTGGATCTTAATCCCTGTTGGGCCTGGTATGCATTGATTTCCTGCAGGTTTTTTGATTTTAACTCCTGACAAGTGGTATTGAGTATTTTAGGAGGGGCATTGTTTCCCTTCTCCTTTCCCTGTTCTGGCTTTTGAATCTTATTGGAGCTTTCTGCAAATAGCGGGCGCCCGGCTGACTCCTTCACCAGGGCCCTCTGAAGTTTTCCCCCGGCTGGTGTCTCGGTTCTTCCTTGGACTGGGGCACACTCTTCCAAGGTGGCCGACTCCTCCACAATTGAAACAGACAGTTCCTCTTCTCCCCTGCGGGGAGGTTGGAGTTGAGACACTCTGGCGTGGTTCATTCCTGATCTCCTCTTGCTCTTTGGCTCCTGAGTTCTTGGCCAGTAGAGAGGTCAAAAGATCCAGCACTTGAGTCATCTGGGACTTTAGACTCTCCACTTTTGAGTCCCGTTCAGTGGCTACTGCTGATCTGACTCCCACTGAGGGGTGGGGAGTGGTCTTCCCAACCGCCTGTTGGTCCTTCAGCAGGGCTTCTTCATCCCTTATGATCTGCACAAGGTCTGGGTAACTCAAAGCCATGACTCCTTTAGAGGTCTTCAGGTGTAGCCAAACTGGATCCGAGCGCAAGGCTCCCCTCAGGATCTGCTTCATCCTAGTTGCATCTATGACTTGTGGCAGGATCCCCTTTTTAAGGACAATTTGGCACAGCATTCTATTCAACCTCCAGACATATTCGGATAATCTCTCTCCAGGCTGTTGGAGGGTATGTTCGAACTAGTACATCAGTTCAGTCACCTTTTCCAGCTGGCCAAATTCCTCCAGATAATCATATGCAGTACAAGCAGCATTGCTAAACCTAAGATTCTTTACAGCTTCAGCAGCAGCGCCCTTCAAACTTTCACGTATGCGCTGCTTCTTCTGCGCTTTGGGTACTTCCCATCCTTCTACAGCCTGCATTGCTTGCTCAATCCAGGTGTCAAAATCTTCTTCCCCGGGTGGCACAGGTTGCTTCCCTGAGAAGATCCGGAGCTTCCGGTACCCGGCTTCTACGTGCACTGTATTGCTCTTCTGGCACTTAGTAACGAATTCTCCCAGAGCATTCAGTAATTCCGGCCCTATATCGGCCAGAGGCGTCCCCGGAGTCATCATCTCCTGGGAGCCATCCACTCCGGGGAAGAGCAGTGGGGATGATGGCCGAGAGGTTTGTGGAGATTCCCTCTTGCTGGACCTCGTATGCACTAAGCGGTATATCTGGTTATCTATGCCCTTTATGTTCTGACCGCTAAAGTCTTCCGGGACTTCATTTCCCCATTCCTCTAGAGCGTATGTACTCAAGGTCCCTGGATCTGGCTTTGTATCCATCACCCATGCTTTCTGGCTCGGAGACAGCGACATTATGAGCTGTTTTATCTCTTCTTCCCGCCAGTTCCCCCCGGGAGTTCAATAACTACCGCCTCGGTTGAATCGGCGCCAACCGCTGCGCACCACTGTGTCATTGCTAGCGGGTCCATGCTGGTACTTCTGACCGGCTTGATTGCAGCTTGCAGTATACAGGAATCCGGGACTCGAGTCCCCACGTATAGCGATACCCCCAGTTAAGAGGGATGCTGGTATAATTCTTTTGGGCCCCTGTAATGCACCCTGTCAACCCCCGGCAGTTAGCTCTAACATCCCCTGGCACAGCTAGTAAGGGATGGTAGGATTGTGTAACCTGCAACTCACGGAGACACAATCCTATGATAGAACACACACAGCAATATAGTTTAACTATCCTTACCCGTCTCCTCTGCAAAGTAAATGACACAACACCAGTATACTTGACCCTTGCACTTTTACTCAGATGGTTGGGTAAGCATATAATCAACAGTTTACATATCATGTGCATTGCCCTGCAATAAAAGAGTATCTCAGCAAACAGACATATATACAGTATAGTGCATAAATCTAACAGTCCCCGCTGCAGCTATTCTCCCTCGTGGCAAAAAAAATGGCGCCCAGCAACGTCTACGCTAAGTCAGGCCTGACTGTTTCAGTGTAGGAGTTCTGTTGGGGAAATTCTTCGCTAGCAAAACGGTGGTGCACTTGCTGAATAAAACAACTGTAATCCACAGGGTAAAAGGGGTTTTGATAACTTGGTGAATAAAGGAAATCTCTAAAGCTGCTCTGATGCACTGTCCCTCCGGTGCGCAGCGCAACACTAATGAAAGCTCCGGGTAACAGTTATGGGGCCTAGAGAGCCTATGTAGTTCTCTGAGCAGGTGCTCTCTCACCCAACCGGACCAGTCCGTGTCCGTATCTTCCGCTGCTGTGTCTTGGTACACAGGTCTCACGACATCCAAGTCTTCGGTCCTCCGGGGAGCGATGCGCCAACGGTATGCAGAAACGTCCCTCAGGTTCCTCGGTGAGAGCGGAAGGCTTTTTGGAGAAAGGCCCAGGCTTCAGGCCTTGTAGCACCGCAGGCTCGGAAAGGATTTCCTCTTGCTGGACGGGCGATGTCCAAAGAGACTGAAGCCGGCTCTGCCTCTTTCTTATAAAGTCCACCCCAGCAGTCTTTGCGCGGGGCAATGCACCCTGGGTGCCCAGCGGGGTTATGAGTACAGTAGTCTCTGAGGCCTTAAAGGAAATCCCCCGCTACATATGTATGTTTTAAGTTCTGATATAAAACATCCAATTAAAAAATAAAAATAAAACATTTCTTCATAAATTTAAGCCAAAATGTATTCTGCTGCAGGTCTTTGGTAAAAAAAATCCCAATAAGTGTATATTGGTTGGTTTGCGTGAAAGTTTTTGTTATTTTTTTTTATACTAGTAATATCGGCGATCAGTGACTTATAGTGGGATTGTGGTAGTGCAGAGGGCACTCTAAAACTGACTGATGCTGGGAGAGAATTGACTGACATCACCAGTAACACCAATTCATTGATCAGTGATAATTCTATACGCTGTTACTGTACTAATGACACTGGCTGGGAGGGAGTAACATTTAAGGGAAATCTAGGGGTTAACTGTGTCCCGAACATGGTTTACTGTGTGCTTTATTAACTAAGCAATGTGCCGGTTTTTACTCCCTGCTTTACAAGGAGAAAGAATATGGTATGTCGCTGCTGTCTGTAGAGAGCCCTGTGTTGTTTACCAACACAGATCTCTCTTCTGTCATTGCCTCCACCGATCAGAAGGTTGAGGCCATAAATCATTGATGTAGCGAATGACAGCACAGCCAGGGCGGAGGCGCGTGTGTGCGCCCCCTACCCAGAAATGCAAAGCATGTATGTTAATGTTATAACAGTAAAGCCCTATACACACGATCAGATATCCTATGGATTTTCGTCCGATGGATTTGTCCATCGGATATCCGATGAAACTGTTTTCCATCAGTCTTGCCCACACACCAGTCAGTCAAAAAACCGACCGTTCCAAACGCGGTGACGTAAAACACTCCGATGAGCCGAGAAAAATGAAGTTCAATGCTTCTGAGCATGCGTCGACTTGATTCTGAGCATGCGTGGGTTTTTGATCCGATGGACTTGCCCATAGACGATCTGAGTTTTCGATCGGTTTTTTATCCATCGGAAAAATTTAAAACATGTTCTATTTTTAAAAACTGATGGAAAAAAGACCGATGGGTCCCATACACGATCGGTTTGTCTGATGAAAAGAATCCATCGGATGAAAATCCATAGGATATCCGATCGTGTGTACAGGGCTTAAGGCTACAGGAGGCGGTCGGCAAGTGGTTAACCACTTCTCACCCAGGCCAATTCTGACATTTCTCTGCTACATGTAAAAATCATTATTTTTCTAGAAAATTACTCAAAACCCCCGAACATTATATATAGTTTTTTTCTTTAGCAGAGGCCCTACAGAATAAAATGGTGGTCGTTGCAATTTTTTATGTCCAGTATTTGCGCAGTGATTTTTTAAACTACACTTTAATGAATTTTAAAGCAAAATAAATTGAAATATATAACCCAATTTTTTGGTAAAATATAGAAGATGTTTTGCAGAGTAAATAGATGCCAAACATGTCACGGTTTAAAAATTTGCATGCACGTGGAATGGTGGCAAACTACGTTACTTGACATCTGATGTTAAACTTTTGGCAAAGGTAATGGCACCCAGACTTTCAAAGTACATTGGCAAATTAATACATCGTGATCAGTTGGGATTTATCCCTAACAGATCAGCAGCTAACAATATTAGATGATTGTTTCTAAATCTACAACTACCCATAGATAATACAAGAAATAGAGCTATTGTGTTTTTAGATGCGACCAAAACATTTGATAGTATAGAGTGGGAATTCCTATGGACCTGCCTAAAACAATTTGGAATAGGACCAAGATTCATAAAGTGGATACAACTGTTATATAATGCTCCGAGTGCAAGAGTACAGATTAATGGATCCACGTCCTTACCATTTTTGTTGAAAAGAGGAACAAGACAGGGTTGACCCCTGTCTCCGCTCCTTTTCGCGATGGCCGTAGAACCCCTTGCTGAGGCTTTTCGTGATTGTCCAGATATCGTGGGATTTCGGAGATGTAAGGGAAAGGAAAAAATTGCTCTCTTCGCAGATGATTCTTTACTGTTCCTAGGAGATACATATACATCTTTGTCTACAGTCATTTCACTTATTGATACCTATGGTACATTCTCAGGATTTAAAATCAACTGGGATAAATCCGTAATAATGCCTATTGACCCGATACAATTGGAACTCCCACACCAGGATCACCAGATGAAGCAAGTGGTATCATTTAAGTATATTAATATATAGATAAAAATATACTTCCCCTTGTAAGTAAATTTAGGCAACACAGTAAAACCTGGTGCAAATTTCCACTGACTCTGATTGGGAGAGCAAACCCTGGTGAAAATGACCTACATGACCCCAGATATCTCCTCCTCCCTGGAAAGCGATCTCTATTGCTTACTAGGAAAAAATGGTAGTGTCACTGGTGAATGATTATAAAAAGGAAAAGAATTGTTGGATTTTGGACTTTGTAGGCACAGAAATAAACTGATTTAGAAAAATATAACAACATTTATTGAGATAAATACAAGGATGCAATTCTAAAAAGACCTATAAAAGCAAGAAAAGATATGCGGTATGCATATAAACATTCAAAATCAATGCAATAGCTGTTTGGATAGCCACACTAGTAGCAGGACCTTAGGAAGGAAATCTTTCCATAGTGGCAAAGTCCTGAACAGTGGCTAAACACCAGCAGCAAGGGATTTTCAAGTTGCATTGATCAGAACCAAAGGCTTGACATGTTTCACGTGCGAACACACTTCTTCAAAAGCATAGCATATTTCAATATATATACAGTATCAAAAAATAAACAAAAAGAAAATTGCACAGGTGCTGGGCAAAGATCAGGGGTACGTCAGTAGGAGCAAACACAAGGTAAGTGAAACAACCAGTGAGAGACGAATCCGAACATCAAGGGGGCGTGGATAATACATGAGGCGACCTCACCCCTCTCACCCCTTCTTCTTCTCGGCTTGTCGTCTTATCTAGGGGAACCTGGGAGGAGGGATGAGATACACCACGGCAGTGATGCACGTTGCACTCCCACAACAGGAGCAGGTGAAACATCTGATGATTCAAGAAGTGGACAGGTAGACAGGGGACCAGATTCCTCCCTAGGCTCCGAGGCCTCCACCCGGGGTGTACTATCCCCAATAGACATAGGTGGGTCCCTTGTTGCATGGGACGAGGGTAGCAGCATCTTGTCCCATCCCTTCTTTTGAAAGATCTCATCGATCTCCCCGCCATCACCGGTGTCAGATAATGACTCCAGGTCGGAGGTGTCATAGAACTCCGCGGGCAGATAATTCCCAGTAGACACGGAATCACTCCCCTGAACGGCCCCCACCGACTGTGGGCTGCCGACACCTCCAACCACACACACAGTCCCAACCCCTGGCTCACCTGGGCCTTTAGTAGAACAGGGACGTCCAGGGCTCTTCCCTCCGGATCCATCCAGGCCAGGCAAGCAACGGGGCGAAGCTCTTCCACGTCCATAGGATGCCTTCACCAGGCCAACTTTCCTATTCGGTGGTGGGAGCAGGGAGCTTGTGGTGACCGAGGCAGCATCCTCGGATTTCTCTCTCTTAGTCTCTGCTGGGGCCTTCACCTCGTCCTGGTCAGTGCGCGCAGGAATGCCCGCATAGGCTTCGATCTCTCCCTTCGGAGTGGCAGTACCTGTGAATTAGTTGAGGTGGAAGGCACGAGGCCTTTCTGTGGATGGCTCCACCTCAAAAAGAAATTCCTTGCAAGCCTCACATCGCCCGAACGGCTTCAAGTGGACCACCAGTCCCGAACAGCCGGGACAGATCACACCGAGGGCCTCCATGTCTCTGCATGTGTACAGAGCAAAACGTCCTCGGGGCCTTAGCCTTATTCCTGTGTCCATGATCGGAGCAGCAAAAGAAGTCATCTCCGTGGTAGAAGGAACAGAAATCCACGGAGTATTTGAGGTCATCCTGACTGTCTGCTGCTCCATTACGCACTGACCAATTCGCGCCGGAATCTCCACGTGTGACCTTCCACATGGCCAGACTCCTCCCATACTCTGCACTTGTTCGCAGGCTTTCTCTTCTCCCCGCCCACGAACTGCGCAGTTATGGTGTGCCTCGTGGCGCGCTGGCCAACATGGCCGACCTACTCGGAACTCCTCCGGGCAGCAAAGTTCAAATTCAGACGGTATAACACACATCCCGGACGAGCCTCCACGTGTAGCGACCTCGCCCCTCTCACCCCTTCTTCTTCTCATCTTGTTGTCTTGTCTAGGGGAACCTGGGAGGAGGGATGAGATACACCACGGCCCATGTCCTCCTTTGGATAGAGGTGAAGGCCAGAACGTATTTTACCATCGGGTCGTGTGTTTAACCCAGAGCCAAGTCTTTCCTGTAAATGACCCCTTCTGCTCCCAGTAACTGGAGTTCCACACCACTGAAACGGTCCAATTCGTATTTATTCTCCAATAGCAATAAATCGTCACTTAGCACAGACAGGTTGTGACCAAAGAACAGTTCAGTATAGGTGGGGTGTAGGTCAAGGCACAATCCTTAGAACCAACCATTGTGGTGTCACCAACGGTTATGGCGCACAGTCGCTGCCACCGACTGTGTAGAACATAGAATAAATTACCTTCACTAGACGCAGCCCCTGTCAGAGGGAAGACATCCGTCCAAGAGAGTTACCAGAGGCCCCACCGTCACCAGCAATGCAGCACCGGACTGTTCGGAGGGGTTACGCTCCCTGGCCTCCTCATCTCAGACTCGGGCACCCAAGGCTTTAGGGCCCCCTCGGATTCCTCCACCCTTGCGGGACCCAGTCGAAGGTACCGGGCCCCAGGCCTTCTCAATAGTACCTCACCCCAGGCTAAAGGTGCCTGGGATGGACTCCATCTCCCGCTCCGGCCAGGTCAAGTGCACCTGGGCCCGGAACTCCAGAACGCCGGCACCCAGGCTGAAGGTGCCTGGACGCGACTCTGACCTCCGACTCTGAACCCCGTGTTCAGGGTGTCCGCCCCTTTTATCTCCTCTCCCTTTGCGTCACAGCAGGTTCCCCGCCCCGCTGTACAAGCGCCGGAAAAGGACAAAAAGGGATGCAGTCTTGCGGTGAGGGTTCAACTCCGGCCCAGGGCGACAACGCCACCTGCAGGCCGCAGGGAACCTCACACCACCAGAGTCCTCCAAGAACCATAAAAGGGTCCCAGATTCTCCAACAATCAGTGCATTGGGTCATACTACCACCCTTGCACTCCCCCTAAATTTTAACCCCCGCTACACTCTGTATTAAAAGTATAAACGCATTGACTACAGTAGTCGCTAGAGATAAGTAAAATTATATAGGTAAATAGGGGGACAGTGCCAAAAAGTGCAAACTGTCATAGATAGTAGCTAGATGTCAAAAAGACTTACTGAACAAAAAATCTAGAAGGCCCTTATGCCGCGTACACACGACCGTTTTTAATGTCACTGAAAAAAAATGCATTTTTCTCGACGTGATTTTTCGTGTTTCCTTTCAAGCCTTTCTTGCCTACACACTATCGTGGAATTTTTTTTTCGAGTAAAGCGCGGTGACGTCCAACAAGTACGACGGCACTATAAAGAGGAAGTTCCATTCGGATGGCGCCACCCTTTATGTTAGTAAAGTTTGTTGAGCGACGATTCGCGCTTTTCAGCCTCGTGCTTTTCAGTCCGTTACAGCGTGACGAAAGTGCTATCTCCATTACGAACGCTAGTTTTACCAGAACAAGCGCTCCCGTCTCATACTTGATTCTGAGCAAATCCCATGAATAAGTCTCAATGACGAAACATGTCGGGGCGTGGCTATACGGCAGGCTATTGAAAACTTGGTAAAGTGTGTGTGGAGTGCCGTGTGATATACACTCTAAATCTAGCCACCTTTGGAAACGGCGACAACGAGCGGAGAGGACAGGTAGAGAGTGTACACTGTACTGTTCTGTGCCCTGTGCTGATCTTGGGTCCGCCGTGACCAGTATTCGTTGGTGGAGACAGTTTGAAGCTGTTGCTGTGGATTTTCGGTTGCAGTGTGATTTTGCTTACTTTGATTGGTTACCATGTGAGTGCAATATTTGAAGGATTTGTAGTACATAAATAAAACTGAATTTGCAGTATTACACTATTCTTTGCACTTTTTATTTTTTGCATTTATATGGAGCTAATTTGAAGATCACTCTATCGGATGCTGAACCTATCCACCTATTTGAGGGGTGCTATTTGCGTATCTGCCAAAACACGAGAGTGTGAGGCATTACATTGCGGTGAGTGTTTCATCTGAAGGGGGTTTTGACTCACTTGAACACTGTGGTGTGGTGGAAGAGAAGAGGAATTCAACCTAATTTTTGAACACTAATACTACACATTTATATGGACTTTATTGTGTTGATTACTATATCACTTTATACACGGTTTTGAGGTTTTCTTTATGCTTTTTTCAATTTTAGGATTTAAGAATATTTCACCAATTATTTTTGAATCACAGTATATATCAATATGATTGTTATATTTATTTAGCGCCACTTATAGTTTGTCACCCTATTTCTAGTGTGTTTACTATAATTTTTTACAGGTTTATATTTAAAGTGGCTGCTGTTAAAATTTGTGCACTTTATCTTCTGTTAATCAGCGTGGTGGGGTAATCATTAGGGCGGCTTTTTATTGATTACCATTTTTTTCAATGTAAATAGCCTACAAGTTTAGGCAAAACAGAGGTAAGTTAATCAGATCAGAAGGTAAAGGATGCAGAGTTAAGGAGAAGCCGACACTACAGGGCACCTACCTACAAGCCTCTTGAAGCAAGAGCAAACATATCCTTCACGGGAATCCGCGTGGTGGGCAGCTGTGGATACACGCTGAAAAAGCATGCTTTAAATATCCACGACCCTACCGTCAATCAACAAACCGGCGCAGCCGGTGTGACGTCATCCGGAGCGGCCGTAAGGGAAACTGCGCAGGCGTCGCAAGCTGCATCACCAAGACAACAATGTGTCCACTGAGAAGCGAAACATAAGGCTGCGCAGTGTCAATAACAAACACAGGCAAGGGGAAGAGAGTGGAAAAACTCCCCCTGCTGGTATGTATACACGTCACATGTGTAAGAGAGATGGAAATATAACACATACGACGCTGGGCGGCCGCATGATGTTAGGATAAAAGTCCCTGGATAGGTAGTTCAAGAACCAGTGCAGCTCCAGACGAACTGAGCTCTGAAAAATAGCCCAGAACAGTGCAAAGACAATAATACAATATAAAATCGATAGGGAATTGTAGAAAAATAAGGTAATATATATGTAGCGCACACACCCCTCTCTTTACCTGCATTAACTTCGGCTCCTCGCAGGAAGGGAGAGGCACACCGCACCACAAGCCTGTACTCTCCTGTGTAAAGAGGTTGAGCGGTGTTAGTTTTGGGCCTTGTCTGCGGCCAGAGTCAAAGTCCTCCCGAGAATGATCTCACCTCTACCTTGGATAGATGCAAGTCCTTGTTTTCCCCAGGAATGTGAATGTCCACACTAGCTGAAAGTCCAACTCAATATTTATTTCTCACAGTATAATAAACAGCCTCTTTGATAGCAGACAGGTTGGAGCGAAGATACAGGACAGCTTAGATGTGAAGGAGGTCCAGGCACAAACGTAGCTTAACTCTTTAGACTGTTTAGGTTTCTCAAACAGCTTTGGCGCACGATCTCTGCCACAGACCGTGAGGTTGGTCTCTGCCACAGACCGGGTGAATAAAGTCACTGCCACTGACTTGGAGAACAGGGTCACTGCCACTGACCGGGTGAATAGGGCATTGCCCTATGAGGCAACTGCCACTGACCTTGAATGTGGACTTCCTTCTTAGAGTACCTGGCCCATGTCAAGGAGAAGACATACCTCCGGAGAGTTACCAGATGCCCCCACCGTCACCACGACTCTGCGTTGGGTCTTCGGAAGGAGTTACCTCCCTGGCCTCCTCGTCCCAGATACGGGTCCCCTCGCAAGGCGGCACTCTGGGAGTCCTCGATCCCTAGCGGACCCCAGCCGAAGGTGCTGGGCCCTGGGCCTTCAAAATAGTACCTCACCCCAGACTGAAGGTGTCTGGGATGGAACAGGAACTCCACCTCCGGGCCTAGGGCACCCGGAGACGACCCTCACTCACCCCCAGGCCGAATGTTCCTGGGCGTGGACCTCAAACGGAAGATGTCCGCCCCTTTTATACCCTCTCCCGACAGGCACAGCAGGTTCCCCGCCCCGCCGTACTACTGCCAAGAGGGGACACAAAAGGCACAGCCATTCGATCGGTGGTTCAACCCTGGCCCCTAGTGACAGCGCCACCTGTAGGCCACAGGGAACTGTACACCAATACTATCCCCCGTGAACAGAAATGGTCCATAAACCCTAACAATCAGTGTGTCTGAGCCTAATTACCACTCAGACACTCCCCTTAAATTGAACACCCCGCTACATATATATAAGATTACTTGATAAACAATCTTCCAAAATATATCTAACAATCTAAATAGATAGTCTATACATATATAAATCTGAATTTAATTTAAATTTATCGTAAAAAAAAAACCTATCAAGGCATAGAAAAAATATATATGCACCCAATAGACTAATTAGAGCAGGGATATGCAATTAGCGGACCTCCAGCTGTTGCCAAACTACAAGTCCCATGAGGCATAGCGAGACTCTGACAGCATCAAGCATGACACCCAGAGGCAGAGGCATGATGGGACTTGTAGTTTGGCAACAGCTGGAGGTCCGCTAATTGCATATCCCTGAATTAGAGGAATGTACAGATAGGGCAGAATAACGTTCGGAAACACAGACATAAATTGTGTCAAGAACAATATGCAGTCAAATCAAAACTACAGAGACAGACTATGTAACGAGAGGGCAGTTAGTAGGACTGAGGCTCGAATGCTACCCGAGAGTCAGATAACAATGAAGCACTCAAGCCAAAACATATCCCATGGCAAAGGTAACCTACAGGAATGGCTTGTAGAAATGGGCCTCATTGATACCCGGGGCATGTGTAGCATCGAGGCGCTCTATCCACAAAGTTTCCCTATGATGGATTTGTTTGTGCCAATCGCCACCGCGTGGGTCCCTGGGGACCACAGCGAGGGTGATAAAAGATATAAGGAAAGTATCAAATCTGTGATACAGATCCAAATGCCTGCTCACAGATGTAATCATTTTCCCCCCTGCGGAGTAGTAAACATGATCTTTGATGTGAGATTGAAATTGCCTGATAGTTTTCCCCACATAGAATGGTGACTGATTGTTGACTGTTTACATCTGCCAGATTGGAAAGTGACATTATGCCGGCGCTTCCGGCCTCCCAGGATCATAGAGATGGCCGGGGACCATCCGGCCACCAGCCAGCTCTGTGGTAACCCGCCGCCGCTGCCGGATCAGATCTCAGGCTCTCCGACCACACGGGAGAGCCTGGAGAGGTGCCGATGGGTGGCGGGAGTTGGGGGACATCCCCCGCCCACTGCCTATAAAAGCAATCCAGCGGCTGATCAACTGATACGAAGGCTATGGGAATCGCTGGCTTTAAGAAAGATATTTGGAGGATGGCTGTAGCTGCAGAGATCATCCAGATACACTATATTACCAAAAGTAATGGGATGCCTGCGTTTACACGCACATGAACTTTAAAGTGGAACTCCATGCAAAAACTAAAATCCCTGCATCTGTAGGCACCACGGATCTAACACTAACCTCTCTATCCCTGTAAAGAATAAATGAGTATACATACCTTTTTGGAAGCCTATCTGACCCGATCCGACCTAATCTCCATCGCCGGAAGCTCTGCAGAGGACACGGCCAACAGCGGTTGTGAAATGAATGGGAAGTGACATCACCCATAGAGTTACTATGGGGCTTCCGTTGTCGTCCCGTCTCCTCTGCACCCGCCTCTACAGTGAGGCCGCAGCTGACAGCTCAGCGTAGGATCCGGTCGAAATGGGTCAGATCGGCTTCCAAAAAGGTACGTATACTCATTTTTTCTTTACAGGGATAGAGAGGTTAGTGTGAGATCCCTGGTGTCTATAGATGCAGGGATTTAATTTTTTTCTTTCACTTTAATGGCACCCCAGTCTTAGTCCGTAGGGTTCAATATTGAGTTGGCCCACCCTTTGCAGCTATAACAGCTTCAACTCTTCTGTGAATGCTGTCCACAGGGTTTAAAAGTGTGTCTATGGGAATGTTTGACCATTCTTCCAGAAGTGCATTTGTGAGGTCAAGCACTGATGTTGGACGAGAAGGCCTGTGTCACGTACCTTACCAGAGGCCGAAGTGCTGGGAGGGCTTCCCTTGCGATTAAGTGCAGAGCGCCCCCTGAAGGTGGCACAGGGAGTGCTATAACCAAAGAGGCAGGGGTTGCCAGCTGCGACAAGCTGAGGTGATCGAGAGGTGTCTACTGGGGATCATCTGATGAGCAGGGTAGACCACCTGGCAGAGGTACCTCGGAAGTACCCGATGAGGCTGTGCAGCAGGGAGGACCAGAGGCGGAGTCAGGAGCTAAGCCGGAAGTCATACACAGGTAAGCAGGCAGAGGTAGAGTCACTGGAACAGGTCAAGGGACAAGCCGGGGTCATACACAGGATCAGCAGACAGAAGCAGGATACAGGAACAAGCCAAGGATCAAGCCGGGGTCATACACAGAGAAGACTGGTCAGGCAATCCGGGTCGATAACGGTAATACAAGATAGCAGGAACTGGCACTCAGGAACACACAGGAAGGCTGAAGATCATGCAGCAGTTACTGACTGGCTTTAAATAGGCTACTGGGTGCCTAGTGTCACTCACGTATTGTGTGCGTTCTGGCGCACGTGCATGCGCACTGGAGAACGTAGATTCCTGACAGTTCTTGCCCATGTGCGCGCGCGTATGCGCATAGCGTTTGTTGATCCGTGATTCTTCTGGACATGGAAAGACCTGCCAGTCCTTCTGCGGATAGTTCCCTGACAGTGCCCCCCCCCTCAGGGGCAGCCTCCGGATGCCCAGACGTGCTTGCTTCTCTGGATATTTTCTGAGGAACTCACGTAGTAATTTAGGGGTGTGAACATCTTTTGCAGGTTCCCAAGAGCTTTCCTCGAGTGAGTAACCCTTCCACTTTACTAGGTATTGGATTTGTCTACCTCTCTTTCGACCATCCAAAATGGCTTCCACCTCAAATTCCATTTCTTCACCTACTGTAATTGGAGGTGGAGGTGGGTCTTCTCTTCCAGAAAAGGGGCCAGCGATGGCTGGTTTGAGAAGTGAGACATGGAAGACTGGGTGAAACTTGTAGGAGTTAGGCAGGGACAATTCAAAGGCCACAGGATTAATCTCTATCTTTATTGCAAAAGGACCAATGAACCTTGGGCCCAGCTTCCGGGAAGGGCAGGACAATTTGAGGTTCAATGTAGAGAGTCATACTTTGTCTCCTACTTTCAGACTTGGATTCCTTTTCTTCTTCCTGTCATGATATTTCTTATAGTCTTCTTGTGATTTCTGCAGGGTTTCTTGAAGAACCTGTAAAATTTCTTGAATAAAAGTTAATCTGTCTTGTACGGCAGGTACTGCTGCTTCCGGAATGGTATTGGGCAAGAAGGACGGGTGGAATCCATAGTTCGTCCAAAACGGGGACTGATTAGTGGTGGAGTGTACCGAATTGTTGTACGCAAATTCGGGACATGGGAGCAAGGCTACCCAGTTATCTTGGGAAAAGGTGGAGAAGCAGCGGAGATACTGCTCTAGCGTCTGATTTGTTCTCTCCGTTTGGCCATTACTCTGTGGATGGTAAGCAGACGATAAGCAGATTTCAATGTTCAAAGCTTTACAGAGAGCCCTCCAAAACCTTGAGGTAAATTGTACTCCTCTGTCAGACACAATTCTGTTGGGCAGGCCGTGCAATCTTACGATATCTTTGATAAAGGTGTGTGCTGTATCCATGGCCGAGGGGGTACCAAATAGAGGCAGAAAGTGGGCCATCTTTGTTAGACAATACACCACCATCAGGATAGTGGTAAAGCCTTCAGAGGGGGGTAACTCCACTATAAAATCCATGACCAACATCTTCCACGGGTTGTCTGGGACAGGTAATGGTCTTAGCAAACCCCAAGCTTGTGTGCGGCTTCCTTTACTTCTGGCACAGGTTACACAGGAACTTATGAAGTTTTTGCAATCTTGCCTCAGGTTAGGCCACCAGTAGGATCGCTGGATCGGCTCAGAAGTCTTATGGACCCCGAAATAGCCGGCAAGCTGGTGTTCGTGAAAAGTCTTGAGGAGCTGAAGTCTGGCTCCCTCGGGAACAAAAATCTTGTCTCCGTGCAACAGGAGTCCTTCCTGTCTCCTGAATGGAGAGCTCTCAGATTCAGAACATTGGGCAGAGGCTTGTTCAAGGGTCGCTTTTAGATCAGGCTGAATCAACAAGAAATTCTGAGGGGACAAGATGGTGGTAGGAACGACAGTCTCTAGGGTTTCTGGGAACATGCGTGAGAGAGCATCTGCCTTCCCATTCTTGGACCCTGGGCGGTAGGTGAGATGAAAGTTAAACCTCGAGAAGAACAAGGCCCATCTGGCTTGCCGTGGTCTCAGTCTTTTGGCAGATCTGAGATACTCTAAGTTCTTATGGTCTGTGACTACCATGATGGGGTGAGCTGCACCTTCAAGGAGGTACCGCCATTCTTCTAAAGCAGCTTTTATTGCCAGTAACTCCCGATCCCCAACATCACAATTCTTTTCCGGCTGGCTTAGTTTTCGGGAGAAAAAAGCTACTGGGTGCAACAATGCTTTAGGACCTTGGCGTGGACAGGACAGCCCCTATGGCAACTTCCGATGCATCGACCTCCAGGACATAAGGCAAGGCAGGATCTGGGTGCTGCAGAATGGGGGCTGAGGTAAACAGAGTTTTTAGTTTATCAAAAGATTCTTGGGCCTCCTGTGACCACTGGAAACGGGTATGCTGGTGAGTCTGCTGGGTAATGGGGGCAATAATGCCAGAAAAGTCTTTAATGAACCCCCTGTAAAAATTAGCGAACCCGATGAACCTTTGGGTGCCCTTTTTATCGGTAGGGGCTGACCACTGCAGAATAGCGGATACTTTGAGGGTCCATGGCAATTCCAGATGTGGAAATGATTAGACCCAAGAATTGTATGGACGTCTTCTCAAACTCACACTTCTCTGCTTTTGCGTAGCGCCTGTGTGCTCTTAATGTGAATAGTACCTTCCAGACGTGAGTTCAATGTAGTTCCAAGGTGGCAGAGAAGATGAGGATATCATCCAAGTAAACGATTAAGAAGTGATCCAGGAACTCTCTAAAGATGTTATTCACAAAATGTTGGAAGGTCGCCGGGGCGTTACACAGTCCAAAAGGCATAACAAGGTACTCAAAGTGCCCGAAGCGAGTTCTGAAAGCGGTCTTCTATTCATCCCCCTCACGAAGTTGTAGGCGCATCGTAAGTCCAATTTAGTAAAGACTCGTGCAGTACGGAATCTCTGGAAGAGTTCAGGAACGAGAGGGAGAGGATAACGGTTCTTGATGGTGACATTATTGGAGTTCCCTGTAGTCTACACAGGGCCTGAGTGTATGGTCTTTCTTCTCCACAAAAAGATCCCGGCACCAGCTGGAGAAGATGATGGGCGGATGAACTTCTTTTCTAGGTTCTCATCAATGTATTGTCGCAGGGTCTCAAGCTCAGTCTCTGAAAGTGGGAATATTCGTCCAAAGGGGATCTCTGCACCAGGCAACAACTCAATAGGACATCTTGGCTGGAAGTGGAAACTGGCTGGACGGTGAGGCAACTGGAAGGTACTATAGGTTCAAGCACTATGCAATGCTGACGGCAGTAGTCTGATTTGAAGGAGATACTCCCTGTGTTCCAGTCTATCTGCGGGTTATGTGCCCCCAGCCAGGGGAGCCTCAGAATTACAGGAAACATTGGTGAACAGAGAACATCAAAACAAACAAACAAAGGAATTCTTGATGGCCTGAGTCAATCATGGCAAGCATAGGTAAAGTCTCTTGGGTAACAGGCCCGGAACAAGGTGTGGATCCATCAGCCAAGTGAATCTTAAGTTTATGTTCTTTATTCTGCAGAGGAATCTGAAAGTCTTTAGCAAGGGAAATGTCCAAAAAGCAACTGCAAGCCACGGAATCGATTATTGCTGGAAACATGACCTCCCCTTTTGCCAACTTCAATGCGACATGGAGAACAAGGTGAGCTGGAGAAGGTTTCGGGACTTAGAGGTGCACATGGTTGTGGAGAGACGATCTACTGGATCTTATTGAACAGTTGCAAAGGAAGTGTCCGGCTTCTCCACAATAGAAACAAAGGTTAGCCAGCCAGCAACAAAGTCTCTCATTAGGGGTCAGGGCAGAGCCAACCATGCCAATCTGCATAGGCCTTCTGTTCAACATGACCGGAGAGGAGGGTGTAGGTGCGGCTGGAACCGTAGGCACATCAATGAAGGCCGGAAGGGTCGTACACGTTCAGAGACTGACGCTCCCGCAGGCACCTATCAAGTTGGATGGCTAGCTGAATGAGCCCTTCTAATGTGGTTGTAGACCCCACTCGTGCTAACTCATCCTTGATAGGTTCAGACAGGCCAAGACGGTATTGATATCTGAGGGCGGCCTCATTCCACCTCGTGTCCGCAGCCCAATGGCGAAAGTCCTCAGTATAGTCTTCCACCGGGCGCTGCCCTTGCTGGAAGGCATAAAGGGCAGCTTCAGCGGTGGTCGGGCATTGCGGGTCATCATATAATTTAGCCATGGCTTCAAAGAACAAGTTCATTGAGTCAATAGCGGGATTCTTTTGTTCCAACAACTGATGAGCCCAAGACTGAGGTTCCTTGGATAGCAGGGAAATAACGAATCCCACTTTGACAGTCTCTTGGGAGAAAGTTCTTGGTTGAAGGGCCAGGTAAAGTAAACAGGAAGCCTTGAATGCTCTGAACTTCCTTCGGTCACCTGAGAAGCGTTCTGGAGTGGGTACCCATGGTTCAGGAGGAGGAAACATCATAGAAGCGGATGTAGTGACTGCAACAGGTGGAGTAGAAGTTTCCACAGCAGGAGACATCGTCTGGTTCAGAAGGCGTTCTCCCAACTGTGTTGCTCCTGTAGGTTCGTCACTGCTTGGGTAAGGGCCGCAACTTGCTGGCACAAAGTCTGGAGTGGGGAAGCACCTCCGTCGGCCTCTGACATTTCTGGCTGCGTGATACTGTCACGTACCTTACCAGAGGCCAAAGTGCTGGGAGGGCTTCCCTTGCGACTAAGTGCAGAGCACCCCCTGAAGGTGGCACAGGGAGTGCTATACCCAAAGAGGCAGGGGTTGCCAGCTGCGACAAGCTGAGGTGATGGAGAGATGTCCGCTGGGGATCAGCTGATGAGCAGGGTAGAACACCTGGCAGAGGTACCTCGGAAGTACCCGATGAGGCTGTGCAGCAGGGAGGACCAGAGGCGGAGTCAGGAGCCAAGCCGGAAGTCATACACAGGTAAGCAGGCAGAGGTAGAGTCACTGGAACAGGTCAAGGGACAAGCCGGGGTCATACACAGGATCAGCAGACAGAAGCAGGATACAGGAACAAGCCAAGGATCAAGCCGGGGTCATACACAGAGAAGACTGGTCAGGCAATCCGGGTCGATAACGGTAATTCAAGATAGCAGGAACTGGCACTCAGGAACACACAGGATGGCTGAAGATCATGCAGCGGTTACTGACTGCTGCAGCAGGCTTTAAATAGGCCACTGGGTGCCTAGTGTCACTCACGTATTGCGTGTGTTCTGGTGCACGCGCATGCGCACTAAAGAACGTAGATTCCTGACAGTTCTTACCCATGTGCACGCACGCGCATAGTGTTTGTTGATCTGTGATTCTGCTGGACATGGAGAGACCTGCCAGTCCTTGTGCGGATAGTTCCCTGACAACCTAGCTCGCAGTCTCCGCTCTAATTCATCCCAAAAGTATTCTGTGCAGGCCAGTCAAGTTCCTCCACTCCAAACCTGCTCTTCCATTTCTTTATGGACCTTGCTTTGTGCACTGGTCCAAATAATTTGGTGGAAGGCGATTATGGTGTTGGGTTGTTTTTCAGGGGTTGGGCTTGGCCTCTTCGTTCCAGTGAAGGGAACTCTTAAGGCATCAGCATACCAAGACATTTTGGACAATTTCACGCTCCCAACTTTGTGGGAACAGTTTGGGGATGGCCCCTTCCTGTTCCAACATGACTGCGCACCAGTGCACAAAGCAAGGTCCATAAAGACATGGATGAGCAAGTTTGGGGTGGAGGAACTTGACTGGCCTGCACAGAGTCCTGACCTCAACCCGATAGAACACCTTTGGAATTAATTAGAGCAGAGACTACGAGCCAGGTCTTCTCATCCAGATGAGTGCCTGACCTCTCAAATGTGTTTCTGGAAGAATGGTCAAACATTCCCATAGACACTCCTAAACCTTGTGCACAGCCTTTCCAGAAGAGTTGTAGCTGTTAAAGCTGCAAAGGGTGGACCAACTGAATATTGAACCCTACAGACTAAGACTGGGATGCTGTTAAAGTTCATGTACATGTAAAGGCAGGCGTACCAATACTTTTGGTAATATAGTGCATCCCCACTTCAAGTCCCGGATGTCACTGGTGGGAAGTGGTTAAAGTCTGCGAATGAGGCCAGGTGTGAAAACCGGAGCTTTGAGCTGCATCGACGACGAGTAATGATCATTAGATGGCAAAAATTCCAGACTGATCGTTATACATGGCTGAAAACCAGAGAATGCACATAATCAAGTGGAGGATTTATATTTTATGAATTTTCATTTTAGGGTTTAGGTAGACTTTGGAGGAGTAATATGTAGGACTCTGCCCACGTTCCTTAAAACATGGCATACAATTCTTATTTTATGGCTTTGTCCTGAGGTGTTGGGAGTTTAAAAACACCTTCAGCTGTGTTTCTTAGGTGTATTACTGAAGTAACGCTGAGAAGAACAGCTCGTTTGTTTCGTTCCGTACAGTATATTATTTAATGTGATTACAATGCCTGCCTAGGAAGCAGAACAGAATGGCATGTAAGAAAAAAAAAAAAGAAATTTGCTTGTAGGATTATTCCTCCTGTTCCTGTACATTACTGCAATGGGTCGGAGTCCCTGACACAATCTCAGGCACGGTACTTGTTCAAGTAGTTATTGCTGTAATAAATAACATAATATTTTATTGGTGTACATAACAAGAGTGGTTTCTGGAGGCGTTCCATACTATTTAAAGGTCAATAAATCCGGCTTATTTTTGTTAGGTGTTTTACAGCTGCCGACTGTACTGAAAATACATATTTAACTTTTTATCCAAGACGTTCGTTGTTGCCAGTGCTTGTTCTTTTTTTTGTGATGGTTTGCCCTTTTTTGTCATTATACAGTATTGAAAAATAATAATCTATTGTATGATTTTAAAAACTAGAAAACAATACATCCTAAAAAATGTCAGGAAAGTTTTTAGGATGCTTCCAGCTACTCTTCCCCTTCCACTGCTTTCCCTGCCGCCATCATTGCCAATTACTAGCTATCCTAATGACAGCCGGTAATTGCTTTGTATTATTATTTAAAGGTTAATAAATCCGGCTTATTTTTGTTGGGTGTTTTACAGCTGCCGACTGTAATGAAAATACATATTTAACTTTTTATCCAAGACATTTGTTTTTGCCAGTCCTTGTTCTTATTTTGTTCTTTTTTTTCGTGATGGTTCGCCTTTTTTTGTCATTATATTATACAGTACTAAAGTATAATAATCTAGTGTATAAATTGCTTGTATGGTTTTACATTTTTTTAAAGAAATACCTCCTAAAACATTTCAAGTTTTTAGGATACTTCCAGCTACTCTTTCCCTTCCACTGCTTCCCCTGCTGCTATCATTGGCAAATTACTGGCTGTCATAACGACAGCCGGTAATTGCCTTTTATTATTACTTAAAAGGTAAATTAATCCAGCTTATTTTTGTCAGGTGTTTTATAGCTGCCGACTAATGAAAACACATATTTAACTTTTTATCCAAGACATTTGTTGTTGCCAGTCCTTGTTCTGATTTTGTTCTTTTTTTATCATTATATTATACTAACTAAAATATAATAATCTAGTGTATGAATTGCTTTTATGTTTTTTTTAAACATTTTTAGAAGAAATACCTCCTAAAACATTTCAAGTTTTTAGGATGCTTCCAGCTACTCTTTCCCTTCCACTGCTTCCCCTGCTGCTATCATTGGCAATTACTGGCTGTCATAATGACAGCCGGTAATTGCTTTTTATTAATACTTAAAAAGGTAAATTAATCCAGCTTGATTTTGCTTAGGTGTTTTTTTGTGATGGTTTGCCTTGTTTTGTCATTTTATACAGTGATGAAAAACAATCTAATCTGTATGAATAGCCTGTATGGTTTTAAAAACTTTAAAAGAAATACCTCCTAAAAAATGTCAACAAAGTTTTTTAGAATGAGTCCAGCTACTCTTTCTTTTCTGCTTTCATTGGCAAATATGGGCCGTCATAATGACAGCTGGTAATTGCTTTTTATTATTACTTAAAAAGGTCAATAAATCCGTCTTATTTTTGTTAGGTGTTTTACAGCTGCCGACTTTAATGAAAATACATATTTAACTTTTTATCCAAGACATTTGTTGTTGCCAGTCCTTGTTCTGATGGGGTTTTTTTTCGTGATGGTTTACGCCTTTTTTTGTCATTATATTATACAGTACTAAAAAATAATAATCTAGTGTATGAATAGCCTGTATGGTTTTAAAAACTTTAAAAGAAATACCTCCTAAAAAATGTCAACAAAGTTTTTAGGATGCGTCCAGCTACTCTTTCTTTTCTGCCATCATTGACAAATATGGGCTGTCATAATGACAGCCGGTAATTGCTTTGTATTATTATTTAAAAGTCAATAAATCCAGCTTATTTTTGTTAGGCGTTTTACAGCTGCTGACTAATGAAAAGTAGGATTTTTAAAACAGCTTACCTGTAAAATCCTTTTCTTGGAGTACATCACGGGACACAGAGCAGCATAGTCATTACTATGTGGGTTATATAGAATTACCTTCAGGTGCTGGCACTGGCAACTTCCAAAACAGGAAGTACCCTCCCCTATATAAGCCCCTCCCATCCGGGAGTACCTCAGTTTTGTAGCAAAGCAATACGTGTCCCCAAAAGAGGGGTGGGAGCTCTGTGTCCCGTGATGTACTCCAAGAAAAGGATTTTACAGGTAAGCGGTTTTAAAAATCCTACTTTCTTGTTCATACATCACGGGACACAGAGCAGCATAGTCATTACTATGTGGGACGTCCCAAAGCAATGCCAAATGAGGGGGGGGGATACACCATACATAAGCTGGGCGCCATCAGGCATGAGGATCTTTTGCGGCCTGCAACACACTGCGCCCAAAGGCGACATCCTCCTGACTTCTAACGTCCACCTGGTAGAACCTAGTAAAACGTGTGTACTGAAGACCATGTTGCGGCCTTACAAATTTGAGCCAGGGAGGCCTGGTGATGCACTGCCCATGAAGTTCCAACTGCTCTCGTGGAGTGCGCCCTAACTTTGAACGGAGGCGGTCTACTTCTCAAGCCATAGGCTTGTATTATGACCTGTCGAATCCACTTGGCTAAAGTAGATTTTGATGCTGCCTGACCCCTTCTGGGGCCTTCCGGCAGAACAAACAAAGAATCCGTTCTACGAATCTGAGCAGTGGCTTTTAGATAAGCTTTAACTGCTCTTACTACATCCAAAGAATGCAATAACTTTTCCTCTACCGAGCTTGGTTTGGGGAAAAAAGAAGGAAGAACCACATCCTGGTTCAAGTGAAACCTCGATACCACCTTAGGAAGAAAGGCAGGGTGAGGGCGTAATACTACTCTGTCCTTATGAATAACCAGATATGGCTCCTTACAGGACATGGCGGCTAATTCCGACACTCTTCTAGCCGAGCATATGGCTACTAAAAATATCAATTTTCTGGTGAGTAGAACCAAGGAAATGTGCCGCAAAGGTTCAAATGGCTGCTTCTGCAGAACCGACAGAACCAAATTTAGATCCCATGGGAGCTTTAATCGGTGGAATAATACGAGTCACCCCTTGCATAAAGGATTTGACAAGTGAATGCATAGCCAGGGGCCTTTGAAATAGTATTGATAAGGCCGAAACCTGGCCCTTGATAGTACTTAAGGCAAACTTCCTGTCTACAGCCCACTGCAGGAAATCCAGAATTCTGCCTATAACGTACTTACGTGGATGCCATTTTCTGGCCTCGCACCAAGTAATGTACGCCTTCCAAACTCTATAGTAGATCTGCCTGGATACAGGCTTCCTGGCATTGATTATAGTTGATACCACAGAGTTAGAGAGACCTCTCTTCTTTAGGATGTGGGATTCAATAGCCAGGCCGTTAAACTTAGAGTTAGTAAGGAAGGGTGGTATATCGGTCCTTGCGAAAGCAGGTCCGGACGACGTGGAAGGGTCCAAGGACTCCCCACAGACATTTTGATGATCTCCGCGTACCAGCCCCTTTGGGGCCACGCTGGAGCCACCAGGATCACCGGCTTCTTCTCCAACCTGACTCTGCGAAGGAGTCGAGGCAACAATTGTAGCGGAGGGAATGCATATATCAGTCTGAACTGATCCCAAGGGAACACCAGAGCATCCGAGCCGCAAGCGAGGGGATCCCTTGTCCGGGAGACAAATCTGTCCACCTTTGCGTTGAATCTGGATGCTAGCAGATCTACATCCGGTGTTCCCCACCGCTGACATATTGCTCGGAAGACCTCGGGATGAAGGGACCATTCCCCTGGGCATAACTGTTGGCGACTCAGAAAGTCCGCCTTCCAATTCTCCACCCCTGGAATGAAGACAGCTGATATACATGGGACATGCTTTTCTGCCCATTCCAGGATGTGACTTACTTCCCTCTGGGCTGCACGACTCCTGGTGCCTCCCTGATGATTGATATATGCCACTGCTGTGGCATTGTCTGATTGAATTCTGACAGGGGACCCTTGGAGTCTGGATGTCCAGGCTACTAGGGCGTACCGGGCTGCTCGTATCTCTAAGAGATTGATGGGCAGGGTTTTTACTACATTTGACCATCTGCCCTGGAGAGACCATTGCTCCAGTACTGCCCCCCAGCCTATAAGGCTGGCATCTGTAGTGACCACCTTCCAAGATATCGGGCTGAAGGGTTTTCCCTTCTGGAGATTCTGGGGGATCAACCACCAGCAGAGACTCTTCCGAACGGAAGGGGACAAAGCCATCGGGAAGTCTAGAGCCTGAACTTTTCCGTTCCAGGCTGACAATATGGCCCTCTGTAAATTCCTTGAGTGGAATTGGGCGTATGGCACAGCTTCGAATGATGCTACCATCTTTCCTAGCAGCCTCATGCACAGGCGTATGGACGGCTGTCTTTTTGCACAAAGCAGACGGACCAAGCCCCTCAAAGAGGATACCTTGTCTAGAGGTAAGAAAATCTTCCTCTGGTCTGAATCCAGCCATAGCCCTAGATATACCAGGTTTTTCACTGGCTGTAGGGCTGACTTGTCCAGGTTGATGACCCAACCGTGAGATTCTAGATACTTGATTGTATCGACAATTACCACTTCTAGCTTGGCAACTGAGTGGTCCATCAACAACAGGTCGTCTAGGTATGCCATTTTCGTTACACCTCGTGTTCTTAGATCGGCCAACAGTGGGGCCAGAATTTTTGTGAACACTCGTGGTGCTGTGGCCAGACCGAATGGTAAGGCTCTGAACTGAAAATGGCGCCCTTCTACTGCAAAGCGTAGAAATTTTTGATGACCTGGAAAGATGGGAACATGCAAGTAAGCATCTTTGATGTCGATCAAGGCTAACCATTCCTCCCCTTGTAGGGCAGCGGTGACCGATCGGATCGACTCCATCCGGAAAGACCGGACGTTTAGAAATTTGTTTAGACTCTTTAGGTCCAATATGGGTCTTATGTCCCCGTTTGGCTTCGGGACTGTGAAAAGGTTTGAGTAGAAACCCAACCCCCACTCTTCCATAGGAACCTCCATAATTACTCCTTGGAGCAATAGTTGTTCTAACGCCAATAGGAGAGACCCTCTTTTCAGAGGGTCTCTTGGCATGCCTGACCACATAAAATGGGAAGGAGGAGACTCTTTTAACTCCAACTTGTATCCCAGAGTTACTGCGGAGAGCACCCATCTGTCTTTGATCGTCTCCCGCCAGGTCTCTGCGAACAACTGAAGTCTTCCCCCCACCCGTTTGAGTGGGGGCAGCCCTTCATAGGCTTGACTTGGAGGCTGGTTTAGTACCCCTTCGGATCCAGGGTTTCTTATTACCCTGTGACTGTCCCTGATTTTTACCCCCTGAGTTTGACCGAGGAGGCCGTCGGAACTGCTTAGTAGCTGACGTCGCAGGGATAGGAGAGGTAGTCCTCTTAAAAGATGGACCCCTAGACCTCTTCTTACTCGGTAAGAGAGTACTTTTACCACTGGAAATCTTCTGGATATACTTATCCAGGTCCTCGCCAAAAAGGCGTTCCCCATGAAATGGGAAGCTAACTAAGAGCTTCTTACAGGGAGCTTCAGCAGACCAGTTTTTGAGCCACAGAAGCCTACGCATATGTACCAAAGACAGCGTGAGGCGGGAGGCCTGATGGATAGAATCATTGATGGCGTCAACCGCAAAGCATAATGCTCTAGGCAGATCAGCCAGAGCCTGGGCCTGCTGGTCTGGCAAATCCCTCAGGACCATTTTCATTTGATCCTTTAAAGCTTGGCAGACCCCCCTTAGACACTGGCAAAAAACTGAGGTACTCCCGGATGGGAGGGGCTTATATAGGGGAGGGTACTTCCTGTTTTGGAAGTTGCCAGTGCCAGCACCTGAAGGTAATTCTATATAACCCACATAGTAATGACTATGCTGCACTGTGTCCCGTGATGTATGAACAAGAAATACATATTTAACATTTTATCCTAAACAATTTTTGTTGCCAGTGCTTGTTCTGGTGATGGTTTGCCTTTTTTGGTCATATTATACAGTACTGAAAAGGAATAATCTATTTAATGAATAGCTTGTATGGTTTTAAAAACTCTAAAAGAATTACCGTATCTACTCGAGTATAAGCCGACCCGAATATAAGCCAAGGCACCTAATTTTACCACAAAAAACTGGGAAAATTATTGACTCGAGTATAAGCCTAGGGTGTCCATCTGCATGCCTCACTGTGTCCATGTGCATGCCTCACTGTGTCCATGCCTCACTGTGTCCATGCCTGACGTTTAACATGGGAGTCTGAGGAAGGGGTGCCCGGATTTGAAAAATCGGTGCTCCCCGGCTGTAGGTCCTCCAGACAAAAAACTTTGCACACTTATAGAGGAGAAATGGGGCTACTTGTGTGCCAAGTTTCGGGTCCAAGGGACCTACGGCCGGCCGGTACCGGGTCCCCAAATTCACAGAAGAAATGACCGTTTAACATGGGAGTCTATGGAAGGTGTGCCCGGGTTTGAAAAATCTGTGCTCCCCGGCCGTAGGTCCCCTGGACAACAAACTTTGCACACTTGTAGAGGAAGAGTGAGGCTACAAGTTTGGGGTCCAGGGGACCTACGGCCGGCTGGTATCGGGTCCCCAAATTCCAGGAGATCAGGCGCAAAAAGGTGACTCGAGTATAAGCCGAGGGGGGCATTTTCAGCACAAAAAAATGTGCTGAAAAACTCTTATATATACACTCGAGTATATACGGTACATCCTAAAAAATCTCAACACATTTTTTAGTATGCGTCCAGCTACTATTCCCCTTCCACTGCTTCCCCTACTGCTATCATTGGCAATTACCGGCTGTCATAATGACAGCCGGTAATTGTTTCGTATTACAGCTGTCAAAATGCAGACATTCCTGTGTAAAGTGACACTTTCAGATCGCCTGCACGTGGCATTAAATTTTTATTAGAGTAAAAGGTTTTACTTCATTGCATTAACTTTTTCATTCATATGTAGACCTTTATTCTGTATAGGACATCACATAATTAAACCTTACAAGTTATACTCCCTCTCTCTCTACCCATCTTGCTCTCCCTCTCTCTCCCTCCAATTGGATTTAAGAAACATTATTCCCACTGACCAACGATGTAAGGAGCATTCTTCCCACTGACCACCAATGTAAGGGATATTCTTTCCACTGACCACCAATGTAAGGAGCATTCTTCCCACTAACAACCAATGTAAGGAGCATTCTTCCCACTGATCACCAATGTAAGGAACATTCTAACCACCAATGTAAGAAACATTCTTCTCACTGACCAGCAATGTAAGGAGCATTCTAACCACCAATGTAAGGAACATTCTTCTCACTGACCACCACCAATGTAAGGAACATTCTTCCCACTGACCACCACCAATGTAAGGAACATTCTTCCCACTGACCAATAATGTAAGGAACATTCTTCCCACTGACCACCAATGTAAGGAACATTCTTCCCACTGACCACCAATGCAAGGAGCATTCTTCTTCTCACTGACCACCAATGCAAGGAGCATTCTTCTTCTCACTGACCACCAATGTAAGGAGCATTCTTTTCACAACCTACCAATGCAAGATTTCTTCCACGTGACCATCACATTATTGTGGTACGAGTGTATTTCTTCGGACTGGATGGACAGGAACTCATTGGCTATTAACACAGCTCTCATATATGTATTTTATGTGTATTTAGTAGTTTGCCGAGAGATCAGCTGAAATCGCTGCAAGACATATCACTTATAGCTGCTGCTGTGAATATAGAAATGATCTCAGTAGATATTTCATTGCCAAATAGCTGGGGAATCATGGTGTTTCTATTACAGTCCCCCCCCCCCCCTTTAAAACAACAGAACTTGTATTACACGTGTGTCAGTGTATCTTATAATAGTAATGCTCATCACATGAATAGTTTTGTATCAAGAGCCTCAGAAAATCTATTTCATGCACCAGTGCTGCCTGCCCCTGCTTTACTTCCGATCTGAGGCCAGAGCAGTGCGCCGAGGAGCATCCGTTTATTAACACAGAGATAATGCTGATCATGACTTATCTCCTCCTTATAGCAGTTTATGTTGGTGGGGAGCGTAGATGAGGATCTCTGCTTCCCATCACAGCACAGTGAGGAACGGCCATGCTGATGAACCCCAACGGCCATTTTAATAAGGAGCCGTAATGGCACTCAACTGGATGTTGGTCTGAAATATCTCCTCCCATGCTTCACAGGCATAGAATTGGCAATAGCAGGGATAGAGGAGAGAAAAAAAGGTGCGATGTCTAGAAAAAGTACAATGACTTCCTCTTCTTCTGTTCCCACCTAGTGCCAGACCCATTAAAATACAACTTCATAACACCGTAGTGCAGGTTATTATAAATGAGAATATATATATATATATACATACATATATATATAAGAAAAAGTAGCCTGTCTACAACAACGAGCCCAATATACTATTAAAAATATATACATTACCTAAAACCTTTTCTTAAAAATGAAGAGCGAGCTGTGTTCACATCCAAAATCTTTATTACACACACTATAAAATATTATGATAAAGACCCATGAATTTTTTATGATGTGGTAATAAAGGTAATAAAGACTGGATTTGAACACAACTCGCACATGGTTTTTTGATTTAATACTTTTTTCCAGGTATATACAAAAGTATATACATACACAGTATATTATATACACACACACTCACACATTGTGTATATGTATTGTGACAGCAGGAAGGTAAAGTCACCTGGTTGCATCCAGGGGGGTAGATATATTTCGCCCAGATTCAGGCTTTACGCCGACTTATACAACTAGGTGGAGAGTTGTATAAGCCCAGCTGAGGCTAGTGGGCTCATGGATGACTCATACCTCTAGGGAGAGTGTGGGGCGTCGTGCAGACAGGGAGTTGATGAGACCAGCTGAAGCTTGTCAGCTCATTTAGGCCTCTATAAGAACTCCCAGATTCATTAGGTGTTTGCTCATGCCTGGACCCAGACCTGTGTGGACTGTCTAGGGAGAGTGAACCCCTGTGCGGTGAGACAAAGCCTGTGTGGCTATTTGCTTGGACATTTAAAACCAGGGACTTAGGGACTAGGACAGCACTAGGCTGATCCCAGTTGTTAGTTAGGAAACCTGTATGTTTACTCAGAGGTCAAGTTGACCAGGATTTATTTTATTTATGTTTCTTTTGCTTTGCTGTGTTTTGTCACTGTAAATAGAAAATAAACCGCACCTTTTTGATTTTGAAAACCACAACCTCCGTTTGCTGGGCCTGTTTTGTGTGGGGAGCCCATCCCGGGGGTCACACACACCCGCTGCCGAGCTAACCCCCTCACAGTTGGTGGAGAACCAGTGGCAGTTTTTTTTAAGCCAGCATGGAGGAGATACTGAAACAGCTGGCTCTAGCAAATGCCAATCAACAGCAGACAAATGCAGGTTTGCAAAGGAGCCTTGCAGCCCAGCAGCAAGCTCATCAACAGAGCCTTGCAGCCCAGCAGCAAGCTCACCAACAGAGTCTGGAAGCTCAGCAACAAGCCCAGCAGCAATCTGAGGCCCGCTTCATAGACCTGTTACAGAAGCAAAAGCAGAGACTACAACAAATGGAAGCAGTAATGCAGCAACGTCCGCAGACCAGTGAGGAAAGCCGTCCCACTAATACCGCGTCCTTTGGGGTGAGTCGTTTATTGACAAAAATGACTGGAGAGGATGATCCAGAGGTATTTTTGACCACATTTGAAAGGACCGCTGAAAGAGAAAAGTGGCCTGAGGAGCAGTGGGCTGGACTGGTGGCTCCTCTGTTAACTGGTGAATCGCAGAAAGCTTACTATGACCTAGAGCCTAACCAAGCAAAAGACTATGTGATGCTAAAAGCTGAAATTTTGGCAAGGCTGGGTGTCACCCAGGCTGTCCGGGCTCAGCGTGTGCATAACTGGACTTTCCAGCTTGGAAAACCCCCCAGGTCTCAAATGTATGATCTCATTCACCTGAGCAGAAAGTGGCTACAGCCAGAGACTTTGTCCGCACCAAAGATTGTGGAACGTGTTGTAATGGATCGGTTTTTTAGAGCTCTTCCCACTGCCATCCAAAAGTGGGTAAGCCATGGAGACCCAGAGACGGCCGATGGTCTTGTGGATCGTGTGGAGAAATACTTGGCTACAGAGAACCTGACGGCCTCTTCCAGAGACACTCAGACTTTCCACCCTAAGACCAGACCATCCCCAGGGGCGGATAAGAGGATTCCAAGGGGTGAGGGTGGAGAGAGTGAGAGGGTGGGAGCTCTACCCCAAGTTTGGCGAGAACAGCCTGGGAAATCAGCGGCTCAAGAGGCGGCAAGAAGGATCGTTTGCTACCGCTGCCGGCAAGCGGGACATATTGCAGCCAATTGCCCGGTTGTGGAGGAACCCATGCAGTGTGACTTTCTGACGGGCAGACGTCAGTCGCTGTGTGCGACAGTCGCATGCACTGCCATTCGAGGAACTGAGAAACATTTATGCAAAATGTGTGTTAATGGTAGAAATGTTGGGGTATTGCTGGATTCAGGTAGCCTTGTGACCCTGATAAAGGCTGAATTAGTTAAAACAGAGGTCTCTGGGAATAGCAAGGTAGCTGTTATTTGTGTGCATGGGGACACCCGAGAGTATCCAGTGACTACAGTGTGTTTCGAGACCCCCAAAGGTACCCTCTCTCATCCAGTGGGGTTAGTATCTCAATTACCGCATGATGCCATTGTGGGAAGGGATTTTCCGAAGTTCTGGGAACTGTGGGATGATCCTGAGCCCCCCACTGGTGCCCCTATGTACCAGGAATGTGATAGCCAGAACTCCTCTGAGAGTGGTGAGGACTCTCCAGAATTTCCCTTGTCAGTATTGGCAGGGGAGACTCAAGAAACTGGAGAGGAGCCCACCTCCTCAGACGAAAACCTACCGTCTGTGGAGTTTTCTGATCTGGAGGTTCACAGGGAAAATTTTGCCACAGAACAGTTAAAAGACCCCGCCCTAATAAAGGCACGGGAAAACGTAGTGGAAATAGATGGCGAGTTAGTGAACCCAGATAATACCTGCACTTACCCATACTTCAGCGTAGAGAAGGACCTACTGTATCGGGTGGCAAAAAGGGCAGAAGAAACCGTTGAGCAGCTTGTGGTGCCCAAACCTTACAGGAAGTTGGTGTTGGAGTTGGCCCATGGGCACATTCTTGGAGGTCATCTGGGGACAGAGAAAACCCGAGAGAGGGTATTACAGAGATTCTATTGGCCTGGGGTGATGAAGGACATAGAAAATTATTGTTCCTCCTGCCCTGTGTGTCAGAGGTCGGCCCCGATGCCACATTTCCGTAGCCCGCTGGTCCCCCTACCCATCATTGAGGTCCCGTTTGAGAGAATCGCAATGGATTTGGTAGGTCCTATAATCAAGTCCGCTAGGGGGCACCAGTACATATTGGTTATAATGGACTATGCCACCCGTTATCCAGAAGCGATCCCTCTCAGAAATACCTCGGCCAAAACCATAGCCAAAGAGCTATCTCTTGTTTTTAGCCGGGTGGGTATTTGTAAAGAACTGCTTACGGACCAAGGTACACCCTTTATGTCCCGGGTTATGAAAGAGCTGTGTAAATTGTTCAAAGTGACGCAATTGCGTACATCTGTGTATCACCCCCAAACCGATGGGCTGGTTGAAAGATTCAACAAAACCCTAAAACAAATGTTGAAGAAAGTGGTGGATAGAGATGGAAAGGATTGGGACTGTCTACTTCCTTATTTGATGTTTGCTATTAGGGAGGTGCCCCAATCCTCTACGGGATTCTCCCCCTTTGAGTTACTGTATGGGAGACACCCAAGAGGGCTGTTGGATATTGCCAAGGAAACTTGGGAAAGTGAGAGTTCTCCCCACAGGAGTGTGATTGAGCATGTCGCCCTGATGCAAGACCGAATTGCACAGGTAATGCCCATCGTGAAGGAACATTTGGCCCAAGCGCAGTTAGCACAGCAGAGAGTGTACAACCGTGGAGCCAAGACCCGTACCTTTTCCCCGGGGGATAGGATACTGGTACTTGTCCCTACGGTTGAAAGTAAATTCCTTGCCAAATGGCAAGGCCCCTATGAGATAATGGAAAAAGTGAGCGAAGTGAATTACAAGGTCAGACAACCAGGAAGGCGAAAGCCCGAACAGATCTATCACGTTAATCTGTTGAAAGCCTGGAGGGATAGAGAGTCCCTAGTCGCAGACACTTGGTCACCAGCTCAAACTGGTTGCGTGATTCCTGAGGTTGGAATAGCAGCCACCTTGTCACAACCCCAACAACAGGAGGTTAAGGAGTTTGTGCTTCGCAACAAGAAGTGTACCATTGGGCAGGAGGAGGCCAAATATCTTGGGTACACCATTGGGAGGGGAGTAATAAAACCCCAACTCAACAAAGTCGAGGCCATCCAGAGTTGGCCACGTCCCAACAGCAAGAAGCAGGTACGAGCCTTTCTGGGAATCGCTGGGTATTATCGGCGATTCATTCCCCACTTTGCCTCTAAGGCTGTGCCCCTAACCAACCTGACGAAGGGGAAAGGGTCGGTCATGATTAAATGGACCCCCGAGGCTGAGGCAGCATTCCAATTCTTGAAACAAGCCTTATGTAGCCAGCCAGTGTTGTACTCACCCGACTTCTCTAAAGACTTTGTCGTACAAAGTGATGCGTCAGATGTGGGGTTAGGAGCAGTATTGTCCCAGGTCTGGAACGGGGAAGAGCACCCAGTCATTTACCTCAGCAGGAAGTTGAAGTCCCATGAGGTAAATTACGCCACCGTTGAAAAGGAGTGTTTAGCGGTGAAGTGGGCTCTAGATTCCCTTCGGTACTACCTGCTAGGTAGGCACTTTGACATGGTTACGGATCACGCTCCGTTAAAGTGGATGGCTCAAAACAAGGAAACAAATAGAAGAGTGAATAGGTGGTTCCTGGCCCTCCAGGAATTCAACTTCACAGTAAAGCATCGCCCTGGCGTTCAAATGGGGAATGTGGATGCTTTGTCTCGAGTACATGAATGCCTGATTGCTGGTGTTCCAACCCCGAGGTTAAAACAAGAGGGGGGGGTATGTGACAGCAGGAAGGTAAAGTCACCTGGTTGCATCCAGGGGGGTAGATATATTTCGCCCAGATTCAGGCTTTACGCCGACTTATACAACTAGGTGGAGAGTTGTATAAGCCCAGCTGAGGCTAGTGGGCTCATGGATGACTCATACCTCTAGGGAGAGTGTGGGGCGTCGTGCAGACAGGGAGTTGATGAGACCAGCTGAAGCTTGTCAGCTCATTTAGGCCTCTATAAGAACTCCCAGATTCATTAGGTGTTTGCTCATGCCTGGACCCAGACCTGTGTGGACTGTCTAGGGAGAGTGAACCCCTGTGCGGTGAGACAAAGCCTGTGTGGCTATTTGCTTGGACATTTAAAACCAGGGACTTAGGGACTAGGACAGCACTAGGCTGATCCCAGTTGTTAGTTAGGAAACCTGTATGTTTACTCAGAGGTCAAGTTGACCAGGATTTATTTTATTTATGTTTCTTTTGCTTTGCTGTGTTTTGTCACTGTAAATAGAAAATAAACCGCACCTTTTTGATTTTGAAAACCACAACCTCCGTTTGCTGGGCCTGTTTTGTGTGGGGAGCCCATCCCGGGGGTCACACACACCCGCTGCCGAGCTAACCCCCTCACAGTATATATATATATATTTATTTTTTATTATATTTTTTTATTTTTAGATATACAGGTGCACCTCATAAAATTAGGTCGTCAAAAAGTTAATTTATTTCAGCAATTAAATTTTATATATATGTAGCGGCCTCACCCTCTCTCTCTTCTTTAGCGGTTGCTTTGGCTTCGGTCTAGGGGTACCTTGAAGGGGAGAGCAAGGTGCGCCACGGCCCATGTCCTCTAGATTACTGCGTGTAGAGGTGAAGGCCAGAATCAGATAGCACCCGGGCTGGGTATACGCTGAGAGCTAGGTCTGTTCTGCTGATAACCCCCTTTGCTCCCAGTAATTGGAGTACCACACACTGAAAAGGTGCAACACTTATTTATTCCATAACAGCAAACAAATAGTCCTTTGCGAGCAGACAATTGAGACCCATAGAACAGTTCAGTATTGGTGGGGAGGTCAAGGCACAATCCTCAAAGAAACTAAACCGTTGAGGTTTCACCAACGGTTGCTAAGCACAGTGGCTGTTAAATGGAGTTCTGGATACAGAGTCTCTTCCAGCGACTCTAGTGAACAAGAACTGGAGTTACCTTCGTTACGTTGCAGCCCCTGTCAGGGGGAAGACATCCCTCCAAGGGAGTTACCAGAGGCCACCGCCGTCACCGGATTAATGCTGTACCGGACTATCCGGAAGGGTTACACTCCCCGGCCTCCTCACCTCAGATACGGGTCCCAACACCTTAGGGCCCCTCGGACTCCTCCACCCTCACGGAACCCAGTCGAAGTTACTGGGTCCCAGGCCTTGGCCGTAGTACCTCACCCCAGGCTTAAGGTGCCTGGGATGGACTCCATCCCTTGCTCCGGCCAGGTCAAGGGCACCTGGGCCCGGAACTCCGGAACGCCAGCACCCAGGCTGAAGGTGCCTGGGTGCGGCCGCGTCCTCCAACTCTGAACCCCCGAGGTCAGGGCATCCGCCCCTTTTATCTCCTCTCCCTTTGCGTCACAGCGGGTTCCCCGCCCCGCTGTACCGGCGCCAGGAAAGGACAAAAAAGGTACAGTCTTGCGGTGCAGGTTCAACTCCGACCCAGGGCGACAACGCCACCTGTAGGCCACAGGGAACCTTGCACCACCAGAGTCCTCCAAGAACCACAAAAGGGATTCTCATTTTCCCTAACAATTAGTACATAATTATTAAATAATGTACTAATTGTTAAATAACCCAGATTTCCCACCCCCCCCCCCAAATTTAAATACCCGCTACATATATATATATATATATATATATATATATATATATATATATATAATTATTTTTTAATCTTTTTAGATTTAGATATACAGGTGCATCTCATAAAATTAGAATGTCATCAAAAAATAGGATTTTTGTACTCACTGTAAAATCCGTTTCTCTGACGTCCATGGACTGACACAGCTGGCTACTGTAAACGTATTAGATCTAGGCAGAATGTTAGATGTTAGAAACATACATTCTAGAACAAACCAGAGCTGAACAGCCCCGTCCAGGGGGGCGGTCCCTCCGGACATTACCCTCCCACCTGCAGCCAGCAGTCTCAGTTCGTAACAAAGCAGTACAAACCTTAAAAGAAGGGTGGGTGCTGTGTCAGTCCATGGACGTCAGTGAAAAGGATTTTACGGTGAGTACAAAAATCCTATTTTCTCTTATCGTCCATGGACTGAAACAGCTGGATACTGTAAACGTGTGGGACGTCCCAAAGCAGTATCAGAAGGGTGGGAGCAGTAGTAAAGGAACAACCAAAACTTCACTCCAAACAAGCAGAGCTCCTCAACGGAGGAGTTGCAACAATAAACAGCGGCCTGCAACACTTTGCGGCCAAAGGAAGCATCCGAAGATGCAGCCACATCAACCTTATAGAACTTAGAAAAGGTATGAATGGACGACCAGGTCGCCGCCTTGCACACTTGTGCAACCGATGCTTGATGTCGGAAAGCCCTGGAAGAACCAATTGCACTAGTGGAATGCGCTGTAATCGGAAAGGGAGGCGCCCACCCCTTAATGGCATAGGCCTGTATAACGGTCTGTCTGATCCACCTAGAAATGGTGGCAGATGAAATCGCTTGGCCCTGTTTTGGACCAGAGACAGACACAAACAGCGAGTCAGACTTCCGAATGGAAGCAGTAGCAGACGGGTACACCCGCAAGGCTCGTACCACATCCAAATTGTGAAGCGCAAACTCTCTAGGATGCGATGGATGAGGGCACAAGGACAATGTCCTCATTAAGGTTAAAGGCCGAAACCACCTTTGGAAGGAAAGACGGTCACGAGCCCAACACCGTCTTATCCTTATGAAGGACCAGGTAAGGCGACTTGCATGACAGAGCCGCCAACTCAGACACCCGTCTAACAGAAGTGATGGCCACTAAGAAAGCCACCTTCTGAGACAAAGTTAAAAGAGGAATATCTCTGATATTTTCAAAAGGAGGTTCCTGAAGAACCGAGAGCACCAAGTTCAGATCCCAAGGAGGGAGCGGAGGCTTGGCAGGGGGAACCACATGGCGAACCCCCTGCACAAAAGTGCTAACTAAAGAATGACCTGCTAGGGGTCGTTGAAAGAAAACGGCCAAGGCCAAAATCTGACCCTTAATAGTGCTCAAAGCCAGCCTTTGGGCTACACCACGCTGCAAGAACCGCAGGATTCTGGGGACAGAGTACTTCCGTGGACGCCAGTTTAGCTCTTCGCACATAGCGATGTAAGCTCTCCAGGTACGGTGATAGATCTTTCTAGAAGAAGACTTCCATGCCCTAAGCATGGTTGAAATCACTGAATCCGCAGGCCTCTGTCCGTCAGCACCTGGCTCTCAATAGCCATGCCGTTAAAACCAGAGACTGTAAAGCAGGATGAAAGATAGGACCTTGAGACAGAAGGTCCTCCCTCATGGGCAGTCGCCAAGGGACGTCCGCAATGAGATGTACCAGATCGGCGTACCAATGACGCCGAGGCCAATCCGGGGCAATGAGGATCACCGGAATGCCCTCGGCTGCTACCCTGCACAGCAGACGAGGAATCTACTGCAGTGGAGGGTAAGCGTATATCAAGCGATACTGACCCCACGGGGCCACCAACACGTCCGAGGCATCCGCCCAGGGGTCCCTGGATCTGGCCACAAACCTCGACACCTTGCGATTGAGTCGAGATGCCATCAGGTCCACATCCGGTGTGCCCCACCACCGACAAAGGAGTTGAAACACCTCCGGATGCAAGGACCATTCCCCCTGGTCCAAGGACTGGCGACTCAGATAGTCCGCCTGCCAGTTTTCTACGCCCGGAATGTAGACGGCCGACAGCGCCGGCACGCTTCTTTCCGCCCACCTTAGGATGTGGGCAATCTCGGATGCCGCAGCCGAGCTCCGAGTGCCCCCCTGATGGTTGACATATGCCACGGACGTGGCGTTGTCTGACTGAATTCTGATCGAGCGGCCCTGTAGTCTCTTCGACCACGCCGAGAGACACCGTCTGATCGCTCGCAATTCCAGAACGTTGATTGGGAAACGAGATTCGTCCGGAGTCCAGAGGCCTTGTGCTGACAGGATTCACCAAACTCCTCCCCAGCCCGTCAGGCTGGCGTCCGTCGTGACCACCGTCCACTGGATGGGGAGGAACGACTTCCCGGCCCGAAGAGCCGGGGATCTCAGCCACCACGTCAGGGATGCCTTGACTGAGTGACTCACTCGGATCTGAAGATCCAATGACAACGGGGACTTGTCCCAAATAGACAAAATTCCCTTCTGCAATGCCCGAGTGTGTGATTGGGCATACGGGACCGCCTCGAAGGAGGCCACCATTAGTCCCAGGACCCTAATGCAGAAACGGATTGGCGACCATTTTCGGGCTGTCAGGACCCGCACTGCCAACTGAAGTGTCAGTAACTTCTCCGCGGGTAGAAACACCTTCGCTGCTGAAGTGTCCAGGATCAGACCCAGATACTCCAAATGTTGAGTCGGGACTAGCACCGACTTCGGCATGTTCAGAAGCCACCCGAATTCCCGGAGGGTCTGGCTGACTATTGTCACATTTTCCTCCAATTCTGAGCCAGTTTCTGCTCTTAAGCCTCGTACACACGGCCGAAAATCTCGTCAAGAAAAAACACGTCGTTTTTCTTGACGAGATTCTTGGACAAGAAACTTGTCCCGGCCGAGTGTACACACACTCGATTCAAAGAACCCGCGGTTCTTTGAATGGAGCGAACGCGGTGACGTCATCGACACATTCGATGCCGTCGCCGCCATCTTGCTACACCCTATCTATGCCTAGGAAGCTACCGCGCATGCGTCAAAGTCATTTCGAGCATGCGCGGGCTTCCTGGCGAACAGGTAAGTGTACACACACACAATTTTCTCGTCGAGAAACAGGCTTACGAGAATCTCGACGAGAAAATAGTTCTCTAGCATGTTCTCTATATTTCTCGTCGAGATTCTTGTCGGTTTTCTCGACGAGAAACCATACACACGAACGAATTTCTCGACAAGAAAGCTATCTTGGCAATTTTCTTGTCGCTTCTTGCCGAGAAACTCGTTCGTGTGTACGAGGCATTAGAAGGAGGTCGTCCAGATAGCCCACGATAACAATTCCTCGCTGTCTCAGCAAATCTAGAAATGGGGCAAGCACTTTGGTGAAAACCCGTGGTGCCAATGCTAGGCCGAAGGGAAGAGCCACGAACTGATAGTGGACTTCGCCTATGGCAAAGCGCAGAAACCTCTGGTGACTTGCGCAGATTGGGAGGTGCAAGTAAGCATCCTTGATATCCAAGGATGCCAGGAAATCCCCTTGATGAAGGGTCGCATCACCGTGCAAATGGATTCCATCCGGAATTTTTTACCTTCACATAGGCATTCAAAGCCTTGAGGTCCAGGATTGGCCGTACCCCGTCCTCCTTCGGGACAACAAACAGGTTTGAGTAAAATCCCTCCTGTGACGGAACCGGCACAATCACTCCGCACCCGAGCAAATCCTGTACGGCCCCCAAGAGGGCCGCCCGGCGGGCAGGAAGGAGAGGGAGGTTTGAGGGGAAGAACCTGTTTGGGGGCCATGAGCGGAACTCTATCCTGTATCCGGAGGTGACCACCTCACACACCCACCGGTCGGAGATCCGGGAGGTCCACCGAACCGTGAACCTGCGAAGACGTCCCCCCACCCCAGAGTCGGGCAGGGGCAAGACTTCATGCGGTGGCGGGCTTGGGAGCTTGCTTGGTAGGCTTACGCACCCAGGGACGCTTGTGTCCCCCCGCCGCACTTTTTTCAGTCTGGGCGGGCTTACCCGTGGATTCTGACTGACGAAAAAACTTCTTCGCCGGAAAGGAAGAGCCCGACCTGCGGAAGGGCTCCTTTCCCTTAACAGACTGAGGGAGGAAGGTGCTCTTACCCCCTGTGACATCCTTAATAATGTCATCCAGGGCGGCCCCAAACAGTCTACCGCCCTTAAAGGGCAAGTCAGCCAGGAGCTTTTTGGAAGCTAGGTCGGCCGACCAGCATTTTAGCCAGATAAGGCAACGCAGCACCACAGCAGAGATAGAGGCCCCTGATATTAAAGGGGCCGCATCCAAAGTGGCATCGCACACATAGACCAGACCCTGCACAAGTTGATGAGCCAGGGCAATGGTCTCAGGAGGGAGATTATGCTCCTGTACCGTCTGGTGCAAAATCTTTGCCCATCCTGTGAGTGTCTGAGACACAACTGTCGCCGCCACTATAGGGTGTAAGGCAGACCCCAATAAGGCAAACATAGTTCTACTCACCACCTGCAGGAGTCCCTTCCATTGGGAGCGTGGTAGCCTTATTCAAACGTGCGACCGGGGGGTCGACCACTGGGGGGTGAGCAAACTTCTTAACCAGGTCCTTCTTAAAGGGGTACCTTATGGCTAGGCACCGCGGGACCGTCAAAGTCTTCTGCGGCTTATCCCAGACTTGGTCAATGAATGTATTAAAAAAAAGGCACATATGGAAAGACCTTTTATGAAGAGACGGCTTTAAAGGAACCAAAGGAGACAGTTTTCACCTGGGGTTCCTCAGTCTCAACATTCAGCTTGAGAGTGTCCCTCACAGCATCAATGAGTTCACTTACAAGCACCCTGTCAGTTACTGGTTCAGAACTGGAGTCTTCCTCACAAGGAATGTCCTGTCCAAAAACATCAAAATCCTCAGAGCTAGGGTCCTGAGCGGCAGTAGCTAGGCCCATATCTGAGACAGAGCACTCCCCTACAGGAGAATGTGTGGGGAGGGGGCGCTTTACAGCTCCCTTGCGCTCACACACTGCTTCCATTCTGACAATGAATGATTCCAGGACTGCCGACAACTGGTCCATAGGGACCGCAGGTGCAGGAGCACTGCCAGTTGCCTCGGTCAAGTGTGGAGAAGCAGGTGTACCAGACTCCATATCACCACCCTCTGAGAACTTATACACTACTACAGTGAATATACAGTCCACCCACTGGCTACGCTGAGGAGGGGATACCCGGAGGACTCACCAACCCTTAAGGACCGCTCAACTCTGCTTAAGAAACTGCGCTGTGAAGCCTGAGGAGAGTGAAGAATCTGTGAGGAGATTGTGAGGAGATTCGCGCCGCAGCGCTGCCGCTAGAGGCCGAAACCGAAAGTAACATGGCCAATGGTGCACGCAATAAGTCCCCACCTCACACACCAGAACACTGCTCCTCTTCACAGAGTCCACTAACAGACATGAGCGCCCCCAGCCAGGCCAGTGTGACCCCCAAGCACCTCCGCACAGCACCAGTACAGGTGCAGAGTGCAGCATAACCGGGGGGAGACAGGGAGAAACCCCCCCCATATAAAGAAACACAGCCAGCATGTGCTCACCTGCAGCAGGAGAGACTACTTACCCGTCAGAGAGGGACCCACTGGCTTGTTTCAGACAGACCTATCACAGAGCAGTACTGCGTAGATGTCGGCCCGGTCCACCGCGAAAGATACAGTCAGTCAGGTAATGTTCAATCTTGAGAGGACCGCTGGAGCATAAAAGCAACCCAGCCACCCCTGGAGTCATGGGGCATGTCGTGGCCTGAGTCTCACGCACACAAGGCGAGGATCAGCACGCTCGATGGTCAGACAGGGAAGACTACGAGGATACCAGTGTACCCAACCTGTTGCCCAGCCGACAGTTGATTGAAGGTCTCAAAAATAAAATAATAAAATTCCCAAAGGAATAAATTTTAAAAGTAAAATCTTCCAGGAGACTGGCTCCTGAGAGAGCCACGTCTTCTCCTTCTGCTAGGCAGAAAAAAACTGAGGCTGCTGGCTGCAGGTGGGAGGGTAATGTCCGGAGGGACCGCCCCCCTGGGCGGGGCTGTTCAGCTCTGGTTTGTTCTAGAATGTATGTTTCTAACATCTAACATTCTGCCTAGATCTTCTCCTGCAAGCAGGGATATATACCCACACGTTTACAGTATCCAGCTGTGTCAGTCCATGGACGATAAGAAAAAGTCAATTTATTTCAGTAATTCAATTCAAAAAGTGAAACTCATATTTTATATAGATGTGTTACACACAGGGTGATATATTTATTTCAACCATTTCTTTCATTTAAATTTTGATGACTATGGCTTACAGTTAGTGAAAACCCAAAATTCAGTATCTCAGAAAATTAGAATATTACATAAGACCAGTAAAAAAAAAAATAGATTTTAAATACAGAAATATTGGCTTAATGAAAAGGTTTGTGTACAGTATAGTATACACTGAGGAAGAAGGTAACCCGTCGAAATGCGTCAGCCAGCAGTGGTTCGCATGTCCTCTCTTTAGGATCTGGAGACTGCTACCAGTAGACGGATTGCCACAAGCCAAAGACTGTGGTTTTCTTTCCATGCGAGTAGCTTTTATCACTTCTTCTTTTAATAAATATATCAAAGGATAATTCACAAGGCTGGTGTGCCCTCTTTTTTCTATTCTCTTTTTTGACTGCTAGGATACCCCTATCCTGGAGGGCAGCAAGGCCAGAGATATTATCCACTATGAACTTTGGATCACCTGGTCAACACATTTGTGCGCAAGAGTATTTGTTTTGCTGCTATTGCACTCAATACTTGGTTGGGGCTCCTTTTGCATGAATTACGGCATGACTGTGGCATGGAGGTGATCAGCCTGTGGCACTGCTGAGGTGTTATGGAAGCCTCAGGTTGCTTTGATAGCAGCCTTCAGCCCATCTGCATTGTTGGGTCTGGTGTCTCATCTTCCTCTTGACAATTCCCCACAGATTCTCTATGGGGTTTAAGTCAGGCGAGTTTGCTGGCCAATCAAGCACAGTGATACCACGATCATGTGACCAGGTATTGTTACTTTTGGCAGTGTGGGAGGTGCCAAGTCCTGCTGGAGAATGAAATCAACATCTCCATAAAGCTGATCAGCAGAGGGAAGCATGAAGTTCTCTAGAATTTCCTGGTAGAGCTACGCTGACTTTGGACTTGATAAAACACAGTGGACCAACACCAGCAGATGACATGGCTCCCCAAATCATCACAGATTGATTTCCAAATGAAATGCAAACTTTTCCACAAAGTCCCAGAGTCTGGAGGAGGAGTGGAGAGGCATAGAATCCAAGATGCATGAAGTCCGGTGTAAAGTTTCCACAGTCAGTAATGATTTGGGGAGCCATGTCATCTGCTGGTGTTGGTCCACTGTGTTTTATCAAGTCCAAAGTCAGCGCAGCTCTACCAGGAAATTCTAGAGCACTTCACCCGATGAAGAGGAGGGGCTTGGAGCGCCGGTTGGGGACCCCAATAGAAGAGGATTGGGCTGCTCTATGCAAAAAACTGGGAAGGCTGTCCACAAGGTTTAGGAGTGTGTCTATGGGAATGTTTGCCCATTCTTTCAGAAGCACATTTGTGAGGTCAGGCACTGATGAGGATGAGAAGGCCTGGTTTGCAGTCTCCGCTCTAATTCATCCAAGGTGTTCTATCAGTTTGAGGTCAGGACTCTGCAGAGCAGTCAAGTTCCTCCACCCCAAACTCGCTCATCCATGTCTTTATGGACCTTGCTTTGTGCACTGGTCCAAATCATTTGGTGGAGGGGGGTTATGGTGTGGGGTTGTTTTTCAGGGGTTGGGCTTGGCCCCTGAGCTCCAGTGAAGGGAACTATTAAGGCATCAACATACCAAGTAATTTTGGACAATTTCATGCTCCCAGCTTTGTGGCAACAGTTTGGGGATGTTCCAAAATGATTGCGCACCAGTGCACAAAGCAAGGTCCATAAAGACATGGAAGAGCAAGTTTGGGGTGGAGGAATGGAGGAACTTGACTGTCCTGACCTCAACCATATAGAGTGGAGACTGCAAGCCAGGTGTCCCAATACTCTTGACAATATAGTGTGTGTATATGTACCTGTGTGTGTATATATATATATATATGTGTGACATGGCTTTTTAATGGTTCTTATATACAGCGCTGATAGGACACTGCAACTACCCCACAATGCCCTGTCTAAATACTCTGACAAACACATTAGTGACCAAGTGGCCTACATTTTGCGTTGAGTGCTCACTATTATTGAATTTTAAACAAGCTCCCACTCAGTAAATGAACAATAAATGGTTAGCAGAAGCTCGGTCATGAGTCACCCCTCTGCTCTCTCCTCCTGTCAGAATGCGTCTTGCCAGCCCATATGTACTACAGAACACCCGATTGTCTCCTTGGAATGTGTCTATCTCTATCAGTCTGAGTTCTGCTGTAAAAGATTTTAGGTGTCAAAATCAATACTGCCTCTAGTTTCATGTAAAACATAACTCCTGTTGTTCTCTTTGTTTTCTTTTAGGCTGGATGGGGGTAGAGAGCACCTTTTACCCATTGACTATTACTTCCCACCGCAGAAAACCTGCTTGATCTGCGGAGACGAGGCGTCCGGGTGCCACTACGGTGCGCTCACATGCGGCAGCTGCAAAGTCTTCTTCAAGAGAGCAGCAGAAGGTAGGGGAGAGTTTTATTTACAGTGTATGCAACCGCCAATAATGTCTGGGATGGCTTCACACAGAGGAGATGGAAGAATGGATGTTCCTCCATCTCCTCTCTGACAAATGATCCCGGAAGCAACAACCATTTAGACCCTTCCAGTTTCAGAGTTGTAATTTCCTGGCTGTTGCAGTCCGGGAAGTAGCTGATCAAACATGATCTGTGCTTGGGAGGACAGTGGAGACATCAGGAGCCTGGTAGACCTCTGATGTCTCCATAAAGAGTGCCCATCACCTGCCCAGTTCCATCACAAGGCGGGTTGTTAGTTTGTAGTCTTTCGCCATTTCACTGGTATACACACTTTTAAATCCTTACATGCTAGGTATACATTTACTTGACGTAACATCATCTTTTATATTTTACCCAAAAATTGGATATTATATGATGTTTGTGTGCCCTAAAATAATGTGTGCATTTTTCCCTAAAAAATTGTGTTTCATAAACGGCTGCGCAAATATCGTGCGACATAAAAAATTGCAACAATCATAATTTTATTCTCCAGGGCCTCTGCTTTCGGAAAATATATAATGTTGGGGGGTTATAAGTAATTTAAAATAGGTTATAACTGAAGGCAAAACTTTTTGTTGAGTTCTGGATAACGTGGAGAGGGAAGTTAGGGAGATTCACCCTCCCTATTTGTCCCGTTTACCGTTATCACCAAAAGTAAAAGAAATCCCAAATGTTGGCTTGTCACCAGGACAGGAGTAGAGGGAAAATCTTCCAATGGAGAAACTAGTTTAGGTGACATCCTGGGATTCCTTCACTTTGGAGAGATTTCCATTCACTTCCTGTTGTGACTATGGGACAGGAAGCAAAGGGAAATCTCTCCAATAGGGACACCTGTTCTGGGATTTCCTCACTTTGGAGGGATTTCCACTCACTTTTTGTGGGGACTATGGGACAAAAAATGGGACAAGGGATATCTACCCAATAGGGACACTAGTTCTAGTGACAACTAGGGATTCTCTCGCTTTTGGGGAATTTTATATCACTTTCTGTTGTGACTACAGAATTGCAAGTGAAGCGAAATCTCTGCAATGGGCACACTAATTCTGGGATTTCCTCACTTTGGAGGGATTTACGCTCACCTCCTGTTGTGACTATGGGACAGGAAGTGAAAGAAAATCTCCCCAATAGGGACACTAGTTCTGGGATTTTCACACTTTGGAGTGATTTCCACTGACTTCCTGTTTTGAATATGGGACAGGAAGTGAAGGGAAATATCTCCAATAGGGACACTAGTTCTGGGATTTCAGATCCCTTCCTGTTGTGACTATGGGACAGAAATTTAAGGGAAATCTACTCAATACCAGTTCTGGTGACAACCAGGATTCCCTCACTAACCGGGATTTTCTCTCACTTCCTGTTGTGACTATGGGATTGTAAGTGAAGCAAAATCTCTGCAATCGGGACACCAATTCTGGGATTTCCTCACCACCTGTTGTGACTATGGGACAGGAAGCAAAGGGAAATCTCCCCAATAGGGACACTAGTTTTGGAATTTTTTCACTTTGGAGTGATTTACCCTCACTTCCTGTTTTGACTATGGGACAGGAAGTGAAGGGACAGGAAGTGAAGGGAAATATCTTCAATAGGGACACTTTTTCTGGGATTTCCGCTCACTTCCTGTTGTGACTATGGGACAGAAATGTAAGGGAAATCTACTCAATAGGGACATGAGTTCTGGTGACAACCAGGATTCCCTCACTTACCAGGATTTTCTCTCACTTCCTGTTGTGACTATGGGATTGTAAGTGAAGCGAAATCTCTGCAATAGGGACACTAGTTCTGGCGACATCTTGGGATTCTTTAATTTTGGAGGGATGTCCTCACTTCCTGTTGCGGCTATGCAACAGAAAGCAAAGGGAAATGTCTCCAATGGTGAGAAGAATTCTGGCATTTCCTCACTTTGGAGGTATTTCCGCTCACTTCCTGTTGTAAATTTGGGACAGGAAGTGAAAGGTAATCTCTCCAATTGGGACACTAATTCTGGGACTACCTCACTTTGGAGGGATTTACGCTCACTTCCTGTTGTGACTATGGGACAGGAAGTAAAGGAAAATCTCTCAAATGGGGTCACCAATTCTGGGAATTCCTCACTTTGGAGGGATTTCCGCTCCATTCCGGTTGTGACTATGGGACAGAAGGTGAAGGGAAAGGTCTCCAATGAGGACACTAACTCTGGGACTACCTCACTTTGGAGGGATTTGCTCTCACTTCCTGTTGTGACTATAGGACAGGAAGTGAAGGGAAATTTCCCCAATGGGGACACAAATTGCAAAATAAACTGGACAAGGGATATAACCCTCTTTTTACCATATCTAAAATGAAAAAAGAACTAGGATTTTTGTACTCACCGTAAAATCCGTTTCTCTGACGTCCATGGACTGACACAGCTCTCATACGGTTTACGTGTGGGTATATGTCCCTGCTCGCAGGAGAAGATCTAGGCAGAATGTTAGATGTTAGAAACATACATTATAGAACAAAACCAGAGCTGGACAGCCCCTCTCAGGGGGGCGGTCCCTCCGGACATAACCCTCCTACCTGCAGCCAGCAGCCTCAGTTCGTAACAAGCAGTACAAACCTTAAAAGAATGGTGGGTGCTGTGTCAGTCCATGGACGTCAGAGAAACTGATTTTACGGTGAGTACAAAAATCCTATTTTCTCTTATCATCCATGGACTGACACAGCACTCATACTGATTACATGTGGGACGTCCCAGAGCAGTATAAGAAAAGGGTGGGAGCAAATAGTAAAGGAAACAACCAAAACTTCACTCCAAACCAGCAGAGCTCCTCAACGGAGGAGCTGCAACATTAAATAGCGGCCTGCAACACTTTGCGGCCGAAGGAAGCATCCGAAGATGCAGCCACATCAACCTTATAGAATATTGAAAAGGTATGAACGGACGACCAGGTCGCCGCCTTGCACACATGTGCAACCGACGCTTGATGTCGGAAAGCCCAGGAAGCACCAATTGCCCTGGTGGAATGCACCGTAACCGGAAAGGGAGGCACCCGCCCCTTAATGACATAGGCCTGTAGAACAGCCTGTCTGATCCACCAGAAATGGTGGCAGACGACACCGCTCGGCCCTGTTTCGGACCAGAGACAGACACAACTAGTGAGTCATAGCACGAACCACATCCAATGTGTGAAGCGCAAACTGTCTGGGATGCGATGGGTGAGGACACAAGGACGGGAGGACAATGTCTACATGTAGGTGAAAAGCCGAGACCACCTTTGACAAAAGGAAGGTCGCGGACGCAACACCGCCTTATCCTTATGGATGACCAAATAGGGCGACTTGCAGGACAAGGCCGCCAACTCAGACACCCATCTGACAGAAGTAATGGCCACTAAGAAGGCCACCTCCTGAGACAAGGTCAAGAGGGGAATATCTCTGATATTTTCAAAGTGAGGTTCCTGGAGAACCGAGAGCACCAAGTTCAAATCCCGAGGAGGGAGAGGAGGTTTAACAGGAGGGAGCACATGGCAAACCCCCTGCACAAAGGTGCTACCAAGGAATGACCCGCTAGCGGTCGCTGAAAGAAGACGGCCAAGGCCGAAATCTGACCCCTAAGGGTACTCAAAGCAAGCATTTGGGTCACGCCACGCTGCAAGGACCGCAGGATACTGGGGACGGAATATGTCTGTGGACGCTAGTCCAGCACTTTGCACATAGCGATGTAAGCTTCCCAGGTACGGTGATATATCTTTCTAGCGGAAGACTTCCGTGCCCTTAAGATGGTCAAAATGACCGAATCCGAGAGACCTCGGACTCTCAGCACCTGGCTTGCAATAGCTATGCCGTTAAAGCCAGAGACTGTAAAACAGGATGAAAAATAGGACCTTGAGACAGAAGGTCCTTCCTCATTGGCAACCGCCAAGGAACGTCCGCGATGGGACGTACCAGATCAGTGTACCAATGACGCCGAGGCCCATCCGGCGCAAAGAGGATCACCGGAATCCCCTCGGCCATAACCCTGCGCGGCAGGCGAGGAAGCAGCTGCAGCGGAGCATAACAGATATCAGGTAATAATGACCCCATGGGGCCACCAACGGATCCGAGGCATCCGCTCAAGGATCCCTGGACCTGGCCACAAACCTCGACACCTTACAATTGAGTCGAGAGGCCATCAGGTCCACATCCGGCATGCCCCACCGCCGGCACAGAATTTGAAAAAACCTCCGGGTGTAAGGACCACTCTCCCTGGTCCAGCGTCTGGCGACTCCGATAGTCCGCCTGCCAATTGTCTACGCTCGAATATAGATGGCCGACAGAGACCACGAGGAGAGGCACAGTCTGATTGCCCGCATTTCCAGAACATCAATCGGTAAAACGGGCTTCGTTCGGAGTCCAAAGCCCTTGGGCTGACAGGACTCCCCAGACTCCACCCCAGCCCGACAGGCTGGCGTCCGTCATGATCACCGTCCACTGGATGGGGAGGAATGACTTCCCGGACCGAAGAGCCGGGGACCCCAACCGCCACGCCAGGGACGCCCTGATTGGGTGACTCATCTGGATCTGAAGATCCAAGGACAACGGGGATTTGTCCCAAGTGGACAGGATCTCTTACTGTAATGCTCGTGTGTGTGATTGGGCATATGGAACAGCCTCGAACGAGGCCCCCATGAGTCCCAGGACTCTCATGCAAAAACGGGTTGACGACCATTTTCGGGACGTCAGGACCCGCACTGCAGACTGAAATGTCAGTAACTTCTTCAGGGGTAGGAATACCTAATGCCTCCAAGGAGTCCCGGATCAGACCGAGATACTCCAAATGCTGAGCCAGGACCAGGACCGACTTCTGAATGTTTAGGAGCCACCCAAAGTCCCTAAGGGTCTGACTGACGATAGTCACACTTCTTCTAATTCTGAGCCATTGTCTGCTCTTAGAAGAAGATCGTCCAGATAGCCCATGATAGCAATGCTTCACTGTCTCAGCAAAGCTAGAACCGGAGCAAGCACCTTGGTTAACACCTTTGGTGCCGAGGCTAGGCCGAAGGGAAGAGCCACAAATTGATAGTGGACTTCGCTGATCGCAAACGCAGAAACTACTGGTGACTTGCACAGATCGGAACATGCAAGTAGGCGTCCTTGATGTCCAAGGGCGCCAGAAAATCCTCTTGATGGAGTGTAACGAACACCGTGCGAATGGATTCCATGCAGAACTTTTGCACCATTACCAAGGCATTCAGGCCTTGAGGCCCAGTATTGGCCGAATCCGGTCCCTTTTTTGGGACTACAAACAGATTTGAGTAGAGACCCTGAAATCTCTCCTGTGACGGAACCGGCACAATCACTCCGGACCTGATCAATCCTGTACGGCCCCTAAGAGGGCCGCCCGACAGGCAGGAAGGAGAGGGAGAATTGAGGGCAAGAATCTGTCTGGGGGCCAGGAACGGAACTCTATCCTGTGGTGACCACCTCGCACACCCACCGGTCGGAGATCCGGGAGGTCCACTGAACCGTGAACCTGCAAGGACGTCTCCCCACCCCAGAGTCGGGCAGGGGCAAGACTTCATGCGGCGGCGGCTTGGGAGCTAGCTTGGTAGGCTTACGCACCCAGGGACGCTTATGTCCCCCAGCCGCACTTTTCTCAGTCTGGGCGGGCTTACCCGTGGATTCTGACTGACGAAAAAACTCCTTCTTCTTTGCCGGAAAGGAAGGGCCCGGCCTACGGTGGGGCTCTTTTTCCTTAGCAGACTGAGGAAGGAAGGTTCTCTTACCCCCTGTGACATCCATAATAATGTCATCCAGGGCAGTCCCAAACAGTCTACTGCCCTTAAAGGGCATATCAGCCAGGAGCTATTTGGAAGCTAGGTCGGCCGACCAGCATTTCAGCCAGATAAAGCGATGCAGCATCACAGCATAGATAGAGGCCCCAGATATTAAAGGGGCCGCATCCAAAGTGGCATCGCACACAGAGACTAAACCCTGCGCAAGTTGGTGAGCCAGGGAAATGGTCTCAGGAGGGAGATTATGTCCCTGTACTGTCTGGTGCAAAATCTTTGCCCATCCTGTGAGTGTCTTGAGACACAAGTGTCGCCGCCACTATAGGGCGTAAGGCAGACCCCAATAAGGTAAACATAGTTCTACTCACCACTTCTGACCTCCTGTCAGTGGGATCCTTAAATGCAGGAGTCCCTTCCATTGGGAGCGTGGTAGCCTTATTCAAACGGGCGACCGGGGGGTCGACCACTGGGGGGAGAGCCCACTTATTAACCAGGTCCTCCTCAAAGGGGTACCTCATGGCTAGGCGCCGCGGGACCATCAAAGTCTTCTGCGACTTATCCCAGACTTGGTCAATGAATGTATCAAAAAAACGCACATATGGAAAAACCTTTTTTGAATAAACGGCTTTAAAGGAACCAAAGGAGACAGCTTCCACCTGAGGTTCCTCAGCCTCAACATTCAGCTTGATAGTGTCCCTCACAGCATCAATGAGTTCACTTACAAGCACCCTGTCAGTTATTCAGAACTGGGGTCTTCCTCACAGGGAATATCCTGTTCAAAAACATGAAAATCCTCAGAGCTAGGGTCCTGAGCAGCAGTAGCTAGGCCCATATCTGAGACAGTGCACTCCCCTACAGGAGAATGTGTGGGGAGGTGGTGCTTTACAGCTCCCTTGCGCTCTCACACCGCTTCCATCCTGACAAGGAATGATTCCAGGACTGCCGACAACTAGTCACTAGGGACCTGCAAGTACAGGAGCACTGCCAGTTGCTAAGACAAGTGTGGAGAAGCAGGTGAACCAGGCTCCATGCTTCCACCCTCTGAGACCCTATACACCTATTACAGTGAATAGTACAGTCCACCCACTGGCTGCGCTGAGGAGGGGATGCCCAGAGGACTCACCAACCCTTGTAAGGACCGCTCAGATCCGCTGTATGAAACCGCGCTGCAGCGCGATTGAAGCCTGAGGAGAGTGTGAGGAGATTGTGAGGAGAATGTGAGATTCGCGCCGCAGCAATGCCGATAGAGGCCGAAACCGAAAGTAAAAGCACCGCGGCTTCAAGAAAATGGCCGTCGGCCGCATGCATTACTGCGCCATTGATCCACGGCAAGATGGCCACCGAGCGCGGTTTTCAAATCACCTCACAGCGCTAATGGCGCACACAGTAGTAAAACACCCACACACCAGAACACTGCTCCTCTCCCAGGGTCCACTAAAACAGACATGAGTGCCCCCAGCCAGGCCAGAGTGACCCCCAAGCACCCCACACAGTACAGCACCAGTACAGGGTGCAGAGAGCAGCAAAACATGGGGAGAGACAGGGATAAACCCCCCATATAAAGAAACACAGCCAGCATGTACTCACCTGCAGCAGGAGAGACTACTTACCTGTCCCAGAGGGACCCACTTGCTTGTTTCAGACAGACCTATCACAGAGTAGTACTGCGTAGCTGTCGGTCCGGTCCACCGCAAAAGATACAGACAGGTACTGTTCAATCTTGAGAGGACCGCGGGAGCATAAAAGCAACCCGGCCACCCCTGGAGTCATGGGGCATGTCGTGAACTGAGTCTCACGCACACAAGGCAAGGATCAGCACGCTCGATGGTCAGACAGGGAAGACTACGAGGATACCAGTGTACCCAACCTGTTGCCCAGCTGACAGTTGATTGAAGGTCTCAAAAATAAAATAATAAAATTCCCAAAGGAATAAAAGTTAAAAGTAAAATCTTCCAGGAGACTGGCTCCTGAGAGAGCCACGTCTTCTCCTTCTGCTAGGCAGAAAAAAACTGGGGCTGCAGGTAGAAGGGCTATGTCTGGAGGGACCGCCCCCCTGGGCGGGGCTGTTCAGTTCTGGTTTTGTTCTAGAATGTATGTTTCTAACATCTAACATTCTGCCTAGATCTTCTCCTGCGAGCAGGGACATATACCCACACGTAAACAGTATGAGAGCTGTGTCAGTCCATGGACGATAAGAGAAAAAAGGTTTTGCCTTTAAGTGGTTGTAAACCCTGAAAAAAAAAAAAACCCTGCAAGACAAAGGCATAATGAGCTAGTATGCATGAATTACTTTCCTGAGATCGAAGTCCCCGCAGCGGTCCTCGTCCCCCCCTTCGGCGGCGTCATCTCTCCCGGGGGTTACATCCGGGTATCGCAGCTCCATGATTGGCCGGAGCCAATCATACGCGAGGGAGCCGCCGGTAACGGCACACGGACTGAAGCAACGGCAAAATAGGTGCCATTGCTTCAGTTTCCTTTAGTGCGCATGTGCCGATGACATCGGCACATGCAGGAGACAGGGGATATCTCCTAAAACTTGCAGGTTTAGGAGATATTCAGGGTAGCTACAGGTAAGCGTTAATCTAGGTTTACCTGTAGCATAAAGTGGTTGTAAAGGGTTTACAACCACTTTAAGTTCTACTTTAATGTAGGTTGCAGTATGTATGCTGTTAGAGGTTTTGAGAGCAATTAAAGAACTTCGCAAAGGAATGTCTAGTCTACAGTGTACAGATTTTTAATGAAAAACAGGCTGTAAATTAATCTTGCTTAATGTCAGAGCACAATGGTTTCATGGAATGCAGCAATTTGTTTTCCTTTTATAAATGTAACAGTACATTTAACTGGAGTCCATGGATCTACGGACAGCCACATCACATGCAGAGGAAACAATTGGTGCTTTATGCATTTTCTGTATTAGGTGTGAACCGAATAAAAACAGCACAGGACATACCAAGAATCAAATACTGAGGTCTTTGTATACTTGTAGATGGACCTTTAAAGTGCGCATATCAGCAAATTGGGGTGGCCATATTGTTGGCTAATCGGCTGCATCTGTTTAACCCCTTTCTGCCTACAATCTGTATACCAACACTATACCCCTTATCTGAGCCACCAGCCATCTCCCTCCATGGCTGGTAGCGCTGAATCCTGGCAGTCAGCGGCGCCGCTGGTCCCCGCTGACAGGCAGGAACCAGTCACAATTGTTCCCAATCACGAGATCACTATATCTTTTTGACATAGTAACCAAATGGAGGCCGGAGGCTTCACTGGAAAAAAAAGCCTTGTAGATGCAACTGCAGCTTGAAGATGACAGGATTCCTGTGTTTAATATTGTTCTTGTCAGATACAATTACAGTACTAGCCTGGCAGATACCACTGCAGCTTAAAGAGGACAGGGTTCCTGTATTTAAAAAGGAAAAGTATGGCCAAAGCTTTTTTGGCTGTACTTCTCCTATGGACCACAGGAGTGCAGTTTGTTCTGCACTCCTATGACCCATTTTTACAGCCAACAGTGGGCTAAAGCTGATGTCACAGAGCCAGTCCAAGCTCTGAAAAGACCAGCAACTTGCTCAGCCTCTCAGCGAGCTCCCGAGAGCCTGAGCGAGCCTTTTCCACCCTCTGCACAGTCCAGCGCTTTAGTGAGCTCTGGAGGGGCAGAACAGAGTGTCGGTGATTGATGATGTTTGATCACTCAGTTCTTAGCCTTAGAGGGGACAGATGCAGCATCGAAACGATGCTGCATCCACCTAGGCGAGTATGATTTATTTACTTTACTGAAACACATACTTCTCTTTTAATATTGTTCTTGTCAGATACAATTATAGTGTTAGAAAAAATAAGCCTTCCAAGTGCTACTGCAGTTTGAAGATGACAGGGCTCCTGTGTTTAATACTGGTATTGTCAGATAAAATTATAGTGTTAGAAAAACTAATTAAAAAAATTATGCCTTGGAGGTGCCACTGCAGCTGAAAGATGACAGTGTTCCTATGTTTAATATGGTTCTTGTCAGATACAATAAGAGCCCATTCACACAGGGGCGTCTTTGGATCTGACTCCAAATCGCCCCAGGTCGCCCCTAGTCGCCTCAGGTCGCGCTGGCTGAAGAAATCAATGTAAGTTAATGGAGCCGTCTTAATGCACACTACTGCAGTCGCTCCGACTTCAAAAATGGTCCCTGTACTACTTCAATCCGACTCCTAGGCGACCTGTAACCATTCATTTCAATGGGAGTCGCCTCTCACTGTCTTAATAGGAGCAACTCTTCAGGAAGATAACATACATTTCTCCTGCAAAACTCTCTCTCCCCCCTCCCTCCCACAGAGCTGATTCTTGTTTGATTGGCCACTGGAATGTCTCCTGTCCTGCAGGCAACTTGGAGTTGCCTTGTAAATAGCTCCAGGTCGTGCTGTGATTCATACTCAGGTCGTGTCTGAGTTGCCTCATAAAATCGTGCTGGAAGTCGTGTTGCCCCTGTGTGAATGGGCTCTTACAGTACTAGCCTTGCAGGTGCCACTGCAGCTTGAAGATGACAGGGCTCCTGTGTTTAACACTGGTATTGTCAGATACAATTATAGTGTTAGAAAAACAAATTTAAAAAAATGTATCCTTGCAGGTGCCACTGCAGATCAAAGATGACAGTGTCCCTATGTTTAATATTGTTCTTGTTAGATACAATTACAGTATTTAAATGTAGCACTACCGCCGAAGGAGCTGCTGGTATTTATTGGGCCTGCCCTCTGATGTTCAACCCCTTAACTGGCTCGACCCCGCCCTGTCACACAGCTGGCGGTGAAAAAAATTGTGGGACCCAATGGCTATGCGGGAACACAATTCTGCATACAGATATACCACAATAAACACACATATACTGGAAGTATTACCTTTACCTGCTAATGGATCCTTCAGGGTAATAAAGAATACTGCAACAGGTATATACTTAAACAATTATCATTTACTGTCATTAAAAGTGATTAAAGCATATGAAATCAAATACACAACGCTATTGTTTCCTAATGACTCTGCAGGGCCCTGCAAGAGACAGTAATGAAGTTTAAGTACCAAGACTGACAAAATCTATCTCCTACATGTATAAGTAAATAAGTCTCAGCTAGCGAGCTCCCCCTAGCGGACAATACCACCCCGTGTCCTTTTAAAGTAATTCCTGTCAGGCCTGACACAGGTTATACTAAAAGTTCGTCCAAGGTGAAAATCTTCGCTAGCAACGTTGGTGCACTTTGTTAACTGTAATCCAACATGGATGAACACATAAACTGACTCCCGCAACGTCACGGGGCTGAATCCAAAGTAAATGTAACTGCGTAGTTAGTATCTGCTGCACTGTGTTCCGAAAGTATGTGTAATGTCACTACTGAGGGTGGCGGTGGGCCTTCTAGAGTCACAGGCCTATCAGAATGTGGTAGATTCTGGGTAGGTGCCCGCTCACCCGATCAGGCCTAGTCCGCCTGACACACTTCGCGATCGGTACCTCGATCACCGACCTCTCCGCGGTTCACCGTCTCTGATTCTTCTCACAGCAACTGTAGATGCCGGTGGGCAGGACAACTTCTAACCCGAAGATGACACGGTCTGGTCACGCTGGATGAGGTTCCTCTCTGGCTGTTGATCCTCCGCGAGGTGGTAGGCCCAGGCTTTGGGCCTAGTCACTCTGGCAGCAGGCCTCACACACTTCCTCCTCAGTTGAGCGCGAAGTTCAGAGAGACCGAGTGCGGCCCCGCCTCTCCTTTAAGTACCCTCCCCCAGCAGGCATTTCGGGGATGTGATGCATTATGGGAGTACAGCTGCCCTGTGTGTACCATAGTCCACAAGGTATCCGCGGCAACAAAGTCTCTCTCTCACTGTACTCCAAGTTTCACCTGCATCACTAAACATCACAATAACAATCCAAAATATAACAACTAGAACTCCAAAGAAAGGGTTTTGGGGTATGTACCCACAGCAATAGTCCACAACTAAGACCCCGCTACACAATTTTTTTTTTTTTTTTCGAAAATAGACAATAGTTTAATAGTAATAGTTTCTTTTTCTCAAACTTTTTTGTATTCGTTAGCCCATAATATAAAAAAGAAAAAAAAAGTATATGTCATTTTCATTATTGTATGCTTTAGTGGCCAAATTAGACCTGGGATTCTGGTGGTGGTGGTCTGAGGGGTTCGACCAAAAGGGCAGATTGGAGAACCATAAAAAGGCCAGAGGCATTCACTGGAAAAAAGAGGCGGGAGAGCCCTTATAGTATAGTATGCATCTAAAATGTAGTTATTTCCTAAATTTTTATAAAATTCGAGAGAAATTAAAAACTAAATAAAAATTCTTCAAGCTAGTGATGTTGCGGTGACCCAGGTGGGTAGAGACACACAACCATCTGTAAACACAGGTAAATTAGAGGCCCTGCATCCACACTCTATACTGGGGGGTCCCAATCCTGGATTCTCAGAGGAAAAGGCACAGAGGCGCCACTAAGTGCAGTATAGCAATGAATTTTAATGCACAAACTGAGGCGTACATACTCACAAGAGTAGTATTATAACAGGCATATCAGGCATAAGTTGGCAGAAAGTCTGGGAAGGAAGTACATCCATTGGCTGTTGGCTGGTGAAGCGGAGCGGGTTGCGCTTCCAACATGGCCCCCGTTAGGCCTGAAGAAGTAGCGCATGCTCCGTAAACGCATCGCCTATTGGTCCACCGCAAACCCGGAAGTGTCGTCATCCTGTGGCTTCCCTGTGTGTTCGAGGTCCAGGAAGCGTCGGCGACCACCGGCGCAACCCGCTCCGCTTCACCAGCCAACAGCCAACGGATGTACTCCCTTCCCGGACGTTCTGCCAACCTATGCCTGACATGGCTGTTTTAATCCTACTCTTGTGAGTATGTACGCTCAGTTTGTGCATTAAAATTCATTGCTATACCGCACTTAGAGTGGCGCCTCTGTGCTTTTTCTTCAGCTATCCCAAGAATTACTTCTCATCTTCACTGGGCTGCCTTCAAGGTGCTATATTATGGACTACATGGACTTAATACAGTCATTTGTTTTAAAATTATTCCTTCTAAAGCAGTGGTTCTCAACCTGGGGGTCGGAACCCCCCCGGGGGTCAAATGATGATTTGCCAGGGGTCACCGAATCCTGGGCTGTTCCTGAAGCCCGCACCGCTCTCCCAGCCTTTTTGTGGCCGCCCAGCTGGGCTGTTCCTGGTGCCCGCAGTCGCCCACTCGGGCCGCTTCGCAGCTACCCATTCAATTCATGGCATGGCTGGGGGGCAGAGACTAGAGGTCAGCTGACTGGTGAGGAATGTGAATTGGGAGGGGCTGGAGGAGACCCTATCTCCTGATTTCGGCATAGGTGTCACTGGTACGAGACACCACAAAGTCGGAGACACAGTGAAGCCGGAGACACAGTGAGTACCACTACCTGTGATTATAGTTGCCATTAAAAGGACTCTGGGATCGCTAACTGTCTGCGGGTAAGGGGCGCAAATTACTTGTCTTGCCTTGGGTGCGGACAACCCACACTACGAAAATAATTTTACTGTTAGGGGTCTCCACAACTTGGGAAATTTTATCAAGGGGTCACGGCAATAGAAGGTGGAGAACCACTGTTCTAAAGTTTCCCCCATGTTTTAGGTACTTATCAGTTTGGTTGATCTACACTGAGGCTGGTGCAAGCGACAACCTTTTTCTATGTGAATCCTGGATCCTCTGTCTGCTCTCAGGTGTGTATTCTATTGGTAGGATGAAAAGAAGTCAAAAACCCATCGGTGAACTGAATGGCGGAGGCGCCCAGTGTTACATAGTTACATAGTTAGTCAGGTTGAAAAAAAGACACAAGTCCATCCAGTTCAACCATAAAAATATAAAATAATAATATCATACAATCCCATATATCTAATTCTATACCCCCAGTTGATCCAGAGGAAGGCGAAAAACCCCAGCAGAACACGATCCAATTTGCTACAGCAGGGGAAAAAATTCCTTCCTGATTCCCCGAGAGGCAATCGGATATTCCCCGAATCAACTTTACCTATAAATGTTAGTACCCAGTTATATTATGTACATTTAAGAAATAATCCAGGCCTTTCTTAAAACAATCTACTGAGCTGGCCAGAACCACCTCTGCAGGGAGTCTATTTCACATTTTCACAGCTCTTACTGTGAATAAACCTTTCCGTATTTGGAGGTGAAATCTCTTTTCCTCTAGACGTAAAGAGTGCCCCCTTGTCCTTTGTGTTGACCGTAAAGTGAATAACTCAACACCAAGTTCACTATATGGACCCCTTATATATTTGTACATGTTGATCATATCCCCCCTTAATCTCCTCTTCTCAAGAGTGAATAAATTCAGTTCCTCTAATCTTTCCTCATAGGTGAGCTCCTCCATGCCTCTTATCAGTTTGGTTGCCCTTCTCTGCACTTTTTCCAGTTCCCCAATATCCTTTTTGAGAACTGGGGCCCAAAACTGAACCGCATATTCCAGATAAGGTCTTACTAATGATTTGTACAGGGGCAAAATGATATCTCTCTCTCTGGAGTCCATAACTCTCTTAATACAAGAAAGGACTTTGCTCGCTTTGGAAACCGCAGCTTGACATTGCATGCCATTATTGAGCTTATGATCTACCAAAACCCCCAGATCCTTCTCCACTACGGATCCCCCCAGTTGTACTCCCCCTAGTATGTATGATGCATTCATATTCTTAGCCCCAAGTGCATAACTTTACATTTATCAACATTAAACCTCATCTGCCACATAGTCGCCCAATTAGACAGAGCATTGAGGTCGGCTTGTAAATTGGCGACATCCTGTAAGGACGTTATTCCACTGCATAGCTTAGTGTCATCTGCAAAGACAGAAATGTTACTTTTGATCCCAGACCCCATATCATTTATAAAGATATTAAAAAGTAAGGGTCCCAACACTGAACCTTGGGATACATCACTGATAACCTTAGACCATTCCGAGTAAGAATCATTAACCACTACTCTCTGAATTCTGTCTTTTAGCCAGTTTTCTATCCATTTACAAACTGATAATTCCAATCCTGTAGACTTTACTTTACACATGAGCCGTGTGTGGGGAACTGTATCGAACGCTTTTGCAAAATCCAAGTATACCACGTCCACCGCCACCCCTCTGTCCAAGGTTTTACTTACCTCTTCATAAAAAGAAATCATGTTTGTCTGACAACTTCTGTCTTTCATGAATCCATGCTGTCTGTTGCTTAAATAGTTTTTTTCCAGCAAGAACTCATCTATGTGGTCTTTTATTAATCTCTCCAGTATCTTCCCAACTATAGAAGTTAAACTAACAGGTCTATTGTTACTTGGTAAAGACTTTGTTCCCTTTTTAAATATAGGCACCACATTGGCCCTGCGCCAATCCAGTGGTACTATTCCTGTCATTAATGAGTCCCTAAAAATTAGATACAATGGCTTTGAAATTACAGAGCTCAATTCTTTTAGGATCCGTGGGTGTATGCCATCTGGTCCAGGTGCTTTATCCACCTTTATTCTGTTTAAATATTTCTGGACCATATCACTTTTGAGCCATTGTGGATTTGGGGCTGTGTCACTACCACCCCCATTTTGGACATGAGCTCCCCCATGCTCCTTTGTATACACAGAGCTGAAGAAATTTAATAAATTAGCCTTCTCTTTGTCCCCAGTCACCCACTCTAGATTATTTTGTAAAGGGCCTACATGCTCAGACTTGACCTTTTTACTATTAATATATTTGAAGGTTTTTGGGGTTTGTCCTACTATCTTTTACAATCTGTCGTTCATTTTGAATTTTTGCATCCTTGATTTCCTTTTTACATATCCTGTTATATTCTTTGTAACATTTAAATGACACTAGTCTTCCCTCATTTTTATATTTTTTAAAAGCTCTTTTCTTGTAGTTTATAGCTTTTTTAACTTTGGCCATGAGCCACATAGGTTTTATTTCTAGCCTTTTAAGCTTATTGCCCATGGGAATATACTTTTCAGTGAGTTCACAAACAGTCTTTTTGAAGAATTCCCATTTCTGTTCTGTGCCCATTGATGCCAATATTCCCTCCCAGTCTAAGTCCTGAAGAGCAGCTCTCATCTTTGAAAAATGTGCTCTCTTAAAATTAAGTGTTTTTATCTTTCCCGTATGTGATTTTTGCTTACAGTGTGGGGTGTCTAAGGATGGGTCAGAGTCATCAAGTTAGATAGACATCAAATAGCTTTATTTTACTTTTGGTGAAGTAAAGCCATTTGCTATTTGTCACATTTGAGGACTCCGACCCATCTTTGGACATACCATATCTTCGGCTCTTGTGCCATTTGGTTCATAGACAGGCTTTTGATCTCCACTCATCCTACCAGTAAATTAACCTGGACTTCTAGGCATCAACCTCCGGTCGTGAAAGGCTTAACAGGACCTAGTGACTTCACTAAGGCATAAGAAACTCTGTGGCAAGAGGTGATTGTATTTCTTGAACTTGTAAACTTAGTTGCCTAAAACACTGCCTTAGTTCACAAAAATGATTCTGATTCTTAAGGCATACAGTTTACACTTTCGTAGAGAGCTAATGTAGCAGGTTTAATATATGGGGTCCATGGGTTTCACGATTCTTAATTCCACAAATGTTCCACATACCTGCACATCTTGAAACGTTTTTTTGGCATACGTAATTCTAAATAATTTACTACCTCAGATAGTTTTCTTTGTTGGACGTTTGGCTTGTTTTTTTTGCCACAGAAATGTCACTGTGCTAAAGTCAAAGCTCATGCATTGTTAAGACAAATTTAAGAGTCAGCCATTGGACTTCACGTGGAAAAATAAACAGAAATGTTAAATTCTGATCTATAGAACAATCCCGGCACAACACAGGACTAAAAAATGGTTTGTGGCTTTACTAACACTCAACATTTTTTACGCACGGTTATTGATTAGAATTGATCGCAAATTTTGGATGAATTCAAATGGCTAAATCCAAGTTTCAGTGTTATGTTTGGCAGTTTGGACTTCCAAAAAGTCCTCTGGAAGAAAGGAACATAAGGCTGTTATATCTGCCTCTCCTGTTCCATGAGAACCCTTAGCTTGACTGCCAGTCCCATCAGGTTCTACGCTCCCATCTTAGTTTTAATTTTTAAAGGACATGGCTCAGGATGGTTTTTGGCCCACTGATCTCCACAGGCAAGGGTGCCAGGAGCCTTACAATCTATTCTGCACAATACACATCATTAGCTTCCCTGTAATACACTTTTTTTTTCCAGAGCCAAGTTAGGCTCTGAGGAAGATGGGCTGACTCTAGAAACATGTATGCCATAAGTAGGGAAGACCCTCACCATGCCAACATCAAGTCAAAAAATTTGTGGGCACACAATGAGAGTGAGAATCATTTTATTACAACATAGTTAAAAAAATATATAAACATACAAACACCACCCTGTATGGACACAGTTACCAGTTACCCAATAATGCAGTTATAGAGGACTGGACCTACGGTACAAAAGTTTATTTAATAATGTATCAAGGTAAGAGAAGAATTTCTGATCCAGTAATGCCTCCAAAAACTTGCTCGTTGACACGTTTACTAAAATATTAGCTTCCTCAGGACAGATAGATACTGGGTAGGTCCTGGTAAACTTGTTGCTCAGGGTATGGGAGAACTTGACCAAACTGACAGACAACCGAAAAAACGAAACTGCATATGTGTGTCTATGGTAGTAGGATACACATATATCATGTGGTCTATAGTAGATACCACTGGTATATAGTGGTCATGTACAGGTATTAGAGTATAAATCACACACACAATGGTAAGTGGTTACAGATTTCCACTAAGCGTGTTCAATACAGTATCGATAGTACCGAGAAGTGGCCCATGGATACCGGACCAAATTATTAAATGGGTAAGTATACAGTCCTCGTATACAGGTGAATGGAATACAGTGGAACCTCGGATTGCGAGTAACGTGGTTAACGAGCGTTTCGCTATATGAGCACTGTATTTACAAAAATACTAACTCGGTTTGTGAGAGCCCATTCACACAGGGGCAACACGACTTCCAGCGCGATTTTATGAGGCAACTCAGACACGACTTGAGAATGAATCACAGCGCGACCTGGAGCTATTTACAAGGCAACTCCAAGTTGCCTGCAGGACAGGAGACATTCCAGTGGCCAATCAAACAAGAATCAGCTCTGTGGGAGGGAGGGGGGAGGGAGAGGTTTGCCTGATAAATGTATGTTTTCTTCCTGGAGAGTTGCTCCTATTAAGACAGTGAGAGGCGACTCCCATTGAAATGAATGGTTACAGGTCGCCTAGGAGTCGGATTGAAGTAGTACAGGGACCTTTTTTGAAGTCGGAGCGACTGCAGTAGTGTACATAAGGACGGCTCCATTAACTTACATTGATTTCTTCAGCCAGCGCGACCTGAGGCGACCTGGGGCGATTTGGAGTCGGATCCAAAGACGCCCCTGTGTGAATGGGCTCTGAGTGTTGTCTCGCAAAACTATCAGGATTCAGGCCAACACGGTGTGCAGTACCGCGTTTGGCCTGAGGTGGGGTGGGGCACCGGAGCCGAACGGCATAGCATATTGTATGCTATGTATACTAGCTCATTATACCTTTGTCTTGCATTTGTCATGTATTTTTTTTTTTTTGGGTTTACTACCTCTTTAAAGATGCAAGCTTTAGGGACCTGTTAGGTTCCTTCTTCAGGCATTATACAATTGTATAACATATCCGGAGAGCATTTATCTTTTATACTGAAATTAGCCAGTAAAGATGATCACTTAAACTCCATATTGTCTGCATTAATAGATGGCAGACACAGTATAACATCTTACTATAGATTATAAGTAAAAAAAAAAAACTAAGTAGGGAATTTCTTAAAACAGTGTACCAAATAAAAGCCTTATAAATCCCTAAAATAAAAAAAGTAAACATGATTTAGGTAAGCAAACTAGTCTAGTTATTGAGTTGCAGTCAATTCACCCAAATTTTTAAGTTTACTCTCAGCAGTCCCTCTTAGCATGAATATAAACAGAAGACTAACCTTTTTTTTTTTTTCTCTGCAGTTTTCTTTATTCTTATTTCTTTATTCCTACTTCCGGGATTTCCTCCCGCGGGAGTAGGCGTGTCCTTTGCTGGGCTATTATAATATAGTACCGCCTTCCTTTCAAATATCACGATAATTTAATCGTCACGTGACTCGTCTACCCGGTCACGTGACGAGGGCGGATCTAATTCCGCCATTTTAAATAAGGGCACGCAGGTAGTGTTGACGGCGCTGCTCGCCGTCAACACTGCGCATGCGCGAGATCCAGCGATGAATGCCGGGAGACAAGCATTCATCGCTACCCGGAAGAATATGCTTGTGGGCTTCAAGATGCCCACAAGCAAAATGGGAAATACAGGAAAAGATTTATAAAGTGTTTTTTATTCGCAAAACGGACAGGGGATGAAGTGAAGCGCGGGAGAAGTGAGTAATTAAAATGCATACGTTGTAGCATAGAATGCATAGAAAAAAAAAAAGGTATGGACCGCGGAACCTCCGCTTTAACACACATTTCTTAATTTGGTCTGGACCTCTGGTTATGCTTATGAATGGGTTAAAGCAGAAAACCCTCAGCACGATATTCACTTAAGAGAAAATCCTTTTGGCACGCTTCTTAACACATCAAGTCTATTCTAAACAGTTTATTTAACCTGCTTATACTACGGAATCGTTTTTGGAACAAAGATGATTCATATGGTCATTGTTTGATGGCTGCCTAGCGAGGTACACTAAAAGGAGGACTCTTAAATGTCTTGTATATAACTACACTGAAAATGCATGTTAGTTTGCAACAATCTCCCCAGTTCTCAACAGATATATCAATGCATCAGTATTTATCATTACGTTTTGGATCGCCTTCCCTGCAAACAGAAACCACATACATACTGTACAATACCCATTTTTCCACAGTAGCTGTAAATCCAGTTAACCTGTTGCCGACTGCGCTGAATCACGGACACAGCGGGAGCTAAATCAGCGGTCATTTCAGGAGAGAAGCAAAATGGTGGTCTGCCTATGTAAACAAGGCTCGCAGGAACACGGATCTCTGCCTTCACAGTAAAAGCACCTCCCCCACAGTTAGTAAACACTCCCTAGGAACACATTTAAACCTTTGATCGCCCCCTGGTCTTAACCCCTTCCTTGCCAGTGTCATTAGTACAGTGACAGTGCATATTTTTAGCACTGATCACTGAATTAGTGTCACTGGTCCCCAAAAAAGTGTCACTTAGTTTCCAATTTGTCCAATATCGCAGTCCCACCCACCAGTTGCTGATCGTCGCCATTACTAGTAAAAAATAGGATTTTTGTACTCACCGTAAAATCAGTTTCTCTGACGTCCATGGACTGACACAGCTTCTCTTACACTTTACACGTGGGATGTCCCAAAGCAGTGTCAAGAGGGATGGGAGCAGTATAAATGGAAAACCAAAAACTTCACTCCAAACAAGGCAGAGCTCCTCAACGGAGGAGGTACAACATTAAACCGCAGCCTGCAACACCTTGCGGCCGAAGGAAGCATCCCAAGATGCAGCCACATCAACCTCATAGAACGTAGAAGAGGTATGAACGGACGACCAGGTCGCCGCCTTGCACACTTGTGCAACTGACGCTTGATGCTGGAAAACCCAGGAAGCACCAATTGCCCTGGTGGAATGCGCTGTAACCGAAAGGGGAGGCGCCCGCCCCTTGAGGGCATAGGCCTGTATAACGGTCTGTCTGATCCACCTAGAAATGGTGGCAGACAAAACCGCTTGGCCCTGTTTTGGACCAGAGACAGACACAAACAGTGAGTCATACTTCCGAATAGAAGCAGTAGCAGACAGGTACACCCGCAAGGCACGTACCACATCCAATGTGTGAAGTGCAAACCCTCTGGGATGCGATGGGTGAGGACACAAGAACGGGAGGACAATTTCCTCATTTACGTGAAAGGCCGAGACCACCTTTGGTAAAAAAGAAGGTCGCGGACGCAACGCCGCCGTATCCATATGGATGACCAAATAGGGCGACTTGCAGGACAAGGCCGCCAACTCAGGACACCCGTCTAACAGAAGTAATGGCCACTAAGAAGGCCACCTTTTGAGACAAGGTCAAGAGGGGAATATCTCTGATATTTTCAAAGGGAGGTTCCTGGAGAACCGAGAGCACCAAATTCAGATCCCAATGAGGGAGAGGAGGTTTAACAGGAGGGAGCACATGGCGAACCCCCTGCACAATGTGCTAACCAAGGAAAGATCTGCTAGCGGTCGCTGAAAGAAGACGGCCAAGGTCGAAATCTGACCCCTAAGGGTACTCAAAGCAAGCTTTTGGGTCACACCACGCTGCAAGAACCGCAGGATTCTGGGGACGGAATACGTCCGTGGACGCCAGTCCAGCTCTTCGCACATAACGATATAAGCTTCCCAGGCACAGTGATATATCTTTCTGGCGGAAGACTTCCGTGCCCTTAAGATGGTTGAAATGACCGAATCCGAGAGACCTCGGTCTCTCAGCACCTGGCTTTCAATAGCCATGCCGTTAAGCCAGAGACTGTAAAACAGGATGAAAAATAGGACCTTGAGACAGAAGGTCCTCCCTCATTGGCAACCGCCAAGGAACGTCCGCGATGAGACATACCAGATCGGCGTACCAATGACGCCGAGGCCAATCCGGCGCAAAGAGGATCACCGGAATCCCTTCGGCCGCCACCCTGCGCAGCAGGCGAGGAAGCAGCTGCAGCGGAGGATAACATATATCAGGTGATAATGACCCCATTGGGTCACCAAGGGATCCGAGGAACATGCCCAAGGATCCCTGGACCTGGCCACAAACCTCGGCACCTTGCAATTGAGTCGAGAGGCCAGCAGGTCCACAATCGTCTACGCCCGGAATGTAGACGGCCGACAGAGCCGACGCGTTTCTTTTGGCCCACCTTAGGATGCAGGCGACCTCTGAAGTCGCAGTTGAGCTCCGAGTCCCCCCTTGATGGTGGACATATGCCACCGCCGTGGCGTCGTCCGACTGGATCCTGAGGGAGCGATCCTGTAGTCTCTCCGACCACGAGGAGAGTCACAGTCCGATTGCCCGTATTTCCAGAACATCGCTCGGTAAACGGGCTTCATCCGGAGTCCAAAGCCCTTGGGCTGACAGGACTCCCTAGACTCCACCCCAGCCCGACAGGCTGGCATCCGTCGTGATCACTGTCCACTGGATGGGGAGGAACGACTTCCCGAACCGAAGAGTCGGGGACCTCAACCACCACGCCAGGGACACCCTGACTGGGTGACTCATCTGGATCTGAAAATCCAAGGATAACGGGGATTTGTCCCAAGCAGACAGGATCTCTTACGGTAGTGCCGTGTGTGTGATTGGGCATACTGAACGGCCCCAAACGAGCCCACCATGAGTCCCAGGACTCTGAGACAAAAATGGATTGACGACCCTTTTCAGGAAGTCAGGACCCGCACTGCAGACTGAAATGTCAGTAACTTCTTCAGGGGTAGGAATACCTTTGCCTCCAAGGAGTCCAGGATCAAACCGAGATACTCCGAATGCTGAGTCAGGACCAGGACCGACTTCTGAATGTTCAGGAGCCACCCAAAGTCCCTGAGGGTCTGACTGACGATAGTCACACTTTCTTCCAATTCTGAGCCATTGCCTGCTCTTAGAAGAAGATCGTCCAGATAGCCCACAATAGCAATGCCTCGCAGTCTCAGTAAAGCTATAACCGGAGCAAGCACCTTGGTAAACACCTTTGATGCCGAGGCTAGACCGAAGGGAAGAGCCACAAATTCATAGTGGACTTCGCCGATCGCAAAGCGCAGAAACTTCTGGTGACTTGCGCAGATCGGAACATGCAAGTAGGGGTCCTTGATGTCCAAGGACGCCAGAAAATCCCCTTGATGGAGTGTAGCGATCACCGTGCGAATGGATTCCATGCGGAACTTTTGTACCATCACAAAGGCATTCAGGCCTTGAGGCCCAGGATTGGCCGAACCCGTCCTTTTTTGGGACTACAAACAGATTCGAGTAGAACCCCTGAAACCTCTCCTGTGACGGAACGGGCACAATCACTCCGGAGCTGATAAACCCTGTACGGCCCCTAAGAGGGCCGCCCGACGGGCAGGAAGGAGAGGGAGAATTGAGGGAAAGAATCTGTCTGGGGGCCAGGAACGGAACTCTATCCTGTATCCTGAGGTGACCACCTTGCACACCCACTGGTCGGAGATCCGGGAGGTCCACTGAACCGTGAACCTGCAAAGACGTCCCCCCACCCCAAAGTCGGGCAGGGGCAAGACTTCATGCGGCGGCGGGCTTGGGAGCTTGCTTGGTAGGCTTACGCACCCAGGGATGCTTATGTCCGCCAGCTGCACTTTTTTCAGTCTGGGCGGGCTTACCCGTGGATTCTGACTGACGAAAAAACGTCTTCTTCGCCGGAAAGGAAGGGCCCGGCCTACGGTGGGGCTCCTTTTCCTTAAAAGACTGAGGAAGGAAGGTGCTCTTACCCCCTGTGACATTCATAATAATGTCATCCAGGGCGGCCCCTAACAGTCTACCGCCCTTAAAGGGTAAGTCAGCCAGGAGCTTTTTTGGAAGCTAGGTCGGCCGACCAGCATTTCAGCCAGATAAGGTGACGCAGCACCACAGCAGAGTTAGAGGCCCCAGATATTAAAGGGGTCGTATCCAAAGTGGCATCGCACACAGAGACTAAACCCTGCGCAAGTTGGTGAGCCAGGGCAATGGTCTCAGGAGCATCTTCAGGAGAGAAGAGGGAAGAAGACGATGCTCGCTCACCTCTTTCCTGACTGGCTGGGCTGCGTGCTCGGATAAGGGTCTGGTATGGATTTTGGGGGAACCCCCGCGCCGTTTTTTTCGGCGTAGGGTGTTCCCCTTAAAATCCATACCAGACCTAAGGGCCTGGTATGCTCTTGGAGGGGAACCCATGCCGTTTTTTTATTTAAAATTTGGCGTGGAGTTCCCCCTCATGATTCATACCAAATACCAGCTCCGTGGGAGGGGTTTGCCTTAGAGCCGGTTCTCAGAGGGGCGAATTCCTGTAAAGTTGCCTCTCTATGAACGGGTATCCGACTTGGAGGCAACTTCCATTGAAATCAATGGGTACAAGTCGCCTAGAAGTCGGATTGAAGTCGTACAGGAACCTTTTTTGAAGTCGGAGCAACTGCAGTCGTGTACATTAAGACGACTCCATTCACTTCCATTAGTTTTAAAAACAGCGCGACTTGGGGCGACTTGAAGTCGGATCCCGAGTCGCCCCTGTGTGAACCGGCTCTAAGGGGACCCCCCAGGCACGATATTTATAGGAATATTTCATTTTCATTGTTTCACTTTAAGCATTCTTAAAATCACTGCTCCTGAAAAAACTGTAGTTTTAGAAACTTTTTTTGCATTGATACATGTCCCCTGGGGCAGGCCCCAGATCCCCAAACAGTTTTTATGGCAATAACTTGCATATAAGCCTTTAAAATGAGCACTTTTGATTTTCCACGTTCGTGTCCCATAGACTTTAACGGTGTTTGCGTGTACGAACAAATTTTTTGTCTGTTCGCAAGTTCTGGTGCGAACCGAACTGGAGGGTGTTCGGCTCATCCCTACTCACCACTGGTAATCCCAACGTACACCATCTTTAGCTGAACAGTTAATAAAATTTGAGTCATTCATGCAAATTAAGTGTTTGACTACTAAAGCTCATGATAAACAAAAACACTACACAATCACCTGGATGAATTAGATGGTCTTCAGAGCCTCAAGAATTTCGAGACCGTCTGTTCAAAAGATGCAATGATACACTGGCGGCATCTGTTCTTCCCCACTTGAAATCCATTTAATCTCTATATTACTATAAGTGACGGGCTCTTGGATCCTGAATACTTCAGGATCCTGAATCTTTTTATATATGCATCTTGTATTAAAATAGCATGGTGGTCTTTCCAGGTTGTATAAATGCCCCTCTCTCCTTCACAATCGCTATTCATCTGTTCCCTGCAAATGACAAAAAGGACATGGATACCATAAACCAGGGCTCGACAAACCCCGGGAGCCAGGTCGCATTTGCAACTAGAATTAGCGACCTGGCACCTGGGGCGGCACAGCTGGGGTATCCTGTCTCCATGCGCACTCCCTCCCCCCTGGCGCGCGATCGCCTCGGGCCGCGCCGGCCGGTAATTGAGGCCGCGGCTTTGCGGCCTTCTGCAGTCCTATGCTCGCTCGGTTAACTGAGGCCATTCCTTTAAATTGCTTACACTGGCGCCCTCTTCTGGTGGCCAGATCTCACAGAGTGGTACTGATTGGAGCACGGCAGGTCACATGACCAGACGCGTGTCACAACCAGGAAGCGTATGCAGACAGTGTGCAACGAGGAGTGGAATTAGCAGAGTCTGTGAAAGAATAGGGGCTGTATAGAGGAAAAGAGGACAGGCTGTGCAGCTTTATAGGGTGCACTGACAGAAGGGGAGGATAGACTGTGCCATGTTATTACACTAGGAGCACTGGCTGAGAAAATCAATTATTAGAAAAAAAAACACACTGAATAAGACTGGTCAACTTATTTAGTGGGTAACTATTTTGTTGTGAATTGTAGGTGAAGATTATAAGAGCTCAGTGTTTTGTATGAACTCTATTTATAAAAAGGGGCTTAGGTATCTAAAGCAATTTGTGGAGACATCCAAGCAGCTCTGTGATTAGGGCTCACGCCTGTACTGGAGATACAACCAAACATTGTGTCGGTCAGAGGAAACATAAATGGACAACAAAAAATGCGAAAAGTGCCAAGAGAAGAGGGATACGAAGCCTACGTCTTCACTGGAGACAGAATGGAGCCCTTATCTCGCAGTGTTTGGACATCTTTTTCTTTGGAAATCACACATGTGCTCCCTGGTGTTGCGGGCACCCTTTCCATGACAGTGGGTGGACAGAGAGTGTGGGGCAGCTTCAATTTCCTTTACACACCCCTCCCCCTCAAAGATGGAAACTGTTTTCCCATTCATTTTTTTTTTCCCCTTTTCATTAAAATGTATTTTCATTTTCAGTTTGCACTGTCTCTGTCAGGTACCTAGCGGTGATGAGCCCGGACTTGCAGAGGAAGGCCTCCCTTACGGCTCCCACCAGCGGCCCCTGGTAAGGTAACAGCAGGCACGGAGGTAGGAGGGGTACGAGTGCCTGGCAGGATCAACCAAGGTGAAGTTAGTTATGCAGACTTGGTAGGCACACTGGAAAACAGCAGGTAGAACTGGAATCAGGAACACTCAGCAAACTGGAATCGTTCAGCAGACTGGACCGGAACCAGGAACACAGGAACTCAGCAAACTGGATCAGCTTAGCAGACAGGACCGGAACTAGGAACAGTGAGATTGGTCAGACAAGCCGGGTCGGTTAACTGGCTGGCAGCAAGGTACAGAGGGATCAGACAGAGGAGAGGTCACAACAAGCCAGGGGTCGGATGCAGGCAGAAAACTGGAGAAGTCACAGGCAGGCCGGGTCAAACACAGGTAAGTCTTCAGATCAGGTTTTCAGGTACTCAACGCTGTACAGCAGACAGCAGGGACTGTCTGCGATTGACAGGTTTAAATAGCCCCTCTGGCGCCACCTGCAGGGCGGAGCATGCGCAACTGAGAATCAGGAAGACCGGGACGCCTGCTTCTGGCAGGATCTCCATGACATTGCCCCCCCCAAGGGGCAGCCTCCGGATGCCCATCCGGGCAAACTTCTCAGGGTGAGATCTCTTGAAGGACTCCACCAGGCTTCTAGCATGGATGTTCTCCTCAGGCTCCCAAGTGTTTTCTTCGGGTCCGTAGCCCTTCCACTTAATCAGGAATTGGTTCTGGTTATTCCTTCTTCTAAAATCCATAATGGCTTCCACTTCGAATTCCTCCTCCCCGTCTACAATGACAGGATCAGGGAGAGCCGGACTTCGGCCTGGAAATGGGTTGGGAACCGAAGGCTTCAGCAGAGATACATGGAAGACTGGATGGATCTTGAGGGAGTCAGGGAGCTCCAGTTCATAAGCCACTTCATTGATTTTCCTTTTGACAGGAAACGGCCCTAAGAATTTGGGGCCCAGTTTCTTAGAGGGGCATGCCATCCTCAAGTTTAAAGTGGATAACCATACTTGGTTGCCGGGTGCCAGCAATAATTCACCCCGTCTCTTCCTGTCAAAAATTGTCTTGTTGTGTTCCTGAGTCTTGGTCATGGTTTCCTGCAGAAGTTGGTTGTTGGATAAAAAGAAGTTCAACTTTTCCTGGACTGCGGGCACCGTACATTCAGGAAGGGAATTGGGCAGGAATGAAGGATGGAAACCGTAATTTGCGAAGAATGGGGACTGCTTGGTAGCGGAATGCGTAGAGTTGTTATAGGCAAACTCGGCCAATGGGAGCAGGGAAACCCAGTCATTCTGGGCGAATGAAGAGAAGCAGCGCAGGTACTGCTCAAGGGTCTGGTTAGTCCTCTCAGTCTGTCCGTTGGTCTGGGGATGGTAAGCGGAGGAAAGGGACAATTCTATCTCCAGAGCCTTGCAGAGGGATCTCCAAAACCGGGAGGTATATTGTACCCCTCGGTCGGAGACAATATTGGCTGGTACCCCGTGGAGTCTGACGACCTCTCTGATGAACAACTGTGCGGTTTCGGGAGCTGAGGGAGTCCCCTTCATGGGAATGAAATGTGCCATCTTGGATAGACGGTCTACTATCACAAAGATAGTGGTGTGACTCTCAGCCGAAGGCAACTCGACGATAAAGTCGATGGACAGCATTTTCCAGGGTCTGTCTGGGACGGGTAGGGGTCTCAGTAGTCCCCAGGCCTTGGATTTGTAACCCTTGTTTCGGGTACAAACTATGCAAGACTCCACAAACTTCCTACAGTTCTCGCGGAGCCGAGGCCACCAAAAGGTACGCTGTACCAAGTCGGTGGTCTTGGCAACGCCAAAGTGCCCGGCAAGGGCATGGTCGTGGCAGAGTTCCAGTACGGTTATTCTCAGCTCTTCAGGTACGTAGATCCTGTTCTGGTACCAAAACAGCCCATCTTTGGCCTGCAATTCCGGTTCGGAGGCGGTCTCTGCCCAGTGGAGGCTTGCTTGATCCGGAAGAGTAGGTCTTCCTGAAGCAGAAGGAAGTTTCCAGGAGCAAGAATGGTGTCTGGAGGAGAGGTTTCCTTAGACTTATGGAACATCCGAGAGAGGGCATCGGGCTTAATGTTCTTGGAACCGGGGCGGTAAGTGACATGGAAGGAGAACCGGTAGAAGAAAAGCGCCCACCTGGCTTGTCGTGGTTTTAGCCTTTTCGCTGCCTTCAGGTACTCCAGGTTCTTGTGGTCGGTGAATATCAGAATCGGGTGGGCAGCCCCCTCCAACAGATAACGCCACTCCTCTAATGCGGACTTGATCGCCAGCAATTCCCGATCCCCCACGTCGTAGTTCCTCTCTGCCACAGATAACTTGCGAGAGAAAAAAGCTACTGGGTGGAGCAAGGCTCTGGTCCCCTGTCTTTGGGACAGTATTGCTCCTACCGCAATTTCCGAGGCGTCTACCTCCAGAACGAACGGTAATGAGGAATCTGGGTGCTTCAAGATAGAGGCAGAGGTAAAGAGACCCTTCAGGGCCTCAAAGGCCTTTTGGGCCTCAGTGGACCAGTGGAAACGGATCCCTTGTTTGGTCAGCTGGGTGATGGGTGCGATGATGGCTGAGAACCCTCTGATGAATTTGCGGTAGAAGTTGGCGAATCCAACGAAACGTTGGATCCCCTTCTTGTCCGCCGGGACTGGCCAGTCCAGAATTGCAGCAATCTTTTGAGGGTCCATTTTGATGCCCTCGCTGGAGATAATTAGTCCCAAGAACGATATACTTTCCAGCTCAAATTCACACTTCTCGGCCTTCGCATACAGGCCGTGCTGGCGAAGCCGAGCCAACACACTTCTGACGTGCCTGCGGTGGGAATCAAGGGAGGAAGAAAAAATTAGTATATCATCCAGGTAGACAATGACAAAGAGATCTAGGAAGTCCCGGAGTACATCGTTAATGAAATACTGGAAAGTGGCAGGGGTGTTGCACAACCCGAAGGGCATTACCCGGTACTCGAAATGTCCGAATCGGGTGCGGGAAGCAGTCTTCCACTCATCCCCCTCCTTGATGCGGACCAAATTGTAGGCTCCGCGGAGATCAAGTTTGGTAAAAATGATGGCTGTTCCCAGTCTCTGAAATAGTTCCGGTACCAAGGGGAGAGGGTAGCGGTCTTTTACTGTGATTTTATTTAATTCACGATAGTCCACACAGGGTCGAAGGGTATGATCCTTCTTCTCTACGAAAAAGATGCCTGCACCGGCTGGAGATGTAGACGGACGAATGAACCCTTTCTGTAGGTTTTCATCGATATAGTCTTTTAGTGCCCCCTGTTCTACCTCTGTTAACGGGAAGATCCTGCCAAACGGAATTGCCGCTCCGGAAAGTAGGTCAATGGGGCAATCATAGGCCCGATGAGGTGGTAGAGTCTCTGCCCCTTGTTTGCTAAACACATCAAGAAAGTCATGGTAGACCTCAGGGATGGATTGCCGTATTCCAGCCTCCGTATTGATACATAAGAGGGTGGCCGGCCCAGGGGTTTTGAGAGTCCCGCAGGATTGCTGGCAGTAAGGAGAAGAAAAGGTCACCAACCCCGTGGCCCAGTTGATGGTAGGGTTGTGGACCTGTAGCCAAGGTATACCAAGGATCACAGGGAACAATGGGGAAGAGATAATGTCCAGGCGTAAGTATTCTTGGTGGGTTCCGGAGATGGTGGAGATGGTAGCGGGTAAAGGGGCGGTCTCTTGGACCACTGGTCCAGACTTAATGATGGACCCATCAGCCAAATGCACACATAGTCCATGGGTCTTGGTGACAAGAGGGATCTGGTGCTTGATGGCAAAGGCTGAGTCCATAAAGCAGCTGCAAGTCCCGGAATCAATAATGGCGGGCACTTGCAGAGTCCTTCCTGGGAGCTGTAACGAGACAGAGAGAGCAAGGTGAGATGTGGACTTGGCATGTGGGTTGGTAGTGTCAGAAGATACTGAAAGACACTTACGAAGTTTCAGGGGACAATTTATAACGAAGTGTCCGGGTTCCCCGCAGTACAGGCACAAATTGTTTACTCGGCGACGTTGGCGTTCCTGTTGGGTGAGGGAAGGACGAAGCACTTCGAGCTGCATGGGCTCGGGTATGTCAGATGTAGCGGCTGGAGGTGCAACAGGTGCTGGGTGCAGATGGCTGGGAGCCCGGGGAAGCATCCAGGTCGGGCGGGAGAAGCCCGTGGACCTCTCAGCCCTTCGTTCCCTGAGACGTCGGTCGATCTGGATTGTTAAGTCAATTAGTGAATTCAGGGTTGGTGGTATGCCAACCCTAGCGAGCTCGTCCTTCAGAGGGTCGGACAGACCTATGCGGAACTGATGGCGGAGGGCGGCGTCGTTCCAACTGGTATCTGCGCTCCACCATCTAAATTCCGTTATGTAGTCCTCTGCTGCTCTGCGCCCCTGCTGAAGGGTGCGCAAGGCGGTCTCTGCGGTTACTGAGAGCTGGGAATCTTCATATAGCTGGGCCATGGCGTCGAAGAAGGCAGTAAGGTTGTTTAACGCCATATCTTTCCGTTCCAAGAGACGGTGGGCCCAGCTCTGAGGGTCTCTGGAAAGCAGGGACATCACAAAGCCCACCTTGGTGGCTTCCAAGGAGAAGGTGCGAGGCTGCAGGGCGAAGTAGAGTTCGCAGGAATTACGAAAAGCCCTAAACTTGCTTCGATCCCCGGAGAATTTTTCGGGTGTAGGGACCCTGGGCTCCGGAGGAAGCATGACAACTGTGGGTGAGGATCCTGCCCCAGCAGTGGAGGTATGGGATCCCCCCTGGGCTCCGGAGGGGTTGGAGAAGACCCGCACTTGTTCTTCCAGATGGGTGTAGCCTTGCTGGAGGTTCTTGACCGCTTCACCCAATCCTGCCAGGTGCCGACATAGTTCCTCCATAGGTGAGGCTCCCTGCTCGGGCTCAGACATGGCTGTCTGCTACTGTCAGGTACCTAACGGTGATGAGCCCGGACTTGCAGAGGAAGGCCTCCCTTACGGCTCCCACCAGCGGCCCCTGGTAAGGTAACAGCAGGCGCGGAGGTAGGAGGGGTACGAGTGCCTGGCAGGATCAACCAAGGTGAAGTTAGTTATGCAGACTTGGTAGGCACACTGGAACACAGCAGGTAGAACTGGAATCAGGAACACTCAGCAAACTGGAATCGTTCAGCAGACTGGACCGGAACCAGGAACACAGGAACTCAGCAAACTGGATCAGCTTAGCAGACTGGACCGGAACCAGGAACACAGGAACTCAGCAAACTGGATCAGCTTAGCAGACTGGACCGGAACCAGGAACACAGGAACTCAGCAAACTGGATCAGCTTAGCAGACTGGACCGGAACTAGGAACAGTGAGATTGGTCAGACAAGCCGGGTCGGTTAACTGGCTGGCAGCAAGGTACAGAGGGATCAGACAGAGGAGAGGTCACAACAAGCCAGGGGTCGGATGCAGGCAGAAAACTGGAGAAGTCACAGGCAGGCCGGGTCAAACACAGGTAAGTCTTCAGGTACTCAACGCTGTAGAGCAGACAGCAGGGACTGTCTGCGATTGACAGGTTTAAATAGCCCCTCTGGCGCCACCTGCAGGGCGGAGCATGCGCAACCGAGACTCAGGAAGACCGGGACGCCTGCTTCTGGCAGGATCTCCATGACAGTCTGCCACACAGCTTAAGGCCCCTTTCACACGGGCTGTCCGGTCAGGTTTGTCTGTGAGTTTTTCAGGCAGACCTGATCTGACCCTCCAGTCTCCTCTATGGAGCGGTGGATTTCAGCGGACACAGGTCCGCTGATACACGTCACCATCCGATCCTGTCCATCACAAACAGATAAATAGTGGTCCTATTTTCTGGATCAGATAGCATCGGACAGGCGGTCTGTTTCCATCCGATTGCCCATGTAGGAGAGCGCGATTGTGTCCGTGTTCATTCTGCATAGCGGAGAAGACACGGACCCGTGAACCACCTGCTCAGCGGGGATCGGCGGAGAGATCCCCCACTGAGCAAGCCGATTCTGCTTAGCGGACATGCCCGTGTGAAAGGGGCCTAAAGTCATAAAAAACGTCAATTGCGATACACGTTACATATCGCTGCTCACAAACTGGCTCCTAACTTTTTTAACTGGCTCCTAGATTCAAAACAAATTTGTCAAGCCCTGCCATAAACACACATCTGGTGGGTATGCCCTATTGGAAATCCATTTTCGGACTCTTGGATTCCTAATACTTCACAAACTACTTGGTAAAATGGAATTAAATTAAAAAATAAATGACCTGTCACTTCCTTTTTTGGCAGCTAGAGCCATTATCCCTCACCACCGAAACCCCCAACATACACCATCTTCAGCAAAATAGTTGATGGAATTAGATTCCTTCATGCCAATTAAGTGTTTGATTGGTAAACCTGATGACAGACACAAACTCTACATAATCACCTGGGACACTTAGATGGTCTTAAGGGCTCTACCCCTGTGGAAATCTGTTTTTAATCTCTAAATCACCAAGTGAAAGGCAATTGGACCCACCTTACTACCCCAAGCTCCTTCCTGTCCTTATACCCACCTATACTCCCCTAAGCTCCTTCCGGTCCTTATACCCACCTATACTCCCCTAAGCTCCTTCCTGTCCTTATACCCACTTATACTCCCCTAAAACCCTGTCTCTTTCTTTGTGCCTTACACTTTTATCCTTTCCTTGGTTACTTAATCGCACAACCCCTTCCTCACCTGAATCCTTCCTATACCCCTGTCAGGAAAGGCTTCACCCACTGGTGGCGCTGTTAGTCCTATGGATTGCAGTACTAGTGTCCACCAGCTGGTGTCTTCTTGCAGCCAGTATCTTTGATAGAGGATCTCACCTGCTGGTGGTAATGCCTGATCCATGGTCCGTAGTACTGGCGTCCACCAGCGGGTGTATTCCGGCAGTGTGGGGCAGGCAGCACTTCCTCCGCTCAGCTGTCACATGAGGACAATCACTGCAGTCCTATAAATACCCGGCGAGCCCTTACAAGCTCGCCTTGGTATCTCTCTCTCTCTCTCTCTCCTGAGCCTGCATCTGACCCTGAGCCTGTATCTGACCCGACCCTGCATCTGCCCCGACCCGACCTGATCCTATCCTGAGCCCATCCTTGATCTGCCCCTTCTATTACCTGTTGACCTTGGATTCCTGCCCCACAGCCTGTCCATCCATTCTCTCCCTGCCCTGTTGTGTTCCCGTCCTCACCCATCCGCCGATATGCCCTGGTGTATGATCTCGGCCTGGCTTTACGATTACGGTATCTCCCCTTGATTTGTATATACTATTCGTTGTTGGTTGTGCACTGGTTGTTTTCACTTGTTTGTCACCTTGTAAATAAACACCTTTTATTTCACTTACATGCGTTTTTGGTCTCCTCTGTGTAGTCACACAGTCTGGTCTACTAGATTCCCTGACAACCCCACAGCCACTCATCTTCCACTTCATTTCCCAACCCAGTGACATCTCTTTGGGGGTGTTACCCCCATCTGTGACAGCAAAACTAGCCTTCCCAACCTGTGGCAGGCTAGACAGGACAAAGCCCGAGGGGGAGGCATTTGGATGTGCGGGGTGACACCAGAAAGCCTGATGGGCGGGAGGTGGTGGGGTGGTTACCCCATTGAGCCCAGGGGGGGTGACACCATGTTTTACCTCACCAGGTGACACCAACCCTAGTGACGCCATTGTCCCTACCCACTTCACTCTAATATTCAATAAGCCATCATTATCATGTCTGCCAGCATACAAGAAGCTCACATATGGCTTCAGCACTACTCCTACAATAAAACTTCTTTCCAAGTTCTCCCTAATGCTGTAAGGCCTCTCTGTACATCTGACGTTCAATAGATGGAAAGTATTCACAGCGCTTCACTTTTTCCACATTTTATGTTACAGCCTTATTCCAAAATGGATTAAATTGATTATTTTCCACAAAATTATACAACCAATACCCCATAATGAAATCTTTGCAAATTTATTCTAAATAAAAAAACAAATAAAATCACATGTACATAAGTATTCACAGCCTTTGCCATGACACTCAAAATTGAGCTCAAGTACATCCTGTTTCCACTGATCTTCCTTGAGATGTTTCTTCAACTTGACTGGAGTCCACCTGTGGTAAATTTAGTTTATTGGACATGATATGGAAAGGCACAAACCTGTCTTTATAAGGCCCCACACTTAACAGTGCACGTCAGAGCACAAACCAAGCCATGAAGTCCAAGAAATTGTCTGTAGACCTCCGAGACAGGATTGTATCAAAGCACAGAAAAAATGTCTGCAGCATTGAAGGTCCCAATGAGCACAGTGACCTCCATCATCCATAATAAGTAGACGTTTGGAACCACCAGGACTCTTCCTAGTGCGATCGGTGGAGAAGGGCATTAGTTAGGGAGGGGACCAAGAACCTGATAGTCACTCTGACAGAGCTCCAGCGATTCTCTGTGGAGAGAGGAGAACCTTCCAGCGCATCTCTGCGGCGCTCCACCAATTAGGCCTGTATGGTAGAGTGGCCAGACAGAAGCCACTCAGTAAAATGCACACGACAGACCACCCAGAGTTTGCCAAAAGGCACCTGAAGGACTTAGACCATAAGAAACAAAATTCTCTGGTCCAATGAAACCAACATTGAACTCTTCGGCCTGAATGGCATGCATTGTGTTTGGAAGAAACCAGGCACCGCTTATCACCTGGCCAATACCATCCCTACAGTGAAGCATGGTGGTGGCAGCATCATGCTGTGGGGATATTTTTCTGCGGCAGAAACTGGGAGACTAGTCAGGATGGAGGGAAAGATGAATGGAGCACGTTACAGAGATATCCTTGATGAGCACTCTGACCTCAGACTGGGGCGAATGTTCATCTTCCAAGAGGACAACGACCCTAAGCACACAGCTAAGATAACAAAGGAGTGGCAACTGGACAACTCTGTGAACGTCCCTGAGTGGCCCAGCCAGAGCCCAGTCTTGAACTCGATTAAACATCTCTGAAGAGATCTGAAAAAGGCTGTGCACCGATGCTCCCCATCCAACCTGATAAGGCTTGAGAGGTTCTGCAAAGAAGAATGGGAGAAACTGACCAAAAATAGGTATGCCCAACTTGTGGCATCATACTCAAAAAGGCTTGAGGCTGTAATTGGTGCCAAAAGTGCTTCAACAAAGTATTGAGCAAAGGCTGTGAATTCTTATGTACATGGGATTCTTTTGGGTATTTTTTTATAATAAATTTGCAAAGATTTCAAACAAATTTCTTTCACGTTGTGATTATGGGGTATTGTTTGCAGAATTTTGAGGAAAATAATGAATTGAATCCATTTGGAATAAGGCTGTAACATAACAAAATGTGGAAAAATGTAAGCGCTTTGAATACTTTGCAGATGCACTGTATACTTGAGGTAGTGCAAATAAAAAAAAAGTATCACGGACAGCACTTACTTGTTCTACTTCTTGTTACCAAGCCTACTCAGCTGTTACCAATTTCCCATGTCTAATGAAAGACATAGGCACCTTTATCTGTACCTGAAGATGTTTATTCTGCCATATAACATTTATAAACCTTTAATAAAATCTGATTATCCAAAAACTCCTGTGGTCATTTAAGGACTTTTTAACTATTAATAATGAAGAATTCCACTGGAGTACAGTGTTCAGTCTCAGATTCCATCTCCCCGGGATGGTATAAATAAATGAAAGTCTGAGCAGCATTGGGCAGATAGAATGGTGTATTATCTGCATAATGTAACTCTAAACTGATATATAACTAAGAAATCTAGATTTCTTTTTGTAGAGTAGGATATTGCTTTACATTAAGGGGCAATTTAAACTCCTTTTTTTTATTTTTTATTATTACACAAGTGCCCACGGTGGTATGTGGGCACCTCTCCAAGTTATTGAGTTAAGTGTATCTAAACCCAAGAACAATGTTATAATATGTTGCCGCTTACTGCTCTTAGTGAATGCACTAGTTTTCTTTTTTTTTAGGCTAAGAACATTTTCTTCACAGAAAAATATTTCTTTCCAAAAATGCCGTGTCCTTGTCACTTCCCATAAGATGACATAGAAGCCTAACCAAATCTTATCTTTCTTACGTAAACTACTAATTCCAACACCCCACAAGCATGGCTTTTTTTCCACAGAGAATAGGTGCAGGTAGTCCTTAGTTCCGAGTCACCCCTTGCCTCCACCCCCTACCCACCTCCGAGCACTGTCCATTGGTTCCACCAGCTACTCACCTCCGAGCACTGTCCCTTGGTTCCTACCCACCTCCGAGCACTGTCCCTTGGTTCCACCCCCTACCCACCTCCGAGCACTGTCCCTTAGTTCTTACACACCTCCAAGCACTGTCCCTTGGTTCCACCCCCTACCAAACTCCCAGTACTGCCATTTTTAGAGAATACAGAAGATAGTATAATTTTTGTGGTCATTTGTATGCAATGTGTTAATGAAAACAAGAAAAGCAGTAAAATAGATTCCCTGTAGCCAATAACAATACCCCCCCCCCCCCCCAAGAGCAACAATAGACAGCACCACTGCAAAAATAGACCCCAAGAGCAAAAATAGATCTCCCAGAAGCCATCATCAGAAGACCCATCCCTCAGCAGTCGATCCCCCCCTCAGCAATGATATGATTGACACCACCGACAACAATGGACCCCCCACCCCGGCTCAAACAATAGGTGACCCAGCGCTATTAGATCTCCACCAGCAAGAATAGATTCCCCAATAGTCAGCATCAGGTGCCGGAACGGCGTTCTCCCACATTCCCCCCTGAAAAAAATAGTATTTTTGTACTCACCGTAAAATCCTTTTCTCTGAAGTCCATGGACGGATACAGCTTCCTTATAATCTTGACTTGTGGGTTATGTTCCGTCTATTAGGAGAAGACTAGGCAGACATGTAAATGGTTAAAGATGTAATCTTTATCAAAGCTGAACAGCCCCGCCCAGGGGGCAGTCCCTCAGGTCATAACCCCTCTCAGTTCAGCAGCTCAGTTCGTCAAAAGCAGTACAAACTTAAAAAGGAGGGGTGGGTGCTGTGTCTGTCCATGGACTTCAGAGAAAAGGATTTTACGGCGAGTACAAAAAGCCTATTTTCTCTTTCGTCCATGGACGGACACAGCTTCCTTATAATCTTGACTTGTGGGACGTCCCCAAGCAGTGACAGAAAACGAGGGGTGGGAACAGCAGTAAACAACTTCACCCCAAACAATCAAAGCTCCTCAAAGAGGAGTTGCCACTTTAAACAGCCGCCTGCAAAACCTTGCGGCCAAAGCAAGCATCCGCAGATGCGTGCACGTCAATTTTGTAAAACTTAGTAAAAGTGTGAACGGTCGACCAGGTCGCCGCCTTTCACACCAAGTGCCCTGGTCGAATGCGCCGAGACAGGAAAGGAAGGCGCCCGCTCTTGAAGGGCATAGGCCTGAATCACAATCTGTCTGATCCATCAAGAATGGTGGCCGACGACACCGCCAGGCCTGTTTATGGGCCAGTCACAGAGACAAACAGTGAGTCTGACCTCCGAACAAAGCCGTAGCAGACAGATACACCTGCAGAACACGTACCATGTCTAAGGAATGGAACGCAACCTCTTTGGGATGCGACGGCCGAGGACACAAGGATGGAAGTACAACGTCCTTATTCAAAGAGAGGCCGAAAACACCTTCGGAAAAAACGAAGGCTGCGGGCGTAGTACCTCTTTATCCGTATGGAGGATCAAGTAGGGGGACTTGCAAGACAATGTCGCCATTTAGAAACCCTCCTGACAGAGGTAAAGTTACCAGAAAGGCAACTTTTGAGAGAGTGTCAAAAGAGGAATCTCCCTGATGTTCTCAAAGGAAGGTCTCTGAAGTACCGAGGGTACCAAATTCAAATCTCACGGAGGTAGTGGTGGCCGAAACGGAGGAGCCACATGTCGGACCCCTTGCACAAATGGACTCACCAGTGAATGAGCCGCCAAGGGTAGTTTAAGAAAAACAGCCAAGGCTGAAAAACTGCCCCATAACAGTTCTTAAGGCAAGTTTTTGATCCACACCATGCTATAAAAACGGCAGGATCCTGCAAAGCGACTATGCCCGTGGGCGCCAACCCATCTCCTCGCACAGATTTAGGCCTTCCACGTGCGCTGATCGATCTTCCGAGAAGATGACTTCCATGCCCTCAGCATGGAGGAAATTACAGAGTCCGACAGGCCTCGGTCCCTCAGAACCTGACTTTCAACAGCCAAGCCGATAAAGCCAGCGACTGCAAAGCAGGGTGAAGTATAGGACCTAAGGGGCATCCGCCACCAGGTGCACTAGGTCGGCGTACCTGGGACGCGAGGCCAATCTGGTGCAATTAGAGTCACCGGAATCCCCTCAGTCCCCACTCTGCAGAGCAGACGAGGTAGAAGAGTCAGTGGGGGAAAGGTATAACTAAGCCAATATTGACCCTACGGGGCCACCCACGCGTCTGTCGCGTCCGCCCAGATATCTTTGGCCCTGGCCACAAACTTCAATACCTTCCGATGGAATCGAGAAGCCAGGAGATCCACGGCTGGCGTGCCCACCTCAGGCAAAAGAGTTGAAACACATCCGGGTGTAGCGACCATTCTCCTTGGTCCAGCATCTGGCGACTTAGGTAGACAGCTTGCCAGTTTTCTACACCCAAAATGAACATGGCCGATAGAGCCGGCACGCTCCGTTCTGCCCACCGCAGGATGTGAGCGACCTCCAATGCTGCAGCCGAGCTGCTTGTTCCTCCTTGACGGTAGACATATGCCACCATCGTGGCATTGTCCGAGTATCGTCCAGTGAAAAGGAAGGAACGACGTTCCGGACTGAAGGGCCAGGAGATTTTAGCCACCAGACCAGGGGAGGTCTGACTAGGTGGCTCACCCAGGTTTGACAATCCAGGGACAATGGAGACTTGTCCCATTTGGACAGGATCTCCCTCAGCAAGACTCGAGTATGGAATTTGAGCATCCAGTACTGTCTCGAAGGAGGCTATTATATGACCCAGGACTCACATGCAAAAGCACAGCGACGACCACCAGCGGGATGCCACAGCTTCACCGCCGCCTGAAGAGCCTGCAATTTTTTCAGTGGGAGAAAAAACCCTTGCCTCTGAAGATACCTGGATCAAGCCAGGTATTCCAGGCGCAGAGTCGGCACCAACCCCAACTTCAGGAGGTTTAGTATTTGAAGGGTCTAACTGTCAATCGCCACCTCCTCCTCTATTTTTGAGTACACAATAGTCCTCAGATGGAGATCGTCCAGGTAGCCCACAATAGCAATTCCTCGCTGTCTTAGCAAGGCCAGGATCGTGGTGAACACCTTGGAGAACCCCTTGGTGCCGATGCCCGGCCAAAAGGGAGAGCCCCAAAACTGGTAGTTATCGACCCTGACTGCAAAACGCAGAAATTTCTGATGCCCGACATAAACAGGGACCTGTAAATATGCATCCTTGACGTCCAAGGACGCCAGAAGAATCCTCCGGATGGAGAGCAGTGAACTAATTCCATCCTGAGCCTTCGTACTTTTTACAAAGGAGTTGAGGGCCTTAAGGTCCAGGATTGGACGACCCCGTCCTACTGTGGGACTACAAACAGATTGGAATAGAATCCCTGAAGCCTTTCCGGCAGCGGCACAGGAGCTATCACCCCGCGCTTCAGCAGGTACCGCACTGCTCTAAACAGGGCGTTCCAACGAGCCGGAGGAAGATGAAGGATGGAGGAAAAAATCTGTTGTTTTGTGGACAAGACAGCAGATCTATCCTGTACCCTGATGAAAACCCTTTCCTAAACCCACTGGTTGGAAAGTAGGGAAGTCCACCGCGCGGTGGCGACCCCCCACCCGAGAGTCGGGCAGGGGTAGCCCATCATGCAGTTGCAAATTTGTTCGCAGGCCATCTGGCTTGCGAACCCAGGGACACTTTTGCCCCTCAGCTGGCCCCTTGTCGGCCTGGGAACGCTCACCTGTGGACCCGGCGGAAAGAAAATACAGATTTTGAGAGGAAAAAAAGGGGGGCCCGGGCCTACAGTGTGGCTCCTCACCCTTTCTGGATTGAGGCAGCACCGTGCTCCCACCCCAACAACATTTTTAATAATGTCATCCAGTGATGCTCCAAAAAGCCCCCAACCCTGGAAGAGCAAATCCGCCAGAGTCTTCTTGGACGTCTGGTCCGCAGACAAGCATTTCAGTCAATTCATGCGGCGTAGCCCCACCGCAGGTACTGAAAATTCTGGACAGCCAGGGAGCTGTATCTAAGGCCGCATTGCAGACATACTTGAGGCCACGCACCAACCGGTCCGCTATCATGCAGACCGGGGAAGCCTGTTGCTATTCACATCACGGTGTAGCATATCTTAACCCATTTAAGGAAGCAACAGTGACACCAGGGTCATGGCCAACAGTGGCCGCAACGCAGACCCCAAAACCATGAACAAGGACCGGGCCACCGCCTCGGTCCTCCAGTCTGTAGGGTCCTTAAACCAGGGGTCCCTTCCACCGGAATAATGGTAATTCCTTGGAGATCGGGGGCCCCATCGGGGGGAGAAATCCCTTTTTTCAGGAAATACTTCTCAAAAGGGATAACGGACTGCCATGTGATTTTTTGCAGCGGCCGTTTCCATTCTTAGAATATAAACTTATCAAATAAGCACGCAGGGAAACATCCTAGCGGTGCGGGTCGGCTTGTGGGACCCAGAAGGGACCGGAACCTTAATAGATGCCCTTGCCGCATCCCCCATTTCAGTGGGGACGGTGATAAGTGCTCCAACAAGCGCCTTCTGCACCGACCCAGAAGCAAGCAGGAAGCAGTTCCGCGCTGTCCGAAAAGTCCTGGTCTGCATCTTCTGACAAGTCAGAGCAGGGGACACCTGCCACCGCAAGGCCCGAGTCTGAATCAGAAACTCTTCCCCGAAGATGGTTGGGGGGGCGTTTTTACCCCCCTTGCGCCCGCACACCGCTTCCATCCTGGCAATAAGAGTCTTCAGGACCACCGACATAGCGTCCACAGCCTGCCAGGACAGGAATGTCTGGGGAAGAAGCGCCAGTATGGCGCCATGCTGACCCACTCGCCCGACCCTAGGGACCCAAGGCAAGTACACAAACCACCCCCCTAGCTGCCACAGATGACGAGGGGACCCCCCCTGGAGGATTCACCACCCGACCCAGGCACTTCACAGTCGCCGTCCGCTCTCCCCGAGCTGAGGTGTTCCCTGTGTCACTCTCTCTCTCTCATCTGAGGTGATTACTGCCATTCGCGCCGTCCAGAGGACTATTTTGTGACCACTAGAGGCAGAAACCGGGTGGAAAAAAATCACAAGAAAATGGCCGCCAGCCCTGTAAAGGCGCGCGGTCCACAAGAAAATGGCCGCCGGTCATCTCTATGGAAAGAAAGAGCACGGACTACAAGAAAATGGCCGCCGCTATTCCCAATAGAAAAACGGCGCCGGTCACCGCCAAAATGGCTGCCGACCATGCTGACAAGCACACAGGTAAAAAACATGGCAGCGAACACCCGGGCACCCAAACTGAGGTCCCCACACACACATAAAACAGCAGACCCCAGCAGAGAGCGGCCCCCAAGCGCAGCATAGCCCACAGCCAAGCAGAGCCCCCCGGTGGACCCCCAAGTCAGAGCACAGCAAGCCCAGCCACATAGCACATGGGGAGAAGGAAAAAGGACAGGGAGAGAGGAAAGGGATGGTCGGTACCCCCTAATCAACCTCCCCGGTAAAGCCCAGCCATGCCACCCTGCCGGAGCAGGGGGACTGCTACTTACCCGTCCTGCAAGGACTAACTGAAGGCATTCCTGACAGAGCCAACGTCCGCGTGGTTACGGCATGGCTGTCAGCCCGGCACACTGTGACACGGCATATAGCCCGGTCATAGGTGTGCCCCGGAGCATATAGCTCACCGTCCACCCCTGGAGCAACGGGGCATGTCGTGGACGACCCAGCGCGTAGCTAAAAGTCGGCACACACTCGATGGCCGAAACTGGGGGGACTACAAGGATCTGGGATCCAGCCTGTCACCCAGTCGGCAGTTGATAGTAGATCTCAGGATCAAAAAGTAGAAAAAAATGAAAAAATCCACAGGACCAATGGGCCCCAGGGAGCCAGGTCCTCTCCTCTGCTAGGCGGAAAAAAACTGAGCTGCTCACTGCAGTGAGAGGGGTTATGACCTGAGGGACTGCCCCCTGGGCAGGGCTGTTCAGCTTTGCTAAAGATTACATGTTTAACCATTTACATATCTGCCTAGTCCTCTCCCAATAGACGGAACATAACCCACAAGTCAAGATTATAAAGGAAGCTGTGTCTGTCCATGGACGAAAGAGAAAATGCCCTGCCCACAAGTAATAGAGATGAATATAGAAGGATATTTTCGATGTCCAGGCTTGGTGACAACTACGTCCCCCTCTATAACTACAGAGTGAGTTTATCTATCCAAGGAAAATGTAACCACAAGTGAAAATAAACAAAAAAAAACAAAAAAAAGGAAACAAATGCAGCCACCACATCTAAAAATGTGAAAGTTGCAATATAGTAAATGTTCTTTTTGGGATTAGATCAGTGGTGGTCAACAGTTTATGTTTAGCTATGCTTTAATTTTACAGCATACAAGAAATTTTTGACAATTGTGCTCTTCCATCCTTGTGGTAACAGTTTGGGGAAGGCTTTTCTCCATTCCAAATGGAGCCCTGTGTACAAAGCCACCTCCATAAAGTCAGTTGATCAGTTTGGTGTTGAACTGGAGAGTCCTGCACAGAGCCCTGACCTCAACCCTACTGAACACCTTTGGGTTGAACTGGAACACTGATTGGGAGCCAGGTCTTCTCACCCAACATCAGTACATGACCTCACAAATGGGCACAAATTTCTACAGACACCCTCCAAAATCTTGTGGAGAGCCTTCCCAGAAGAATGAAGGATATTATAGCCATACAGGGGGGGGGATAGCCCCAGAACAATGGCCATGGTGTTGGAATGGGATGTCCAACAATCCTATATAATTTGTTGGTTGGGTTTCTACAAACTCTTAACCATATAGAGCAGTGGTCTCCAAAATGTGGCCGGGGGGCCATGTGCGGCCCTTTGTTTGCTTTTATCCAGTACTGGAGACACTCATCCATGGATTCCAATAATGGGGCACAAATCTACCCCACTGGTGCCAATAAATGGGCACATATCCCCCCCTCTGACACCAATGAAAAGGGACAATTCCTCCTAATGACACCAATGATGGGGCACAATTTTTCCAATGATGCCAACAATGGGGCCCAATGACACCAATGATGGGACACAATTTCTCCCAATGATACCAATGATGGAGCACAATTTATTCCAAAGAAACCAATGATGGGGCACACTTTCTCCCAATGATGGGCACAATTTCTCTCAATGATACCAATGATGGGGCCCAATTCCTCCAAACGACACCAACAAAAGGAGTGCAATTCCTCATACTAACACCAATGATGGGGCACAATTCTCCCCAATGATACCAATAATGGGGCCCAATTTCTCCCGATGACACCAGCAATGGGCACATTGGCACAGAATTCCTCCAAATTACACAAATGATGGGGCACAATTTCTTCCAATGATGGGGAACAATTTCTCCCAATGATACAAACGATGGGACGAAATTCCTCCAAATGACACCAACAAAAAGTGGGAGGAATTGCGCCCAACACCAAAGATGGGACACTATTCCTCCTACCGACACACAAAAGATTGAGCATTGTTTTTTCCCACTGATGTCAGGACCTTTTTCACTTCCAATGGCCACAGTCTGACCCTCCTAAAGTGTGAAAGACAGTAAACTGGCCATTTGAATCAAAAAGGGCTCGCAACTCCAATGCCCTTGAATAAAAGTACTTTATTGGTTAGTAGGCTGTAGGCTGACGCGTTTTGGCTAAGAAGCCTTGATCAAAGCAGTTTCGTTTAGAAAGTGTCCCTTTGTTTAGAAAGTGTCCCTTTGTTTAGAAAGAGACCCCTGCTACAGACTATAATGTTCAGTTACACTTTAAATATTATCTTGTAGAACTTTTAAAATGATATGATCATCAAGCGTTCACAAAAAGGTATAGTCTGCAATCTTTTTTTCTGTAGTAATGGTTTAAAAAAAAAAAAAAATTCACATAATTTTTTTACTATTGTAGACCAACCAGCAAAATAAAAGAAAATACTTTTCATAATTGGAACAGAATTACAGAATCCGTAAACGCCTTAAATCCGCCGAGACTTTGAGCAATAATGAGAATATTTCTGGCATGTCTAAAATGTGCGCTCTCTCTAGCATAGTTGAAGGTGAGAAGCTTCAGAGGTCTTCACAAAAGTCTTTCCTGATTTCAGTAAAAGTTAAATGCTCCTTAAGTAAATATTTCATCATTGCACATAACCTAATTGGCTCCAGATCTAGGAAAATATAACCATTAGTCCTAGGTACTTCAAACTTGGCGGTTGTTCAGGAAAATAGTTATCATTTCATATGCTACATTTTCTACAATGAGAAGTTATCACTTTCATGGAACGGTTCGCTTTTGTAGACTGATCTCATTAAACTGAACGTGTTTACAGGACCTCAGGGCTGTTAGTGAAAAGCGGGACGGTACTCAGGAAAAACCTATACATTAACTTACCCTAACCTCAAAATGTAATCACCTAGCTTGACCATTAATCTTCAGAAGGATCGAGGTCCAGAGCCACATTAGCTTTAAAGCTGAATGTTTGGCAATCTTTATATAGTTACATGGATCCAGCTTGGACCAATATAACAATGCATATACTATACCTGTGGTCTCCAAAGTGCGGCCACATAGTGCCCTTGAGGCACTATTTCATCCACTGATACATAAATCCCCTCACTGATAACAATGAAGGGGCACAAATCCTCCCACAGACTCCAATGATGGGGCACAGTTTCTCCCAATGAAACCGATAGTAGGGCACAAATTTCTCCCAATGACACTAACAATTTGGCACAATTTCTCCCAATGACACTAAGAATGGGGCACAATTTCTCCCAATGACACAAACAATGGGGCCAAATGACACCAATGATGGGACAATTCCTACCAATGATGGGGCACAATTTCTTCCAATGATACCAATGATGGGGTACAACTTCTTACAATGATACCAATGACTGGGTACAATTTCTCCCAATGATTTCAATGATGGGGCACAATTTTTCCCAATGACACCAATGATGGGGCATAATTTCTTCCAATGAAACCAAAAATGGGGCCCAATGACGGGACACAATTCTTCCCACCGATACCAATGATGGGACAATTCCTCCCACTGACACCAAAGAGGGGGCATTGTATTTTCCCCACTGATGTCTGGATCTTTTCTACTTCTAAAGCCCCGTACACACAGTCGGAATTTCCAACGGGAAAAAGTCTGTCGGAAATTCAGAGGGGAAAATTGAGAACCAGCTCTCAATCTATTTCTGTCGGAATTCCCGACAGAAAAAGTCAGATGGAGCATAGACGCGGTCGGAATTCCCAACCAAAAGCTCCCATCAGACTTTTATTGTCGGGAATTCCGACCGTGTGTCTGGCTTAATGGTCACAGTCTGGCTCTTCTAAATTCTAAAGGGCAGTAAACTGGCTCTTTGTTTAGAAAGTTTGGAGACCCCTGCTCTAGAAGAGCGCTTTTTTTTTTATTACCCAAAATGAAACCTTAAAAAAAAAAAAATCAGGTTATGAGGATTCCTGCTAAAATTAATATATCAGACATCAATGCAAAAAATATCCCTTACATTGGTTGTCAGTGACAAAAATGCCCCCTTTACAGTGATGGTCAGAATGCCACCCTGTTGGACAGCTAAACAGACCATTTGGTGTCCTACCGCTGGCTGTGCCAAGTAGTGTTTGCCCTAGAACTACCTCAGGTTGGAGGTCAATTAATCACAGCTCATGGAACCCTTACCAACCAGCGGAGGAACCCTAGTTGAGAATGGTTGCTTTAGAACAGGGGTACTGAATTAAAATTCACAGGAGGTCCGCTTAGTCAAATCTTCTTCCAGCAGAGGTCCGAATCACATGTTTGTGATATGCCTCAGATCATTTACATCACAGCACCCTCTCCTTCTAGGCATTCCCATCTCTGCAGCTGGGGTACGCAGGCAGAATTGTACATGTTCCCGACCCACAGAGGAACAAGCCACACTTTATCACATGCATGCGCCAAACCGCATGGTCCTGCAGCACCATGCAGCTTGGTGCTGTGCAATTTAAAAAAAGGGCCAGGGACTTGTTTCCCTGCATTTCTCATGGCCAGTGCAGCCCATTAAAATGAATGGGCTGACCTACCTGTGACATGCGCAAGAAAATGCGCATACACAAATCTGAACTGAGCCCCATATCACACTTCCATCCTTACATCAGTTTCACAGTGTCCACTGCACATCACAGTTCACTTCCCTTCACTTCAAGATCCCCCATTCCCAGTGGTGTTGTCATACTCCCTTGACATCAACACCCTCCAACAGTACTGTCCTCACCCCCCTCCATTATAGTACTCCTATCCTCCACATTGTCCTCAGCCCCCATTTCAGTCCTCAGCTTCCCCACATTACTGTCCTCAGCCCCCGTTCCACTACTGTCCTCGGCTCCCCTTCCACTACTGTCCTCGGCTCCCTTTCCACTACCTACTGTCCTCGGCTCCCCTTCCACTACCTACTGTCCTCGGCTCCCCTTCCACTACCTACTGTCCTCGGCTCCCCTTCCGCTACTGTCCTCGGCTCCCCTTCCGCTACTGTCCTTGGCTCCCCTTCCGCTACTGTCCTTGGCTCCCCTTCCGCTACCTACTGTCCTCGGCTCCCCTTCCACTACCTACTGTCCTCGGCTCCCCTTCCACTACCTACTGTCCTCGGCTCCCCTTCCACTACCTACTGTCCTCGGCTCCCCTTCCGCTACTGTCCTCGGCTCCCCTTCCGCTACTGTCCTCGGCTCCCCTTCCGCTACTGTCCTCAGCCTGGCCATTACAATGCTCAGCCCACCTATTACTGTCCTCGACCTCCCCCCCCCCATTACAGTACTCAGCTCCCCCACATTATTGTCCTCATCTGCCCAATACAGTATTCAATTTCCTCACATTACTGCACCCACCCCCCCCCCACATTACTACCCTCAGACCCCCTCCCCCATTACAGTAGTCAGTTCCCCTTATTAACTGTCCTCAGCCCCCTCTTTACAGTACTCACCTCCCCACACACATTACAGTACTCAGCCTCTTCATTGAAGTTCTCAGCGCCTCTCCCCCTTCTCACATTACATCTCCTTTACCTTACACAGACAGGAGGCACAGGAAATCAGAGAACGCCTTGCATTCATTAAGAAAAATACAAGGCTTTTTGTTAATGGTGCCCGTACTAAATAGGTGGCCCCTGCAGATACTATGCAGCAAAGCATTCACCCAGCATGGGATGCGGAAGACAGTGGCGATCATTGAAGTAGCGGAGACTACTACAGTGATTTCAAGCTCCCACGGGTATGGCACATACTGTACATACCTACATAGGGTCAAGCTTAACCAATGTATATATGCTATAAAACCCATACCTGGAATTTAGCATGAACACAAAGCATACAAATACAACAGGAACACCAAACCAAATGGTAAACCAGGGGTATGTGCACATTTCATCAGCCAACTTTTGGCTTTGTGAAAGCTGCCTTATCATTCCCATAGGTGCAGTAACGTGTTGTCCTCCTTCCCCCCTGACACCCTTCCCCCACCATGTATTTGGAACATCCATGACGGGTGTCGGAAGAAAGAGCTGAGGATGATCAGCAAATATCAATTCGCTGATCATGCCTGCAGATATAGCCCAAGACATTGTGCTGCCTGGGTCCAAGAATGAAATCCCCCCCCCAAAAAAAAAAAAAACGCACACCAAAAGGCCCCCCACATCCATTATTTTATATCATGATAATTAAAACTAATTTTTTATTTATAAGGAAGTCAGATTTTGCACTAAACACATAAGTGTAAACATAGTTTAAGGGCTAGTGTAGTATATAGACAGGCTAGGGTAGTATAAAGACAGGCTAGAGTGGTATACAGACAGGCTAGAGTGGTATACAGACAGGCTAGAGTGGTATACAGACAGGCTAGAGTGGTATACAGACAGGCTACTAGGGTAGTATATGGACAGGCTACTAGGGTAGTATATGGACCGGCTACTAGTGTATATAGACAGGTTACTAGGGTATACAGACAGACTACTAGGGTACATAGACAGGCTAGGGTATACAGACAGACTACTAGGGTAAATAAACAGGCTAGCAGACAGGCTAGGGTATACAGACAGGCTAGGGTATACAGACAGGCTAGGGTATACAGACAGGCTAGGGTATACAGATAGGCTACTAGGGAATACACACAGGCTACTAGGGTATACACACAGGCTACTAGGGTATACACACAGGCTAGTGTATTATAAGCAGAGCTTCCTTGTGCTGTGTACGGTCCCCTTCCACTCCCCCTCCCACCTCCAGTCTGGGCTGTCCCTGTCACCCCTCCAGATAAGTCTGTTCAGGAATGGGTTTGTCAGTGGAAGATCGAGGGATCTCAGTGCTGGATCGGCCGGTCAGTATCCTGACTCTCTACACTTCGCCCTGACTTTTCCGGTTTCAGCAAAGTCATTCTCTGGCTCCTGTGGTCGGAGAATAAGCTAATCAAGCAGGAACTGTGCTTGATTACCATCAGTGGAGTGCAGGGGAGATATTAGGGGTCCAAAAGAGAGAATCTGTCACTTTTATTGTGTTATCACATAGGGGGCTTATACTGGGAGCAGTCCTTTATGTTTTTCTGCCGGCTATCGTAGGGTCCCTTTTAGAGGCTTATCAGCCCCTCTATGTGATAGCAAAGTTGAAGAATAGCAAAGTTCATCTTTCCTGCATATATCCAACAAGTCCCTCCCCCATGCATTTCAGCACATTACTTAGCATTCTTTTCTCGCTTGCTCTGCCGGTCCACAAAAACTCCCAGGTAGCTGTAAACTGCATCTCCAACATTCTGCCTAAATGTCAAGATTGGCCAGAGGACTTGGTACACACTCTCTACATCTAGCAGCAGCAGCTGAGCTCAGAGTTGTGTGATAGCCACTGCTAGAGGGAGAAAGTGTGCACTGCGCATGCGCACAGTTTGAATGACCCACAGTGCCCGCTTCTAACTTGGGTCCTGAATCCAGCTACAGCTAAGTATGTAAAGACTTTTTTTTGTTTATAAATTTATATATGTATATATGTATATGTAGCACCCTCCTCACTCCCCTCTTCACTTCAACTCGTCTGTCTCTTGTCTAGGGGTACTTTAGAGGGGAGGGAGCGGGGACACCACGCCTGGCCTTCACCACAGGTGTCAGTGTGGTGTGAGCAAAGTTCTTGTTTTACCTTCGGGTCAGTGCTGTGCACCTGGAGCCTCCACGTGAGATTACCTTGAACAATGTCTGTCAGGAAAAAGCCCCACACCATCAAAGTCCAACACTCCTTTATTCTTCTTGAATGAGCACAATCAGTTGAACTCCCTTGGAGAACAGAACAGAAAAGGAGGTGTGGATGCGAGTAGGCCCAGACACAATGAACTCTCCACTTTCCTCCTTGAAAGTGGGTTGCGGTCTCCGAGCGAGGGGGAATTTCCTTCCAGGCGGTCTCCGACGAGAGGCTCATCCGTCACTGGCAATGTGCTGCACCCGGTCTTCAAGTGAGGAGCTCCCCCCGGTCCATTACGCCTCCGGATTCGGGTTCCCAATCCCTGGGTTCCCTAGGACCTCCGTCCCTCGCGGAACTCCGTGTTGGGCACTGAGCTCCAGACCTCCATCCGAGTACCTCACCCCAGGCTAAAGGTGCCTGGGATGGAACACGACCTCCGGCTGTCCTCTAGGCCTAGGCCGCCTAGAGGACCGGCACGAACCACCGCCCACAGGCTGAAGGTGCCTGGGACTCGCCCCGTGACAAAGATGGCCGGCCCCTTTATACCCTCTCCCAGCAAGCACGGCGGGTTCCACGCCCCACCATACCGCTGCCGAGAGAGGACAAAAAGGAGGCCCGACACACAGCAATGGCTCAACCCCCAGCCCATGGCGACAGCGCCACCCGCTGGGCTGCAGGGAATTATACATCACTGGTGTCTCTGCCAGGTTTAAATTACACCCGGGAAAGTACATACCCGCTACACTTATAGTAGGGAAGGGTTAAACCGCTTTCAGATTCATATTGATTGGTAGATTAACCCTCTCCATATGTCCTGGAGACCATTGTCTCTGAGACATAAAGAATGGGAAATCCAAAAATTTTGAGTTGTCATCAGAGCAAGATGTGATGGACTGATATGAATGCACAATAAAAATGTAATGCGCTGCTTTAATTTTTGGCGCTAAATAAGTATAAAAAAAAAAAAAGACAAAATCCTCCAATGGGAACACCTGATCCAATGACAACTCTAAGATGGGAATTCCCGTCGCTTTGGAGATTTTACCTTTAACTTCCTGTTGCATTTCAAATACAGGAAGTGGAGGGAAACCTGGTATCAGCTTCTAGTAGTACGTGTACAGCAGGGCTGGAGCGTAGAAGAAGGTGGCTGCACAAGGAGCCAATTAGTTAATGTGCTCACAAGAAGCACCTTGACTTTTGCCAATTTCCGACAGCTCTTTGCTGGGTCATACATCCTATTGCATTTACCGAGACGCAGGTTGTTTTCGTTTTTTTTTTTATATATTATTTTCCTGTATACAAATACAGTGGGGAAAATAATTATTTGAATCCCTGCAGATTTTGTAAGTTTGCCCACTTATAAAGAAATGGGCAAAACAAAATATTAACCAAAAATCCAGAAAAAACACACGATACAAATGTTATAAATTGAGTTGCAGTTCAGGGAGTAAAATACATTTTTGAACCCCTACCAACCAACAATAATTCTGTCTCCCACAGACTGGCTACAGTAGGTGCTCATGTGGTACACAGATTAGTCCTGTCAATTTAAGAAGGTGCTCCTAACGACAACTCGTTATGTGTATAAATGACCGAATCTTTTTCTTCCATTCAAACCCACCATCATGGGCAAGACCAAAAAGCTGTCAAAGGCCATCAGGGACAAGATTGTAGACCTGCACAAAACTGGAATGGGCTACAAGACCATCAGCAATTAGCTTGGTGATGATGAGAAGGAGACAATTGTTGGAGTGATTATTCACAAATGGAAGAAATACAAAATAACCATCAATTTCCCTCGGTCTGGAGCTCCATGCAAGTGTAGCGGGGTCTCCTTTAAGGCTCCCGGGACTACGTTACCCAGAACCCCGTTCGGCACCCAGAGTGCAATTGGCCACCGCAGAGACTCATGGGAGGGGCTATTTAAGAAGGAGGCGAGGCAGAGCTCGGCCTCTTTGGACACTGCGCTGCAAGCAACAGTTTCTTCCTGTGCGGATCTGCTGCAGTGTAAGGCCTGAAGCCTGGGGCCTTGCGCAACTTCCGAAGAGCCTTCCATCCTGCTGCAGAACCTGGGTGGCATCTGACTTTGTTTGCTGCGGACATCAGTTGGATCGGGGACCCGATCGTGGCAGACACTGTGTGTGGAGACACAGCAGGTGGAAGTCCCGGACTGGGATCACGTCCAGAGTGGTGAGCGAGCACTTGCTCAATTCACTAGGCTGTACTGTGTTTAGGCCTATAGACTGCCTTGGCCCACCAATCGTTTGTTTGCTGTTCCGCTGGAGACCAGTAGCAGGACAGAGTTAAAGGGTCTCCAGTAGGGTTGTCCCGATACCACTTTTTTAAGACCGAGTACAAGTACCGATACTTTTTTTCAAGTATTCGCCGATACCGATTACCGATACTTTTTTTTAATGTCATGTGTCAGTATTTTTATTTTATTTTTTTTACAATTTTTATTTTATTTTTTTTACAGTGCTTTATTTTTTAATTTTTTTTAGGGGGGGGGGGGGGGGGAGTGGATTGTGTCAGTGTGTTTTTTTTATTGTTATTATTTTTTGCAATTCATTTTTTTTTCCCTTTTTTTTTTTTAGTACTGTTGGGGGGCTTTGGTGAGATTTCAGGGGTCTTAACAGACCTCTGACATCTCCCCTATGAGACAGAGAAAGGGACAAGGGACACAGATTCCCCAGTCCCTTTCTCTGCAGCCTCAGCTAAAATGAACGGACAGGAGGCTCCTCTCCATTCATAAACTGAAGCATCGTAAACACAAGTTAGGATGTTTCAGTTATATGAATGAACAGAGTCAGTGATCACTGACTCTGTTCATTCGAAAAGGAAGGAGCCGGCTTTAGCGGCTCCTACCTCTGCTCTCCATCCTGAGATACCGAGGACAGAGGGGGTGGAGGAGGACATGGTGGGGGGACTCGGAGCGCAGAGGGGGAGAGCAGCAGGAGGGGGACATGGGACACGGAGCGCCGACAGCAGCAGCACGGAGAGGGATACAAGGACACCCGGAGAAGGAGAGCAGCACCGAGGGGAGCACAGAAGGGGAGAGCAGCACAGAGGGGGACAACGAACCGGAGAGGGAGAGCAGCGCCGAGGGGGACACAGAGCACGGAGGGGGAGAACAGCACACAGGGGGACACAGAGCGTGGAGGAGTATAGCAGCACGGAGAAAGATACAGTGACAGTCAGCGGTGATCAGTGCGTGTTTGGGGGGAGTTACAAGCACCGCTGTATAAATTTCACTAAAGCAGCTAAAAAGGGGGGGGGTCCGGGGAGAAGCTGTCAGGCTTTATTGAAATGTATACAGGCAGATCAGTGCTTGTAATTCCCCCCGCCGCACCGATCATCCCTGACTGCCCAGGTATCGGGTGAAGCATCGGAGCATTTCCCCCGAGTACAAGTACTTGGGGAAATGCTCGGTATCGGGACAACCCTAGTCTCCAGCATAGTGTTCCTTGTGGTTACCTACTTTGTGGATTACAATATTGTTCCGGAACGTGCACCACCATTTCAAGTTTGCATGCGAAGAAATCCTAATTGAAAAGACTGAGTTTAATTCTGTGTCAGGCCTGACCAGGGAGGGGAGATCGAATATTATTTAGTGCACCACAGGGCGCGTAGATACTAATAGCTGCGCGTGGTGGATTACCGCGCTGTGCTATTAGTGTATGCTATATCTATTGCTGCAGGGCTCTGTAAGCAAGTTACCTGTTATGTTTTAATCTGTGCCTTTTAAACTAAAGTAAAACCGTTAAACTTTGCCACTTGTTATCACTGTGTTATCATTGCACATAGGGCTTATATCTCCTGAGAAGTTGGAGTGTGTGTATAATCAGGTATAGATTGTAATAGATACCATCCCTAGACTAACTGTGCCATAAGAGACTAGACAAGATTGCCAGGGGTTGGTGGAGCTGTACTCAGGGCCCGAAATCAAACCAGTGGCTCTCTTAACTGGGGGTAGCGCTACATATTTATCTAGGGATACATTGCACATTTTTCATATTGAGGTTGCGCTCGGTTTGATTTTTATTTCTTTTGTCACAGGCAAACCTACTTAAAAAGGCCTTTTTTCAAGTTGAAATAAATCAGATTGAGGTGCTGCTGCTGTATTTCAACCAAACTAAATGTAAAAGTTAAAAACCAATTACAGTCGGTATAGAAAAGAATCACCCCCCTTTTTAAATAATCACATTTTGTTGCTTTGCAGCCTGAAATGAAGACAGACAGTTTTTCTTTAATCCAGCTGTATTTACTCAGTGCAACTTATAACATCAATTTCAGTTAAATTTGATGGTGACCGTTTGTGGACTGCAGTCTTCAAGTCATTCCACAGATTTTCAATGGGGTTTAAGGCCTCGTACACACGACCGAGTTTCTCGGCAAGAACCAGCAAGAAACTTGCTGGCAGAGATGTCTTGCCGAGAAATTCGTTCGTGTGTATGGTTTCTCGTCAAGAAAACCGACAAGTAATCTCGACGAGAAAATAGAGAACCTGCTCTCTATTTTCTCGTCGAGATTCTCGTCGGCATGTTTCTCGACGAGAAAAGTGAGTGTGTGTACACTTACCTGTCCTCCCGGAAGCCCGCGCATGTTCGAAATGAATTTGACGCATGCGCGGTAGCTTCCTAGGCATAGGTAGGGTATACCAAGATGGCGGCGACGGCATCGAATGTGACGAGCGCATGCTCGTCGTAGTCGATGATGTCACCGCGTACGCTCCATTCAAAAAACCGCGGGTTCTTTGAATCGAGCGTGTGTACACTCGGTCGGGACAAGTTTCTTGTCCAAGAATCTCGTCGGAAAAAACGACATGTTTTTTCCAACGAGAATCTCGGCCGTGTGTACGAGGCTTAAGTCTTGGTCTGACTAGGCCATGCAAGGACATTCACCTTTTCCTCCTTCAACCACTGTGCGGCCATTGTTGCTGTGTGCTTTGGGTCATTGACATGTTGGAAGGTAAACCTTCTGACCATTGACAACTTTCTGGCAGAGGGCAGCAGATTTTCCTCACCATGCTTTACTTGTAGGAATGGTGTTATTTAGATGGTGAGGTGTATTGAATTTTCACCAGACATATCGTTTGACATTGAGGCCAAATAATTCAATTTTAGTATCATCTGACCATAACACCTTTTTTCATGTGGCCTCAAAATCTTCAAGGTGCGTTTTGGTTATGCTCAGTCGTGATTTCATGTGGCCTTTCTTGAGGAGTGGCTTTTTTCTTGCAACCCTTCCATACAAGCCACATTTTTGGAGAATTTGTGACATTGTTGTCACATGCACACAATGACCTCTCTGTCATAAATTCCTGCAATTGCTTCAGAGTTGCTGTAGGCCTCTTGGTAGCCTCTCTGACCAGTTTCCTCCTGGCTCTTCCATCCAGTTTGGAGTGACATCCTGATCCAGGGAGGGTCTGTGTTGTACCAAATACCTTCCACTTCTTAATAATAGACTTCAATGTGCTTTTAGGTATTGATAACGCCTTTGACATTTTTTGGTATTCATCTCCTTATTTGTCCCTGTCCGCAACTTTATCGTGGAGATCCCGGTGACTGTGCCTTGCCACCCATACTTCATTGTTGCTTCAGTTGTAATACCAGGGACTGAAATGCTCCGGGAAAGCTCTTTTCATTCTGTAGGCAAGTTACCTGTTCTGTTTTAATCCGTGTTTTTTTTAACTAAAGTAAAACCGTTATACTTTGCCATTTGTTATCACTGTGTTATCATTGCACATAGTGCTTATGTTACAAGAGTAGTTGGGGTGTGTGTATAATCAGGTATAGATTGTAATAGATACCATCCCTAGACTAACTGTGCCATAGGAGAATAGACAAGATTGCGGGGGGTTGGTGGAGCTGTACTCAGGGCCCGAAATCAAACCAACGGCTCTCTTAACTGGGGGTAGCGCTACACGTGGGGGCTCTCGAGTCCGGATCCTGATACAGCAGGTGAACACGCCAAAAGTACCGGCATGGAACCGTTAGAGGTTAAAGTGTGGTGCGAAGCAGCTAAGACAGATCCAGATCAGTCGGTGGTCATTAGCCTCCCAGGAGAGGAGTGGTCAACAGAGACGGCAGAGAAACTTGTGGTGTCAATGTCCCCAGATTTTACACCGTGGGTGATGGACATGAAGTCAGACCCAAACATTTCATATCAGTATGCGCTGATAGAATGGTGGGGCGGAATGCCGGAAACCTTTAAGCGCAAATGTGTGCGTGCACCAAACAATAGAACTTATAAGTTGGCGCACGCAATAACCGTTAAGACGGAGCCATCCCCAACGGGATCACCACAAGGGACACTCCGTGTCTCACCGGAAAGAAAAGAAAGGGTGACGCCCCCGGTGACACCAGTCACTACCATAGAACCAGAATTAATAAACGCCTTAGGGGATCTGCTAGCAAAGTGCCAGAGGACAAGCATGGTACATGTAGAGGCTAGCTACCGCAGACTAAAGACATTCTCAGGGAAGCTTCCTGTCCTTGCAGGGGAAGAAGATTTCGATACCTGGGTTGAGCAGGCACTACTAGCAGTAGAGGCATGGGAGGTGCCTGAAGCACAGAAGAGACAGCGCGTGATAGAAAGTTTGAAAGGCGTGGCAGCAGAAGCGGTGAAAAGCTTCCGGTTTGGCAATGCTGATTGCACAGCTCAGGACTGTTTAGCCATGTTACAAGAGGAGTTCGGTCAGCTAGAAAAGGTGACAGAACTAGTGTACCAATTCTAACATACTTTCCAACAGCCGAATGAAAAGCTTTTCAGAGTTTGTGAGAAGACTAAACAAGATGCTTTGCAAGATCGTGTTAAAGAAAGGGATGTTGCCCCAAGACACAGATGCGGCAAGAATGAAGCAAGTGTTAAAGGGAGCGTTACGCTCGGATCCAGTCTGGCTCCACCTGAAAACCTCTGGAGGGGGAATGTCACCGACTTACTCTGATCTGATAAAAATTATTAGGGAAGAGGAGTCACTACAGATGGATCAACAAGTGATCAAGGCACATACCTCGGCTGCGCCAGTGATAGTCAACTCAGTGATGACGAAAGAAAGAGACCCAGAAGTAGATGCTTTAAAATCACAGATGTCTCAGGTATTAGAGATGCTGACCTCCCTGATTGCAAAAGATTCAAAGGTTCCTGAGAGAGAAGGACCAAAGAGGGAGTTGTTCTCAGACGCTTCAGTGCCCATTCCCCTACAAGATTGGGGGGGATGTGATCTGTTTTAACTGTGGAGGGATTGGCCATATTGCAGCTATATGTTCCAGTCCCAAGAAAAAGAAAGCAGATAACCGCAAGCCGGCGGGAAACTCCAGAGGGCCCCGGAGAAGGAGTCAACCGGGTGCCCATCATCTTCAGTGAGCTCCAAACTGAATGAGAAGCCCAAGAAAAGAGAGGACAAGACCCCTCAAAAGAAACACAAGGTTCCTCAGTGGGAACGTACCCCAAAGGAAGAGAGTAATGTCCCTCAGCGGGTAGTTACACTCATTAAAAGGAGGGAGATCAATGCATACCAGGCCCAAGAGAGACTTAAGTCCCAAGAGAAATGGAAGAAAGAAAGTCCAAAAGGGAAACGCAAAGATCCAAGGAAAGAGACCCCTTTGAAGCGATATCCAGAGAAACTGGTGGGCCCATCCCCCATAGTGCCCATTCAAGTGGAGGGAGTTTACACAAGAGCCATCTTGGATACAGGGGCACAGGTGACTCTGTTGTACCGGGACTTTTATGACAAACACTTAAGTCACCTACCCATCAAGAAGATAGAAGAACTAGAAATATGGGGAATTGGAACCCAGAGTTTCCCTTATGATGGCTACCTGCCCATAAAACTAACCTTCGACCCATCTGTGGCCGGGAAGGCTGAAGTGTTTGATACTCTGGCAGTTGTGTGCCCTCGGCCGCCTGGAGCCAACAAGAGTAATAGGAACGAACACGGACCTGGTCCAGAGGCTTCTGACCCCTCTTGCAAGCAGGAAAGACCCGGCCGCCACCAAGATTCACCCCATCTTGAAGACAGCCTACCAGCGGTTGGTCTTGGAGCAACAGGCCCCGGAAGAAGGAGTGGGGAAGGTTTGGAGACTTGGAAAGAAGGAAGTGGTGTTGCAGCCCGGCGAAGTAACCTGTCTCAGAGCCACTGTGAAGCATACTTGGGAGCAACCGGGACCTTTTGTCATGTTGGAACCCGATCCAAGGGGAGAACACTTGGGTTTAGAAGTAATCCCAGAAGTGGTCCCACTAAGGGCTCTGAAGAAGGCCCACTGTAAGGTACCTGTGAGTGTCAGGAATACTACGGATGGCCCCATGAAGATCCCAGCCAGGATGTTGCTGGGCCAGGTGAGCCCCGCTACCCCAGTTGCTCTGTCGGATGTGGAGAAGACGGGTGAAGGAGGGAATGTTTGGGAGAAACTCTCCATGGAGAACCCAAACCTGCCCAGGGCTTGGAAAGAGAGAGCCAAGGCCCAGTTGACCAGGTGGAAAAAGATCTTCTCTCAAGATGAGTTCGATGTGGGGTGTGCGAGGAGTGCCACCCATCGAATCCGCCTCCAGGAAGACAAACCCTTCAGGGAGAGAGAGTCAGGCGAGTCCCACTAGCAGACCTGGAAGATCTGAGGGAACAACTCGGAGAACTCAGGAGGACCGGTGTGATCCGGGAGTCTAGAAGTCCCTATGCCTCTCCGATAGTAGTAGTCAGAAAGAAGAATGGATCGTTGAGGTTGTGTATCAACTACAGGACCCTCAACAGAAGAACCATCCCTGACCAGTACACCACTCCGAGGATAGAGGATGCCCTACAGAGCTTGTCTGGAGCCAAGTGGTTCAGCGTGATGGACCTCAAGAGTGGATACTATCAGATCCCTATGCATCCGGAAGACAAGGAGAAGACAGCCTTCATAACCCCAGTGGGGTTCTTTGAATTTGATCGAATGCCCCAGGGACTGTCAGGAGCCCCAGCCACCTTCCAACGTCTCATGGAAAAGACTGTAGGAGACATGAACCTTATCGAGGTCCTTGTGTACTTAGACAATGTCATTGTCTTCGGGAGGACCTTGGAAGAACACGAAGAGAGACTGGAAAAGGTTTTGAGAAGACTCAGTGAGGAGGGACTCAAGCTTTCGCCAGAGAAGTGTAGGTTCTGCCAATCTTCCGTTAACTATCTGGGACACATAGTGTCTGAAGAAGGAGTGGCCACAGACCCCGAGAAGTTGGAGGCAGTTACTTCCTGGCCACGGCCTACCACGGTAACAGAACTCAGATCCTTCCTGGGGTTCTGTTCCTATTATAGAATGTTCGTGGAGGGGTTTGCCCAAATTGCCAGACCCCTGAATGAGCTACTCAAGACGGAAGGGGAAGAGGATGACTCGGGTCCCCGGAAGCCGGGAGAGTCAGTCCAAGACCAGTGGAACCAGAAATGTGAAGAGGCCTTTTAGATGTTAAAAAAAAGCCTAACCACTGCCCCTGCCTTGGCCTATGCAGACCCAAAGAGACCTTATGAACTCCACGTAGATGCCAGTCATGACGGTCTGGGAGGAGTGCTCTATCAGGAGCATGAAGGACAACTGCGACCCGTTGCCTACGTGAGCAGAAGTCTGACCCCCTCTGAAAAGAACTATCCCACTCATAAGTTGGAGTTCCTGGCCCTCAAGTGGGCGGTAGTTGACAAACTTAAAGATTACCTGTATGGGGCAGAATTCACTGTGAAAACTGACAACAACCCCCTTACTTATCTCTTCACCACAGCAAAGCTGGATGCCACAGGACATAGATGGCTGGCTGCACTGTCTGGGTTCAATTTCAGCCTGAAATACAGGCCTGGGGCTGGGAATCGAGACGCTGACGCCCTATCTAGGAGATCTCACGCCCCCACCGGTGATACAGAAGACTGGACCCAAGTGGCACCTGACGGCGTGCGGGCCCTTTGCCAAGGGGCTGAACTTCAAGCCAGAGGAGGCTCAAGGGCAGAAGAGATAGGAGTTACCATGGTAGGAGTTCCCAAGCAATACTGTGGGGTAACCCAGTTGGAAGAAGATAATCTGCCAAAACTGTCAAAGAAGGAGCTGAGATGTGACCAATTGGAAGACCCAATGGGAAGATTGGTCCTGGAGGCCCTGGAGAATCAGGATCCAAGTAGACTCTTGCGCCATCCTTCAAAGGAAGCTCGCCTGTTAAGGAAAGAGTGGGACAGGTTGCAGGTGCATCAGGGAGTGGTCTACCGAAGGGGCCCCTCTGATGACCTGGAAGACAAATGGCAACTGTTTCTCCCCGAGAAACACAGAGAGACTGTCTTGGTTGCCCTGCATGTCAATCATGGACACTTAGGGGCGGAAAGGACCTTCCAACTGGTTAGGAACCGTTTCTATTGGCCCTGCATGAGGGCTGAAGTTGAAGAATACTGCCACTCATGTGCACGATGCATCCAGAGAAAGACTTTACCTCATCAAGCTGCCCCAATGGGCCATCTGCAAAGTCAAAGCCCACTTGATCTGGTATGCATTGATTTTCTCTGCCTCGAACCCGACCTGAGTGGACTAGGGAATTTTCTGGTAGTAACCGATCATTTCACCCGGTATGCCCAGGCTTTCCCAACCAAAGACCAGAAGGCCTCCACGGTGGCCAAGGTACTTGTGGAGAAGTATTTCGTCCATTATGGGCTACCAGAGCGACTTCACTCAGACCAAGGGAGGGACCTTGAAAGTCGGCTGATCCGGAAGCTCCTGGATTCCTTAGGGATCAAGAAGACCCGAACCTCTCCTTACCACCCACAAGGGGATGCTCAACCAGAGAGGTTCAACCGAACTCTGCTCAATATGTTGGGGACCTTGGATAGCGAGAAGAAACAGCATTGGAGCAAGCACATAGCGGCTATAGTCCACACTTACAATAGTACCACAAGTGATGCTACAGGCTACTCCCCCTACCGTCTCATGTTCGGAAGAGAAGCAAGGTTACCTGTAGACCTGGCCTTTGGCACCTCCATAGACCATTCCTCAGCCACATCCCACAAGGGATATGTGGACAGACTCAGACGCAGCTTGAAGGTGGCTTATGAACAAGTCCAAGCGGCTTCAGACCAAAGGGGGGCTCGCAACAAGAGGAACTTCGACCTGAAGGTTCGGATCCAGGACCTGCAACCTGGAGACCGAGTTCTTCTACGAAACCTGGGAGTCCCTGGGAAGCACAAGCTTGCAGACAGATGGAGACCTGAACCCTATGTCATTTGTAAGAAGCTGCCGAGCCTACCTGTCTATAAGTTGAAACCAGAAGGGAAGGTGGGCCCACTGAAGACCTGGCACCGAAACCACTTACTCCCACTTGCTGAAGCAGTTTGGATTCCTCCCGCAAGGGACTCCCCAAGCCCAGACTCCATTCTGGATACCCCTAGGCCAAACACTTGGTCTCAGCCCTCTCAAAATCAAGATGTAGAGACTTCTGAACAAAGTGAAGATGAGAGGCAGGAACTTGATTGGTTATGGCCTTCCCCAACTCCAGGAACTTCTGCTATAGATCTTCCCCCTACTAGAGACACTATAGACAGAACACTGAATGCGGAAGCTACTGAATTCGTTCCATCCAGTCCTTTGTCAGATTACTGGGAAGATGCCTGTGACACATACTCAGAGGAGGACCCAAGGGACTCTATGTACCTCCAGGATCCTGAACTAAGTGTTTCAGAGCCAGCAGAATCCCTCAAGTCTGTTCCAGAAGAGGAGCCTGCAGTGTCCCAGCCAGAAGTCCCAAGAGAGCAAAGAGCTAGAAGAGTTATAAGGCCTCCTAAGAAGTTAACTTACTCACAAATGGGGAAGAGCTCAGAAGAAACAGTGGTCACTGCAAGGAGGAGTACAGAGCATCCAGTCCCCTCCACTGTTCATTTGGCGGAGGGCAACCCCAACTCGTCCTCTGGCACAGTTAGGCAGGCCACTCATGATAGTGTGACCTGTGGGCAAGGGAATTCAATCTCTCAGTTTTGGTGGGAGTTCCCTTTGCCGACATCGTACACAGCATTGTCTAGAATTGTACGTAGTGTATGTTAAAAATTATCTTTTGGGACCAAAGAGTTCAAGTGGGGGGAGTGTGTAGCAGGGTCTCCTTTAAGGCTCCCGGGACTATGTTACCCAGAACCCTGTTCGGCACCCAGAGTGCAATTGGCCACCGCAGAGACTCATGGGAGGGGCAATTTAAGAAGGAGGCAAGGCAGAGCTCGGCCTCTTTGGACACCGCGCTGCAAGCAACAGTTTCTTCCTGTGCGGATCTGCTGCAGTGTAAGGCCTGAAGCCTGGGGCCTTGCGCAACTTCTGAAGAGCCTTCCATCCCGCTGCAGAACCTGGGTGGCATCTGACTTTGTTTGCTGCAGACATCAGTTGGATCGGGGACCCGATCGTGGCAGACGCTGTGTGGGGAGACACAGCAGGTGGAAGTCCCGGACTGGGATCGCGTCCGGAGTGGTGAGCGAGCACTTGCTCAATTCACTAGGCTGTACTGTGTTTAGGCCTATAGACTGCCTTGGCCCACCGATCGTTTGTTTGCCGTTCCGCTGGAGACCGGTAGCAGGACAGAGTTAAAGGGTCTCCAGCATAGTGTTCCTTGTGGTTACCTACTTTGTGGATTACAATATTATTCCTGAACGTGCACCACATTTCAAGTTTGCATGCAAAGAAATCCTAATTGAAAAGACTGAGTTTAATTCTGTGTCAGGCCTGACCAGGAAGGGGAGATAGAATATTATTTAGTGCGCCACAGGGCGCGTAGATACTAATAGCTGCGCGTGGTGGATTACCGCGCTGTGCTATTAGTGTAGGCTATATCTATTGCTGCAGGGCTCTGTAGGCAAGTTACCTGTTCTGTTTTAATCTCTGCCTTTTTTAACTAAAGTAAAACCGTTATACTTTGCCATTTGTTATCACTGTGTTATCATTGCACATAGTGCTTATATGTTACAAGAGTAGTTGGGGTGTGTGTATAATCAGGTATAGATTGTAATAGATACCATCCCTAGACTAACTGTGCCATAGGAGACTAGACAAGATTGCCGGGGGTTGGTGGAGCTGTACTCAGGGCCCGAAATCAAACCAGCGGCTCTCTTAACTGGGGGTAGCGCTACACAAGATTTTGCCTCATGGGGTAAGGATGATCATGAGAAAAGTGAGGGATCAGCCCATAACTACATGAAAGGAGATTGTGAATGATCTTAAGGCAGTTGGGACCACAGTCACCAAACAAACCCTTGGTAACACAATACACCGTCATGGATTGAAATCCTGCAGTGCCCTCAAGTTCCACTTCCTCAAGAAGGAACATGTATGGGCCCGTCTGGAGTTTGCCAATGAACATCTAAATGATTCAGAGAAGGATTGGGAATAAGTGCTGTGGTCAGATGAGACCAAAATTTAGCTCTTTGGCAATAACTCAACTCGCCGTGTTTGGAGGAAGAAAAATGCTGACCATGACCCTAAGAACACCATCCCTACAGTCAAGCACGGAGGTGGAAACATGATGCTTTGGGGCCGTTTCTCTGCTAAAGGTACAGGCCGACATAGCCGCATTTAGGGGCCAAGTACCAAGTCATGTTTCGCTTGGGGATCAAATGCTTATTTTACTCGCTGAACTGCAACTCAATTTATAACATTTGTTTCATATGTTTTTTCAGGATTTTTGGTTAATATTCTGTCTATAACATTTAAAATACACCTATGATAAAAATTGTAGACCCTTCATTTCTTTGTAAGTGGGCAAACTTACAAAATCTGCAGGGGATCAAATATTTTTTTTCCCCACTGTATTTGTATACAGGAAAATAATATTAAAAAAAAACTTACGAAATCTGTAGGGGATCAAAAAAATCATTTTCCCCTCTGTATGTCCTGTTACAATGGATGTCCCTTACCTGACTTCCCCCCCTCTACTGACTGGTTCCCACTCAGGACAATGTTACCTGGTAATGTTCTATGTGCTGGCTGTTTTGTATTGCTATGCCGAATTCTACGCTTCAATAAAGAATTAAAAAAATGTAGCGCCCTACTCCTGTTGGGTAGGCGCTATGTGTTAAATTTAGTTGTCTGAGCTGTAGTTCAGCTCAGAAAGAATTATGTAAATTGTTGGCTCTGTTTCAGTCTAGCTGGGCTGCGCGTTTTCCACCTGACAGTAGGTGTCACTGTCACCACAGGTCAGGGTTGGAAATGCAGCAGGCTAGGTGTATTGGGTATTCCTTTCCCAGAGGTGGCTCAGGGGGCGTGGTCAACCCGCTGTGCATTCTGGGAGGGGGTACTTTAGAGGCAGAGACCGCCCTATCGGGGTTCGTTGCCGAGGGTCATTGCCGGATCCTGACCTGAGGGACCTCCTGGCCTCAGGGATGTACGAGCCATTTTCAGGCCTCGGGGCCTGCTGGCCCGAGGCTCTGCAACTGAGAAGTAGGCCCAGGAGTTGCTGGGGCCTACTAGTCCAGGGATGGTCCTACGTGGTCTTGCCTGCGGGAAGAAGCGGAACAATTGGGGACTCAAAGGATGCGTCCTGGCCAGTTTGCCTCGCGGTCCTGCTGGATGGCTGAAAGATTCTGGCACCGTGAGCTATGTACTTTTGAAGGAACTTTTCTTTGCAACGTGTCAGTGTGGTTACACGATCTTGTGGCGGAAGGTTGTGGAACGACTGTACGGCACTCATCAAGTCTGTGGCAGAGACTTTCGAGCAAGCTTCGCACCGGTTGCTAGGCCAGTGAGAGTAGGCCTATCCGGTGGTTGCTGAATCCAGCATGGAACTGTTTGTCCTCTGGATCTGAGATTGTGCCCGTAATCCACAAAGTAAAGTGCCTGAAACTCCCCTATCCCTCTGTAAAATAAAGCCTTGAAGAAAACATATCCAGGTGTTGGTGTGAACTTTTATACAGGCTCTTCAAGAAGGATCCCTGACATGAGTGCGGTGAACAGAAAAGGTAACGGCAGGCCCAAATCTAAACCAGCAGCTCCTACGGGGGTAGTGCTGCAAAAAGAAGCATGCTGACAAGAGGAGAAAGCAGAGTCCTTTTGCTGGCCAGTCTCAGGTTGGGGAAGGGTCCGTGATGATTTTGGACTCAATGGAAGTGGATTGAATAATGTTCGCCATCAGACTGAGGACATGTAGTGGCAGAAAAGAGTACTGCAGGGGGAAGTCTCTGTATTGAAGGGGAATATTGCAGCAAAAGCTGGTTTAGTGTTTTTATGGGGTTTATTTGCTATTTTTACCTGGACTTCTGCTTTGAGTAAAATGCTTTCACTTTCTATCCCAGTAACAGAAGGTCGGAGAGGCAGGAAGTGATGGGATTTCTCTCCAATGGGAGGTGGGAGGGAGAAAGATAGACAGTCTAAGTTTTTTTTTATTGTGCTTTCTTGTCCAGTGACCCCCAGTCCCTTAGTTCTTGTCCTGGTATCAGAGGAATAAAAATAAGCCATAAAAAATAAAAAAGATGCAAACCCCTCCCTATTCTATCCAAAACTAAAAGAAAAAAAGTTTCTCTGGAGTTTTGGCTTTAGCTTTTAAACTGCATATAATTTTTTTTCATCATAATTTTTGCTGTCAAACCTGTTTATGTTGTTTCTGGGAAAATGACTGCTGTAAACGGAAAGATTTTAATGGAATGTTTTTAATATTGTTTAAATTATGTAACCATGCTGTTTGCAACATATTGTTTTCGACGTTTAATTATCAAACTGTAGCTTGGAAGTATTCTTAATATTATTGTAGTTACTTATTGTACCTCCTGCATCCTGTTAGAGACTGCGTGTTATTAATGGGCCGATGTTTATTACTGTATAGCAATTAATGTGTCAGCAGTGATGAGCCACAGGACATTCATTGGCTGGGGAGACGATTTGTGTGCGTTTGACTTTAATATTTAAAATGTGTGCCTGCTTTGTTTAGTGACAATAGGTTCCGTTTAAAGCAGATGTAAATTAAATCTCTATAATCTCTTATAAGCATCAACATAGTAAATGTCATTGAAAATTTTTTTTTTTTTAAGAAGGCAATTCATTCTCAGTTCTTTTAACCACGTAAAGGACTGCTGCTAGTTTTCCCTTGTAATTCTAATTTAGGGGGCTACAGAGATACGCAGGAGCACAGGGGGTACTAGATATATTTGGGGAAAATGGGGTTACAGGAGTACTTGGGGCAGATGGATTACACATATACAGTATCTCACAAATGTGGGTACACCCCTCCAGGGCAGCCATCAGAAATTGTGGGGCCCCTTAGACAGCTTGAGGCATGACCACCAACATTTTCCAGGGCCGGCCCACTGGCCGTCCCACCAAATCCGCCCACTAGCTTTCTCACCAAGTCCTTCAGTGCACACACTTATTTTAACACTCATACAACGTCATATATGAAAAATGCACAGTGTATTATAAGTCATTAGTGCTTTCAAGGTTTAACAGTAGTTAATTATATTTTTCCCAAAAGAGACATACCAATCCAGCAGCTGCATGCTCTCAGCCCCCCCTCACACCTGTATGCAGGCATGCCTCCCAGTCCTCCCGACGGTGTGCTCACTCATCAGCCCTCCTGGCTGCCTCTGTGAAACTCCTGTAGACTTGCCCAGCAGTGTTCTCCCGCTGCCCTCTCTTGCTCCTTCTGTGCCTTCTGTCCAGGACATCTCTGTGGGTTGTAAGAGGGTCCCGTCCGCACTCGAGCCCAGGCCCAAGGTCATCCCCCCTCAGACTGGGGAGTTCCCTCAAAGGCCCCCGACAGCCTAAAATCTCCATCTTCCGCCCGACACAACTCCTCCCCAGCTGTGCTGACACTAGGTATTTAAAGGGACCTGCCCCTCGCCAATCAAAGTTGGGGATTGTTCAGAGCTCCCTAGAATACCCCAGGTGGCTCCAGCTCCCCTCCCACCTCTCTTTCCATAAAATTCTGGAAAGAAGTGGGAGGTCCTGGTGACACCATCTGTGAGCCACCCAGCACTGCTCTAGGTCACTCCCAACCCAGATCACAAAATACACCCAGCCAAGCCAAGCCTGAAAATGTACCTACGCTGAAAAAAACCTGTACACTAATCTCCTAGCACACTAGAGGGTGCTACATATCTATACACCAAGAATATGTTTTTTTTTACTTGGCTGGTAGTTGAGTGGAGGACTGTGCTTTCTCAACCTTTCATACCCACGAGTAACCCTTGAAATAGTTTTCATAGGGGAACCCCTGCTTGAAGGGATACCTACAGCTTAATGTAATTTAACCAAATCAATGAGTTGAAGAGAGTTTTTTTTATAAAAATAAAGTAATGTGGCATACCAAGGGTGTTAGATACCCAGGGCAGATCATTTTGTTACCTACCTTCTACAAAATTATTTTCAGTAATATTCTTGAAATGCATACCTGCAGAGAAGAAAGGCTGACAGTAAAAATAATGGTGTCCTCTAACATAGATGGTCCGTGTAGACGTGACCCCCTGCATTGGTGGTCAGTGTTGAAGTGATCCCCTGCATTGGTGGTCGGCGTAGAAGTGACTCCATGTTTTGGTGGTCAATGTAGAAGTGCCCTCTAGCAATGGTGGTCATTGAAGATGGGAAATCAATCCAATATTGCTCGCTGCTCAATAAACTCCTGGGATCCTCAGAAGGAACCCTAGGGTTCCACAGAATTCTGGTGGAGAAACATTGGCCTAGTAGTTACCGGACTGGAGCTCAAGGACACCTTTTTAATAATAGAAGGTAAAGCTTTTCTAAAAAAATTATACAGTAGTTGTAAATTGTAGCATGTCAGAAACATAATAATGCAAAGTCCTGTCTTTGGGATTAAATAACATAATTAGTACAAGTATTATTCGTGACTAGATTAGTTTGTCCTGGAATAAAGCCAGTATCATACAAATATGCCCATTGTTTTCTAGCCTCAGATATTCTCACTCCTGCAGCGGCATAGTTGTATTAATAATTACAACAAAAGTAGCCTTTAAATTATTAGATTACCTTTTTTGTAGTCAAGTCTTCAAATATGGTTATGGTCTTAACCTTGACCATTGAATTGAAAGGGATACAATAGCTTGATTTTTCAGATAAATTTCACTTTCTAAAGGTAAAGAATTACCAAACATACTTCCTCTTGTCATAAAGTTATTTCCCGTTGCTTCAATCTCCAGTTCCAGTGTGGCTTTTTTCCCTTGAAGGGTTCTATGGAGCCACCCTTGTGTGACCGAGACTAGTACTTTCATACAAATACACAGCCCATAAAAATCAATCCCTTCCTCCAAGCTGATTGGCTGCTGGTGCCTATGCTGGAGGGTTTAATAATCGAATTCATGCTGTTACCATTGCCAAGAAAGAATTGACAATTATGGTATCTCATCTTTCCCGCTATTTAGAAGAAGGGATAGGGTTCACTTTAAGCAGATGTTCTCTGAGATCTGCAAATCATTTTAAGGTTTCCTCTGGGGTTGAACAGGCTGACAGTGTAGAGAAAACCAACCAAAGCTGCACAGTAATAAAATAAACACTGAGACACAGTTGGTCACAGAACATGATTAAAGTAGAAGTTTAGGCAATACACAGCCCAAATACTGTAGTTATATTATCTTATGTCCTCTACCTGCTGTTTACTTTTTTCTTTGCAATAAGATGACCAATGTCCATGTAAATTGAGATGTTCACACTGCAAGCAAACCCTACCTATTATTTCAGTGGGACCTAACCCATGGTAACGTGCGCCAGCACAATGAGCATCAACACACAGGCAAAATGGTAGACCAACACAAGTTTGGCTCTTACACAGTGCTGTAGACCAATTGCATGTCCCAGCAATTGAGAAGAGGAGTGCATATCATAACGAAATACAGGATGCCATTGCCAACACATGCATTTACCTGTGCTCAGTGCACACATTGCAGTGGAATGGACCCTTAATGCTAGGTGTTTGAAGTGAACACAATGGATGGTGCTGTGTCAGAACCAGATATGAAGATGTAAAGTCACCACCACTCCAAATTAATGGATTTTAGGGTCTCACAGGGTCACTTTCTCAAAGCAACGTTAAATATCTATTAGGTGGCCTCACAGTATGGAGATATTAATTTTTATTTAGTTTTTTTGAGGTTTTGAACAATTTTTTATACATATGGGCTCTTAATAGAAATAATCCAGTCGAGATTTCAATTACATTCAGCCCAGATCCAAGTTGTGTTCTGTACTACTACATATTTTTTGTCGAGTGGGCGACGAGACGCTTTGTGATTTGAGCGTTGGTGATGGTGACACCTAAGGCTTTTTTTTTAAGCTGAAACAATCATCTCTGGAACTTGCTCACTGCTATCTACTATCTCTTGTAAACACAGAAGCCCAGCTTCTGTGTTTTCAAGTGACAGCTCCTCTATTGGCTCACGCAGAACACTCTTTATCCCTGCACTAATGGAGACAAGGGAGAAACAGCTGCCGGGCACAGTCTTTATGGGCGGAGTGGTGGGGGCCGTCATGTGCTGCAGGCTTGTGAATGGATACCAACATTCCAGCTGAAAAACCTTGCAGGCCAGTGGGGGAGAAGCAGAGCCATAAATTAGTGCATTATGTGTGAAAATAATGTGGACTTTGGAAGTACTAGAGCAGGACCAACTGCTAACAGAGAGTTGCAGATGGGGTTGCAGAGGTGAGCTGCAGACAGAGGGTGCAGAGGTGAGTTGTGTACAGGGATTTAGCTATGAATGCTGTGGTGCAGAGGTGAGCTTTGGACAGGAATTCAGAACTAAGCTTTGGTCAAGGGTGCAGAAGTGAGCTTTGGATGAGGTTGGAGAGGTGAGCTTTGGATGAGGGTGCAGAGGTGAACTGTGGATGTGAGGTGCAGAGATGAGTTTTGGATAATGGGGTGCAAAGGTGAGCTTTGAGCAGGGGTACAGAGGTGGGCTTTGGATAGGGGGGTAGAGTTGAGCTTTGGACTGGGAAGGGGGGGGGGAGAGGAGTTGTGGACAGTGATGTGCATAAGTGTGCTTTGGACAGGAGGTGCAGAGGTGATCTGATCTGAAGACAAGGGTTGCCAAGGTGAACAGTGGACATTTGGTGCAGAGGTGACAGGGGTTATAACCCTCTCATGCTCTATCCAAAATTTAAAAAAAAGTTTTGCGGTGAATGGGTGATTTCTTTCACCTATTCTTTGACAATAAAAGCCCTGGTGACTAGGGTTGCATAGATACTGATACTAAGCATTTGCATGAGTACTCGTACAAATGCTCCGATACTTTGCAGTGCAGTGCAATTTGACCCCATACAAAATGAATGGGCCCAAATCGCACTGCAAGGAATCGCATGTGATTTGAACAGGAATGCAGTGCTATTCCTGTCCAGATTACATACGGTTTCTCCCACTGCGTAAACCCAGGCTTGTCATAGGACTGGTAAGTTTAATTTATTATAAATTAATTGTGGGGGGGGGGGTTTAGATACACTTTAAAAACAGACCTTCATTCATTCTCTTCCCTACCCCTAACACATTGATTTTTATTTTATTTTTTATGGGAGCAGGTAGCTTTTTCTAACAGGTACCCACTCCCATTTCATCAATTCTTATCTAGACGAGAATGACATCACGTATCTCAACCAGCCACACTATTTTGTATGTATTGCACTCTGCACTCACTGTGCACACGGCACTAATATTGTTTTTAGTACATGTTTGCATTCTTTAGAGTCCTGATTAGAATTAGCCTGCTTATGTTACACCCCTTGTTACCATAAAACTACAATTGTAATATGAATGCGATACCTACGTAATCATGTGTATAAAAACCTTCAATTGCGTCAAAATAAAGCAGAACAGTTATTTTGGAAAGATGCCGAGTATCTTTTTGTGTCCGTTCCCTACTGCAGTCGTTTTTTATAATTTGGAACCACTAATCAATATGAGGATAGGAGTTGCCGGTCTATAAAATATCCAGGACACAGCCAATCTCCAACATGTGCAGTGGGGAGCCGACTTTGATTCATCAGAAAGTCAAAGCCAGCTCCCACATCTAAGATGGCGGCACTGGGTGTAGTGATGTCGTATAGCGTGTAGATAATTAATTAGTAGTTATTATAATGATGTAAGTAATCTTACAGAGAGACGCACTTTATTGACTTCCAACACAGAACAAAGTCCAATACTTGCAACAGATGACAAAAATCCAACAGAGTAAATATAACTCAGAGTCCCATTTTTCCTAGACCTGTGCCTTCATAATCAAGGAGTATGACAAGACTGAACTCCAGGTTATATTCCCTATACACTGAATGACAATTTGATTGGCCGTCTCTATTAGGCCTTTGATCTGCCCTCTGTCTTTCAGAGTGACAGACAATGACCCCCTAGCCGGAAACAGCTGCGGTCATAAACTGCCCTAATTTGCATTCTTGCATATTAACAGTCACTATCTGTCCCCTTTGATATGTGGAGTAAATCTTGTGTAGCACACAGATCCCTTGCTTGCTTACCTCCGCTAGCAGGTGGGACACACCATGCCACATGCCCAGTGTCCTCCTTGTTGAAGAAGGTGAGCGGTGTTATCTATTATTGGGTCTTGCAGCGAGTTACCTTCTTCCATTGGTTCTCTTCCCTAGAGTGTAGGGAAGAGTCTATTTTCGCTCTTTATTTCAAGAAGGCCATTGTCCAGACAGTATTAAACCCAATAAAGAAAGGTTTATTTTGCTTGCTTGATAACTTGACAGGAAAGTTGGAGATAGAGAAAAATGAACAGGGAGGTAGGTTCAGGCACGCGGCACTTAACTAACAATCATCGCCACTCAGGCTTGAGTGGGATTTGCTCACCCGGATAGTCCCCTCTCACGGTTCTAGCAGCCGGTGTGGAGCACGGAACATTCCCTTGTGGTTTCCTAGGGATACGATCAGGAGACAATCTCTAAGTCCCGAACTTCCCAGTCTAGTAACACTTGAGTCCTTAGGTGCTAATGGGGCACGTTACTAGACTTGTGGCGGACTACGGAATCCCTCCCTCCGATAGGTAACCAGGCCTCTCCCGAGACAGTGACTTCTCTCACCGATCCCCTTGGTGAGAGAAGTCACTGTTTGCCTCCCCTGGTTGCCTCTCCTTCAGGAGCGGGTCGCCCCTCACTTGGGTACCCTGGGATTCCTCTTCGGGTGTAGACCCCAGCCAAAGGTGCTGGGCCTACTTACCGCTGTGCAGCCTCAGACTAAAGGTGCCTGGGGCTGGTACACACACACACCCCTGGCCTGGAGGGCCGGGAGGCGCGAACTGCTTCCGAATAATGGCGTCTGCCCTTTACGTATCCTCTCCCAGCATGCACAGTGGGTAGACCACGCCCACTGTACGGCTGCCGAGATTGGACATTCAATAACGCTGCAACGCTACCTGTGGTTCGACCTGAGCCTGGGGCTGCAGTGCCACCCACAGGCCACAGGGAACTGTACTGCCAGGCAACATTACCTCAGAGCAGAAGCCAGTTTTTGAAGAATTCAACAGCCTGAGTCCAACTAGGGGCTCAGGCTACCCCCTAAATTTAAGCATAGCGACCCCCAATTATTGGGGTGTCCGCTACACTTGTTTGGCCACTTCCCCTTTGGTCAACAAGTCCCCTTTGATATGTGTAATTAGGATTTGTTTGGAATGCCTGTATGTGACACATATCTACCGTGCCATACATAAAACACAATATATAAAATACATATATATTAATATATATTAATATTACAACACTGGGGACCCGCAGATGAGAGAAGAAGTGGCCGTGGGAAGACAGCACTGGACTTTAGGGACTGTTAAGTACCAGTCAGTTAGTCTAGCAAAGTCTTATATAAGCCACCACTCAATCTTTTCATCTGATGTTATCAGGGTGATGGCTGTCTCTTCCGGGTTCTTTGAGCCCCTGGTGATGCATGGCAGCATATGTGCAGTGCGGTGGCCAGTTTCTCATGCAAGCACAGTAAAGTGCAGTTTACCTCCAAGACTCCTGGGACATGCAACCAGGAGGCTTCTTTGACATCATTCTTAACTAGGTAAGAAAGTAGAAAGTGTGGGACTGCATCCCTCAAAAAAGCCGCTTAAAGCGAAACGCAGCTCCACCCACCCAGGTTTTTTTTCCCTTTTATGTGCAGTGCTACAATTTCTCATCTTCACAATGAATCCAGAAAGGTCTTGTTATGTGCTATTTAGAGGTCATACAGTAGATCCCACACCACCATTTTGGTTCTTTTCAGCTGGTTGCCTCTTCTGGGTGCAGGCAGCCAGCTCCGATGACATGTCCGACCTACCTTGGCTGCTCCCTGTGCCGATCCGGCAGCCTCCTGGGATACTTACAGTACATGGCATCTCCCAGGAGGCTACCAGATCAGCACAGGGAGCAGCCATGGTTGGTTTGGCACATCGGAGCTGGTTGCCTGCACCCAGAAAAGGCAAGCAGCTGAAGAGAACTAAGATGGTTGTGTGGGATCTACTATTCTGAGGGATGCAGTTCCACATTTTAAATTTTCTACTTTCTTGCCTAGGTGAGAATGATGTCAAAGAAGCCTCCTGGGATCCAGAGGTTGTAGGTCCCAGGAGGCGTTGAGGCAAACTGCACTTTACTGTGCATGTGCAAGGATGGCCCACTGCACTGCACATATGCTACCATGCATCATCAGGGCTCAAAGTACCCAGAAAAGACAGCCATCACTCTGATGACATCAGATGAAAAGATGGTGGCGTGGAAACTGCCAAGATTGAGTGGTGACTTATTTCAGACTTTGCTGGGCTAACTGACTGGTAATTATCAGTCCGTGAAATCTAGCACTGTCCTTCCCACCATCTTAGATGTAGGAGGGAGGGAGTGATGAAATGTAATTGTCTAACTTTTGGGAGTTGCGTCCTGCTTTCACCTCTCTCCCACCCCCCCCCCCCCCCCCCCCAAAGGATGAAAGTCAGCTCTAAACACTCTTCTTATGAATTTGCTTGAGAATGGAGTTTTGATCACCCATCAGATACATTTACCAAAGACTAGTTTGGTTTCCAAATTTCAGCCCATCAAACAAACTCCTATACAGTAAAACCTTGGATTGCGAGCATAATTTGTTCCGGAAACATGCTTGTAATCCAAAGCACTTGTATATCAAAGGGAATTTGCCCATAAGAAATAATGGAAATTCAAATGATTCATTCCACAACCATTTATTCATAAGTCCTTCAGTTTATAGTCCATATAAAAAGATTATAGCAATGTGATAGGTTGTGTAACCATAAAATGTCCATCCGCAAATGGAAGCCTCCACAAGGGGATTAGAAGAAAAATCCAGCAGGAGCTACAGAGTACAAAAGAGAAGAGAGGCGTCTCTAAGTGTAGCAATATGGTAACATTTAATGAAAGTACAACATTTAGCAACTCACATGGTTGATGAATAAAAGAGGCACATCAAGTATGCAGGGATCCGGGGTAAAGCTGTCAACATAGAACATCCCCCGCACCGCCGACTCTCACCGCTGTCAGTCTGCAATCGTGACCGCGAAGACTACCCTGCTGTAGAGCAATCTGAAAGTGAGGCTTGAAGCACTCATGGAGCGCAGCGTGGAAGGGGTGACGTTGATGGCGGTGAGAAGGACGGTCTATGTGGACAGCTTTATCCCGGATGCCTGCATACTTAGGTTGTACCTTCATTAAATGTAACCATCTTGCTACACTTAGAGGCGCCTCTCTTCTCTTTTATACTCAGTTGTGACATGACGCTACTTGTATATCAAGTCAAAATATATTTAAAAATTTTGCTTGTCTTGCAAAACGCTCTCAAACCAAGGTTTTACAGCTTTGTTTTTTTTTTACAGATTTTTATCTGTCTGCTGGTTATTCCCATTGTCATCGAGTTTGGTAAAGTGACAGCGGGCTGAGAGCCTACCTATTTGAAATGACATGTAACCTCGATAAAGAGGGCACAGCTTTAGAGATAAGGATTGCTTTCAGACGCCAATGCGGTTTTTCTTCATACATTTGACAAGTCCACTTTTTGGTAGCAATGGCAACGGCAATCAAAATCTGTAAAAAAAAAAAAAAGTTGGAGGAAATTCTTTTGTCAGCTTGCCCGTAGACTTGATTTCTGTCTATTCTTCTTAATACAATATTTAAAAAGTTCACAAAGCATTTTTTCCTCCTTCTAGATATAATTCGGGTTTTGCCAATTCGGTAATCAGAGCAAAATTCTGGATGAATTTTGCATTGAATAAATATTGACCTGGCCAGGTTTTCGTACGTCTCTGGGGCCAGGCTCTGGGGGAGCTGTATCTCGAAGCTGGCAACCCGTTTGAAATCAGATCCTCGGGAGAGGGCTTCGGAAGAAATTACGAGCTTCTCTTGCTGTTTTATTTGCATGCGTTCGAAGCCTGCTTGTGTATGAAAAGTGAACTGTCATTGACTCTTAATCAGGGTAATTACCTGTTAGAATTTCACTCGAGTACTTTATTGGCCAGGAAGCGCATTACTGTTCATAAGTGACCAAATTGCCACAATTCATAATCACGCCGCCATCGCCACTGAGGTATTAACACCTCTCAATAAAGCCTTTTGAGGTTTGTAGACTCGGTGAGCTGCGGAGAGAACACGGTGATCTCTATTCAAACTTACAGTGGAGTTGAGTTGATTTAGTAGTAGGATTGAGCGACGTGGAGGGTTTTCAAAGTCAGGAGATTACGGGGAAAAAAGTTAGCCATTTTGCCAAGATCCTCTGGAGGCGATTGGGAAGGCAAAGTTAAGGCCAAACTCCAGGCACAAAAATGCTAATTTAAAGCCTAAGTTTAGCCAACATCAAAAACATAAAAATCAGCACAACGGTATATACCGTATTTTTCGCACCATAAGACGCACCTGACCATAAGACGCACCTAGATTTTAGAGGAGGAAAATATTAAAAAAAAAAAACTTGAACCAAATGGTGTACTAAAATATTTAATAAAGTATAACAGAATAATATTTCTACACTAACAACTAATGTAAGGGGGCACCCTACACTGATCCCCAATTTAACTGGGACATTTACATGACCTCAATACAACAGGAGTATTTGCATATTTAGACATTTACACTGACCAGTAATGTAAATGGTGTATTTACAGTAACCCCCTCCCCCATCTCTCTACTAATCTCTGCATTCTTATCTCCCTCTCAGTACAACTCTGCCCCTCTAACTCATCTGCTAACCTCTGTCCCCCAAACCCCTCATCTTCTAACATCTGCACTCCAACCCTTCCTTCCCATTCAACTCTGCAGCCTCTGCACCTCAAACCCCCCTCTTTGATCCCCTCTACATGCCCCTTATATTCACCTGTATGCTGTTCACACCTTCTAGGTGGGCGGCATGCAGAGGTGCGGGCGTAATTAGCATATGAATCGCGGCGGCCGACCTCATTAACATAACAATGCCCGTGCGATTTACATATCAATGCCGATCCTGTGGGGGTTAAATACAGAACAATACCCTTTTGTTTCTCTCCCAGTAGCAGCTGAAAGCATTAGAGAAACAGGATTTAGCTGGGGCAGAGTGATGCATAGGACATCGTTCTGCCGTCGAAACGATCCCCCTATCAGCGGCTCTCCTGATTAGTATTCGCTCCATAAGACGCACACACATTTCCCCCCGTTTTTTGGGGGATAAAAATTGCGTCTTATGGAGCGAAAAATACGGTAACTTACCTCTGGTATGATGCGTCCCTTGTTCTTATTCTTCTTTTAGGAAAAATGGTCCTCTGTCCTACACCCCCCCCCTCACACACACACTCTTGTGGTGGAGCGGGAGCTAATACAATTGAAGGGCTGTTAGGTGGTCTTGGCTTGACTATGCCCGACCTTTCCTGCCACATCAGCCATATATAGAAGCTGTAACGGCACCCCAAATACGAAGGGGGTTAACGCCGTTTCCTCTGTCCCCTCTCCTGGACACACATCCACTCGCTACCAATCTTCCACAGCCAAACGACCCCTTCCCATAGGAATTAATCCTTCTGAAGAACGAGACGCACTCTGTATCTTCCTAGATCGAATTACTTTATTGAGAAACATTGTAACTTTTATATATATCCAATATTGCATTAGTTTAACATGAACAATGGCCCAGCTCCACCCACACATCACAAGACTCAACACATCATCCTGACGTCTGCTAGGCTTCAAAAGATCCCACACAATAGAATATAACGATCCCCAATACACATCTTATCACAAAGTGTTGGCAGCCAGTCTGTCTGCCGGATACCATACACACAGGCATGGTGTTAATTATCTCTATTCACACCAGACCTTCCCAAGTCATAATGAACAATAGAATGCAAATCACCTTAATTCCTCCCAGCAATGATTACACAAAGACAAGGGGCTGGGGGTGATGACATTAGCATCTAACAGTATGTGTCCCAACATCATGAAGGCGTCACTTTTCAATTACCCTGTTGAGGTCATAATCAAACAGTAAATAGTTCTTTGCAGGGATCCTGAGGAATATGGTGGATCAATATTACAGACCCAATCTAGATAAAATGTATGTACAGCATTGAATATGGCTATCATAGACCATATTGGGGTTTTTCCATTCACCCTGTGTCCAAAGTGACCCCCTTGTCACAGAAGCCATACTACAACTTCTATGAATGGAACAAAATCTCTGAATGGAGGATGTGGAGCTCTTAGCCATCCACCCATGGGGAAGGACAGAAGAAGATTTCTCCTAAAAGTAGAAAAATCAAGGGACACAATATACTAACTGTAAGCTATGTCCCTTGTGCTAATTTTTATGTTTTTGGTTTTAGCTAAATTTAGGCTTTAAATGAAAGGTGTTTTGCCCTGAAGTTTGGCTTTAATTTTATGTAGCGGGGTCTCTAAATTTAGGTGGGGTACACCTGGGCGGAAGTCCAGGTGTTTAAGTATGGGAGTAATGGACCATTTGTATTCGTGGAGGATTGGGCGGTATAATAATCTCCTTGGCCGGTGGGTGGTGAGTGCCCGCAGGCTCAAGGTAGATTCACTGCCATAGTGCTGTCCTTTTTGTCCCTTCTCGGAGATGGTACGGCGAGGGCGGGGAACCTGCCGTGGCGTCATTGGAGGGGATAAAAGGGGGAGACGCCCTGGTCACGAGGTCTTGCTCCTCTGGAGGTCCTTCTTCATGCACTCAGGCACCTTAGGCCTGGGTGCGGGCGGTTCCGGATTCCAGCTCAGGTGCCCTAGGCCTGACCGGAATGGAGTTGGAGTCCATCCCAGGCACCTTCAGCCTGGGGTGAGGTACTAAACCAGGAGGCCTGGGGCCCAGTGACTTCGACTGGGTCCCGCGAGGGTGGAGAAGTCCGAGGGTCCCTGAGGTGGATGGGGCCCATGTTTGAGGTGAGGAGGCCCGGGAAGTTACCCATTCGGAGAGTCTGGAGCAGCATCAACCCAGTGACGGATGGGCCTCTGGTAACTCCCTTGGAGGGACATCTTCCCCTGGCAGGGGCCACAACGCAGCGAAGGTACTGCTATCTATGTTCTCTTGAGTCGCTGGTAGAGACTCTCAAGTTCTAAGTCCTTTCTAGCTAAGGCTATAGTAACCGCTGGCGAGATTGCAGTGGTTTAGCTGACAATCAGGACAGTGCCTCGACTTGCTCATCCCCTGTATCAAAATGTTATCAAGTCGCAACCAGTTGGCTACTGCAGCACTGTTTATTGTGAGATATACAATAAAACAAGAGTTGGACTGTGATCGGTGTGTGGAACTCTGGTTAATGGGAGCAAGGGGAAGTGTTGGCACAGCAGGACTTAATCCTTTACAGAAGCACACAGGCCCGAGGAAATATCTGGTACTGGCCTTCACCTCACTCACAGTTATGGGGAGGACATGGGCCGTAGCGCATCTCACCCTATCGTGTGTGATACCCCTAGAAGAAAGAGACGGGGTGAGGTCGCTACATTTGCCTTCCTAGATTGCCATTTTTCCAAGATCCTCTGGAGGCAAACTGTAAGCTATGTCCCTTGTGCTGATTTTTAGGTTTTTGGTTTTAGCTGAACTTAGGCTTTAAATACATTCCTTCAGTAGCCACAAAAGGATGTAAAGCCACCTTTGCCAGCGCAGATATTATCTTGTTAAAGTAGTCATGACATCACTGTGCTGTAGTGAAGAGAGCAGAGTTGTGGGAGGGGCCCAGCAGACCCCACCCACTACATAAAACTACAGGATGGGGAGGAGACAAGACCAGTCATCCTGCACAAGGAGAGAGAGCAGCAGTGAGCAATCTATATTACAGGAAGGAAAAGTCTCACACTGGATTACTACACAAATTTGGAAAAAATACACAAAGTACACAGAGATTCAAGGAGGAATACACATGATGACTGGAGTTAGACAAAGATCTGCTTATCCCGGAGTTCTGCTTTAGGATGGTTTTTGGTTGATTTTTAATAAAGCTGAAGTTAAGCTAAAAAAAAAAAAAATTCTAACAACTTTAGTTACATTTCTTACCTGTCATGAAGCATGTCCTACGATCCACAGACTGAAGGATTCTGTAGAAATCTTCACTGCAGGGCTGCCTGTTCTCTTCCTGCTGCTGATTGTCCGGCTCTGTGGGGATTAACAGGTTTGGGTCTCCAGGCTCATCTGCACAAAAAGATGATCTGATGTAGAAAAGCCCCCCTCCTGCCTCTCCTCCAATGAAAAAAGTTATTTTACTGATTACACTGCTTGTAATACTGCAACTGATGAGACTCTTAACCCCACCCCCCCACCCCCCCATTTACGGATCATGTTAAAGGCAGTGTCATCGGTAAAATAACTTTTCTAATTGGAGGAGAGAGCAGGGGGGGGTGCGCCTTTCAGATCATTTTATTGCAGACTCGAAATCTCCCAACACCGCAGTGAAGATTTCTACAGAATTTAGCAGCCTTCACAATCCCCTGCCTTAGAGATGTTTATTGGCGTGTAGCCTAGAGATGGCCATTGACGCGTAGCCTAGAGATGGCCGTTGACGTGTGGAGTACAGATGGCCGTTGACGTGTGGAGTACAGATGGCCGTTGACGTGTGGAGTACAGATGGCCGTTGACGTGTGGAGTACAGATGGCCGTTGACGTGTGGAGTACAGATGGCCGTTGACGTGTGGAGTACAGATGGCCGTTGACGTGTGGAGTAGAGATGGCCGATGGCGTGTGGAGTAGAGATGGCCGTTGGCGTGTAGAGTAGAAATGGCCATTGGCGTGTAGAGTAGAGATGGCCGTTGGCATGTAGATTAGAGATGGCCGTTGGCGTGTAGATTAGAGATGGCCGTTGGCGTGTAGATTAGAGATGGGCTTTGGCGTGTAGAGTAGAGATGGCCGTTGGCGTGTAGAGTAGAGATGGCCATTGGTGCGTAGAGTAGAGATGGCCAATGGCACGTAGAGTAGAGATGGTCGTTGGCGCGTATAGTAGAGATGGTCATTGGCGCGCAGAGTAGAGATGGTCGTTGGGGTGTAGAGTAGAGATGGTCATTGGCGTGTAGAGTAGAGATGGTCATTGGTGTGTAGAGTAGAGATGGTCATTGGTGTGTAGAGTAGAGATGGTCATTGGTGTGTAGAGTAGAGATGGTCATTGGTGTGTAGAGTAGAGATAGTCATTGGTGTGTGGGAGTAGAAATGGTCATTGGCGTGTAGAGTAGAGATGGTCATTGGCATGTAGAGTAGAGTAGAGATAGTCATTGGCGTGTGGAGTAGAGATGGTCATTGGTGTGTAGAGTACAGATGGTCATTGGTGTGTGGGAGTAGAAATGGTCATTGGAGTGTAGATTGGGTTATTAAGCAGATGAAAAAACAGGGGGAACAAGGTTTTGTTCTGGACGGTTTGTTCCAACATGGTAAGTTATAGAAAAACAACACAAGAGAAGTGAAAGGTAAATAAAAAGGGAAAGAAAGCAGGTCAGAGAAGACGCACCAAGGGCAGTTGAGTGGAATAACATGCGATCAGAATCAGCTGGAAGATGCTCAATCCAGGGTGACCAGACCCATTTGGATTTGGAGACGGGGTCAGTAAGGATTAATTTTTTTCTTGATCCGATTAATTTTCTGCTTCACCTGTGCAATTGTAGGAAGGTGGGTTTTGGCGAGTCTTTAAGGGTGCAGCGGGCTTTAAATGTTTCCTGAGGGTTATAGTGGATCCCTTAACTACCCTAGACATGTTCGTGTGTCCAAAACGACCCTTTTTAGCTTTAAGTTTTTACAATTTTCACTAAAATGTAAATGGGTAAAAAAAAAAAATACTGCAACAGTATTACACATACCAAAAGCAAACACAAAGAACATTAAGGTCCTGTTCAATGTTCGCATGGCGTTGCGGTAATGCGTGCTTTACAATGTGCTATACTGCAATGCTCAGCAACGTACATTACATGCATTGGAATGATGCAAGGACATTCGTTCCAATTGGCATCCCAACACACCTTCGAACAGATGTGCATTACAGCGTGTTGCCATAGCTTGATGGTACGAAAGGCTCCAAGGGCTCATTCACACAGGCGGCAAGGTCTACTCCCAGTCTACAGTGGATTGCTTTTTCAGTGGTGGTTTGGAGCCAGTTTACAGGCATTCAGGGGGCAATACTGCCATTTCCTGCTTTTTCAGCTAAATGCTGAGATTCAAGGGTCACCTAAGGTATCTCTCCCCTGTAATAGCATATTTTACACCATAAAGAATGTACTGTTCATGATCACTGTATTTCGGCCTACATAAAATATTTAATGTATACATTACGATGGTTTCAATATTGTACCCATCACAAGTAGGATGACTAAAAAAAAATTGCCACATTGTCAAGCAAAGCATCACGTCTGTTACAATGTACACTGACTCGAGTGGCTGCCATGTCACAATGTAGGTGGGCTGTTGGAGAGAACGCTGATCAACTGCCTGTTGTGGAATTATCCATTTTGCCCCCTTTCACTTAGGGTTCAATCACACTATTGTGCTGCACAGTATCATGCAATAAAATGAGCTACAATGCACATTATGCACACTAGGTTGTGTGTTCTGTAAAACCAGTTAGAATGGCACTTTGCGCAATAACTTTTTGTGCATTTGGTGTCAAAGTGTACTAACTAATTGGTCCTTAAAATGTACAGTATGGCACAGGAACTGTTCATTACCTGAGACGTCATCAAGAAGCTTGTAATATATTTGGAGGGGGCAGCTGCAGCTGGGAGCCTTTTGGTACAGTCATGCCCCCAGAACTTAATCTTTCAATAACTCTTCTTTCCTTGCACGAGTTTAGAAGTTAGTAGTAAGACAGAATTCAGGAGCAAGCAGTGCAGAGGTCAGTAGTAAGCAATGCAGAGGTCAGTAGTAAGCAATGCAGAGTACAGAGGACAGTAGTATATAAGGCTGAGTGAAAAGGACAGTTGTATATAAGGCTGAGTGCAGAGGTCAGTAGTAAATAGGGCTGAGTGCAGAGGATAGTAGTACATACAGTAAGGCTGAGTGCAGAGGTCACTAGTATATAAGGCTGAGTGCAAAGGTCAGTAGTATATAAGGCTGAGTGCAGAGGACAGTAGTATATAAGGCTGAGTGCAGAGATCAGTAGTAAATAAGGTTGAAGGGCAGAAGTCAGTGGTAAGTAAGGCTGAGTGCAGAGATCAGTAGTAAATAAGGAGAAGTACAGAGGTCAGTAGTATATAAGGTAGTAAATACAGCCAAAACACCATTTGCGAGATACTGATGTTTGATAGGAAGACCTGGCTCACAAATGACATGCCAATTCATCCCAAAGGTGTTCAAGGGTTGGGTCAGGAATCACAAAGTTCCTCCACGCCAAACTGGCTTAATTTTTGAAGCAGCCACTTGAGTTCCTTCACACCAAACTGGAATTTGTACCACTATAGAACGTTAGGCTCTGATGTTGGATGAGAAGACCTTGCTCACATTTGGAGTTCCAGTTCATACTACATGTGTTAAGTGGGGTTGAGGTCAGGGCTCTGTGCAGGACACACCAAGCTGGCCCAACTGTTCCTGCTGTAATTCATTTGCACTAATGCTCCATATTTTAAGGTATCATGACTTTAATGTTTTTTGATGTGAGAAGTTGGATTTACAGTGCTGGAGCATATAACAATATGCATGCGATCAAAAGTTTGTTGACCATCACACCTATATTACCTACTTAACCAAAAAAAAGCATTTTTGGGTTCAGGTACTGATTTTGGATAAGAAAACCCGATATGCAATTGACATCCCAGTACATCTGAAAGGTGAGGTCAGGATTGGTGAGGTAGGGTTGAGGTCAGGATTCCAAAGTCCACTCAAGTTCCTCCACACAAAACTTGTCACACAATGACTTTATGATCAGGTCAGGTATAGGGATGAGCCGAACACCCCCCTGGTTCGGTTCGCACCAGAACCTGCGAACGGACCGAAAGTTTGCACGAACATTAGAACCCTATTAAATACAACGGACGCGAACGTTCGAAATCTAAAGTGCTAATTATAACGGCTAATATGCATGTTATTGTCCTAAAAAAGATTCTGCCCCAGGGGACATGTATCAATGCAAAAATAAGTTTTAAAAATGGCAGTTTTTTCTGGAGCAGTCATTTTAATGATGCATAAAGTGAAAAAAATAAAGTGAAATATTCCTTTAAATATCGTACCTGGGGGGTGTCTAAAGTATGCCTGTGAAGTGGCATGTGTTTCCCGTGTTTAGAACTGTCCCTGCACAAAATGACATTTGTAAAGGAAAAAAAGCCATTTAAAACTGCTTGCGGCTTTAATGTCATGTCTTGTCCTGGCAATATGGATGAAAATCTATGAGAAAAATGGCATGGCTACCCCATCACCCCAGCCCATTACCAGCCCCTTTGGGTCTTGTATGGATATTAAGGGGAACCCTGCACCCAAAATAAAACCCTATACCTAAAACCCTATATACTCTGAACAGCAGTATACAGGCGGTGCAAACAAGACAGGGACTGTAGGTTTATTCTTAAGTAGAATCTGTTTGTAATTTGGAACAGGTAAATTGTGTAGTGTAGCTGCAGCCAAAAAATCTATCTTTAAGCTTTTTGGAGAACATAGGGAAGGGTTATCACCCCTGTAACATTTGTTTTGCTGTCTGTGCACCTGTTCAGAACATTTCACCTCACTTTCTGTCCCAATGACAAATGTTTTTGGAAAAGTGGGGTTTGTATTGAAAAAAGGATTGGTGATAAAGCATCAGTAGAGAGGAGACACCTTTTTCCCATATTAACACTTACAGGAGAGAATTTCCCTTCCTAGGGGTAGATTTCCTCTCACTTCCTGTTGTCTCCTTCCGTTTGCAAGTAGGAGTCGTTTCTAAGTTGGATGTTTGAAAGTAGGGGCCTGCCGTATATACTCTGCAGAAATTTGCCCCTTAGATGTTGGTGTTGCCACAACACTGTAAGCCCTCACAGTTATTCTTGGTGGGCGCTGGAACGCCCTGCTGTGAACTATTATATCAGGAATTGTAATTACATGCCATTGTTGAACAGTGGTAGGAAAAATTGGGCCTTTGGTGGTGGTGCTACAACACTGTAAGCCCTCACAGTTACTCTTGGTGGGTGCATGAATGGGCCCTGCTGTGAATTATTAGATCAAGAATTGTAATTGCATGCCCCTGTTGAAGAGGGGCAGAAAATTTGGGCCTTTGGTGGTGGTGGTGTTGCCACAACACTGTAAGCCCTCACAGTTACTCTTGGTGGGCGCAGGAATGGGCCCTGCTGTGAATTATTAGATCAAGAATTGTAATTACACGCCCCTGTTAAACAGGGGCTGAAAAATTGGGCCTTAGGCACTGGTGCTGGTGCCACAACACTGCAACCTCTCCCAGATACTCTAGTTGGAGTGCAGGAATGAGCCCTGTTGCAAAGTATTGCATAAACAATTGTAATTACATGCCCCTGTTAAACAGGGGCTGAAAATTGGGCCTTAGCCACTGGTGGCGGCATCCAGAAACAAAAATGTTCTTCCAAGCTATCATCAGGATCATTGATGAGAAAGAGGATAGTCAGTCAACATAACAGGACAGTCACTCAACATCAGCATAGGCAGTCTTGAAGGGATGTGACATTTCAAAATAAATTATTCTGTTACATCAGCTTCAGGTGCCTGGTAGCTGGTGGTGATCCAAGACTGATTCATTTTTATGAAGGTCAGTCGATCGACAGAGTCGGTGGACAGGCGCACCCTGTGATCGGTGACAAAGCCTCCAGAAGCACTGAATGTGCGTTCCGAAAGGACGCTGGATGTAGGACAGGCCAGTAGCTCAATTGCATACTGTGCAAGCTCTGGCCAGTGATCCATCCTCAAGACCCAGTAAGCCAGAGGATTTTCGGTGGAAAAGGTGCCCAAGTCTGACCTTGCCCCTAAGTATTCCTGCACCATGTATATCAGATGCTGGCGATGGTTGCGGAAACCGATCATACCTTGGGGCTGCGGACTAAAAAATTGTCTGAACGCATCGGTCAGACGGCCACCTTCTCCACCGCTCCTTCTGCTACTGACCGAAGCCTCAGCAACTCGTTGTCCAGGACCAGGAGTTTGTAACCTCCCAGTCTCTGGGAACGCGTTGCACAGACCTTTCTGCAAGGCCTCCCGGAGATGTCTCATCCTCTGCTCCCTCTGCAATGGCAAGATAAGGTCTGCAACCTTACCCTTGTACCATGGATCAAGGAGAGTGGCCAGCCAGGAATGGTCCCTCTCCTTGATCCAAAGAATACGAGGATCCTTCCGCAGACTTTGCAGGATCAGGGAGGCCATGCAGCGTAGGTTAGCTGAGGCATTCGGTCCGGAGTCCTCTGGGTCACTAAGGATGACATGATCCGCAGCCACCTCCTCCCAGCCACGTACAAGTCCACGGATTTCTTGGGACTGTAAATCATCCCTAAAAGACTGCTGCTGTTGATGGTGAGTGCCAGGCTCCACCTCCATGCTGACACAATCCTCCTCCTCCTCGTCCTCTTCCTGTGTGATGGGTGGGACAGAAGGAACACTGTCTGGGTAAAGGGGGCCTTGAGAGGCAAGGAAGTCCTCCTCTTCCTGCCTCTGTTCTGCCTCAAGTGCCCTGTCCATTATTCCACGCAGCGTATGCTCCAACAGGTGGACAAGAGGTACAGTGTCACTGATGCATGCACTGTCACTGCTCACCATTCTTGTGGCCTCCTCAAATGGTGCCTGGATAGTGACCCAATGGGCCGTGAAAGAAAGGTAACGTCCCTGTTCATGCCTGCTGGACCATGAATCAGCGGTAATATGCACCTTACCGCTGACCGCCCTGTCCAGTGAGGCATGGACATTGCCTTCCACATGCCGGTAGAGAGACGGAATTGCCTTCCGTGAGAAAAAGTGGCGTTTGGGAACCTGCCACTGAGGAACCGCACATTGCACAAACTCACGGAAGGGGGCCGGTACTACCAACTGAAAAGGCAGCAGTTGAAGTGCTAGAAATTTAGCCAAGCTAGCATTCCACCGCTGGGCATGTGGATGGCTGGGAGTGAACTTCTTTCGACAGTCCAGCAGCTGGGGCAGGGAAATTTGCCTGCTACAATCGGACGTCGGTGTACTGCTAGCAGAGTGCCCGCAAGTACTTGGCTGTGACACACCTAATTCTACACCTTCATTCCTCTCAGTGCAGGTTTTAGAGCGGACTGAAGGTATAGTAGTGTTGAAGATCCCAGCTGATGAGGAGCAAGGAGAGGTCCGCTTTGTTCTTTGGTGTGGGTCTTTAGGGTACGCTTGCCAACGAGCTGCATGGCAGGTCAACATATGTCTGGTCATGTGGTGCCTAAGCGGCTGATGTTTTGGCCATGCGAGATACGCTTGAGACATATGTTGCAAATAGCAGCGGTGCGATCTGATGCACTCAACTCAAAAAAGGCCCACACCAAAGAACTTTTGGAATAACGGGCAGAGGCAGCGCCCTGCACAGGCGGAGCTCTGCGGTGTGATTCAGTCGGTGTGCTGCCCTTACACTGGCCCCCGGAGGGCATCCTGCCTCGTTGGAGATGTGCCTCTTCCTCATCCTCATCCTCCTCCTCTCTCCTATCAGGCACCCACGTGGAGTCAGTGACCTCATCATCCCCTCCCTCTTGATCACTGGAGCAAACCTGGCAGTATGCTGCAGCTTCTGGAACATGACTGCCAGATTGCTGTCCTTCTTGAGCATCCCCTCTCTCTGCGCTCACGCTACTGCCTTCCTCTAGCTGTGTATCATCATCAGACCCTTCAAAACGCTGGGCATCCTCCTGGAGCATGTACCCAACACTGTGCTCAAACAGTTTGGGGGACTCCTCAGGAGGACATGGTGGGTCTAGGGAACGAGTGACTGATGACAATGAGACGAGGGAAGAGGACGCGTTGGCAGCTGCTTTGCCAGTACCCTGAGCCTGGGTGAGAGAGGATGAGGAGGATGAGGAGGGCTTGGTCATCCACTCTACCATGTCTTCGGCATGATGAGGCTCAACACGTCCAGCTGCCGAAAATAAGGACAAGCGTGTCCCATGGCCACGTGCTGATGACGATGCACCGCATCCACGACCAGCACTTTTGTCTCTAGACACAGAGCTTGCTTGCCCTCTTTCTTTTTCGTACATCACGGGACACAGAGCGACTTAGTCATTACTAATGGGTTATATAGTTTACCTTCAGGTGCTGGCACTGGCAACTTCCAAACCGGAAGTACCCTCCCCTATATAAGCCCCTCCCATCCGGGAGCACCTCAGTTTTTTTGCCAGTGTCTAAGGTGTTGGCCAAAGAGTAACATGTGTTTTCCTGGGCTTGCGTACAGGTTCTTTTACGGGCCTTAGTAAGCTGTTCCGGATCCCACCAAAAAAGCTTCATAGCTAAACGGTCGGTACCCGGGCCTTGCAACAGAAGAGCAAGGTTTTGCCTGTAATGCCTCTCTTAGGAGGGCTGGACCCTGGGATCCAGAGCTCTGGTCATACCCACGACCAAGATGTTTTCTGTGCAGGGTATTATACAGGTCCAGGGGAGTGGAATCCTTGGGAACCCGGTCCCTGAAGGTTTAATTACAATGCCTGCCGTGATAGGTGAAGTTTGGGCTTCTGTGGACCAAACAGAGTCCTGCGGCGGGGAACAGGTAAGTGGGGGCCCCCCAGGAACTTGGTTCTATTGGGGGACCCCCAAGCCTAATTTGTCTGTCTGTTACCTAACGGTATTCCCGCTAATATCTGTGTATGCCTGTAACTACTGAAAAATGTAAAATTTTAATAGTAGTCAAGAAAAAAAAAAAAAAGAGGACCGCGGTACCTGTGTTAAACCACTAGAGGCCGCTGTGGTCCATTTTTTCTTGTCATGTGGATCTTTGGTTTTCTCAAGTCAAAAGATCCAGGCAGTTGGTAAGTTCTCTGTGGGAATCCACTTCCTCTGCCCTGTTGCTGCGCTCATCCACCGCACAGGCCCTCCGGCAAAAAAGGGCCCTGGCTCCTAGTCCCTGCTTGGTTTTCGAAAAGGGCGCCAATGGCGCACGGGCGCGGGCGCGTGCACGCGCCTCCTATGAAAAAAAAGGGGCGGGGCGGGTGGATGACGCTCGATGTGCGCCGCGGCGCTTCTGCGCATGTGCAGGCGTCCCAGCATGTATAAAAGACACAGTACAAGTGTCAGCTGGATGCAAACAGAGCTAGCAACAAACAGTGGCACACAGAGGCGGTTGATGCAGGCATCCCCATAGAAAGGCACTTTAGTGGACACCAGCTGGTATATAGCAGCAACTGTGTTAGACTATTACCAGCAAAATTGGTGTATGACGACGGGAATACCTCAGCTTTGTGCTGAAAGGATATGTCGTCCAGACGCTCCGGAAATAAGTCTTCCAGGAAGCCAAAGGGGTCTCCATCGGGCTCTGAGGATATTGGGCATGCTTGTACTGCACCAATCTCCCCTGAGAATTCAGAGGTCAGTAGCCGTAGGAACCCCGCAGGAGTGCCTGGTGCTGCGGCTGTCCCCAGTCCACCTGCTCCTGTATATATAACAGAGGAGGTTTTATCCTCAACTCTGGGAGGATTAGAAGAGAGATTAACAGCATTGATCGCTGCTTCCCTGTCACAGGGAAAGCGCGTCCGATCTCCGTCTCCTCCTTCAGTGTGCCTGTTAGTGGAGGAACAGTCCCACACAGAGATCGACCTACCTGAAGGGGATCAGGATGAGGTTGATTCAGTTATGGAGGAATCAACAGTAGGCTGAAAGATTATGGGTTCAGTCCCTGACTAACATGGTCCGATCAGCATTTAAAATGCCTCTGGCGGAACCATCAACCACTACGGTTTCCTCGCTGGGTCGCTGAAAGCTCCCCAGGCTGTCTGTTACTTCCCAATCCACCCTTTATTGGAAGGGCTTATTTACCAGGATTGGGAGCATCCTGATAAAATATTTACTCCCCCCAAGAGATTTCCGGTGATCTATCCCATGGAGGATAAGTTCATAAAAAATGGAGGGTCCCTACAGTGGACGCAGCCATCTCTTCTGTGAACAAATGTTCAAAGACCCAATAGATAAAAAATTGGAGTCTTTACTAAAATCTGCTTTCTCTACAGCAAGCATGGTGACACAACCTGCGGTAGCAGCGATTGGAGTCTGCCAAGCGGTGAAAGATCAGTTGAAACAAGTCTTAAGGGACTTACCAGATCAGCAGGCTCTTGCCCTAGCTGACCTACCTAGAGCCTTGTGTTTTGCGGTGGACGCCATAAAGGATACAATCCAACAGGCCTCCCGCTGTACGCTGTCTGTAGTACATATGCGTAGGCTTCTATGGCTCAAAAACTGGTCTGCTGAAGCTCCCTGTAAGAAATTGCTGGTTAGCTTCCCATTTCATGGAGAACGCTTATTTGGAGAAGATCTGGACAAATATATCCAGAAAATTTCTGCCGGTAAAAGTTCACTCTTACCGGTTAAGAACAAGAGTAGAAGTCCTTCTTTTAAGAGGCCTACTTCTCCAGTCCCTGGCACATCGGCTGTGAAACAGTTCCGACGGCCTCCGCGGTCAAATTCAGGGGGCAGAAATCAGGGACAATAACAGGGTAACAAGAAACCCTGGGTCAAGAGAGGTACAAAACCTCCCCCTAAGTCATGAAGGGTTGCCCCCACTCAATCGGGTGGGGGGAAGACTTCAGTTGTTCACAGAGACCTGGCGGGACACCATCAGAGACAGATGGGTGCTCTCCGCAGTAAGTCTGGGATACAAGCTGGAGTTAAAAGGCACTCCTCCTGCCCAATTTATGAGGTCAAACGTGCCAAGCGATCCCCAGAAGAGAGGATCCCTCCTTCTGGCACTAGAACAACTATTGCTCCAAGGTGTAATCATGAAGGTTCCCCTGGAAGAAAGTGGGTTCGGGTTTTACTCGAACCTTTTCACAGTCCCCAAACCAAATGAGGACGTGAGGCCCATATTAAATCTAAAAGGGCTAAACAAGTTCCTAAATATCAGGACTTTTCGGATGGAGTCGATCCGATCGGTGGCCACCGCCCTACAAGGGCAGGAATGGTTAGCCTCGATCGACATAAGGGATGCTTATCTGCATATTCCCATCTTTCCGGCCCACCAGAAATTTCTACGCTTTGCAGTAGAAGGGCGCCATTTTCAGTTCAGAGCCTTACCTTTCGGTCTGGCCACAGCACCACGAGTGTTCACAAAATTTCTGGCCCCACTATTGGCCAATCTAAGAACACAAGGTGTAACGATAATGGCATATCTAGACGACCTGCTACTAATAGACCACTCAGTGGAAAAGCTGGAAGTAGCTATTCACAAGACAATCAAGTATCTGGAATATCACGGTTGGATTATCAACCGGGACAAGTCAGCTCTAAGACCAGTCAGAAGTCTGGAATACTTAGGGCTAAGGCTGGATTCAAATCAGAGAAAGATTTTCTTACCTCCAGAAAAGGTGTCGTCTTTAAAAGATTTGACCCACTTAGTGGGTGCAAAAAGAAAACCATCCATACGCCTGTGCATGAGGCTGCTGGGAAAAATGGTGGCTTCATTCGAAGCAGTGCCCTACGGTCAATTCCATTCAAGGAACTTGCAGAGGGCCATACTGTCAGCCTGGAACAAAAAAGTTCAGGCTTTAGACTTACCAATGTCCCTGTCCCCTTCCGTTCGCAAGAGCCTCCATTGGTGGTTGTTGCCCCAGAATCTGGAAAAAGGGAAACCTTTCAGTCCGGTTTCTTGGAAGGTGGTCACTACAGATGCCAAACTCATAGGCTGGGGGGCAGTACTGGAGCAATGGTCTCTCCAGGGCAAGGGGTCAGAAGCAGAGAAGGCCCTGCCCATCAATCTCTTAGAGATACGAGCAGCCCGGTATGCCCTAGTAGCATGGACATCCAAACTCCAAGGGTCCCCTGTCAGAATTCAATCAGACAATGCCACAGCAGTGGCATATATCACCAGGGTGGCACCAGGAGTCGTGCAGCCCAGAGGGAAGCGAATTGCATCCTGGAATGGGCAGAAAGATATGTCCCAGCCATATCTGCGGTTTTCATCCCAGGAGTGGAAAATTGGAAAGCGGACTTTTTAAGTCGCCAGCAATTATGCCCGGGGGAATGGTCTCTTCACCCCGAGGTTTTCCAGGCAATATGCCAGCGGTGGGGAACACCGGATGTAGATCTGCTAGCATCCAGATTCAACGCAAAGGTGGACAGATTTGTGTCTCGCACAAGGGATCCCCTAGCTTGCGGCTCGGATGCTCTAGTGTTCCCTTGGGATCAGTTCAAGCTGATATATGCATTCCCACCGCCACAATTGTTACCGCGATTAATCCGCAGAATCAGGGTAGAAAAGAAACCAGTGATTCTGGTGGCTCCAGCGTGGCCCCGAAGGGCATGGTACGCGGAGATTGTAAAAATGTCAGTGAGGAGTCTTTGGACCCTCCCACATCGTCCGGACCTGCTGTCGCAAGGACCTATATACCACCCTTCCTTACCAGCCCTAGGTTTGACGGCTTGGCTATTGAAGCCCACATTCTGAAAAAGAGAGGGCTCTCTAATCCTGTGGTATCTACCATGATCAATGCCAGGAAGCCGGTATCCAGGCAGATCTATTATAGGATCTGGAAGGCGTACATTACATGGTGTGAGACCAAGAAATGGCATCCACGTAAGTACGTAATAGGTAGGATTTTGGACTTCCTACAGTGGGCTGTAGATAGGAAGCTGGCCTTGAGTACTATCAAGGGTCAGATTTCGGCCTTGTCAATATTTTTTCAAAGGCCCTTGGCTTCGCATTCACTAGTCAAAGCTTTCATACAAGGAGTGATGCGTATTAGCCCTCCGGTTAGTATTCCCATATGTCCATGGGACTTAAACCTGGTTCTGTCGGTTCTACAGAAACAACCGTTTGAACCATTGCAACACATTTCCTTGGTTCTTCTCACCAGGAAATTGATTTTCTTAGTAGCCATTTGTTCGGCTAAAAGAGTATCGGAATTAGCCGCCTTGTCCTGTAAGGAGCCATATCTGGTTGTCCATAAGGACAGAGTAGTATTACGTCCTCATCCAGCCTTTCTTCCTAAGGTGGTATCGAGGTTTCATTTGAACCAAGATGTGGTTCTTCCTTCTTTTTTCCCCAAACCTAGCTCGGTAGAGGAAAAGTTATTGCATTCTTTGGATGTAGTAAGAGCAGTTAAAGCTTATCTAAAAGCCACTGCTCAGATTCGCGGAACGGATACTTTGTTTATTCTGCCGGAAGGCCCCAGAAAGGGTCAGGCAGCATCAAAATCGACTTTAGCCAAGTGGATTTGACAGGTCATAATACAAGCCTATGGCTTGAGAAAGAGACCGCCTCCGTTCAAAGTTAGGGTGCACTCCACAAGAGCAGTTGGAACTTCATGGGCAGTGCATCACCAGGCCTCCCTGGCTCAAGTCTGTAAGGCCGCAACATGGTCTTCAGTACAAACGTTTACTAGATTCTACCAGGTAGACGTTAGAAGTCAGGAGGATGTCGCCTTTGGGCGCAGTGTGTTGCAGGCCGCAAAAGATCCTCATGCCTGATGGCGCCCAGCTTATGTATAGTGTATCCCTCCCCTCATTTGGCATTGCTTTGGAACGTCCCATTAGTAATGACTAAGTCGCTCTGTGTCCCGTGATGTACGAAAAAGAAAAAGGGGTTTTTATAACAGCTTACCTGTAAAATCCTTTTCTTGGAGTACATCACGGGACACAGAGCTCCCACCCCTCTTTTTGGGACACTTATTGCTTTGCTACAAAACTGAGGTGCTCCCGGGTGGGAGGGGCTTATATAGGGGAGGGTACTTCCGGTTTGGAAGTTGCCAGTGCCAGCACCTGAAGGTAAACTATATAACCCATTAGTAATGACTAAATCCCTCTGTGTCCCGTGATGTACTCCAAGAAAAGGATTTTACAGGTAAGCGGTTATAAAAATCCCTTTTTTATTGGCTTGTGACTGTCTGCCTCTCCTTGTTGGCCTTCCAGACATAGTAATGGCCTGCAAGGAGATGGGAAAACCAGCAATTGGGTAGTGTATATTGTGCTGGTGGCACACAACACCCACTGTAAAGGCTGCAGATGCCTGTATTAGAGAACACCAGCAATAGAGGGTAGATACAGGTGTATACTGTGCTGTGCTGGAGGCACACAACACCCACTAACTCCTGCAGATGCCTTTATTATAGAACACCAGCAATAAATGGTAGATACAGGTGTATACTGTGCTGGAGGCACACAACACCCACTAACTCCTGCAGATGCCTTTATTAGAGAACACCAGCAAAAAAGAGTAGATACAGGTGTATACTGTGCTGTGCTGGAGGCACACAACACCCACTAACTCCTGCAGATGCCTGTATTAAAGAACACCAGCAATAAAGGGTAGATACAGGTGTATATTGTGCTGGAGGCACACAACACCCACTAACTCCTGCAGATGCCTTTATTAGAGAACACCAGCAAAAAAGGGTAGATACAGGTTTATACTGTACTGTACTGTGCTGGAGGCACAAAACACCCACTAACTCCTGCAGATGCCTGTATTAAAGAACACCAGAAATAAAGGGTAGATACAGGTGTATATTGTGCCAGAGGCACACAACACCCACTAACTCCTGCAGATGCCTTTATTAGAGAACACCAGCAAAAAAGGGTAGATACAGGTGTATACTGTGCTGTGCTGGAGGCACACAACACCCACTAACTCCTGCAGATGCCTGTATTAGAGAACACCAGCAATAAAGGGTAGATACAGGTGTATATTGTGCTGGAGGCACACAACACCCACTAACTCCTGCAGATGCCTGTATTAGAGAACACCAGCAATAAACGGTAGATACAGGTGTATACTGTGCTGGAGGCACACAACACCCACTAACTCCTGCAGATGCCTGAGAAAAGAACACTGTCCCTGCCTATCTAGCTCTTTCCCTGCACGCCGGAACACACTACACAAGGCCGCCGCGCTGGCGGCCTTATATAGTGTGGGGCGTGTACTAAACCCCCTGAGCTATAATTGGCCACAGGCATCCTGCCTGTGGCTAATTATGGCTCTCCTCGCTGCCGGCGCTGTGATTGTCCAAGCATGCGGGGTCACAGTGCATGCTTGGCCAATCATCAGCCAGCAATGCACTGCGACTGGCGCAGTGCATTGTGGGTCGTTCGTATCGCACGAATTTGATGCGAACGGTCCACAAAGTTCTGGCTTCGTCGAACGGACGAACGGCCGATGTTCGATTCGAACATGAGTTCGAATCGAACACCGGGCTCATCCCTAGTCAGGTACTGATGTTAATTGAGAAGACTTGGCTTCTTGCTCCAGTTCATCCCAAATGTGTTCAGTGGGGTTGAGGTCAGGGACATTTGAGTTCCTCCACACCAAACTGGTCAAACCATGTGTAGCGGGTATTTAAATTGGGGGGGAGCATCTGGGTTATTTAACCCAGATGTACTAATTGTTAGGGAATCTGAGAATCCCTTTTTGTGGTTCTTGGAGGACTCTGGTGGTGCAGGGTTCCCTGTGGCCTGCTGGTGACGCTGTCGCCCTGGGCTTGAGTTGAACCTGCACCGCAAGACTGTGCCTTTTTGTCCTTTCCTGGCACCGACGCAGCAGGGCGGGGAACCCGCTGTGACGCAAAGGGAGAGGAGATAAAAGGGGCGGACGCCCTGACCTTGGGGTTCAGAGTTGGAGGACGCGGCCGCACCCAGGCACCTTCAGCCTGGGTGCTGGCATTCCGGAGTTCCGGGCCCAGGTGCCCTTGACCTGGCCGGAGCGAGAGATGGAGTCCATCCCAGGCACCTTAAGCCTGGGGTGAGGTACTACTGCCGGAGCCTGGGGCCCAGTAACTTCGACTGGGTTCCGCGAGGGTGGAGGAGTCCGAGGGGCCCTAAGGTGTTGGGACCCGTATCTGAGGCGAGGAGGCCGGGGAGTGTAACCCTTCCGGATAGTCCGGTACAGCATTAACCCGGTGACGGCGGGGTCTCCGGTAACTCCCTTGGAGGGATGTCTTCCCCCTGACAGGGGCTGCAACGTAGCAAAGGTAACTCCAGTTCCTGTTCACTAGAGTCGCTGGAAGAGACTCTGAAGCCAAAAATTCCATTTAACAGCCACTGTGCTTAGCAACCGTTGGTGAAACCGCAACGGTTTAGTTTTCTTTGAGGATTGTGCCTTGACCTACTCCCCACCAATACTGAACTGTTCTATGGGTCTCAAACTGTCTGCTCGCAAAGGACTATTTGTTTGGCGTTATGGAATAAATAAGTGTTGGACCTTTTCAGTGTGTGGTACTCCAATTACTGGGAGCAAAGGGGGTTATCAGCAGAACAGACTTGGCTCTAAGCGTATACACAGGCCCGAATACAGCTAGATACTGGCCTTCACCTCTACATGCTGTAATCGAGAGGACATGGGCCGTGGCGCACCTCGCTCTCCCCTCCAAGGTACCCCTAGACCAGAGCCAGAGTAACCGATAAAGAAGGGGGTGAGGGGGAAGGCCGCTACACATGTCTTTATGGAGCTGGCTTTGTACACGGGGCACAATCATGCTGGAACAGAAAAGAGCCTTCACCAAACTGTTACCACAAGGTTGGAAGAGCACAATTGTCTAAAATGTCTTTGTATGTTGTAATAACAGGACTAGACGTGTTTTGTTATGAATTGAATACAAAGTTCTTGTTATTCGAAGATTCAGAGATATCCAAATTTCAGAATGATAATTGGAAGGAATTTCAACGAATCCCCCCCAAAAAAACAACATGAAACAAAATAACTCTTTGAAAATGAATTTGACATGTTTTAAAATGAATTTGAAAAATTCTTAATTTAATTTGAAAAATGTGAAAATAAAGTTGAAAATGAATTTAAATGAAAAAAATACAAAATGGAAACATATTGCAATAAATACAGTAAGGTATAAAAGTGAAATAAGATGATAAGAATAGAAAAGGATAGAATAGAAGAAAAATAGAATATAAACGAATATAGCCATCTTCTGAAATGTAATAAATCGATTAAAAAATAACCAATTTTACTAACTGAATCCGAATATACAAAATGAATCCTGAAAACAAATCATTCTAAGAGCCCATTCACACAGGGGCAACTTTGGATCCGACTTCAAGTCGCCCCAGGTCACCCCTAGTTGCCTCAAGTTGTGCTGCATGAGAAAATCAATGTAAGTGAATGGAGCCGTCTTAATGCACACTACTGCAGTCGCTCCGACTTCAAAAAAGGTTCCTGTACTACTTCAATCCGACTTCTAGGTGACTGCTAGGCAATGGCGTCCCTAGGGGGGGACCAGAGGGGGCCCTGGCCCCCCCAACATTATGCTGTGCCCCCCCATGTGCCCCCCAAAAAAAAAATTAAAAAAAAAATTCTTTTTTTTTTGCTTTTTTTTTTTCGCTCGGGCTGCTGCTGGGGTAACATAGTCTCTCCTGAGAGGGAGAGCGTCCCCAGTCAGCTCCTGCGGGGGATTCCTCCCCCCTCCCTCTGCTCGCTGACACTGCATAATGCGAGCGCTCACACAACCACAGCCGCCCGATCTGCTCCTTTCCCTGCATCCTCATTGGCACGGAGAAGAGCGAGTTGCAGGAAGGACTCCACGAGCACTGTGGGAGGGGTGGAGGGGGGCCCAAGCCTTCATCTCAGTTACTGAAAAAACAGACTGATTTCTCCCGTCCTTAGGACAGGAGAACCAGCCTGTAAATTCCAAGAATGGTGACTGCAAGCTGAGCCGAGTGTCAGTCTATGACACTCTTTCAAAGCCCAGCGAGTCCAGCCACCCCCCCTCACTCTCCTCACATACGAGCAGGGAGGAATACAGCTCCTCCTCCTCCTTCCACTCCCGCCCACACTATCCCGGCGTGCTGTATCTGAAGAGAGGGGATGTGTGGGCGGGAAATATGAAAATCAGCAGCATTCCTGGCTGTGTGTGAATGATGCCTGAGATTCTAGCCTGGACCGTGGGTAAGTGTGTGCACTGCAGACTGCAGTACATTGTAATCACTGAACTGCATTATCTCCATCCCTTCTCTCCCCCATCTGTCTCCCTCCCCCTCTCCTGTTCTTTCAAGACATTCACAATTTACTTTCACTTTCAGTTAGGCAGGTAATATATGGTGCACATTTCTTTCCTGCATCCACAGATTGCAGGAAAGAAACTTGCATGATTCCCCCATCAACACAGACAGTGCTGACAGGGGAATATCCCTCCTGCCCAGCAATTGTATTCTCCCGACAAACAGTGATTATCACTAGTGGCTATAGCAACCACTGGTGATAATCATAAGAGAATCTGCTCATTAATGGTTCGAATCTCAGCCAGTTCCTGCTGAACCAGCTGAGATTTAAACTGTCTATGGCTGGTCTTAGCTCTTAGGCCCCTTTCACACTGACACTTTTTTCAGGCGGTTTAGCGCTAATAATAGCGCTGCTATACCGCCTGAAAAAATCGTGCCCTGCAGTCTTCAGTGTGAAAGCCCAAAGGCTTTCACACTGAAGCGGTGCGCTAGCAGGACCTCTCCAAAAGTCCTGCTAGCCGCATCTTTACAGCGGTGAAGGAGCGGTGTGTTCACCGCTCCTTTGGCCTGCTGCCCATTGAAAGCAATGGGAGACCGCGGTAATACCGCCCGCAATGCGCCTCTGCAGAGGCGCATTGCGGGCGGTATTAACCCCTTTTTCGGCCGCATACCGCGGTAAAAAACGAAGGTATAGTGGCGCTAAAAATAGCGCCGCTATACCCACAGCGCACCTCCCGCCCCAGTGTGAAAGGGGCCTTAGGCAGCACATACTTTGATCACTTTTTTTCATTCAACTATTAGGTTGAATGAAAAAAAAAGGAAATTATCCAATTCCCCCATCTACACATTATAGGTGGATGGGGGAATGTTCCCAGTGTGGACCAGTGCTGGAACAACCAGAGTTGCTGTCCTGTCCCGGCTATTCACAGCGCTAGTCTCTGTCTCTATGGTAGCGGTGGCAGCACATTGGAACCCAGTGCTGGTTACTTTATGGGGCTGATGTACAGGTGGGCCAGCACAATTTGTTGTTAAAGATGGGCTGGGCATGTTCAAAATTCCACATGCCAGAGCCTGCCAGGAAGCTCACACTGCACAGCGCTAATCACAGGCAGTGAGACATTTCCCGGTCCGCAGCTCCACAGATCAGGAAATGTCTCACTGGCTGTGATTAGCACTGTGGAGTGTCGGCTTCCTGGCGGGATCGGGCATGTGGGATTTCAAACACACCCGAGCCCATCTCTATTGGTTGTAGACAGTTGAGCTCCCTGCAGGTTGCTTAGCAGCAGTGGAGCCTTCTCTGACATGCTGTTCGTGATGCAATCCAGGTGATGCTCCTAGTCAAATACTAGTGTTAAATATCAGTGATTTTATTGATCAAAGCCCACACTTTACAGGCATAGAGCCCACATTCTGCTGAACATACGGTTGATTATATATATGTGGTTGTACTCTTGATGCTAATAAATACTGTGTTTATTAGATCTGACTGGGAGCATGACTAGGATCACATCCCGATCAGCATGTCAACAGAGAAGGTTATACAGCATTACTGCTGCTAGGTGACCAGCTGGGAGCTCGGCTCTCTATAACCAATAGTGCCAGCCTTCCCCTACATGCACGCATAATGTCACCAGCACAAAGTCCTAATAGACTGCCGCCGGTGCCAAGGAGACAGATGCCAGACCAGTGCTGTCAATAGCAGGGACAGGACAGCTGGGGAAACCCACAGTGGCAGAACACCAGGGCCCGGTGGCAAGACAACCTTTGCAACCCTGATAGTTCTCCAACTGCTTTGGACCCTTATATTTTCTTGGTGTGCTGGTGACATATATCTCTTGTTTTCTGCCACCCTGGGGGGCCCCAGTATAGTAGGAAGGGAGCTCACTGCAGAACATGTGAAAGGGCCCATTGTGGGATCGTAGTAAAGGGCCCCAGGATATATATATATATATAATTGCATTTTATAGTTGGCCCCCCTACTTTTGTCCCTGTCCCCCCATGTGCCCCCCCTAAATATGAAAGCTGGAGACGCCACTGCTGCTAGGCGACCTGTACCCATTGATTTCAATGGAAGTCGCTCAGAAGTTGGATCCCCGGTCTTAACAGAAGAAACTTTCCAGGAAGAGAACATACATTTCTCAGGCAAACCTCTCCCTCCCCCCTCCCTCCCACAGAGCTGATTCTTGTTTGATTGGCCACTGGAGTGTCTCCTGTCCTGGAGGCAACTTGAAGTTGCCTTGTAAGTAGCTTCATGTCGCGCTGTGATTCATACTCAAGTCGTGTCCAAGTTGCCTCCCAAAGTCGCGCTGGAAGTCGTGTTGCCCCTGTGTGAATGGAGTCTAACATAACAAATATGACATAAAAAAATTATTGACTTAACGAATGGATCCAAAATTAAACAGATTTTTTTTCATCCTGCACATATCTAAACAGAACCCTTCTCTGGAATATCTGAACTCCATCATTCGGAGGGACGGAGGGGGGGGGGGGGGGGGGTTCACATACTTTCAGCCATGTAGGTAGGTATGGTGGTCAGGTGTCCACAAACTGTTGGCCATATAGTGTATTATTTATGGGAGATAACACTATAGAAGTATATTAATAATAGTCAGTATGTCTGTAATAGTTACCAATTAGGAGGAGTTGCTAATGGTCTTACCAGTCTTCATATTCTCTTCCAGGAAAACAGAAATACCTTTGTGCCAGCCGTAATGACTGCACGATCGACAAATTCCGGAGGAAAAACTGTCCGTCATGTCGTTTGAGGAAATGTTATGAGGCCGGCATGACATTAGGAGGTAGGTGTGCTAATATATATTATATATTCATTCTCTCAAAATACACGCAGACCATTGTATAAACATGTATTGTACCCAAATACGTTTGTCCTAAAATAAAAGGTTTTTGGATTCAGAATGAAATGCTGCACTACCTGACCGAATTATATGTACCACATTTCCGACATTTAGCCAACTTCATAATATGCCTTATTAAGTCTTCAGACACAATGCCGTGTAGTGGGAGAACATTAATGTGTTCTCTATTTTTTAGTTTGGGTTTTATTGCTGGTTGTGCAAGAAGGGATGGGGCAATAACGTGTTAAGTTCAGATATAATATTATTCCGATTTTTATATCAATGTGTCAAAGAGCCAACCTGTTTCAGGGAATCCAAAAAATCACCATTCAGGGATAAAACTACCACCTAAAGCAGTGGCCTGCAAACTATGGGACTGGATGTGGTCCTTTGCGGGCCTTTATCCGGCCCTTGGGGGACCCATTCCTCTTCACTGACATCATCTATGGGGCACTACTCCTCCCCACTGATACCATCAATTGGGCACTATTCCTCCCCACTGATGCTATTAATGAGACACCATTCTTCCCCACTGACACCATTGATGGGGCATCATTCCTCCCCACTGATACCAAAGGTGGGGCACAGTTACTCCCCACTGACACCATAAATGGGGTACCATTTCTCCCCACTGACACCATAAGTGGGGCACTGCTCTTCTTACTGACACCAATGATAGGGCACAACTCCTGCCAGTGATATCAAGAAAGGGGCATTTTCTACTGCCACAGGCCCCAGTCCAGCCCCCCTAAAGTCTGAAGGACAGTAAACAGACCCTTGGTTTGGAAAGTTTGAAAACCCCTGACCTAAAAAGGAAAAAAAAAAATTATTGTATAGAAAAACACACACTATATTGCCAAAAGTATTGGGACGCCGCTGCCTTTACATGAACTTTAATGGCATCCCAGTCTTAGCAAGTAGCGTTTAATATGCAGTTGGCCCACCCTTTGCAGCTACCTATAACAGCTTTGATTCTTCTGGGAAAGCTATCCACAAGGTTTAGGAGTGTGTCTATGGGACTATTTGACCATTCTGCCAGAAGCGGATTTGTGAGGTCAGGCACTGATGTTGGATGAGAAGATCTGGCTCACAGTCTCCGCTCTAATTCATCCCAAAGGTGTTCTATCAGGTTAAGGTCAGCACTCAAGTTCCTCCACCCCAAACGCGCTCATCCATGTCTTTATGGACCTTTCTTTGTGCACTGGTGCGCAGTCATGTTGGAACAGGAAGTGGCCATCCCCAAACTGTCCCCACAAAGTTGGGAGCATGAAATTGTCCAAAATGTCTTGGTATGCTGACACCTTAAGAGTTCCCTTCACTGGAACTAAGGGGCCAATCCCAACCCCTGAAAAACAACCCCACACCATAATCCCCCCTCCACCAAATGATTTGGACCAGTGCCCAAAGCAAGGTCCATAAAGACATGGATGAGCGAGTTTTGGATGGAGGAACTGGTTTTAAGTTCTTTCAATCATGGAGAATCAGCATCACATGTGGGCATTACCTAGGGCCGTCTTCATGCAAATGCAGCCTGCCTAGTAACACCCACTCCTCCAGGCTGACACCCACCCAATTAAGGCTTTCTGATATTCTGATATTTGGATACCTCCTCCTAAAATCCAGTCCACCGCTTCCATCAGGGCTCTTGAAAGATGTACCGAAGCAGGGTGTTGTCATGTTAATCAGGAAGCTATGGATAGCACTCTACAGTTTCCTCCCACCTGCAGGATCTGCCTGCATTGCATAGAAAAAGCACAGAAATCTAGTGATGACATCACTGGGTCTAAAACAGGGATATGCAATTAGCGGACCTCACGCTGTTGCAGAACTACAAGTCCCATGAGGCATAGCAAAACTCTGACAGCCACAAGTATGACACCCAGAGGCAGAGGCATGATGGGACTTGTAGTTTTGCAACAGCTGGAGGTCCACTAATTGCATATCCCTGGTCTAAAATAAGGTATTTTAAAATGTTACTAACATGTTGATGAGGGATGGGTTGAAAAATTTAACCAGATCCTGCCCAGCCTATAGCAAAAATACAGCTGGGCAGTGGCTCTCCTGTTTTCACTGGATGTCATATGACGTCCAGGAGAACAAGCCGCTCAAGCGCATCCCTGGGAGCGCACAGCGCAGTGATCGGTAGTGCATCTCAGATTACGGTAAAGAGCCTAGGCTGTAATTGTCCAATCACAGCTGACAACAGCGTTACTAGGAAGTGCCAGTTATCACCATTCCTCTATTCACTGCAGACCGCGCGTGAGTATAGGAGACGATAAGTATCTCCCCCAACAGGGGGAATTGCACTGATAATCAGTGCAGTCCCATCAGCGATGCCCACCTGTGATGCCAATCAGTGCCTCTTCATCAGTGCCACCTATCAATGCCCATCAGTGCTGCCTATCAGTCCCATTAGTGCCTATCAATGCCCATCAGTGATGCCTATCATTGCCCATCAATGCCCATCAGTGCTGCCTATTAATGCCATTAGTGCCTATCAATGCCCATTAGTGCTGCCTATCAGTGCTATTAGTGCCTATCAGTGCCCATCAGTGCTGCATATCAGTGCCACATATTAGGGCCTACCAGTGCTGCATATCAGGGCCGCCTCAGTGCCCATCAGTGCTTTATATCGTCGAGTCAACATCGGGAGGAGAGAAGAGGGAAGAAGACGACGATGAAGACCGGGCCACCGCTAGCAAAAGAGCTGGCAGTAGATAGCGGAGGAGCCCAGCAGAGAGCAGAAAGCACCGGAGGGCGGGAAAAGAGGCCGGAGAAGTCGGAAGAAGACCCCCGAAGTCGGAAGAAGACCCCTGAAGTCGGAAGAAGACCCCCGGAGCTGCCTAATAAATTACTTTAAAAAGCTGTCTAGTGTGTTTTCTTTATTGACACTTTTCCCCCAGGTGAATGGGTAGGGGTACGATGTACCCCATACTCATTCACATAGGGTAGGGGGCTCGGATCTGGGGGCAGATTCCGATAAGCCCCCTGCACGCAGACCCCGAAAACCAACGGCCAGGGTTGTCGGGAAGAGACCCTTGTCCTCATCAACATGGGGACAAGGTGCTTTGGGATGAGGGGGCGTAGGGGGTTCCCCTTGAAATCCATAACAGACTTAAAGGAGCACTAAAGCTTCCCTTTTTTTTGCTTAAAAATAACAAACATGTTATACTTACCTCCACTGTGCAGCTCGTTTTGCACACAGTGGCCCCGATCCTGGTCTTCTGGGGTCCCTCGGCGGCTGTCTTGGCTCCTCCCCGCAAGGACTCCACACCTTAATGCGAGTGAGCTCGCATGGTGTGGAGTGATTGCGGGCGCGCTCCCGTGATACAGCGGCGGCCATAGCCGCCGACTGTATCACTCGGCCCCGCGCGCCGTGTCATTGGATGTGATTGACAGCAGCGCCAGCCAATGGCTGCGCTGCTTTCAATCCATCCAGTGTAGCCAATCGGCGGCCAGGCTGAAAAACGAAGAGGATGACGGGGACGAGCATGGGACTTTCGAGGGGCCAGGTAAGAAAAACGGGGGCTCGGGGGGGGGGGCGGTATTGTCGAATGTTTTTTCACCTTAATGCATAGGATGCATTAAGGTGAAAAAACATGTAACTTTACTACTCCTTTAAGGGCCTGGTATGCTCTTGGAGGGGAACCCATGCCTGTTTTTTATTTTTTATTTGGCGTGGAGTTCTCCCTCATGATTCATACCAAACACAGGGTACAGCGAGCGCAAGGTGTACAGTACCCTGTCGCCGAGGTTCACGCTCAAGTCATGTCTAAGTTGCCTCGCAAAGTCGTGCACAAAGTCGTGTTGCCCCTGTGTGAACCAGCTCTAAGTCTTTTTTTCATTTGTTTAGCAAAAAATAAAAAAACACCAAAAAGAAAGCTCTCTTTGTGGGGGAAAAAAAATTATAAAAAATGTCATATGTGTACAGTGTTGCATGACCGCACAATTGTCATTAAAAGCGTGACAGCGCTGAAAGCTGAAAATTGGCCTGGGGCAGGAAGGGGGTTAAAGTGCCCAGTAGACAAGTGGTTAAACATCAATTTAAAAAAATTATTCTGCAACATCAATGTAGTCTAACTGCAAGCGAAAGTCTTCCGTAATATTAAAATAAATCTAGATACTTGTGTACGGAATTAGCCGGAGTTGTTTTTTTCTGTCTCGCTCTCCTCCATGGACACACACTGGAGTCAGTAACAAACAGGCCACATTTCATTGCCCTGACAGCACAGTTCCTGAGGTCAGCCTGACCTCTTTTCTCTTGGCTCGGCTATCCTTCGCCTTTCATTTTATAGCAGGATGATGTTTGTTTGAAGTTAACCAGTTAGAAGATGGAGGCAGCCGAGTGGAGACTTTAAAAAGTGATTGATTGTCAAATAAAATAGGATGCAGCTTACCTGATAGGGAGGTTATATTCATGCATGTGCCAAGTGAAGCTAATCAATCACTCCGGCACAAACACGCATCCTAAGGCAGCGCCAACACATCAAAATGTTCCTATTTGTACCTGGAGTAGAAGTTTTTTATTTTTTTATTTACACAGTCTTAAATTTTAAAGAAACCCTGTTCCCAGGTTATCAACTACTTTACCCCCAGGCCAATTTTGACACTTCTCTGATGTTCGCTAAGATACCTCCCATGTGCGCTGCAATCACTTTTTTCATATGTGTCCAGGACCTACGTGCACGTTCGCCTTTGCGCATGAACACGAGAAGGGGCGCTTAAATTATTTTTTTATTATTATTTAAATGTATTGTAGCGGTCCTCCCCCAGCTTCTCCCCTCTCTTCACGGCTGGTTTTACTCGTCTAGGGGTATCTGAGAGAAGGGGGAAGATGTACACCACCAGCTCGGCTCTCTGATGTAGTATGCAGAGATATGAGCTAAACCGTTTACCTTCGGGTCTGCGTTTTAGGCCGGAACCTCAGCTTCTCCTGTGGAGGATGATTGCCACTGTCACTGACAGGGACACTTAGCTTCCAGTAACACGAGTTCCACACCATAAAAAGTCCAACTCTGTTTTATTGCTTAGATCAATAGGTAGACTGTTCTTTTAAAAGTCAACCAGACAGGGTGTGGGAAAGAGTAGGTCCAGGCACAACACAATGAATAGAGTTTCTCCTGTTCCGTTTAGTGCAAACAGGCTTGGCTTGCCACCGACTGTGAATTTGGTCACTGCCACTGACCTGGGTGAATGTTGAGGCCCCTGCCACAGGCCTAGGATGAGGCCTGCCACTAACCTGAGGAAGATGGGTCTCTGCCACAGACCATAAGAAACATGAAGTACCTCCTTTAGAACAAACGACCCCTGTCAGAGGAAGACATCCATCCGGAAGGTCACCAGAGGCCTCCACCGGCACCAGCAAATGCTGCGCTGGCTCTTCGGGGAGGTCACGTCTCCAGTCCCTTATGCCCTGGATTCAGGTACCCAATACCGGGGGCACCTTAGGAATGCTCCGCCCTCGCGGGACCCAGTCGAAGGTACTGGGCCCCAGGCCTCCTGGTAAAGTACCTCACCCCAGGCTGAAGGTGCCTGGGATGGAACTCGACTCCACGCGCCCAGGCTAAGGGCGCCTGGGCACAGACGAACCGCAGCAGCCCCCAGGCCGAAGGTGCCTGGGGAATGGACCTCGTGCGCAAGATGTCCGCGCCCTTTTACATCCTCTCCCAGCAGGCACAGCGGGTTCCCCGCCCCGCCGTACCACCGCCGCGAGAGGACAAAAAGGACACGGCTCTAGAATTGCAGTTCAACCCCAGTCCCAGGCGACAGCGCCACCTAGGGACCGCAGGGAACATGACACCATTCATACCTCCCACACTCCAAAGTGTCCATAAATCCCTAAAATCAATGTATCTGGGCCATCTATGGCCCAGATACACCCCACTAAATTTGACACCCGCTACACTATTTTATTAACGCTGTGCCTTTCTTTTGTTTTTAAATAAACTTTATTGCTATCGGAAGGGATGAACAACATCCTTTGTGATAGCATGGGTCATGATAGGTCCTCTTTATGGAGAGATCTGGGGTTGATTACATGCTCAGCTCAGGTGTCACATTGGAAGGTGGTTAGGCGTTCACATGCATTTTGCCATATAGGTAGTTGCGATGTTCAGAGATCCACATGTTTTTGGCCATATAGGAAAGTGTGAAGGTCAAGGGTCAATGTGCTCGTGGCCATATAGGCAACTGTGATGGTCAGGGGTACTCATGCTTTTGGCCATATAGGTAGCTGTGATGGTCTGGTGTCCACATTCTTTTGGCCATATAGGTAAATATAGTGGTCAGGTGTCCATATATTTGTATATACAGTATATTATTATTATTATACACGATTTATATAGCGCCAACAGTTTACGCAGTGCTTTACAATGTATAGGGGCGACAACACAATTACAGTACAGTTCAATGCAAAAAAGGTACAGGAGAGCCCGGTTCGTAAAGCTTACATTCTAAAGCAGTGTTTCTCAACTCCAGTCCTCAAGGCGCCACAACAGGTCATGTTTTCAGGCTCTCCATTGTTTTGCACAGGTTATTTGATCAGTTTAACTGCTTTAGTAATTCCCAAAGCTGTTTCATCTGAGGGAAATCCTGAAAACATGACCTGTTGGGGCGCCTTGAGGACTGGAGTTGAGAAACACTGTTCTAAAGGGAGGGGGTGGTGGTACAAAAGGTAATAGCTGCAGAGAATGATTTGATGGGGGTGGCTCGGGGACAGTTGTTAGGTGGGTGTGGGATAGGCTTCCCTGAATAAATGATCGGACATACTGGGGCAGGGAGTTCCAGAGGATGGGAGAGGCTCTGGAGAAGTCCTGAAGGCGAGCATGGGAGGAGGTAACAAGGGAGCTAAATATATATGAGAGATATATACAGTAAATGATAACCTTGCAAATTCCTTACAAAGACAGGGGTGGCAACCTTTGAGAAAAAGAGATCTACTTGAACAACACTAATGAAGTCAAAGATCCCCCTCCCAAAAAAAATGACAGTAAGACCGACCAACTTTATTTTTTCTTTTTGCGCTCAGAATGCAGGGTTAAGGAGTACGTTGCGCTCAGAATGCATTGATCAGGAGTGCGTTGCGCTCAAAAATGCAGGGATCAGGATTGTGTTGCGCTCAGAATGCAGGGATTAGGAGTGCGTTGCGTTCAGAATGCAGGGATCAGGAGTGTATTAGGCTCAGAATGCAGGGATGTGGGGGGGGGGGGTGATGTGAAGGGTGGTAAAGGACACTGCTAGAGGGGGGTGGTCCTGCCCATAACAGTGTCCTCTGATCCCTTCACATCACCCCCTCTGCCCCCCCTTTTCCCTATAGCAGTAACTTATGCCTACCTGTTTCCACAGGAGACCGAGTGGCAGCACAGTTCTGGAGAGAGGGTGGGAGCTGGCAGAGTCAATTTTCATATTAGCAAGCTGGTGATTGGTTGCTTAGGAGCACCCTGTGTCCTAGAAACCAATCACCAGCGGTTTAACTTAAACCGTTCTTTTGGCCGTCTCCTCCTCCTGCCCTCAGTCCTGAGCTGTGCTTCCTCCAGGTCTCTGCTGTTCACTGATAACAGCGGAGGAGGCTGGGGGCGGGAGGGAGAGACAGGACCGGGACACAGAAGTCGCAGCAGAGCCACGGAGGAGATTGGAGGAAGTTAAGTACCGGCACCTAGAAGGTGGGGTCAGCGGCACAGGAACCTGTTCGCGGTCTGTCACCTTCAGGAGGTCGACAGGTGGACCGCAGTCGATGGGTTGCTGACCCCAGCTCTAAGATATCTGGTGTGCTCTGTTGTCCTCTATTAACTTGCTTGTACACAGTATCATCTTGGACCTTCTAACCTTATTGATAATATTTTTTTTTCTTCATTTCTCAAAACCATTTCAAGTACTCGTCAGGAATGCATCTAGAGAGGATTTTGTGCAGGACTTTTCATGTTTGGCACATTCACTGCTACACAGTTCAGTATTACCAACATGTGTTAAAAATCATATTTCCTTAGAAATCCTTCCCATTTCATAATTATTCTGAATCCTTTGTACTAGAAGTTATTTGTAACATCAATCGAATCCCCTTACATCAGAATCTTAATATTTAATATCTAAGGGTAGCGAGGAAGGCCAAAGAAACCAGCGAGACCACGTGCTACTTAACACAAAGCCAAGGTTAATGATATGTAGAACAGCTGCACAATGGATATTTTGTACATTTAGGTCCCTGGATAAAATAGAATAAGTATCATATGGAAACCTTGATAACCACCAATATCCAGGCTATACCCAATTGGGATGACCAGTCCTGATTTTTGGAAAGTCCACATAGTCCCTTTCTTAGGAAGCCACAATGTTTAAACTAGTCAATTGAGGACGCCTGAACTTTGAGGTAATGATCTGTAGTTAATGTTTAAATTTTTTTGTAAATATGAAGTGTATTGTATCCCTCTTAGACATCTGAATGGTTGGTAGGCAGCTTCCTGGTACCCAGAAATTACTGCAATATCTTCGGTAGCGAAGGCTATATTTGAATCAAGGTATTAAAGCTCCACACCAACTGTATTCCTTCCAAAAATAGGATTTTTGTACTCACCGTAAAATCCTTTTCTCTGACGTCCATGGACTGACACAGCTCTAATACTGAAACACGTGGGTATATGTCCCTGCTCGCAGGAGAAGATCTAGGCAGAATGTTAGATGTTAGAAACATACATTCTAGAAAAAAACAGAGCTGAACAGCCCCGCCCAGGGGGGCGGTCCCTCCAGACATAACCCTCCTACCTGCAGCTAGCAGCCTCAGTTCGTAACAAAGCAGTACAAACCTTAAAGAAGGGTGGGTGCTGTGTCAGTTCATGGACGTCAAAGAAAAGGATTTTACAGTGAGTACAAAAATCCTATTTTCTCTTATCGTCCATGGACTGACACAGCTCTAATACTGAAACACGTGGGACATCCCAAAGCAGTATCAGAAAAGGGTGGGAGCAGTAAAGGAAAAACCAAACTTCACTCCAAACAAGCAGAACTCCTCAACGGAGGAGTTGCAACTTTAAACAGCGGCCTGCAACCCTTGCGGCCGAAGGAAGCATCCGAAGATGCAGCCACATCAACCTTATGGAACTTAGAAAAGGTATGAACGGACGACCAGGTCGCCGCCTTGCACACTTGTGCAACCGACGCTTGATGTCAGAAAGCCCAGGAAGCACCAATTGCCCTGGTGGAATGCGCCGTAACCGGAAAAGGAGGTGCCCGCCCCTTAAGGACATAGGCCTGTATAACGGCCTGTCAGATCCACCTAGAAAAGGTGGCAGACGACACCGCTTGGCCCTGTTTTGGACCAGAGACAGACACAAACAGTGAGTCAGACTTCCGAATGGAAACAGTAGCAGACAGGTACACCCGTAAGGCTCGTACCACATCCAATGTATGAAGCGCAAACTCTCAGGGATGCGATGGGTGAGGACACAAGGACGGAAGAACATGTCCTCATTAAGGTGAAAGGCCGAGACCACCTTTGAAAGGAAAGATGGTCGTGGGCGCAACACCGCCTTATCCTTATGAAGGATCAAGTAAGGCGACTTGCGGGACAAGGCCGCCAACTCAGACACCCGTCGAACAGAAGTAATGGCCACTAAGAAAGCCACCTTCTGGGACAAGGTCAAGAGAGGAATCTCCCTGATATTTTCAAAGGGATGTTCTTGGAGAACCGAGAGCACCAAATTCAGATCCCAAAGAGGGGGAGGAGGCTTGACAGAGGGGATCACATGCCGAACCCCCTGCACAAAAGGTGCTAATCAAGGAATGGCCCATTAGCGGTCGTTGAAAAAGACAGCCCGGGCCGAAATCCGACCCTCGATGGTACGCAAGGCCAGCTTTTGGGTCACACCACGCTGTAAGAACAGCAAAATCTTGGGAACGGAATACGTCCGTGGATGCCATCAAGCTCCTCGCACATAGCTATGTAAGCCTTCCAGGTACTGTGATAGATCTTTCTGGAGGAAGATTTCCGTGCCCACATCATAGATGAGATGACCGAATCCGAGAGACCTCGGTCCCTCAGCATCTGGCTTTAACAGCCATGCCAAAGCCAAGGACTGTAAAGCAGGATGAAGTATGGGACCATGAGACAGAAGGTCCACCCAAATAGGCAGTCGCCAAGGAACGTCTGCGACTAGCCGAACTAGATCGGCGTACCAATGTCGCCGTTCCAGAGCAGTGAGGATCACCGAAATGGCCTTGACCACTACTTTGCGAAGCAGGCGAGGCAACAACAGCAGCAGAGGGTAAGCATACATCAGGCGATACTGCCCCCACGGGCAACCAACGCGTCTGACGCGTCTGCCCAGGGATCCCTGGACCTGGCCACGAATCTCGAAATCTTGCGAGTGAGTCGAGAGGCCAAAAAGGTCCACATCCGGTGCCCCACCTCCGGTAAAAGAGGTGAAAACACCTCCAGATGTAAGGACCCTTCCCCTGGAATGCAGACGGCCGACAGGACCGTCCTGCAGCGGGATGGGTATGATAATCCCAAGGAGACCCCGCAATGTATCGGAGAAGGGAGGCCCCGGCTTACGGGGTGCCTCAATTGTTGGCCAAAAAAGGCAACCTGACAGAGCTTCCCTAGAAACTCGGTCAGTGGACCAGTAACTCAGCCTCTACAGGTGGCGCAGACACACCCCGGACACAGAGACCCTAGAGGCTAAAGCAGTTGCAGTGCACCTGCTGGTTGACTGATGGATGAAGCAGAGGCTTTTGCCCAGTCATTCAGCTTCAGAAACGCCAGAGACGCAGCCACTACGGGCGTAACGCTAACCTCAGCATGGCGAACACAGTCCAAGCCAGCGCTCCCGATCACCACCGAAGGGCAGGTGGAAGGTGGTACCCCTGATACCAGGGATCCCTATGACAATGCTCCATCCAGCAGCTACTCCATTGATAAGTGCTGATTGTACAAACACATAGTTTATACTGTGTATTGCGTCAAAACGCGCAATTAGAGCGTGGGAGGAAACCACCTCAGCCACAAAGAGCATAGTACAACCACATACGGCGTATGTCGTTTAGTATGTGTGGATAAACATATTAAACACGTCTATACTGTGCCAGCAACAAAGGCGCGCACATCATTGGGGCGTGGGCGGAAACCAGCCACGCAGACTGCGTACACAACCGTGTAGGCATGTTAGCATGCGAATAAACAAATTGCACATGTTTATGCTGTGCATAGCGCTGAAAATGCGCACTCCATTGGAGCGCGGGGGAAAAACCGGAGCACCCGGATGAAACCCATGCAGACAGCATACGCATACCGTGTAGGTACTATAGTATGTGTGATAAACATTTTGAACAGGTCCATGTGTGGATAGCGTCGAAGGCGCGCACACCGTTGGCGCGTGGTAGGAAACCGGAGTACCCGGAGGAACCCCACGCAGACCCAGAGAATACAATACACATTTACTGTGAATGTATTTAGTGTTGTGTATAAACATAATGTGTATGTTTATACTGTGTATGGCACCGAAGGCGCGCATGTCATGTAGCGTGGGTGGAAACCGGAGGACCCGGAGGAAACCCACGCAGACTGCACACACATACCGTGTAGGTATGTTAGCATGTGGATAATCAAATCGCACAATTTTCAGACTGCATACACATACTGCGTAGGTATTATAGTATGCGTGATAAACATATGGAACATGTTTAAACTGTGCAGAGAGCCAAAGGCGCACATACCGTCAGAGCGAGGGAGGAAACCGGAACACCCGGAAGAAACCCACGCAGACAGCACACAGATAACGTGTAGGAATGATAACATGTGATAAACATATTGCACATGGTTATGCTGTGCATTACCCTTGGGAGTGGGAGGAAACCGGAGTACCCGGAGGAAACCCACGCAGACAGCATACACATACTGTAAGTATTTACAGTATGTGCAATAAACATATTGAACATGTTTATACTGTGCAGAGAGCTGAAGCGCACATACCTTGAGAGCGCACCGGAGCACCCGGAGGACACCCACGCCGACCCAGAGAGTATAATACATACATATACTGTGAATGTATTTAGAGTCGTGTATAAACATAATGTGTATGTTTATATCGTGTATGGCACTGAAGACACAGCATTTGAACGTGGGAAGAAACCCACGCAGACACAGAGACCAAGAACACATACATACACTGTGAATGTATCCAGTGTAGAGTTATAAGATAAGTTTTAATTATGGTGCCAAAGCGCATAATCTTCTCTGTATCATTCCAACCTGCTTAAATGTGCTGCCGAAGCAGCATGCAGGTAAAAGGTAACCTTTGACACCCCAGACCATGGTCCTGTCAGAGCTCAGAGCGTTCCCCAGGAAATGGTGGGAAACAACAGGTGCAGAGACCCTGTTGTTGCCTCAGAGACATCACATAGAAGGCTCACAGGGACTATAGAAATAAATGAATAAAGTCCCCCCCCCACCATGCTGCACCGACCAGTGGGAGGGGGGCACTGTGTACCACTGTATCATCCATGCTGCTCTCGACACAGCGTGTGAGGAAACAGTGAGGAAGCTGTGTAAAAGAAAAGCTTGAAAAGAACCAAAGAGACAGCGTCCGCCTGAGGTACCTCAGCCACAGCATCCAGCTTGAGAGAGTGTCCCTCACAGCATCAATGAGTTCACTTACAAGCACCCTGTCATTTACTGACTCAGAACTGGAGTCTTCCTCACAAGGAATGCCCTGTTCAAAAACATTAAAATATTCAGAGCTAGGGTCCTGAGCAGCAGCAGCTAGGCCCATATCTGAATCGGAGCACTCCCCATGTGTGAGATTGTGTGGGGAGAGGGTGCTTTATAGCTCCCTTGTGCTCGCACACCGCTTCCATCCTGACAAGAAATTTTTCCAGGACTGCAGACAACTGGTCCATAGGGACCGCAGGTGCTGGAGCACTGCCAGTTGCCTCTGACAAGAGTGGGGAAGCAGGTGAATCAGACTCCATATTCGCCACCCTCTGAGACCTTATGCACAATAAAGTGAATAAACAGTCCACCCACTGGCTGCACTGACTGAGGAGGGGACACCCAGAGGCCCCACCAACCCTTCAGAGGACCGCTCAGCTCCGCTGTATGCACCACACTGCCAGCGCGAGTGAAGCCTGAGGAGAGTGTGAGGAGATTTGCGCCGCAGCAGCAGCGATAGAGGCCAAAAACTAAAGTGAAAGCGCTGCGGCTTCAAGAAAATGGCCGCCGGCCGCGTGTAATACTGCGCCATTGATCCGCGGCAAGATGGCCACCGAGCGCAGCAAAATTACAGCTAAATCACCTAATGGCGTCTCCAAACACCCCACGTTTTCTCAGCCCCAGCATAGAGACATGAGCGCCCCCCCCCCGCCAGGCCAGAGTGACCCCCAGGTACCCCCACACAGCTCAGCTCCAGATTAGGGTGCAGAAAGCAGCATACAGGGGGGAGACAGGGAACAACCCCCCCATACAGAGAAACACAGCCAGCATGTACTCACCTGATGCAGGAGAGACTACTTACCCGTCCCAGAGGGACCCACTGGCGTGTTTCAGACAGACCTATCACAGAGTAGTACTGAGTAGCTGTCGGCCCGGTCCACCGAGAAAGATACAGCAGGCACTGTTCAATCTTGTGAGGACCGCAGGAGCATAAAAGCCCACCGGCAACCCCTGAAGTCATGGGGCATGTCATGAACTGAGTCTCACGCACACAAGGCGAGGATTAGCACGCTCGATGGTCGGACAGGGAAGACTACGAGGATACTAGTGTACCCAGCCGACAGTTGATTGAAGTTCTCAAAAATAAAAACAATAAAATTCTCAAAGGAATAAAAAAATTAAAAAAATCTTCCAGGAGACTGGCTCCTGAGAGAGCCACGTCTTCTCCTTCTGCTAGGCAGAAAAAAACTGAGGCTGCTAGCTGCAGGTAGGAGGGTTATGTCTGGAGGGACCGCCCCCCTGGGCGGGGCTGTTCAGCTCTGTTTTTTTCTAGAATGTATGTTTCTAACATCTAACGTTCTGCCTAGATCTTCTCCTGCGAGCAGGGACATATACCCACGTGTTTCAGTATTAGAGCTGTGTCAGTCCATGGACGATAAGAGAAATTATGTTTTTTCTCCCCCCAAACATAGATTAAATACAAGAGTCAACGCGTTTCGAGAGCCAGATATCACCTCCATCAGGAGCAGCCAGAACCTGAGGACTGAGGCAGCGATATATAAATTGTAAATATGTGCGTGGACTTGTCAGTTACAGCACAGAAACTCCGCTACCCAAGTCCTCACATTCTGACTCTAGATCTTTACAAAACCCTGATGAAGAGGTCGGTATCTGACCCCAAAATGTGTTGGTTCTTATATCCAATTGATGTTTGGCGTAAAACGTAGTTTTTGAACATGTACAGTTAGGTGCGGTGTGGGATGTCACTATATCAGGAGTGGAGGACTACTCTTTTTATTAGTTGGTCACGGATCTTTACTTTTACTATTGCAGGTAGGGGCAGGGCCGGCCCTACCATGGGACCCGATGGTACCACGGTCCCAGGCGGCACTTTCAGGGGAGCGGCAAATCAGTGTTCAAACTGCTGCCTAAAAATCTCTCTGTGTTTTGAGCCAAGCTCAGCAATGGGCAGCGGCGGGTGTCCTGTGATTGGCCGAGCAGGTTATGTGGGAGGGACGGACAGCAGACATGAGGCTTGTGATTCGCCTGGAGGAGCGGAGGAGCTGGACTGTGGGTAATCGCGCCAGCCCTGCATGCTCCCCGAGTCCTAACTAGCCCTGTGTCACAGGAGACCTGAGGTCTGTCTCTCATCTCCCTGTCAGCTGCCCGCGGCCCCCCCTCTCTCTATCAGCCGCCCCCCCCCCCCCCTCCTGAGGTCTGTCTCTCATCTCCCTGTCAGCTGCCCGCAGCCCCCCCTCTCTCTATCAGCCCCCCCCCTCCTTAGGTCTGTCTCTCTCATCTCCCTGTCAGCTGCCCGCGGCCCCCCCTCTCTCTATCAGCCGCCCCCCCTCCTGAGGTCTGTCTCTTATCTCCCTGTCAGCTGCCCGCAGCCCCCCCTCTCTCTATCAGCCCCCCCTCCTTAGGTCTGTCTCTCTCATCTCCCTGTCAGCTGCCCGCGGCCCCCCCTCTCTCTATCAGCCGCCCCCCCCCCTCCTGAGGTCTGTCTCATCTCCCTGTCAGCTGCCTGCGGCCCCCCTCTCTCTATCAGCCGCCCCCCCCTCCTGAGGTCTGTCTCTCTCATCTCCCTGTCAGCTGCCCGCGGCCCCCCCTCTCTCTATCAGCCGCCCCCCCCTCCTGAGGTCTGTCTCTTATCTCCCTGTCAGCTGCCCGCAGCCCCCCCTCTCTCTATCAGCCCCCCCCCTCCTTAGGTCTGTCTCTCTCATCTCCCTGTCAGCTGCCCGCGGCCCCCCCTCTCTCTATCAGCCGCCCCCCCTCCTTAGGTCTGTCTCTCATCTCCCTGTCAGCTGCCCGCGGCCCCCCTCTCTCTATCAGCCGCCCCCCCTCCTTAGGTCTGTCTCTCATCTCCCTGTCAGCTGCCCGCAGCCCCCCCTCTCTCTATCGCCCCCCCCTCCTTAGGTCTGTCTCTCATCTCCCTGTCAGCTGCCCGCAGCCCCCCCTCTCTCTATCGCCCCCCCCCCTCCTTAGGTCTGTCTCTCATCTCCCTGTCAGCTGCCCGCAGCCCCCCCTCTCTCTATCGCCCCCCCCCTCCTTAGGTCTGTCTCTCATCTCCCTGTCAGCTGCCTGCGGCCCCCCTCTCTCTATCAGCCCCCCCCTCCTTAGGTCTGTCTCTCTCATCTCCCTGTCAGCTGCCCGCGGCCCCCCCTCTCTCTATCAGCCGCCCCCCCCCTCCTGAGGTCTGTCTCATCTCCCTGTCAGCTGCCTGCGGCCCCCCTCTCTCTATCAGCCGCCCCCCCCTCCTGAGGTCTGTCTCTCTCATCTCCCTGTCAGCTGCCCGCGGCCCCCCCTCTCTCTATCAGCCGCCCCCCCCCTCCTGAGGTCTGTCTCTTATCTCCCTGTCAGCTGCCCGCAGCCCCCCCTCTCTCTATCAGCCCCCCCTCCTTAGGTCTGTCTCTCTCATCTCCCTGTCAGCTGCCCGCGGCCCCCCCTCTCTCTATCAGCCGCCCCCCCTCCTTAGGTCTGTCTCTCATCTCCCTGTCAGCTGCCCGCAGCCCCCCTCTCTCTATCGCCCCCCTCCTTAGGTCTGTCTCTCATCTCCCTGTCAGCTGCCCATGGCCCCCCCTCCTCTCTATCAGCCACCCCCTCTTCTGAGGTCCGTCTCTCTCATCTGCTCTGTCAGCCGCCCCCCTTCCTCTCTATCAGCCACCCCCCTCCTCTCTATCATCCGCCCCCTCCTGAGGTCCGTCTCTCTCATCTGCCCTGTCAGCCACCCGCGGCCCCCCTCCTCTCTATCAGCCACCCCCCTCCTCGCCCCCCCTCCTGAGGTCCGTCTCTCTCATCTGCTCTGTCAGCCGCCCCCCCTCCTCTCTATCAGCCCCCTTTCCTCTCTATCAGCCGCCCCCCTCTTCCTCTCTATCAGCCCCCCCTCTTCCTCTCTATCAGCCGCCCCCCTCCTCCTCTCTGTCAGACCCCCCTCCTCCTCTCTGTGAGACCCCCCTCCTCCTCTCTGTCAGACCCCCCTCCTCCTCTCTGTCAGACGTGTGGCAGGTGACGTCATGGCAAGGGACAATCCGCTACGTGTGGCAGGTGATGTCGTGGCAAGTGACAATCTGCAATGTGTGGCATCGTGGCAAGTGACCAGCCGCAATTTGTGGCAGATGGCATTGTGGCAAGTGACAATTCGCAACAAGTGACAATCTGCATCTGGTGGCAGGTGACGCGGGAAGTGACACACTCGGGGCTCCCACTTATTCTGCATTATGGTGAGTTGAACTATTTTATTTTATATAACAATAGAAATAATGCACTTCAATCATTTTTTTCCGATTCGGCACGGCATCGATTTAACTGACAATTGCGCGGTCGTGTGACGTTGTACCTAAACAAATAGAGCTTTCTTTTGGTGGTATTTGATAACTTATGCGGTTTTTATTTTTTGTGCTATAAACAAAAATAGCGACAACTTTGAAAATTGTTTTTATTTTAACTTTTGCTATAATAAACATCCAAAAAAATAAAAATTTCTTCATCAGTTTAGGTCGATATGTATTCTTCTACATATGTTTGGTAAAAAAAAAAAACGCAATAAGTGTATATTGATTAGTTTGCACAAAAGTTATTGCGTCTACCAAATAGAGGATAGATTTATGGCATTTTTATTATTATTATATATTTTTTTACTAGTAATGGCGGTGATCTGCGATTTTTAGCGAAACTGTGACATTGCGGTGGACAGATTGGACACTTGACACAGTTTTGGGACCAGTGACATTTATACAGCGATCTGTGCTATAAAAATGCACTGATTACTGTGTAAATGTCACTGTCAGGAAAGGGGTTAAATGTGTTCCCTGGGAGGTGTTTCTAACTGGGGGGATGGGGACTGACTGGAGGAGGAGAGAGATCTCTGTTCCTAATCACTAGGAACAGCAGATCTGTCTCTCCTCCCCTGTCAGAATGGGGATCTGTCTGTTTACATTGACAGATCCCCGTTCTGGCTCTATGGAGCGATCGCGGGTGGCCAGCTGACATCTCGGCCAACAGCCACGCACAGGTCCTTTTATACTCCTATATACATGTATAGAGCCATGACAGGTCCATTTTGGTTATCATGATATAAAATAATGAATATGGGGGCATTTTGGTGGGCGTGATTTTTCTTTTGGGGGGGGGGGGCAGCATTTCATTCTTGGTACCAGGCAGCACAATGTCTTGGGCCGGCACTGGGTAGGGGGACATACCCAATTTATATTTCAAGTGGATCTCAATAATTTTACAAGTCTGCATGAATAAACCCGACATATAAAATATACAAAAATATTATTTTCAGCCTCCTGCTGACTGCTCACAGTAAATATACTGCCAGTGGGCGGCAGGTGCAGGCACAGCAACATACAGCCAAGCACACCCCCTGCCAACCCAAGCTTTGATTGGACATAGCACGAGATTGGCAGCAGATTTCAGCCAATGATTTTGGCTGAAACCTGCTGATCGGTTGTGTCCAATCACACACAGAGATCTATGTTTACAAACACACCGAATACTAACACACTATACTGTGTATAGTGAACAGAAATCTGGCTGTTTCTTTTCCCTGAAAAGCAGAGAAAAAAAATGTCAGAAAGTAAAGTAAAAGCAGCACATATTACACACACTATAGCTTGTTAGATACATAGTTAACCCCTTGATTGCCCCTAGATGTTAAAGTGGATGTGAACCCTTTTTTCTCTTTCGTTCATGGACGGACACAGCTTCCTTCTTGACAAAGTGGGTATTAGCCTTCATTCAGGAGTGACCTAGGCAGAACATCAAAGCTGAACAGCCCTGCCCAGGGGGTGGTCTTACTGGCTATATCCCCTCACCCTGCACTCAGCAGCTCAGTTTTATTTCTGCCTAGCAAAGGAGAAAGACATGGCTCCCTTCGGGCCCATAGGCCTGGAGGTTTATTTCTAATTTTAATTCTATTTTTTGTTCCTGTGATCTGCGATCAACTGCCAACTGGGTGACAGGCTGGATCCCAGATCCTTGTAGTCCCCCCAGTTTCGGGCATCAAGCGTGTGCCGACCATAGCTACGTGCTGGGTCAGCCATGACATGCCCTTCGTTCTACGGGTGGCCGGTGAGCTACACGCTCCGGGGCACGCATATGACCGGTCTATACGGCCGAGTCGCAGCATGCCGGGCCGACAGTCACCTCCGTAACCGCGCGGAAGATGGTTGCTTTGTAAATGTACAAAGATTCCGGATGGAGTCGGTTCGCTCTGTTGTCGCTGCCCTCCATCCGGGGGATTTTCTGGCATCCTTGGACATCAAGGACGCATACTTGCATGTCCCCATATGCACCAGGCATCAGAGATGTCTGCACTTTGCGGTCGGGGAAGACCACTACCAAGTTGTGGCTCTCCCCTTTGGCCTGGCATCGGCACGAGGGTGTTCACCAAGGTGCTCGCCCCGATTCTGGTCCTACTAAGACAGCGTGGCATCGCTATCGTGGGTTACTTGGACAATCTTCTTCTGAGGGCCACTTCAAGCTCAGAATCAGAGGTGAGCATGTCTATAACCTGTCAGACCCTCCAAGACTTTGGTTGGGTGCTGAATACTCAGAAGTCAGTATTGGTGCCGACTCAACGCCTAGTATATCTGGGGTTGATTCTGGAATCCTCAGAGGCCAACGTTTTTCTCCCTGTGGGAAGGTTGCAGACCCTTCGGGCTGTGGTGCGGCAGTTGACATCCCAAAGATGGTCGTCACTCCGCTTTTGCATGTAAGTCTTGGGCCTCATGGTAGCCTCCTTCGAGGCGGTACCATTTGCTCAATTCCACACTCGAGTGCTGCAGAAGGAAATTCTATCCAGATGGGACAAGTGCCCATCGTCCCTAGATTGTCAAATCCAGGTGAGCCACCTAGTCAGGACCTCCCTAGTTTGGTGGCTGACATCACCGGCACTTCTGTCCGGGAAGTCGTTACTTTCTTTTCACTGGATGGTGGTCACGACGGACGCAAGCCTTACCAGTTGGGGGGGAGTCTGGGGTGTTCAGTCGACCCAGGGTTGCTGGACTCCGGAGGACTCCCACCTACCGATCAATGTCCTGGAACTCCGGGCGATCAGGCTGTACCTCTCCACGTGGTCTCAGAGGCTACAGGGGCGTCCAGTCAGGATCCGGTCGGACAACGCCACGGCGGTGGCGTAGGTCAACCATCAGGGAGGAACAAGAAGCTTGGCTGCAGCATCAAAGGTCGCTCACATCCTAAGGTGGGCAGAAAGGAGAGTACCAGCCCTGTCGGCCGTATACATTCCGGGTGTAGAAAACTGGCAGGCGGAATTCCAGAGTCGCCAGATGCTGGACCAAGGAGAATGGTCTCTACACCCGGATGTGTTTCAGCTCCTTTGCCAAAGATGGGACGTAGATCTCCTGGCTTCTCGACTCAAATCGGAAGGTTTTGAGGTTTGTGGCCAGGTCAAGAGACCCATTTACCATCGCACTTGGAAGGCCTACATATCCATTTGTGAGGAAATGAGGTGGAATCCGCGTACTTATTTGGTTTCCAGAGCCCTGCTGTTCTTGCAGCGTGGGGCGGACCAAAAGCTTACTTTAAGTACGATTAAGGGGCAGATATCTGCCCTGGCTGTCTTTGTTCAATGACCCCTGGCGGCTCACTCTCTAGTGAGAACGTTTGTACAGGGGTTTCGGCATGTGGCCCCTCCGGTCCGTCCTCCACTACCTCCGTGGGACTTTAATCTGGTCCTCTCAGTGCTTCAGAAGCCACCGTTTGAGAACATTAGGGAAATTCCCTTGTTGACACCTTCTCAGAAAGTGGTCTTTTTGGTGGCTGTTACGTCGGTAGATGGGTTCTGAGCTGGCAGCCTTGTCATGCAAGGCTCCCTATCTGATCTTCCACAAGGATAAGGTGGCGCTGCGTCCCCAGCCTTCTTTTCTGCCTAAGGTCGTTCCAGCCTTCCATCTCAATGAGGACATTGTACTTCCATCCTTGTGTCCTCGTCCGTCGAATCCTATGGAGTCAGCGTTGCATTCTTTGTACGTTGCCCGAGCTCTGAGAGTATACTTGTCTGTTACTGCTGCGTTCCGGAGTTCAGACTCACTGTTTGTTTCGGTGGCTGGTCCTAAGAGGGCCTGGCGGTCTTGTCGGCCACCATATCGAGGTGGATTCGACAGATCATAATTCAGGCTTACGCCATAAAGGGTCGGGCGCCCCCCTTTCCTGTCACGGCGCATTCAACCAGGGCAATAGGTGCCTCTTGGGCTTTCCGACATCAAGCGCCTGTTTCCCATGTGTGTAAGGCGGTGACCTGGTCGTCCATTCACACTTTCACAAAATTTTACAAGGTTGATGTAAGTGCATCTTCGGATGCTTCTTTCGGCCGCAAAATTTTGCAGGCGGCTGTTTAGAGTTGCAACTTTGTTTTGTGGTGAAGTTTGTTTTAAGGCTGTTCCCACCCCTCGTTTTTGACACTGCTTTTGGGCGTCCCACTTTGTCAAGAAGGAAGCTGTGTCATCCATGAACGAAAGAGAAAATAGGATTTTTGTACTCACCTTAAAATCCTTTTCTCTGAGTTCATGGACGGACACAGCACCCACCCCTCCTTTTTAAGTTTGTACTGCTTTTTGACGAACTGAGCTGCTGAGTGCAGGGTGAGGGGATATAGCTAGTAGGACCGCCCCCTGGGCGGGGCTGTTCAGATTTGATGTTGTTCAACACATTCTACCTAGGTCACTCCTGAATGAAGGCTAATACCCACTTTGTCAAGAAGGAAGCTGTGTCCGTCCATGAACTCAGAAAAAAAAAAAAGGCTTTTACGGTGTGTATAAAAATCCTATTTTTGCCACTTGTACCTACAGGTAAGCCTATAATAACGCTTACCTGTAGGTACAGTAAATATCTCCCAAACATGTATGGTTTAGAAGATATTCACACTGCATGCAGCCGGTGACGTCACTGGTGCATGCGCTTTGAAAGGACGGTATACCCTTGCCGTCTCTTCAGAGCTCCGTGCTGCGGTCTATGACATCATTGCGGTGCAGCCAATTAGATGGCCGGAAGAAGCGAACCCGGAAGGAAGACCGGGTGAAGATGGAAGCGCCTGTCAGCTGTGACAGCGCAACGCTGAAGGGCTTCATTCTAGGGTAAGTATTTAATGTGCTAGTATGAGATGCATACTAGCAATTATGCATTTACCTTGCATGGTTTAAACATTATTTTTTTTTAAACTGGTGCGGTTTACAACCACTTTAACCCCTTTCCAGCCAGTGTATAGTTTTATAACTTATCATTGTATAAGTGTTACCAGCGACATCAGTGTAAGTTAGTGACCCTCCCAGCCAGTGTCGGTTACCACCAGATTGCCCGCCATACTATAAGTCGCTGATCACTGCCATTACCAGTATAGCGTCTCTAGCTGTGTAAATTCCAGTATCTATACCATAGTTTGTAGACGCTAAAACTTTCATACAAACCAATCAATATACACTTATTGGGATTTTTTTCTTTATCGAAGATATGTAGCAGAATATATTTTGGCCTAAAATTATGAAGAAATGTGATTTATTTTTATTAGAGGCGCTTTATAGCAGAATTTAGAAAATATTTGGTTGTTTAACCCTTTCATGACTAAGCCTATTTCTGCCATTTGGTGTTTACAAGTTAAAATCCGTATTTTTTGCTAGAAAATGACTTCGAACCCCCAAACATTATATATATATATATTTTTTAGCAGAGAATCTAGAGAATAAAACGGTGATTGCTGCAATATTTTATGTCACACAGTATTTGTGCAGCTGTGTTTTAAATGCAACTTTTTGGGAAAAAGACACTTTCATGAATTAAAAAAAAATGAAAAAGTAAAGTGTAGCGACCTCACCTCTCACTCCCTCCTTCTCTTCTCGGTCAATGGCTCTCGTCTAGGGGACCAGGGAGGAGAGTGTGACGCACCACCAGCTCGTGTCCTCTTGTGTGCAGAGGTGTGAGCTATAATCATTTACCTTTGGGTCTGTGCCCCTGTCCAGAGCCAAAACTTCCCTTGAGAATGACCCTTTAACTCCCAGAAAGGCAAGTTCCACACCACTGAAAGTCCAACACTTATTTATTCTTCAGAGCAATAAATAGTCCTTTGAGAGCAACTGGTTAGACATAGAACAGTTCAGAACACAGTGGGAAGGAGGTCCAGGCACAAACTTGAACTTGGGTTTTCTCCTGTTCCGTTTTAGCGCGAACAGGCTTGGCGCACAGTCGTTGCCACCGACCGCGAGGGGGTCTCTGCCACAGACCAGATGAATAAGGCCTCTGCCGCAGACCTGGTTGTTGGGTCTCTGCCACCGACCTGATTCACGATGGGTCCTTGCCACAGACCATGAGAACGTGGACTACCTTCTGTAGGAAATGGCCCCTGTCAGAGAGAGGACATCCATCCGGACAGTTACCAGAGGCCCCGCCATCACCAGCAAATGCTGCACTGGGTCTTCGGAAGGGTCACGTCCCTGGCTTCCTCGTCCCAGATTTGGGTGTCCACACCGGAGGACACCCTAGGAGCCCTCGATCCCTTGCGGGACCCAGTCGAAGGTACTGGGCCCCAGGCCTCCAGAGAGTACCTCACCCCAGACCAAAGGTGTCTGGGGTGGAACCGCAACTCCGTCTCCGGGCCTAGGGCACCCAGAGACCGCCATCACACACCCCCCCCCCAGGCTGAAGGTGCCTGGGAGTGGGCCCCGAAGCGGAAGATGTCTGCCCCCTTTATACTCTCCCCCAGCATGCACAGCAGGTTCCCCGCCCCGCTGTACTACTGCTGCGAGAGGAGACAAAGGGCGCAGCCCTCCAATGGCGATTCAACCCTGGCCCATGGCAACAGTGCCACCTATAGGCCGCAGGGAACTGAACACCATTGATATCCTCCACTGGCATAAATTGGTCCAGGAATCCTAACAATTGTTGCATCTGAGCCTGGTACCACTCAGGTGCCTCCCCTAAATATGACCACCCGCTACAAAAGTTAGCCCAATTTTTTTGTATAATGTGAAAGATGATGTTACGTCGTGTAAATAGATAACAAACATGTCACACTTTGGAATTGCACGCACTCGTGGAATGGCGACAAACTACGGTACCTAAAAATCTCCATAGGGGACGATTTTATTTATTTTTTTACGGTTACCATGTTAGAGTTACAGAGAAGGTCTAGGGCTAGAATTATTGCTCTCGCTCTGACGATTGCGCCGATACCTCACATGTGTGATTTGAACACCGTTTACTTAAGTGGGCACGACTTACAAATGCGTTTTGTTTGCTGCGCGAGCTCGCGGGGACCGGGGCGCTTTAAAAAAAATAAATTCTAATTTTATTTATTTGTACATTATTAAATTGCGTTAAAAAAAAAAAAAAATGTGATCACTTTTATTGCTTTGACAAGGAATGTAAACATCCCTTGTGACAGTAATAGGTGGTGACAGGTACTCTTTATGGAGGGATCGGGGGTCTAAAAGACCCCAAATCCCTCCTTTACACTTCAAAGTGTTCAGATCGTCGAAAACTGCGATTCTGAATACTGTATATTTTTTTAAAATCCGGCGCCATTGGCAGCCGAGTAAACCAGAAGCGACGTTGTGACGTCGCTTCCGTGTTTACATTCAGGAGACTGGAATGAAGGCGTTTACGGCTTCGTTCCAGTCTGTCACAAGGTGCCCAAAGTGCCGGATCGCGGATCGTGTCTCCCAGTGGGACGGGAGGCACAGTCAGAGCGGCGGGAATATCCCCTCCCGCTTCTCCGGGATAACAACCGAGCGGCTTTTAGCTGCATCGGTTGTTATGCCTGGAAAGCCGATCGCCCGCTCTAAACAACGGTACTGCTGTGGGCATCATCCCGGTATAACCCCCGAAAGCCGAGGACGCATATGTGCGTACGTTCAGCGGCAAGGGGTTAAAAATGTTTGGTATTTTTTCATTTATGTAAAAAAAAAAGCCCTTTATTTTTGTGAAACAATTATATGAATTTAATTTGGGTACAGCGTTGCATGACCGCGTAATCGCCAGTTAAAGTAGCACAGTGCTGAATAGCGAGAAATGCCCTGGTCATGAATGGGGTAAAAGAGAAAAAGGAAAAGTGCCTTTAAGTGCAGACAACATAAAAGTTGAATCTTAAATAAAAGACAAAGGGCCACTCACATGTGGTAGAGTAAAACAAGCTCATCATGTAAAAGAAACCAGGATGTCAGCGCTGGATGTTTGTCCAGGAGGTCACCAGGGTCTGCTGCTGCGTGGAGAATGCCGGGCAGAAGTCTTCAGGGAGAAGCCCACATGGCAGCAGACCCCGGTGGCCCCCTGGATTAAGGTGACCATATTTTTTTAATTAAATCTGGGGACATTTTTTTTTAAATTGCCCAGCCTTACCTGTGATCAGTGCATAGCGAGCGAGGAGAGGAGACCGATTATACAGAGCGGGGATCTCCTGTTTACCCTGCGCGGCCGCTGTCCTCAAACAAAGTCCCGCCTCCTATGATAGACGTCACCAATTCCTACCATTCCCCCCCCCCCCTCCCCCTTTCCTTTTTCCCCCCTCTTATATGGTTTTTATTTTTTCAAACTGGTTAGGGATGGAGGTACATATTCCTATGGTCATGACCTCATACAAAGTCCCATTTTGTTGCAACTTGTTGCTTTTGTTTCTTCAGACGTCACCAGTGTCCTGCCTATCATAGGAGCCGGCGCAGGAGGCAGGACTTTGTCCGATAGCCGTGTAAGCGGGAGATCCCCGCTGTGTTAAATCTGGGGGTGTTCGCCCCCTCCCTGTACGAGACTCCCTAGAGGGACCCATGATAGGGCCAGCCCTGAGCACCCCCCCCTGCACCAGCACACGGTGCACCCGCCTAGGATCGTCCCTGAATCCAGGGACAAAACCAGGGACAGATGGGCTCTGGGGACAGTGTCCTCAATCCGGGGACTGTCCCTGGAAACCGGGGATGTCTGGTCACCATACCCTGGATGGACATCCAGCGTGGACATCCCGGTTTCTTCTACATGATGAGCTTGTTTTACTCTACCACCTGTGAGTGGCCCTTTGTCTTTTATGTTGTCTGCACTTAGAGATGCTTGTCCTTTTTCTCTTCTACCTGTTTATATATAGCCTGCTTCTGCTTCTACGATTAGCTTGCCCTAGTGCCTGAACACCCCTCCATAGGATCACCTCACAGATTGATAGAACATATTACCATTTTTATGGATCTTTTATGGACTATGTCCCATAGGCCTTTGACTTAACCAGAGGCTGCCAATAGCATATCAAGGTAAAACCTTCGGGAGGTCAAGTGGTTAAAATAAATGGGACTTTGAGAATGCAAAGTGTGATTTATGAAGATGGAATATAATAAAACCAGTAGTTAAATATGCACAAATATTAAAAGACATAAAATATTTGATGCCACAAATATAAGAATATTAAAGTGTGCTGAACCCAGCCTCTACGCAACTGCTTGAATTAGTCATACGTATACGTGATTAAAGTGGTTGTAAACCCACTTTATAAACAAAGACCTACAGGTAAGCCTAGATTAAGGCTTACCTGTAGGTGCATGAAATATCTCCTTAACCTACATGGTTAAGGAGATATTTGCATTTAAAAGCGGCGACGCTGACGTCACGCGCATGCGCATGGGGTTAACCCCATTCACAAATTCGGCTAGGTCGCATCATTCGACGACGTAGCCGAATTCGACGGCTCATGCGCGCAGTCACGTCTTCGCCGCTCCAGCCAATCACAGCCCCGGAGCGTAACATTCCGGCTATCGCCGCAGCGATGGATGCGGCTGAAGAGGGAGACGAGGACGGCTTCGGGGGCCCCGATCTAAGGTAAGTGATGCATAATGAGCTATTATGCTAGTCATATTAGCTCATTATGCCTTTCTCTTACAGGTCGTTGGGGGGAAAAAAAATAGTGGGTTTACAACCACTTTAAATGCTTTGGGCCCATGGTGGTTGTGACATAATTGTTTGATGTTCAGTATTTATACTGTACACATATCAGAGAGTGTTATGCCGCGTACACACGATCGGAAATTCTGACAAGAAAAGTTCGATGGGAGCTTTTGGTTGGAAATTCCCACCGTGTGTAGGCTCCATCAGACTTTCTCTGTCGGAATTTCCGACAGCAAAAATTTGAGAGCTGGTTCTCAATTTTTCCGACAAGAGAAATTCCGATCGTCTGTATGCAATTCCGACGCGCAAAAAAACACGCATGCTCTGAATCAATTCGACGCATGCTCGGAATCATTGAACTTACTTTTTATCAGCTCGTTGTAGTGTTGTACGTCACCGTGTTCTTGATGGTCGAATTTTGTGTGACCGTGTGTATGCAAGACAAGTTTGAGCCAACATTCCGTCTGTAAAAAATCCACGGTTTTCTTGTTGGAATTTTCAATCGTGTGTACGTGGCATTAGAGGTTGGCTGTCAGGGGCAGTGATGTATTTCTTCAATAAATTCTTCCCAATGGGTGCCAGCGGGCCTTTAAGTGGGCTTAAATGCTGGGAGGGGGAGTGGCTGCTCTATACTTCATGTATTACTATGCTACGTCGTGTAGTTATTAGTATAGTGATACTTAAATTATTATGGAGTCTGTAATCCTTCTCTCAATAAAATCTTCAACTTGCAAAACTAGGCATTGATGCATGAAATTAAGAGCAAAAGATAAGTTTCGTGGATGAGCGATTCCAGTGCTTATTTGATCTAAATCGGCCCACAACCAAATGAGCTACAAAAAGAAGTCCCCCCCCCCCCCCCCAATGTCGGCATCATCACAAAGCACCCAATATTGACCTCCAGTCGTTATATTTATGGCCTTATTTTTTCAATTAGGGCCAGAGAGAGTTTATATTGTTTTGCAGATAAACATCACTAGTTGGCCAACGTCCCGCTGATATCCGATTGTCTGCAGTTTGTTACAGCAAACAGTGATGAATACCCATAATTTGCTTTTCTTGTTTTGAATGCTAACAGCTGGATTTATTGGGTTTATAAATCTGTCGGGTTAAAAGGATTTGCTATCCAATAAAATAAATTGGGCTTTGAGCCCTTTGATTGTTCCACCACATACAGAAAAAAAAAAAGGTTGAAAAAAACACAAAAATACACTAAGCCAACTCCATGGATTTCGAAGGAGGTGTTCAACAAGCTCATATAGCTGCAATGGTCAGGTGTCCAAAAAATTTGACCATATAAATAAGTTGGCTCTTTCTGACCAAGTTGTGCTGTCCAAATATTCCTAGATCACTCTTTAGTATGAAAAGGTTTGCCCCAAAGAGCCAGCGTGTTTATATTATATGGCCAGTATTTTCTGGACACCTGACCATCACAGCTATATGAGATTATTGGAAATCCTACTCAAAAAACAAGTGGGGGTGGGGTGTTTATATAGAGTAGGTCCACCTTTGAGGCTAAAGCAGCTTCCGCTGTTTTGGGAAGGCATACTTCAAAATTTCAGAGTGTGTGGGAACTTGTCCCCATTTGTGAGTTTGGGTACTGCTGCTGCGTGAGAAGACCTGGCTCTCACTAGGCGTTCCAATTCATCCCAAAGGGGTTTAGTAGGGTTGAGGTCAGGGCTCTGTGCAGGTTATTTTATTTCCTCCAAACTAAAGCCATCAAACCAGATCACTCCCTCAAACTTCTGGGAAGGCTTTCCATAAGATTTTTGAGGGCGTCTTTGAGAATTTGTGCCCAACCAGCATTATTTGTGAGGTCAGGTACTGATTTTGGAGAAGACCTGGTTCGCCATGTGGAGTTCCAATTCATCTCCGTGGTGGTTGAGCTCTGGGCTCTGTGCAAGCTACTCAAGTTCCTCCACACCAGAGTGGTCAAACCATATCTTTATGAAGCCGACTTTGTACATGTGAGCACAGTCATGCTTGAAAAGAAAAGGAGCTTTCCTAAACTGTTAACACAAGGTTGGAAGCCACCAATTGTCTAAAATGTCTTGGTATACTGTAGCATTAACAGTACCCTTTACTGAGAACACGTGAACTCCATCATTTGGAGGGGGTTCTACTTTTGGCCATATACTGTATAATATTTAGGGTACGGTATTTTCTTTTTTTTTTTTTCCCCCATTTCTTTATTAGATTTTTTTTGTTTTAGACAAAAAAATTCAAACAACACAAATTCAGGCGGGGCCGGGCTGCCACTACCGGCCCCACAATTGCAAAATGAGTACAGTCTAAAATTGATATTTAGGGTATTTTCTATGAACACGTGCTTTAAATATTTTCACCAACTTACTGTTTCCACTGACCCATCACAGAACCCAGTAATAACATTGATGTCAGCTGGGGACCCAGTAGATCGACACTTCTAGAAGTGTTCGTTTCCCAGCAGGTTGAAGTAAAGGACTTCTCTGAATCTGGGCTGTGTTCAGCAGTGTGGGCAGCAGGAAAGAAGAGAAAAAAAAATTGTGTATGGATTTGGGTCTAGATCAGGGTCTCCAAACTTTCTAAACAAAGGACAATTTTTCCACCCTTTAGAAGGGTCTGACTGTGGCCATTGGAAGTAAAAAATGTCCTGACGTCTGTGGGAAAAAACAGTGCCCATCATTGGTGTCAGTGGAATTGTGCCCCATCATTGGTGTCATGCCGCGTACACACGATCATTTTTCCCGTTGGGAAAAATGAAATTTTTTTTTTTTCGCAGAGAAAAACGATCGTCTGTGGGTTTTATGCCGTTTTTCTCGTTGAGAAAAACGGCAGGAAAAACGACGAGAAAAATTACAACATGTTCTAAATTTTCTCATCGTTTTTTCCATCGTTTTTTTCCGCGGCAGTTTTCCCATAGGGAGACACTGCCGCGGAGCCCACAGACGGTCGTTTTTCTCGACAAAGAAAAAAATGACGGGAAAAACGGTCGTGTGTGGGGGAAAATGCCGTTCCCTCGTTTTTCATTTAATTTCATGTCGTGATTCACGGCGGTGTTTTCACCGCCGTGAATCACGATCGTGTGTACGCGGCATTAGTTGGGGGAAATTGCACCCCTTCGTTGGTGTCATTGAGAGAAATTGTGCCCCATCGTTGGAATAAATTGTGCCCCATCATTGTTGCCAGTGGGGGGAATTTTGCCCCATCAGTGGATGAAATAGTGCCTCAAGGGCCAGATAAAAGCAGGCAAAGGGCCGCATATGGCACCCAGGCGCAGTTTGGAAACCACTTATCTAGATATCTGAATATTTGAAAAAAAAAAAACTTTACAACACGATTCTATGTATTATTCAATTACTGAGCTCAAAGTGGAGAAATTGACTTGATGTGCTAGATCAGTGGTCCCCAACCTTTTTAGCACCGGGGACCGGCTGCGTGGAAGAAAATTGTGCTAAGGCCCGGTTGGGGGGAGGTTCGGGATGGCACGCGGGGGGTAATCGATTTTTCGCGGGCAATTTGTCAGCGCATTATTTCTATTATTACATTGTAGTAATAAATGAAATAGTTCAACCCACCATAATGCAGAATCAGTGGGAGCTTTGAGCGTGTCACTTGCCATGTCGCCTGCCAGTGCCACCAGATGCGGAATGTCACTTGCCACGCTGCCTGCCACCAGATGTGGTAAGGCCCCAACAGATGAAGGTAGTCCCCCCCACAGATGAAGGTAGCCCCCCTCCACAGATGAAGGTAGCCCCCCTCCACAGATGAAGGTAGCCCCCCTCCACAGATGAAGGTAGTGCCCCCCCCTCCACAGATGAATGTAGTATCCCCCACAGATGAAGGAAGGTGCCCCCACTAGGCCCTGTACACTCCATGCACACAGGTGTCCCAGTCAGTCCCGCTCACACTCACCTTGTCACTGGTAGTGTTGTAGTACTCGGGGCTCCCTCGGGCCTCTCCTCCGGAGCTCAGTCATGTTGGTGTGTGTTCAGTGATGAGGGCTGAGGATTAGCAGCAGGTAAGTATATGGAGGGATCAGAGGGGAGGGGCGGCTCCCTGCTCTCCCGAAAGAAGTGTGGACTTGGTCTCCTCTCAGCTCTATCCAGCCCCGTTACCAAGGGACACCAGTGGCTTCCCTGTTACTGTGGGCTGTCCTGGAGGTGACAGTGTGCTGCGCCTTCCCCTATGACAGAAGGGCGGGGCGAGCTTAGTGAGGAGGCAGCACGTCCATTCACACTGTGTACGGGGAGTGTCCATGTGAGAGACGGAGGGAGGGGCCACGGTGCAACACACAGCACAACACACAACAACACACAGCGCTCAGCAATAGACAACACTGAACGGCTGTGTACAGGAGGTGAGGGAGAGCACGTGACCACACCTAGCAATGGAATGTGCGCTTCACTCTCACCTTTCCCGACATTGTACATCCACTCCGCGGAACTTCACATCTGCCAGCCCGCGGCCCGGCTGCAGAAGGGCCACGGCCCGGTAGTGGGCCGCGGACCGGGGGTTGACGACCCCTGTGCTAGATGATATACAGTAGAAGCAGCATTGTCTATAGAGATGAGCTTGGCCATCCACCAAACTGACCCTCTTGTGAACCTCGTGCTATTTTCTAACCCAGTCAGCTGCAGGCTGATTGGAGTGAAAAAAGTATGGACTTGGAAATTTGGATAGAAAAATCTATATATAACAATAGTCAGTAACTGGACCTCTATTCCACATTCTGGTTGCACAAAAATAGCAGCATAAATCTGTAATCTAAATTTCTAATTGCCTACTGGGCCTATAATAAGATATGTAATGACAAAGAAAAGCTGTATTTAAAAAATAAATTAGCACATTAATAAGGGGGGCCCAGAGAAGATAAAATTAAACCAGTGTTTTCGATCCCCTGCTCTGTAAGATCGTAAATCAGAGTACTGTGACCTGGATCTTCATATGTCTTCTTCCATTATTATTTTCCAGATGCAGTACATTCCAGCGTATTACACGCTTCACCTGACATCACGTTCTAGGTCAGGGGGTGCAGCTGCCTTCAGCGTCTACATTGTTGATGAAAGTGAAAACACTTTGGATTTAAAAATGTCTGTTAAATATATTACTAGGATTTATTTTGGCAAACTGCATAAAAGATTCCTTCACGGAACCCCAGTATGGCAACTTTAACCTAGTGACAATGTAACTATGCATAGACCATATCTGTGGGATTCCTCTAGAAGCTGGAAATCCCTGAAATAGGCAATGCTACTCCAGGAATCTCCACTTGCTTCCAGGTCCCATGCCAAGCGGCTGCCCTGCTGCGTTCTGAACAAAGGAGAACAGCTGCTCGGCACCGGTGCCATTCAGAGAATGCTTTCGATTTTCTCAATGGATTTAAAGTGTTCTCCAATTGGAGGCCATCTTTGCTTAGGCATCATCCAGGGTCACCATCTATTTCCTGAACTTTGATGCTGGTCAGGGACAACCCAACCATGAAAATCCTGGTGCCATTGCAGTTCTTGCCTATACCCACATAAAGAAAAATAGCAAAATTTCACCTGAATCTCCCAATTTTACCAAAATTTGGGGAAATGGAAATTCGTAAAGAAGAACTTTCCCTCCCTCGCCTCCTTTTTTTAACCCCTAATTATCCATTATGTTGGGTTGTTCTCCTTTCATTTACTTACCTGCCCAGGGAATCCAATGTTGTCCTGTTACGATCCACCTCATCACTGCAACAGCCTGGGCCTGAGCCGCTATCTTCTTCAGACGTCATCGGGAGCTGCAAAAGAACTTGAAGCGCCGCTCCGAGCGAGAGAAATAGTTTTCTCCCCCTGGTCTTCAGATATGGGGGTTCTGGCGTCCCAACTAACTCATTCAGCCTTAACACGCCGCTCTTCCGACCAGACATGTGTAGAGGAGAACTTAAACTATGTAGTGCAAGGGCCTGCCTAATACAATTGAAAGTGGTTTAGTTTGTTTGACCTCATATTATATCGTTTTTGGTAATGCTAAAAGGAAAATTGTACAAGAGAATTGAACCAACCAGCCTTAGCCATAGAGGGTCAAGCTCCGGCGGGACGAAACATCAGTGGGGGTGTGGCTAGTGGAGTAACGCTGGCTGAGACCATGTAGCATCTCATCTACACAGGTTGATCGGGAGCTGGCTGCCTTTTCTGGGTTCAGGCAGCTGGCCCCCCAATGACGTCCTCCAGCTTCTCCCACCAGATGCTCCATGTTCCTGCCTCCTGGGATATGCAACATGCATATTTTGATTACATTTTTTTTCCTGGATGTACGTGGAGATAAGAGGATGTAAGCGGACGCATGTATAGCTACAACCACCTGTGCATAGACTTACAGGGAGATCTCGATTAGGTCCACCTGAAAATCTGACCTGATCGGGAAGCCTGTATGAAAGATTTTATGTGCGTAAACATGTACACACTTAAAGCCGTTAAAAGGATTGTATGAATCTAAACATGAGTATTTTAGGTGCGTTGTTTTATGCAGGGTCGTCTTCTAGCTCCACCTGCAAAAACCTATGTTCTGTGCAGAAAATACGCATATGCCCATGTAAATAAGCCCTAATCAAACATCATGCAAACTTTAACACTCTATTGTAGAAAGCTCCATTCACACTTATGCAGATTATTGTACACTTAGGACTTCGGGCAGCCCATTCATTTTACACATGACAATCAAGTAAAAGAAGTGCGGGCAGCTTTTTTTTTTTTACATTATTATCAAACTACAACATAGGGCAGTAAGTTACCATGGGTTGGTGTGCGATTCATAGCGTGTGTTGGCTGGTACCCAGACCAGTTTAACCTGAGTGCAGAATCAGTAGATACAGCTTCAACCCTGCTCCATCCAGGCCACACCCTCACTGACGCGTTTCACTTCACCCACATGGTGTCAGGAAGGGTTCCATCCGCTGGTGATGTTTATTATTTGTCTTGCAGTACTGTGGTCCACCAGCAGGTGTCTCCTGGCAGTTTGGAACTGTCAGGAGAATCTTTCCCTGCTGGTGTTGTATTATCCTTTGGACGCAGTACTGGTTTCAACCAGCGGATGGATCCTGGCAGTGTGGAGCAAACTGCCCTTCCTCCGCTCAGCTGTGACCTGAAGCTAATCACAGCCTTCCTATAAATACCCGGAAAATACAAAACACTCCTTGCCCTGGTCTCTCTCTCCTTGCGCCCTGATCCTGAGAAGCTCTGTATTTGTTCCTGTCTGTTACTTGAACCCTGAACCTTGTACCTGTACCCAATGGCGTCCCTAGGGGGGACCAGAGGGGGCCCTGGCCCCCCCAACATTATGCTGTGCCCCACCATGTGCCCCCCCCCCCCCAAAAAAAATTTTTTTTTTTGCATTTTTTCTTTCACTCGGGCTGCTGCTGGGGTAACATAGTCTCTCCTGAGAGGGAGAACGTCCCCAGTCAGCTCCTGCGGGGGATTTCTCCCCCCTCCCTCTGCTCACTGACACTGCATAATGCGAGCGCTCACACAACCACAGCCGCCTGATCTGCTCCTTTCCCTGCATCCTCATTGGCACGGAGAAGAGCGAGTTGCAGGAAGGACTCCACGAGCACTGTGGGAGGGGGGGAGGGGGGCCCAAGCCTTCATCTCAGTTAATGAAAAAACAGACTGATTTCTCCCGTCCTTAGGACAGTAGAACCAGCCTGTAAATTCCGAGAATGGTGACTGCAAGCTGAGCCGAGTGTCAGTCTATGACACTCTTTCACAGCCCAGCGAGTCCAGCCACCCCCCCCTCACTCTCCTCACATACGAGCAGGGAGGAATACAGCTCCTCCTCCTCCTTCCAGTCCCGCCCGAAATATGAAAATCAGCAGCATGCCTTGGCTGTGTGTGAATGATGCCTGAGATTCTAGCCTGGACCGTGGGTAAGTGTGTGTACTGCAGACTGCAGTACACTGTAATCACTGAACTGCATTATCTCCATCCCTTCTCTCCCCCATCTGTCTCCCTCCCCCTCTCCTGTTCTTTCAAGACATTCACAATTTACTTTCACTTTCAGTTAGGCAGGTAATAGACGGTGCAAAATTCTTTACTGCATCCACAGATTGCAGGAAAGAAACTTGCATAATTCCCCCATCAACACAGACAGTGCTGACAGGGGAATATCCCTCCTGCCCAGCAATTGTATTCTCCCGACAAACAGTGATTATCACTAGTGGCTATAGCAATCACTAGTGATAATCATAAGAGAATCTGCTCATTAATGGTTCGAATCTCAGCCAGTTCCTGCTGAACCAGCTGAGATTTAAACTGTCTATGGCTGGTCTTAGCTCTTAGGCAGCCCATACATTGATCACTTTTTTTCATTCAACTATTAGGTTGAATGAAAAAAAAAAGGAAATTATCCAATTCCCCTGTAGCGGGGTCTCCCCTCTCTCTCTCTCTATCTTTATCGGTTATTTGGCTGTTGTCTAGGGGTACCTGGGAGAGAGAGATAAGACACACCACGGCCCATGTCCTCCATAGCTAAGAGGTGAAGGCCAGCAAATTGGGTTTTGTGTAGGTGTCCTAGAGTCAAGTCCAGTACTTCGTTCCTGACTCCTTTGCTCCTAGTAACCAGAGTTCCACACAGTGAATAGGTCCAACTCAGTTTTTTCTTCTTGCCAAGCAATAAAACAGTTTCTTTACTTTGGAAAATGGGGACAGATCGAGGCACAATCCTTTCCCTTCTGCTGCTGACCACTGTGCTGTCACCAGTGGTAAATAGTCACTGCCACTGACTAGGTGATGTAGAACATGAATTACCTTCGCTCACTCTGCCCCTGTCAGAGGAAGAAATCCGTCCAAGGGAGAAATGGAGGCCTCTCCATCACCAGCGATGCTGCGCCGGACTCTTCAGAGAAGTTACTGCACACCAGTCCTCACGAACTCAGACACGGGCACCCAAGGAGTTAGGGCCCCCTCAGATTCCTCCACCCTCGCGGAACTCAGTCGAAGGTACTGAGCCCCAGGGATCCGCCATAGTACCTCACCCCAGGCTAAAGGTGCCTGAGATGGACTCCATCTCCGCTCCGGCCAGGTCAAGGGCACCTAGGCCTGGAACACCAGAACGCCAGCACCCAAGCTGAAGGTGCCTGGGTGCGGCCGCATCTTCTGGCTCCGGACTCTAACCCCGTGATCAGGGTGTCCGCCCCTTTTATGACCTCTCCCTTCGCGCCACAGCGGGTTCCCCGCCCCACTGTACCAGCTCCAGGGGAGGACAAAAAGGTACAGTCTTGCGGTGCAAGCCCAACCCCAGTCCAAGGCAACAACGCCACCTATAGGCCGGCGGGAACTTCACACCACCAGAGTCCTCCAAGATTCACAAAGGGAACCTTGAATTTCCTAACAATCAAGGCATCTGGGTTACACTACCACCCAGATACTTCCCCTAAATTCAAGTACCCGCTACACCATCTACACATTATAGGTGGATGGGGGAATGTTGCCAGTGTGGAAAAGTGCTGGAACAACCAGAGTTGCTGTCCTATTCCGGCTATTCACAGCGCTGGTCTCTGTCTCCATGGTAGCGGCGGCAGCACATTGGAACCCAGTGCTGGTTACTTTATGGGGCTGATGTACAGGAGGGCCAGCACAATTTGTTGTTAAAGATGGGCTGGGCATGTTCAAAATTCCACATGCCAGAGCCTGCCAGGAAGCCCACACTGCACAGCGCTAATCACAGGCAATGAGACATTTCCCGGTCCGCAGCTCCACAGATCAGGAAATGTCTCACTGGCTGTGATTAGCACTGTGGAGTGTCGGCTTCCTGGCGGGATCGGGCATGTGGGTTTTAAAACACACCCGAGCCCATCTCTATTGGTTGTAGACAGTTGAGCTCCCTGCAGGTTGCTTAGCAGCAGTGGAGCCTTCTCTGACATGCTGATCGTGATGCAATCCAGATGATGCTCCTAGTCAAATCCTAGTGTTAAATATCAGTGATTTTATTGATCAAAGCCCACACTTTACAGGTATAGAGCCCACATGGCTGCTGAACATACGGTTGATTATATATATATATGTGGTTGTACTCTTGATCCTAATAAATACTGTGTTTATTAGATCTGACTGGGAGCATCACTAGGATCACATCCCGATCAGCATGTCAACAGAGAAGGTTATACAGCATTACTGCTGCTAGGTGACCAGCTGGGGGCTTGGCTCTCTATAACCAATAGTGCCAGCCTTCCCCTACATGCACGCATAATGTCACCAGCACAAAGTCCTGCCGCCGGTACCAAGGAGACAGATGCCAGACCAGCGCTGTCAATAACAGGGACAGGACAGCTGGGGAACCCCACAGTGGCAGAACACCAGGGCCCGGTGGCAAGACAACCTTTGCAACCCTGATAGTTCTCCCACTGCTTTGGACCCTTATATTTTCTTGGTGTGCTGGTGACATATATCTCTTGTTTTCTGCCACCCTGGTGGGGCCCCAGTATAGTAGGAAGGGAGCTCACTGCAGAACATGTGAAAGGGCCCATTGTGGGATCGTAGTAAAGGGCCCCAGGATATAGATTATATATATGTATGTATGTATTGTGAGGGGTTTAGCTCGGCAGCGGGTGTGTGTGACCCCCGGGATGGGCTCCCCACACAAAAACAGGCCCAGCAAACGGAGGTTGTGGTTTTCAAAATCAAAAAGGTGCGGTTTATTTTCTATTTACAGTGACAAAACACAGCAAAGCAAAAGAAACATAAATAAAATAAATCCTGGTCAACTTGACCTCTGACTAAACATACAGGTTTCCTAACTAACAACTGGGATCAGCCTAGTGCTGTCCTAGTCCCTAAGTCCCTGGTTTTAAATGTCCAAGCAAATAGCCACACAGGCTTTGTCTCACCGCACAGGGGTTCACTCTCCCTAGACAGTCCACACAGGTCTGGTTCCAGGCATGAGCTAACACCTAATGAATCTGGGAGTTCTTATAGGAGGCCTAAATGAGCTGACAAGCTTCAGCTGGTCTCATCAACTCCCTGTCTGCACGACGCCCCACACTCTCCCTAGGAGGTATGAGTCATCCATGAGCCCACTAGCCTCAGCTGGGCTTATACAACTCTCCACCTAGTTGTATAAGTCGGCGTAAAGCCTGAATCTGGGCGAAATATATCTACCCCCCTGGATGCAACCAGGTGACTTTACCTTCCTGCTGTCACATACCCCCCCCTCTTGTTTTAACCTCGGGGTTGGAACACCAGCAATCAGGCATTCATGTACTCGAGACAAAGCATCCACATTCCCCATTTGAACGCCAGGGCGATGCTTTACTGTGAAGTTGAATTCCTGGAGGGCCAGGAACCACCTATTCACTCTTCTATTTGTTTCCTTGTTTTGAGCCATCCACTTTAACGGAGCGTGATCCGTAACCATGTCAAAGTGCCTACCTAGCAGGTAGTACCGAAGGGAATCTAGAGCCCACTTCACCGCTAAACACTCCTTTTCAACGGTGGCGTAATTTACCTCATGGGACTTCAACTTCCTGCTGAGGTAAATGACTGGGTGCTCTTCCCCGTTCCAGACCTGGGACAATACTGCTCCTAACCCCACATCTGACGCATCACTTTGTACGACAAAGTCTTTAGAGAAGTCGGGTGAGTACAACACTGGCTGGCTACATAAGGCTTGTTTCAAGAATTGGAATGCTGCCTCAGCCTCGGGGGTCCATTTAATCATGACCGACCCTTTCCCCTTCGTCAGGTTGGTTAGGGGCACAGCCTTAGAAGCAAAGTGGGGAATGAATCGCCGATAATACCCAGCGATTCCCAGAAAGGCTCGTACCTGCTTCTTGCTGTTGGGACGTGGCCAACTCTGGATGGCCTCGACTTTGTTGAGTTGGGGTTTTATTACTCCCCTCCCAATGGTGTACCCAAGATATTTGGCCTCCTCCTGTCCAATGGTACACTTCTTGGGGTTAGCCGTAAACCCCGCTTCCCGAACAGAGTCCAGGACTGCTTGCACTTTTGGCAGATGTGAGGCCCAATCTGTGCTATGGACAATTACGTCATCCAGGTAAGCCGCAGCATACTTCCGATGGGGCCTCAGCATCTGGTCCATTTTCCGCTGGAATGTGGCCGGCGCATTCTGTAACCCGAACGGCATTCTTTTATATTGGAACGCCCCGTCTGGGGTTACAAATGCGGTTTTCTCTTTGGCCGACTTGGCCAGGGGGATTTGCCAATACCCTTTTGTGAGGTCAAGAGTCGTCATGTATCGGGCTGTTCCCAGCCGGTCGATCAACTCATCTATACGTGGCATGGGGTAGGTGTCAAATTTTGTAACTTTGTTCAACTGACGAAAATCGTTACAAAATCGCCAGCTCCCATCCGGTTTAGGCACCAACACAATGGGACTAGACCAATCACTTTGGGACTCCTCTATCACCCCTAAGTTCAGCATTTTCTGTACTTCCTCCCGTATTGCCTCCCGTCGGGCCTCTGGGATCCGATAGGGTTTTAACTTCACCCTTTCACCGGGCGGGGTAATGATGTCATGCTCTACCCCAGATGTTTGTCCCGGCAGCTCAGAGAATACCTCCTTGTTGCGAAGCACAAACTCCTTAACCTCCTGTTGTTGGGGTTGTGACAAGGTGGCTGCTATTCCAACCTCAGGAATCACGCAACCAGTTTGAGCTGGTGACCAAGTGTCTGCGACTAGGGACTCTCTATCCCTCCAGGCTTTCAACAGATTAACGTGATAGATCTGTTCGGGCTTTCGCCTTCCTGGTTGTCTGACCTTGTAATTCACTTCGCTCACTTTTTCCATTATCTCATAGGGGCCTTGCCATTTGGCAAGGAATTTACTTTCAACCGTAGGGACAAGTACCAGTATCCTATCCCCCGGGGAAAAGGTACGGGTCTTGGCTCCACGGTTGTACACTCTCTGCTGTGCTAACTGCGCTTGGGCCAAATGTTCCTTCACGATGGGCATTACCTGTGCAATTCGGTCTTGCATCAGGGCGACATGCTCAATCACACTCCTGTGGGGAGAACTCTCACTTTCCCAAGTTTCCTTGGCAATATCCAACAGCCCTCTTGGGTGTCTCCCATACAGTAACTCAAAGGGGGAGAATCCCGTAGAGGATTGGGGCACCTCCCTAATAGCAAACATCAGATAAGGAAGTAGACAGTCCCAATCCTTTCCATCTCTATCCACCACTTTCTTCAACATTTGTTTTAGGGTTTTGTTGAATCTTTCAACCAGCCCATCGGTTTGGGGGTGATACACAGATGTACGTAATTGCGTCACTTTGAACAATTTACACAGCTCCTTCATAACCCGGGACATAAAGGGTGTACCTTGGTCCGTAAGCAGTTCTTTACAAATACCCACCCGGCTAAACACAAGAGATAGCTCTTTGGCTATGGTTTTGGCCGAGGTATTTCGGAGAGGGATCGCTTCTGGATAACGGGTGGCATAGTCCATTATAACTAATATGTACTGGTGCCCCCTAGCGGACTTGATTATAGGCCCTACCAAATCCATGGCGATCCTCTCAAACGGGACCTCAATGATGGGTAGAGGGACCAGCGGGCTACGGAAATGTGGCATCGGGGCCGACCTCTGACACACAGGGCAGGAGGAACAATAATTTTCTATGTCCTTCATCACCCCCGGCCAATAGAATCTCTGTAATACCCTCTCTCGGGTTTTCTCTGTCCCCAGATGACCTCCAAGAATGTGCCCATGGGCCAACTCCAACACCAACTTCCTGTAAGGTTTGGGCACCACAAGCTGCTCAACGGTTTCTTCTGCCCTTTTTGCCACCCGATACAGTAGGTCCTTCTCTACGCTGAAGTATGGGTAAGTGCAGGTATTATCTGGGTTCACTAACTCGCCATCTATTTTCACTACGTTTTCCCGTGCCTTTATTAGGGCGGGGTCTTTCAACTGTTCTGTGGCAAAGTTTTCCCTGTGAACCTCAAGATCAGAAAACTCCACAGACGGTAGGTTTTCGTCTGAGGAGGTGGGCTCCTCTCCAGTTTCTTGAGTCTCCCCTGCCAATACTGATAAGGGAAATTCCGGAGAGTCCTCACCACTCTCAGGGGAGTTCTGGCTATCACATTCCTGGTACATAGGGGCACCAGTGGGGGGCTCAGGATCATCCCACAGTTCCCAGAACTTCGGAAAATCCCTTCCCACAATGGCGTCATGCGGTAACTGAGATACTAAGCCCACTGGATGAGAGAGGGTACCTTTGGGGGTCTCGAAACACACTGTAGTCACTGGATACTCTCGGGTGTCCCCATGCACACAAATAACAGCTACCTTGCTATTCCCAGAGACCTCTGTTTTAACTAACTCAGCCTTTATCAGGGTCACAAGGCTACCTGAATCCAGCAATACCACAACATTTCTACCATTAACACACATTTTGCATAAATGTTTCTCAGTTCCTCGAATGGCAGTGCATGCGACTGTCGCACACAGCGACTGACGTCTGCCCGTCAGAAAGTCACACTGCATGGGTTCCTCCACAACCGGGCAATTGGCTGCAATATGTCCCGCTTGCCGGCAGCGGTAGCAAACGATCCTTTTTGCCACCTCTTGAGCCGCTGATTTCCCAGGCTGTTCTCGCCAAACTTGGGGTAGAGCTCCCACCCTCTCACTCTCTCCACCCTCACCCCTTGGAATCCTCTTATCCGCCCCTGGGGATGGTCTGGTCTTAGGGTGGAAAGTCAGAGTGTCTCTGGAAGAGGCCGTCAGGTTCTCTGTAGCCAAGTATTTCTCCACACGATCCACAAGACCATCGGCCGTCTCTGGGTCTCCATGGCTTACCCACTTTTGGATGGCAGTAGGAAGAGCTCTCAAAAACCGATCCATTACAACACGTTCCACAATCTTTGGTGCGGACAAAGTCTCTGGCTGTAGCCACTTTCTGCTCAGGTGAATGAGATCATACATTTGAGACCTGGGGGGTTTTCCAAGCTGGAAAGTCCAGTTATGCACACGCTGAGCCCGGACAGCCTGGGTGACACCCAGCCTTGCCAAAATTTCAGCTTTTAGCATCACATAGTCTTTTGCTTGGTTAGGCTCTAGGTCATAGTAAGCTTTCTGCGATTCACCAGTTAACAGAGGAGCCACCAGTCCAGCCCACTGCTCCTCAGGCCACTTTTCTCTTTCAGCGGTCCTTTCAAATGTGGTCAAAAATACCTCTGGATCATCCTCTCCAGTCATTTTTGTCAATAAATGACTCACCCCAAAGGACGCGGTATTAGTGGGACGGCTTTCCTCACTGGTCTGCGGACGTTGCTGCATTACTGCTTCCATTTGTTGTAGTCTCTGCTCTTGCTTCTGTAACAGGTCTATGAAGCGGGCCTCAGATTGCTGCTGGGCTTGTTGCTGAGCTTCCAGACTCTGTTGGTGAGCTTGCTGCTGGGCTGCAAGGCTCTGTTGATGAGCTTGCTGCTGGGCTGCAAGGCTCCTTTGCAAACCTGCATTTGTCTGCTGTTGATTGGCATTTGCTAGAGCCAGCTGTTTCAGTATCTCCTCCATGCTGGCTTAAAAAAAAACTGCCCGCATTCTCCACCAACTGTGAGGGGGTTAGCTCGGCAGCGGGTGTGTGTGACCCCCGGGATGGGCTCCCCACACAAAAACAGGCCCAGCAAACGGAGGTTGTGGTTTTCAAAATCAAAAAGGTGCAGTTTATTTTCTATTTACAGTGACAAAACACAGCAAAGCAAAAGAAACATAAATAAAATAAATCCTGGTCAACTTGACCTCTGAGTAAACATACAGGTTTCCTAACTAACAACTGGGATCAGCCTAGTGCTGTCCTAGTCCCTAAGTCCCTGGTTTTAAATGTCCAAGCAAATAGCCACACAGGCTTTGTCTCACCGCACAGGGGTTCACTCTCCCTAGACAGTCCACACAGGTCTGGTTCCAGGCATGAGCTAACACCTAATGAATCTGGGAGTTCTTATAGAGGCCTAAATGAGCTGACAAGCTTCAGCTGGTCTCATCAACTCCCTGTCTGCACGACGCCCCACACTCTCCCTAGAGGTATGAGTCATCCATGAGCCCACTAGCCTCAGCTGGGCTTATACAACTCTCCACCTAGTTGTATAAGTCGGCGTAAAGCCTGAATCTGGGCGAAATATATCTACCCCCCTGGATGCAACCAGGTGACTTTACCTTCCTGCTGTCACAGTATGTATGTATGTATGTATGTATGTATGTATGTATATATATATATATATATATATATATATATATATATATATATATATATATATATATAATTACATTTTATAGTTGGCCCCCCTACTTTTGTCCCTGTCCCCCCATGTGCCCCCCCCCTAAATATGAAAGCTGGAGACGCCACTGCCTGTACCCGTCCCTCCTGTTATCCATCCATCCTCTCCTTGTCATGTTTGTTTTCCCTTTCCCCATCTGTTTACCTCCCATTAACGACCCTGGCCTGGCCCTGTTTATGATTCTGGTTTTCCCCATTACTTGTACATATTTGTCTGTTACTGTTATTATTTGTGGGTTCTGTTTGGTATTGGTTGTTGTGCACTGTGTGGTATTGGAGGTGGTTGTATCTATATTATTTCGCTTATCTTTAATAAATCATATTTCACTTACACACGTTTGGGTTTCCTCTGTTGCAGTCCACATAGTTCTGGTCTTACCTGATACGTGACACATGGCTAGTCACGTCTAAGCTCTGCGGGTGCGGTGAAACGCGTCAATTATGGTTCCAGAATTATTGCTCTCACTCTAATGTTCATGGCAATATCTCACATGTGCCCATTCCTTGGTAATAAGTCCATGTGCCATACAGGACAAGAGGGGTGCCCTCTTAGGAAAGCCGTTAGGGCTCATTTAAACTTGCTTTGACTTTACCCACTTCACCGGCTGAAGATTTTATGACCAGGTCATTTTTGCTATTCGCCACAGCGCTACTTTAACTGGTAACTGTGCGGTCATGCAACACTACACAAACAGAATTTATATAATTTTTTTAAACACAAATAGACCCTTCTTTTAGTGGTATTTGATCACCACTGAGTATATTTTATTTTATATTTGGGCCAGTTCACACCACAAGCAGTTTAGTTTTTTTTTTATGCATCAAAAACGCATAGAATGTAGGTTATATGGTTTCAAATGGCATACTTCACACCAGTGTGGTCATTTCAAGGGCTTTCAAATTCCAGATTTAAAAAAATAAAAATAAAAATAAAAGTAGAACAAAGCTGCATTTTTCCTGAACTGGACTGTACTGGAATGCGGTAAAATGCAGCTAACACACACCGGAATGCATTGGAACGCATCAAAAATGCACCGTACCCCAGTGCAGTGGGGGAAAAAAGGGGATGCGATGGGTGAGGACACAAGGACGGAAGAACAATGTCCTTCTTAAGGTGAAAGGCCGAGACCATCCTTAGAAAAGAAGGGTGGTCGTGGGCGCAACACCAACATATCCTTATGGAGGACCAAGTAAGTCGACTTGCCGGACTAGGCCGCCAACTCAGACACCCATCTAACCAAAGCAATGGCCACTAAGCCCAACTTCCGGAACAAGGTCAAGAGAGGAATCTCTCTGATATTCTCAAATGGATGTTCTTGGAGAACCGAGATGCATCAAAATCAGATCCCAAGTAGGGAGAGGAGGCTTGACAGGGGGGATCACATGGCGAACCCCCTGCACAAAAGGTGCTAATCAAGGAATGGCCCGGTAGCGGTCGTTGAAAAAGACAGCCCGGGCCGAAATCCGACCCTCAAAAAAGGTATGCAAGGCCAGCTTTTGGGTCACACCACGCTGTAAGAACAGCAAAATCCTGGGAACGGAATACATCCGAGGATGCCACTCAAGTTCCTCGCACATAGCAATGTAAGCCTTCCAGGTACGGTGAGATATCTTTCTGGAGGAAGATTCCCGTGTCAACAACATAGAAGAGATGACCGAATACGAGAGAACTCGGTCCTTCAGCACCTGGCTTTAAACAGCCATGCCATTAAAGCCAAGGACTGTAAAGCAGGATGAAGTATGGGTTCATGAGACAGAAGGTCGACCCCAATAGGCCATCGCCAGGAATGTCTGCGACTAGCCGAAGTAGATCGGCGTACCAATGTCGCCGTTCCGGAGCACTGGAATGGCCTCAGCCCCTACTCTGCGAAGCCGGCGAGGCAACAACAGTAGCGGAGGGTAAGCATATATCAGGCGATACTGCCCCCACGGGCTTCCAACGCGTCTGACGCGTCCACCCAGGGGTCCCTGGACCTGACCACGATCTTGCCACCTTGCGAGTGAGTCAAGAGGCCATAAGGTCCACTTCCGGTGCCCCACCTCCGGTAAAGAAGGTGGAAACACCTCCGGATGCAAGGACCCTTCGCCTGTAATGCACACGGCCGACAGGACCGTCTTGCAGCGAGATGTATGAAAATCCCAAAGAGACTCCGCAATGTATCGGAGAAGGGAGGCCCCAGTGTACAGGGTGCCTCAAATGTTGGCCAATAAAAGGCAACTTGACGGAACTTCCCTAGAAACTCGGTCAGAAGACTAGTACTTCAGCCTCCACAGGTGGCGCAAACCCACCCCGAGCACAGAGACCCTAAAGGCTAAAGCAGTTGTAGTGCACCTGCTAGACGACTGATGGATGAAGCAGAGGCTTTTGCCCAGTCATTGAGCTACAAAAAATGCCAGAGACGCAGCCACTAACGGGCGTAACGCTAACCCCAGCCTGGCGAACACAGTCCAAGCCAGCGCTTCTGATCACCACTGAAAGCAGGTGGAAAGTGATACCCCTGAAACCAGGGATCCTTGTGACAATGCTCCATCCAGCAGCTACCCATGGATAGGTGCTGATTGTGCAAACACATAGTTTATACTATGTATTGCGTCAAACGCACAAATGGAGAGTGTGGGAGGAAACCCACCCAGCCACAAAGAGCATAATACCACCACATACAGCGTATGTAGTTTAGTATTTGTGGATAAACTTATTAAACACGTATATACTGTGCCAGCGACGAAGGCGCGCACATCATCGGGGCCTGGACGTAAACCAGCCACGCAGATTGCGTACACAACCGTGTAGGTATGTTAGCCTGCGAATAAACAAATTGCACGTTTATACTGTGCATAGCGCTAAGAATGCGCACACCATTGGAACGCAGGGGAGAAACCTGAGCACCCGGATGAAACCCATGCAGACTGCATACGCATACCGTGTATGGTATTATAGTATGTGTGCTAAACATTTTGCACAAGCCCATGTGTGCATAGCACCGAAGGCGCGCACACTGTTGGCGCGTGGGAGGAACTGAAGTACCCCATGTATACTCAGAGAATGCAATACCTACAACTACTGTGAATGTATTTAGTGTAGTGTATAAACATAATGTGTATGTTTACATCGTGTATTGCACCAAAGGCATGCATGTCATGTAGCGTGGGCGGAAACCCACGCAGACTGCAAAGACATACCGGGTAGGTATGTTAGTATGTGGATATCCAATCGCACAAATTTAGACTGTGCATAGCGCCGAAGCGCCCATACCAATGGAGTGTGGGAGGGAACCGGAGTACCCGGAGGAAAACCACACAGACTGCCTACACATACTGTGTAGGTATTATAGCATGCGTGATAAACATTGAACATGTTTAATTGTGCAGAAGGCCAAAGGCGCACATACCGTCAGCGCGTGGGAGGAAATCGGAACACTCGGAAGAACTCCACGCAGACATCACACAAATAGCGTGTAGGAATGATAGCATGTGAATCAACATATTGCACGTTTATGCTGTGCATTTCCATTGGAGCGTGGGGGGAAACCGGAGTACCCGGAGGAACCCCACGCAAACAGTATACCCATACTGTAAACATGTATAATATGTGCAATAAACATATTGAACATGTCTATACTGTGCAGATAGCCGAAGCGCACATACCATGAGAGTGCGGGAGGACACCGGAGCCTCCGCCAACCCAGAGAGTATAATACTTACATATACTGTGAATGTATCTGGAGTCGTGCATAAACATATTTTGTACGTTTATATCATGTATGGCACTGAAACACAGCATTGGAACGTGGGGACAGCCACGCAGACACAGAGACCAATAACACATACATACACTGTGGATGTATGCAGTGTAGAGTTATAGGATGAGTTTAAATTATGGCGCAGAGGCGCATTATCTTCTCTGTATCATTCCAACCTGCTTGACTGTGCTGCTGAAGCAGCATGCAGGTAACAGGTAACCTCTGATCCTCAGACCGTGTGTCTGTCAGAGCTCAAATCATTCCCCGGGAAATGTTACCTCAGGTATCACACCGAAGGCTCACAGGGACTAGATACATAAATGAATAAAGTCCTCCCCCCCACCATGCTGCTCTTGAGGCAGCGTGAGGAAAACAGTGAGGAAACTGTGTAAAAGAAAAGCTTGTCACAGCAATTCCAGCCTGAGGCCTCGTACACACGGCCGAGATTCTCGTTGAAAAAAACATGTCGTTTTTTTCTACGAGATTCTTGGACAAGAAACTTGTCCCGGCCGAGAGTACACACGCTCGTTTCAAAGAACCCGCGGTTCTTTGAAAGGAGTGTACGCGGTGACGTCATCGACTACGTCGAGCATGCGCTCGTCACATTCGATGCCGTCGCCGCCATCTTGGTATACCCTACGTATGCCTAGGAAGCTACCGCGCATGCGTCGAATTCATTTCGAACATGCGCGGGCTTCCGGGAGGACAGGAAAGTGTACACACACTCACTTTTCTCGTCGACAAACATGCCGAGGAGAATCTCGACGAGAAAATAGAGAGCAGGTTCTCTATTTTCTCGTTGAGGTTTCTTGTCGGTTTTCTCGACGAGAAACCCGATAGCAGCGTACACACGACCGATTTACTCGGCAAGACCTCTCTGCCAGCAAGTTTCTTGCCGAGAAAATCGGTCGTGTGTACGAGGCCTAAGAGTGTTTCTCACATCATCAATGAGATCACTTACAAGCGCCCTGTCATTCACTGACACAGAACTGGAGTCTTCCTCACAAGGGAATGTCCTGTTCATAAACATTAAATATTCAGAGGTAGGGTCCTGAGCATAGTAGCTAGGCCCATATCTGACTCAAAGCACCCCTTCAGTAAAGATTTTTGTGGGGGGAGGGGGCTTATAGCTCCTTTTGCTCGCACACCACTTCCATTCTGACAGGAATGATTCCAGGACTGCGGACAACTGGTCCATAAGGACCGCAGGTGCAGGAAACATATGAACATGTTTAACTGTGCAGCACTGTGTGGAGAGCAGGTGTATCAGACTCCATAATGCCACCCTCTGAGACCTTATACACTATACAGTGAATATACAGTCCACCCACTGGCTACACTGAGGCTGAGGAGGGGATACCCGGGAGGACCCACCAACCCTTAAGGACCGCTCAGCCTGTGAGGAGATTGTGAGGGGATTCGCGCCGCCGCCAGAAATAAATGCGCGGCGGCCACAAGAAAATGGCCACCGGCCGCAGCTATAACTGCGCCACTCAACGCCAAGATGGCCGCCGAGCGCAAAATTCAAAGCTCTAATGCGCGCCAATGGCGCACGCAATAACCACCTCAAACAGCGCCAATGGCGCACGCAATAATCACCTCACACACCAGAAAAACCTGCAGACATGAGCGCCCAGCCAGGCCAGAGTGACCCCCAAGCACCCCACAGCACCAGTACAGGGTGCAGAGAGCAGCATAACAGGGGGGAGACAGGGAGAAACCCCCCACACACAGAAACACAGCCAGCATGTACTCACCTGCAGTAGGAGAGACTACTTACCCGTCCCTTTCAGGGACCCACTGGCTTGTTTCAGACAGACCTATCACAGAGTCGTACTGCGTAGCTGTCGGCCCGGTCCACCGCGAGAGATACAGTCAGTCAAGTACTGTTCAATCTTGAGAGGACCGCGGAAGCTAAAAGCAACCCGGCCACCCCTGGAGTCATGGGGTATGTCGTGAACTGAGTCTCACGCACACAAGGCGAGGATCAGCACGCTCGATGGTCGGACAGGGAAGACTACGAGGATACCAGTGTACCCAACCTGTTGCCCAGCCGACAGTTGATTGAAGGTCTCAAAAATAAAATAAAATTCCCAAAGGAATAAAAGTTAAAAAAGTAAAATCTTTCAGGAGACTGGCTACTGAGAGAGCCACGTCTTCTCCTTCTGCTAGGCAGAAAAAAACTGAGGTCTGCTAGCTGCAGGTGGGAGGGTAATGTCTGGAGGGACCGCCCCCCTGGGCGGGGCTGTTCAGCTCTGGTTTGTTCTAGAATGTTTTAAACATCTAACATTCTGCCTAGATCTTCTCCTGCGAGCAGGGACATATACCCACATGTTTACAGTATCCAGCTGTGTCAGTCCATGGACGATAAGAGAAAATATCTTTTTTTTTTTACTTTCTCCTATAAAACATTCTCAATAATAATAAAAAATAAAATAAAAATAAAATTTCTTCATAAATTTAGGCCAAAATGTATTCTGCTACACGTCATTGGTAAGAAGAAAAAAAAAATCCCAATAAGTGTATATTGATTGGATTGCATGCAGTGTCAAGCTGCGGCTTCCAAAGCCAGGAGAATATTTGGATGCATTAAAAATGGAATTGACTCCAGGCATAAAACGATTATTCTGCCACTTTAAAAAACTGTGGTTCGGCTGCATCGGGAGTATTCTGTCCAGTTCTGGTCACCAATCCTCAGATTCCAGAGAAGGACAACTAAATTATTATGGGGGTCTGAAGAACCTCAGTTATAAGGAACGACTACAAGCGCTAAATTTATTCTCCCTGGAGAAGAGATGCTTGAGAGGAGATATGATAGCAATTTACAAATCTCAATGGTGATCCCAGCATAAGTATGAAACTTTTTAGTCTCAGGGAGCGCAAGAGGACACACGGGGCCACACTATGAGATTGGAGGAGAAGCGGTTTAACCATTGGCCGGGACTGGCTGATCGGCTTGTGCTGTAGCGAATGACAGCCCCATGGGAATACTGGATCAAATACTATCAGGTCACCTGTGGCCAGATGACAGACGCAGACCGTTGGGGGTCAGGAGCGCACCACAAGGTAGTGAACCCTATGGCTGACTGCTGCGGATGGGACACTGGGTGGTTGTGGAAAGCGGAACCAGTGGAGCACAACAGAGATCCACAGGGAGCTAGAACCCAAGATTCCCCAGGGCGTGGAGTATAAGATCCAGCAGGTTTTCACCAGAGCCTCTAGTGGTGAGGATGGCCTACGCTGCAGCTGTGTCCAGGTCGCGGCCCCCAGAGTCCCCTAGCTCACGCTCCATAGGGTAAAGAGGATAGAGGGGAGGCAGCAGCACAGGATATAAGAATAGTGAGGGGGAAAAGCCAAAGTCAGGGCAACAAGCAGACACGGATAAACGAAGGACAAGCCGAAGGTCAAGGTCACTAGCAGACAGGGATAGTCAGGAACAAGCCAATATCGTAACACAGAGACAGACGTAGCACACGGCAGGCAGGAACCCAAACACACAATGCTTAAACAAACACGTTGATCAGCAAACCAGACTTGCAGTGCACAGATTAATATAGAGTTCTCTGATAGGGTCTGGGGTGGAGCATACTGGGATGATAGATTATAAAGGCAGCCAGGTGGGAGAGTCTGGCCTCTAAGGTGAACACATGAAGAGGAAGGTAAGATGGCAGACAAACATTACTGCATATCCATGACAAATGTGCGTGATCCAATGCTCTGGGGCAGTAAGTTTGTGGCAGGCAGTCTGTAAGCTGTTAACACACATTAAAAGCGCCTACCACTACAAACTTTTTGGCAAATGTCCGGTGTGTGTTGATTTTCTATTTAAAAGGGAACCAAGTAGTGCCTCCACTCAGCAGATCCCCAACTCATTAGTACCTGCATTCAGCAAATCCTCAGCTTATTGATACCCCTCGTTCGCTTATTAGTAACCTCAGCACTGCTAATGCCCCACTCAGTAGAACTCCCTGCTTTTCTGTCCCCTCGCTCAGTAGTAACCCCCAAGCTCTCCTGATCCTCTGGTTTGTTGTTTCTCCCCTCTCTCTGGTCCTTGTTCACCTCCCGCTATATTGCTTCCACGCTGCACACCACATTTTAACATCTGCTAGTTTCTCCTGCTCTGGTCCCCCAGCTCTGCTGATCCTCTGCCGCTCAGTCCGCTCTCTCTCCAGCCCCTACTCAATAGCTCCCATGTTGCACACGATGTGTGCCGTCTGCTAGTTGCTCTGCTCTAGTCCAGACTCCGTTCACCTTTCTGCTGCTCCACACCCGATAGAACGTCTGCACCAGACACACTCAGAATATGTACACATGAACCGGAAGGGACTTCTGATGACAACTTTCTGGTTCACTTGTTGGTTTCCCAGTGCATTCTGGGAAATGTCAGACCTCCAATACTTTCAAAACAAAGCAAAACTAACTAAATAAAAGCCTCAAATGCTGCAGGTGCTGTTAGCGAGCATTGTCAAAGACTTTTATGGTCTCCAAACTTTCTAAAAAAAGGGTTAGTTTACTGTCCTCCAGACTTTACGGGGGGGCTGACTGTGGCCGTTGGGAGTAGAAATCCTGGCATCAGTGGGAGGAATTGTGCCCCACCATTGGTGTCAATGGGAGGAATAGTACCCCATCATTGGCGTCAGTGGTAAGCATAGTGCCCCATCATTGGCCATCAGTGGGAGGACTAGTGTCCCATCATTGGTATCAGTGGGAGGAATAGTGCCCCATCAATACTAGGCCAATTACATCATACAAGAGGTTAATTACGTCATACAAGCGATTAGTAGAGCAATCACTAGTAACTGATCCTATGCCACTCAGTTCCTTGTGGCTCACATCTGACCCGTCACAGCGGCTTCGCCTCAACGTAATGATGTCACAAACATACCCCACCTTACGCGTTATAGCCCCAAGGGGCACAACTTCATCAGTAGAGCAAATAATTATCACTTCTGGGTTCTTTAGGTGCCAAGGAGATCAGGAAAGGGGTATCACCTGAGCTCTTCCCTCTCTCCATCCTGATCGCATTTGCCACCTTATTACCTCTTGAAGTCCAGGTTGTTTCATGGCCAATGGATATCAAGGCATTAAAGTGCAACTAAGACCTGCATAAAAACTTCCTATGTTGTATTACTGATGGAACAGCAACAATGATGAAGAGGCCCATCGCCTTCTTAGAGTATAGTAAATTTTTCTTTTTTTTGGATAGAGTGGAGAGAGATTAGAAACCCCTGTCTGGTTTTATTGCTGTCTGTGTCCCCATTAGGGAGATTCCCCCTCTTTATTTGTCCTGTTTGCTGTTATCGCCGAGAGTGAAAAGGTCTTTAGACATGCAAAAAAAGATTTGCAAAGAGGAGGAAAAAAAAATTTCACATTTAGATCAATTCCACTTATGTGAATCAACCACAGGCTAACAGATGTCTTTTTTTCCCGGACTGTGAAATATCTTGAATAGTAAGCCTGAGGAGGTGTTAGCTGCAATCTGCTGGATAATTTTGTATTAACCTTTTAGAAGGCTGGCTGGATTTTGGTGAGTCTATAGTTATCTCTGAACAAAAATAGATCTAAATATATAACTTGTCCTGAAAGATAAAGAATATAGCCAGTATTGGTATGTGGTTACACGATAATCCCACCTACCTTTATTGCCAGGGGTATATGGACACCCCTCCAAATGATTGAGTTCAGGTGCTTCCAATGAAGGGTACTGTTAATACTATAGTATACATTTTAGAGCTCTAGCCCTGGCCTCCAGCCAGTCCTGAGGAACTCTAGCCCTGGCCTCCAGCCAGTCCTGAGTGCTGACCTTCACCCTAAATGAACACCCAAGGCATGAATTGTAATGCCAATTGTGAGCTAGGTCTTCTCCAACATCATTACCTGACCTCACAACAGTGCACAAACTCTCAAGCACATCTTCCAAAATCTTGAGGAAAGCCTAGCGTTCTAAAGGGTACAGAATATGGCCAATATTGGTCATCCCACCTACCTTTATGGCCAGAAGTATATGGACCCCCCATTCAAATGATTGAGTTCAGGTGCTTCCAATGAAGGGTGCTGTTAATACTATAGTATACAAAGACATTTTAGACAAGGGTGCTCTTCCAACCGTGTGGTTACAGTTTTAGGAAGACCCTTTTCTTTTCCTTCATGATTGTGCCCCTGTGTACAAAGCCAGCTCCATAAAGACATGGTTTGGCCAGTTTGGTGTGGAAGAACTTGAGTGTCCTACAGAGAGCCCTAACCTCAACCCTACTTAACACCTTTGGGAAGAATTTGAACTCTGATTGCGAGCAAGGTCTTCTCGTCCAACCTCAGTACCTGACCTCAATCTCACTGAACACCTTTGGGATCAGGTCTTCTCATCAAACATCAGTACCTGACCTCAATCCCACTGAACACCTTTGGGATCAGGTCTTCTGCTCCAACATTAATACCTGACCTCAACCCCACTACACCTTTCAGATCAGGTCTTCCCATCCAACATCAATACATGACCTCAACCCTAACATCTTTGGGATGATTATTAACTCAAATGGACACACACATTTTCATAAACACCTTCCAAAATCTTATGAAAAGCCTTCCCAGAAGTGGAAGCTGTTATAGTTGCAAAGGGAGTGAGATGCAACATCATACCAATGCCCATGGATTCAGAGTGGGATGTCCACCAAGCTCATATAGATGTTTTGATAAGGTGTCTTAAAACCTTTAGTCATAGAATAAATAGGTAATCTTTCAAAGATTAATTGGAATTATAAAAAGAAGAGAGGTGGGGGTGGTGTAACCTTTCTATACCTAAGCGCGGAATTTCCTACTTTTTTACCAAAGATTAATTGGACCCTCCTACAATCTAAATATTGATATATCCCTAGTAGGGGAATTGCAGATTTATTTTCAGAATATCTGAAATTTTTTTTTTACTTTGTTCACCTATGAAGTACCCTGCATGTTCCACTCGCTGCTTTTGGCTGTACATACACCTGCGCCATATACGTACTGACTTTTCAAGAATGTGGACATCCCATAAATTCTTGGGGTGTGGAGGCTGTAATTGTATGCAGTAGGCTTACCTCACATCATACACATTCAACTTGTGAGCTCTAACACATCAGCCTGAAGTTAATATCCTAGGGTGACAACGCTGCACCTGCTTAGGGAGCTTCACCCTAGGTCAGGAAGCATAATTACAGTCTATTACCAGCAGGCTTGCCAAGCAGGAAAATTAGTGGAAGGTAGGATAGTTTTTTTTATTATGTTATTTTTTAATTTTGGGTTAAGATGCACTTTACAGCAATCTTGGCCAAATCATGGGTTTGCCAATAGTCTGAGCCCTTCTTTTTCCATACTGTCAGTTGGGTGCAACAGCCAGCATAATTACTAAATCTTCACAAGAATTTTCCACTTTTCTTCCTCCGTTTTTTTTTTTTTTTATTATGCCAGAATCTATAGTATTTGTCAGAAGATAGTGGCATATAAAAACACTTTTATTTTCTGGAAACTTTACAAATGCCCCCGTCAGAGACCTTGAGACTGCCAAATTACTCATTGTTTACAGAGGTTGTGTCGCGATCAGGATGATATTACTACGCAGACCTATGAAAATAAATGTTTAAAGTGATTGTAAAGGCAGAAAGTTTTTTTTATCTTAAAGTGGATGTAAACCCTCCATACACCCAGTGAAGTGAACAGCCTCAGATGATACACAGAGATGAACCAAATCCTTCTACATAAGTTTGACATCTATATCTGCTGTCTTCACATTTATATACGGTTTAGAAAGTTTAGATCGTGTTAGGAGATTTTCTCTTACTGTTTAAAACAGAGTGTGGTGTCTGGGCATACAGCCGAGATCGCTAAACATGCTGATTGGAGGCAAGGCACACACCCCCTCTCCACATAGACAGACTCTCAGAGGTGTTTTGTAACAGGGCCAGCTGCCTGCTAATCTATTTATAGCAACCTCCCCTGACAGAAATGTCAGGCTGCTTTTATCTATATATATGTGCCCAGCTCAAATTTCATGAATCGGGTTTACATTAAGATAAAAAACCTTCTGTGTGCAGCAGCCCCCCTCAGCCACTCTCTTACCTGAGGTCCCTCTAGATCAAGCAATGTTGCAGGAGTTTCTCAGCTGCCCATGGATTCCCCTCCTCATTTTCTGAGACAGCAGCAAGGTGCCATTTTCTCCCACTGCTGGCAAAGTCAGTGAGCCAATGAGGAGAGAAAGGGTGCGGGGCCATGACTGTGGGGGCACTCAACAGGAGGAAGGGGCCAGGAGCACCAAAGAGGGACCCAAAAAGAGGACCTGGGCTGTTCTGTGCAAAACAACTACACAAAGTATGACATGCCTGTTATTTTTAACTAAGAAAAACAAAAAACAAGACCTTGCAAACACTTTAGGACCCCTTTCACAAGGGGTCATTTTGCAGGTGCTATTGCGCTATTCAGCTACCCTCTAAGAAGGCTTAGAGGGTAGAGTTCAGGGAGTCAAGACTGGCCCCTTTTACTCTAAGTACACCGCCTTGGACTGCGTTGTGCCACAGGGCTCTGCCTTGTCACCCCTGTTTTTTTAATATCTATTTTGACCACCCCGCTAGCGGCTGAATAGCGCCGCGAAATTGGCAGTAAAACGCCACTAAAAATAGCCGCGCTTTACCGCCAACGCCGCCCCGCCCCTGTGTGAAAGGGGCCTAAGTGGCGCGCAGTAGTATATCAGAGTTGTACACTCTGTTCGCGGGTCAGGGTTCTAAACGCTTACCAATAAAGCTTGGGAGGCAGATCTAGGGGAACTATAGATGAGGATGTCTGGTTCCAGTGGTTGACCATGGTGCACAAAGGAAATTCTAAATACTTCCCTGGTGGAGGTGAATTACAAGGTATTGTCACGATGGTACCTTGTACCCACACGGTTGGCAAAAATCTACGCTGATGTATCACCTCTCTGTTTCAGGGGTTTCGGCCAGGAAGGAAGCATGCTTCACATTTGGTGGACATGCCCAAAAGTAAAACGTTACTGGACAAGAATATTCAACCTGGTATATTCAGTGACTGGATTGAATATTCCTAAAAATATTAATACAGCACTATTTTCTGATCCATCGAGTGAGTTTACTATAAATCTTAGGACTCTCACCTTCTTTACCATTCTGGCAGCTAAGATTACCATAGCAAGAGCATGGAAAACTCCTGTGATGAACCTAGCATTAGTGAAAAACAATGTCCTGGATCACAATCAATGAAAAATTGTCTAGTATCCTTTGTGACCAACAACATCGCTTTGAAAAGGTCTGAAATCCCTGGATCAAATACCATCAGTTCCCGTGTGGGGATCAGTGGTAAATCTTTCTTCTTCACTTTCTTATCCTTTTCTTTCATTTAACCTCTTCTATAATTTCCAATTTTGACCTGGACTTTTTTCTTCTGTATGTTTAAGAATGGGCTTCAAGGTTGCCTTTAACCTGGCCCATGCTTAAAAATATGGTGTTCTTTGGATTAACATAGGCAAATTTGGGGGTTCCATGGAGAATTTACTTTGCCTGACTTTTCTCTTCCCCAAACCCTACACCCCCCCCCCCCTCCCTGCCATACAGTATATGTTGATACTTAAGTGACTATGCCTATAGTGTATAAATCATCTTGACCGTTGCACTCAGTCCAGTGCGTTTATAGGTCTTCACCTAGCTTCCTCGGGCGAAGATGGTTTTTGACAGTAAACTATGATATGGTATAGTTCTATTACAACTAGAATGTTTTGATTTTGATAAGTTCCACTGTAACACCATTGTTTAATATATACTTGTACTATTTTGTACCTTTTGTTTGCTTAAGGCCCCTTTCACACCAGCGGACCATATGTCCGCTTTTTCATCCATCTGTTTACGGATGAAAAAGGGACATACATTGGTCCCTATGAGATCGCGGGTGTCAGCGGATGAACATCCGCTGACACCCGATCTCATCCAGGTCCGCAATCCTCCGATTCTGCAGACGGAGGAAATCCTATTTTTCTATCCATCTGCAGAGCGGATCGGATGAACACGGACAGACGGTCCGTGTTCATCCGATCCCCCCATAGGGGAGAGCGGAGATCTGACAGGGCGGTCCCTGCATAGTGTGTGGGGACCGCCCTGTCATCCGCCGGCTCAGTGGGGATCAGCGGAGCGTTCCCCGCTGAGCAAGCGGAGGTTCATGGGGCGGATCTTCACAGATCCGTCCTGTGTAAAAGGGGCCTAAAACTTTTCAATAAACATCATGGGAAAAGAAGATTGTGGCATATAGAAAAGTGGTTTAGTTTGCTCCAGCTCAATACACTGCTTATATCTTTAATGATGACAAACTTCCCAAGCTCCCACTTGATCAAGGAAATGTATTCTTAACTGTAATTGATTGCAACACATTAGGAACCTGGAGAAGTGGTTGTATATATATCTTGCTAAATATGTATATATGTAGTGTTCACCACCCACGCCACAAGCATAGTCTAGTTCAGTGGTCTCCAAACTGTTGCCTTTATCCGGCCCTTGGAGCACTATCCCTTCCAATGATACAAGAAACTATTCTGCCATCTGACACCGACAATGGAGCACCATTTCTCCCACTGACACCACTAATGGGGCACTATTCCTCACTATGATACCAGCAATGGGACACTATTCCTCCCCCTAATACCAGATGTTTACTCCCACTGATGCCAGGAAAATTGTCACTCCCGCTTGCCAAAGTCCGGCCCTCCAAGAGTCTGAAGGACAATAAACCGGCCCTTTGTTTAGAATGTTTGGAGACCCCTGGTCTAGTTGATGTTTAGGTCTAGTTGATGTAGATCTTGAACATAGGCAGGAAGGAGGGATGAAGTCCTCTCAAGGCAAAATTGCCTGGAAGTGAGCTACACAAAAAACTTTTGTTTAATTGGGTCATGTACAACAGAAGAAGTTCTGTGTGATGTATCTGGATGCTGAGACCCAACACAGTGACTACCAGTAAAAAAGCTCCTTTTGGAATTTTGGGTATTTTACGTCTCTTTCCACCTGTTCTACCTATCACATTGAAGAAAATCATTGAAAAACTAGCTTCAATTGATCTATTCTGGGGACTAAAAATAAGGGGGAGTTCTCTGGATAAAAAAATAAAAATAAAATAAGGGGGAGTACCTTGTATCCACAAGACCCCTTTGGGTGGAGGCTCAAGAGAATGAAGAACTAAAGGACTCTATTGCTGTTCAACTCCAACTTAGCTACAGCATAGGTATGTGATATCTGCAATGTAGGGGGTCATCTCACGTGACTCTTGATACCCAAAACCCAGTATGATTCCACAAGCCAAATGGTCTTGCATTGACTACAACCCTCCTTCCACTTTGTTTTTCCAACTCTACCCAACGACTCCCAGTTTGGTACCATGCTTGTAAACGTTGTCCAGTTCTTCATGACATATACAAAAGGGGATCATGCCAGATTACCTGCAATATAAAACCCTAATGTGTACTGTACTTTGGTAATAAGGACGCTCTGTATAAAATTTTGTCAGATTTAAAATATCTGTATCCCTATAGAATAAAAGGAGTAAAGAATACTAAGACTATTACACAACTTGTGATCTGACATGTTTCTTTTTCGTACATCACGGGACACAGAGCGACTTAGTCATTACTAATGGGTTATATAGTTTACCTTCAGGTGTTGGCACTGGCCAATTCCAAACCGGAAGTACCCTCCCCTATATAAGCCCCTCCCACCCGGGAGCACCTCAGTTTTTTGCCAGTGTCTAAGGTGTTGGCCAAAGAGTAACATGTGTTTTCACTGGGCTTGCGTACAGGTTCTTTTGGGCCTTAGTAAGCTGTTCCGGATCCCACCAAAAAAAAGCTTCATAGCTAAACGGTCGGTACCCGGGCCTTGCAGCAGAAGAGCAAGGTTTTGCCTGTAATGCTTCTCTTAGGAGGGCTGGACCCTGGGATCCAGAGCTCTGGTCATACCCACGACCAAGACGCTGTCTGTGCAGGGTGCTATACAGGTCCAGGGGAGTGGAATCCTTGGGAACCCGGTCCCTGAAGGTTTAATTACAATGCCTGCCGTGATAGGTGAAGTTTGGACTTTTGTGGACCAAACAAAGTCCTGCGGCGGGGATCAGGTAAGTGGGGGCCCTCAGGAACTTGGTTCTATTGGGGGACCCCCAAGCCTAATTTGTCTTTCTGTCTGTTACCTAACGGTATTCCCGCTAAATATCTGTGTTTGCCTATAACTACTGAAAATGTAAAATTTTAATAGTAGTCAAGAAAAAAAAAAAAAAAAACAGGGACCGCGGTACCTGTGTTAAACCACTAGAGGCCGCTGTAGTCCATTTTTCTTGTAAATGTGGATCTTTGGTTTTCTCAACTCAAAAGATCCAGGCAGCTGGTAAGTTTCTCTGAGGGAATCCACTTCCTCTGCCCTGTTGCTGCGTTCATCCACCGCACAGGCCCTCCGGCAAAAAGGGCCCTGGCTCCTAGTCCTCTGTTGGTTTTCGAAAAGGGCGCCATTGGCGCACGGGCGCGCGCGCGGGCGCGTGCACGCGCCTCCTATGAAAAAAAAGGGGCGGGGCGGGTGGATGACGCTCGATGCGCGCCGCGGCGCTTCTGCGCATGTGCGGGCGTCCCAGCATGGTTAAAAGACACAGTACAAGTGTCAGCTGCATGCAAACAGAGCTAGCAACAAACAGTGGCACACAGAGGCGGTTGATGCAGGCATCCCCATAGAAAGGCACTTTAGTGGACACCAGCTGGTATATAGCAGCACCTGTGTTAGACTATTACCAGCAAAAATTGGTGTATGACGACGGGAATACCTCAGCTTTGTGCTTAAAGGATATGTCGTCCAGACGCTCCGGAAATAAATCTTCCAGGAAGCCAAAGGGGTCTCCATCGGGCTCTGAGGATATTGGGCATGCTTGCACTGCACCAATCTCCCCTGAGAATGCAGAGGTCAGTAGCCGTAGAAACCCCGCAGGAATGTCTGGTGCTGCGGCTGTCCCCAGTCCACCTGCTCCTGTATATATAACAGAGGAGGTTTTATCCTCAACTCTGGGAGGATTGGAAGAGAGATTAACAGCATTGATCGCTGCTTCCCTGTCACAGGAAAAGCGCGTCCGATCTCCGTCTCCTCCTTCAGAGTGCCTGTTAGTGGAGGAACAGCCCCACACAGAGATCGACCTACCTGAAGGGGATCAGGATGAGGTTGATTCACTTATAGAGGAATCAACAGTGGAAGAACCTTTCTCAGCTTCTCAGGCTGAAAGATTATGGGTTCAGTCTCTGACTAACATGGTCCGATCAGCATTTAAAATGCCTCTGGCGGAACCACCATCCACTACGGTTTCCTCGCTGGGGTCGCTAAAAGCTCCCCAGGCGGTCTGTTCCTTCCCAATCCACCCTTTATTAGAAGGGCTTATTTACCAGGATTGGGAGCATCCTGATAAAATATTTGCTCCCCCCAAGAGATTTCCGGTGATCTATCCCATGGAGGATAAGTTCATAAGAAAATGGAGGGTCCCTATAGTGGACGCAGCCATCTCTTCTGTTAACAAATCACTGACATGTCCAGTAGATAATGTTCCAATGTTCAAAGACCCAATAGATAAAAAATTGGAGTCTTTACTAAAATCTGCTTTCTCTACAGCAAGTATGGTGACACAACCTGCGGTAGCAGCGATTGGAGTCTGCCAAGCAGTGAAAGATCAGTTGAAACAAGTCTTAAGGGACTTACCAGATCAGCAGGCTCATGCCCTAGCTGACCTGCCTAGAGCCTTGTGTTTTGCGGTGGACGCCATAAAGGATACAATCCAACAGGCCTCCCGCTTTACGCTGTCTATAGTACATATGCGTAGGCTTTTGTGGCTCAAAAACTGGTCTGCTGAAGCTCCCTGTAAAAGACTGCTGGTTAGCTTCCCATTTCATGGAGAACGCTTATTTGGAGAAGATCTGGACAAATATATCCAGAAAATTTCTGCCGGTAAAAGTTCACTCTTACCGGTTAAGAACAAGGGTAGAAGTCCTTCTTTTAAGAGGCCTACCTCTCCAGTCCCGGGCACATCGGCTGTGAAGCAGTTCCGACGGCCTCCGCGGTCAAATTCAGGGGGCAGAAATCAGGGACAATCACAGGGTAACAAGAAGCCCTGGATCAAGAGAGGTACAAAACCTCCCCCTAAGGCATGAAGTATTGCCCCCGCTCAATCGGGTGGGGGGAAGACTTCAGTTGTTCACAGAGACCTGGCGGGACACCATCAGAGACAGATGGGTGCTCTCCGCAGTAAGTCTGGGATACAAGCTGGAGTTAAAAGGCACTCCTCCTGCCCAATTTATGAGGTCAAACGTGCCAAGAGATCCCCAAAAGAGAGGATCCCTCCTTCTGGCACTAGAACAACTATTGCTCCAAGGGGTAATCATGAAGGTTCCCCTGGAAGAAAGCGGATTCGGGTTTTACTCGAACCTTTTCACAGTCCCCAAACCAAATGGGGACGTGAGGCCCATATTAAATCTAAAAGGGCTAAACAAGTTCCTAAATATCAGGACCTTTCGGATGGAGTCGATCCGATCAGTGGCCACCGCCCTACAAGGGCAGGAATGGCTAGCCTCGATCGACATAAGGGATGCTTATCTGCATATTCCCATCTTTCCGGCCCATCAGAAATTTCTACGCTTTGCAGTAGAAGGGCGCCATTTTCAGTTCAGAGCCTTACCTTTCGGTCTGGCCACAGCACCACGAGTGTTCACAAAAATTCTGGCCCCATTATTGGCCAATCTAAGAACACAGGGTGTAACGATAATGGCATATCTAGACGACCTGCTACTAATAGACCACTCAGTGGAAAAGCTGGAAGTAGCTATTCACAAGACAATCGAGTATCTGGAATATCACGGTTGGATTATCAACCGGGACAAGTCAGCTCTAAGACCAGTCAAAAGTCTGGAATACTTAGGGCTAAGGCTGGATTCAAATCAGAGAAAGATTTTCTTACCTCCAGAGAAGGTGTCGTCTTTAAGAAATTTGACCCACTTAGTGGGTACAAAAAGAAAACCATCCATACGCCTCTGCATGAGGCTGCTGGGAAAGATGGTGGCTTCATTCGAAGCGGTACCCTACGGTCAATTCCATTCAAGGAATTTGCAAAAGGCCATACTGTCAGCCTGGAACAAAAAAGTTCAGGCTTTAGACTTACCAATGTCCCTGTCCCCTTCCGTTCGCAAGAGCCTCCATTGGTGGTTGGTGCCCCAGAATCTGGAAAGAGGGAAACCCTTCAGTCCGGTTTCTTGGAAGGTGGTCACTACAGATGCCAGCCTCATCGGCTGGGGGGCAGTGCTGGAGCAATGGTCTCTCCAGGGCAGGTGGTCAGAAGCAGAAAAGGCCCTGCCCATCAATCTCTTAGAGATACGAGCAGCCCGGTATGCCCTAGTAGCATGGACATCCAAACTCCAGGGGTCCCCTGTCAGAATTCAATCAGACAATGCCACGGCAGTGGCATATATCAATCATCAGGGTGGCACCAAAAGTCGTGCAGCCCAGAAGGAAGCAAATTGCATCCTGGAGTGGGCAGAAAGATATGTCCCAGCCATATCTGCGGTTTTCATCCCAGGAGTGGAAAATTGGAGAGCGGACTTTCTAAGTCGCCAACAATTATGCCCGGGGGAATGGTCTCTTCACCCCGAGGTTTTCCAGGCAATATGCCAGCGGTGGGGAACACCGGATGTAGATCTGCTAGCATCCAGATTCAACGCAAAGGTGGACAGGTTTGTGTCTCGCACAAGGGATCCCCTAGCTTGCGGCTCGGATGCCCTAGTGTTCCCTTGGGATCAGTTCAAGCTGATATATGCATTCCCACCGCCACAATTGTTACCGCGATTACTCCGCAGAATCAGGGTAGAAAAGAAACCAGTGATTCTGGTGGCTCCAGCGTGGCCCCGAAGGGCATGGTACGCGGAGATGGTAAAAATGTCAGTGAGGAGTCCTTGGACCCTCCCACTTCGTCCGGACCTGCTTTCGCAGGGACCGATATACCACCCTTCCTTACCAGCCCTAGGTTTGACGGCCTGGCTATTGAAGCCCACATTCTGAAAAAGAGAGGGCTCTCTAATTCTGTGGTATCTACCATGATCAATGCCAGGAAACCGGTATCCAGGCAGATCTATTATAGGATCTGGAAAGCGTACATTACGTGGTGTGAGACCAAGAAATGGCATCCACGTAAGTACATGATAGGGAGGATTCTGGACTTCCTACAGTGGGCTGTAGATAGGAAACTGGCCTTGAGTACTATCAAGGGTCAGATTTCGGCCTTGTCAATATTTTTTCAAAGGCCCTTGGCTTCGCATTCACTAGTCAAAGCCTTTATACAAGGAGTGATGCGTATTAGCCCTCCGGTTAGTATTCCCATATGTCCTTGGGACTTAAACCTGGTTCTGTCGGTTCTACAGAAACAACCGTTTGAACCATTACAACACATTTCCTTGGTTCTTCTCACCAGGAAATTGGTTTTCTTAGTAGCCATTTGTTCGGCTAAAAGAGTGTCGGAATTAGCAGCTATGTCCTGTAAGGAGCCATATCTGGTTGTCCATAAGGACAGAGTAGTATTACGTCCTCATCCAGCCTTTCTTCCTAAGGTGGTATCGAGGTTTCATTTGAACCAAGATGTGGTTCTTCCTTCTTTTTTCCCCAAACCTAGCTCAGTAGAGGAAAAGTTATTACATTCTTTGGATGTGGTAAGAGCAGTTAAAGCTTATCTAAAAGCCACTGCTCAGATTCGCAGAACGGATTCTTTGTTTGTTCTGCCGGAAGGCCCCAGAAGGGGTCAGGCAGCATCAAAATCTACTTTAGCCAAGTGGATTCGACAGGTCATAATACAAGCCTATGGCTTGAGAAAGAGACCGCCTCCGTTCAAAGTTAGGGCGCACTCCACAAGAGCGGTTGGAACTTCATGGGCAGTGCATCACCAGGCCTCCCTGGCTCAAGTATGTAAGGCCGCAACATGGTCTTCGGTACACACGTTTACTAGATTCTATCAGGTAGACGTTAGAAGTCAGGAGGATGTCGCCTTTGGGCGCAGTGTGTTGCAGGCCGCAAAAGATCCTCATGCCTGATGGCGCCCAGCTTATGTACCCCCCCCTCATTTGGCATTGCTTTGGGACGTCCCATTAGTAATGACTAAGTCGCTCTGTGTCCCGTGATGTACGAAAAAGAAAAAGGGATTTTTATAACAGCTTACCTGTAAAATCCTTTTCTTGGAGTACATCACGGGACACAGAGCTCCCACCCCTCTTTTTGGGACACTTATTGCTTGGCTACAAAACTGAGGTGCTCCCGGGTGGGAGGGGCTTATATAGGGGAGGGTACTTCCGGTTTGGAATTGGCCAGTGCCAACACCTGAAGGTAAACTATATAACCCATTAGTAATGACTAAGTCGCTCTGTGTCCCGTGATGTACTCCAAGAAAAGGATTTTACAGGTAAGCTGTTATAAAAATCCCTTTTTTAATAGCCAGGTGAAACCCGTAAGAAAATAATATATACACATTTTGTATTTATATTTCTGCAGCACGTAAACTGAAGAAGTTGGGTAATCTGAAGGCTCAGGAAGAGTTGGAAGGCTCTCCAGGACAGAGTGAAGGAAGAGAGATGCCAAACATGTCCATTCCACAGCTTGAGGGCTACAGCTGCCAACCAATTTTCCTTAACGTGCTAGAGGCCATAGAGCCTATCGTGGTATGCTCTGGACATGATAACAACCAGCCTGACAGTTTTGCATTGCTGTTGAGCAGCCTCAATGAGCTGGGAGAGCGGCAGCTAGTGCATGTGGTGAAGTGGGCAAAGGCATTACCAGGTATGAAATCCTTTAATATTGGAAACAGTGACATACCTGTCTGTTTTGAATTACTCCAGTTTAAACAAGTTATGGCATTGATTAAAACTGTATTTATTTTTGCGGCAAACTTAAATAGGAGGAGCTTTGATAGGTGTGTGCTTATACCCTATATGGCCCAAAGTATGTTGAAACCTGAGCATCACACCAACCATATGGCCTAAGGTATCTGGTAACCTCTCAAAAAAAAGTTGGAGTTCAAGTGATCACTCAGTTCTCAGTGCTTCACGAGCAGAGAGCTGGTGACTGTCATTCACTGCTCTCTGCTCTGCCCCCCACACTCACTGGAGTGCTGGGCTGTAGAGGGAGTGGGAGCGGCTGGCTCAGACTCCCAGCGGCTTGCTGAGAGCCAGAAGCCAGAAGCAAGTCCAGGCTCCTGGGTGAGTCCCGACCATATGGCCCGATGTCAGCTAAAAACGGGTCACAGGAGTGTAGAACTAACATCACTCCTGTGATCCACAAGAGTACAGCCAAACAAACTTTGACTGTACTTCTCTTATGCTACAGCATAAAAAGACATTTTAGATCAGATTAGATAGATCATGCTCTTCCCAATCTAGAGGCAACAGTTTGGGAAGACCCTTTCCTATTCTAGGATGACTGTGGTCCTGTGCACAAAGCCAACTTGTCAGGTTTCTATGATAGTGAGCCCTTTTAGAAAACCAACTTGGGGTTCCCCAGGGCACGGTGTTTAAGTCCCAGTCCGCTTCCTCACCAGGGCTCCTGATGGTGGGGGTAGATTTACAGCAAACTGAAACCAGGTCGCGGCCACCAGGTACACTTGGCAGACCATGTGGAGACCACTCATGTGTAGAGTACAGATAACAGAAGTCAATCCGGGAAACAAGCCGAAATCAGGGTGGGTGACAGGCAAGCGAAGATGGTAGACAAAGCCAGCATCAGTACACAGGTAGTCAGGCACAGAATACAAGTAATACAAGGCAAACCAAGAGCAAAGAGAACTAGGAAGTTGCTCAGGCAACCCAAGCTGCACTGAGCATGTCTATATATAAGGAAACGGACTGAGAGGTGGGCCATGAAGTGATAGAAGGTAAAGTAATATAAATCCACAGTGGAGCAGGTGATGCTGATAAGTAAACCCAGAAGCCAGCAGCACATGTGAATGGAATCACAGATCTTAGCAGATCCACTACAGCAAGGTGGTAAGAATTTCACAAACAGAAAACTGCAGGCTTGACCGTAAAACCATAAAGCCATAAAGCCATGGTTTGACCAATTTGTGCAGGCCACTCAAGTTCCTCTACAACCAGTCCTGAAGAACCCTAGTCCTGACCTCCACCCTACTGAACAAGATTGGGGTGATTTGGAATGCCAATTGTGAGCCAGTCTTCTCCAGTTTAAAAAAAACCCTTTCCTGTTCCAGCATGACTGTACCAAGTGTGCAAAGCCAGTTCCATAAAGACATGGTTTGACCAGTTTGAAATTGAGGTAATCCAGTGACTTGCACAAAGACTGACCTCAACCCTACTAAACACCCTTTTAAAGAGTTGGAGTGCCAGATGTGAACCAGGCTCTCTCATCCAACATCAATACCTGATCTTGGAAATTTTCTCTTGGCCGAATGGGCACAAATTCTCCCAGACAATCCTCTCAGAAGAGTGGAGGTTATTATGGCTGCAAAGAGGGGCATTTCCATATGAATGGCCACGATTTTAGAATAGGATGTCCAGCAGGCTCATATTTGGTGTGATGGTCAGGTGTCTACAAACTTTCAGCTATACAGTTACCTTTTTTGCTAAAGCCGGCCATAGAGGATTACATTCTTTTTCCTGCAGCCGTATGTTGATGGGGGAATCCCACTCATGGAGCTATTGTGTTCACTCGGCAGTTGGAGCCCATCTTGGCTGGGAGAATACACAGTAATAATTGATAGTGGATATAGCCGCTGGCAATAATCACATGGAATATCTGACAGGCTGGTTGTACCCAAGTTGATCGCTCAATCAACTTGGGTACAATCAGTCTGTCCATACATGGAAACCGTCTATGGCCAGCTTTAGAGTTAATATTTAACAAATTTTGTCTCCACGCCACAATATACACTGCTCAAAAAAAATTAAAAGGAACACTTTTGAATCAGAACTCCTGGGATATTGATCTGGTCAGTTAAGTAGCAGAGGGGGTTGTTAATTTCAATTAACAGCAAAACAGCTGAAACTGATTAACAACAGGTGCACTAGATGGGCAACAATGAGACGACCTCCAAAACAGGAATGTTTTTCATGTGGAGGTGTCCAACATTTTTTTTCCCTACTCATCTTTTTTGACTGTTTTTCACTAGTTCTGCATTTGGCTAGGGTCAGTGTCACTATTGGTAGCATGCGGCGATACTTGGACCCTATAAAGGTTGCACAGGCAGTCCAACTCCACCAGGATGGCACATCAATACGTGTCATTGCCAGAAGGTTTGCCGTGTCTTCCAGCACAGTCTCAAGAGCATTGAGAAGATTCCAGGAGACAGGCAGTTACTTTAGGAGAGCTGGACAGAGCCGTAGGTGGTCCTTAACCCATCAGCAGGACCGGTATCTGCTCTTTTGTGCAAGGAGGCACAGGATGACACTGCCAGAGCCCTACAAAATAACCTCCAGCAGGCCACTGGTGTGAATGTCTCTGACCAAACAATCAGAAACAGACTTCATGGGGATGGCCTGAGGGCCTGACATCCTCTAGTGTGCTCTGTGCTCACTGCTGCACACTGTGGAGCTCGATTGGCATATTCCATTGAACACCAGAATTGGCAGGTCCGCCACTGGTGCCCCATGCTTTTCACAGATGAGAGCAGGTTCACCCTGAGCATATGCGACAGACGTGAAAGGGTCTAGAGAAGCCGCAGAGAACTTTATGCTGAATGTAACATCGTTCAGCATGACCGGTTTGGTGGTGGGTCAGTGATGGTCTGGGGAGGCATATTCATGGGAGGTACACACAGACCTCTACATGCTACACAATGGCATCCTGACTGCCATTAGGTATCGGGATGAAATCCTTGGACCCATTGTCAGACCCTACGCTGGTGCAGTGGGTCCCTCCTGGTGCATGACAATGTCCGGCCTCATGTGGCGAGAGCATTCAGACAGTTCCCGGAGGATGAAGAAATTGATACCATTGAATAGCCTCCACGCTCACCTGACCTAAATCCAAAAGAACACCTCTGGGACATTATGTTTCGGTCCATCCGGTGCCGCCAGGTTGCACCCCAGTCTGTTCAGGAGCTCAGTGCTGCTATGGTCCAGATTTTGGAGGAAATACCCCAGGACACGATCCGTCGTCTCATTAGGAGCATGCCCTGATGTTGTCAGGCATGCATACAAGCACTTGGAGGCCATACAAACTACTGAGGACCATTTTGAGTTGTTGGAATGAAATTTCAGCAAAATGGTCTAGCATGCTGCATAATTTTTTTACTTTGATTTTTGAGGTGTCTTTGAATTCAGCCCTCTGTAGGTGGATAATTTTCATTTCCATCAAAGGATGTGCCATCCTTTCATTCCTAACACATTACCCAGTCCATATCGGTATAGATATCCAGCATGAGATTTTTCCCCATTGAGATCTGATGTGTTCCTTTAATTTTTTTGAGCAGTGTATATATTTCCATAGCCACCAATTTAAATACAATCAGGCTCCATGCACACTGAAGCTCATAAACTGCAGTTTATTGGCGTTTGGCCGTTTTTTTTTTAAAAGACCATAAACTGCACTCTGCTAGCCTATGTGTCCATGCACACATGGAAGTTTTTTATCGTTAATGAGCAGTGGAGATTATGGGCTTTTTTCTGAACGCAAGAAATTAGCGTTCAAAGTGCAGTTTTTCGGCGGGAAAAACGCGAAATGCCGAAAAACGCTCAAAAACGCAGCTCGCCAGCTTTTATTGCGTTTTTTGAACCATTAAAAAAAAAAAAAGGTAAAAAACGCTAACACTGAAAAACGCTAATAAACGCTATTGCAAAAACGCTAAAAAACGTTGAAAAGCTCCCTGCAAAGCTACTGGCGTTTTTTATAGCTTTTTTTAGCGTCCAGTGTGCATGGAGCCTATGAAGAGGAAAAAATAAAAAAATAGGATTTTTTGTACTCACCGTAAAATCCTTTTCTCTGACATCCATGGACTGACACGGTGTCTCTTTACACTTTACACGTGGGTTATGTCCCTGCTTGCAGGAGAAGACCTAGGCAGAATGTGAGATGTTATACATACATTCTAAAAGCCAGAGCTGAACAGCCCCACCCAGGGGGCGATCCCTCCGGACATAACCCTCCCACTACAGTCAGCAGACTTCAGTTCGTAACAAAGCAGTACAAACTTAAAAGGAAGGGTGGGTGCCGTGTCAGTCCATGGATGTCAGAGAAAAGGATTTTACGGTGAGTACAAAAAATCCTATTTTCTCTTATCATCCATGGACTGACACGGTGTCTCTTTACACTTTACACGTGGGATGTCCCAAAGCAGTGTCAAGAGGGATGGGAGCAGTATAAAAATGGAAAAACCAAAAACTTCACTCCAAGAAGGCAGAGCTCCTCAACGGAGGAATCGCAACTTTAAACAGCGGCCTGCAGCACCCTGCGGCTGAAGGAAGCATCCGGAGATGCAGCCACATTAACCTTATAAAACTTAATAGGCATGAACAGACGACCAGGTCGCCGCCTTGCACGCTTGTGCAACCAACGCTTGATGTCGGAAAACCCAGGAAGCACCAATTGCCCTGGTGGAATGCGCCGTAACCGGAAAGGGAGGCGCCCGCCCTTTGAGAGCATAGGCTTGAATGACGGTTTGTCTGATTCCCCTAGAAATGATGGCAGACGAAACCGCTTGGCCCTGTTATGGACCAGAGACAGTCACAAACAGTGAGTCAGACTTCCGAATAGAAGCAGTAGCAGACAGGTACACCCGTAAGGCTTGTACCACATCCAATATGTGCAGCGCAAACTCTCTGGGATGCGATGGGTGAGGACACAAGGACGGGAGGACAATGTCCTCATGTAGGTGAAAGGTCGACACCACCTTTGGCAAAAAGGAAGGTCACGGATGCAACACAGCCTTATCCTTATGGATGACTAAACATGGCGATTTGCAGGACAAAGCCGCCAACTCAGACACTCGTCAAACAGAAGTGATTGCCACTAAAAGGCCACCTTCTGAGACAAGACAAGAGGGGAATATCCCGGATAGTCCCAAAAGGAGGTTCCTGGAGTACCGAGAGCACCAAATTCAGATCCCACGGTGGGAGAGGAGGCTTGACAGGAGGGAGCACATGGCGAACCCCCAACACAAGGTGCTAACCAAGAAATGACCCGCTAGAGGTCGCTGAAAGAAGACGGCCAAGGCCGAAATCTGATCCTTGATGGTACTCAAAGCAAGCTTTTGGGTCACTCCACACTGCAGAGGACGCAGGATTCTGGGGACGGAATACGTCCGAGGACGCCAGTCCAGCGCTTCGCATATGGCGATATAAGCTTTCCAGGCACGGTGATAGATCTGCCTGGAGGAAGACTTCCGTGTCCTTAACATGGTCAAAATGACCGAGTCCGAGAGACCTAGGTCCCTCAACACCTGGCTTTCAACAGCCCTGCCGTTAAAGCCAGAGACTGTAAGCCGGATGAAACATAGGACCTTGAGACTGAAGGTCCTCCCTCATCGGCAACCGCCAGGGAACGTCCGCGACGAGACGTACCAGATCAGCGTACCAGTGATGCTGAGGCCAATCCGGAACAATTAGGATCACCAGAGTGTATATCAGGCGATAAGGACCCTATGGGGCCACCAACGCATCCGAGGCATCGCCCAAGGATCCCTGGATCTGGCCACAACCTCGACCCTTGCGATTGAGTCGAGAGGCCATCAGGTCCACATCCGGTGTGCTCCACCGTCGGCAAAGGAGTTGAAATATGCAAGGACCACTCTTCTTGGTCCGGCGTCTGGCGACTCAGATAGTCCGCCTGCCCATTGTCTATGCCCAGAATGTAAATGGCCTACAGAGCCGGCACGTTTTTTTCCGGCCCACTTCAGGATACGAACTACCTCGGAAGCCGCAGCTGAGCTCCGAGTCCCCCCTTGATGGTTTACATACGCCACCGCCGTGGCGTTGTCCGACTGGCTCCTGATGGAGCGACCCCGTACTCTCTCCGACCTGAGGAGAGACACATTCCGATGGCCCTTATTTCCAGAACAGTGATTGGTAAACGGGCTCGTCCGGAGTCCAAGGCCTTGAGCCGACAGGACTCCCCAGACTCCACCCCAGCCCGTCAGGCTGGTGTCCGTCGTGAGTACCGTCCATTGGATGGGAGGGGAACGACTTTCCGGACCGAAGAGCCGAGGATCTCAACCACCATGTCAGGGGCGCCCTGACCAGGTGAATCACCTGGATCTGAAGATCCAAGGACAACGGGGATTTGTCCCAGGTGGACAAGATCTCCTTCTGCAATGCCCTGGTGTGTGATTGGGCATACGGAACGGCCGCGAAGGAGGCCACTACGAGTCCCGGGACTCTCATGCAAAAAACGGATTGACAACCATTTTCGGGATGTCAGCACCCGCACCGCAGACTGAAGTGTCATTAACTTCTCCAGGAGGTAGGATACCTTTGCCTCCAAGGAGTCCAGAATCAGAACTAGATACTCCAGACACTGAGTCGGGACCAGGACTGACTCCTGAATGTTCAGGAACCACCCGAAGTCCCTGAGGGTCTAATTGACAATAGTCACCTTTCCTCTAAGCCTGAGCCACTTTCTGCTCTTAGCAGAAGATCGTCCAGATAGCCCACGACAGCAATACCTCGCTGTAACAGAAGGCTAGAACCAGAGCAAGCACCTTGGTGAACACTCTTGGTGCCGAGGCTAGGCCGAAAGGAAGAGCCACAATCGATAGTGGACTTCGCTGATCGCAAGCGCAGAAACTTCTGGTGACTTGCGCAGATCGGAACATGCAAGTAGGCGTCCTTGAAGTCCAAGGACGCCAGAAGAAAATCCCTTTGGTGGAGTGTAGCGATCACCGTGCAAATGGATTCCATGCGGAATTTCTGCACCTTCTCGAAGGCATTCAGGGCCTTGAGGTCCAGGATAGGTCGAACCACGTCCTATTTTTGGGACGACAAACAGATTCGAGTAGAATCCCTGAAAACTCTCCTGGGACGGAACCGGCACAATCACTCCGGACCTGATCAAATCCTGTACAGCCCCCAAGAGGGCTGCCCGACAGGTAGGAAGGAGAGGAAGATTCGAGGGAAAGAATCTGTCTGGAGGCCAGGATCGGAATACCTATCCTGTATCCTGAGGTGACCACCTCGCACACCCACCAGTCGGAGATTCGGGAGGACCACCGATTCGTGACCTGCAAAGTCGTCCCCCCACCCCAGAGTCGGGCGGAGGCAAGACTTCACGCGGAGGCGGGCTTGGGAGCCGCTTGTTCGGCTTCCGCACCCAGGGGCACTTGTGCCCACCAGCCGCACTGCCGTCAGTCTGAGAGGACCTACCCGTGGACTCTGACTGACGAAAAAACCCCGTTTTGCTGGAAAGGAAGGCCCCTGTTTGCGGCGGGCCTCCTCACCCTTGCTAGTCTAAGGAAGAAGAGTGCTTTTACCTCCCATGACATCCATCACGATGTCATCCAGAGCAGCACCGAAAGGTCTACCACCTTTAAATGGTAGATCCGTCAGGAGCTTCCTAAGGCTAGGTCAGCAGACCAGCACTTCAACCAGATAAGACGACGCAATACCACCGCCGAGACAGAGGCCCTGGATATTAAAGGGGCCGCGTCCAACGTGGCGTCGCACACATAAACCAGGCCCTGAACCAGTTGGTGGGTCAGAGCAACTGTGTCTGGAGGAAGATTATGCTCCTGTACAGCTAGGTGCAACATTTTTGCCCAACCTGTAAGTGTTTAAGACACAAGGGTCGCCGCTACCACAGGCCGTAGGGCGGATCCCAACAAGGCAAACATGGCTCTGCTCACCACTTCTGACCTCCTGCCAGTGGGGTCCTCAAATGCAGGAGTCCCCTCCATCGGGAGAGTGATGACCTTGTTCAACCGGGCGACTGGAGGGTCGACCCTGGGGGAGAAGCCCACTTTTTAAGTAGGGCATCTTCAAGGGGTATCTGATAGACAAACGCCGCAGGACCATAAAAAAAAAAAAAAATTCTTCTGCGGCTTTTCCCAGACCTCATCAATGAGCTGGTCAAAGAAAGTACATATGGAAAAACCTCTTTAGAAGGCCTGGCCTTAAAAGAACCAAAAGGAGACTGTATCCGCCTGAGGTTCTGCATCCGCAGCATTTTAGCTTGAGAGTGTCCCTCACCGCAGTCATGAGTACACTAACAAGCGCCCTGTCATTTACTGACTCAGAACTGGAGTTTTCCTCATAAGGAATGTCCTGTTCAAAACCATCCAATACATTCAGAACTAGGGTCCTGAGCGGTAGTGGCTAGGCCCATATCTGAATCAGCGCACTGCCCTCATGAAGTAAAGTGGGGAGAGGGCGCTTTTTTACTCCCTTGCGCTTGCACACAGCTCCCATCCTGGTCAGAAATGATTCCAGGACTGCCCACAACTGGTCCCTAGGGACCGCAGGTGCTGAAGCACTGCCTGTTGTCCACTGACATTTAGGGGAAGCTGGTGACAGAGACTCCATATTGCCCCCCTCTGAGACTCCTCTGATAAAAAGTCCACCCACAGGCTGTGCTGACTGAGGAGGGGGCGCCCAGGGGACTCACCAAACCGGACCAGGGACCGCTCAGTTCCGCTGTCTGTACCGCGCTGTGTCAGCGCTGGTGAGCTGTGAGGAGATTGTGAGGAGATTCGCGCTGTTACAGCAGCGCTAGAGGCCAAAACTAGTGCTGAAGAGCGCGCGGGCTACAAGAAAATGGGCGCCGCACTTCACTGAGGCGATCCGCGGCAAGATGGCCGCCATGACTCAGCAAAAGTGAAAAAAACAGCTCACACAACACAGCGCCTCTCAGGCCCCAAAACACACAAAAAAAAAAGACCTCAGGCATATCTGCAGACCAGCATTAGCCCCTCCAAGAACAGTGTGACCCCCAGGCACCCCACACAGCACAGCGCCAGCAATGGTGACAGAGAGTGACAATGAAATACAGGGGGAGACAGGGAAAATCCCCCACAGAGAAACACACAGCTTTTTGTACTCACCTGCAGGCAGGAGAGACTACTTACCTGTCCCCTGAGGGACCCACTGGTGTGTTTCTGACAGGACTATCACAGTGCAGTACTGAGTAGCTGTCGGCCCGGTCCACCGCGAAAGATACAGTCAGTCAGGAACTGTTCAGTCTTGAGAGGACCGTGGAAGCATGAAAGCAAACCCGGCCACCCCTGGAGTCATGGGGCCTGTCGTGAACTGAGTCTCACGCACACAAGGCGAGGATCAGCACGCTCGATGGTCGGACAGGGAAGACTACGAGGATATCTTGTACCCAACCTGTTGCCCAGCCGACAGTTGATAGAAGATTCTCAAGAATAAAATAAAAAAGAATTCCAGAAAAGGAATAAAAATAGGTCAGGAGACTGGCTCCTGAGAGAGCCACGTCTTCTCCTTCTGCTAGGCAGAAAAAAACTGAAGTCTGCTGACTGTAGTGGGAGGGTTATGTCCGGAGGGATCGCCCCCTGGGTGGGGCTGTTCAGCTCTGGCTTTTAGAATGTATGTATAACATCTCACATTCTGCCTAGGTCTTCTCCTGCAAGCAGGGACATAACCCACGTGTAAAGTGTAAAGAGACAGTGTCAGTCCATGGATGATAAGAGAAATATGGACAGCCGCAATTTTCCTCTTCATATGCTACGTGCATTGCTGGCACCCACGGTAGTCCTGTCATTACGGATTGTTGGAGTGTATCCACCTGGAGCGGTAAAAATCTCTCTCAGTGTGCATGGAGCCTCAGGCTCCATCTCAGATTGTTTATTGTCCATCGGGTTGAGTTTCCCTTTCACAGAATTTACATCTAAAAGAATGGTAGGGTTTCACTAGGTCAAGAAGCCAAACCAATGAGTGAGAAATGATGAGATAAGCCTCGTTCTCACATAATTTCTTGTACATCAGATCGAATTTCACAAATAGGAGAACTAGAAAATCCAATAGAATGCAATGTACAGCTCGAAGAAGATGTCAAACTGAAAAAGTGAGACAAGCTTTTGCTCATCTAAAGTCTTTTATATATTAGAATGAGCTTCTCAAAGCTTAACTCCAGGCAAATATACAGCAAACATATAAAATAAAGCAGCCCTGTATTGATACGTCATTAAATCTATTTTTAAATTCAAACCATGTTAACTGGGTATTTGCCTCCTGCAGCCCCTGTGCAGCAGAGCTCAGGCTGGAAAAAGGGAAAAAGCAGGACAAGGAACCATTTAGTTATGCTGCATGGGTTCACAAGGAACATCCTGATAGAAGGCGAGAGCAGAGAGATGAACTCATTGGTCTACTGCTTCTCCTTCATTTTACAGTCGAAGGCTGGGGAGGTAGAAGACTTAAGTGTTACTTTTAAATGTTCGAAAAAGTCTCCTGCCATTTCAGAAAGGGCTGTGCTGGGTGGCTGTGCAAATCTGAGGACTTAATGGACAGAAATTCATATCCTTTGGCATGCAAAACAGCATATATAAAAGGGTTTAACATGCAAGTGTTATGCCCTGTACACACGACCGGGATACCCGTCAGGAAAAGTTTCGTCGGAAATCCCGTGGGGAAAACCGAGAACCTGCTCTCTACTTTTCCTCCGTACAGACGATCAGTTTTTCTCGTCGGGAAAACTCAGATGAGAGCTTTTCCTCAGGAATCCCAAACGTGTTTATGCTCCATCTGAGTTTTTCCCCCACAGGAATACTGCCAAAAATTGCCGTTTTCTGCTACACACGGCCGGGTTTTACGACGGGAAAAAGTCCGGCGGGAAAAAAGAGATCTGGTTCTCTTTTTTTTGGCCGGCGGGTTTGGCAGTTTTCCTGTCGGAAAAACTGCGAGGGAGCATACACACGGCCAGGATTCCTGGCCAAAAGCTCTCCTCGCAGTTTTCCCATTGGAAAACCCGGTCGTGTGTACAGGGCATTAAATGCTCTTTAGGTTTAGTCTGGTACAGTGCTGGCTCTATCACTTACCTGTGTGCACTTTTTAATCCGTCTCCGATGCTCTCCTCCTGACTGAAGCTCCAATCTGTTGGTGGAGCCTTGACCTTATAACATACAATACAGGGACATTAAACCTGTATTGTACATTGAAGCTAGAATGCAACCACAGCTGGTTTCAGCTTAAAGGGGCAGCTGCAGTGGACTGGTCCAGCAGGACTGGAGGAACCCAAGTAACTATAGACCGGTAAGTTTAACTTCTATAGTCAGGAAACTACTGGAGATTTTATTAAAAGACCACATAGATGGGTTCTTGCTGTAAAAAAAATATTTTAAGCAACAGACACCATGGGTTCATGAAGGACAGAAGTTGTCAAAGAAATCTGACTTTTTATGGAAGAGGTAGATAAAACCTTGGACAGAGGGGTGGCTGTGGACATGGTAAACTTGGATTTTTCAAAAGCGTTTGGCACAGTTTCCCACACACGGCTCATGTGTAAGGTAAAGTCTACAGGCTTGGAAACATAAGTTTGTAATTGGATAGAAAACTGTCTAAAAGACAGAATTCAGAGAGTAGTGGTTAATGATTCTTACTTTGAATGGTCTACGGTGGTGTACCCCAAGTGGTGTATGCCAAGGTTCAGTGTTGGGACCCTTACTTTTTAATATCTTTATAAATGATATAGGGTCTGGGATTAAAAGTACCATTTCAGTCTTTGCAGATGACACCAAGCTATGCAATGGAATATCGACCTTACAGGATGTCTCCAACTTACAAGCCGACCTCAGTGCACTGTTTAATTGGGCAACTAAGTGGCAAATGAGGTTTAATGTTGATAAATGTAAAGTTATGCACTTGGGGGCTAAGAATTGTTGCAGGGGTACAACTGGGGAAGGATCTGGGGGTTTTGGTAGATCATAATAGCATGCAATGCCAAGCTGTGGTTTCCAAAGCGAGTAAAGTTCTTTCTTGTAGAGAGAGAGAGAGAGAGAGAGAGAGAGAGAGAGAGTCCATATAGTGAACTTAGTGTTGAGTTATTCACTTAAGCGCTGGTTCACACTGGTGCGATTTGACATGTCAAATCGGCAGCATTTGTCGGCAATGGCACTGTCCTAAATCGGTGCGATGCCGCATGTGCGGCGCTGCACCGATTTCAAAACGTAGTTTCTGTACTACTTTTTGCGATTTCGGCCTGCGATTTACATTGACATCTGTGCAGAAACCTGCACAGATGTCTCTAATCGCGGCGGAAATCGGGACTGACAAGCGAGTGAAATCGTGCGAGTTCAGCTGAGCTCGCACGGCTTCATTCCCGCAGCCCAGTGTGAACCTGGGCTTAAAAGGTCATCACAGAAGACAAGTGAGCACTCGTTACATCTGGAGTAAAAGATTTCATCTCCGAATACGAAAAAGCTTCTTCACAATATGAGCTGTGAAAATGTGGAATAGACTCCCTCCAGAGGTGGTTCTGGCCAGCTCAGTAGATTGCTTTAAAAAAGTCCTGTATTCTTTCCTAGATACACATAAGAGAACTGGATACTAACATTTATAGGTAAAGTTGATTGAGGGAATTTCTGATTTCCTCTCGGGGGATCAGGAAGGAATTTTTTTCCCCTGCTGTAGCAAATTGGATCGTGCTCTGCTGGGGTTTTTCATCTTCCTCTGGATCAACTGGATATAGGATTGTATGATTTTTTTTATTTTTATTATTGGTTGAACTAGATGGACTTGTGTCTTTTTTCAACCTGGCTATGTAACTACTGGAGCAAGGAATAAGGCATAAGTATTTTCCTATATGGGTATGGTCTAGCGTGCAATGTGAACAGTCACATTTCTGCATAGCTCTGCTAATGCCACCATAATCCTGCCTCATCCTGATGGTCTTGTAGAGATTTTCTATATCTACTTGCCAGCAACTGTGAAGGTGTCTTCTCTATCCGACAAGTTATTTTGGCAGCTGGACTCAATCATAATGCAAGTATAGGCTAAGATGCCCAAGACTGTGAACCAAGATGATGCCTGCTCGCCTAAACCACAAGCTTCTCCTGGGTCTACACCAGATATCTTTGAAGAACTGCCAAGTGATATACCACGTGTGCCCCCAGACTCTTAGGGGTTGGAAGAAACCAGCTTAAGCCCCATAACACCCACTTCATCCAGTCAAGATACCCAGAAGGAGGAAAGAGAACCTACATTGAAGGAGGGACTGTGTATAATTCAGTCTAATCATACATCGCTAATGGGAAAGGTGGATTGTTTAAGAGTACACTTGAGTATCCTGTGTCGAGTCTTTCACAAGATTTGGGCCAAAATGTCTAAAGCTTAATGTCGCCTGGGGCCTAGGGTTTCTGGAGGACATCATGCGCTCTCTGCCTGCCATGTACCACTATCTGGAGGCCAAATTTAGGCAGCTGGATGATAAAATTGATGATCTGGAAAACAGACTTCAAATGGAACAATATATGACTGGAAGGCCTGGTCAAGATGGTCTAGGGCAGTGATGGCCAACCTTGGCATCCCAGATGTTTTGGAACTACATTTTCCCATGATGCTCATGCACTCTGCAATCTAGTTGAGCATCATGGAAAATGTAGTTCCAAAACATCTGGGGTGCAAAGGTTTGCCATCACTGGTCTAGGGTATCCATCCAGAGGAATTCTTTGAGAAATGGTTCACAAGTTTGGCAAGGCATTCCCATCTCCCAGTTTTGCTATAGAACAGGCACATAGAGTGGCCAGGACAGCCTCCTTTCTCAAGTCAACCTCCCTGCCCGATGGGGATGAAATTGCAAAAGAACAGAGACAATGATATTACATATGGAAAAAACATACATAAGGGTCAAATCCATATTCAGATTCAGAATACTTTATTAATCCCAAATGGAAATTAGAGAATTTTCTTTGGTGTCATTATACCCCAACTGCTGAAAATTCATTTTTTATTTATTTTTTTAACAGCGAGGCGCAGCACAGTATGCCCTGGAAGCCAGAACGAATTAGGTCACAAGAGGCCTACGTGTTAAACTCTTTGTCAACTATCTATGCAACTCTAGTTGAGACACAATGACTCTTGCAATTACAACAAGCAGACCTAGTAACCAAAAAAACAAAAAAATAGGATTTTTGTACTCACCGTAAAATCCGTTTCTCTGACGTCCATGGACTGACACAGCTCTCATATTGTTTACGTGTGGGTATATGTCCCTGCTCGCAGGAGAAGATCTAGGCAGAATGTTAGATACATACATTCTAGAACAAAACCAGAGCTGAACCGCCCCGCCCAGGGGGGTGCAGTCCCTCCGGACATAACCCTCCTACCTGCAGCAGCAGCCTCAGTTCGTAACAAGCAGTACAAACCTTAAAAGAAGGGTGGGTGCTGTGTCAGTCCATGGACGTCAGAGAAACTGATTTTACGGTGAGTACAAAAATCCTATTTTCTCTTATCGTCCATGGACTGACACAGCTCTCATACTGTTTACGTGTGGGACGTCCCAAAGCAGTATAAGAAAAGAGTGGGAGCAAATAGTAAAGGAACAACCAAAACTTCACTCCAAACCAGCAGAGCTCCTCAACGGAGGAGTTGCAACATTAAACAGCGGCCTGCAACACTTTGCGGCCGAAGGAAGCATCCAAAGATGCAGCCACATTAACCGTATAGAATTTTGAAAAGGTATGAACGGACGACCAGGTCGCCGCCTTGCACACTTGTGCAACCGACGCTTGATGTCGGAAAGCCCAGGAAGCACCAATTGCCCTGGTGGAATGCGCTGTAACCGGAAAGGGAGGCGCCCGCCCCTTAATGGCATAGGCCTGTATAACAGTCTGTCTGATCCACCTAGAAATGGTGGCAGATGACACCGCTTGGCCTTGTTTTGGACCAGAGATAGACACAACTAGTGAGTCATACTTCCGAATAGAAGCAGTAGCAGACAGGAACACCCGCCAAGCACGTACCACATCCAATGTGTGAAGCGCAAACCCTCTGGGGTGCGATAGGTGAGGACACAAGGACGGGAGGGCAATGTCCTCATTTAGGTGAAAGGCCGAGACCACCTTTGGCAAAAGGAAGGTCGCAGACGCAACACCGCCTTATCCTTATGGATGACCAAATAGGGCGATTTGCAGGACAAGGCCGCCAACTCAGACACCCGTCTGACAGAAGTAATGGCCACTAAGAAGGCCACCTTCGGAGACAAGTTCAAGAGGGGAATATCCCTGATATTTTCAAAGGGAGGTTCCTGGAGAACCGAGAGCACCAAAATTCAGATCCCGAGGAGGGAGAGGAGGCTTAACAGGAGGGAGCACATGGCGAACCCCCTGCACAAGGGTGCTAACCAAGGAATGACCCGCTAGCGGTTGCTGAAAGAAGAAGACGGCCAAGGCCGAAATCTGACCCCTAATGGTACTCAAAGCAAGCATTTGGGTCCCCCCATGCTGCAAGGACCGCAGGATACTGGGGACGGAATACGTCCGTGGACGCTAGTCCAGCTCTTCGCACATAGCGATGTAAGCTTCCCAGGTACAATGATATATCTTTCTGGCGGAAGACTTCCGTGCCCTTAACATGGTCGAAATGACCGAATCCGAGAGACCTCGGTTTCTCAGCACCTGGCTTTCAATAGCTATGCCGTTAAAGCCAGAGACTGTAAAACAGGATAAAATATAGGACCTCGAGACAAAAGGTCCTCCCTCATTGGCAACCGGCAAGGAACGTCCACGATGAGACGTACCAGATCGGCGTACCAATGACGCCGAGGCCCACCCGGCGCAAAGAGGATCACCGGAATCCCCTTGTCCACAACCCTGCGCAGCAGGCGAGGAAGCAGCTGCAGCGGAGGATAACATATCAGGTGATAATGACCCCATGGGGCCACCAACGGATCCGAGGCATCCGCCCAAGGGTCCCTGGTCCTGGCCACAAACCTCAACATCTCATGATTGAGTCGAGGGGCCATCAGTTCCACATCCGGCATGCCCCACCGCCGGCACAGAATTAGAAAAACCTCCGGGTGTAAGGACCACTCTCCCTGGTCCAGCGTCTGGCCACTCCGATATTCCACCTGCCAATTGTCTACGCTCGAATGTAGACGGCCGACAGAGACCACAAGGAGAGGCACAGTCTGATTGCCTGCATTTCCAGAACATCGATCGGTAAATGGGCTTCGTCCGGAGTCCAAAGCCCTTGGGCTGACAGGACTCCCCAGACTCCACCCCAACCCGTCAGGCTGGCGTCCGTCATGATTGCCATCCACTGGATGGGGAGGAACGACTTCCCGGACCGAAGAGCCGGGGACCCCAACCACCACGCCAGGGACGCCCTGATTGGGTGACTCATCTGGATCTGAAGATCCAAGGACAACATGGATTTGTCCCAAGTGGACAGGATCTCTTACTGTAATGCCCGTGTGTGTGATTGGGCATACGGAACGGCCTCGAACGAAGCCCCTATGAGTCCCAGGACTCTCATGCCAAAACCGGGTTGACGTCAGGACCCGCACTGCAGACTGAAATGTCAGTAACTTCTCCAGGGGTAGGAATACCTATGCCTCCAAGGAGTCCAGGATCCGACTGAGATACTCCGAATGCTGAGCCGGGACCAGGACCGACTTCTGAATGTTCAGGAGCCACCCGAAGTCCCTAAGGGTCTGACTGACGATAGTCACGCATTCTTCTAATTCTGAGCCAGTGCCTGCTCTTCGAAGAAGATCATCCAGATAGCCCACGATAGCAATGCCTCGCTGTCTCAGCAAAGCTAGAACCGGAGCAAGCACCTTGGTAAACACCTTTTTTGCCGAGGCTAGGCCGAAGGGAAGAGCCACAAATTGATAGTGGACTTCGCCGATCGCAAGCGCAGAAACTACAGGTGACTTGCGCAGATCGGAACATGCAAGTAGGCGTCCTTGATGTCCAAGGACGCCAGAAAATCCCCTTGATGGAGTGTAGCGAACACCGTGCGAATGGATTCCGTGCAGAACTTTTGCACCATCACCAAGGCATTCAGGCCTTGAGGCCCAGGATTGGCCGATCCCCGTCCCTTTTTTGGGACTACAAACATATTTGAGTAGAAACCCTGAAACCTCTCCTTTGACGGAACCGACACAATCACTCCGGACCTGATTAATCCTGTACGGCCCCTAAGAGGGCCGCCCGACGGGCTGGAAGGAGAGGGAGAATTGAGGGAAAGAATCTGTCTGGGGGCCAGGAACGGAACTCTATCCTGTATCCTGAGGTGACCACCTCGCACACCCACCGGTCGGAGATCCGGGAGGTCCACCGAACCGTGAACCTGCAAAGACCTCCCCCCACCCCAGAGTAGAGCAGGGGCAAGACTTCATGCGGCGGTGGCTTGGGAGCTTGCTTGGTAGGCTTACGCACCCAGGAATGCTTATGTCCCCCAGCCGCACTTTTTTCAGTCTGGGCGGGCTTACCCGTGGATTCTGACTGACAAAAAAACTCCTTCTGTGCCAGAAAGGAAGGGCTCGGCTAACGGTGGGACTCTTTTTCCTTAGCAGACTGAGGAAGGAAGGTGCTCTTACCCCCTGTGAAATCCATAATAATGTCATCCAGGGCGGCCCTAAACAGTCTACCGCCCTTAAAGGACAAGTCAGCCAGGAGCTATCTGGAAGCTAGGTCGGTCGACCAGCATTTCAGCCAGATAAGGCGACGCAGCACCACAGCAGAGATAGAGGCCCCAGATATTAAAGGGGCCGCATCCAAAGTGGCATCGCACACAGAGACTAAACCCTGCGCAGCTGGTGAGCCAGGGCAATAGTCTCAGGAGGGAGATTATGCTCCTGTACTGTCTGGTGCAAAATCTTTGCCCATCCTGTGAGTGTCTTGAGACACAGTGTCGCCGCCACTATAGGGCGTAAGGCAGACCCCAATAAGGTAAACATAGTTCTACTCACCACTTCTGACCTCCTGTCAGTGGGATCCTTAAATGCAGGAGTCCCATCCCTTGGGAGCATGGTAGCCTTATTCAAACGGGCGACCGGAGGGGGTCGACCACTGGGGGAGAGCCCACTTCTTAACCAGGTCCTCCTCAAAAGGGGTACCTCATGGCCAGGCACCGCGGGACCGTCAAAGTCTTCTGCGGCTTATCCCAGACTTGGTCAATGAATGTATCAACAAAAGGCACATATGGAAAAACCTTTTTTGAAGAAATGGCTTTAAAGGAACCAAAGGAGACAGCTTCCACCTGAGGTTCTTCAGCCTCAATATTCAGCTTGAGGGTGTCCCTCACAGCATCAATGAGTTCACTTACAAGCACCCTGTCAGTTATTCAGAACTGGGGTCTTCCTCACAAGGAACATCCTGTTCAAAAACATGAAAATCCTCAGAGCTAGGGTCCTGAGCAGCAGTAGCTAGGCCCATATCTGAGACAGAGCACTCCCCTACAGGAGAATGTGTGGGGAGGGGGCGCTTTACAGCTCCCTTGCGCTCTCACACCGCTTCCATCCTGACAAGGATGATTCCAGGACTGCCGACAACTAGTCGCTAGGGACCGCAGGTGCAGGAGCACTGCCAGTTGCCTCAGACAAGTGTGGAGAAGCACGTGAACTAGACTCCATACTGCCACCCTCTGAGACCTTTAGACACTATTATAGTGAATAATACAGTCCACCCACTGGCTGCGCTGAGGCTGAGGAGGGGATACCCAGAGCACTCAACAACCCATGTACAGTTCCGCTGTATGAAACTGCGCTGCAGCGCGAGTGAAGCCTGAGGAGAGTGTGAGGAGATTGTGAGATTCGCGCCTCAGCAGCACCAATAGAGGCCGAAACCGAAAGTGAAAGCGCAGCGGCTTCAAGGAAATGGCCGCCGGCCACATGCATTACTGCGCCATTGAACCACGGCAAGATGGCCACCGAGCGTGTTTTTCAAAATCACCACACATCGCTAATGGCGCACACAGTAAAGTCAAACACCCACACACCATAACACTGCTCCTCTCAAGCACCCCCACACAGCACAGCACAGCACCAGTACAGGGTGCAGAGAGCAGCATAACGGGGGAGACAGGGAGAAACCCCCCATATAAAGAAACACAGCCAGCATGTACTCACCTGCAGCAGGAGAGAATACTTACCCATCCCAGAGGGACCCACTGGCTTGTTTCAGACAGACCTTTCACAGAGTAGTACTGCGTAGCTGTCGGCCCGGTCCACCGCAAAAGATACAGACAGGTACTGTTCAATCTTGAGAGGACCGCGGGAGCATAAAAGCAACCCGGCCACCCCTGGAGTCATGGGGCATGTCGTGAACTGAGTCTCACGCACACAAGGCGAGGATCAGCACGCTCGATGGTCGGACAGGGAAGACTACGAGGATACCAGTGTACCCAACCTGTTGCCCAGCCGACAGTTGATTGAAGGTCTCAAAAATAAAATAAAATTCTCAAAGGAATTAAAGTTAAAAAGTAAAATCTTCCAGGAGACTGGCTCCTGAGAGAGCCACGTCTTCTCCTTCTGCTAGGCAGAAAAAAACTGAGGCTGCTGCTGCAGGCAGGAGGGCTATGTGCGGAGGGACCGCCCCCCTGGGCGGGCGGTTCAGCTCTGGTTTTGTTCTAGAATGTATGTTTCTAACATCTAACATTCTGCCTAGATCTTCTCCTGCGAGCAGGGACATATACCCACACGTAAACAGTATGAGAGCTGTGTCAGTCCATGGACGATAAGAGGAACTATTTTATCTATCTGCCAATTGGCTTGATTACTGTGGGAAAAATTAGGCAAGCATTAGCTTTTCCCTCCTGACTAGATACTCCTGTACATCCTAGAACAGAAGTTGAGGATGCCAAGAGTGCTGGTGTCTGACCCAATAATGATCAAGGATAGGGTGACCAGACATCCCCGGTTTCTGGGGACAGTCCCCGGATTGAGGACACTGTCCCCGGACCAAGTCTGTCCCCAGTTTTGTCCCCGGATTGGATTTGAACAGGGGCTGGCGCAATTTCAAAGACAGTCAGTGCAGAATAAAAAAAAAAAATTCTGAATTACACAACCTCCCGCTCCGCCGCTCCTACTAGCTTAGGAGGGTGAATTTTTCTCCATTATCTGTGCCCCTTTCTGATGGTCATGTGCTGGTCGGAGCGGAGGGAATATTTCCTCAGTTTGACCCCCATGTCACATGCCCATTCAGCTCCTCTCACATGTTCTTCTGCCTTGACTCAAGTCCCGGGCAGCCGCCTGCCTGCTTATCTCCTTGCCTTCCCTGGCAGAGTGATCTTCCTCCGCTCCCCACCCAGTAGTAGCCGGGGGCCCGGAGAGTGAGACTTGACAAGCTGTGAGGCGGGCGGCGGCGGCGACGGGCAGAGGAGTCGCTGATTGCCGCCATTACTAGTAAAAAAAAAAATATGTCCCCGGATTTCATTTTAAAAATCTGGTCACCTTAATCAAGGAGGCCTTTGCACAATTATGTCCAAAGAAGTTGGACTGCCAAGTTTACTAGAGGTTTATGAGTCTTCAAAGGCATGGTTTCCCAACTAGTGTTCCTAGGTCTTCTGCCTATATTCAAGATATTCTAAAACAGCATGCATTTTAGATGGCAGACAGAAAGCGGGACTGGGTCTTCTCTTAACTCGTAACCTTCTTATGTTTCTCTATATTCCTCTTCCCATAGACATAGTGACCTTTAAATCCTAGCAGTGTGGATGGGGAGGGAGCACTGCAAGCGTGACTTATTTTCCCGAGGTTGGACTTCAAAGCTTTTAATAACCTTAACATCCTGTAAAAAGGTGTTCCATTGTGACCAATGTACAGAAAGAAATACCAAATAAGTGCAGCGCTGAGTGATGGTCAGTAGTGTACAGTACTTAATACAATTTCCCGATCCTCAGTAAAGTGCAAGTGCTCAAAAACTCCACATGAATTCCTAATCATAAACAGCAAATAGGTAAATAAAGTGATATAAATAAATATGAATAATCAATGCGATAATGAAGCGATGTTCTTTCAAACAATAAATAAATGACGAATAGTTCAATCTATAGTGAAGATAAACAAAGATAGTCCAAGGTGTATGAATAAAGATGAGATGCTATAAATCAAATCTCTTCACTTTGATCCACCTCTGTTCATGCTACAAAATCACTCCTTGTGCGACCCTTCACTGGATGTGCCCTGTGACACTCTCACCCGGGACAGAGGGGGAACCTCCTCTTTAACTGTCCATGTTCAGCAAACAAACAAGTATTGTCTTGTTTGTAGTTGTCAGCGGTTGGAATATCAGATATCTATATTCAGACTGGGAGGAAGCGGTATATGACGAAAGCACTCAAGCGGAGTGTGGGACGTTTTGTTACATGCCTTTACCTTAAGGCTTAATAAAAATACATGTAGCAGTGGTTAATCATCTAGGGCAGGGTTCCCCAACCTCCAGGCCGCATCCCACTGCCGGACCGTGACCCATTTGCAGCCGCGCCGCAAAGGCTGCACTGTGTGAGGTGCGGCGGCAGGCAAGCAGAGAGATGACATCTCTCACCGCCCGCCCGGATCCCCGTGCTACACTGTGGCGAGGCGGGGGAGCAGAGAGATGGCATCTCTCACCGCCCGCCCTAGTCCCCTCACTTCCGCCCACACAGCGGGGCCGCTACACTGCTGGAGGTGAGGCGGGGGAGCAGAGAGATGAGATCATCTCTCACAGCCCGCCCTGCATTGTTCTCCCTCACTGGCCTGTGCTGCCACCACGGCAGGTGACAAACCTCATCTGGTGCCAGGTGACAAAAAAATCTGGTGGCAGGTGGCAAAAGAAATCTGATGGTAGGTGGCAAACCACATCTGGTGGCAGGTGATGTGGTAAGTGGCAATCCACACCTGGTGGCAGGTGACATGGCAAGTGGCAATCTACACCTGGTGGCAGGTGATGTGGCAATCCACATCTGGTGGCAGGCGAGGTGGCAAGCGACAATCCACATTTGGTGGCAGGTGACGTGGCAAGCGGCAATACACACCTGGTGGTAGGGGACGTGGCAAGTGACAAATCGCATCTGGTGGCAGATTCTGCATTATGGCGAGTTGAACTATTTCATTTTATATTACAATGTAATGACAGAAATAATGTGATTCAATCATCCCAACACCATATCAGCCATTGTGCTGTGATGATTGAAGCGCTAACACCAGCCATTTCCCAGACAAATTGCCTGCGAAAAGCCGCATAACAACCCAACCCCCTGGGCCTTGGCACGATTTTATTCCACAACGCCGATGCTTGGTGACAAAAATGTTGGGGACCACTACTCTAGGGTAATCCTCTAATTTGTTCCTCCTTCCTTTGGTCCTTTGGTGTATATCTTTAGGCAACCGATTCCACCATGCGATACTCCTTCCTGATTAATAACCAGAGCCCTCCTCTCACATAACCCACATGCAAAGTAAAAACTGGCAATAGTGCTTTATCCTTTTAAAAATGTATTAAACAACCATGCGCCATATATATCAACTCATATTTTCCATATTTAAAACCAGCCTGTATGCAAACAACATGTGTGTGGAGATGGTGGTTTCACCTGAGATCCGGCTCTGCAGTTCCGGTCGGCAGTGTTCCCTCTGTCCGTCCCACTAAAGCCTCATACACACGATCGGATTTCCATTGGACAAATACGTGGAATTTTTTGCGAAGGACTTGGTATGCATACAGACGGCAGAACTTTTTCAGCCAACATACACAAAACTACGTGGTTTTTCAGCTCTTTAGCGCCACCCTTTGGGCAACTTCTGCTATGGTTGGCATTGGTTCAGAGCATGCGTGTTTGTACTTTGTTTTTTTTCTGACGGATTTGTGTACACACGAATCGGATAATCCGACAAGACACATTTGTTGTCGGAAAATTTGAAAGCATGCTATAAAAAAATTGCTGTCGGAAATTCCAACAATTGTCCGATGGAGCGTACAAACGGCCGGATTATCCGACAAAACCCTGCCATCACACATTTGTTGTCGGAAAATCCGATTGTGTGTACGAGGCTTTAGAGTCTAGACAAACTTTCCAGATACTTCCTCATACGTCAGCCCCCCGCGTCCCTCCTACTAGTTTCGTCACAGCCTCGTGACTTCCTCTCCTATAGCATCTCACCTTTATTCATACACCTTGGACTATCTTTGTTTATCTTCACTATAGATTGAACTATTCGTCATTTATTTATTGTTTGAAAGAACATCCCTTCATTATCGCATTGATTAGTCATATTTATTTATAGCTCTTTATTTACCTATTTGCTGTTTATGATTGGGAATTCATGTGGAGTTTTGGAGCACTTTACTGAGGATCGGGAGATTGTATTGAGTACTGTGCACTACTGACCATCCATAAATAGGAGGGTCGCATATTACATTTATCGTTTATTCATGTTCACTTAGCGCTGCACATATTTGGTAATCTATTTTGCATTATCACATAAAAAAGGAAGTGTGGGGAGTGCTGGCAGCTTTTTATATAATTCTTTATTTATTTGTTGGTTTTACGTAGCAGCTCGCGAGGTTCTAACACATTTATATGCAGAAAAGGTTTTTCCAATTCTTTAAAGCCAAGCCAATTAGGGATCAGCCAGGAGAACTGTTTTGTATTTTCGGGGAACCAATAATAGTTCTATGGCGACTTTATACAACGGGAAATAAGGGAATCATATGTTTTTTTATGTCCTGTATCTGTTGCACTTAACCTTATCATTTTAAGAAATTAAAAAAGGAAAGAGAAGAAATTCAAAGCAAAGAGAGTTGTGCAACAAGGGGGGAAATACATTTTGTAAGCAAATTGCAGAGAACTACGCTCTTCATTAACAAGTAGATATTTTTTTTATGGTCTAATTGATGATGATGATTTCTTTTTAAAGCTGAACTCCAACCAGATCTAAAAAGTTAAAGACTAGTGCATCCCTGTATTAATAAATCAATTTATTTTTTAATACAACAAATTGTAAGCTTTAGAATTTGACTGGTATCATCCTTTTTCTGTACCCCCCCCCCCCCCCCCCCCCACACACACACACACACAAACCCACAGCAGAGCTCAGACTAGGAGAGTGAAGGGGGTAGTACAGGGAGCCAATCAAGTGTTATTGATGAAAATGTTTTGACAAAGAGCGTGCTGACAGAAGAGGGGAAGGTTAGCCTTACCAATCTTCTGCTGCTTTTTTACTGTTCAGTCACCAAGATGGGGGATAGGGGACACCAGGGGACACCACTATTTCTTAAAGTAGCTGCAAACCCCTACATATACCAACTGATTTGCCCTACATGGGGGTAAAACAAATCCTCCTACACAGGGCTTTTTTTCTCAGAGAGAGTAGGTGCAGATACCACCCCGCCCCTCCCAGGCCCCACCCCACTACCCACCTCCGAGCACCATCCCTTGGTTCCACCCCATATCCACCTCCCAGTACTGCCCCTTTTAGAGAATACAGTATCAGTCACCTTGTGGTGCTAAGCAGTTTGTATGGAATTTGTTATTGATAACAAGAACTTTAAAATGGCCGGAAACAATAGATAACTCCAGCAACCATCGATCCCCAGCAACAAAGCCCTCCCCCTCCAGTAACAATAGATTTGCCCCAGCAACAATAGACCCCCACCAACAACAATAGTTCCCCCTCCAACGTTAATAGATGCCCCAGCAGCCAGCAACAACAGACCCTTCAGCACACCCCACCACCCCATATCATCAGTTCTGGACAGTACAGTTGGACCCTGCTCCTGAGAGCTTACAATTTATTAAGTAGAGTATTACACTATGAAATGGGGGGGGGGGCAGATTTTATTATTCATTACAGGTACTTATAAAACACCATCAATTTATGTAGCTCTTTACATATACATTGTACATTCACATCAGTCCCCGCCCTCAAGGAGCTTGCAATCCAAGGTCCCTAAAGCCTCATACACACGGTCGGACTTCCATCAGACTTTTCCTTGGATTTTTGTCTGAACGGAGTTGGTCGGGAACACCCATAGCATACACACCACAGGACTTTTCTGCAAACTTTCCCAAAACTTTTTGCAACATCACATGGTTTTTCTTCTCTTTTCTGCTCTTTACCACCACCCTTTGGTCAACTTCTGCTATTGTTGGTTGATTTTAACATTAGTTGTTTTGTCCATCGGACAAAAGTCCGATGGTTTTCTGTACACACGGTCAGACTTTGCTCCATCGGACTTTTGTTGGGCAAAAGTTTGTCCATTCGCAGACCAAACTTTTTTCTGATGAAAACAAAACCAAACTCAAAAAAGTTTGTCCGATGGAGCATACACACGGTCGGATTGTTGGTCCAACTTGCTTAAAACTAAGTTTGTTGGGCAAAAGTCCGACCGTGTGTACGGGGCTTAACTCACATTCATACACATACTAGGGCCAATTTAGACAGGAGCTAATTAACCTACCAGCAAATATTTGGCGTGTGGGAGGAAACCGGAGTACCCGAAGGAATCCCACGTAATCACAGGGAGAACATGCAAACTCCAGGCAGGTAATGTCATAGGCAGAAGTTCTAACCATTTAGCCACTGTGCTGCCCGGGTAATCGAATATATAAAAGTATACTAATGGTCATAAATCTTACGGATAGTGGCTTAGAATTCTAAAATACAGACTAAAAAGGTAGCCAAAGGCCTAGCGGGATAAAAAACCTGCTTTACAAAAGTTGTATCGTATTATCTGCAACTTTCTCTCCTCTACATATGTTCGAATTTCAGAATTTACACAGCATTTCTGAGCTGCAGGCAGGGGACGGGATCTGATGCCACACACTGAGCAGCATAGAGCAGGGAGCTGAGTGTAATCGGAGACCTGAGTGGAGGAAATAGACACACACACCCCCTACACAGTTTAATAGGGAAACATGCACAGCTGAGGTGGTTTGCTGGAGGGGGTCAGAAGTGACTCATGCAGATAGCAGAGGAAGGAGAGAGAGAGCAGACAGACATCACACTGGGTGCTTTGGATCAAGGCAAGCACACACTATAGAAGGATATGCTTTGTTCATTTTTAATTTCAGGAGGTGCACAACCACTTTACCTGCATATGTTGTTATTCTCCGGACTATGTGCCAGGGCTGTGTACAATTTTAGAACATGTCTTTTCACCCAGTTAACTAGACAATCGGTGAACCCTCTTTCAATTTCTAAGGCAGAATCTTCTACAAAATCAGTTTCGTGAAAACTTAAAACTGATAAAATCAAAAAGGCTAACTTTCAGTCATACGGAGATTGATGCATTAAAGAAAATAGTTTAGAAGTCATACTATTTAGCCAAACCTTGCTACGGAAACATTTCACAGTAGCTGGTCAGCAAATTATCCAGTTCAGTTATACAATCAGCAGTTATAAAAATCGAAATTCATCAGACGGGAGCTGAAAAGTGCTTTGAGGTCTGCAATATTAACACAATTTACATTTACAAGCAAAGTTTTAACCATATTCTTGTGTGTATTGAGCCTTAGAGGAAGAACAGCTGTTTTTTCTGAACATTAACAACGCCATGGTCAACTTTGATTAAAGAGGATGAAAAAAAAAAGAAAAGAAAGAAGGAAGAGAAAAACATTTTAGTAAGAGGAGTGAAAAGACAAGTTAAGAAAATTATTATACTCTCGAAATACAAAAATGGGGCTAATAGGCTCAATCTGTTCTGGAGTCTCCCTTGCTAGATCCACATAACCAACACCGGCAACCTCCTCGTTATGGGGACTACCATAGAGCCAACTCTTTTTTGAAAATTGTGATGCATACTATGTCCAAGACACAAAAATAATAATATTGTTGCAAAGCCATGTATAAACTATTCAGCACCTTTAATGTTGAAAAAAAGTCAATTAAAACATCAAAGCTGCCATACTTGGTGGGACTAGGGGGGATACCCCAATTTTTATGGATACGACTCTATCCAGCTAACCCCTTTTCTCCGTATCTTACATTTGGAACGTTCGTTTTTTTGGAGAACACCTCCACGCACTTCTGCTTCATGCATCCCCCACTACCTACCTCAACACCCTAAACCCCTACATCACCTTAACTCTTAAGCCTCATACACACGATCGGATTTTCCGACAGAAATTGTGTGATGACAGACTGTTGGCCTAAAATCCAACAGTTTGTATGCTCCATCAGACAATTGTTGTCAGACTTTCCGCCGACAAATGTTGGATGGCAGACTCATAACGGTCTGTTGTCAGATTTTCAAAGTCCAAAGTACAAACACGCATGCTCAGAATCAATGATCACCAAACACAACATTAGCAGAAAGTGCACAAATGGTGGCGCTCAAGAGCTGAAATTTCAGGTAGTACGTCACTACGTTCGTGTTTGTTGGCCAACAATTGTGTGCCATATGTATGCAAGACAAGTTCATGGCCAACGCCCTTCAGACAAAAGTCTGACGCTTTGTCTGCGGAAAACCCGATCGTGTGTACGAGGCTTTAATCACCCCATGTATGCCCTAATACTCCAACACTCTGCATCCCTCACTATCCCACATTTTTCACCCCTGCCCCTCCTTTACCTGAACACTCTGCTCCACTTGTACGCCCAATACGCCAACACTCTGCTCCCCCTCTACGCCAACATTCTGTTCTCCCTCTGCGTCCCCTCTACGCCAACTCTCTGCCCCCCTATACCTAATACGCCAACCCTCTGTGCTCCCTCTACACCAAAACACTCTGCGCCAACACTCTGTGCCCCCTCTATGCCCAATACGCCAACACTCTGCTCCCCCTCTACGCCAACATTCTGTTCCTCTGCGTCCCCTCTACGCCAACTCTCTGCCCCCCCTATACACCAAAACACTCTGCGCCAACACTCTGTGCCCCCTCTATGCCCAATACACCAACACTCTGTGCCCCTGTATGTCCAATACTCCAACAATCTGCTCCCCACTACCCCACATTCTGCACCTCCATTACAACTTGCTTGTACCCCCTGCATCCCTTGGACAAACAGCACCCTCACCAGTCATATCTGAGCTGTTCCCATAACATTTAAACATAATACTGGACAGGTCCCAGTCTCGTCCATCTTTGTTCAGTAAAGCCTGTAACACATTGCTCCACTTTTTGGTACTCCAGAGTACCAGCCCTTCCAACAGTGGAGGAACATTCAGAATTTTACATGTTTATTTGGAGTATGCCGGACATAAAAGAGAATCCATGGATTATGATCCTCTAAGGGACCCCTCATTTGACTAAGCATGGGAGAATGTCAACAGTATACAGGAGTGTGAACACAAAGTATACACTTCTTACACAGCGCTTTTTACAAAGCAATTGTCTATATTTTATACATGTGTCCCAAATGGAGGCTAGAAATGGGGAGAAAAGATGGGGTCCACTAGACTCCTGCGGCACCTTCGCCAGATATGAAGATCTATCCCATACAGAAAAGAAAGCACAAGAAACTTGATCAACAGCATATAGAAGCCAAGGTAGCTGGTCAAGTAGGATGATGCACACACAATGGCCACCGAGCAGGACAAGGCAGCAGTGTAGGTGTCAGAAAAGCCTAGCAAAGCCAGAGATTGGCAGGCAAACAAGCATCGTATACAGCTGCAATGGAAGAAAGATAAGTCGTCAAATCCAGGCAGTGATGTCAGGGGTGGGTTGGGCTGCTACACATTTCAGGGGCTCGACAAAAGGGAGCGGAGCCCCTGAAACAGGCTTGACAAAGGGAGCGGAGCCCCTGAAACACGTTGCATTTCATCCTATGCCTGCCGGTCTGCCGTGGCTTCTCCATGCTTTCTATCATGTTTCTTACATGCAAGTTTGAAACATTTGTATGTTTCAATAAAGTGGTACTGTTGCTGTTTTACTAACTCTAGTGCCCTGTGTTGGCTCACCTTTTATGCATGGGGAGAGCCTCATTTGCTAGTCTCTTAAAAAAGGGACATCTTTAGAGCTGTAGGTTGTATCACCTATAACTGACACCATAGCCTGGTGCCCTGTATCCCGCTATCAGCAGACCTAATCATCCTCTCTGACAACAAGCTACTCCACAACCTCCCTAGAAACATTGTCAGTTTGGTAAACCACAACTTTAGTCATAGCAGACTGCATTAACACATTGTCAATACTGTGAGCCTGTGGCTCTTCATCCAACACTTGCTTCTTCGCTTCCATTTTTGAGGGGACACCTCTGCTGCACCAGACTTTCCTCACTGGTCTCCCCTATACATTTATATTAGCATTTCACGTTACTAGCTCTGGTACACAAACAGAAAGCTTTTCTTCAATAACCATTATATCATTATAACATTCACTTTAAACCAATGCCTTCCCACTGTACAAAGCTCTACGCAAGCAGTTTTTCACCAAACACAGTGATCCCAGCAACTGGTTCACATTCACTTCAGTAGACAATACTAAATAACTTCAGTAGACAGGATCATTTGCCCCTCTAATGACTGATTTGACAGACCCCAGTTTTCTCTTTGAAAAAAAAGACTTACCGGCCTCCTCTGTAGTTGTCACCTCCTTCATTTGGACTTGCGAAGACTCTTGTCAACTCTTCTTTTTGTTTTACACTGGTCATTCCCACCAATGCGACCACAGGGCAAGAGAGTATCAGTCTTTAATTGGACTCTTTCACAGTTGTTTAAAATGACTGCAGACACATCATCACTTAAAAACAGCAAAAAAAGTCTGGCGCCAGAAAACCGGAATATATGTAGAGTTGGAAATAGTTCTTAATGTCCTACATGTGCCCAATAAGGCTCTTGGCCTCAGACAACTTCTGTCTAGGAGAGCAAAAGAAATCATTAAACTAAATCTCTGAATGCTGTAATGCGAAATTAAAGAACTTTTGCCTCTTTGGAGAAGCTACAGTTGTGTAAACTCTGTTACATTCCTATCTGGGCGTGTCAGCGAGCAACACAGACATCTTCCTATTTAAAGACTCGTCCTCTTCTAGATCAAACGCTGGACACTTATAGGGACTTGGTTGAGACCGGACCCATCTCCCGTTCCATACAGATATTGGGTTGTTCCTCTCTCCCCCCTCCCGTTCGAGTGGATCTTGTATGGGACATATGAGGATTCCATCATTGCAGCATATCCTCGAACCAGCTAACCTATTGGCCGCCGCCACAAGGTATTACTATAGTGTTGAGCAGACTGACTGTTCATCATCTAGGCAAAGGAGATTACAATTGTTTTTATATAAATCAATTTTTGGCAACAATAAATCAATATATGGTTCTTTTTATTGATTTTTGCCGTTTTTATTTGTCCGCACAAGACTGTCTCAAATAGCGCTATTTTGCGTGGTTGCCTGTGACTGTAGACACCTCATCACTGCATACCTGGTGGGCGACCACAGACCTCTGCCTGGCCAGGTTACCTTGCGCTATATCCAGGAACAGAGGACCCTTGGCAATAGCATGTTCCCATTCCCTGCACCGCAAGCATTAGACTTGCTTCCATGGCTTGCCAAGGCTTTCCAACATGGCCTGCAGCACACTCGCATCTCCTGGGGAGGCCAAGACACACCACCAGTTTTCATTTTCCTGACAACACACGTCCACTTGTTCCTAGGCGAGATGACCTTTACTCAACTGAGGCTTGCTGGCTCTCATAGTCACAATGGATCTACTCCATTATCAGAAATTTGCCTTTAGACTTGTCATAGTGATTGTGACCTCAACCCATCACTCGGTAGGCCAGCTGATTACCATCAAAAGGGGCCATAGCAATTCCAACCAGCATTCTTTGGGCCATTCTTTCCGCAAAGCAGTCCTCTCAAAGGCGTTTAGAAAGACTTTTGTATCACAAGTTGACAAAAAAAATTGCAGTCAGTTGGTCTGCTTTCACCAATGTTCTACAGGCAACAACACTCCTGCTTCTGGATCACAATTGGTTCCTTTATTGCATTAAGAGCTGACTTGCCACTCTTGGTAGCTGGGGTTTACCACTACGAAATTTCCTCTGCACCAGTCCAAGTGGCAAATTATGTTTGGGCACATATAAGGCTTACACAGGTGGTGAAAGACCCTTTGATAGGTGGCACCAATGAGGAAGCACTGATGGGCATTGATAGGTGGCACTGGTAGGCATTTATAGGCGTCACTGATAGGCATTGATATTGTAGTTGGCATTGATACTGTAGGTGGCACTGATGGGCATTGATAGGTGACACTGATGGGCATTGATACTGTAGGTGGCACTGATGGGCATTGATTCTGTAGGTGGCACTGATGGGCATTGATACTGTAGGTGGCCTCCAACAACAGATATCTCACTCGTTATAGCAATGTCTTTCTTTATTAAGTGCCCCATATTACATGCACATGGTTTACAAAGTCTACAGTAAACTGTTGCATTGATCATTTGTGGACTGCTCTCACTTTAACTGCTGCAGGTACACTCCATCCTCCAGACATGGTGTGAGGCATCGATGAATGCATCCTTTTTGCATAAAGTATAAAAGATCACACATACAAATATACTGTAGGGTGTATGGCCATAGAGCACAAAATTCACTTGCATTTTCAATTCCTGGAAGCCACATCTGCTGCATAATTCTGCCCATAGAAATGTATTACAGCAGTGGTCATCAACCCTGTGCTCAGGGCCCACTAACAGGCCAGGTTTTATGTATTACCTTGGGGAGATGCAGACTAGAATACTGCAATCACTGAGCAGCAAATGATATCACCTGGAATGTATTTCAGTTATCTTGCAAACCTGGCCTGTTAGTGGGGTTGATGACCACTGTATTACAGTATATCCACTTACAGTACTATCCACTTTTAAAGCAGAGGCCCTAGAGAATAAATTGGTGGGATTTGTAAGTTTTTATGTTAGATGGTATTTGCACCGCATTTTTTGGGGGGTAAAAATACACTTTTTTTAATTTAAATGCAGAAAAACAATACATAGCCCAATTTTTTTGCAAAATATAAAAGATGATGTTACACTGAGTAAATAGATACCCAACATGTCACGCTTTAAAATGGCGCCGTTGACATCTGGGTAAACCAGAGGTGATGTCATGTCATCGCTACAGACCCCACCTCACAACCGTAGATCCTTCCCAGCAACAATTAACCCCCTCCCAAGCAACATAAGACACCCCCACCCCCAGCAACAATAGAACCCACAGAAAAAATCCCCCCCCAGCAACAATTGATCCCCCAGCAGCAATAGACCCCACAACAATAGATCCTTCCCAGCAACATTTAAACCACCCAAGAAACAATATATCCCCTGCCAGCAACAATAGATCCACCACCATCAAAATGTCCCTGCAACAATAGATCCCCCAGCTGCCAGCATCAATAGACCCCACTCACAAGTGCACATCCTTCTCAGCGACAATGAACTCCCCCAAGGAACAATAGATGCTCCCAGCAAAAATAGACACCCCCCCCCCAACAAAATTCCCTTCCAGCATCAACAGATCCACCCCAGCAGCCAGCATCAGTAGACCCTCCAGCAGGAGCAACAATAGACCCCACTCACAACAGTAGATCCTTCCCAGCAACAAATTAACCCCCCCCAAGCAACATAAGACACCCCCCCAGCAACAATAGAACCCACACAAAAAAAATCCCCTCCCAGCAACAATTGATCCCCCGGCAGCCAGCATCAATTGACCCCACTCACAACAATAGATCCTTCCCAGCAACATTTAACCCACCCAAGCAACAATAGATCCCCACCCGCAACAATAGAACCATCAAAATCCCCCTGCAACAATAGATCCACCCCGGTAACAATTGATCCCCCAGCATCAATAGACCCCACTCACAAGTTTACATCCTTCCCAGCGACAATGAACCCTCCCGCCCCCCCAAAGAACAATAAATGCTCCAAGCAAAAATAGACCCCCCCCAACAAAATATCTTTCCAGCAACAATAGATCCACCCCAGTAACAATAGATGCCCCAGCAGCCAGCATCAGTAGACCCTCCAGCAGGAGCAACAATAGACACCCCCCACTAGCAACAATAGATGCTCCCAGCAACAATAAACCTCCCATCAAAATCCCCTAGCAACAGTAGATCCACCCCGGTAACAATAGATGCCCCAGCAGCCAGCATCAATAGACCCCACTCACAACAGTAGATCCCTCCCAGCAACAATTGGCCCCGACGAAACATAAGACCCCCCCAGCAACAATAGATGCCCCACTAGCAATAATAGACCACCCCTCCCCTCCTCCTGTGACAATAGATTACCCAAAACCAGCAACAATAGACCCTCCAACAAACCCCAGTACCCCTTGCCATTACATACATAAAGTGTCCCACTTTTGTGGACAATTGTCCCACATTTTTGGGAACAGAAGTCCCACATTTGGTGAAATACATCCATATAAATGCAAGCAGCGGAAATCAAACAAGCATATCTAATGATGCAATACATTGCTATGGGCAGAAGTGTGTAGATGTGGCTCCCGGGCGCTGCAAATACCGGCGTATTTTACACTGTACAGCCAATCGCCTCACAATACGCCCGTGTGTGTGTGTGTGAGCTCCAAACAGTTCATTCAAATAACTCACATTCCAGCAAGACTCAGCAGACTCCACTTGGCTCCAAGTACCAATTGTGAGGTTTTGCGTCAAGTTCACGCGCCAACTTGCGTTTGAAGACATTTGCACCCACGTTTATTCAACAGAAAGTTCTTCACAGCAGGTTTCCCGTTCAGGGGTTTCAGTATGACATTCATACAGGGAAAAAAATGGCCTCCTGGTGATGATTGGTCAGATGGCTGTTTTAGGACAGACTCCTCGCCGGTGACGTGGTCAGGACGCATTCGCCATCTGACGCCAGTCTAGTCAGCGCACTATGCTGTATGACCAGAACAGACACTCTCCTGGGTGTTCTCCTCTCTACAAACCAAACTGATTGTCCTTTGCTGGGGGAAAACCCCCACCTGGTAATCAGCCCCCACACCTGTGCAGAGACCCTTCACATGCCAAGCCATGTTCTATCCAAGTCTCAATGTGCATCTTTATTATACAGTGATAGAATGTTCTGTCTTGGGGCCAGTTCACACCAAAATAAAATGCCAAAAACAAAAATCACGGGAACGTGCGCTTTACAATTCAACAAGGCGTTTTCTGATTGGATGAGGTTAGATCGTCACATCACCGCGCTTTCTCTTGAATTGATATTAACCACTTCCAGTCCAATTTTTTGCTAGAATATTACTTAGAATCCCCAAACTTTTTTTTTTTTTTTAAAGCAGAGGCCCTAGAGAATAAATTGGCTGCTTTCTGCAATTTTTTTATTTCACGCGGTATTTGCGCAGCAGTTGTTTAACCACTTCAATATCCGGCACTTCCTGCCCAAGCCAGTTTTTAGCTTTCAGCGCTGTCGCAATTTGAATGACAATTGCGCGGTCATGCTACACGGTACCCAAACAACATTTTATCATTTTGTTCCCACAAATAGAGTTTTCTTTTGGCGGTATTTGATCACCTCTGCGATTTTTTTTTTTCCGCAACAAATAAAAAAAGACAACATTTTGAAAAAATAAGGTTTTCTTTGTTTCTGTTATTTTTTTGTAAATAAGTAAGTTTTCTTCTTCAATGACGGGCACTGATAAGGCGTCACCAATGGGCACCAATGATGTGGCACTGATGGGCATTGATGATGGGCACTGATAGGCAGCACAGATAGGCAGCACTGATGGGCAATAATAGGTGGCACTGGTATGCAGCACTGATGGGCACTCTAAGGTGGCATTGATGGGTACTTATGGGTGGCACTGATAGGTGGCACGGATGGTCACTGATGGGCACTGATAAGTGGCACTGATGAACACTGATGGGTGGCACTGATGACACTGATGGGTGGCATAGCTGGGCATCACTAATTTTCTTTGTTCCATAATGGTGCCAGTCAGTGCCCATTTGTGGGCACTGATTGGCATATATTGGGCATATATTGGCACATGTGGATGGCCATGAGGGATGTACCTGGCCATCCACATATTAGGAGCTGCCCTGGTGGTCCTGCCAACTTCCCTGGTGGTCCAGTGCAGGCATCCGAGGGGGGCTGCGCTGATAAACAATCAGCGCAGACCCCCCCTGTCAGGAGAGCTGCCGATGGGCTCTTTTCTACTCGTGTCTGTCAGACGCGAGTGTGGAAAAGCCGATCAACGGCTCTTCCTGTTTACATCGTGATCAGCCGTGATTGGACACGGCTGATCTTTACCGAGATCGGTGTAGAGGTGTATCAGACTGACACACCGCACCACTGATCGCAGCGATGCGGGCGCACGGCGGCTGTTATTCTGCTGGAAGTCAGGATAACTGAACCAGTTGTGGGTAAACACAATTTGTGTGGAAAAAATAAACTTTTTTGAATTTTAATGCAAAAAAAAAAACAATACATATTCCATAACAGACAAACAAACAGCTATTTCTTCAGAATAACAAAAAGTAGGCATCTGCAACAAAGTTTGCTAAAATCCTTGTAATGCACATTGATCACCCAGAGGGGGAGGTCTCTTCTCAACAAAGGTGGAGTTACGCTTTAACCACTTCAAAACCGGACACTTTTACCCCCTTCCTGACCAGTCCAACTTTCAGCGCTGTCGCACTTTGAATGACAATTGCGCAGTCATGCTACATTGTACCCATATGACATCTTTATCCTTTATTTTTCCACACAAATAGAGATTTCTTTTGGTGGTATTTAATCACTGCTGGGTTTTTTATTTTTTGCTAAACAAATGAAAAAAGGGCGAAAATTTTGAAAAAAAAAAACTTTTTTTAGTTTCTGTTATAAAATTTTGTAAATAAGTATTTTTTCTTCTTCACTGATGTGCACTGATGAGAAGACACTGATTTGTGGCACTGATGGGAATTAATAGGTGGCACCGATGAGGAGGCACTGATGGGCATTGATAGGTGGCACTGATGGGCATTGATACTGTAGGTGGCACTGATGGGCATTGATAGGCGACACTGATGGGCATTGATAGGTGGCACTAATGAGGAGGCACTGATAGGTGGAACTGATGGGCATTGATAGGTGGCACTGGTAGGCATTGATACTGTAGGTGGCACTGATAGGCATTGATACTGTAGGTGGCACTGATGGGCATTGATACTGTAGGTGGAACTGATGGGCATTGATAGGCGGTACTGATGGGCATTGATAGGTGGCCCTAATGGGGAGGCACTGATGGGCATTGATAGGTGTCACTGATAGGCATTGGTCTGTTGGTGGCACTGATGGGCATTGATACTGTAGGTGGCACTGATGGGCATTGATACAAGGCACTAATGAGGAGGCACTGATAGGCGGCACTGATGGGCATTGATAGGTAGCACTGGTAGGCATTGATAGGCGGCACTGATAGGCATTGATACCGTAGGTAGCACTGATAGGCATTGATACTGTAGGTGGCACTGATGGGCATTGATACTGTAGGTGGCACTGATGGGCATTGATAGGTGGCACTAATGAGGAGGCACTGATGGGCATTGATAGGTGGCACTGGTAGGCAATGATAGGCTGCACTGATAGGCATTGATAGGCATTAATACTGTAGGTGGCACTGATGGGCATTGATAGGTGGTACTGATGGGCATTGGTAGGTGGCCCTAATGGGGAGGCACTGATAGGCGGCACTGATGGGCATTGATAGGTGGCATTAATACTGTAGGTGGCACTGATAGGCATTAATACTGTAGGTGGCACTGATGGGCATTGATACTGTATGTGGCACTGATGGGCATTGATAGGTGGCACTAATGAGGAGGCACTGATGGGCATTGATAGGTGGCACTGGTAGGCAATGATAGGCTGCACTGATAGGCATTGATAGGCATTAATACTGTAGGTGGCACTGATGGGCATTGATAGGTGGTACTGATGGGCATTGGTAGGTGGCCCTAATGGGGAGGCACTGATAGGCGGCACTGATGGGCATTGATAGGTGGCATTAATACTGTAGGTGGCACTGATAGGCATTAATACTGTAGGTGGCACTGATGGGCATTGATACTGTATGTGGCACTGATGGGCATTGATACTGTAGGTGGCACTGATGGGCATTAATAGGTTGCACTAATGAGGAGGCACTGATAGGCGGCACTGATAGGCATTGATACTGTAGGTGGCACTGATAGGCATTAATACTGTAGATGGCAAAGATGGGCATTGATACTGTAGGTGGCACTGATGGGAGAGGGAGAAGGATAAGCCAGAGTACCAAGACACTGCTGGGAGGAGGGATCAGGAGGTTGCTGATTCACTGCTGGAACGGGGAACCTAAGCTGCTGAGTCACTGCTGGAAGGGGGAACCTAAGCTACTGAGTCATTCTTGGAAAGGGGAACCTTAGCTGCTGAGTCACTACTGGAAGGGGAAACATAAGCTGCTGAGTCACTGGAAGGGGGAACCTAAGCTACTGAGTCACTACTGGAAGGGGGAGCCTAAGCTGCTGAGTCACTTGAAGGGGGAACCTAAGCTACTGAGTCACTACTGGAAGGGGGAACCTAAGCTACTGAGTTATTCTGGGAAGGGGGAACCTAAGCAGCTGAGTCACTACTGGAAAGGGTAAACCTAAGCTGCCTAGTCACTGCTGGAAAGGGGAACCTAGGCTGCTGAGTCCCTACTTGAAGGAGGAACCTAAGCTGCTGAGTCACTGCAGGGAGGGGAAATCTACACTGCTGAGTCACTGCAGGGAGGGGAAACCTACACTGCTGAGTCACTGCAGGGAGGGGAAACGTACACTGCTGAGTCATTCTTGGAAGGGGGAACCTAAGCTGTTGTGTCACTACTGGAAAGGGGGAACCTAAGCTGTTGAGTCACTACTGGAAAGGGGGAACCTAAGCTGCTGAATCATTCTTGGAAGGGGGAACCTAAGCTGTTGAGTCACTACTGGAAGGGGGAACCTAAGCTGCTGAGTCACTACTGGAAGGAGGAGCATAGGATCTAAGCTGTTGAAAGAACCAACTTGAACAATGTGAGTGTTTTTGCTGTACAATTTGAGAATGGATTGCTCCACAATACTTGCAGCTACAGAGATCAGTTAAAGTTTCTTTTAAAGTTTGTTTACTTCTTGTTAGAAATAGTGACATACTTCATGTCCATTGCCTAATCATGTATTCAGTAAGTATTAAATGTAGTATTTGGAATATGTACCGATAGTGGTTGAGTGTTTCATTTTGGATTCTGTGTTATGAGTGCAATGTTCTTTCTGCTGGTATTACTTGATACTGTAAATGTTAGCGCATAGACCATCCGAGCAATGCTCTGACTTCAGGTCTCAGAAAGCTCAAGTCACTTCATATCCTATCTATTTCAACCTTTAGGAGTTTGTTTGTGACTGTTGAAGATTGTTGACTGCTCCTCTGTGAATATGTGCCAATTGTTTGCTTTCCCCCCATAGGTTTCCGTAACCTGCATGTAAATGACCAAATGACCGTCATACAGTACTCCTGGATGGGACTGATGATATTTGCCATGGGATGGAGGTCATTCAAAAATGTCAACTCAAGAATGTTGTACTTTGCTCCAGATTTGGTGTTTAATGAGTAAGTTCATTGTTGCAAGTGTTATTTTTGCTCTTCAAGAACATTTATGGGGGAAAAAAAAGATTTTTTGATAGTATATACAGTATTTACTACTACATTTTAAAACATGATGTTTTTTATCCCTTTCATGAACTTTGAAGTAACAGTAGATCCCCAAAAGCATTGTCACCGGTTGTCTCCAGAACAGGTTTACACATTTATCAAGTAGTAGTTAGTCACATTCAACTGGGCTTGTTCTATAACCACTTGATGCCAAATCACGTACATGTACGTACTTGGCTTAATATGGTTATACTGAGGTTATTGCTGTGGCTGTTTTTTTTTTCAATTTTTTTCAACTAAAAGCAATCCTGGCGGTTGATTAGCTGCTGGATTGCTTTTACAGGTGGCTGGAGAAAAACATCCCCTCACACCTCCCATCGGCACTTCTCTTCCATGTGATCGGGAAGCCTGATATCTTTTCCGGCAGTGCCACTGTGTAACAATAGAGCTGGCTGGGGATCTCGTGGTCCCAGGCTGTCTCTATGGTCTAGGACATGGTTCCCCTACCCCTGGGCCATGGACCTGTGCCTGTCCAAGGCTTGTTGGGAGCCAGTGGGTGGGCAGCAGGCGAGTGAGCCAGCATAACCAGCACTGCCACTCTCCCACCACCAGAGGGTGCCCACTCCCTTTCTCCCAGCACTACTACTCCCATCCCTCTCTGTGGTCACCTTACCTATGGAGAGGAAGTGGGAGAAGAAGCAGTGCTTGCCCGGTAGTGACACGCCCTCATGCCCCCCAGAGGTGACAGGTTGCGGCAACACCCCTTCCTATGTGCCAGGAAACAGAGCACACACAAAAGAGGTGACAAGTTGCACACCACCAGAAGGTGACAGGATGCACCAAGCAGCCCCCGCCCCTGAGGGGACAGGCTGCACAAACTAACCCCCCCCCCTCCGGAGGTGCCAGGAAGCACACATACACACCACCCCAGCCACCCCCACCTATATTTTGTTTTTGTTTTTTTCATTAAAATTCACAAAAAAAAAAATCCAAAAAAATTGTGTTTGAAAAACAGCTGCGCAAATACCATGTGACATATAAAATTGCAACGACCACCATTTTATTCTCTAGGGCCTCTGCTAAAAAAAAAGAATATATAATGTTTAGGGATTCTAAGTAATTTTCTAGCAAAAAAAATGCTGATTTTTAACTGTAAATAAAAAATGTCAGAATAGGCCTGGTCTTAAAGTGCTTAACCACTTCAATACAGGGGACTTAAACCCTCTTCTTACCCAGACCAATTTTCAGCTTTCGGTGCTCTCACACTTTGAATGACAATTACTCAGTCATGCAACACTGTACCCAAATAAAATTTGCGTCCTTTTTTTTCACACAAATAGAATTTTCTTTTGGCGGTATTTAATCACTAGTGGGTTTTTTATTTTTTGTGCTATAAATAAAAAAAGACCGTAAATTTTGTGAAAATTTGCCTTTTTCTTTGTTTCTGTCATAAAATTTTGCAAATTAGTAATTTTTCTTCATAAATTTTGGCCAAAATTTATACTGCTACATATCTTTGGTAAAAATAACCCAAATTAGGCCCCTTTCACACGGGACAGATCAGTAATGATCCGCCCCGTGAACCTCCGCTTGCTCAGCGGGGATGGCTCCGTTGATCCCCGCTGAGCCGGCGGATGACTGGGCGGTCCCCGCACACTGTGCAGGGACCGCCCTGTCAGAGCGCCGCTCTCCCCTATGGGGAATTGGATGACGATGGTCCCTAGAGTCCGTTGTCATCCGATCCGCAGACGGATGGAAAAATAGGGTTTTCCTCCGTCACACTTTGGCGGATCGGAGCGTGTCGGATGTCAGCGGACATGTCACCGCTGACATCCGTGGCTCCATAGGGGTACATGGAGCATCCGTTCAGGTCCGCCTAAAAAACTGACAGGCGGACCCGAACGGACCGTCCGTGTGAAAGAGCCCTTGGTGTATATTATTTGGTCTTTGTGAAAGATATAGAGTCTACAAACTATGGTGCCAATCCCTGAAAATGTATCAATCTGATCACACCTGAAGTACTGACAGCCTATCTAATTTCTTGAGATACTAACAAGTCATAAAAGTACAAATACCCCCCAAATGACCCCTTTTTAGAAAGTAGATATTCCAAGGTATTAAGTAAGTAGCATGGTGAGTTTTTTTTAAGTTGTAATTTTTTCCCACAATTCTTTGCAAAATGAGGATTTTTTTTACAAAATTGTCATATTAACTGGTTATTTCTCTCACAGAGCATATGCATACAACAAATTACACCCCAAAATACATTCTGCTACTCCTCCTGAGTATAGGGATACCACATCTCATTTCTCAACCACCTATTACAATTTTGAAGGCCCTGGAGCACCAGGACAATGGAATTTCCCACAAAATGACCCCATTTTGGAAAGCAAACACCCCAACGTATAATCTATGAGGCATAATGAGTATTTTGAAAGGTTATTTTTTTCCAGAGGTTTTTGGAAAATGTGGAAAAAAAATGAAAACGCATTTTATTCACACAAAGTTGTCCATTTATAAGATATTTCCAACACATAGCAAATACATAGCAAAAATGACACCCCAAAATACATTCTGCTACTCCTCCTGAGTATGGGGATACCACATGTGTGAGACTTTTACACAGCTTGGCCACATACAGAGGCCCAACATTCAAGTAGCACCATCAGGAGTTCTAGGAGCATACATTACATATATAATTTCCTGGCAACCTATCATTTTTGAAAGCCCTTCATATTTCTAACACATAGCATGTACATACCAAGAATTACAATCCAAAATAAATTCTATTGCGGAAAGGGTAAAAAAAAAGTATTACCTGTGCTTTTAGTAGTGTCCACAGAAGAGAGCACTGGTCCAGGCAGCAGTCGGGGATGTGCTTAGCGACAGCAATAGTAATTATCCAGGCAGCAGGCAGGAATATTGTCTATGGTCAGCACAAGGATATTGTCAGCACAGCTAAAGCATTTGTCCATAGAAATTGTCCAGGCGGAGACAGCCAGCACAGCCATAATATTGGTCCTGGTACACGGTTACCTGCAGACACTCACTATTGTACCGCTCTCCAGCCCTTCATAAACATACTGCCTCTTGCTACAGCTAATTATTTGCATAGTCCAGGTAGCAGGCAGTGGTGTGGTCCGTTCATGCGGCAGGCAAAGGCATGATGGCAGTAAGTCAGCAGCAGGCTGAGGGCGGCAATCAGGTAAGACCTGTGCACAGGGGCACAGGGGTAGAGGCTTCGACCCACCCAAATCTCTATGAAGCCTCAGGACTCCAGACCCTAATCCAGAAATTAAACCCGGAGAAAACAAAAAAAACATTTTCTCCATCCGGAAAAACTATTCTGGAGCCCCTCACATATGTGAGACCCCTGTGTACTACAGTAGCAGGGCAACAGATCAGTCCAAGCGGTAGGCAAAAGCATAGTCCATAAAACAGGCCAGGGTCAGTTCACGTGGAAGCAGTCCAAACGGTAGGCACAGGGATTATCACAAAACAGGCCATGGTCAGTTCACGTGGAAGCAGTCCAAACGGTAGGCAGAGGCATAGTCACAAAACAGCCCAGGGTCAGTTTACGTAGAAGCAGTCCAAACAGTAGGCAGAGGCATAGTCAAAAAGCAGGCCAGGGTCAGTTCACGTGGAAGACAGTGACATGGTTATTTGGGGAAGCATGGAAAATGGTCAGCACAGATTATGAAAATGGGGGGGAAATGGTTAAAAATATGGGCTAATATTTTAGGGATGTGTGATAAAATTCGAAGCATTCACCAATGCAAAGGCCAGGTTGGGAGGGACACCGGGGACAATGGTAGCTGGTATCTTTTCGAAGTCCTCCTTTGCTGCACACGCGACATCTTTTTTGCCGTCTTCGGTCTGCTTCGGATGGTGGGATGTTGTACGGGAAGTGCCGTTCATGAAGTCTGCTAACAGCATCAGAGCGAAGGTTTTCTGGGGGGGGGGGGGGTCTTTGTTGATAGATGAGGGACGTGACTAATTCTTATGAGAATAGTAGGAAGGGGGCTGGGTTGTCTGTGGATTTGATGTAGACTATGTAGGAATTAAAAATGGCCAAATGGATGAGATAAATTGCTACCTTCTTGTACTGGACAAATAGGGCTGAATCATTTGGTCATTGAAATCCACCCCCCCCCCCCCCTTATGTAGAGATTACAGTCCTGGACACATGTCGGCTTTTCAATGGGACCTCGTCGTCTTCGCTGAACTAAAACTGCAGTGTCATCATGAATGGTGGACATCATGTGCACGTACCTGTTATCCTTCCACCTCAAGGCCAGCACTTCGTTGCACCTCAGTGTTGCTCTTTCCCCCCTTCGCAGCTTTTTGTTCACAATGGATTGTGGGAAGCCCTTCCTATTTTTCCTGGAGGTTCCGCAGGCCAGGGTTTTTTGATGTACAAGTGTCTGAAAAGGGGCAGGCTGGTATAAAGGTTATCAAGGTATATATGATATCATTTTTTTAGAAGTGGGTAAGCCAGGTCCCATACAATTTTTCCAGCTGTGCCCATGTAGGCCGGGCACTCAGGGGGCTGGAGCTGGGATCTCTTCCTTCATATATGCGGAACGCATAAAGATATCCCGTGGCTCTCTCACAGAGCTTGTCAAATTTTACTCAATTTTTGGCCTTTTTGCTAGGAATATATTGTTTTATTCCTAGCCGGCCTGAAAAGGGTACAGGGACTCATCCACACATATATGTTTCTCGGGGACATAGAGTTCTGCAAACCGATTGGAAAGGAAATTTATCAGTGGGCAAAGTTTATACAGCTTATCGTAATCTGGATAATTGCGGGGAGGGCACTGGGTGTTGTCATTAAAATGAAAGAATCTCATTATCATCTCATATCGGGACCTGGGCATTACGGCAGAATACATGGGCATGTGGTAGATGGGGTTCATGGACCAATAGGCATGTCCTTGATTTTTTTTTGTAAGCCCCATGTTTATAGTGAGGCCCATAAACAATTTGAACTATTCCAAATTCAAATCTCTCCACTCAAATGGACGGGCATAAGATGATTGGGGGTTGTTGGCAATATACTGCTGGGCATATAAGTTTGTCTGGTCCACAATGAACTGCAGAATAGTGTCGGGCAAAAACAGATGAAAGTAATCGATCTCTCTGAAATTTTGGGTGTTGGCCTGCACACCTGGCTGTGGTGTGAAAGGGGGAATAATTGGTGATCCCGAGTCGGAAGGCATCCATGTTGGGTTGGCAAGACCATCTGGCATGTATGTAGTGGCCCTGGCTCTTGGGGGACGTGACACTCCAGTAGTTGGGGGAGTTAAATTTCCTGTGCTGGTACTCAGGTGTGATGTGGCAGCACCGGTACTGGCCCTGGGCATTTGTTCGCGGGAACTTTTCGCTGGCGGCAGCACTGGTACTGGGCCTTTGTTCCTGGGGCCTATTGCTGGCGGCAGCGCTGGTACTGGGCCATTGTTTCCGGGGCCTATTGCTGGTGGCAGCGCTGGTACTGGGCCTGGGAATATAATCCTGGTTGCTGGCGGCTGCCTGGTTTCCAGAGTGCCGTGCCCTTTTAGGAGGGACCCATTCTTCATCCGAATCATTACTATATTCGATCGGTTTAAATTCCAAATTTTATTCGGAATCAGAATTGGAATCTGATGAGAACTCCCCGGTGCTCTCATCAGTCATGGAGAGGATCTGGAACGCCTCCTCACTGGTATAGACTCTTTTGGACATGGCTGTGTGGTGGGTAGCTGTGCGACAGGTGACAGATGGGTGGCAGGTGACGGTCACTGATGTTCTGTGCGATGGGTGGCAGGTGACATTCAATGATAGGTGATGATGGTGTGACAGGAGATGGTCACTGATGGGTGACAGGTGATGGTCACTGATGGGTGACAGGCCACGGACGGTGACGGGTGATGGTCCCAGATGGGTGACAGGCCACGGTCACTGTTGGGTGACGGGTGATGGGTGACAGGCCACGGTCACTGATGGATGCACCGCTGATGGTCACTGATGGGTGACAGGGCACGGTCACTGATGGGTGATGGGTGACAGGGCACGGTCACTGATGGGTGACAGGGCACGGTCACTGATGGGTGACGGTTGCACCGCTGACGGTCACTGATGGCAGTCTCTTATGTGACAGGTGATGGGTGACAGGGTATGGTCACTGATGGGTGACGGGTGACAGGGCACGGTCACTGATAGGTGACGGGAGACAGGGCATGGTCACTGATGGGTGACAGGTGCACTTTATGGGGTGACTGTTGGGTGACAGATGACAATTGGGGGGGGGGGGCGATGGGACAGGTGTGGTGTTGGTGCCGACACTACTAAACATAGATCTGTAACTGACTGCTCCTGGCTCTTCTCTCCTCACACTGGAAACGGTGTGTGAGGAGAGAAGAGCTGGCAACAGTTAGTTACAGCTCTTTGTTTACACTTAGCGATCAGGCTGTGAATGGATCACAGCCGATCACATAGTACACAGCCCTGGCCAATGGCTGTGTACTATCGTCGGTGACGAGCAGTGTTCCCGGGAACACGCTGCCACCGACGGACACGCGCAGCGCGATCGCGCGCATGCACCGTGTCAAATGGGGCATTACCATCCGTGATCAGCCGTGTCTTCATCATGGCCAATCACGTGGTAAACCACACTTGCCGGCGGCTGTTTACCCCTGTCGGTGACGAGCAGTGTCTCGGTGACACGCCGCCACCGACAGTACAGGGATGCGCGCATTCCCTGTTTAAAGGGCCAACGTCATATAACGTCCAGTCAGAACAATAGCGTCTTCCGCCCGCCGTCATTTGACGGTGGGCGGTGGACAACTGGTTAATTAATGTTAAAGACATTTTCTAGCAAATCCAGTTCAGTTCTAATGAGTGTCAGAAAATTACCCCAGGATTTAATTCCACACGAGTAGCATAGAAACCTTAATCTAATCGCCATGGAATGATGAAATATTGATTGTCCAAGAACAGGATGGGAGGTGTGAAATTTGTGGAACCAACCTGTTCTAGTTACAGAAATCCACCCTTGGTGTCAAGAAGGCTTTAGGGGTGGTAATCCTTCGATTTACATGGCTGATGGTGGGAATTGTTGTCAAAATGCAGATGTTAAAATGGCAATATATGTTTCTTCTTTGGTCTCCACATTTCCTGTTATGGAATACTCTTCCTCAGCTATTCAGGATTCTGGAGCCCATTATATGGGTGTTGTATTAAGAAGCTAGGGGATATAGTTGTTAATGGCCGTCACCCCTCATTCTCAGTCCTACAAGCTAAATACTCACTACCCAATTGGTATTTTTTTCACTACATACAATTACATCATGCTTGCACTAATCAGTTTAGTCATTACCTTTCAGGAAACTGACCTGACCTGCTCCACACAGATTTCACTCCCAAAGGCCCATACACACAATAGGACTTTTTGACAACAACGGTCCAACGGACGTGTTTTATCGGACAATCCGACCGTGTGTATGCTCCATCGGACAATTGTTTTCGGTTTCGGACAAATGTTTGCTGTGCATGCTCTCAAACTTTCCGGCAACAAATGTCCGATGGAGGATAATTCAATCGTGTATACACAAGTCCATCGGACTAAAGTCCAAAGTACAAACACGCATGCTCAAAACCAATGTTAAAGATCAGCCAACAATAGCAGAAGTTGCCCAAAGGGTGGCGGTAAAGAACTGAAAAACCACGTGATTTGGTGAAAGTTGGCTGAAAAAGTTCTGCCGTGTGTATGCATACCAAGTTCACGGCCAAAGCCCCTTCGGACCAAAATCCAGGGAAAAGTCAGATGGAAGTCCATTCGTGTGTATGAGGCTTAAAGCTCACTCGGTATTGTACCGTACGTCCATCTCTTCCTGCAAGCCTGACTAAATGTAGGGGGGCGATGGATGTTCCTGACATATACAATGATGATTGGGAGGATGTCTAGGATTATCCCTTTCATTACCTTATCTCCATAAGAGATAGATTGATTCATTTCAAAATTTTACGGAATTTATCTGGTGCTGGATGGAGTGAGGAAATTTGGGCCTACTGGTTCCTTGGGTTAATAGGAAGAAAAGAACGGCTGCACACCACAGGAACGTTCCAACGATTTTATTCCAAAAATAGCAAATGACAGCCAACAAAGACATAGTGTCCGAACCCAGGAGGTGACGTGTGCGTTTCACACTGACCTCAGTGCTTCTTCAATCGTGAGGTTTGAAGAAGCACTGAGGTCAGTGTGAAACGCACGTGTCACCTCCTGGGTTCGGACACTCTGTCTTTGTTGGCTGTCATTTGCTATTTTTGGAATAAAATTGTTGGAACGTTCCTGAGGTGTGCAGCCATTCTTTTCTTCCTATTGATCATCAGTAGCGAGCCGTGGCTTGCACCCAGCGCACTGTAGTGACTGCTCACCTGGAGCGGCGTCTTCCTTGCTTGAATCTGGTTCCTGGGTTGCTGGAGCTGTTCCAGCCCAATAGCAGACTTCATTCACATCCTTTTGAATTAATAACCTCTGGACACAAGTCCTCCAATTTATCTCTATGGTGCCTCGTGAGTTGAGGGTCTGCTTTTTGGGCTTGGTGGAGCCCTTGGCCCCCCTAAGGTCACAAGAGTGCTTTTTAGTATGTTGATATATTTTGCTAGGAAATATACTGTTTTGCACTGGAAATCGTCTAATCCCCCTTCCCTGCAGCAATAGCAATCTTTGGTTAACTTAGTGCTTCCCTTGTAAAAGGCTTCATACAATGGTTGTCCCACTAAGTTTGACAAAGTCTGGAACCTGTGCTTGGAGCACCCTAACGCTATTGCAAAACCATCAATGTCACCGACCCCACCAAGATCTTTTTAGTGGTGTATCGAGCCCCTTTTATTATATCCTATGGGGTGTTACCTCCTAATTACTTCCCTCTTTATTGCGGAAGCTTGGAGATCTGTCATTATCCATCCTGTCATATGGTCTTTAAAAAACGAATGCTTTCCAATTATATTCTAACAAAAGTCCTCTATGTACCCCTCAGTTTGTAGTTGAAGCACCCAGCTTTAGACTGTATTTGCAAAGCTTTACCTATGTTTTGGGGTATTTTTTTTTCTCTCCTTTTGTTTGCTGTTTTTTGTTTTTGTCTGGTGGTGATTTATTGCACTGCCTTTTGCTGTAAACTTGAAAAATTGAATAATAACAAAATTTATTTGAAAAAAAAATGGCAATGTATATGGAAAGCAGATGGTGGTAAAGGCCCCCACCCCTGTTCGATGATGGTAGCTCCAGTTTGACGTAGATACACTTTTCACTTCTCTTGCCAAACCAGTTGTCCTCTCTGTCCAAAATGTGCACCTTATGCCCCTTACAAACTATCGGATTTTCCGTCGGAAAAACCTTGGATGGTTTTTCAGACGGAATTTCACTTGCATACACACGGTCACACAAAAGTTCTCTGAACTTTCGACCGTCAAGAACGCGGTGACGTACAACACTACGACGAGCTGAGAAAATGAAGTTCAATGCTTCCGAGCGTGCGTCAAATTGTTTCCTAGCATGCGTCGGAATTTTGCGCGTCGGAATTGCTACAGACGATGAGAATTTCCAATGGGAATTTGTTCCATCGGAAAATTTGAGAACCAGCTCTCAAATTTTTGTTGGCGGAAATTCCTGACAGGAAAAGTCTGATGGAGCCTACACACGGCCGGAATTTCCGACCAAAAGCTCACATCGGACTTTTCTTGTCGGATTTTCCGACCGTGTGTACGCGGCATAACTGTTCCTTTAGGACACATCACAAAATGATTAACACTTATGAAGCCTTTCTGACACCAGCAATGGGATTATGTAGCTAAAACAGGGTGATTCCACAATTTTCACACCTCCTATGCTGTACTTTCACAATAACACCTGCCTTTCAAAGTAATTCAATTACGGCAGCCTTTCTAGACCTTTTCAGCACAGAGGAACCATTGAAATAACGTTCCAGTCTCAGGGAACCCCTGCTAAAAATGACTATAACTACATAAGTGTGACGGTCAGTAGGAAGAATACTTCTTACGCCTATGGTTATTAGGAAGAATTACCCCCTTACAGATAGCTAAAAAGATCAATAGTGTCAGTGGGAACTTATCTGAAAGGCAGAAATTGCTCATTACTCTAGGAACCCCTAGCAACCTCTTGAACAACCCTAGTCGAGAAACCTTGAAATACAGTGTTAGTGGTATCACTGTGAATATAAATGCTGGGTTATTTTGACACTTATTAGAATCTAAATAAGTGGCTTGGATGAGCTACAAAATGTCTGCAACTCAAAAAAGAAAGAATAAAACAGTGGTCTACAAACTGTGGCCCTTTGCTTGCCTTTATCTAACCTTTGGGGCACTATTGCACCAACTGACATCAATGATGGGGAACCATTCCCCCTACTGATACCATCAAGCAATGATGGGGCATGGATGCTGTGGAATTTTGTACACCCACTAGCCACAGTCCGGCCCCACTAGCCTGAAGGACAGTAGATTTGGTTAGAATTTGCTTCGCTTAGAAAGTTTGGAGAACCCTGGTATATACTATAAGAAAATAAGTAGCCTAAAAGGGTTCCCTTTGATGCAGTTTTCCATCTGGAATATGTATTGCATTATATTTTAAACAAGGATACCAAAGTTAGCTATAATGCTGCGTACACATGCTCGGAATTTCCGACAACAAAACCATGATTTTTGTTCCGTCGGATGTTGGCTCAAACTTGTCTTGCACACACACGGTCGCACAAATGTTGCTCGGAAAAATAGAGAACCTGCTCTCAATCATTTGTTGTCGGAAATTCCGACAGCAAATGTCCGATGGAGCCTACACACGGTCGGAATTTCCAACGAAAAGCTCCAATCGAACATTTGTTGCCGGAAATTCCGATCGTGTGTACGCGGCATAACTCTTGGAATCTTCTGTGTAAAATGTGTTCACACCCTTCTGGCACCATATTTGTTATATATATGTAAGCTATTTGGATTTACCCATAGATATCTTTCAAGTTTTGCCCCATTGAATGATTTCCCCCTTTTACCTGGTCTGGTAGCAAATCAAAATGTTGGGCTGCCCATTACATTCTCATTAACAATGGTCACCAGAACACAGACACGTTAAAGCTCCCCAGCAGTGATGCCGCCCGTAAAAAAAAAACTGAGGTTCTAACCCCTTATCACTAGGTTTGCAGAAACCTGACTGTCACACCGTTTTTGAGCCTATTGACTTCCCATTCCAAAACCATTTTCTATTCCAACATGACTGTGCCCATGTACAAGGCCAGTTGTTGATGTGAACAGCTCAAGTGGTCTGCACAGAGCCCTGACCTCAACCCTACTGAACACCTCTGGTATGATTTAAAATGTAGGTTTTGAGCTAGGTCTTCTCTTTTGGTTTTCCAAAGACAAGCTCCACAATCTTGTGGAAAGCCTTCCCATAGGGAGCAGGCTCTTTTATGTACCAGGATGACTATTTCAGTTTGCACCAAGCCAGCTCCTTAAGGAGTTATGATTTGACCAGTTTGATGTTGAGGAACTCAAGTGGCATGCACAAACCTCTTCCCTACTGAACATCTCTGAGATGATTTAAATTGCTGGTTTAGAGCTAGTTCTTCTCTCTTGGTTTCCTAAATACAAGTTCCACAACCTTGTGGAAAACCTTCCCTGAAGAAGAAGGCCCTTTTATGTTCCAGGACGACTGTTTCCCTGTGCACAAAGCCAGCTCCATAAGATGTTGAGGAACTCAAGTGGCATGCACAAACCCCTACTGATCTTTGGGATCAATTGGAAGGCCAACTGTGTGCCAGGTCTTCTCCCCCAACATCCGTACCAGGCTTCATAAATGCTCTTTTGGCCTAATGGACACAAATTCCCACAGACACCCTCCAAAATCTTGTGGAAATGAAGAGGCCATTGTAGCCAGAAAGAGGGAGGTGGTGGTAGAGGAGGGAGGTGGTGGTGGAGGGGGGAGTTGGGTGGGAGTAACTCCATATTAGTTTTATTGCCCAGACAGCATAGAACTTTATATTGTTGTTTTATTGCAAATATGATATTTAAAATACAAAATGTATCTCTAATTGAATAGGTATCGCATGCACAAATCACGTATGTACAGCCAGTGTGTTCGAATGCGTCACCTCTCACAAGAATTTGGATGGTTACAGATCACACCAGAGGAATTCCTGTGTATGAAGGCCCTTCTGCTCTTCAGCATTAGTAAGTACTGAAATATTATGTCCCCGCTTACGTTTTTTCATTACGTTAGACCACGTGCATTCATGCAACATGCTACAGTGTGTTTAGGGGCACTGCATTAGAGCAGTGGACTTTTGAGCATAGAAATTTGAAGATTCACTTTTTAAGGCTGTACTGTATACTGAAACGCCCAGATAATGTACAAGTATGTTGCACCGCACTGCTTAAAGTCACTATCACTCTAATTGGACAGTGGGTGATCCTGCAAAATTGTACCTAGTATGAAGACAAGCAGAGGATTGGGTCAGGAGTAGACATGTGCAATTCGTTTAGTTTCTAATTTGTTTTTCACGAATTTAGAGAAATTCGTTAATTCCAAAATTACAGAATTTACGAATTTTTCAATTTACGAATTTTCGGATTTCCAAATTTTCGAAATTCCAAATTTTCTAAATTACGGATTTTGGATTTTCGAATTTCAGAATTTCAGAATTTCCGAAATTCAGAATTTCGGGAATTCTGATTTTCAAAATTCGGAATTTCTAAAATTTGGAATTTCGAAAATTGCAAATTTCGAGATTCAAAAATTCGAAATTGCAAAATTCGAAAATCGAAAATTCTAAAATGGGAAATTTTTCCTTTTCGTTTTTTTTTTCGTTTTTTTGCTTTTTTCGGAAATTCGCAAAAATTCGGTTTTTTTTGTCGTTTTCGTCATTCGTTTTTTTGGAAATTCGGAAATTCGAAATTCGAAAATTCCAAATTCTGAATTTCCGGAATTTCCGAAAAAAGCAAAAAAACTAAAACGAAAAAAACAAATTTTTCGAATTTCCCGAATTTCCGAAAAAATCAAAAAAAAAACAACGAAAAAGACGAAAACGAAAAAAACAAATTTTTCGAATTTCCAGAATTTCCAAATCTCCGAAAAAGCAAAAAACAAAAACAAAAAAAAGGAATTTTTCGAATTTCCCGAATTTCCGAAAAAAGCAAAAAAACGAAAAAAAAACAACAAATTTTTCGGCAGTGCACATGTCTAGTCAGGAGTGCTCAGCACAGGGTGACAGCGCTCTTCTGCAGAGAGTCTCATAGAGGAAGGGTTGTCGGCCTATAGTAAAAAGTCCATCAGATGGCATAATTATATTCAAAGCTCTTCTCCGTGAAAATGGAATGTCCACTTAGATGATAGCCTCACACCACCTTTATGAGAAAGGGTACCAAAACAAAAAAAGGTGCAAAAATACTTTTTCCAGAAACCAAAAAAACAGCTCTGCCTCAGCTTTCAACACTTCCAGGAGGTGCGGTCGATGTCATCATACCTCACTGATTCATGCTGATAAATGTGCTCCTGCGCTGTACTTTTGATGCTTGGTGGACCTTCCCATGAAGCCCTAGATCAGTGGTCTCCAAACTGCGGCCCGGGGGATTTGGCCCTTTGTTTATCTTTTTCTGGCCCTTAGGGCACTCTTCCACCAACGAACACCAATGATAGAGCACAATTTTCTCTACTGACACCATTAATGGGACACTATTCTTCTCATTGATATCAACGATGGGGCATTATTCCTCCCATTAAAACTAGTGATGGGGTACTGATGCCAGGGCATTTTCTACTCCCACTCTTAAAGCCGGAGGGATAGTAAACTAGCCCTTTGATTGGAAAATTTGGAAACCCTTGCTCTAGATGCAATCCAAGCCTCCATTGGATCCTCTCATCCTTTATGGAAGTCAGTCAGTGGGTGTGAGGTACAGTGAGGGGAAAAGGGTATTTGATCCCCTGCTGATTTTGCACGTTTGCCCAGTGACAAAAAAAAATAATAAGTCTATCATTTTAATGGTAGGTTTATTTTAACAGTGAGAGACAAAATAACAACAAAAAATATCCAGAAAAACACATATCAAAAACTTTATAAATTGATTTGCATTTTAATGAGTGAAATAAGTATTTGACCCCTTCACAATACATGACTTCGTACTTGGTGGCAAAACCCTTGTTGGCAATCACGGATATCAGACGTTTCTTGTAGTTGGTGACCAGGTTTGCACACATCTCAGGAGGATTTTGTCCCACTCCTCTTAGCGGATCCTCTCCAAGTCATTAAGGTTTTGAGGCTGACCTTTTGGCAACTCGAACCTTCAGCTCCCTCCACATATTTTCTATAGGATTAAGGTCTGGAGACTGGCTAGGCCACTCCAGGACCTTAATTTGCTTCTTCTTGAGCCACTCCTCTGTTGCCTTTGTCGTGTGTTTTGGGTCATTGTCATGCTGGAATACCTACCCACAACCCATTTTCAATGACCTGGAGGTTCCCACCCAAGATTTGACAGTACATGGCCCCGTCCATTGTCCCTTTGTTGCAGTGAAATTATCCTGTCCCCTTAGCAGAAAAACCCCCCCAAAGAATGTTTCCACCTCCAGGTTTGATGGTGGGGATGGTGTTCTTGGGGTCATAGGCAGCATTCCTCCTCCTCCAAACACGTTGCCAAAGAGCTTGATTTTGGTCTCATCTGACCACAACACTTTCACCCAGTTCTCCTCTTAATCATTCAGATGTTCATTAGCAAACTTCAGACGGCCTTGTACATGTGCTTTCTTGAGCAGGGGGACCTTGCGGGCGCTGCAGGATTTAATTCCTTCATGACGTAGTGTGTTACCAATTGTTTTCTTGGTGACTCTGGTCCCAGTTGACTAGAGATCATTGACAAGATTCTCCTGTGTAGTTCTGGGCTGATTCCTCACCATTCTCATGATCATTGAAACTCCACGAGGAGAGATCTTCCATGGAGCCCCAGACCGGGGGAGATTGACAGTTATTTGGGGTTTCTTCAATTTGCGAATAATCGCACCAACTGTTGTCACCCTCTCACCAAGCTGCTGGGCGATGGTCTTGTAGCCCATTCCAGCCTTGTCTAGGTCTACAATCTTGTCCCTGATGTCCTTGTACAGCTCTTTGGTCTTGGCCATGGTGGAGAGATTGGAATCTGATTGATTGATTGATTGCTTCTGTGGACAGGTGTCTTTTATACAGGTAACAAGCTGAGATTAGGAGCCCTCCCTTTAAAAGAGTGCTCCTAATCTCAGCTTGTTACCTGTATAGAAGACACATGGGAGCCAGAAATTTTGCCGATTGTCAGGGCATCAAATACTTATTTCACTCATTAAAATGAAAATCAATTTTTAACTTTTTTGAAATGCGTTTTTCTGGATATTTTTGTCATTATTCTGTCTCTAATGCCGCGTACACACGACCGTTTTTCATGACGAGAAAAATGCCATTTTTTAAATTGGTAATTTAAAACGATCGTGTGTAGGTTCCAGAGCATTTTTCTCGATGAGAAAAATGGCCATTAAAAATTTAGAACATGCTCTATTTTTTCTCGTCTTAGTTTTTCTCATCGTTAAAAAATGGCCATGTGTAAGCTTTAATCACGGGAAAAAAACGCGCATGCTCAGAAGCAAGTTATGAGACGGGAGCGCTTGTTCTGGTAAAACTAGCGTTCGTAATGGAGATAGCACATTCGTCACGCTGTAAAGGACTGAAGAACACGAGGCTGAAAAGCACGAATCGACTCTCACCAAACTTTACTAACACGAGGATCAGCAAATGCAGCCCAAAGGGCGGCGCCATCCGAATAGAACTTCCCCTTTATAGTGCCGTCGTACATGTTGTCGAACGTGTTGTACGTCACCGCGCTTTGCTTGAGCATTTTTTTGGCAAGGCAGGCTTGAGAAGAATCACGTTGAGAAAAACGTAGTTTTTTTTCAATGACATTAAAAACGGCCATGTGTACACGGCATCACTGTTAAAATAAACCTTCCATTAAAATTATAGACTGATCATTTCTTTGTCAGTCGACAAACGTACAAAATCAACAAGATATCAAATACTTTTTTCCATAATTGTAAATGTCCACATTCTACATATAAAACCATAGGCCGTTGGATCTCCATGAAGAATCTATTTTCAGTCTTATGCCGTGTACACACGATCGGAAATTCTACAAGAAAACCGTGGATTTTTTTCCAACGGAATGTTGGCTCAAACTTGTGTTCCATAAAAACAGGCACACAAATCTTGTCGGAAATTCCGACCCTCAAGACCGCGGTGACGTACAACATGTACGACGAGTCGAGATCAATGAAGTTCAATAGGCAGTTCGGCTCTGCTTGATTCTGAGCATGCGTGTTTTTTTGCGCGTCGGAATTGCATACAGACAAGAACTTTTTCCGTCTGAAAAATAGAAAACCTGCTCTCAATCTTTTGTTGGTGGAAATTCCGACAGCAAATGTCCGATGGAGCCTACACACGGTAGGAATTTCCGACCAAAAGCTCACATCGGACATTTGTTGTCGGAATTTCCGATCGTGTGTACGCGGCATATGGGGGGAGCAAAGAGCATAGCTGTGGAACAAAATCCCTGAGGAGTTTGAAAGAGAAGGAACACCACACCAATGGATGATATTCCACGTATATTTAATTCATTTTTAAAAATCCAAAAAGACAAACAGGTGCTTTTTAGTGGTTATAAAAGGACTCCATTCATCAGGGCCCATTAGCATTTTCTAAAACGTTAGCTTGCCTTTTCTAATTTTTATGATGAAATAAATATATTTGGACTGTAAACCATTGGCGTGATGTTCCTTGGATTTCTAAAACTAGCAAATAATACAAAAAGAAAATACTACATGTAATATGTATTTGTGATTTTATGTTAATATGAAATATGATGGCCCTAATGGTTTGACTGGGTTAATATAGTTAATTTCACTTGCTGTAAAATGTGCCTCACTTGTTTTCAGTTCCTGTGGAAGGTCTGAAAGACCAGAAGTGCTTTGACGAGCTTCGGATGAACTACATTAAGGAATTAGATCGTGTCATCTCCTGCAAAAGGAACAACCCAGCTTCGAGCTCACGGCGGTTTTTCCAACTTACCAAACTCCTGGATTCAGTGCAGCCAGTGAGTGAGGATTGATGTCTAAAATAATTTAACGGCTCTGTATTTAAACAATCCGATTCATCTTTATTTATGTGATACAAAGAAATGATTACTAAGGATGGGTAAGGTTAAGGTTGAACTCAGTTTGGCACAAACTCACAGGAAATGGCCACATGATAGCAGGCCGCTTGCCCATTTAGCTTTGGCCATGGAAATCCATGCTGATGACATCATTGACCTAATTTGGCCACATGACCATACAGTATTTAGTCAATGCCATTGTCCAAATATGGGAAATGTGGCCGTAATAAGTCAATGATGTCACCAGCATCCCTGCATGGCTATGGGGTAGGGAATTCCACGGCTGCGGTTTGGCACAAACTCACAGGAAACGGCCACATGATAGCAGGCCGCTGGCCCATTTAGCTTTGGCCATGGAAATCCATGCTGATGACATCATTGACCTAATTTGGCCACATGACCATACAGTATTTAGTCAATGCCATTGTCCAAATATGGGAAATGTGGCCGTAATAAGTCAATGATGTCACCAGCATCCCTGCATGGCTATGGGGTAGGGAATTCCACGGCTGCGGTTTGGCACAAACTCACAGGAAACGGCCACATGATAGCAGGCCGCTGGCCCATTTAGCTTTGGCCATGAAAATCCATGCTGATGACATCATTGACCTAATTTGGCCACATGACCATACAGTATTTAGTCAATGCCATTGTCCAAATATGGGAAATGTGGCCGTAATAAGTCAATGATGTCACCAGCATCCCTGCATGGCTACGGGGTAGGGAATTCCACGGCTGCGGTGGACTGGTGACCTGCTATCATGTTTCCTGCAGGTTCAGACTCAACTGAGTTCAGAAAAGAGAGGGGGAAAGCACCTTCTTATATGTAGTAACAGGACATATTTATTGCTTAAAAACAAATAGCAACTCACATGTATGGCTTGAGAAAGGAATGTGCATGCTCAAAAATGTGTCATCCTCCCAGCATGATGTCACTTCTGCCCAGTGGGCCAGTGTGTTCCAGCGTGATCTTGATGGAGGTGCAGGGACCTGTCAGCATCAGTACTATGTACATTTCATGGAAACCTCTTTCAGAGAGCCGGACAAAAACATCTGGAGGCCAGTGGCTTCTTCTCTTGTGAAGAGCGGGTTTTTTATTTTTTATTTGCATGTTTGTGTTGCCAATTGTTTTTAAACAATAAATATGTCCTAATACTACACTTATCAGGTGCTTTTCTTCCCTCTCTCCTTGTCTCACATAAAAGAGTTGACTTCCACTCTTGGGTCAGCAGCCATAGGTGTCATGGACTTTTCGGGTCTATAATCCTAGAGAGTTTATTATTGGACTTTTATACATTTATATCATTTTTTGGGGGCCTACTAACTTTTGTGCGCCATTCATCTCTTCCCTATAAACTGAGTTCAGCTCGAACCTTATCTTATCCCTAATTATTCCCCAAAACAGCACGCTACATCATATGGCCAAATGTTTGGACACCTGACCATCACACCTATACAGTGGAACCTTGGATTACGAGCATAATCCATTCCGGGAGAATGCTTGTAATCCAAAGCACTCGCATATCAAAGTGAGTTTCCCCATAGAAGTCAATGGAAACAAAGATAATTCATTCCGCATTGACTTCTATTGCACGCAATACCCCATGTGGCCAGAGGTGATGGTCGCCGGAGAGATTCGGAAATACTCTGAAACAGCTCAGCTGAACTTTGAAACCCTCGGGAACGGAGTATTTCCGAGTGGTTCCAAGTATTTCCGAACGGCTCAGAGGGTCACTGGCACCCCCGCACCTCTGGCCAATTGCGGTACTACACACCGCAGAGGCTTGAATCCTGCTTGTTTTGAGACAGCACTCGCAAACCGAGTCAGGATTTAAAAAAAAAAGTTGCTCGTCTTTCAAAACGCTCGTAAAGCACGTTACTCGTAAACCAAGGTTCTACTGTATAAGCTTGTTGGAAAACGGATTTTAAAACTGTGGACATCAGGCCCAGACTGGCCATAGGGCACACCGGGCACTTGCCCGGTGGGCCACGGGTCGTCGCGGGCCGCATGTTCTTGTGGGGCCAAGGCAGCTGAGCTGCTCCTTGAGCCCCTGTCGCTTGCCCGGCCTCACCGAGGCTGGCTGGCCGGCCGGCAGGCCGCCATTACAGTTCGGCCGTTGGGCTGGGGGCGGAGACTACAGGTCACGTTACCTGTGACTGTGAAGAGGGAGGGGATCTACATGAGACGCGGCCGCCGGCCGATGTTTAAGTGAGTGTGTCTCAGTCTCCATGCGTGCGCCTGGATAGGAGAAGCCGCTGCGGACACAGTAGAAGAATCCATCCCTTTATTTTTCTCCCACAGCCTCTGAATGCCTGCTTCTCACTCTCTCCCTTCCGTGGGCATTCAGAGGCTGTAGGAGAAAAATAAAGGGATGGATTCTTCTACTGTGTGTGCAGCTGCTTCCCCTATCCAGCCTCTTTCTACTGCCCCCTAGTGCTCATAGGCTCCCACCATGCTCTCAGGTGCACCCCCTGCTCTCAGGCTCTCCCACTGCACTCCAGCCACCCCCCAGTGATCTCCAACTCCCCCCCAGTGCTCTCCAGCCCCTGTACACTCCGGTCCCCGCAGAGTTCTCCAGCCCCTCCCAGTGCATGATCAGCCCCCTGTACTCTCCAGCCCCCAGTGCTCTCAGGCCCCACTGTGCTCTCAGAACCCCCAGTGCTCCCCAGCCCCCTCCCTGTGCCTTCAGGCCCCCCAGTGCTCATCAGCCCCCTGTACTCTCCCCCCAGTGCTCTCCAGCCCCCCCAGTGCTTATCAGCCCCACTGTACTCTCTGGCCCCCCAGTGCTCTCCAGCCCTCCGTGCTCTCCAGCCCCCCCCCCAGTGCTCTCCAGCCCTCCGTACTCTCCAGACCCTCCCCCAGTGCTCTCCAGCCCTCCCCCAGTGCTCTCCAGCCCTCCGTGCTTTCCAGCCCCTCCCAGTGCTCTCAGGCACCCCTGTGCTCATCAACCCCTGTACTCTCCGGTCCCCCCAGTGCTCATCAGGCCCCCCTGTACTCTCCGGCCCCCAGTGCTCATCGACCCCCTGTACTCTCTGCCACCCCAGTGCTCTCCAGCCCTCTGTGCTCTCAGGACCCCCCAGTGCTCTCCAGCCCCCCCTGTGCTCTCCACCCCCCCCCTGTGCCCTCCCCCAGTGCTCTCCAGCCCTCCGTGTTCTCCAGCCCCACTCAGTGCTCTCAGGCCCCCTTGTGCTCATCAACCCCTGTTCTCCGCCCCCATAATGCTCTCCAGATCCTCCCAGTGCTCTCAGGCCCCCCAGTGCTCATCAGCACCCCTGTACTCTCTGCCCCCCCAGTGCTCTCCAGCCCTCCGTGCTCTCCAGCCCCCCCCCAGAGCTCACCAGCCCTCCCCCAGTGCTCTCAGCCCCCCCCCCCCAGTGCTCTCCAGCCCTCTGTGCTCTTCAGCCCCTCCTAGTGCTCTCAGGCCCCCCTGTGCTCATCAACCCCTGTACTCTCCGACCCCCCTAATGCTCTCCAGCCCCTCCCAGTGCTCTCAGGCCGCCCCTGTGCTCTCCGCCCCCCCCAGTGCTCTCAAGCCCCCCATGCTCTTCACCTCCCTGTGCTGTTTGCCTTCCATGTTCTCTGCCCCCTCAGTGCTCTCCATACCCTCTGTGCTCTCCACCCCCACTGTGCTCTTCGCCTCCCGTGTTCTCTGCCCCTGCTTGTGCTCTCCAGCCCCCATGTGTTCCCTGGCTTCCCCTAGTGCTCTCCACCCCCCATGCTCTTCACCCCCTGTACTCTCTGGCCCCCTTAGTGCTCTCCACACTCCCCCGTGTTCTCCACCCCCCCCCCATGCTCTCCGTGCCTCCCGGTAAATTAGCCATGGGCTGCTCAGTCTAAAATGCCCGGGCCTAATTTGTGTCCCAGTCCGGGCCTGGTGGACATTAATATAAAGTTGTCCCCCTTTGTGGCTACAACAGCCTTGACTCTGCCGGGAAGGCTTACACAAGATTTTGGCGTGTCTGTGGGAATTTGTGCTCATTTGTGAGGTCATGTATTGATGTTGGATTGTTGATGTTGAGAAGACTTGTCTTGTCTCAGCTTTAGGATTCCAATTCATCCAAAGAGTGTTTTTTTTTTTTTTTAAAGTGGTTCTAAAGTGAGATCTATCTTAATGAATTCTATGCATTAAGATAAAAAACCCTCTGTGTGCAGAAGCCCCCCCTCTGCCCCCCTGATACTTACCTGAGCCCATCTCCATCCAGCAATGCTGCACGAGAGTCTCAGCTGTCTGGGACTCTCACTCCTCATTGACTGAGACAGCAGGGGGCGCTATTGTCTCCCGCTGCTGTCAACCAAAGTCAGTGAGCCAACGAGGAGAGAGAGGGGGTGGGGCTGCAGTCTGAATAAACACACAGCAGCACTCGGCAGGAGGGAGCGGCCAGGAGCATCAGCAAGGGACCCGAGAAGAGGAGGATCTGGGCTGCTCTGTGCAAGACCACTGCACGTAGCAGGTAAGTATAACATGTTTGTTATTTTTCAACAAAAAAGGGCTTTAGGATCACTTTAAGCTTCTCGTTACAGTAAATTTTTGTCGAAACCCCTGTGAACACAAAAAGTGAACCACAGCACACAAAAAAGAGCACAGGGAGTACAGTATGGCCAATCTTCCAAAGAGAAGGGACTCTAACCCTGATCCTCCATGGTCTACCTAGGCCAAAGACGGTCCACCAAAGTTCAGTAGGGTTGAGGTCAGGGCTCTGTTTCTCTACACCAGTGTTTCCCAACCAGGGTTCCTCTAGAGGTTGCTAGGGGTTCCTTAAACAATAAGCAATTTTTGCCTCTCAAAAAAGCTCCCATTGACACAATTGGTCTTTTTAGCTATCTGTAATTGGGTATTTCTTCCTTATGACAACAAGCATTCTGCCCACTGACCATCGCAATAATGTATCATGAGATGTAGATATAGTAATTTTTTAGCAGGGGTTCCCTGAGATCAGAAAATTATTTCAAAGGTTCATTTGTGTTGAAAAGGTTAAAGGGGTTGTAAAGTTTTTATTTTTTTATTTTCTAAATAGGTTCCTTTAAGCTAGTGCATTGTTGGTTCACTTACCTTTTCCTTCGTTTTCCCTTCTAAATGTTTTTTTTCTTTGTCTGAATTTCTCACTTCCTGTTTCTCCTCAGTAAGCTTGCCCCCATCATCCGAGCCGTTCTGGCTGGGGGTTAGTCAGCGTGCTCGCCCGCTCCCTTGGGACTACATCCCTGCGGGGAGACGCTGTGAATGTTATCCAAGGGAGGGGGCGAGCACGCTCACTAACCCCCAGCCAGAATGGCTCGGATGATGGGGGCAAGCTTACTGAGGAGGAACAGGAAGTGAGAAATTCAGACAAAGAAAAAACATTTTTGAAGGGAAATCGAAGGAAAGGGTAAGTGAACCAACAATGCACTAGCTTAAATGAACCTATTTAGAAAATAAAAAACAAACCTTTACAACCCTTTTAAGGAAGGCTGCTCTACACCAAAATGGTCAAACCCTATCTTTATGGAGCCAACTTTGTACAGAGAGGCACAATCATGGTAAAACAGAGAAGGGCCTTCACCAAATTGTTGCCACAATGTGGAAAGAGCACATTACACTTTACTGGAAACACAGGAATTCCATCATTTGGAGAGGTGTCCTCATCATTTTGGACATACAGTATATGAAGGCGCGATGGTCAGAAGACCCTTTTTGTAGTGTAAAAAAATAAATAACCATGGACATAGCAATGGCTGTAAACAGAACGTTGCACTGTGGGAACACATTAGTCCTTTCATCTGAGCTATGTGTGTGAGATACTGTTGTCTGATGGAGCATGTTGTCATTTGTTTTTACAGTTTTCATCAAAGTCATCAATCACTAGACATGTGTCTACCATGACCTTTAATGCAGCGTATTGAAATCATAGTGTATATATAGCCATACAGCAACTCATTATTTATGTGAATGCAGTTGATTTTTAGAATGTCATCTGTGCACCTGCCAGTGCTCATACATAAACTCCAAAAACTGGCCTGATAAAGTCAAGTTTTGCAAAGTTTATTTTGGGCCTTTTCCCATGCTAACCTTTATTTCTATTGAACCATGGTTCTCCAAAATGTTGTTGCTCTCTAGTTGTTCAACCCAAGTTTACTACTGTATACACTGTGCTTGTTTCTTTTTAAGTTTCATTTGTACCTCATAACTTATTTAATATAATTTTATTTTTTAGATCGCTCGTGAGCTACACCAGTTTACATTTGACCTATTTGTAAAGGCCCAGATGGTGAGCGTGGATTTTCCCGAGATGATGTCTGAGATCATTTCTGTCCAGGTCCCCAAGATCCTGTCTGGAAGAGTCAAGCCCCTCTACTTTCACAGTTCATGAAGAGCCCTCTGTTGGCCGTTTCCCTTACCCATGCAGTGTGCCTTAAGGGTCACCGTGTACAGATTATGCAAAATGGACTCCGCCTCCAGTCTTCACCGTGTCATGTCTGAAAGGCGTGGCCGCAAAAAAAGGCGCATGTTTGTGTGCAGGACGATCGTCATGCAAAACCACAAGCTATAAGTGTGCCATGAGACCAACCCACAGGAGGACATACCGGGGAACCATCACGGTTTTTACTAGCAGACTACAGTGCTGGAGCACTTCAGTTTAAAATGGGAATTTCTGGGGGAATCTGGGAAATACGGATGTGTTTCTACACATTATACCAATATGTCCATTTTCATATATGGCAATTTATACAACATTGTGTATCCAATGTGAGAAGTAGTGGATGGAAAAATAGACAAGATTTAATACAAAATGTTTTGAGTACATCTCTGCATTGCATACACAATTCCACATGTTTTATTCCTCTATCCTCTTTGCAAGTACCAAAAAAAAAAATACCTGGGGATTTAGCCAGAAATCCAGTAAGCTCTTAAGTTCCTATAGAGAGCCGACAACTCTGTCTCTGCTGCACTGAAATCCCAAGCAGTGTTGTCCACCCTTCCGAGTTTTCCTTGGTGGACTACAGAATACGCCCCCCTTATGTTATGGAGAGGAGGATCGGAAGAGGCGTTCTATGTAGTCTAGCAAAATAAAACTGGGTGGGGCTGACAACACTTCTAGGGATTTTAAGTGCAGCAGAGGCAGCGTTGCCAGCTCACTACAGGAAGTTAGGAGCTCACTGGATTTCTGGCAGGTCAACACCTATTCTTCTGTACTTGTAGCATTTTTAAAGAGACAAAACATTGTAAATGTGCATGTATTGTGGAGATGCACTAAACTTTTTTATTTTTTTTATTTTGCCCAGATATATATTTTAACTATACACAGAACTCATTAGCAAAAGAATGTATTCTCTTGGCTGCGGATCCTAGTCAACGTGGCAAGGACTTCTTTACACTTGGTGTTGCTCCATGATAGATTTAATGTTGATTATGTGTTCTTGTGTATCAGCCAGGAGATGTTAGGGCTATATTTACAAGCTAAAGGGGCGATTGAGTACTTCAGCTTTACAAGCTAAAGGGGTGATCGAGTACTTGAGCCGGCAATGAAACAGTACTTTAGATACATGACCCTCTGATTGAGGAGCACAGCTGTACTTATAATGCTGACTCCGATGGCGAGGGGGCTAAGGAGACGAGAGGCATTTAAATGACTGCTCAAGGCTGCCTTAGGAATAAAATCAACTCCATGAAAATTGCAAAGAAGGGTCTAGTCCAAGTTCTCAATTTTCCACCTGGGGGAACACATGCTCTAATAGCTCTCTGAGATACTATACTGGATGCCTGGGCTTTTATCAGCTTTTATTTCTTACACGTAGCATGTCTTAGTGATATGTTAAGCTTGATATACTAATAATATCAACATTTTAAGTATTTTATTTGTGCAGCTTAATTTAGATCATGTATATTGCCGGAGAATGAGACACAATATTTAGACTCCCTGAATGGTAGTAAAGTATTTTTAACTAATAGTAGCCACCACATTGTTTACGAAGCCTGAGCTAGACTATATGGCAAAAAGCTTGTGGACACCTGACCATTACACCTACATGAGCTTGTTGTTCATCCCATGCCAGAACCATGGCCATTAATATGGAGTTGCCCACCTTTGTGGCTTTAATAGCCTTCACTCCTCTGGGTAGGCTTTCCAAAAGATTTTGTAGTGTGTCTGTAAAAAGTTTTGTCCATTCGGCCAATATAATATTTTCGAGGTCAGGTAGTGATGTTGTATGAGTAGACTTGGCTCACAATTGGCATTCCTGTTTATCCCAAAGGTGTTCAGGGTTGAGGCCAGAGCTCTCTGAAGGACACTCAAGTTCCTCTACACCAAACTGGTCAAACCATGTCTCATCATGGACCTGGTTTTATTCACATGCTGGAACAGAAAACCACCTCCTACTTCTTCTGGGAAGGGTTTCTAAAAGATTTCGGAGTGTGTCTTTGTAAAAACCAGAAGAGAAGATCTGTTTGAGTTCATCCCAGTAGGGTTGAGGTCAGGGCTCTATACAGACCATTCATGTTCCCCCACACCAAACTGGTCAAAACCATTTTTTGGAGTAAGCTTTATGCAAATGAACTCAACCTTTTGGAGTGGTGTCAACATACCTTTTGCCATATAGTGTATCAGCAGGCAACCCCATTGTTTGGATGTTTACAAATTGTGGTAATGTGTGCTTTCTATTAGGGCCAGTGGGGCCAATTTACTATAAGGATAAATTTGCACTAGCCTAAATTCTGAAGGGTTTCAAAAAAATTAAAAAAATAAGAAAGTATCCATAAATCTGTTTGGATGTTTGAAGTGAACATAGTCTGGTACTCCAGTAAATCAGTTCCAAAGGGTTAGACAAAAGCTGGCCTTAGATGGATGGTATCTTGACCAGCTCAACCAGCTGAGATTCAATCCATCTATGGTGGGCAGGCTGGTTATACCCAAGTCTATCCATCGATCGACATGGGTACAACAAGCCTATCGGATTTTTTACATGCATTTACTGCCAGCAGCTATAGCCACTAGCAGTAATCATAGAGTTCACCCGGTCAGGAAGGCTCCCCACTGGAAGAACACAGTAGCGCTGTAGGAGCGATTTCACCATCAACACAGTCCGTGTTGATGGGGTAATCAAGCTATTTTCTTTTCTGCAACCCATGCTGGAAGGCAAGAAAATTGCATAATCTTTGGGCTACACCATGATTAACTTTGGAAAATCTTTTTAGCTTGTGATGTTTTCATTTTCAGTGCCATTATGTGTTTTACACTGGTGGCTAGGCTCCCTTGTTTTAAAGAGCAGTAAGCTAGAACTACATAAAAGGAGGGGAGTCTGCATTGTATTGGACGGAGGATAACTTTCTTCCTACATAGCTGGTACAACCATGATGTTCCTGTACGCACAGCTTGATTATGCAATTGTGCATTGGGTTCCTACACACATTTCCTTTTTTTTTTTTTTTTTCTACACACATTTCCTGTGCATTTCTGTTCTTCTTCCTCTCAAAGTGAAAGGTTCCCCTAAATGGCTAAAAAGCTGAACTCCAAGCAGATATGTAAAAAAAATACCAATATGTGGTCCTTAAATATAATGAAATGCATTTGCTGGGGAAATGCTGAAGAAGACAACACGAAACTGGAAACATGTTACATGAGGCTAGTAGAGATCAATGCTATTACCCTAATCAATGTTCCCACTATAGACTGCAGAGGTCCGAGGGCCGCACATAATATACCAAAGGGCCACAGGGCTTTAAGGTATCTGCGTTGGGATATACACATATGTATATTTACTAGATGTCCATCACATACCTGAATCTCCAGTCTGCTACACAGTTTATATGCTGCGGGCCAAATTGCCTTCCTGTGTGCTGGGTCCTCATAGATTTCTATGGGTGATATCTCCCACGGATCTCCAACTTCAGGTGTCAGCCCCATACAAGTCTATGAGGGCCCAGCACACAAGCTCAAGTAGAAAGAAGAATCAACAGGCTAAGACTGCAAGATTGCGGTAAGTATGCACCTGGGTTTGTGTATCAAAATCCATATATTTCTTTATTAAAGTGCAAAGCAAGGAGCAGCAAGTTCAAGCGCATAATCCTTCATGCAAAGCAGCACGATTTCGAGCCACTAAGCAGGCTTCCTCAAGCATGGAGTACTCTATTATGCTCCATTATGCATTTGAACTTGCTGTTGCCTTGCACTTTAATGAAGAGCTATATGGACTTAATAATTTGATGTCTAAGTCCTTGGAGCATACAACTTTTTGCTTTAGTGGAGATTGGTCTGCCTAATCTAATCGGTTGTCCTTTTCCTGTACAAGGCATTTGATACAAAGAAGATTGGAGTGCTTTTGTATATGATAAATTGCAAACAAAAAATTGGTGTACCCAACGTCCTCATCCCATCCCATCTAGCATGACACTGGTACCACGACCGGGCTCCTGTTAGCCAGCAATTGAACATCCAATGTAGAAAAAAGTTGACATTCCACTGGAGATCCATACCAAAAGTTTTTAAAGACTACTTTTTTTTTTTTTTTAATGAGCACAAGGGACAGTACTTACATTCATTGAGAATTGTCCCTAATGCCGGTGGCTGCTCTCTTAGTTGAAATCTGAAGTCTTCTGCCTCCACTCCACCATACCCCTGCAGCTGTTACTACAGCTTCTGGACCACAGGCACTCATTAAATGAGAAGTGCCCCTTGTGCTGGTGGCTGCTGAAATCCAAAGTTCTCTGCCTTCCCCCACCATGGTAATCTTCTGGTGCCGACGGGGTTATTATAGCTGCTGAACCTGCCATAGGCATTTCTCAAGAGTGCTGATATGCCCGCCCTTTCCGCCCCACTCTTCCATTCATAGAAGTTAAACTACCATTTCCATCGGTGATAAGCACTCTATAAAGAAAGGAGGACAATTCTTTTATCCACCTCTCCTCCATTCGTAGAGCGCTGTCATTGATGGAAGCTATAATACAGCTTCTATGGATGAAAAAGGGGGGTGGAAAGGGTGGGCATAGTCAGCACTGTTAACAAGTATCTATGGCAGGTTCAGCAGCTGTATTAACCTCCTCAGCACTGGAAGATTACCGTTGCAGGGGTACGGCAGGGAAGGGCAGAGGATTTTGGGCTTCAACAAAGACAGAAGCCACCAGCACAAGGGACACTTCTCATTGAATGGAAGTATCATTTGTGCTGAATAATCAGTTCCCGCCTGGGCCTATTGTAAAATGACAGCTGGGCAGAAGCACTACTACCTGGGGGGACATTACATGATGTCCACCAGGTGCGTGCCTTGGTGGACACAGCAGAAGACAGATCATTGTACTGGGCCAGTCCAATTATCAATCACACAGCGATCATGTCAATTGTACACAATGGCTTTCATTCATAGGCATCCATTGTATACTATTGTAATGAATGTGATTGCTCACAGTGATCACATGGTACAGGGGTGCAATCACAGCAGACCTGTACCATGTGATAGCTGTGGCCAATCACAGTTATAACAATAGTGCACAATGAATGGATGGCTCTCATAAAACTGATCAGATCATCACTGTAATAAGCAATCATAGTGAAAACATTCTGATTACCGCCCCAGAGCAGTACAGTGCCACTATGATGACACTGTACTGCTTTGGTCACAGTATGTTAAAAAAAAAAAAAAAAGTAAGCAAACGAAAAAATAAATTTAAAAAAAGTATATTTTTTTTTTAACATACTGTCACCACTCAGTGTCCCTGATCACTGCCACACCAGTCGCATGATGATCCTATACTGTTCTGGTGACAGTGTTTAAAAAATAAAAAATTAACCCCCCCCCCCCCCAAATTTTATTTAATTACTTAATTTTCCCCAAAAATTGTGAGAGAAAAAAAAAAGACTACTCCAAAAGTCTCACCATGCCTCTTACTAAATTCCTTGGGGTGTCTGCTTTCAAAAAAGGGGTCATTTGGGAGGGGTATTTGTACTGTCCTGGTATTTTAGGGCCCCACAAAATTAGATAGGTCATCAGTACACCAGGATTGATCAATTTAGAATTGCATATATCGTAGTTTGTGGACTCTATAAATGCAACTAAACGTAGGTTTTAAAATGCTTAACGCGTTTTAGCTGTAGAAGCCCTAATCATAGCTAGAGCTTCTTGACCATGTGTGGATTTCTTTGCCTGTTTGACAATCAACTATTTATACTGATCTTCAGCAGAGTGCCAGCTTTTCTCTATGTGTGATACACTGCCCCTGGGTTTGAGGATGGTGGGTTACTTTAGGTTGTGTGGAAGAGGATGAGGGGGGGGGGCTAATGCAAATTAACCCTATTGCCAGAGTTGCTGGATGAGACCTTGCTGCCACCATCACTTGGTTCCCGCTAACCACTTTTAAAGGAAATCAGTTTTGTAGTATGAAGGTCTTTGGTTTGGAAAATGGGGCCCCAATCTGGTACGGCAAAAAAAAAATACATGACTAATTGAATGTTTTATATTGCTAGAGCTGGCTTATTCCTCTGACAAGGTGTTGGAACCCATTTGCACATTTCATAATAAGCTGAGATGATGACAAGGGGGCTTTTGTCCTTATATTTTGCTGCACCATTGCATGCATCTTATTTTTATTTATTTTTTATAAAAAGATAAAGCCATGCATCTAAGATTCAAAGAGAAACAAAAAAATTGCTATATATTAAGAAATTACCTACGTTTAAAATAAATATATATATATATATATATATATATATATATTTTTTTCTTTTCTTTTCCCAGTATATGTTTTGGTGGCACACTGTTGCTTAAATTTAGACTGACACAGCAGTGTACACCACCAAAAAGGCACTATATTACTACTGTTGTCCTTGTGTGTTAAAATTTGCACTATAAGAATATGTTTATGGGCATTTTTGGCAATTTTAAACTCTAAAATTAAAAAAAAAAAAAAAAATTATATAATTTTTGCTTTATTGAAGAATTTTGGTACAAAACAAAGCACTTTGAATCAACCAATTTTTCATTTACTAAGACACACAACATTAAAGTGTACCTTAAGCCAAAAAATTTTTTTCTAGCTTTGGATAGTTTTGGATTGGGTAGGTGGAGTTAGAATAACTGTTGGATGGCTAGGTGGTGGGGTTCCGGATCTCTTAACCCTTTTCTTCCTGCCCTGGCGTATATGGCTATTCCCGATGGGGGCAGAAGGATCGGCAATCGTGACTACAATGTGACAGTTTGGTCTTTGTGCTGAAAATGCGTTCTCATCACATAAGCAGCGCCCGCCCTGGGACGCATAGGTGGGCATTTGCCACTGCTTATACACTATATTACCAAAAGCATTGGGACGCCTGCCTTAAAACGCACATAAACTTTAATGGCGTCTTAGTTCGTATGGACCAATATTGAGTTAGCCCAAGCTTTGCAGCTATAATAGCTTCAACTCTTCTGGGAAGGCCGTCCACAAGGTTTAGGAGTGTGTCTATGGGAATGTTTAATCATTCTTCCATAAGTGTATTTGTGAGGTCAGGCACTGATGTTGGATGAGAAGGCCTGGCTCGCAGTCTCCACTCTAATTCATCCCAAAGGTGTTCTATCGGGTTGAGGTCAGCACTCTGTGCAGGCCAAACTCGCTCATCCATGTCTTTATGGACCTTGCTTTGTGCACTGGTGTGCAGTCATGTTGGAACAAAAAGGGGCCATCCCCAAACTGTTGCCACAAAGTTAGGAGGATTAAATTGTCCAAAATGTCTTGGTATGCTGACGCCTTGAGAGTTCCCTTCACTGGAACCAAAGGTTCAAGCCCAACCTCTGAAAAACAACCCCACGCCATAACACCATAATCCCCCCTCCACCAAATGATTTGGACCAGTAAACAAAGCAAGGCCCCTTCCTGTTCCAACGTGACTGTGCGTGCATCGGTGCGCAAAGCAAGGTTCATAAAGACATGGATGAGCGAGTTTGGGGTGAAGGAACCTGATTAACCTGCACAGAGTCCCGACCTCAACCCGAAAGAACACCTTTGGGATAAATTAGAGCGCAGACTGTGAGCCAAGCCTTCTCGTCCAACATCAGTGCCTGACCTCACAAATGTATTTCTGGAAGAACGGTCAAACATTCCCATAGACACACTCCTAAACCTTGTGGACGGCCTTCCCAGAATAGTTGAAGCTGTTATAGCTGCAAAGGATGGGCCAACCTAATATTGAACCCTATGGACTAAGACTGGGATGCCATTAAAGTTCATGTGCTTGTAAAGGCAGGTGTCCCAATACTTTTGGTATTATAGTGTATGTGTTGAAGTGGTTGTAAAGGAGGTAAAGCAGTAGATAATTTGGAGAAATCCTAATTACTAAGTACCCCCCAGGAACCCTCCAATTTTATCAGTCCAGTAGACGCTTTAACATAGTTACATAGTTGGTAAGGTTGAATAAAGACACCAGACCATCCAGTGCAACCTGTTTGGTTGTGGGTGTGTGTGTGTTATGTTACCATTTGCCAGTTCATTGTGTTTGCCAAGCTGTCCTTCTAATGCCTCGTACACACACGACCGTTTTTTCCGATGGGAAAACTGCTATGAGAGCTTTTCGTCGGGAATCCTGGCCATGTGTATGCTCCATCGCAGTTTTTCCGACGGGAAAACTGCCGGACAAAAAAAGAGAGCAGGATCTCTTTTTTCCCGTCAGGAAAAAATCCTGGCGGGAAAACCGTTCGTCTGTATGGTTTTCCGACAGACAAAAAATGCGCATGCTCAGAATCAAGTATGAGACGGGAGCGCTCTTTCTGGTAAAACTAGCGTTCGTAATGGAGATAGCACATTCGTCACGCTGTAACGGACTTAAAAGCACGAGGCTGAAAAGCGTGAATCGTCTCTCACCAAACTTTTACTAACACGAGGATCAGCAAAAGCAGCCCAAATGGTGGCGCTGTTGGAATGGAACTTCCCCTTTATAGTGCCGTCGTATGTGTTGTACGTCACCGTGCTTCGGACGGGCGGACTTTTGTCTGAGCGTGTGTATGCAAGGCAGCCTGAGAGGAATTCTGTTGTGAAAACCGTTGGTTTATTATCTGACGGAAAAAACGGTCGTGTGTACTAGGGCATTAGAGTTTTTTTTATTTAAACTATCGACACTTCCTGCTGACATCACTGATTGTTCCATCTCCTTACTGCTCTGACAGGAAAGAACCCCTATGCAGTTTAAGGTTAAACTGCCTCTCCTCCAATTTTATTGAGTAGTTGTATGTCTTCTTAAGCCCGGTACACACGGTAGGACTTTTTGACAACAAACTTCAAAATGAGCAAGTTTTCAAAAAAATCTGAGCGTGTGTACGCTCCATCGGACAAACTTTTTCGGTTTTCATCGGACAAAAGTTCGCTCTGCAAACGGACAAACTTTTCAGCAACAAAAGTCCTACGGTGCAAAATCCTATCGTGTGTACAGAAATCCATCAGACTTTTGTCCGAAGTACAAACACGCATGCCCAGAACCAGTGATAAAATCAACCAACAATAGCAGAAGTTGACTAAAGGGTGGCGGTAAAGAGCAGAAAAGAGCAGAAAAACCACGTGATGTTGGGAAAGTTTTGGGAAAGTTTGCAGAAAAGTCCTGCCGTGTGTATGCTATGGGTGTGCCCGGCCAACTCCCTTCGGACAAAAATCCACGGAAAAGTTTGTTTGAAGTCTGACCGTGTGTACGAGGCTTTAGGCTCCCTGAAACTGAATATTATTTCCCTATTCCCTATTTTAACAGTACCAAACCCTGTTGAAGGGGGGCCCGATGAACCACTGAAACGCATTGGTTTTTGTGACGTAAGAACACTAATAAAATTAAAGTTGAACTCTAGGCAGATATAAAATAAACAAATGAATGCAGCTTTCTAAACATTAACACATCCTTACATTAAGTTTTAAGCTGCAAGCAGTGTAATTACCTGTGTGTTGACCAGAAGCTATGAGTAAGCATCTATCCTAGATGTGAAACGCGTCAGTTTCCACCCCTGCATGTCAGTTTTCTGTTTTTGTTTGTTCTTGGACTTTTTTGAATTTATGGATTAAGTTTGGATTTTAATTTTGAAAATAAATCGTTCATACAGAGTGCGGCAGTCCAGGGCTCTTTCCTTTTCCATGTTGACCAGAAGCATTCTGATAGAAAGATGAGCTCATCACCAAAGTGCTTCCCCTTTTACTGTCCAATCACAGGCTGCGGGAGGGTCCATGATGACCCGAGCTCAGAGGAAGCGCGTTGAATGATGCAGGTCATCAGACAGAGGACATCTAGTGGCAGAAAAAAGGCACTGCAGGGGAGGAATCTTTGCATTAAAGCTGAACATTTCTTTTAATTAAATCTGAAACGGGCTATTTATTTTAATCTTATTTTTTTTTTCCCCTGGAGTTCTGCTTTAAAAAAAGGTTTTAGCTTTAGATATACTTTAAATAGGGAAGCCGAACGAAGCAGGCGAAGTGTCAATTTTCTCTATTTGTGCTTGATTTTCAGCTTACGCTTTCCCTACAGAGCAGACAAATTGCTCAGGATGACATTTTGCACAAAGAGTAGATTTCCACAACAGACACAACAGGTCACTTGTGCAGTTAGAACAGTAGAACAGATAAGAAAATTGTAGCCTGGGAAAGTCTGGCAATGTTTGTGGAATGTGTAAGATATTCCTTTATCAGAGCCAGCCTCAGGTCAATAAAGATGTTAAAAAAAAATAAAAAAGTGGCCATTGTCAATATATAATGGGCCACTATGGAGAAAGGTCTAACTTCAGTTTCTGATTGGCCAATCCCAGTTCTGCTTTTGTAAGTTTTGTAAGCTTTATATCAGTTGGAAAGATAAACTTGTGACTTTTGGGTGATATCACAAAGTACGAAAACTCATTTTTTTATGATAGGTTGATGGTGTTCTCACAGCCATTTTCATGGCGATCTTTAACTTTATTAAAAGTCACATAATAATATAGATTATAATATCATATGATATGTGTTTTCAAAGCTGTTGTATGATCAGACTCCAAGCTAAATGCAATTAATAATCGTACAGTTTCCACAGTGATTAGTTTGCACTAATGCTACATTTTTTGAAGGTAGCATGAATTTTAGATGTTTTTGAAGCATATTCTGATGGGAGAAATTGGGTTTGCAAGGGTGATGCACTGGTATAGTATACGTTATATGACCAAATGTTTGTGGACCATCACATCTATGGTGCCTATTCAACCACAAGAGAATTTGTGAGGTCAGGTACTGATGTTGAATGAGAGGACCTCTCTCATTTAGGTAGAAAAAGTCTTCCTAGCATTTCGTTCACCGACCTGAGAACCCCACTGAGCACCAAGGATTGGAATGCTCGATGCATAGACTGCCTACACCGACCCTGCATGGAGAGAGGTTTTATCAACCCATGCACTAGGAAGGCCACATGCTCCCCCACCTTGCTGCGTGACCGCAGCCTCAGCAGTTGTAACTCCATTTTGACCATTTTTCCTTTTGTTGTGGAAGCATTTTATCCTGGTTTCTAAATGAATCTACTACACCTTAAGGGCTCTTCCACCTCCCTCTCTTTTTTTTCGGTGGACATTCTGAGCTTTACCAGAGACCCCTGGTGGGCTCATCAGGATCCTTCAGTCCGTGATTTACCACCACACCACAGGTCCTATCTCACAATCAGCATTCCAATTCATCCCAAATGTGTTCAGTAGGGTTGAGGTCAAGGTTCTGTGCAGTTCCTCCACACCAAACTGGTCAGACCATGTCTTTGACCACAGTCTTGCTGGAACAGAAAAGGGTCTTCACCGAACTGTTAAAGGGAAAAGTGTCTGAAATGTCTTTGCTGCATTTACGCTACTCTTCTTGGAAGGCTTTCAACAAGATTTTGGAGTCTGTCAGTGGGAATTTGTGCCCGGGTCAGGTATTGAGGTTGGAAAGAAGACCTGGCCCACAATCTGCATTTCAGTTGATCCCAAAGATGTTCAGTAGGGTTGAGGTCAGGGCTCTGTGCAGTTCCTTTACATTAAACTAGTTGAACTATGTCTTTAAAGGGGTTGTAAAGGTTTGTGTTTTTTCACCTTAATGCATCCTATGCATTAAGGTGAAAAAACACCTGGCAATGACGGCCCCCACCCACCCCGTTTTAGTTACCTGAGCCTGTTCACCTGCTGTGCACGTCCCTGTCGTCCTCTTCTCCACGGAGTCGGGCGTTGATTGGCTAGATTTGATAGATTGATAGCAGCACAGCCATTGGCTCGCCCTGCTGTCAATCACATCTAATGATGTGGCGCCGGGGGGCAGGGCCGAGTGATACAGTCGATGGCTATAGCCACCGGCTGTATCACGGGAGCGCGCCCACAAGCTAACCCCCTTGGGAGAGCGCTTCCCATGAAGGGGGTTAGCTCTTGCGGGGAGGAGCCGAGACAGCCGCCGAGGAACCCCAGAAGACGAGGATCGGGGCCACTCTGTACAAAACGAACTGCACTGTGGAGGTAAGTATAACATTTTTGTTATTTCAAAAAAAAACGAAGCCTTACAACCACTTTAAGGAGCTGGCTTTGACCACAGTCTCGCTGGAACAGAAAAGGGCCTTCACCAAACTGCTACAAGGTTTTGAAAGGCAAAAGTGTCTAAGCCCTGATTCACACTGGTGCGATTTGACATGCGTTTTGACAATGGCACTGTCCTAATCGGTGCGAAGCCGCATCTGCGGCGCTGCACCGATTTCAAAAAGTAGTTTCTGTACTACTTTTTACAATTTGGGGCCGCAATTTACATTGACATCTGTGCAGAAACCTGTACAGATGTCTCTGTAATTGCGGCCGAAATCGGGACTGACAGGCGGGAGTGAAATCGTGCGAGTTCAGCTGAACTCGCACGGCTTCACTCCCGCAGCCCAGTGTGAACCTGGGCTAAAACATCCTTTTTTTTTTGCCCAGGTCAGATATTAATCTTGGACAAGATGACCTGGCCCATAATCAGCTTTCCAGTTGATCCCAAAAGGTGTTCACTAGGGTTGAGGTCAAGACTATGCAGGACACTCAAGTTTCTCCACACCAAACTTAAAAAAAACATGTGTTTATGGAGCTGGCTTTATCCACGGTGTCTCTAGAACAGAAAAAGACCTTCCCCAAACTATTGCAACAAGGTTGGAAGAGCACAATTGTCTAAAATGTCTTTGCCTGATGTAGCATTAACAGTACCTCTCACTGGAAGCACCTGAACTCAATCATTTGAAAGGATGGCCACATAAGTTTGGTCTCATAATAGATGCGATGGTCAGGTGTCCACAAAACTTTGGCCATATAACAGTATTTTTTTATTAGGTATAGTAAGATTCAAGGAGGCAGCATTGATAGTTCTTTAGGAACCAAAAATGTGTGTCCAACGTTTACTCGTTAGCAATCCTTCTTAATGTTATGTTTAAGCCAAGGTTTCGTATATCTCATTGAAATTTGGTTGGTGATACAACATAAAGGACCACCACAGATTTTCAAGATTGTATGGGGCATTATTGTACTCAGTTTATAAGCCGTTGCCCTACCTAAATCCTGAAAACATGTCCTCAGGACGTAAGAAACCTTCAGCAAGGTTATTTTAATGGAGAAAGAGAGTCACCGCTCAAGGATACCAATAATGAACCTCTTCACCAAATCCGAAGCCACGGGTGCTGGCAATGCATAAGACAATGCAATATGAAGGAAGGATTTCTGGACAGCTGCACTCCAAATCTTGTTGCTTTTATTGTAAATAAAAAACACATAGCTATGATTAAGCACTAAGTTTTAGTGTGAAACGCGTCAGGTTGTACCCTGTTTGCTGTGGCATGTATCCTGTGTTTTTTATTTACAATAAAAGCAACAAGTTTTGGAGTGCGGCTGTCCAGAAATCCTTCCTTCATATTGCAAGGTTATTTTAATGATGCATTTTATGCAGTTTGTCAATAAAACTTTGCAGAGGAATTTTGTCATTTGTGGGATGTTTTTCTACATGGGGTTTTGTTTTTTTACTAGTTGTAGCTTTTCACATGACATCAATCTTACACTGAAAGTGCATTGCTATGTCGCTGTGACCTCCAATTCTTTGGCTGTTTAAAAAGCCGATAATACTTCTATCAATCGTTAAACTAATATTTATTGAGCATCCTGTAAATATGATTGTGTAAATTGGGCTTTAGTTCTCTGCCCAGCTGCAAGGACATGATGAGAATACGTGCATTCAGCATTGCATTTCTGACTCTCCACAGGCGTCACAGTCTGCTTCCTTCTATGATAGCAACATTGTAAAGGATATCTGAAGCCAAAAAAAGATTTTATAATTTTCAGATAATGGGTTGGAACCTCTTTAAGATATATTTTTTTGTGGTCTGTGGCCACACTGGGGAGATTTGCCCTCTGTATTTGAGCTGGTGGCCATTGGGCCAGGGATGGACTGAGAACCTTCGGCCTCAGGGGCGAACAACGCCAACAAGCCGAGGAGCATGACTACAATTCATGGGGCCCCAAAGCTAATTTTTGATGACCCCCCGGGACCCCTCTGTCTCTCTCAGACCTGGAAATGTCAGTTGGGACAGCATAAAGTAGGTCTAAAACAAAGACAGGCAGCTGTTAACAAAATAAGTACACTACTAGGGACTAGTGCTGTGGATAAAGAACAGCAGTGCAGAGAATGTATCAACCATAATTCTGAACCAAGCTACTTAATAGCTCATCAACACTTTTAAGCATCAACCGATCTTCGCAGGCGTATACAATCCTGTGTTGGCCAGATTGACCAGAAGCTCTGAAGCCAATAAATCTACTCACAGATGGTAGGATACAAAGATCTATGATAAGCCCACAACATGATCCTGTACATCTGACATCAGCTCTTCCGGAATTGAGACATCAGACAACCTCCCTAGTAAGGCCCCCTTCCCAACCTCAAGCCCCCTAGCAGCTGTATGAGGTGCTCTGGCTAAAGTTACGGTACTGAAATAGCCCTTTTGTGGTACGGACAGATTCCTGTGGTGTATATAAAGCATAGCAGTCCAAGTGTGCCATTGTCCCACAGTTATTAATGGGCATAGGGAAAGATAAGTGTTCCTAAACAACATGATTTATTGGGACACACCTCTTCACATCTTACAGCTTCGGCTTCCTCTATGGCTCACGGCATTCAGTCACTTGACATCTCATAGCTACTAAGGAATTTGGTCCTGGAAGATGTCCCCATTGACAGATGATGTGATGGCAGGCCTCAACCAGGAACAAATAACTATTTAACGCCTAGCCAGTATTGCTGACTGCAGGTCCTGCTCTGGTTGATACCTGAATAGGGATACATCTCTGCTCAGGGCCATCAGCCCCAATGTCCCCAAGCTTAGTACTCCCTTAATTGTGACTGAAACAGAAAATGATGAGCAATAAAAAATTTGACGTTTGCCAGCAGAACAGGGGTAATTGTAGAACGGTGACATCGCCTATTAGGGGATTTAACTTTCTTTTAGACCAGCCATTTTTACCCAGGGTTCTGAGGAAGTCTAGGGTACCTCCAGAGATGGCCAGGGGTTCCTTGAGCTGTGGCTAACTGTCCTCCTTTGTGATGGTGCCTGCAGAGTTCCAGGCCCAACACCACTTGGCAGAGCCAGAGGCATGACTGTAAAGGTGGCATTTTGACCACCACTGCAAGGTGAGCATTGTTCCCACTGACCACCACCAATGTAAGGGGTACTTTTACAATGAACACCAGTGGACTAACTTTAGCAGGGGTTCCCTGAGACCTGGAAATTCTTGCAAGGGTTCCTTTGTGTTAAAAAGCTTGAGAAAGATTGTTTTAGAGAGAGGTCACGGGGGAGGGGGGGGTCATTGTAAATTCCTCAAGGACAGGAAGTAAAGGTAAATGTCCTCAATGGGACACAGAAGAAAAAATCTTGAGGTTCTAACCCATTCTTTACTCTATCCAAAGCTAAGAAAAAAAAAGTTATTTAGATAGACTTCACCCCTCTAAAGCTTACACACTAGCAAGGCATAATGTAACTTATTATTTACTTGTATATTTAATAAATTGGTTCCTACATCTGGTCAGGAGCCTGGGAAACACATGGGTTGCAGCTCTCTCTGAAAAGAACAAGTGTTATTCTGAAACCCCTGCATTGTAATGCGAAGCTCATGGAGATTAAGCAATTAGACACGAGTTGGGCCTGAGTGAAAATGGTACATACGATCCTATAAGTACGTAAAACGCCAACTACCTGTCTACCTTTACGTAACATACTCTACATTTAAAGGTTGGTAACCGTTGCCTTTTATTTCTGCTTTGCTTTGTGATATTCATGAAAGCCTCACAGTGCCAAATAACTACCTAAGATGTAAATATATGTAAGCATTTTTATCATTTAGCTACAAGATTTTAGCAGCCGATTATATTCCTTTAGCTACACATGTGCTGCCAAAAGCTTGCCAGAGTTGTGTGTAGCCCACTGCTTACTCTGGGTTGCCTAGCTCCGGGTAACTTGTTATGAGGTTTTTAACTATGTTGCACGATACTTGTGTTGCACGGTATACGTTGCCTTTTATCTACCTGACAAGAGCCCCACACATCATTTCACTGGGACTTTTGAAACTACCTATTTGATCTGCAACTTTACCTGCGATACACAGTCCTGGAACAAAATCAGAGGTACACTATCAATTTGTCAGGTTTTAGCGTAGCAAAAGGGTTGAAGCCAAATAAATGCTGTGCTTTTTGTTTAATGGATGGCTGTTAAACACCATTTTTAATGGCGACCGGAACAGGGCAGTGCCTTAATCCTCCTGCTGCGGTCGTTCATTGGGCATTGGAAATGTACGAGCATTGAGAATGCTAATCTACCTACACTATATAGCCAAAAATATGTAGACATGTGACCATCACACCTACAGAAACTTGAACATCCCATTCCAAAACCATGTCCCCCCTTTGCGGATATAACCGCCATCTTTTTTCTGGAAAGGCTTTTCAGAAGATTTTGGAATGTCTGTGGGAATTGGTGCCCATTTATGAAGTCAGGTACTGATGTTGTATGAGAAGACCTGGTTCACAGTTGGCATTGCAATTCATGCCAAAGGTGTTCGGTATTGTTGAGGTCAAACAATAAAATTGGATGAGAAGACGTGGCTCCCAATCTGTGTTTCGATTCATCCCAAAGCTGTTCGGTATTGTTGAGGTCAAACAATAAAATTGGATGAGAAGACTTGGCTCCCAATCTGTGTTTCGATTCATCCCAAAGGTGTTCAGTTTGGTTGAGGTCAGGGCTCTGTAAAGGCCACTCAAGTTCAACATCAAACTAGTCAAACCATGTTTTATCATGAACCTGGTTCAGTGTTCATCAAGTTCATTCCATGGTGTTCATTAGGGTTAAGGTCTGTAGAGGCCTCTTGAGGTCCTTCACACCAAACTGCTCAAGCCATGTCTTTATGGAACTGGAACAAAAAAGGTCCTTCACCAAACGGTTGCCCCAAGGCTTAAAGCGCCCAGTTGTCTAAAAATGTCTTTGCATGGTGTAGCATTACCAGTACCAGTACCAATCTGAATTCATATGAAGTGTGGTCCACTTACTTTTGGCCATATGTGATGGTCAAATGTCAACAAACGTTTGGCCATATAGTGTTTTGCACCATGTATGTGACCACCGCAAAGGTTACAACAGCCTTTAAAAGCTGACGTTTATAAGGACACCTTGTAATAGTGCTTGGTACCTGCTTCCAAGGGAACCAGGACTGACAGATCTGATGCTTCAGATGCCTGGGCCACAAGACCTCTTCTGATCTTTTGCCTTTAACCACCTTTTTGCTGCTACATAGATGACTAGTTTGCGCTGGCAGCGATGGGTTAAACCAAAAAAGTCATGCTGTTAGTATGTAGGTCCTGGAGAGTATTTGCTTTTTTTTCTTCTTATATGATTCTTATGTGAAAAGGAAGATGCAAAAAAAAAAACATTTTTTTATTCATTTTTAGAATGTTATTGCTGTCATTTTTTTTTTAAAAAGAAGTATGTATATGAATTTTATGTTGACGTGTAAACCTATATACTTATCGATATATCTAATTGTCATGTAGAAACTAGTAAAACCATCCTGCATCTTGTATTTTTATGATCTGGCTGAACACCCTTATAAAGTTGAATGTGATTTCTGCTACGGTCTGTCGTGTGTGTTTTCTGTCTTTCCTTCAATAACCCAGGAGACTCTTAACCTGCTGAAGGTTTGTTGAATAACTTCATGTGGTCAGGATGACCTACCGTTTCTGCAAAAAGCAATTAGTATTGAATGTACGTGCCTAGATACTCAGGAGGACCGGCATTGATATAAGGCATTCCAGAGACGTTCAGCTTAGAAACTCTTGACGTTGTGCATGAAGGCCCAGTATCTAATATAACATACAACATAAAAAGGGAAATGATGAAACGAGAAAGTATTTCAGAGCACAGAAGGCTCTTTAGCCTGCCACAGAAGGTGTGCTTCTCTGGCACAATGACAGCCCCGTCCTTGTATCCAGAGCAACAGGTCGGCTGGCTCCACAGGAGAGGTTAAACTCAAGGCTGAGTAGTTTTCTCAAAGTGGTGGATAATTAGATAGTGATGACAGAGAGGGGAGTGAAGTTTAAACATATCATGGCCAAAAGTTGCTTCGTAAACTATAAAGATAGAGGGGAAAAAAAAGGTTTTAACCATTTTCTCACAAGAAGCCATTGAAGCCTAGATGCCAAACATCTACACCAGCCTTTCCCAACCTTTTTAACATAATGGAACCCTTGAAATAACTTTCTGGTCTCATGGAACCCGAGCTAAAAATTATAACTACAACTCATCATGATGCATTAAAGTGGTTGTAAACCCCTTTTTTGGACTTCTACCTATAGGTAAGCCTAGAATAAGGCTTACCTATAGGTAGCGGAAATATATCCTAAACGTGCGCCGTTTAGGAGATATTTCACTTGTAGTCCGCCGAAAATGTTAACGGCGCATGTGCGGGGAAGAAACTAAACGAAGTGCCGTTTCTTCCCTAGCCTGTGCCGTTAATGGCGGCTCCCGTGCGCATGCGCAGGAGTGATGTCACGCGGCTCCGGAGAATCCCAAACCCGGAGTCTGCGGCCCGGAAGGAAGAGGGGCCAGAAGATGGACGCTGCCTACACACAGGGGACATCGCTGGATTCTTTTACAGGTAAGTGTCACATAATGGGCTAGTATGCAATGCATACTAGCCCAGTATGATTTTCATTTGCAGCGACCCAAAAGAGGAAGTAGAACCCATCAGGGTTTACTTCCTCTTTAATGTGATAGTGGGAAGAATGCTCCTTACACTTGTGGTCATTGAGAACAATTACCCCTTTCCTTTTAGCTAAAAAGATCAATGGTGTCATTGGGAACTTATCTGAGAGGCAGAAGTTGCTCAAGGAACCCTAGGGTTTCATGGAACCCTGGTTGAGAAATCATGATCTAAACTATATACATCATGGATATGCAATTAGCGGACCTCCAGCTGTTGCAAAACTACAAGTCCCATCATGCCTCTGCCTCTGGGTGTCATGCTTGCTGCTGTCAGAGTCTCGCTATGCCTCATGGGACTTGTAGTTTAGCAACAGCTGGAGGTCCGCTAATTGCATATCCCTGATATACATATACAGTGGGTACAGAAAGTATTCAGACCCCCTTAAATTTTTCACTCTTTGTTATATTGCAGCCATTTGCTAAAATCATTTACCCGTATATACTCAAGTATAAGCCAACCCACCTAATTTTACCACAAAAAAAATGGGAAAACGTATTGACTTGAGTATAAGCCTAGGGTGTCCATGTCCATGCCTCACTGTGTCCACGACTAGACTGACGTTTAACATTGGAGTCTATGGAAGGGGTGCCTGGCTTTGAAAAATCGGTTCTCCCCGGCCGTAGGTCTCCTAGACAAAAAACTTTGCACACTTATAGAGGAGAAATGGAGCTACATGTGTGCCGGTACCGGGTCCCCAAAGTCACCGGAGAAATTACAGTTTAACGTGGGAGTCTATGGAAGGGGTGCACGGCTTTGAAAAATCGGTGCTCCCCGGCCGTAGGTCCCCCGAACAACAAACTTTGCACACTTGTAGAGGAAGAGTGAGGCTACATCTGTGCCAAGTTTGTACCTGGTTCCCAAAGTCCAGGAGATCAGGAGCAAAAAGGTGTCTCGAGTATAAGCCGAGAGGGGGCATTTTCAGCACAAAAAAAATGTGCTGAAAAACTCGTCTTATACTCGAGTATATAATGTAAGTTAAATTTTTGTCCTCATTACTGTACACACAGCACCCCATATTGACAGAAAAACACAGAATTGTTGAATTTTTTGCAGATTTATTAAAAAATAAAAACTGAAATATCACATGGTCCCAAGTATTCAGACCCTTTGCTGTGACACTCATATATTTAACTCAGGTGCTGTCCATTTCTTCTGATCATCCTTGAGATGGTTCTACACCTTCTTTTGAGTCCAGCTGTGTTTGATTATACTGATTGGACTTGATTAGGAACGCCACACACCTGTCTATATAAGACCTTACAGCTCACAGTGCACGTCAGAGCAAATGAGAATCATGAGGTCAAAGGAACTGCCTGAAGAGCTCAGAGACAGAATTGTGGCAAGGCACAGATCTGGCTAAGGTTGAAAAAAAATTCTGCTGCACTTAAGGTTTCTAAGAGCACAGTGGCCTCCATAATCCTTAAATGTAAGACGTTTAGGATGACCAGAACCCTTCCTAGAGCTGGCCATCCGGCCAAACTGAGCTATTGGGGGAGAAGAGCCTTGATGAGAGAGGTAAAGTAGAACCCAAAGATCACTGTGGCTGAGCTCCAGAGATGCAATCGGGAGATGGGAGAAAGTTGTAGAACGTCAACCATCACTGCAGCCCTCCACCAGTCGGGGCTTTATGGCAGAGCGGCCCGACGGAAGCCTCTCCTCAGTGCAAGACACATGAAAGCCTGCATGGAGTTTGCTAAAAAAAAACTCCTGAAGGACGCCAAGATGGTGAGAAATAAGATTCTCTGGTCTGATGAGACCAAGATAGAACTTTTTGGCCTTAATTCTAAGTGGTATGTGTGGAGAAAAGCAGGCACTGCTCATCACCTGTCCAATACAGTCCCAACAGTGAAGCATGGTGGTGGCAGCATCATGCTGTGGGGGTGTTTTTCAGCTTCAGGGACAGATGAATGCGGCCAAGTACAGGGATATCCTGGACGAAAACCTTCTCCAGAGTGCTCAGGACCTCAGACTGGGCCGAAGGTTTACCTTCCAACAAGACAATGACCCTAAGCACACAGCTAAAATAATGAAGGAGTGGCTTCACAACAACTCCGTAAATGTTCTTGAATGGCCCAGCCAGAGCCCTGACTTAAACCCAATTGAGCATCTCTGGAGAGACATAAAAATGGCCGCCCACCAACGTTTACGATCCAACCTGACAGAACTGGAGAGGTTCTGCAAGGAGGAATGGCAGAGGATCCCCAAATCCAGGTGTGAAAAACTTGTTGCATCTTTCCCAAAAAGACTCATCAAAAGGGTGCTTCTACTAAATACTGAGCAAAGGGTCTGAATACTTAGGACCATGTGATATTTCAGTTTTTCTTTTTTAATAAATCTGCAAAAATGTCAACAATTCTGTGTTTTTCTGTCAATATGGGGTGCTGTATGTACATTAATGAGGAAAAAAATGAACTTAAATGATTTTTAGTGTAGCGGCCTCCCCGCTCTCACTCTGATATCAGCTCGTCTGTCTCTTGTCTAGGGGTACCTTAGAGGAGAGAGAGCGGGGTCACCACGCCAAGCCTTCACCGCAGATAGTTGTGTGGTGTAAGCAAAGTTCTTTTTTTTTTTACCTTCGGGTCGGTGTTCTGTACCTGGAGCCTCCTCCTGGTGGTTTTCTTGAACAATGTCTGCCAGAAAATGAGCCCCACACCATTAAAGTCCAACACTCAATGAACTCTCCACTTTCCTTTCCTTCCTGAAAGTGGGTTGCGGTCTCCGATCGAGGGGAAATATCCTTCCAGGCGGTCTCCGGTGGAGGCTCACTCGTCACTGGCAATATGCTGCACCAGGTCTTCAAGCAAGTACCCCCTCCTGGTCCATTACGCCTCTGGATTCGGGTGCCCACTCCCGGGGTTCCCCAGGATCTCCTTCCCTCGCGGAACTCAGTGGTGGGCACTGAGCTCCAGACCTCCATCCGTGTACCTCACCCCAGGCTAAAGGTGCCTGGGATGGAACACGACCTCCGAACGTCCTTTAGGCCTAGGCCGCCTAGGACCTCCAACACGACCACCGCCCTCAGGCTGAAGGTGCCTGGGACTCCACCCCGTGACAAAGATGGCCAGCCCCTTTATACCCTCTCCCAGCAAGCACGGCGGGTTCCCTGCCCCACCATACCACTGCCGAGGGAGGACAAAAAGGGGTACGGCACACAGCAATGGTTCAACCCCAGCCCAAGGCGACAGCGCCACCCGCTGGGCTGCAGGGAACTGCACATTACTGGTGTCTCTGCCAGTTTTAAATACACAAGGAAAGTGCATGCCCGCTACATTAGCAAATGGCTGCAATATAACAAAGAGTGAAAAGAGAAAGGACATCACACATTACAAAAAACCATGGGCCAGTTATAATATTGATTAATATGGTGTTACCCCTTCTCTTTGTGGATATAACAGCCACTGCTCTTTTGGGCTTTCTACAGGATTTTGAAGGGAGTTTGTGGGAATTTGTGCCCATTTAGCCAAAAAAGCATTAGTGAGGTCAGGTATAGATGTTGAATGAGAAGACCTGGCTAGCGAATTCATCCCAAAGGTGTTAAGTAGGGTTGATGTTTGGGCTCTGCGTAGGCCACTCAAGTTACTTCACACCAAACGAGTAAAACCATTTCTTTGTGGAGCTGGTTTTGTACAAAGGGGCACAATCGTGCTGGAACAACAAAAGGCTTTCCCTAAACTGTTAGCACAAGGTTAAGGCGGCCTCTTTCACACGAGCTGTCCGATTGGGTATGCCTCTCTGTTTTTCAGGCGTACCAGATCAGACCCTTTGTTCTCTATGGAGTGGTGGATGTAAACGGACTTGTGTCCGTTTATACCTGCCTACTTCCGATACAGTAAAGACAAAACGGAAGAGGAACCGTTCCCCTCCATCTAGCCTGGTCGAATCCGTGCGCAGTTGGGTATAAACAGACAGCCGGTCTGTTGACATCCGAATGCCCATAAAGCAGAGTGGGCAGTGTCCGTGTCTGCTCTGCTCAGCTCAGCTGGGGATCAGTGGACAGATCCCCTGCTGAAAAAAACGAATCTGGCCCATATGAAAGGGGCCTAAATGCACACAATTTACCCAAAACTGGATTTTTGTACAAAATGTAAAATCCAACGCACTAATTTATTTAATGGACACAGGATTCAAAAGTTACCACTGGCTTTTTAGCACCACCCAAACACTTGTGCACAATAAATGCAAGCAGTGCACAGGAAATAGAACAGCCTTTCTCAACCATTTCAACACAGAAGAACCCTTGAAATAAACCTTTCCAATCTCAGGAAACCCCTGCAATAAACTACAATACCTACAGTACACCTCTTTAAACATTAGTTTGATGCTCAGTGGGAAGAATGCTTCCTACACATGTGGGCAGAGCCAGGACAAGGGGTGGGGGGGCAGGAGGGGTGGCTGCCTTGTGGTATCATGTAAGGTGGGGGGACACCACAAAGATATTGAAGGGGGAGGGGACTTGTGTTGGGAGGAGGAATTTTAGGGGGCAGCAGGGGGGTAAGAATGGTTCTAAGTCTGGGGAAATTTGGCGGTGTGTGCTAGGAGTGGTGATTCAGGGGGTGATTTGTGTTGGGAGGGGGAATGGAGAAGAGGATTTGTGCTAGGAGCATTGATTTGGGGTGTTTATGCTAAAATAAGTGCCATGGTAGAGGGGGGAGGGCATTTGTGCTGGGAGAATTGTTCTTTTTTGGGGGGGGATTTGTGCTAGTAAGGATAATTGGGGGGGGTGATGGAGCCAGGCTAGAGTGGGGGTGGGTGGAAGGTGATTTTTTTTGAGGGGGGCATGTGTGCTGGGGGGATTTAGGGGGTGGATGGGTCAGAGATTTGTGCTTAGAGGGGGGATTTTTTACTGGAAGGAGGGTGAATTTATGCTAAGGGGGTAATCATGCAGATCAGTGCCCAATTTGTTTTTATTTTGGGGGGGGGTGGATTTTTTTTCTGACATAATCCTCATCCACCTTAGGGGGGGGGTGCAGTCTGTCATGTTTGTGCCCTGGGCTCTAGGTGACCATGTCCCGGCACTGCATGTGGTCATTTGGAAGAATTACCCCCGTACAGATACTGTAACTATAAAGATGAATGGTGTCAGTGGGAACTTATCTGAGAGGCAAAAATTGTTCATCGCTAAAGGAACCCTTAGCAACTTCTGGATATATCTTAGGGGTCCATGGAGAAACCTGGTTGAGAAATCCTGAAATACAATATGCACGAAGAAAGGGAGCCGAGTCCCTCACTAGACACCAAGAGAGGGTGTTTATGGTACGTACAAAAATACCACTTTATCGCTCATTGAGGGAAACAGGATCTAAAAGTCATCATGGTATGTCCAAAAGCAGTACATACAACTGGGGCGGATGAGAGTCTAGTCCTCTCCACAAACGAGGCCCGCCCATCCAGTGACATAATTTCCTCCTGTGCGTTCCACGCCAGGCAGCTTGGATTCCCTGGACTTCCTGGATATCTCCAGCATCCCGGCCTTGCCTCCCACAGACATCTGTACCTCGGAGTGAAAACCAGATAGAATGCACCCCTCCAGGACAATATTTTTGACAACAGACATGCTCAATCTTCTATTCTGTAAGTGCAATACTTTGTGCAATAAATCGGGTCTTTAAATACTACACTTAGGTGCGCCTCCCTCCTCCCCTTTCATGATACACGCTGGGGATGGCTGTCATCTGAACTATCATCTATTGATCCTCAGTTGTCATGGACAACATATGCCTACAAAAAGGACTAGAATACCGCGTACACACGATCGGAATATCCGACAACAAAACCGTGTTTCTCTTATCATCCATGGACTGACACGGTGTCTCTTTACACTTTACACGTGGGTTATGTCCCTGCTTGCAGGAGAAGACCTAGGCAGAATGTGAGATGTTATACATACATTCTAAAAGCCAGAGCTGAACAGCCCCACCCAGGGGGCGGTCCCTCCGGGCATAACCCTCCCACTACAGTCAGCAGACTTCAGTTTTTTTCTGCCTAGCAGAAGGAGAAGACGTGGCTCCCTCAGGAGCCAGTCTCCTGACCTATTTTATTCCTTTTTGGAATTCTTTTTTATTTTATTTTTGAGAATCTCCTATCAACTGTCGGCTGGGCAACAGGTTGGGTACAAGATATCCTCGTAGTCTTCCCTGTCCGACCATCGAGCGTGCTGATCCTCGCCTTCTGTGCGTGAGACTCAGTTCACGACAGGCCCCATGACTCCAGGGGTGGCCGGGTTTGCTTTCCTGCTCCCACGGTCCTCTCAAGACTGAACAGCTCCTGACTGACAGTATCTTTCGCGGTGGACCGGGCCGACAGCTACTCAGTACTGCACTGTGATAGTCCTGTCAGAAACACCAGTGTGTCCCTCAGGGGACGGGTAAGTAGTCTCTCCTGCCTGCAGGTGAGTACAAAGGGCTGTGTGTTTCTCTGTGGGGGATTTTCCCTGTCTCCCCCTGTATTTTATTGTCGCTCTCTGTCACCATTACTGGCGCTGGCTGTGTGGGGTGCTTGGGGGTCACACTGTTCTTGGGGGGCTCATGCTGGTCTGCAATGTATGCCTTGGGGTTTTTTTGTGTGTTTTTTTGTTTGTTTTTTTGTTTGTTTTTGGGGCCTGAGCGCCGAGTGGCGCTGTGCGTGTGTGCTGTTTCATTTTAACTGCGTCATGGCGGCCATCTTGCCGCGGATCGCCTCAGTGAAGTGCGGCAGCCATTTTCTTGTAGCCCGCGCGCTTTTCAGCACTAGTTTGGCCTCTAGCGCTGCTGTAGCAGCGCAAATCTCCTCACAGTCTCCTCACAGCTCACCAGCGCTGACACAGCGCGGTACAGACAGCGGAACTAAGCGGTCCCTGGTCCGGTTTGGTGAGTCCCCTGGGCGCCCCCTCCTCAGTCAGCACAGCCTGTGGGTGGACTTTTTATCTGAGAGAGTCTCAGAGAGGGACAATATGGAGTCTGTGTCACCAGCTTCCCCTAAAAATGTCAGTGGCAACAGGCAGTGCTTCAGCAATGCGGTCCCTATGGACCTGTTGTGGGCAGCCCTGGAATCAATTTCTGACCAGGATGGGAGCTGTGTGCAAGCGCAAGGTGCAAAAAAGGCACCCTCTCCCCACTTTATCTACTCGAGGGCAGTGCGCTGATTCAGATATGGGCCTAGCCACTTTCGCTCAGGACCCTAGTTCTGAATGTATGGATGGTTTTGAACAGGACATTCCTTATGAGGGAAACTCCAGTTCTGAGTCAGTAAATGACAGGGCGCTTGTTAGTGTGCTCATGACTGCGGTGAGGGACACTCTCAAGCTCAAATGCTGCGGATGCAGAACCTCAGGCGGATACTGTCTCCTTTGGTTCTTTTAAGGCCAGGCCTTCTAAAGGGGTTTTTTCCATTGTACTTTCTTTGACCAGCTCATTGATAAGGTCTGGGAAAAGCCGCAGAAGAATTTTTTTTATGGTCCCGCGGCGTTTGTCTATCAGATACCCCTTGAAGATGCCCTACTTAAAAAGTGGGCTTCTGCCCCAGTGGTCGACCCTCCAGTCGCCCGGTTGAACAAGGCCATCACTCTCCCGATGGAGGGGACTCCTGCATTTGAGGACCCCACTGACAGGAGGTCAGAAGTGGGGAGCAGAACCATGTTTGCCTTGTTGGGATCCGCCCTACGACCTGTGGTAGCGGCAACCCTTGTGTCTAAAACACTTACAGGTTGGGCAAAAATGTTGCACCTAGCTGTACAGGAGCATATTCTTCCTCCAGACACAGTTGCTCTGGCCCACCAACTGGTTCAGGGCCTGGTTTCTGTGTGCGACGCCACGCTAAACGCGGCCCCTTTAATATCCAGGGCCTCTGTCTCGGCGGTGGTATTGCGTCGTCTTATCTGGTTGAAATGCTGGTCTGCTGACCTAGCCTTAGGAAGCTCCTGACGGATCTACTATTTAAAGGCGGTAGACCTTTCGGTGCTGCTCTGGATGACATCGTCATGGATGTCACGGGAGGTAAACGCACTCTTCTTCCTTAGACTAGCAAGGGTGAGGAGGCCCGCCGCAAACAGGGGCCTTCCTTTCCAGCAAAACGTTTTTTTTTTCGTCAGTCAGAGTCCACAGGTAGGCCCTCTCAGGCTGACGGCAGTGCGGCTGGTGGGCACAAGTGCCCCTGGGTGCGTAAGCCAAACAAGCGGCTCCCAAGCCCGCCTCCGCGTGAATGCTTGCCTCCGCCCGACTCTGGGGTGGGGGGACGACTTCGCAGGTTCACGGATCGGTGGACCTCCCGAATTTCCGACTGGTGGGTGTGCGAGGTGGTCACCTCAGGATATAGGATAGTATTCCGATCCTGGCCCCCACACAGATTCTTTCCCTTGAATCTTCCTCTCCTTCCTACCTGTCGGGCAGCCCTCTTGGGGGCTGTACAGGATTTGATCAGGTCCGGAGTGATTGTGTCGGTTCCGTCACAGGAGAGTTTTCAGGGATTCTGCTCGAATCTGTTTGTCGTCCCAAAGATAGGACGTGGTTCAACCTATCCTGGACCTCAAGGCCCTGAATGCCTTCGAGAAGGTGCAGAAATTCCGCATGGGATCCATTCGCACGGTGATCGCTACACTCCACCACAGGGATTTTCTTCTGGCGTCCTTGGACTTCAAGGACGCCTACTTGCATGTTCCGATCTGCGCAAGTCACCAGAAGTTTCTGCGCCTTGCGATCAGCGAAGTCCACTATCGATTGTGGCTCTTCCTTTCGGCCTTGCCTCGGCACCAAGGGTGTTCACCAAGGTGCTTGCTCCGGTTCTAGCCTTCTGTTACAGCAAGGTATTGCTGTCGTGGGCTATCTGGACGGTCTTCTGCTATGAGCAGAAAGTGGCTCAGACTTAGAGGAAAGGTGACTATCGTCAATTAGACCCTCAGGGACTTCAGGTGGTTCCTGAACATTCAGGAGTCAGTCCTGGTCCCGACTCAGTGTCTGGAGTATCTAGTTCTGGTTCTGGACTCCTTGGAGGCAAAGGTATCCTACCTCTGGAGAAGTTGCTGACACTTCAGTCTGCGGTGCGGGTGCTGACATCCCGAACATGGTTGTCAATCCGTTGTTTGCATGAGAGTCCCGGGACTCCTGGTGGCCTCCTTCGCGGCCATTCCGTATGCCCAATCACACACCAGGGCATTGCAGAAGGAGATCTTGTCCACCTGGGACAAATCCCCGTTGTCCCTGGATCTTCGGATCCAGGTGATTCACCTGGTCAGGGCGTCCCTGACATGGTGGTTGGGACCCTCGGCTCTTCGGTCCGGAAAGTCGTTCCCCCTCCCATCCAATGGGCGGTACTCACGACGGACACCAGCCTGACGGGCTGGGGTGGAGTCTGGGGAGTCCTGTCGGCTCAAGGCCTTGGACTCCGGATGAGCCCGTTTACCAATCACTGTTCTGGAAATACGGGCCATCAGACTGTCTCTCTCCTCAGGTCGGAGAGAGTACGGGGTCGCTCCATCAGGAGCCAGTCGGACAACACCACGGCGGTGGCGTATGTAAACCATCACGGGGGGACTCTGAGCTCAGCTGCGGCTTCCGAGGTAATCCGTATCCTGAAGTGGGCCGGAAGAAACGTGCCGGCTCTGTAGGGGCGGACTATCTGAGTCGCCAATCGCCAGACGCCGGACCAGGAAGAGTGGTCCTTGCATATTTCAACTCCTTTGCCGACGGTGGGGCACGTCGGATGTGGACCTGATGGCCTCTCGACTCAGTCGCAAGGGTCGAGGTTGTGGCCAGATCCAGGGATCCTTGGGCGATGCCTCGGATGCGTTGGTGGCCCCATAGGGTCCTTATCGCCTGATATAAACTCCGGTGATCCTAATTGTTCCGGATTGGCCTCAGCATCACTGGTACGCTGATCTGGTACGTCTCGCCGCGGACGTTCCCTGGCGGTTGCCGATGAGGGAGGACCTTCAGTCTCAAGGTCCTATGTTTCATCCGGCTTACAGTCTCTGGCTTTAACGGCAGGGCTGTTAAAAGCCAGGTGTTGAGGGACCGAGGTCTCTCGGACTCGGTCATTTTGACCATGTTAAGGACACGGAAGTCTTCCTCCAGGCAGATCTATCACCGTGCCTGGAAAGCTTATATCGCCATATGCGAAGCGCTGGACTGGCGTCCTCGGACGTATTCCGTCCCCAGAATCCTGCGTCCTCTGCAGTGTGGAGTGACCCAAAAGCTTGCTTTGAGTACCATCAAGGATCAGATTTCGGCCTTGGCCGTCTTCTTTTAGTGACCTCTAGTGGGTAATTTCTTGGTTAGCACCTTGTGTTGGGGGTTCGCCATGTGCTCCCTCCTGTCAAGCCTCCTTTCCCACCGTGGGATCTGAATTTGGTGCTCTCGGTCCTCCAGGAACCTCCTTTTGGGAATATCCGGGATATTCCCCTCTTGTCTCAGAAGGTGGCCTTTTAGTGGCAATCACTTCTGTTTGACGGGTGTCTGAGTTGGCGGCTTTGTCCTGCAAGTCGCCATATTTAGTCATCCATAAGGATAAGGCGGGGTTGCATCCGCGACCTTCCTTTTTGCCAAAGGTGGTGTCGACCTTTCACCTACATGAGGGCATTGTCCTCCCGTCTTTGTGTCCTCACCCATCGCATCCCAGAGAGTTTGCGCTGCACATATTGGATGTGGTACGAGCCTTACGGTTGTACCCGTCTGCTACTGCTTCTATTTGGAAGTCCGACTCACTGTTTGTGACTGTCTCTGGTCCATAACAGGGCCAAGCGGTTTCGTCTGCCATCATTTCTAGGGGAATCAGACAAACCGTCATTCAAGCCTATGCTCTCAAAGGGCAGGCGCCTCCCTTTCCGGTTACGGCGCATTCCACCAGGGCAATTGGTGCTTCCTGGGTTTTCCGACATCAAGCGTCAGGTGCACGAGTGTGCAAGGCGGCGACCTGGTCGTCTGTTCATGCCTTTTAAGTTTTATAAGGTTAATGTGGCTGCATCTTCGGATGCTTCCTTCGGCCGCAGGGTGCTGCAGGCCGCTGTTTAAAGTTGCGACTCCTCCGTTGAGGAGATCTGCCTTCTTGGAGTGAAAGTTTGGTTTTTCCATTTATACTGCTCCCATCCCTCTTGACACTGCTTTGGGACATCCCACGTGTAAAGTGTAAAGAGACACCGTGTCAGTCCATGGATGATAAGAGAAAATAGGATTTTTTGTACTCACCGTAAAATCCTTTTCTCTGACATCCATGGACTGACACGGCACCCACCCTTCCTTTTAAGTTTGTACTGCTTTGTTACGAACTGAAGTCTGCTGACTGTAGTGGGAGGGTTATGCCCGGAGGGACCGCCCCCTGGGTGGGGCTGTTCAGCTCTGGCTTTTAGAATGTATGTATAACATCTCACATTCTGCCTAGGTCTTCTCCTGCAAGCAGGGACATAACCCACGTGTAAAGTGTAAAGAGACACTGTGTCAGTCCATGGATGTCAGAGAAAAGGATTTTACGGTGAGTACAAAAAATCCTATTTTTTTTTTCGACGAATGTTGGCTCAAACTTGTCTTGCATACACACGGTCGCACAAATGTTGCTCGGAAATTCCAAACGTCAAAAAAGCGGAGACGTACAACACTACGACGAGCCGAGAAAAATGAAGTACAAATGTGCGTCGGAATTGGATACACACGATCGGAATTTCCGAGAAGAACTTTTGTTGTTGGAAAAATAGAGAACCAGCTCTCAAACATTTGTTGTCGGAAATTCTGACAGCAAATGGCCGATGGAGCCTACACACGGTCTGAATATCCGACCAAAAGCTCACATCGAACATTTGTTGTCGGAAATTCCAATCGTGTGTACGCGGCATAACAATTCCTACCTACTGCAAACCTATCATTTGTTATGCGCTGGTTTGTTTTTATTTTTCATTAACCACTACCCACCTACATACTCTTTACTGAAAACACAGAAACTCAACCATTTGGAGGGTCAAACTTTTAGACATATAGTGTTTTTTTATGGTTGTAGACTTAGCCCATGATTAAAAGCAAATACAATTCACGGAATAAAACCCCCTTATGTCTTCAACAGCTACTTCCTCAAGCTCTTAAAAAGTAGTTTATTGGTATTAGCATCACACAATCTCTCAAGGAGCAATTTTATGGAGGAGATCTTGACTTTCGTTGGGTTACTTGGCATGTCATGAAAACTTTACGCACTTAATAGAAAGATAAATAAATACAGGAAAACGATTGTGTCTTTGCCAAAAAAGCCAACTTTAAAAGCGTGTTTTTTAAATCTCTCAATTAAGGTCTGCACGCCTGAGTTATTGGTAACAATGAACATTTAATACTATACAATCTATCTTCCTGAGCCATAAATGTATCTTTGCGATAAAACTGGAATCCCTTTCATTTTATTACATGGAGATTAAAATGAGATTGTTTAAATTAATCGTTATATAGAGCTTGGTGCCAGATGAACCCCCCCCCCCCTTCATACCCCTTAGTGTTCTCTTTTTTTTGTAAATATCTTAGACTCACTGCCAGAGCTCGCTCGGTTCTTTGAAGAAAATGGAAATCAATTTCAATTTCAATTTTTGAAGTGCCATCTTGATAACGGTCTATTCTGGTATAAGTTCACAGATATTATTCCATGGAAAACTATTTTATTGTAATAGAGACTAAATACACCTCATAGGCTTATATAAAAGTAGGTCATATGTGCTTATTACAATCCTCTCCAAGCGGTACCCTCATCAAGTCCACAATCCGGTGAATCCGGATATATCGGCAAACCATGCCTCCAGTGACGGAATATGAAATAATGCAAGAAGTAGAAAATCATAGTATAAAAACTTCATAAAATCTTCCAAGAATAGAAAAAAAAGTATACAGTGCTACAATAGAACTGCTAATGACCACTCAGTATACAGATGCTCATGCACAGTTTACAAGAGTTACACACTATCAGCCTTTTTTGGTTCAACCCAATGGGCTGAAGGAAAAAAATTGAAGAGCTCTGGAAGAGATCCTGTATTATCAATCCAACAGATTTGGACAGAAATCGGAAGCCTGGCCGGCTTATGTTGGACCGGCTGCCGTACACACAGCCCGTATGTCGGACGGTTTCTATAATTCTATCTAACACAGTTTGTCATCAGTAGGACTTCATCAGTAGCATATTTTAATTGAAGCATATTTTATAAGGGCTGTACCGAAAAGTAATACAAAAGTGGCCTTGACTTTTTTATTAAATTACATAGAGCATTCAAATTTCAGATGTTCGTAAAGAAATTCTTCCTCTATAGCAACCTTTCTTCTTTTTCATTGCAATTAAGTAATGGAATGCAATCAGAAGCAATTTGCCGTCGTTGAGTTCTTGATGAAGGAGGGGTGCAGGTTGTCTGACATCCACAGAAGGCTACAAACTGTTTCTGGAGATGATACCATTTGTAGCAAGTGTAGCAAGGTTCCTGTTTTTCCTATGTAGATACAGACTACATTTGACAAACTAGAAGGAACTTAGCTCCCTCCAGTGTTTAATCTTTATATTGCATCTACTTATTATTTTCAATAATATCAAAGCAAGGCATGCTGGAACTCGTAGTACAGCGAGAAAGAGACTCCATTTGCCATGGATAGTAAATAGACTATATTACCCACAGTGCAGCTGTACTCCGAACGTGCATTGCCTCGTCGCTTGGCCTTCTGGGACTGCTTACTTAAAGGAGGGGAGGAGCTACGGAAGGTCTCTCTGGACATCGCCCTGCTAGCAAGTGGAGCGTCTGAGAGGCCTGCTGTGTGTGTGTAGGCCGCATAACCTGGGCCTTCTGTCTTGAGAGAGGCATGTCTGCTAAAGAGAGAAGAATTTTCCTTTGGGAAGCCCAGCTGACATTCCAAGGTGTCCAGATATCTCCACCTACTGACGTCTCGTGTGGTGGAGTGAGGGACAGAAGACCGGGACAGCGGAGAGATCGTGTACCGGAGCATCAGCAACGGAACCTGCCAGGCAGACTAGGCCTATTCGGGTGTGCGGGCACCTGCCCAGGATATCATTAACTACTTGATAGGCCTGTGACTGTTAAGGCCCACCATCACTAGATTAGTGGGCCACACACCAGAACTTAGTACATCGTGTGACAGTGCGCAGTTTAAAGTTGGTGTTTGCACCGCCTAAGTGTTACACACTCCCAAAAGCATTGCGGGAGTCCAGTTTTCCCTTCAATTCCCTTTGGATTGCAATTAGTATGTGCACCAACGTTTTGCTAGCGAAGACTCCTACCACTGAGGAACTTGTACATTCAATTTAGTCAGGCCTGACTAGAACTGACAGTGACAGGACACAGGGTGGTATTGCCCACTAGGGGGAGCTCGCAGGCATATAGTTCAGCCACATAATTAGACATTAATACTGCAAGTTAAGATATACTATCTATAATAGTAACTATTTATTTTATTATAGACTCTCGCAGGGCCCTGCAGAGTCAACTGTATGTATAACTTTGTTTTCCCTTTATATCTTACCAAGTAAAGTTCACCCTTGGTTAAGTGCAAACCTGTGTGCAGTTTCACTTTTACCCTGTGGGACAAGTGGCCATTTCAAGGTAACAATTTATATTGCAATTTTACTGTGGTATGGTTTTATTGTGTTCCCCATCAACCAGTGGGTTCCACAATATCTGTATATACCAGTTGTGCCAAGGGAGGGTTTGAGCCAATTCCAAGGGGTTGATAGGCGGAACGTAGACCCAAAACAAAACCAGCAGCTCCTACGGGGGTAGTGCTACACAAGGTTCCCTTTTCCTATGTAGATATAGACTACAGTTGACAAACTAGTAGGAACCTAGCTCCCTCCGGTGTTCAATTGTTATGTTGCATCAACCTGTTCGTTTAATAATATCAAAGCAAGGCATGCTAGAACTCGTAGTACAGGGAGAAAGAGACTCCGTTGCCATGGGTAGTAAATAGACTATAGTACCCACAGTGCAGCTGTACTCCCACAGTGCATTGCCTCATCGCTTGGCCTTCTGGGACTGTTTACTTAAAGGAGAGGAGCCGCCACGGAGGGTCTCTCTGGACATCGCCCTGCTAGCAAGAGGAGTCTGGTTGAGGCCTGTTGTGTGTCTGTAGGCCTCATAGCCTGGGCCTACTGTTGTCGGAGAGGCCTGCCTGCTAAAGAGAGAAGAATCCTCCCTTTGGGAAGCCCAGCTGATGTTCCAGAGTGTCCAGACATCTTCCCCTCTACCGACATCTCGTGTGGTGGAGTGAGGGACGGAAGAACGGGACAGCGGAGGGATCGTGTACTGAAGCATCAGCAGCAGAACCTGCCAGGCAGACTAGGCCTATTTGGGTGAGCGGGCACCTGCCCAGGATTTATTAACTATTGTATAGGCCTGTGACTGTTAAGGCCCACCATCACTAGAATAGTGCACCACGCACCAGAACTTAGTGCATCGTGTGTAGTGCGCAGTTTAAAATTGGCATTTGCATCACCTGAACGTTACATACTCACAAAAGCATTGCAGGAGTTCAGTTTTCTTCAACACCCTTTGCATTACAAATAGTATGTGCACCAACGTTTGCTAGCGAAGACTCCTACCGCTGAGGAACTTGTATATTGATCTTAGTCCGGCTTGACTAGAACTTACAGGGTGGTACTGCCCGCTAGGGGGAGCTCGCGAGCACAGAACTTTATTACATATAAGATAGACATTCATATTGTGTATACCATTGTCCCATTTATATTATTGACTCTGAAGGGCCCTGCATCAGTCAATTGTAATGCTGTTTTGATTTGCTACTTTCAATACTAAGTAAACTTTGATTTTTGATATAGCAGACAACTGTGTGGAGTTATCTATCACCCTACTGTTTAAGTGCCATGATCAGGTAATGGTTTTATTCACTGTATTACTATTGTGGCTCCCATCACACCAGTGGGTCCCACAATATCTCTGCAAACCAGTTGTGCCAAGGGAAGGGTTCTAGCCAAGTTCTTTGGGTTGATAGACAGAACATAGTCCCAACATCTAAATCAGCAGCTCCTACGGGGGTAGTGCTACACGTGGGGGCTCATCCGGGATTTCTACAGTTCTGAAATCAACTCCCCCCTAGACAGAACCCTTGTCCCTACAACAATGGAACCTACTGCTGCATCCCGGTGGTGTCTGGAGGAAAACATCCTCCCGGGCAACGGTCTGGTGATTGAGATAAAAAGGGAAGTCTGGACAGAGGAGCAGCTACTCCCAGTTTTGAGAACAGTGTTCACAGACAGGAAACCATGGGTGATTGATATGAGAACGGACACTATCAACCCACACACATATGCACTGTGTGAATGGAAGAAGGGAGTTTCAGATTACTTTAAAGGCGCTAGTATAAAGACTGCCAACCAAGTAGAATTCTTCCTGATACACCCAGCAGCTTCAAGAGAGGGCCCTACCTCCACCAATCAGAGAGGGTCCAGTACAGGGGGAGACAGACAGAAAGATGGTTCCAGCTCATCACCGTTGACTACCCTTGGGCCAGAGCTATGCGCTTTTCTCAGGGAAATTGTAGCTAAATGTAAGGAGTCCCCAGACTACCTGATGACTGGATACAGGAAGCTCAGGATTTTCTCTGGGAAGCAGCCAGTGCCTTCAGTGGAAGATGGATTCGAAGAGTGGCTAGATCACGCCATTCAGGCCCTGGAAGAATGGGAAATACCCGAACATCATAAGAAGCAAAGGATTACAGAGAGTTTAAAGGGCCCTGCCTTAGAGGCCATACGTAACCTCAAGCTCAGTAAGAAAGACTGCACAGGATTACCTGGATATCCTGCAGGATGTGTTTGGCCGAACTGAAAAAGTTACTGAGCTTCTCTACCAACTGGAACACTGCTATCAGGAGGAGGGAGAGAAACTGTCCGAATTCATAAGGCGCCTGGACAAGATCATGCATCAGATCCTGCTAAAAAAGGGAATGGATCCTCGGAAAGTGGATGAGACCCGTGCACAGCAAGTTCTACGGGGAGCCCAACCTCTGGATCCCATTGCCCTTCTATTGCGAACCCGCCAGGGCGGTGGCATTCTGGAGTACCCCGACTTGATCCGGATGGTCAGGGAGGAAGAGGTCCTGTTGGACTATAAAAAGAGGAACCAGCAACCAGAACCAACTGCTCGAGTCAGAGTGATCAGTGCTTATGAAGGCGACTCCCAAGTTGAGCTTCTGAGGACCCAGGTGTCTCAGTTGATAGAAATAGTGTCCATGCTGTCTGGCCAGGCAAATGTTCTACCCAACAAAAATATTCCAGAACTCAAGAAGTCCCTCAACTCTGATGCTGACTAAGTGCCAAAGCCGAAGAGACTGATGACTTGCTTCAACTGTGGAGGAGTTGGACATGTTAGAGGAGTATGTCCAAGCCCAGACAAGGCTGTATCCCAGTACCGCAAGCCGGCGGAAAACTTCAGAGGGCCCCGGTAAAGGAGTCAACCGGGCGCCCACCAGCCTCAGCGAATTCCAAGAAAGCTAAAGACGAGAAGAGACACCAGAGAGGGTACAGACCCCTACCAAAAACCCCCATTGTTGCCTTTGAGCGACCCAATGCACCCAATTCCATTACTCAAATAACTGGATGGCGGGAAGTCACTGCACATCAGGCCCAACAGGGATCAAAATCCAGTAAAAATCCAAGGAAGAAGGGAGTGAGAGTGCAAATTACAGAGCCAAACAGGAAGGCTGCTCCAAGGAAACTTCCTGCCAACTTAGTGGGGCCTTCCCCAATAGTGTCAATACAAGTAGAAGGGATTTATACAAAAGCCCTTCTGGACACTGGCGCTCAATTGACTCTTTTATATAGAGACTTCTATAACAAGCACCTCAAACATCTGCCACTGCAGAAACTGGAAGAACTGGAGCTATGGGGCATCGGGACTCAAAGTTTCCCTTATGATGGATACCTGCCAATCAAGCTTTTGACCCATCAGTGGTGGGAGAGGAAGAGACCTTTGACATCCTGGCAGTGGTCTGCCCTCGCCCGCCAGGAGCCAGCAGGGGCTCCCTCATCATAGGGACCAACACTGACCTAGTCAGGAGACTGCTGACCCCTCTAGCCCAGGAGCAGGATACCTCCACAACAAGAGTCCACCCCATGTTACAGCAAGCCTACCAGCGCCTGGTGATGGAACAAAAGGCCCCAGCAGAAGGTGTTGGGAAAATCTGGAAACTAGACAGAACAGAAAAAGGTATTACAACCAGGAGAGGTGACTTGTTTAAGAGCTTCTGTCAAACTTACCTGGAAACAACCAGGCCCCTTTATCGTCCTTGAACCGGACCCACAGGAGAAACAAAATGGGATAGAAGTGATTCCCGAAGTGGTTCCATTGCAGGCCCTAAAGAAAAGTCACGGGAGGGTCTTAGTAAGCATTAGGAATACTGCTACCACACCAGTGAAAGTACCAGCCAGAATGCTGTTGGGCCAAGTAAACCAAGCCACCCTGGTTGCCCCATCCGACTTAAAGAGAGAAGAAAGGGGTGAAGTCACTGCACAGAAGCTATGTTCTGAAGACATGACCCTCCCACCAGTATGGAAGGGAGAGGGCCAAAGCCCAACTTGCTTTGGCCCGATGGCAGAAGATCTTCTCTAAGAATGAATTTGATGTGGGGTGTGCGAAGAGTGCCACCCACAAGATTCGCCTACAGGAAGATAAGCCATTTAGAGAAAGAGTCTGACGGGTTCCTTTGGCTGACCTGGAAGATCTGCGAGAGCAACTGGCAGAACTAAAAAGGACAGGCATTATCAGAGAGTCCAGGAGCCCTAACGCCTCTCCAATAGTGGTAGTCCGGAAGAAAAATGGGTCACTGAGGCTGTGTATTGACTACCGAACCCTCAACAAAGATAGAATAGAAGACGCTTTGCAGAGTTTGTCAGGGGCCAAGTGGTTCAGTGTGATGGATTTGAAGAGTGGGTACTATCAAATTCCCAGGCATGCTGAAGATCGGGAGAAAACGTCTTTCATCACTCCAGTGGGTTTCTTCGAGTTCAACCGCATGCCTCAGGGTTTTTCAGGAGCCCCAGCCACTTTCCAAAGACTAATGGAGAAGACGGTGGGAGACATGAATCTGATTGAGGTGCTGGTATACTTGGACGACATTATTGTGTTCGGAAGAACTTTGGAAGAACACGAAGAGTGACTAGAAAAGGTCCTAAAGAGGCTCCATGATGAAGGCCTGAAGCTTTTGTTGGAGAAGTGCCAATTTTACCAGCCCTCAATCCATTACCTGGGTCACATCATATCCACTGAAGGAGTATCCACGGACCCAGGGAAGCTGGAGGCCGTCACCTCTTGGCCTAGGCCCACTAATGTGACTGAGCTTCGGTCGTTTCTGGGATTCTGTTCTTATTACAGAAGGTTTGTGGAGGGATTTTCCAAGATTGCCCGACCTTTGAATGAACTGCTGAGGACTGAAGAGGAAGATGATGTTCCAGAATCAGTCAGACCAGTGAAATCCACCATGGGGCCCAGGAAGCCTAAAGAGTCTATCCAAGACCAGTGGACCACCAAGTGTGAGGAGGCGTTCATTCAACTCAAGAAAAGCCTAACCACTGCCCCTGTGTTTGCCTATGTGGACACTACAAAACCCTACAAGTTGCATGTGCATGCCAGCCGAGATGAGCTGGGTGGGGTTCTATACCAAGAGCCGAAAATAATTATCCCACTCACAAGCTTGAATTCCTTGCCTTAAAATGGGCTGTAGTGGATAAGCTACGAGACTATCTATATGGGGCCGAGTTTGTGGTAAAGACTGACAATAATCCGCTCACCTACCTGTTAACAACTGCCAAACTGGATGACAGTGCATAGGTGGCTGGCTGCCCTCTCGGGATTCACGTTCAGCCTGAAATACCGGCCAGGTGTTGGAAACAGATGCTGATGCCCTATCCAGAAGACCCCATTGCCTCAGTGACCCCACAGAGAAATGGACCCAAGTTACCCAAGAAGGAGTGCGAGCCTTGTACCAGGGAGCTGAACTCCAGGCTGGAGGGGGGTCTAGAGCCGAAGAGATTGGAGTTACGGCTGTGGGAGTACCCAAGCACTACTGTAACGTGACCCAAGTGGGAGAAGAAGGTCTACCCAAATTTTCCAGAAAGGATCTGAGGAAAGACCAACTGGAGGATCCCCTTGGGAAAATAGTGTTGAAGGCCTTGGATGGCCGATGTCCTGCTACACAGGGAGTGGGACCTATTACAGCTGCGCCACCAAGGGGTGGTCTACCGAAGGGGCCCCTCTGATGGTCCAGAAGAAAAATTGCAGTTGTTCCTGCCCAGCAAGCACAGAGAAACAGTTTTAACTGCCCTCAACGACCACCATGGTCATCTGGGTCCGGAAAGAACCTTCCATCTAGTGAGAGACAGATTCTACTGGCTCTGCATGCGGGCTGAAGTTGAAAGTTACTGTCACTCCTGTATCCGGCGTATTCAGAGGAAGACCCTACCCCACCGATCTGCCCCAATGGGCCATCTTCAGAGTCAGGGACCTATGGAACTGGTGTGCATTGATTTCCTTTGCTTGGAGCCTGACCTGAGTGGACAAGGGAATGTTTTGGTAGTAACCGATCATTTCACCAGATATGCTCAAGCATACCCAACGAAAGACCAGCAAGCTTCAACTGTGGCAAAAGTCTTAGTAGAAAAATTATTTGTTCACTATGGATTACCCCAACGTATCCACTCAGATCAAGGGAGAGACTTTGAAAGCAATCTCATAAAGAAGCTGTTGGACTTGCTGGGCATCAAGAAGACCAGAACCACTCCATATCACCCCCAAGGGGATGCACAGCCTGAGGGTTTTAACCGGACCCTTCTGGATATGTTGGGAACTCTGAGCTCGGAAAAAAAGCAACACTGGAGCAAGCATGTAGCTGCTATAGTGCATGCCTACAACAGCACTGCAAATGATGCCACTGGATACTCTCCATACCGTTTAATGTTCGGGCGAGAGGCTACCGGTGGATCTGGCCTTTGGCACTTCCCTTGATCACACATCAGTCACCTCTTATAAGGGGTATGTGGATCGGCTATGGAGAAGTCTAAAAACGGCCTATGAGAAAGCCCAAGCTACATCAGATCAGAGGGGGCTGAGGAACAAGAGGAACTTCGATCTAAAGGTCAGAGTACAAGATTTGCAGCCAGGGGATCGAGTTGTTAAGAAATCTGGGTATCCCTGGAAAACATAAATTAGCTGATCGCTGGAAGTCACAACTAGGGATGAGCTTCGTGTTCGAGTCGAACATACGTTCGACTCGAACATCGGCTGTTCGATCGTTCGACGAAGATCGAACGATTTGGGCCGTTCGCGCCAAATTCGAGTGACGCGAACGGCCCACAATGCACTACGCCATCGCAGTGTCATCCAGGCGCTGTGATTGGCCAAGCATGCACTGTGACCCCGCATGCTTGGCCAATCACAGCGCCGGCAGCGAGGAGAGCAATGATTGGCCACAGGCAGGATGCCTGTGGCCAATTATTGCTGAGGGTGTTTAGTACACGCCCCACACTATAAAAGGCCGCCAGCACGGCGGCCTAGTGTAGTGTGTTCCGGAGCAGGGAAAGACAAGCATAGGCAGGGACAGTGACATTTATTTCTTTCTTGCTTAACCTGGATTCCTTTAGTTTAGGGAAAGAGAAGGATAGGTAGGGAGAGTGTCAGTGTGTTTTACTGTGCGAATCCTTGTTTCTAGGGACAAAGAAGGAAAGTGAGGGGAATTCTCCTTGTGCTATAGTGTGCTTTAAAAAAACATTTTTTCTAGGGACAGAAAACTCTAGGTAGGGAGAGTGTCAGTTTCTTTCACTGTGCGAGTCCTTGTTTCTAGGGACAAAGAAGGAAAGTGAGGGGAATTCTCCTTGTGCTATAGTGTGCTTCCTCATCAACCATCTTTGAAATCCTTGTTTTTTGGACAGTCAGGGAAATTGTCGTTGTGCTATTCTGTGCAAAAGCAATCATCCTCAACCATATTTAGAAATCCTTAAGTAAAGGGACAGAGAAGGACACCTGAAGGTAGCCCTTATTGCTTTTTTCCCATCTCCCTGCAGGCCATCTATTAGAATGTCTGGAAGGCAAACAAGGAGAGGCAGACAGTCAGGAGGCAATAAAAGAGGGCAAGCAGGCTCTGTGTCTGGGGGCAACAGTGCTGGTCGTGGACGCGGTGCATTGTCATCAGCACATGGCCATGGGACACGCTTGTCCTTCTTTTCGGCAGCTGGACATGTTGAGCCACATCATGCCGAAGACTTGGTAGAGTGGATGACCAAGCCCTCCTCCTCCTCCTCATCCTCTCTCACCCAGGCTCAGGGTACTGGCAAAGCAGCTGCCAAAGCGTCCTCTTCCCTGGTATCAATGTCAGACTCATCATCAGTCACTCCTTCCCTAGACCCACCATGTCCTCCTCCTGAGGAGTCCCCCGAACTGTTTGAGCACAGTGTTGGGTACATGCTCCAGGAGGATGCCCAGCGTTTCGAAGGGTCTGATGATGAAACCCAGCTACAGGAAGGCAGTAGCGTGAGAGCAGACAGAGGGGATGCTCAAGAAGGACACCAATCTGGCAGTCATGTTCCAGCAGCTGCAGCATACTGCCAGATTGGCTCCAGTGATGAGGAGGGAGGGGATGATGAGGTCACTGACTCCACGTGGGTGCCTAATAGGAGAGAGGAGGAGGAGGAGGATGAGGAGGAGGCACATCAACGAGGCAGGATGCCCTTTGGTGGCCAGCGTAAGGGCAGTACACCGACGGAATCACACCGCAGAGCTCCGCCTGTGCAGGGCGCTGCCTCTGCCCGTCATTCAAAAAGTTCCTTGGTGTGGGCCTTTTTTGAGGCTAGTGCATCAGATCGCACAGCTGCTGTTTGCAACATATGTCTCAAGCGTATATCGTGTGGCCAAAACATCAGCCGCTTGGGTACCACATGCCTGACCAGACATATGTTGACCTGCCATGCAGCTCGTTGGCTAGCCTACCTCAAAGACCCACACCAAAGAACAAAGCGGACCTCTCCTTGCACCGCATCAGCTGGGATCTCCAACCCCACTATAACTTCAGTCCTCTCTGAAACATGCACTGAGAGGAATGAAGGTGTAGAATTAGGTGTGTCACAGCCAAGTACTTGCGGCCACTCTGCTAGCAGTACACCGACGTCCGATTCTAGCAGGCAAATTTCCCTGCCCCAGCTGCTGGACCGTCGAAAGAAGTTCACTCCCAGCCATCCACATGCCCAGCGGTTGAATGCTAGCTTGGCTAAATTGCTAGCGCTTCAACTGCTGCCTTTTCAGTTGGTAGACTCGGCCCCCTTCCGTGAGTTTGTGCAATGTGCGGTTCCTCAGTGGCAGGTTCCCAAACGCCACTTTTTCTCACGGAAGGCTATTCCGGCTCTCTACCGGCATGTGGAAGGCAATGTCTTGGCCTCGCTGGACAGGGCGGTCAGCGGTAAGGTGCATATTACCGCTGACTCATGGTCCAGCAGGCATGGACAGGGATGTTACCTTTCTTTCACGGCCCATTGGGTCACTCTTTTGGCAGCTGGGAAGGATGCAGGACAAGGTGCAGTAGTGTTGGAGGTTGTTCCACCGCCACGCCTCCAAAATGCTACTACTGGTTGTGACACACCTCTCTCCTCCACCCCCTCCCTCTTCTTCTTCCTCCATGGCCTCTTCCTGTGGTTTGTCCTATGAACCAGCGGTGCTCCGTAGCCGTTCACGGGGCTACGCAAGTACGCAGGCAAAAAGATGCCATGCCGTGCTTGCGCTGGTGTGTTTGGGGGACAGAAGCCACACTGGGGCAGAGGTCCTGTCTGCTCTGCAGGGCCAGGCCGAGAGGTGGTTGATGCCACGCCAGCTTAAGCCAGGAATGGTGGTTTGCGACAATGGCACCAACCTCCTCTCCGCCCTCCGACAGGGACAACTGACCCATGTGCCCTGTGTGGCTCACGTCCTTAACCTGGTGGTGCAGCGGTTCTTGGGCAGGTACCCGGGCTTACAGGATGTCCTGAGGCAGGCCAGGAAAGTCTGTGTGCATTTCCGCAGATCTTATAATGCCAGTGCTCGCCTGGCTGAGCTGCAAAAGGAGTTGAACCTGCCCAAGAACCGCCTTATATGTGACATGCCCACCAGGTGGAACTCAACGTTGGCCATGCTGCAGCGGCTGCACACGCAGCAGAGGGCCATCAATGAGTACCTGTGCGACTATGGCACCAGGACAGGGTCAGGGGAGCTTGTTTTTTTTTCTCCACGCCAGTGGGGCATGATCAGGGATGCATGCACTGTCCTGGCACCATTTGAGGAGGCCACGAGGATGGTGAGCAGTGACAGTGCATGCATCAGTGACACTGTACCTCTTGTCCACCTGTTGGAGCACACGCTGCGTGGAATAATGGACAGGGCACTTGAGGCAGAACAGAGGCAGGAAGAGGAGGACTTCCTTGCCTCTCAAGGCCCCCTTTACCCAGACAGTGTTCCTTCTGTCCCACCCATCGCACAGGAAGAGAAGGAGGAGGAGGAGGAGGAGGAGGAGGATTGTGTCAGCATGGAGGTGGAGGCTGGCACTCAGCATCATCAGCAGCAGTCTTTTAGGGATGATTTACAGTCCCAAGAAACCAGTGGACTTGTACGTGGCTGGGAGGAGGTGGCTGCGGATCATGTCGTCCTTAGTGACCCAGAGGACTCCGGAGCGAATGCCTCAGCAAACCTACGCTGCATGGCCTCCCTGATCCTGCAAAGTCTGCGGAAGGATCCTCGTATTCTTCGGATCAAGGAGAGGGACCATTACTGGCTGGCCACTCTCCTTGATCCACGGTACAAGGGTAAGGTTGCGGACCTTATGTTACCTTCGCAGAGGGAGCAGAGGATGAGACAACTCCGGGAGGCCTTGCAGAAAGGTCTGTGCAACGCGTTCCCAGAGACTGGGAGGTTACAAACTCCTGGTCCTGGACAACGAGTTGCTGAGGCTTCGGCCAGTCAAAGAAGGAGCGGTGGGGAAGGTGGCCGTCTGACCGATGCGTTCAGACAATTCTTTAGTCCGCAGCCCCAAAGTATGATCGGTTCCAGCAACCATCGCCAGCATCTGATAAACATGGTGCAGGAATATCTAGGGGCAAGGTCAGACTTGGACACCTTCCCCACCGAAAATCCTCTGGCTTACTGGGTCTTGAGGATGGATCACTGGCCAGAGCTTGCACAGTATGCAATTGAGCTACTGGCCTGTCCTGCATCCAGCGTTCTTTCGGAACGCACATTCAGTGCTGCTGGAGGATTTGTCACAGATCACAGGGTGCGCCTGTCCACCGACTCGGTTGATCGACTGACTTTCATCAAGATGAACCAGTCTTGGATCACCACCAGCTACCACACACCTGATGCTGATATAACAGACTAATTGATTTTAACATGTCACATCCCTTCAAGACTGATGCTGATGCTGAGTGCCTGTGCTGTTATGTTGACTGGCTATCCTCCTCCTCCGAGTCCTCAATGATACGATTGATGATGATAGCTTGGAAGATCATTTTTGTTTATGGGTGCCGCCACCAGTGGCTAAGGCCCAATTTTTCAGCCCCTGTTTAACAGGGGCGTGTAATTACAATTTTTTTTAGCAATAATTTGCCATAGGGCTCATTGCTGTGCTCCAAGTACAGTATCTGTGAGGGGTTGGAGTGTTGTGGCACCAGTGCCTAAGGCCCAATTTTTCAGCCCCTGTTTAAAAGGGGCGTGTCATTACAATTTTTGAAGCAATACTTTGCAACAGGGCTCATTGCTGTGCTCCAAGTACAGTATCTGTGAGGGGTTGTAGTGTTGTGCCACCAGTGCCTAAGGCCCAATTTTTCAGCCCCTGTTTAACAGGGGCGTGTCATTACAATTTTTGAAGCAATACTTTGCAACAGGGCTCATTGCTGTGCTCCAAGTACAGTATCTGTGAGGGGTTGTAGTGTTGTGCCACCAGTGCCTAAGGCCCAATTTTTCAAAAGGGGCATGCAATTACAATTCTTGATCTAATAATTCACAGCAGGGCCCATTGCTGCACCCACCAAGAGTAACTCTGAGGGCTTACAGTGTTGTGGCAACGCCACCACCACCACGAAAGGCCCAATTTTTCAGCCCCTGTTCAAAAGGGGCATGTAATTACAATTCTTGATCTAATAATTCACAGCAGGGCCCATTCCTGCACCCACCAAGAGTAACTGTCAGGGCTTACAGTGTTGTGGCACCAGCACCACCATCAAAGGCCCAATTTTTACTACCACTGTTCAACAATTATATGTAATTAAAATTCCTGATATAATAGTTGACAGCAGGGCGTTCCAGCACCAACCAACAGTAACTGTGAGTGCTTACAGTGTTGTGCCAACACCAACAACTAAGGGGCCTATTTCTGCAGAGTATATACGGCAGGTCCCTACTTTCAAACATCCAACTTACAAACCACTCCTACTTGCAAACGCAAGAAGACAACAGGAAGTGAGAGGAAATCTACCACTAGGAAGGAAAATTCTCTCCTGTAAGAATAAATATGGGAGAAAGGTGTCTCCTCTGTACTGATGCTTTATCAGCAATCCTTGTTTCAAGAAAAACACCACATTTCAAAAACAGTTGTCATTGGGACGGAAAGTGAGGTGAAATGTTCTGAACAGGGGCACAGACAGCAAAACAAATGTTACAGGGGTGATAACCCTTACCTATGTTTTCCAAAAAGTTTAAAAATAGATTTTTGGGCTGGAGCTACACTTCAACAATGTACCTGTTCAAAATTACAAACACATTCTACATAAGAACAAACCTACAGTCCCTGTCTTGTATGCACCGCCTGTATACGGCTGTTCAGAGTATATAGGGCCTTTTTTATTTTACGTGCGGGGTTCCCCTTAATATCCATACAAGACCCAAAGGGGCTGGTAATGGGCTGGGGTAGGGGGGGGGGGGTCATGGGGTAGCTATGCCATTTTTCTTAAAGATTTTCATCCATATTACCGGGACCAGACATTACATTAAAGCCGCAAGCAGTTTTAAATGGCTTTTTTTTCCTTTAGAAGTGTCATTTTGTGCAGGGACAGTTCTAAACACGGGAAACACGTGGCACTTCACAGGCATACTTTAGACACCCCCCAGGTACGATATTTAAAGGAATATTTGACTTTTTTTTTTTCACTTTATGCATCATTAAAATGACTGCTCCCGAAAAACGACCGTTTTTAAAACTTCTTTTTGCATTGATACATGTCCCCTGGTGCAGAACCCGGGTTCCCAAACCCTTTTTAGGACAATAACATGCATAATAGTTGTTATAATTAGCACTTTAGAATTCGAACGTTCACATCCATTGTATTTAATAGGGTTCTAATGTTCGTACGAACTTTCGGTCCGTTCGCGGGTTCTGGTGCGAACCGAACCCGGGGGTGTTCGGCTCATCACTAGTCACAACCATACATCTGCAAACAGTTACCAGGCCTCCCTGTAAATCAGATCAGACCAGAAGGAAGTGTAGGCCCACTAAAGACTTAGCACAGGAATCACCTGCTGCCCTCTCTGAAGCAGTTTGCCTATCTCCTGCATCAGTCTCACAAGAGTCACCCTCAACCTCTCAAGGGCCTCGACCAGTCACCAGATCTCAGTCAACATTCCAGGACATGGAAGATGAAGACTGACGGTGAATGGGTAGAATCAGATTGGTTGTGGACCTCTCAGCAATCAGAGTCCAGGACCTCTCCTCTACCATTACCTGAGGTAACTGACAGTAGAACTCTCCGACCAGAGGCCCCTGAGTTTATGCCCCACAGTATACTCACTGAGGATTTAGAGGAAGACCATCGGGAAGGTGGAGGACATGGAACCCAGAATGCTTAGGCATGTGTCCTGGCTTGCAGGTGTATAGCCACCATTAGTCCTTTTATTTTCTGTATCAGCGGTCCTATCTTTTCTTGAAGTAGACCCACAGTGTTGGCATTGGTGTCGATTTCCGCGCCTAAGAAGATCATTGACTGGCTTCAGACTGCTTTTCTTCCAATTTATTATCCAACCAAAGTGCTGTAATGTGGATATTAGTATCTCTCGATGTTGGAGCAATAACTTCTGGCTGCCAGCCAGAAGAAGGAAATCGTTGAGATTGTGGTGGACTGAGTCCCTTCTCTCTCAGATACGCTATCATCGGAAGCAGAACCTTCGTAAATGTCATGGGGGCCGTCGATATTCTAAACGGAAGGCTCTGGAATTGGAAGTGTTGCTGTCCTATTGCAAAGCGTAGGTACTTTTGGAAGTCTCTGTGTATAGGAATATGGAGATAGGCGTCGGATAAATCTATTGATAACATCCAATCTTTTGTATTGACCGCCAGTAGTATGGATAGGAGACTCCATTTTGAAGGATTCTACTTGGATTGACCTGTTGAGGTTCTTCAGATCTAGAACTGGTTTTAGGTCCCCCGTCTTTTTCTTTACGAGAAAGAGGGGAATAAAACACTTTGTTTTTTGGTGTTGGGGTACTTCTACAACTGCCTGTTTCTGAGTTAACTCTAATACGTATTTGATTAGTTTTCGTTTTAGTAAAAATGATGGGATTCGAGTAATTTGAAAGTGGTCTTTGGGGGTTCTACCGTTGAATCCCCATCTGTGGCCCTCGTTTATCGTGGATATTGTCCATGGGTCCTTTATATGGTCTGCCCATACCCATGTAAATAGCTTGAGCCTGGCTCCCACTGGCACGGGTTGGGTGACCAATCCATCAAAACGACTTTTGTTGCTCTCCTGTAATGGGAGTTTTGGGTTTCTGTGTTCTCAGATAAGACGATTGGATTTTTCATCAATTTCGTTTGAATTCCTTGCCCAGTCTTACATGATCTTGCTTCCCGGGATCTTTCTGGGAGATTCCTTCTAAAAGGTGGAGGCTTTTGCCGTTTTGGCCTTCTGTCAGATGGAATAAGGCCAGATTTCCCGCCTGTGACCCTTGATATAGCTAGGTCTAATTTGGGACCGAATAAGTTAGTTCCATCGTAAGGAATCTTACACCAGTTTGATTTGGACGCTGCGTCCGCGATCCACGGTTTTAGCCAGAGGGCCCTTCTGGACGTAACTGATGCCAACATTGTCCTTGCTGTTGATCTTATAATGTCCACCGATGCTTCGGCTATGATGTCTCCTGCCAGACTAAGCTCTTGTAGTGCAGATATTATTCTGTCCTGGTCCGCTGCCTCTGATAGTAGCTTCTCGACATTTGATGTCCAGCTGGTAATTGCTCTGCCTACTGCCACTAGGGTGATAGCTGGCCTGCAGGCACCTCCTGATGCTGAATAGGCTTTTTTCAGTTCAAGGTCAATTTTCTTATCTAAAACATCTCTGAAGGTTACCGCATCCTCTATCGGCAGGGTCACGTATCTAGCCAATCTCATTAACGAAGAGTCTACAATAGGCGCTGAGATGAGGGGATTTACTGCTGGTTCCTTTAAAAGATATAGCTTTGCTATCCTATTGTTGAGACTGTTTTTTTTGTCAGCTTTTTCCCCACTCGTCTTTAATTAATTCTTTGAGTTCATTGATGAAGGGAAAAGTTTCTGGATCACTCTAAGTTAGGCAAATACTTTTTGAGCTTGTGAGGTGTTTCCTTTGGCTCCTCTCAGCCTATACCCTCTTTTACCGACCTTGCAAAGGGGTCTATTAGGGAAAAATCGAACCCAATCGATATTGGAGAGTCGTCTTCAGCTACAGACTCATCCGAACCTTGTGGAACGTAAGAGGCTGATGCCGGTTTAGCCTGCGCTGACTTCGCTGGTTCTGTAACAGAGGCTTCCAGAATTGATTCTTTAACAGAATCTCTGATTTGATACCTCCATTGCACCCGACTCTTTGTCCCTGGTGGCTTCATCAGCACATGCTTGGCAAGCTAATTTATTAGGAAGAGCCTGTGCTCTGCACACCCAGCAGGCATTAGCCGCAGGTCGGGTCTGATGGCCATCTTTTTTGTGGGAGGATGATGATTTGCTGTGGTGGTGGGAGGATGTTCTCGATCTGCTTCTTCTGGAGTGCGAGCGTCTTGAGGGAGATCGTTCCCTACATCTGGAGTGAGACGATCTTGAGGATCTGCCAGGGCTATCAGAGAAGTGATATTAGTGCCTTGGCTCTCTTTTGTCTCCTCTTCACTACATACCATACCTTTGCTGCCTCTTACCTTACTGGCTGTGGATGGTCTACTGGAGCAGCGGCCTCCATAAGTGATAGAGAAAGTGTACCTAGAGAAAGGGAGAGTGGAGATAAAAGGGATCCCAATAAAGGTAAACTACCCAAAGGGTGCCCCTGCATAGGTAATAAGAAATGTAAACAGCGGTTACCAGGTTAGAAGAACTTGGTAGGAACCTGTGGCAGCGTGTACTTGCAGAGTGCGGCGTGAGTGGACAGCTGTGCGGCTAAACATTGTAAGAGCAGTTTTTAAATAGGCGGCCATCGCCGCGGGGGTGACGCGGCGCCGTGCATGCGGACTAGCGGTTTGTTGTACCGACGCCATCTTTGAAACTGGCGAGGTGATAAGAGCACTGAGGTCACTTCCGGTTGCGACGGCGATCTGGCCGCACCGCCATGATGGAAGAGGCAAAGGAGCCTGAGGGACTAGAGAGCCCAGCAAACGCTGGGGAGGGGAAAGAGAGAGAAAAAAAGAGCATGGAGGAAAAGGTAGTGAATGGAATGGAGGCAGTGCCAAGTGGTTTAAAGCCTGTTTAAGGCTTGTGACAAAAAGACATATTTACAGCTCCCCTGAGACCATCAGAGTTGGGTCCCTGCATAAAGCTCATTTAGAGACTGTACAGTCAGGGCTTCCAACTAGGAGAGGCTGAACCTAGCTGGGGCGAAAGCAGTGAGAGGTCTTGTGCTTCATGCTGTCAGTCCTAGCAGATGAGGGAAAAAAAGGAGAATGTAGCGGGGGGGCTCCTCTTCAACACTTATAGCTAACCAGTCCTATCAGGTTGTGGGGGTGGAGCCACAACCCAGTGTGTGTGTGCTGCCATGATGCATCAGGAAATAGGGTTATGCTATGTGTTCATGCACACTACTTTAGGCCATTAGCATTTTTTGAGCTTCGGCGTCTAGGAGCTGAAAAATAAAGTATTTGAAGAGTTTCTTGGAGAGTTTTTCAAGCAGAAAATAGACGCTAAATGCTCCTAACTACTTATAAATCTTTCTAACTCCTTCTAGAAGCTACTAAAGGCTTTTTTTTTTCCTCATGTACTGCAAAAACTTTAATAAAATGCTAATGCTCCTAGAGGCTTCTAAATGCTACTAGAAACTGGCCGAAAAATAGTATCATTTTTCATCCAGCAATTTTTTTTTAGCTTATGAAAGACACTAGCGTGCAAGGAGCCTTAAGGGATTTTCCATTATTTATTAGCCCCTGAACACACTCCCAGCCCTTTAAGAAGTTTCTGATGCCGGGAGGCATGGCAGGTGCTCTGATTGGCTGTTACAGCGGTCACATGAACACAAAGCTCCCGACCACAAGTAGAAATTGGGAGCCCCCCCAGTAAGTGCGCCGGGAGCGATCAAGGTGTGCGCTCTCAGCACAGCTTTGTTTACATTCTGATACACATATATTTTTGAAGACTGTTATTCATTAATATACTCAATACAGTATACTGTAATACCTTGGATTACAAGCATAATCCATTCCAGAAGAATGCTTGTAATCCAAAGCCCTTGTATATCAGCAAGTTTCCCCATAGGAATCAATGGAAACTCAAATAATTTGTGCCACAGTGACTGCTGGTGTATGCAGTACTGTATGTGGCCAGAGGTGCGGGAGCGCCGGAGACACTCGGAGACGCTCGCAAACAGATTCCGGATTTAAAAAAAAAAAAAATAGCTTGTATTGCGAAACGCTCGTAAACCGCGTTACTCGCAATCCGAGGTTTCACTGTATAAAAAAAATATGTACCTCTTCATGCCGGTGGTACGCACAGGACTTTTTTTCTCAAACAATAGGTGCTGGAACTTAACCACAACCCCACAAACCCCTCCCCCTACACACACCCTTCAAATCACATCAAATAGTGGGTGTGGTCAGTCAAATTTCACGAACAGTAGTAGGGTCTTAACCACTTAAGCCTCGGACCATTTTGTAGCTAAAGGACCAGAGGTGTTTTCAGAATTTGGCACTGCGCTGCTTTAACTGGAAATTGTGCGGACATGCAATGTTGTACCGAAACAAAATTTGCGTCCTTTTCTTCCCACAAATAGAGCTTTCTTTTACTGGTATTTGATTGCCTCTGCGATTATTATTTTTTTGCGATATAAACGGAAAAAGACTGAAAATTTAAAAAAAAAATATTTTCTACTTTTTGTTATAAGAAAAATCGAATAAACTCAATTTTAGTCATACATTTAGGCCAAAATATATTCAGCCACATGTCTTTAGTAAAAAAAAAGTCAATAAGCGTATATTTATTGGTTTGCGCAAAAGTTATAGCATCTACAAACTAGGGTACATTTTCTGGAATTTTCACAGCTTTTAATTTATGACTGCCTATCTCATTTCTTGAGGTGCTAAAATGGCAGAGCAGTACAAAACCCCCCCAAATGACCCCATTTTGGAAAGTAGACACCCCAAGGAAATTGCTGAGAGGCAATGTTGAGCCCATTGAATATTTTTTTTTTGTCCCAAGTGATTGAATAATGACAAAAAAAATAAAATAAATAAATAAATAAATTACAAAAAGTTGTCACTAAATGATATATTGCTCACACATGCCATGGTTATATGTGGAATTGCACTCCAAAATAAATTTTGCTGCTTCTCCTGAGTACGGGGATACCACATATGTGGGACTTTTTAGGAGCCTAGCCCTGTACGGGCCCCCGAAAACCAAGCACCGCCTTCAGGATTTCTAAGGGCGCAAATTTTTGATTTCACTCCTCACTACCTATCACAGTTTCGAAGGCCATAAAATGCCAAAATAGCACAGAACCCCCCCAAATGACCCCATTTTGGAAAGTAGACACCCCAAGCTATTTACTGAGAGGCATGTTTAGTCCATGGAATATTTTATATTTTGACACAAGTTGCGGGAATATGACAAACTTTGAATTTTTGGCACAAAGTTGTCACTAAATGATATATTGCTCACACATGCCATGGGCATATGTGAAATTACACCCCAAAATACATTCTGCTGCTGCTCCTGAGTACGGGGATACCACATGTGTGGGACTTTTTTGGAGCCTAGCCTCGTACGGGGCCCCAAAAGCCAAGCACCGCCTTCAAGATTTCTAAGGGCATAAATTTTTGATTTCACTCCTCACTACCTATCACAGTTTTGAAGGCCATAAAATGCCAAGATGGCACAAACCTCCCCCAAATGACCCAATTTAGGAAAGTAGACACCCCAAGCTATTTGCTGAGAGGCATGTTGAGCCCATTGAATTTTTTTTTTTTGTCCCAAATGATTGAATAATGACAAAAAGAAAAAAAAATGTACAAAAAGTTGTCACTAAAGTATATATTGCTCACACATGCCATGGGCATATGTGAAATTACACCCCAAAATACATTCTGCTGCTTCTCCTGAGTATGGGGATACCACATGTGAGACTTTTTGGGAGCCTAGCCGCGTACGGGGTCCCAAAAACCAAGCACCGCCTTCAGGATTTCTAAGGGCGTAAATTTTTGATTTCACTCCTCACTACCTATCACAGTTTTGAAGGCCATAAAATGCCAAGATAGCACAAAACCCCCACAAATGACCCCATTTTGGAAAGTAGACACCCCAAGCTATTTACTGAGAGGCATGTTCAGTCCATGGAATATTTTATATTTTGCCACAAGTTGCGGGAATATGACAAACTTTGTTTTTTTTGCACAAAGTTGTCACTAAATGATATATTGCTCAAACATGCCATGGGCATATGTGAAATTACACCCCAAAATACATTCTGCTGCTTCTCCTCAGTACGGGGATACCACATGTGTGGGACTTTTTGGGAGCCTAGCCGGGTACGGGACCCCAAAAATCAAGCACCGCCTTCAAGGTTTCTAAGGGCATAAATTTTGGATTTCACTCCTCACTACCTATCACAGTTTTGAAGGCCATAAAATGCCAAGATGGCACAAAACCCCCCCAAATGACCCCATTTTGGAAAGTAGACACCCCAAGGAAATTGCTGAGAGGCATGTTGAGCCCATTGAATATTTTTTTTTTTTTGTCCCAAATGATTGAATAATGACAAAAAAAAAAAAAAATGTACAAAAAGTTGTCACTAAATGATATATTGCTCACACATGCCATGGTTATATGCGGAATTGCACCCCAAAATACATTCAATACATTCATACATACAAAAGTGTCAAAAAGGGCTTTGTCTTCAAGTGGTTAGAAGAGTGGATGTAAGCTTCCTAATGTTGTGTATAAAATGCCAGAACAGTTCAAAACCCCGCCAAATGACCCCATTTTGGAAAGTAGACACCCCAAGCTATATACTGAGAGGCATGTCGAGTCCATGGAATATTTTATATGTTGACACAAGTTGCGGAAAAACTACAATTTTTTATTTTTATTTTTTGCACAAAGTTGTCACTAAATGATATATTGCTCAAACATGCCATGGTTATATATGGAATTACACCCCAAAATACATTTTGCTGCTTCTCCTGAGTACGGGGATACCACATGTGTGGGACTTTTTGGGAGCCTAGCCGCGTACGGGACCCCGAAAACCAAGCACCGCCTTCAGGATTTCTAGGCACAAATTTTTGATTTCACTCCTCACTACCTATCACAGTTTCGAAGGCCATAAAATGCCAAAATAGCACAAAACCCCCCCAAATGACCCCATTTTGGAAAGTAGACACCCCAAGCTATTTGCTGAGAGGCATGGTGAGTATTTTACAGCTCTCATTTGTTTTTGAAAATGAAGAAAGGACATTTTTTTTTTTCGTTTTTCAATTTTCAAAACTTTGTGACAAAAAGCGAGATCTGCAAAATACTCAACATACCTCTCAGCAAATAGCTTGGGGTGTCTACTTTCCAAAATTGGGTCATTAGGGGGGTCTTGTGCCATCTGGACATTCCATGGCCTCCGAAACTGTGATAGGCAGTGAGGAGTGAAATCAAAAATTTACACCCTTAGGCCCCATGCACACGAGACGCAGGTGCAAACTCTGCTGAACACACGTTTTTAAACGCTGAAACCGGCGTTTATAAACGCGCGTTTTGCCGCGTTTGCGGCCGCGTTTAGCGGCGTTTTACCGCGTTTGCGTTTATAAGCGTTTCATCATAGACCCTCCCTAAGCTCAAAAAACAGTAAATTTTAACCATTTCAGCCAGTTTGTGAGACCAGAGTGAGTAGCAGCAGCTGAGAGAGCAGCAGTGTACTTGTATTTAGCGTATCACTTGCCACATCATCTGCCACAAGTTGTGGATTGTCCACTTGCCACGTTACCTGGCCACGTCACCTGGCCATGTTACCTGCCACGTCACCTGGCCACGTTACCTGCCACGTCAGCTGGCCACGTCACCTGCCACAAGTTGTGGATTGTCCACTTGCCACGTCACCTGCCACAAGTTGTGGATTGTCCACTTGCCATGTCACCTGACCACATCACGTGCCACGTCACCTGGCCACGTCACCTGCCACAAGTTGTGAATTGTCCACTTGCCACGTCACCTGCCACGTCACCTGGCCATGTCACCTGCCACAAGTTGTGGATTGTCCACTTGCCATGTCACCTGGCCACATCACGTGCCACGTCACCTGGCCACGTCACCTGCCACAAGTTGTGAATTGTCCACTTGCCACGTCACCTGCCACGTCACCTGGCCATGTCACCTGCCACAAGTTGTGGATTGTCCACTTGCCATGTCACCTGGCCACATCACGTGCCACGTCACCTGGCCACGTCACCTGCCACAAGTTGTGAATTGTCCACTTGCCACGTCACCTGCCACGTCACCTGCCACAAGTTGTGGATTGTCCACTTGCCACGTCACCTGGCCACGTCACCTAGCCATGTTACCTGCCCACATTACCTGCCACGTCATCTAGCCACGTCACCTGCCACAAGTTGTGGATTGTCCACTTTCCACGTCACCTGGCCACATCACGTGCCACGTCACCTGCCACAAGTTGTGGATTGTCCACTTGCCACGTCACCTGGCCACGTTACCTGCCACGTCACCTGGCCACGTCACCTGCCACGTCACCTGGCCATGTCACCTGCCACAAGTTGTGGATTGTCCACTTGCCACGTCACCTGGCCACGTCACCTAGCCATGTTACCTGCCCACATTACCTGCCACGTCATCTAGCCACGTCACCTGCCACAAGTTGTGGACTGTCCACTTTCCACGTCACCTGGCCACATCACGTGCCACGTCACCTGCCACAAGTTGTGGATTGTCCACTTGCCACGTCACCTGGCCACGTTACCTGCCACGTCACCTGGCCACATCACCTGACACAAGCTGTGGATTGTCCACTTGCCACGTTACCTGCCACAAGTTGTGGATTGTCCACAATGTAATGCAAGCAATTACAGTTTTCTTTTATATTTTTTAAGTTTTTCATCATTTGCCATCATTTTTGAGATTTCTAATGTTAAAAAATAGGTCACCTTTAAAAACGCTTATAAACGCAAACGCGGCAAAACGCCGGTACCGCGTTTAGCCGCGTTTAGCAGCGTTTAGCGTCTGAAACGTGAAAACTTTTGCGTCTGAACCCATTTTTTTGCTTCTGGAAAAACGAGGTTAAACGCAACTGCTTGTAAACGCCAAAAAACGAGACTGTGTGCATGGACACATAGGATAACATTGAATGGGTTCAGGAGCAGTTGAAAAAAGCGTCCAACTGCCTCTGAACGCGCGTTCAACAGCAAATAACAGCGTCTCGTGTGCATGGGGCCTTAGAAAGCCTGAAGGCGATGCTTGGATTTCGGGGTCCTGTACGCGGCTAGGCTCCCAAAATGTCTCACATGTGGTTACCCCATACTCAGGAGAAGCAACAGAATGTATTTTGGGGTGCAATTCCACATATGCCCATGGCATGTTTGAGCAATATATCATTTAGTGACAACTCTTTGTACATTTTTTTTTTTTTTGTCATTATTCAATCACTTGGGACAAAAAAAAAAAAAATATGCAATGGGCTCAACATGCCTCTCAGCAAATAGCTTGGGGTGTCTACTTTCCAAAATGGGGTCATTTGGGGGGGTTTTGAACTGTCCTGGCATTTTATGCACAACATTAGGAAGCTTACATCCACTCTTCTAACCACTTGAAGACAAAGCCCTTTCTGACACTTTTTGTTTACAAAAACAAAATTACGTTGAACCCCCAAACATTATATATTTTTTTAAAGCAAAGGCCCTACAGATTAAAATAGTGGGTGTTGCATTTTTTTTTCCACACAGTATTTGCGCAGCGATTTTTCAAACGCATTTTTTGGGGAAAAACACACTTTTTATTTTTAATGCACTAAAACACACTATATTGCCCAAATGTTTGATGAAGTAAAAAAGATGATCTTAGGCCGAGTACATGGATACCAAACACGACATGCTTTAAAATTGCGCACAAACGCGCAGCGGCGACAAACTACATACATTTTAAAAGCCTTTACAGGGTACCACATTCGATTTACAGAGGAGGTCTACTGCTAAAATTACTGTCCTTGATCTGACCTTCGCGGTGATATCTCACATGCATGGTGCAATTGCTGTTTACATATGACGCTTGCGTTCGCCTTTACGCAAGACCAGGGGGGACAGGGGTGCTTTTTTTTTTATTATTATTTATTTTTCTTTCATTTTTAAACTGTTCCTTCCATATTTTTTTTCTTTTTTTTTTTACCATTTTTATTGTTATCTCAGGGAATGTAAATATCCCTTATGATAGCAATAAGTAGTGACAGGTACTCTTTTTTTGAAAAAAATTGGGGGGTTAGACCCTAGATCTTTCCTCTGCCCTCAAAGCATCTGACCACACCAAGATCGGTGTGATAAAATGCTTTCCCAATGGCGCTGTTTATATCCGGGGGGGGGGCATTCCCTCCCACTGCTTGTAAAAGCAGTCTAGAGGCTAATTATCTGCTAGGATTGCTTTTACATGAAAGCCGGCCGCTGGCTGAAAAGAATGATATCAAGATGATAGCTAAACCCACAGGCATCAATCTGGTATAACCATTCAAAGTCCAGCAACATACCAGTACGTTGCTGGTCCTTGTTGGACATGTATTGTAATCTTTTTTTCTCATGCAGCCTGTTGGCTGAACGAAAAAAAGAGATTGATCGGTGGGTATGCCCACCATTAGAATACCTCCCTTCATCCACCCACTTCTAATGATGGGCATACATGCACCATTTATATATGCCGAAGCATGATGGCATCCTCCCGCAAAAAAGTTATGCCGCGTACACACGGTCGGACTTTTCCACGGGCAAGCCTCCGTCGGAATTTCGACCGTATGTACGCGGCATAAAAGGTTATGCCGCGTACACACGGTCTGACTTTTCCACGGGCAAGCCTCCGTTGGAATTTCGACCGTATATACGCGGCATTAGGAGCAAAATCGCTCCTCCGCCCCTGCTGCCCCCATGCTTCGGCATATATGCTCTTTTTTTTTTAACTGTGGTGATGAAATCACCTCCTACAGCGTTGGAGTCAAGGCTTTATGTATCGTGGGAGCAAACGCTGTTGCTGTCAAGATAAATAATTCCGCGCTGCAGTTGAATGGCGCACCTGAAAACAAAAAATTACATACCTGAAAAGCAAGCATGATAAAACATTGCAGAATACAATACAGTAAAAAAAGAGCAGAACAATAGAGAGAAAATAAATCCGCGCTTGCTACAGACACGACATCTTTTTTGGGGGGTTCGTTGGGTAGGGGTACTCTGGAGGACATACGGATAATGCCTCTCATGCAGCCGGCTTACTGCATTTGGTTGGGGATGGTGAGGTGCAGAACCGCCTGGATACAGGAGTTCTGTGACTATCTCATCCTGGAATTTTAGGAAGGATAAAGTCCCGCCTGAAGCTCTGTATAGCACATGAGCGTTCAGCAAAGCCAATTGGAATATGGATAGAGACACTTTTTTGTACCAGCGTCTCGCCTTACGGTCAATTAGATACGGCGCCAACTGGTCGTTGAGGTCCACCCCTCCCATATTTTTGTTATATTCGTGGACACAGAGGGGTTTCTCCACAACACCAGTCGCCGTACGAATTTGGACTGTCGTGTCTGCATGAAGGGAGGTAAGAAGGAAAACATTCTTATTGTCCCTCCACTTCATAGCGAGCAAGTTATTACACTTCAAGCAGGCTCTCTCCCCCAGCCTAAGACGGGAATCTACAAGCCTCTGGGGGAAAGCCCCGGCGATTAGGTCGCACGGTGCCACATGCTCCAATCTGATGATCAAACAAGTGACTAAACAGTGGCACGCTCGTGTAATAATTGTCCACATACAAGTGGTACCCCTTTCCGAATAAGGGTGACACCAAGTTCAACACTATCTTGCCAGCGCTCCCTATGTAATCTGGGCAGTTGACCGGCCCAACCTGACTATCTTTTCCCTCATAAACCATAAAGCTCCATACATAGCCTGTTGCCCTGTCACAGAACTTATAGAGCTTGACCCCGTATCTGGCACGCTTGCTGGGAAGGTAAGGCTTGACAGACAAGCGGCCAGAAAATTTAATCAGGGACTCATCAACGCAGACAGCTTGATCGGGAATAAACAAGGCTGCAAAACGTTAGTTGAAGTGGTTTATGAGGGGCCGAATTTTGTAGAGCCGGTCGTATTCAGGGTCTCCACGTGGACGACACAGTTCATTGTCATTGAAGTGCATGAACCGCAAAATCTGCTCGTATCGTGTCCTGGGCATGGAGGCAGAGAACACGGGCATATGGTCAATTGGGTGCGTGGACCAATAAGCACGCAATGACGGGAATTTATGTGTGCCCATGTTGAGGGAAAGGCCCAGAAAGGTCTTAAATTCGGAAACCGTAATTGGTTTCCAATCTTTGCCAATGGAAGGCAACTGGGGACTAGCGGCGATGAATTGACCAGCATATAAATTACTCTGGTCCACAATAGATCTATAGAGATCTTCCGTGAAAAACAGCGAATAAAAATCAATTGGCATAAAATCAGCAGTTTCCACCTGAATACCGGGTTGGGCAGTGAATGGGGGAAGTACGGGTTCTGCAGAAGTGGTGGGGACCCAATCAGAATAGGCGAATTCTGCAGGAAGGGCACTATGGGCACGACGGGCTTGCCTTTGTCTTCTTCTTGGTGGCAGCGGGACACTACTTGTGCTTGCCACCTCGCCAGCTTGAACTGCACTTATGGGACTCGCCACGTCACCACGTGATACTGCAGTGCTGGATGTACGCCCAGGCTGTACTAGGCCGCTGGTGGTTGCCAATTCACCAGAAGGAATAGCGGCGCTAGTACTACTCTGCTCCATGATACGAGAGACCTGCGGTTCTTGCTCCTCAACAACCTCAGAACATCGGGATCGGGTACGCCTGACCTTAGCAGGGACCTCACCTTCGTCGTCAGAGCTATCTGACGTGGAGCCGCTGACTTCACTGTCTTCTACGGGAAGATATTCTGAATCTGACAGATGCGTGACCTCCTCTTCACTATCTGTCATGCTCAGAATCTTGTAGGCCTCTTTACTAGTGTACCTTCGTCTTGCCATTTTAAGCTCTAAATTTATGGGTAAACTAGTAAGATTCACAGGTAAAAAAGCACCTGACTGACAGCAAATGTATCAAACGCTTAAAAAAAAACTGTTAGCAATCACAGGGATCAGGACTGTCTCTGCGAACGCTGCAGTTATGTGTGTTGTGTTTGTTTGGTAAGTGACAGTGATCGACCGATACTGCACTTGGGTGGGCTGGACTGGGCTGGGCGGAGGGGCTAAACGCAGGTGCTAGCAGGTATCTGGGCTGATCCCGCTAACACTGCGTTTTTGGGAACCCTAAACTGCTGGGGACGCTAGTATAGATCTGATCAGATATTGATCTGTTCAGATACTATACCACTAAGGGAGGTGTATGCTTTGCTCGTGGGTGTTAGTGTTACTGGCACTAACCTAACGCTGCCTGGGGCGACGCAGACCCTCTCTGGCGCTAAAACCTAATTGATATCAGCCGCCGGGCGATCAGGGGGTTAAACCTTTATTAGGTTATATACGGCGGGTGCCCTGATGCTATAAAAAGCAAACCAACCAGCGTCACCCCTAAAACTTATATGGTGATCACTGGTGAAAGAGTTAACTAGGGGCAATCAGGGGGTTAAAACCTTTATTAGGCTAAATATGGGGGTACCTGACGCTATATAAAAACCTGACGGGTAACCTAAATAACTAACTGGCTAACCAGTGTCACCAGTAAAACTTATACGGTGATCACTGGTGAAAGGGTTAAGTCTAGGGGCAATCTGGGGGTTAAAATAATTAATGGGTGTACCTGACGCTATAAAAACCTGCGGCGAAACTAAAAATAAATAACTGGCTATCTAGGGCACCACCGGCACTAAATACAGCGATCGGAAATACGATCGCTTAGTGACGCTGGCGTTAGGGGGTGAAAGGGTTACCTGGGGGGCGATCAAGGGGTTAAACCTTTATTAGGGGGGGTTAGGGGGCTACCCTGGACCTAAAGGGCCTAAACCTAACTGCCCTGCAACTTTTTACTGTCACAAATGACACTGATTGCAGTGATCAGTAAAAAAATGACCACTGCAAACGGTGCACTGTGACTGGGGGTGATCTGGAGGGTGATCTGGGGGTGACTGGGGGGTGAAAAGTGTGCCTACGTGTACTGGTGTCAGTGGGCTGTTGGTGCAATTACTGTAAGATGTCTTCTCTCCTCGCGCCGGATCGAAAAGACCGCCACGAGGAGAGATGACATCAATTCCTCTGCCTGTGTTTACATTACACAGGCAGAGGAAGGTTTTCATTCGCCGGGAGCGATCGCGAGGGGGTGGCCGGAATCGAGCGGCCGTCCCCTCATCACGGATCGCTCCCAAATAACCACCGCTCACTGTATAGAAGGGGGGTCCGATCGGACCCCCCAACTATACGAAGGCAGTCACGTACCGGCACGTGATTGTGCCTGTCTGTGCCATTCTGCCGACGTATAATTACAGTGGGCGGTCGTTAAGTGGTTAAAGGGACATTAACCACTTAAGCCCCAGACCATTTTGGCTGGTTAAAGTCCAGACCCCTTTTTGCGATTCGGCACTGCGTCGTTTTAACAAAATTTATTATTTTTTGCTCTATAAACAAAAATAGAGCGTCAATTTTGAAAAAAATTCAATATTTTTTACTTTTTGCTATAATAAATATCGCCAAAAAATATATAAACAAACATTTTTTTTCCTCAGTTTAGGCCGATACGTATTCTTCTACATATTTTGGGTAAAAAAAAATCGCAATCCGCGTTTGATTGGTTTGTGCAAAAAATTACACTAGCAGTGAAGGGATTAACCACTAGGTGGCGCTGTAGGGGTTAAGTGTTCCCTGCATTGTGTTTCTAACTGTAGGGGGATGGGCTCTGTGTCACTTGACACCAATCTCCGCTCCGAGTACACGGAGCCGAGATCCGTGTCATTGTCACTAGGCAGAGCAGGGAGATGCTGGTTTACACAAGCATCTCCCTGCTCTATACCTCCGTGAGACGATCGTGGGGATCCCCACGGTGATCGAGTCCGCGGGACCCGCGGTCCGACTCACGGGGAAGGCAGCAGGGCCGCGAGCGCGCCGAGGCGGCGTGCGCGCGACCCCTACGTCAGGCAGTTAAAGGGGACGTACAGGTACGTGGATGTGCCTGTACGTGCCATTCTGTCAACGTATAAGTACAGGAGGCGGTCGGCAAGTGGTTAAATACCAGGATTGCATTACATACAGAGTGCAGAGTTCAGGGGGGTTACGTACAGAGTGCAGAGCTGTCACTTGTAAACACAGAAACCGGACTTCTGTGTTTACAAGTGATTGTGGTGAGCAGGCACCAAAGGGGCTGAGCCAGAGGTGGTGGAACTGAGTTGCACCAAGTTCCCTCTGAAAAAAGCCCTGGGTACGCATATATGCGGCCTCTAGTCATTAAGGCCCACCCGCCAAAAGGCTGCATATATTTGTGCCACCGGCGTGAAGAGGTTAACAATTATTTTTTTTTAATCCTTTTTGTATATACTGTATTGTGTATAAAAATGAATAACAGTCTTAAAGAAATGTTGCATTCATGTAATAAATATATATATATTAATATGATTATCATTACTATTATTATTATTAATAAAAGAATGATAATGAATTAATAATATAATAATAATGATACTAAAATAAAAATAATTATATTAATATAATAATAATAAATCAATGATAATAAAATAATATTCATAATAATTTTAAAAGCCAGTATTTCTATAAGATTTTATTATAAGGAAGATGCCATCGTGAGGTCATTTAAGACAGTAGCAGTAGTTGAACATGGTTGACGTCCTTCGTATAGGAAAATTATTTTTTGCAAGATTAGGCAAGATATGAGGCACGCATCCAAAAAAACTCTCCCTCCCAGCATCGAGCCTTATTCCGCTTTAGTAATTGTTACCATTTTATTTATTCATGATTAAATGTATTACAGGAGCCACCGGGTCTGACAGTTGGAGTTATAAAATTTTATTATATTACACTCTTACAGTTCAGCGCTAGAACCTAGCCTAAGGCGGCCGTCCCGTCATTAACAGCCAATTCACACAATGAAGCCATTGTCTTGGACGAGGACTCATCACAATACAAACCTCGCTAATTTCAGCGTGTTGTGGGACATCACAAGTTATGATTACTAAATCCTGGTGATTGAGAGGCGTGATGGTCCTGGGCCCATCCTGTGTGGGAGGTTTATAATGAACCATGAATGCCTTCCCACTGATCTCAGGGACCTTTACTTCCATCTTGGGGCCCTTTATTACGGTCCAGCAGCGGGCCATCTTTCTGCCATCTTGGGGTCCCCCCACAAGTTTGACCTTTTCGACTCTGGTAGTTCCGCCACTGGTGTATTTTTGTTTTTACAATTTTATTTTTTATAATTTTTTTACATATTTTTTTATAGGTACCCTGTCTACCGACGGGGTATCCACTGATGAAAGCATCATTTAGTACATAACAGCGTCAAATAATGGAAAAACTGAGCTGCCTTCTTCTATAATCAATAGATTGGCAGTATCTAATGCGTCTTATTAAATGTATTGATAACATTTGACAGTTAAGTGTCCTTAGTAAGGGCTTCAAAATTGTGCTCAACCCAAATGTGAGCTTACCTGTATGTGCAAGTATAATACATACATCCAGTTTTTTTTTTCAGCAGGAATGCGGGGGAACGCATTTCCGGCACCTCTAGCACTGAATGGGGTGCTGGGCTGTGCAGAAGAGTCTATTGATGTCGACTGCAGGGGGATCTATTGTTGCTGGAAGGTCTATTTTTGCTGGGGGGGAATCTTAAGTCAGTAGAGGGTCAACAAAAAAATAAGGTGAAGATTCAGTTAGAAAATGTATGGGCTACATTTAGTAGGGTAGGACATCACAAAACCATGTCCTTATGATGCTGGCTTTGTCCACAGTGGCACAGTCATAATGGAACAGAAAATGGCCTTTCCCAATTATTACCACAAGACTGGAAAGACACAATTGTCCAAAATGTCCTAGTATTCTCTAGTATTAACTGTAGCCTTCACTGGAAACATCTGAATGCATTAATTTAGAGCAGGGGTCTCCAAACTTTCTAAGCAGGGACAGTTTACTGCCCTTCAATTTTAATGGGGGGGGTGACAGACTGTGGTCAGTGGGAATAGAAAATGTGTTGATGTCAGCGAGAGTACATAATGCCTCATCACTAGTGTCAGTCGAAGAAATATTGCCTGATCATTGGTGTCAGTGGAAAGATAAGAAGTCTCTAACCTCACTGAGGGTCACCACCTGACTGTGACCAACCGCCCATGTTCCGCTGCCCCTGCGTAGCCAGACAGTGATGTCAATAAGGTCAGAAGAAGAGATAGCTGCACCACCAGACCTCCTCATCCCATCAGCACCCTCCGCAGAATAAAAAGCAGCACATGCAGGTGTGCCCTGGGAACTGCTGCTGAGCTGGCTGTGAGGACTGGGCATCCAGGAAGGAGGAGACATGTACAGCGAGGAAAAAAAGTATTTGATCCTCTGCCGATTTTGTATGTTTGCCCACTTACAAAGAAATGATCAGTCTATAATTTTAATGGTAGGTTTATTTTAACAGCGAGACAGAACAACAACAAAAATATCCAGAAAAACGCATTTCAAAAAAGCTATAAATTGATTTGCATTTTAATGAGTGAAATAAGTATTTAACCTCTTTGCAAACATGACTTAATACTTGGTGGCAAAACTCTTGTTGGCAATCACAGAGGTCAGACGTTTCTTGTAGTTGGCCACCAGGTTTGCACATATCTCAGGAGGATTTTGTCCCACTTCTCTTTGCAGATCGTCTCCAAGTCATTAGGGTTTAGAGGCTGACGTTTAGTAACTCGAACCTTCAGCTCCCTCCACATATTGTCTATGGGATTAAGGTCTGGAGACTGGCTAGGCCACTCCAGGACCTTGATGTGCTTCTTCTTCTTGAGCCACTCCTTTGTTGTCTTGGCTGTGTGTTTTGGGTCATTGTCATGCAGGAGGTTCTCACCCAAGATTTGATGGTACATGACCCCGTCCATCGTCCCTTTGATGCAGTGAAGTTATCCTGTCCCCTTAGTTGAAAAACACCCTCAAAGCATAAAGTTTCCACCTCCATGTTTGATGGTGGGGATGGTGTTTTTGGGGTCATAGGCAGCATTCCTCCTACTCCAAACATGGCGAGTTGAGTTGATGCCAAAGAGCTTGAGTTTGGTCTCATCTGACCACAACACTTTCACCCAGTTCTCCCCTTGATCATTCTGATGTTCATTAGCAAACTTCAGACAGGCCTGTACATGTACTTTCTTGAGCAGGGGGACTTTGATGATACTGCAGGATTTCAGTCCTTCATGTCGTAGTATGTTACCAATTGTTTTCTTGGTGACTCTGGTCCCAGCTGCCTTGAGATCATTGACAAGATTCTCCTGTGTGGTTCTGGGCTGATTCCTCACTGTTCTCATGATCGTTGAAACTCCACAAGGTGAGATCTTGCATGGAGCCCCAGACCGGGGGAGATTGACAGTTATTTTGAGTTTCTTCCATTTGCAAATAATCAAACCAAGTGTTGTCACCCTCTCACCAAGCTGCTTGGCGATGGTCTTGTAGCACATTCCAGCCTTGTGTAGGTCTACAATCTTGTCCCTGATGTCCTTGGACAGCTCTTTGGTCTTTAAGAGAGTGCTCCTAATCCCAGCTCGTTACCTGTATAGAATACACCTGGGAGCCAGAAATCGTGCTGGTTGATAGGGTATCAAATACTTTTTTTTCCCACAAATAGAGCTTTGTTTTGGTGGCATTTGATCATCTCTGCGTTTTATTTTTTTTCTTTGCGCTATTAACAAAATAAGATTGACAATTTTGAAAAAAAACACAATATTTTTTACTTTTTGCTATAATAAATATCCCAATTTAAAAAAAAAAAAAAATATTTCTCAGTTTAGGGCGATATGTATTCTTCTACATATTTTTGGTAAAAAAAAAATTAAAAAAAAAATCGCAATAAGCGTATAGTGATTGGTTCGCGCAAAAGTCATAGCGCCGCCGCCTACAAAATAGGGGATAGATTTATGAAATTTTTTATTATTTTTATTTTACTAGTAATGCCGGTTATCTGCATTTTTTGTCAGGACTGTGATATTGCGGCAGACAGTTCGGATACTTGACACAATTTTGGGACCATTCACATTTGTACAGCGAACAGTGCTATAAATATGCACTGATTACTGTATAAATGTGACTGGCAGGGAAGGGGTTAACACTAGGGGATGATCAAGGGGTTAAATGTGTTCTCTAGGGAGTGATTATAACTGTGGGGGGAGGGCACTGACTGGGGGAGGTGATCAAGCAGTGTGTCTATGTACAAGGGACACACCATCGGTCTCCTCTCCCTGACAGGACGTGGATCTCTGTGTTTACACACAGAGATCCATGTCCCTGGCTCTGAAACTGCCGATCGCGGATACCTGGCGGACATCGCGGCCGCCAGGCACGCGTATTGGCACCCGCGGGATGCGGCGGTGCGTGCATGCCCCCTAGCGGCCGGGCGGCCCAAGAACGTCATATGACGTCCACCCAGGATGGCAGAGCCACCTTGGGGACGTCATATGAATATACGGTATTCAAGTGCAAATCAATTTATAACTTTTTGGAAATTCATTTGTCTGGACATTTTTGTTGCTATTCTCTCACTGTTAAAGTAAACCTACCATTAAAATTATAAGTTCCACTAGGACGAAACGCATCGGCTTGGTACGCCACTCCCCACATTGGTTTTATACAGTGATCACTATTTTATCTTTTTTGCCGTTTTTTAATAAATAAAAACCCATCTTTTTGACCTACACCATTGGAGGCCTCCCTTTTTTCTTTGCATACCTTCCTTAATGTGAGTTTTTTTTTTTCGGCTTTCCTGTTTGGTCACCAACTTCTCAGCCTTGCAGCCATTCACCAAATCCATCAGAGTCGCTTTTGGAGATCCTGGGGCCTCTTCGGTACTTGGATATCCATGCCTTTCCGACTCGTCACTGACATTCGGGTCCATTATATCCGGTAAGAGAAAACATTCTTATAATTTTGGATGATATATCACCATTGATGGTTCATGCACCTGCCATTTTCATCAATACCCACCTAGGAACAACTACTTGTCTGTGATGGACTTTATTTGTTTTTACAAGGATTGATGCACTTCATTTGGACTTGATATGTTTGTATGATTGGAGATTGATTTTCATTTGACCAATCATTTTTACTTGTATACATTTGTATTCACAGCACATCACGTTCAGCGCTACATTCCATCCACCTTCCCATTAAAATTATAGACTGATTATTTCTTGGTCAGTGGGCAAACATACAAAATCAGCAGGGGATCAAATACATTTTTCCCTCACTGTAGCAACGGATGGCTACCTTTTTCAGCAAAGAAAAGCCTAAACTAAGCCGAATAATTGACTAGCACAAATTAAGAATCGATATCCTACTGGGACATAGAGTGATGGAAACATTTTTTTGGAAGATCTACCGCTGTGTTTGCTGGGATTTGTTTTGGAGCTCCAGGCAGACACCTTGTTTAGCAGAACCAGAAAAGCCTAAATTGATCTTAATAATTGCCTGACTTGAATTAAAACATTATATCCTGGAGCAGAGTAATAATTACTGAACAAAGAGGAACATCAGCAGAAGTTTAGATTATGACGACGTCTGTGATTATTAATGTGCTCATTCGCCTTTGTCCACATAATTTCTTAGCACTAGATCCAGAAACCAGACAATCATCCCAACTTCACTTCCCATCCCATGAGGCAGCTCGTCTTGTAAAAAGTCAGCAAACCGTAGCATGAAGGGTAACTAAACCTGCAATAACAACATCTTAACGATATTACAAAGATGTTAGAGGTTGATATATTAGCTGAAAATGTTGTGGACAGCTAAGGAGCCCAATAACTCTGTAAATCAGGTCTTCCCAAGTTTTTTAACATGGAGGAACCCTTGCAAAAACGTTTGGGTATCAGGGAACCCCTGTTCATATTACTGCTCACGAGCTCTGTTACATTGCTTTTGGAGCTGCTCAAATCAGAGGTGAAAGTATATCCCTGTGCCCTGGAGCAAGGTGATGGGGTGGGGGGGGCAGTCTTGTCCTGATATCAATCCAGAGGGATAGGAAATGTAAAGAGAGAAGGATCACCGCTACTCCCGACCAGCCTAGGCTGAACAAATAAGAGCAGCCGCAGCCTAGAGGTCTTCACACCAAACCACACACTGATGCATTTCAGCCAACCAACCGGGGCTTAGTCATATGACTAAGCCCTGGTAAGCAAGGCAAAATGCATCAGCGTATGTGGTGTGGTGGAGACATGTAGGCTGAGGCTGCTCCTCATCTATTATTAACCTGGTATGGTCGGGAGTAGGGATGAGCCGAACACCCCCCCCCCCCCCCGTTTGGTTCGCATCCAGAACATGCGAACGGACCGAAAGTTCGAACTTTCGAACACCGTTAAAGTCTATGGGACTTGAATGTGAGAAATCAAAAGTGCGAATTATAAAGGCCAATATGTAAGTTATTGTTCTAAAAAGGGTTTGGGGACCCGGGTCCTGCCCCAAGGGACATATATCAATGCAAAATTTTTTTTTAAAAAAGGGACGTTTTCTCAGGAGCAGTGATTTTAATGATGCTTAAAGTGAAAAAATAAAAGTGAAATATTCCGTTAAATATTGTACCTGGGGGTTGTCTATAGTATGCTTGTAAAGTGGCGCGTTTCTCATGTTTAGAACAGTCCCTGCACAAAATTAAAGGATTAAAAGTAATTTAAAACTGCTTGCGGCTGTAATGTAATGTCGGGTTCCGGTAAGATGGATGAAAATTGAGAAAAACGGCATGGGTAACCCCGCAGCCCATTACCAGGCCCTTTGGGTCTTGTATGGATATTAAGAGGAACCCTGCACCCAAATTAAAAAAAGAAAAGGCGTGGGGCCCCCAGGCCCTATATACTCTGAACAGCAGTATACAGGCAGTCCAAACAAGACAGGGACTGTAGATTTGTTAAGTTGAATCTGTTTGTAATTTGGAACAGGTACATTTTGTAAGTGTAGCTCCAGTCAAAAAAATCTATTTTTAAGCTTTTTGGATAACATAGGGAAGGGTTATCGCCCCTGTAACATTTGTGTTGTTGTCTGTGCCCCTGATCAGAAGATTTCCCCTCACTTTCTGTCCAAATGACAATTGGATTTTGAAAATTTGGGGTTATTAGGGAAACAAGGATTGGTGATAAAGCATCAGTGGAGACACCTTTTTCCCATATTAACTCTTACAGTAGAGAATTTCCCTTCCTAGGGGTAGATTTCCTCTCACTTCCTGTTGTCTACCTCTGTTTGTAAATAGGAGTCGTTTGTAAGTCAGATGTTTGAAAGTAGGGGCCTGCCCTATATACTCTGCAGAAAATTGGGCCTTAGGTGTTGGTGGTACCAGAACAATGTAAGCCCACACAGTTACTCTTGGTGGGCGCTGGAACGGGCCCTGCTGTGAAATATGTCAAGAATTGTAATTACATGCCCCTGTTAAACAGGAGTAGAAAAATTGGGCCTTTGGTGGTGGTGCCACAACACTATAAGCCCTCACAGATACTCTAATTGAGCGCAGGAACAAGCCCTGCTGCAAAATATTACAGCAATTTTTTTTATTACTCTCCCCTGTTAAACAGGGGCAGAAAAATTGGGCCTTAGCCACTGGTGGTGGTGCCCAGAACCAAAAATGTTCTTAGAAGCTATCAACATGAAAATTGAGGAGGAATAGGATAGTCACTCATAACAGGATAGTCACTTAGCATCAGCATAGGCAGTCTTGAAGGGATCTCACATTCACAAAAAAACTTAATCGGTTATCGGCATCAGGTGCTTGGTAGCTGGTGATCCAAGACTGATTCATTTTTATTAAGGTGAGTCGATCAACCGAGACGGTGGACAGACACACTCTGTGATTGGTTACAAAGCCCCCAGCAGCACTGAATGTGCGTTCCGAAAGAACTCTGGATGCAGGACAGGCCAGGCCAGTAGCTCAATTGCATACTGTGCAAGCTCTGGCCAGCGATCCATCCTCAAGACCCGGTAACCCAGTGGATTTTTGGTTGGAAAGGTCTCCAAGTCTGATCTTGCTCTTATGAATTCTTGCACCATGTAAATCAGACACTGGCGATGTTTGCTGGAACCGATCAGACCTTGGGGCTTCGGACTAAAAAATTGTCTGAACGCATTGGTCAGACGGCCACCTTCTCCACTGCTCCTTCTGGGACTGACCGAAGCCTCAGCAACACGTTGTCCAGGACCAGGAAATTGTAACCTCCCAGGCTCTGGAAACGCGTTGCACAAACCTTTCTGCAAGGCCTCCCGAAGATGTTTCATCCTCTGCTCCCTCTGCGATGGCTGGATAAGATCCGCAACCATAGCCTTGTAACGTGCATCAAGAAGGGTTGCCAGCCCAGTAATGATCCCTCTCCTTGATACCACGAATCCGAGGGTCCTTTCGCAGGCTTTGCAGGATCAGGGAGGCCATGCAGCGTAGGTTTACTGAGGCATTCGATCCGGAGTCCTCTGGGTCACTAAGGACGACATGATCCGCAGCCACCTCCTCCCAGCCACGTACAAGTCCATGGGTTTCTGGGGACTGTAAACGGTCCCCTTGAAGACTGCTGCTGATGCTGAGTGCTAGGCTCCACCTCCATGCTGACACAATCCTCCTCCTCCTCCTCTTCCTGTGTGATCGGTGGGTGCGCAGGAAGACTGTCTGGATAAAGGGGGCCTTGAGAGGTAAGGAAGTCCTCCTCTTCCTCCCTCTGTTCTGCCTCAACTGCCCTGTCCATTATTCCATGCAGAGTGCGCTCCAACAGGTACATAAGAGGGACAGTATCACTGATGCATGCACTGTCACTGCTCACCATCCTCGTGGTCTCCTCAAATGGAGACAGGACAGTGCATGCATTCTTGATCATTAGCCACTAGCATGGCGAAAAAAAAAACAAGCTCACTGACCCTGTTCTGGTGCCATAGTCACACAGGTACTCATTGATGGCCCTCTGCTGGTGGGCATGTCACAGATTAGGTGGTTCTTGGGCAGGTTGTATTCCTTTTGGAGGTCAGCCAGCCGAGCACTGGCATTATATGACCGGCGGAAATGCACACAGACTTTCCTGGCCTGCCTCAGGAGATCCTGTAAGCCCGGGTACCTGCTCAAGAACCGCTAAACCACCAAATTAAGGATGTGAGCCAAACAGGGTACATGGGTCAAGAGTCCCTGTCAGAGGGCGGAGAGGAGGTTGGTGCCATTGTTGCAAACCACCATTCCTGGCTGAAGCTGGCATGGTGTCAACCACCTCTGAGCCTGCCCCTGCAGAGCTGACAGAATCTCGCCCTCCTTAAAAAAAAAGGGGCATTTGGGAACCTGCCACTGAGGTACTGCACATTCCACAAATTCACGAAAGACAGCAAAGTCTACCAGTTGAAAAGGCAACAGTTGGAGTGCTAGCAATTTAGCCAAGCTAGCATTCAGCCGCTGGGCATGTGGATGGCTGGGACAGAATTTCTTTCACCGGTTTAGCAACTGGGGTAGGGAAATTTGCCTTCTACAATTGGACGTTGGTGTAGTGATAGCAGATTGCCCGCAAGTACTTGGCACACCAAATTCTACACCTTCATTCCTCTCGGTGCAGGTTTCTGAGAGAACTGAAGGCATAGTGGGGTTGGAGATCCCAGCTGATGAGGAGCAAGGAGAGGTCCGCCTTGTTCTTTTAAGTACGCTTGCCAACGGACTGCATGGCAGGTCGCCCTATGTCTGGTCAAGCATGTGGTGCCCAAGCGGCTGCTGTTTTGGCCACGCTTGATACGCTTCAGACATATGTTGCAAACAGCAACGGTGCAATCTGCTGCACACATCTCAAAAAAGGCCCACACCAAAGAACTTTTGGAAAAACGCGCGGGGTCAGCAGCGCCCTGCACATGCAGAGCTCTGCGGTGTGATGCAGTCGGTTGGCTACCCTTAAGCTGGCCCCCGGAGGGCATCCTGCCTCTTTGGAGATGTGCCTCCTCCTCTCTCCTATCAGGCACCCACGTAGAGTCAGTGACCTCATCATCCCCTCCCTCCCTCGTTACTGGAGCAAACCTGGCAGTATGCTGCAGCTGGGGGAACATGACTGCCAGTTTGTTGTCCTTCTTGGGCACCCCCTCTCTCTGGGCTCACGTTACGGCCTTCCTCAAGCTGGGTACCATCATTGGAGCCTTCAAAACGCTGCGCATCCTCCTGCAGCATGTACCCAACACTGTGGTCGAACAGTTTGGGGGACTCCTCCGTGCATGATGGTGGGGCTAGGGAAGGAGTAACTGATGACCTGGAGCCGATGGAATAGGGCACATTGGCAGCCAAAGTACTCTGAGCCTGGGTGACAGAGGATGAGGAGGATGAGGACGGCTTAGTCATCCACTCTACCAACTTTTCTGCATGTTGTGGCTCAACACGGCCAGCTGCCGAAAAAAAGGACAAGTGTGCCTCACGGCCACGTGCTGAGGATGCTCCGTGTCCACGACCAGCACTGTTGGCTGTAGACACAGAGCCTGATTGCCCTCTTTTAGTGGCCTGTAAGCATCTGCCTGTCCTTGTTGGCCTTCCAGACATGATGTATTTGTAATGTATTTGAATAGGTACACCAGGAATGGCCTGCAGTCATGTATAGTCTTGGCTAGACTAGAATGCAGTGGATATATGTGTAGGAGACAGTATATATTTTATTCACTGCAGATCACTGAATCACCTGCCTGCCTGAAAGGGTATTTGAATAGGTACACCAGGAATAGCCTGCAGTGAGATGTAGCTGCACAGGATACAGTGTATATATACAAAGCTGGGATGTATATTTATACTGAATATACTGCAGCTAACTGAATCAACTGCCTGCCTGTAGAAAATTAGGAACAGAACAGGAACGGTCTGCAGTGAGATCTAGCGGCACAGGATACAGTATACTGAATATACTGCAGCTAACTGAATCAACTGCCTGCCTGGAGTATATTAGGAACAGAACAGGAACGGTCTGCAGTGAGATCTAGCTGCACAGGATACAATATACTGAATATACTGCAGCTAACTGAATCAACTGCCTGTAGTATATTAGGAACAGTACACATCAAGAACGCTCTGCAGTGAGATCTAGCTAAACTGTATACAGTATATATATATATACACTAAATATACTGGAGCTAACTGAATCAACTGCCTGCTCAATCTAGTTACCTGAATCACCTGCCTGCTCAATCTAAATTAAATTACATTCTCTCTCTCTGCCGGAACACACTACATAAGGCCGACATGCAGGCAGCCTTATATAGTGTGGGGCGTGTACTTAATCCCCTGAGACATAATTGGCCAAAGGCACCCTGTGCTGACGGCGCTGTGATTGGCCAAAGCATGCGGGTCATAGTGCATGCTTGGCCAATCAGCCAACAATGCACTGCGAAGATTAAGTGCATTATGGGCCGTGACGCGTCACTCGAATTTGCCGCGAACGCCCCATAATGTTCGATCTTTGAACGATCGAACAGCCGATGTTCGACTCGAACTCAAAGCTCATCCCTAGTCGGGAGTATCGGCAATCTTTTCCTCTTTACATTTTCTGCTCACGAGTTATTAGTGTAAACAGCAATTTGTAGATCTAAGAAAAAAAAAAAAGGATTTTGTAGTACTTGGTATATTTGGCACCCGAGGCTGCTCTATGCTACAACATGTGAGAGTGTCCATATAGAAATAAATGTGATGAAATTGTTGCAATTGTGTTCAAAGATGATGGATGACCATACACCCAAGTGCACCTTCTACCGTGGTAGTAGATGATGTGCCCTTACCAGATGCCTAGACACCACGTTATAGGAGCCTAGTCTGACATGGATTCACACATAATGAAGGATCCATCCACTGGGTATGGAGGATAACGTCACGGCCAACAGTGCTGGCTGTTCACTCTCTCTTGTGAATGTTATTTAAAAAGAGGAGAAAATCGTCACATAGCTAGTCAGGTTGAAAAAAGACAAGTCCATCAAGTTCAACCAAAAAAATTAATACGATCCCATATACACAAACCTACACCCACAGTTGATCCAAAGGAAGGCAAAAAAAAAAAACAGCAAAGCATGCTCCAATTTGCTACAGCAGGGGGAAAAATTCCTTCCTGATCCCCCGAGAGGCAATCGGATTTTCCCTGGATCAACTTTACCTATAAATGTTAGTACCCATTACGTACATTTAGGAAAGAATCCATGCCTTTTTAAAGCAATCTACTGAGCTGGCCAGAACCACCTCTGGGGGGAGTCTATTTCACATGTTCACAGCTCTTACTGTGAAGAAACCTCGCCGTATTTGGAGATGAAATATTTTTTCCTCTAGACGTAAAAAGCGCCCCCTTGTCCTCTCTGTGATGACCTTAAAGTGAATAACTCAACACCAAGTTCACGATATGTAAAACAAATAATGTTAGCGCTCGGGATATAGGCAATTGGTATAGTATAAGTGGATAATAAAATGTATAATAAAAACGAAGGTAAGGAGAAAACACTTCAATGCAGGAGATCCACAAAAAAGTCCACAATTGAAATAATATAAGTCAATGGATGATAATAGTAATAATAAGTCTTGAGGGGAAATGATAATGGCAGGGTCTTGAGTTACAGGGCACTAAGGGCCAGCTCTTCTCAGGAGTGAAGGCGGCTCAAACCATCAACATAGAAAAAAAACATAGAAAAGCGCCTCTTAGTGCATTGTTTAATATGTAGCAGCAATAAAGTATCCAACACTTTTTCTAGTAAGGATCGATGTGCTCATGGAGAATATGGCATATCAAATGGGGAATAGTCCTGCGTCCTAAGCTGTCTCCAGGGCGGTCGCAAATCCAGGCTACGAGAGCCACAAGGAGCCGGGGAGAAAGCCAGCTGAATCCTTCAGGGGAGATGAACCTCCTCGTGGAGTATCGTGTGACGTCACGGGACCAGGAAGACCACACCGCTTTTCAGAGCGTGCGCAAAGCCGCTATAGAGCATGCGCACTCCTTTCTCAAGAATGTAAGTGTTGGATACTTTATTGTTGCTACATATTAAACAATGCACTAAGAGGCGCTTTTCTATGGGTTTTTTTCTAAGTTCAGTATATGGACCACTTATGTATTTGTACATGTTTTTTTTTCCACCTCAGACTCAACCATTTGCGAGAGACTTGGTCATATTTTGCATACGTTCCTATCGTTTCTACTATCAGTTTCGCATCATTTGTGGATTTCCTTGTCTTTTTTTTTTTTAAATCTATAATTATTCATATAAATACCACATTATAACCTTTTACACATCTATTTGTTAATGCACCCCTACCCCCTCTTCTCCCCACCCCTTACCCCAACCTCTCCGGATTGTAGTCTCTCCGTTTACTTGCTCGCTCTTTATTTATACAGTATGTGTATTTTTCCCCTCACCATCTCTAGTAGTTTTTTTTTTACGTTATACGTTATGCCCCCATTATCTCTGCGTATCCCAATGTATGTTTATAGACAATCCATTCTTTCCATTTTTTTTCAAATTCTTCCATACCCTCCCCGGCACAAAACCTGAGATATTCCAAGCCGTGCATTTCATCTATTTTATTGCACCAACCCCTCAGTGTTGTTCGTACCGGATTTTGCCAATAGAGGGGGATTTGGCTCTTCGCGGCATTTAAGAGCTGTGGAAGCAATGTTCTCAAATAATGTTTGTCTGGCATTCGAATACTATGAAATAAGCATACCCACGGGTCGTCGGGTACTGCCATTTTAGTTATTTCTGTGATCTTATTTCGTATCTCTCCAATATTTTTTAATTTTAGGACATGTCCACCAGATGTGGCCCATAGTCCCCATTTCCTGACATCCCTGCCAGCAGAGCTGGGATGTTAGTGTGGTGCATTTATGTACCTTATCGGGGGTTAAATACCATCTGGCGAGACATTTGTAATTTAATTCCATTATATTAGAATTGACTGAAGTTGAGTGTACCCTTTTTATTAATTGTTTAATCTCCGAGTCATTAACCCGTGTCCCAAACTCTTACTCCCACTTCTTGACGAATCGCGGCATGCCCGGCTTTTTTGCAACAATTAGTATCTTATAGATTTTCGAGATTACACCCTTCTTGCACTTGTCTTCACATAATTTCTCAAAAGGCCGCAGATTTTCTACTGTTCTAATCGGCTGTGGTAATTTTTCAAATAAATATTTTAACTGGGCATACCGCCATTCGTCAATCAGCATCAGGTCACTCCTTTTTTTTAATTACTGGAATGTGAAGAGATTGTTTTTCTCCATTACATCTTTTAGTTGGGCATTATCTTTAATAATCCATTTACCAAACATTTTTTTCCGTCCTGGTATAAAATATTTTGTGTCAGTTAACGGTATTAGGGGTGAATTAAAGTCCCATTTTTCCTTTTTATGGATCCTATCCCAAATTGTTAAAGCATTCCTAGTGATGCAGTTTGTGTCAGTGCCCAGTTCGCGGAGTTGTGCCGGGATCCAAATTACCCTCCCCAGTGAAGTTTTACTAATTATAGATTCCATATTTAACCATCTTTTTTCAGCATTATTTTTAGCCCATTCGATTATACGTGAAATTTCAATCGCATTATTGTAGTTTTTCAAGTCAGGTGCCCCCAAACCCCCTTGTGCCTTTTGAAGTGTCAATAAAGTCATTTCAATTCGTGGTTTTTTACTTCGCCAGATAAATATTGAAAATAGTGTTTGTAGTTTTTTTAAATATGCCTGTGGTAGTGGGATTGGGAGCATTTGTAGTTTATAAACTATCCTAGGTAAAATCACCATTTTAAGAATGTTTACACGACCACTCCATGAAACTTGCCCCGATACAATTCTATTCAGTTCTGATTTAATGTCGTTTAGTAATGGAATGAAATTAACTTTGTATAATGACTCGGTAGTAGTTGTTCATTTAATTCCGAGGTAATTTAATTATTTTCTCCAGCTAAATGGGAAACATTTGTATTTGTACATGTTGATCATATCCCCCTTAATCTGCTCTTCTCGAGAGGGAATAGATTCCGCTCCTCTAATCTTTCCTCATAGCTGAGCTCCTCCATGCCTCTTATCAGTTTGGTTGCCCTTCTCTGCACTTTCTCCAGTTCCCTGATATCCTTTTTGAGAACTGTTGCCCAAAACTGAACTGCATATTCCAGATGAGGTCTTACTAATGATTTGAACAGGGGCAAAATGATATCTCTCTCTCTCTCTCTCTGGAGTCCATACCTCGCAATACAAGAAAGGACTTTGCTCGCTTAGGAAACAGCAGCTTGGCATTGCATATTATTGAGCTGGGTATGTTCATATGCAGCAGCTGCAATTGTACTCCCTGTTGCTTTCAGCAGGTGTGACCGTAATCCATTCAAGTGAAAGGCAGCACTCTGCAAGCGGCCTGCAACTGCATGCAAATTGGAGTTCAAGGGGTTAAAGCAGGATATAACGCCTCAACACCTTTCAAATTCTCTCTGCATGTGCGGGAGTGACATCATTGCAGCTATGGCCATTCATACAGCAGGAGCCCACAAACCTGAAAGGAAGACCGGGGAAGATGGCTTTGTTGTAAGGTGAGTATTTCATAATGTGCCAGTATGTGATGCATGCTAGCACATTATGCAATTGCCTTACAGAGGAAAGTTTTTATTTTTTTTCACTGCTGCGGTTTACAACCACTTTAAGTTGGTCCATGTGCACAGTTTTTTTTTATTCAGATGTAGGGTTCTTACATCTACACCAGTGTTTCTCAACTCCAGCCCACTAGGCGCCCCAACAGGTCATGTTTTCATGTTTTCTATTATTTTGCACAGGTGATTTGATCAGTTTCACTGCCTTAGTAATTACCACAGTGGTTTCATCTGAGGGAAATCCTGAAAACATGACCTGTTGGGGCGCCTCGAGAACTAGAGTTGAGAAACACTGATCTACACAAGCGATATGAATGCAGGAATCCCCCCTGCTGGCACATCGTATTCTGACAGCGGGGACTCATCACTGTCAGAATACACTGATTAGTGCTGCAGCTGATTGAACTTTTCCAGCAGTCCTGTCCAAGAGAAGCTGATCTAACGATTGGCTTCTGTCTTACAGGGAAGGCTGCACATAGATTGAAATATATCCCGTCTCTGGTGAACTGGACAAATCTCAATCTGTGTGTATCCAGCTTTACTTTATTCCTTGCTCCGCTCCCTCCACTGCTGTGACTGTCCCCCTTAGCTGCTATGCAAGTTAGTGGCTGTGGTCATACTCCAGCCTCTCCATCATACTATACAGGGTTAATGTCTCTGTATGGCATGTGATGATGTCACGGCTTTCAGTGAAGAAAGAGAGCTTGGAATCAGGTAGGTGAAAGAGGATATCCCCCCACATGCAAGGATGGACTTTTTTTTTTTTTTTTTTTTTTACCAGAAAAGTTTTATAAACCACTTCAGCCCCGGAGGATTTGGCTGCCAAATGACCGGACCACTTTTTGCGATTCGGCACTGCGTCGCTTTAACTGACAATTGCGCAGTCGTGCGACGTGGCTCCCAAACAAAATTGACGTCCTTTTTTTTCCCCCACAAATAGAGCTTTCTTTTGGTGGCATTTGAGCACCTCTGCGGTTTTTATTTTTTACCCTATAAACAAAAATAGAGCTACAATTTAGAAAAAAAAGCAATATTTTTTACTTTTTGCTATAATAAATAGCCCCAAAAAGTGTATATATATATATATATATAAAAAAAATTCCTCAGTTTAGGCCGATATGTATTTTTTTTTTTTTACTAGTTATGGCGGCGATTTTTATCATGACTGCGACATTAGGGCATCCCCGCCGTTCTGTGACCCGATCGCGGGACACCGGCAGACAGAGTCCATGGGTCCCGCGGGCACGGTCACGGAGACCGTGGAGGGCGCGCTTGTGCCCGCTAGGCAGCAGAATCAAAGCAACATATATATATATGTTGCTTTGCCTGCCCGTGCCATTCTGCCAACGTATATCTACGTGAGGCAGTCGGCAAGCGGTTAATGAACTAAGCATATACAGAATCTATTTGTACATCAAACCAGCAGGTATACAGACCGTCCTATGCACATAGCTAATCAAAACAAACATCACATAGCATAGGAGTTAAATGTCAGTACACTAAGTAATTGTCTATAGGGCATTAAGCAAAGGGTTAATATAATCCGTAAACAAATATAAAGGATGGAATTTTACTTTCCTGAAGTTGGGATGTATTATGGAATTCCATATCTTGATGTTTACATTGCTCACATTTTTTGCTAGGTTGAGAATCACTGGGACTTCTGAGGTGCCAAGTAGATGTATTTACCATGCACATTATATCTTATTAAAAAATAATGATTTTAACCACTTCTGGACTGCCGAACGCCAAAATACATCCTGACTTTGAAGAGGGATATATCGGTTATGGCAACAGCTGCTGCCATAACCCAGGTATCCATCTCTTCAGGCAGCGGTCCGGTTTACGATAATGGTGGTCTCTGCGGCGGATTCGCCGCAAGATCACCGATTGCGGCGGGAGAGGTCCCCCTCCCGCCGCTCTCCCACGCCCTCTGCCACTTATCGAAGCCGTCAGTAGTGGCGGAGGCGATCTGGTTATTTTCCTAGCTGGGTATGGAGACGAGTGAGGGCAAGATAGCCCCCCCCGTCTCCATACCATAGCAGGGTGGAAGCGACGTCAAAACGTCACTTCCGCCCATAGCTCTTTAAAGGCCATTTTATTTTTTTAATTTTTTCAAATTACAATTTTTTTATTTATTGCATTTTAGTCTAAATATGAGATCTGAGGTATTTTTGACCCCAGATCTCATATTAAAGAGGTCCTGTCATGCTTTTTTTCTATTACAAGGGATGTTTACATTCCTTGTAAAAGGAATAAAAGTGACCCATTTTTTTTTTTTTAAAGCAGTGCAAAAATAAATAAAATCAAGTAAAATAAGATTTTTTTTTTCTTAAAGCGCCCCGTCCCGACGAGCTTGCGAGCAGAAGTGAACGCATACGTGAGCAGTGCCCGCATATGAAAACGGTTTTTAAACCGCACGTCAGGTATCACTGCAATCGTTAGGGCGAGAGCAAAAATTCTAGCCCTAGACCTCCTCTGTAACTCAAAACATGCAACCTGTAGAATTTTTTAAACGTCGCCTATGGAGATTTTTAAGGGTAAAAGTTTGACGCCATTCCACGAGCGGGCGCAATTTTGAAGAGTGACATGTTGGGTATCTCGACTCGGCGTAACATTATCTTTCACAATATAAAAAAAATTGGGCTAACTTTATTGTTGTCTTATTTTTTTAATTAAAAAAAGTGTTTTTTTTTCCAAAAAAAGCGCGCTTTTAAGACCGCGGCGCAAATATGGTGTGACAAAAAGTATTGCAATGACTGCCATTTTATTCTCTAGGGTGTTAGAAAAAAAATGTATAATGTTTGGGGGTTCTAAGTAATTTTCTATCAAAATTTTTTATTTTTGTACTCACCGTAAAAGCCTTTTCTCTGACGTCCATGGACTCACACAGCTCTAATACTGAAACACGTGGGTATATGTCCCTGCTCGCAGGAGAAGATCTAGGCAGAATGCTAGACGTTAGAAACATATATTCTAGAAAAAAACAGAGCTGAACAGCCCCGCCCAGGGGGGCGGTCCCTCCAGACATAACCCTCCTACCTGCAGCTAGCAGCCTCAGTTCGTAACAAAGTAGTACAAACCTTGAAGGGTGGGTGCTGTGTCAGTCCATGGACGTCAGAGAAAAGGATTTTACGGTGAGTACAAAAATCCAATTTTCTCTTATCGTCCATGGACTGACACAGCTCTAATACTGAAACACGTGGGACGTCCCAAAGCAGTATCATAAAAGGGTGGGAGCAGTAGTAAAGGAAAAACCAAACTCCACTCCAAACAAGCAGAACTCCTCAACTTTAAACAGCGGCCTGCAACCCTTGCGGCCGAAGGAAGCATCCGAAGATGCAGCCACATCAACCTTATAGAACTTAGAAAAGGTATGAACGGATGACCAGGTCACCGCCTTGCACACTTGTGCAACCGACGCTTGATGTCAGAAAGCACCAATTTCCCTGGTGGAATGCGCCGTAACCGGAAAGGGAGGCGCCCGCCCCTTAAGGGCATAGGCCTGTATAACGGTCTGTCTGATCCACCTAGAAAAGGTGGCAGACGACACCGCTTGGCCCTGTTTTGGACCAGAGACAGACACATAGAGTGAGTCAGACTTCCGAATGGAAACAGTAGCAGACAGGTACACCGGTAAGGCTCATACCACATCCAATGTATGAAGCGCAAACTCTCAGGGATGCGTTGGGTGAGGGCACAAGGACGGAAGAACATGTCCTCATTAAGGTGAAAGGCCGAGACCACCTTTGAAAGGAAAGACGGTCGTGGGCGCAACACCGCCTTAGCCTTATGAAGGACCAAGCAAGGCGACTTGCGGGACAAGGCCGCCAACTCAGACACCCGTCGAACAGAAGTAATGGCCACTAAGAAAGCCACCTTCTGGGACAAGGTCAAGAGAGGAATATCCCTGATAATTTCAAAGGGATGTTCCTGGAGAACCGAGAGCACCAAATTCAGATCCCAAGGAGGGAGAGGAGGCTTGACGGGGGGGGGGGGATCACATGGCGAACCCCCTGCACAAGGGTGCTAATCCAGGAATGGCCCGCTAGCGGTCGTTGAAAAGGACAGCCAGGGCCGAAATCCGACCCTTGATGGTACGCAACGCCAGCTTTTGGGTCACACCACGCTGTAAGAACAGCAAAATCTCGGGAACGGAATACGTCCGTGGACGCCATCAAGCTCGTCGCACATAGCGATGTAAGCCTTCCAGGTACGGTGATAGATCTTTCTGGAGGAAGATTTCCGTGCCACAACATAGATGAGATGACCGAATCTGAGAGACCTCGGTCCCTCAGCACCTGGCTTTAACAGCCGTGCCAAAGCCAAGGACTGTAAAGCAGGATGAGGTATGGGACCATGAGACAAAAGGTCCACCCAAATAGGCAGTCACCAAGGAACGTCTGCGACTAGCTGAACTAGATCGGTGTACCAATGTCGCCGTCCCGGAGCAATGAGGATCACCGGAATGGCCTCGACCACTACTCTGTGAAGCAGGCGAGGCAACAGTAGCGGAGGGTAAGCATACATCAGGCGATACTGCCCCCACTGGCCACCAACGCGTCTGCCCAGGGATCCCTGGACCTGGCCACGGATCTCTACATCTTGGGAGTGAGTCGAGAGGCCAAAAGGTCCACATCCAGTGCCCCACCTCCGGTAAAGGAGGTGAAAACACCTCCTGACGTAAGGACCCTTCCCCTGGAATGCACACGGCCGACAGGACCGTCCTGCAGCGGGATGGGTATGATAAACCCAAGGAGACCCCGCAATGTATCGGAGAAGGGAGGCCCCGGCTTACGGGGTGCCTCAATTGTTGGCCAAGAAAGGCAACCTGACAGAGCTTCCCTAGAAACTCGGTCAGAGGACCAGTAACTCAGCCTCTACAGGTGGCGCAGACCCACCCCGGACACAGAGACCCTAGAGGCTAAAGCAGTTGCAGTGCACCTGCTGGTCGACTGATAGATTAAGCAGAGGCTTTTGCCCAGTCATTGAGCTTCAGGAACGCCAGAGACGCAGCCACTACCGGGCGTAACGCTAACCTCAGCATGGCGAACACAGTCCAAGCCAGCGCTTCTGCTCCATTGATAAGGACTGATTGTACAAACACATAGTTTATACTGTGTATTGCGTCAAAATGCGCAATTTGAGCGTGGGAGGAAACCCCCTCAGCCCCAAAGAGCATAGTACAACCACATACGACGTATGTAGTTTAGTATGTGTGGATAAACATATTAAACACGTTTATACTGTGCCAGCGACGAAGGCGCACACATCATTGGGGCATAGGCAGAAACCAGCCACGCAGACTGCGTACACAACCGTGTAGGCATGTTAGCATGCAAATAAACAAATTGCACAAGGCGCGCACACAGTTGGCGCGTGGGAGGAAACCGGAGTACCCAGAGGAACCCCACGCAGACCCAGAGAATACAGTACATACATCTACTGTGAATAAACATAATGTGTATGTTTATACTGTGTATGGCACCGAAGGCGCGCATGTCATGTAGCGTGGGCGGAAACCGGAGGACCCGGAGGAAACCCACGCAGACTGCACACACATACCGAGTAGGTATGTTAGCATGTGGATAATCAAATCACACAAGTTTCAGACTGCATACACATACCGCGTAGGTATTATAGTATGCGTGATAAACATATGGAACATATTTAAACTGCGCAGAGAGCCAAAGGCGCCCATACCGTAAGAGCGAGGGAGGAAACCGTTACACCCGGAAGAAACCCACGCAGACAGCACACAGATACCGTGTAGGAATGATAGCATGTGAACATATTGCACATGGTTATGCTGTGCATTACCCTTGGAGCGTGGGAGGAAACCAGAGCACCCGGGGGAAACCCACGCAGACAGCATACACATACTGTAAGTATTTATAGCATGTGCAATAAACATATTGAACATGTTTATACTGTGCAGAGAGCCAAAGCGCACATAGTGTGAGAGGACACCGGAGCACCCGGAGGACACCCACGCCGACCCAGAGAGTATAATACATACATATACTGTGAATGTACTTAGAGTCGTGTATAAACATATTGTGTATGTTTATATCGTGTATGGCACTTTAGACACAGCATTGGAACGTGGGAGGAAACCCACGCAGACACAGAGATCAATAACACATACAGACACTGTGAATGTATCCAGTGTAGAGTTATAAGATACGTTTTAATTATGGCGCCAAGGCGCATAATCTCTGTTATCATTCCAACCTGATTAAAATGTGCTGCCGAAGCAGCATGCAGGTAAAAGGTAACCTCTGACACCGCAGACCGTGGTCCTGTCAGAGCTCAGAGCGTTCCCCAGGAAATGGCGGGAAACCACAGGCGTAGAGACCCTGTTGTTGCCTCAGAGACATCACACAGAAGGCTCACAGGGACTATAGAAATAAATGAATAAAGTGACCCCCCACCATGCTGCATCGACCAGGGGGGGGGGCACTGTGTACCACAGTACCATCCATGCTGCTCTCGACGCAGCGTGTGAGAAAACAGTGAGGAAGCTGTGTAATAGAAAAGCTTGAAAAGAACCAAAGGAGAAAGTGTCCGCCTGAGGTACCACAGCATCCAGCTTGAGAGTGTCCCTCACAGCATCAATGAGTTCACTTACAAGCGCCCTGTCATTTACTGACTCAGAACTGGAGTCTTCCTCACAAGGAATATCCTGTTCAAAAACATTAAAATATTCAGAGCTAGGGTCCTGAGCAGCAGCAGCTAGGCCCATATCTGAATCAGAGCACTCCCCATGTGTGAGATTGTGTGGGGAGAGGGCGCTTTATAGCTCCCTTGCTTGCACACCGCTTCCATCCTGACAAGAATTTTTTTTCCAGGACTGCCGATAACTGGTCCATAGGGACCGCAGGTGCTGGAGCACTGCCAGTTGCCTCAGGCAAGAGTAGGGAAGCAGGTGAACCAGACTCCATATTTACCATCCTCTGAGACCTTATACACTATAAAGTGAATAATACAGTCCACCCACTGGCTGGGCTGAGGAGGGGATACCCAGTGGACTCACCAACCCTTGTAAGGACCGCTCAGCTCTGCTCTATGTCACCACGCTGCTAGCGCGAGTGAAGTCTGAGGAGAGTGTGAGGAGATTATCGCCGCTGCTGCGGGCGAGAGAGGCCAAAACCGAAAGTGAAAGCGCCGCGGCTTCAAGAAAATGGTCGCCGGCCGCATGTAAGCAGCGCTATTGATCCGCGGCAAGATGGCCGCCGAGCGCAGCTTAAACAGTAAAAGCCATGCCAGCTAGTGGCTTCTCCAAACACTCGCACCTCACAGCCCCAGCACACAGACATGAGCGCCCCCCGCCAGGCCAGAGTGACCCCCAAGTACCCCCACACAGCACAGCGCCAGTACAGGGTGCAGAGAGCAGCATAACAGGGGGAGACAGGGAGAAACCCCCCAGACAGAGAAACACAGCCAGCAGGTACTCACCTAAAGCAGGAGAGACTACTTACCCGTCCCATAGGGACCCACTGGCTTGTTTCAGACAGACCTATCACAGAGTAGTACTGAGTAGCTGTCGGCCCGGTCCACCGCAAAAGATACAGCAGGCACTGTTCAATCTTGTGAGGACCGCAGGAGCATAAAAGCCACCCGGCCACCCCTGGAGTCATGGGGCATGTCGTGAACGGAGTCTCACGCACACAAGGCGAGGATCAGCACGCTCGATGGTCGGACAGGGAAGACTACGAGGATACCAGTGTACCCAACCTGTTGCCCAGCCGACAGTTGATTGAAGGTCTCAAAAATAAAATAATAACATTCCCAAAGGAATAAAAATAAAATCTTCCAGGAGACTGGCTCCTGAGAGAGCCACGTCTTCTCCTTCTGCTAGGCAGGAAAAAACTGAGGCTGCTAGCTGCAGGTAGGAGGGTTATGACTGGAGGGACCACCCCCCTGGGCAAGGCTGTTTCAGCTCTGTTTTTTTCTAAAATGTATGTATCTAACATTCTGCCTAGATCTTCTCCTGCGAGCAGGGACATATACCCATATGTTTCAGTATTAGAGCTGTGTCAGTCCATAGACGATACGAGAAAGACTTGTTTTTAACTTGTAAACACAGTCTGATAAACAGGCTTGGGGCTGAAGTGGTTAATAAGATATACTGTGTATGTTGAATACATGTAGAAGTCCCAGTAATTCCTAACCTGTTCAAGAATGTCACTTTTCTTTCAGTAAACCTTCCATGCAAGGTGCAGGACAGGTTTAACAGCACAACTCAGCATAGTGTAAAATGCAGAGAAGGTCGGGACTCACATGTGGAGAAGATGCAGGCTGCCATAATTCCTCTCAGATCTTCAGTCTGCCTGAGGAGAGCTGTGCTGTGTGGTGGACAGGAAGCAGGATGGAGGATGCACTGTGATCACTTCCTGCTCCGCCCACCTGTACTGGAGCTGTGAAAGCCTTGACCAGAAAAACAAGTACCGAGGGGAGAGACCATTTTCTTGTTGTAAGCTGTTTTTGTGGCAACAAGAAGCATAGGGTGTGGTGGGCTCTGGTAACTACTAAGGCCCCTTTCACACTGGGGCAGTTTGCAGGCGCTATTGTGCTAAAAAAAGCATCTGCAAACCGAGCTTAAACAGCGGCTGCTGTCTCTCCAATGTGAAAAGCCCCGAGGGCTTTCACACTGGAGCGGTGCGCTAACAGGACGTGAAAAAAAGTCCTGCTAGCCGTATCTTTGGAGCGGTGACAGGAGTGGTGTGTTTACCGCTCCTCCCCATTGAAATTAATGGGATACCGCGGTAATACTGCCCGCAAACCGCGGCTGTAGCCGCGGTTTGCGGGTGGTATTGACCCTTTTTCGGCCACTAGCGGGGGTTAAAACCGCACTGCTAGCGGCCAAATACCTCAGCAATTCCGACGGTATAGCGCCACTAAAAATAGCGGCTACTATACCGCCACCACACCCACCGCCCCAGTGTGAAACCAGCCCAACTCCTGTGAGGACTGCAGCCACCAGCTGTGGAGTAAGCAGTCAGGAGTTATCCAATGCTGCCTCTGAAGTCTCTACAGCATCTCTGATAGCAGGTGGCGGAGTGATATTCAGCTGTCAGGGATGTTGTACATTTTACATTCAACTGATAAATAGTCACACTGGCAACGCTATGAGTTAGTAGGGATGAGCCTCGCGTTCGAGTCAAACTCATGTTCGACTCGAACATTGCCCGTTCGCTGAACAGCGAACAATCCCTGGGGTGTGCCTGGGCATTAGGGTGTGCCCAGGCACACCCCCTGCGTACGCCTATGACTCCCCCTAGTATGTATGATGCATGCATAATCTTAGCCCCCAAGTGCATAACTTTACATTTATCAACATTAAACCTCATTTGCCACTTAGTTGCCCAATTAGACAGAGCTTTGAGGTCGGCTTGTAAATTGGAGACATCCTGTAAGGATGTTATTCTACTGCATAGCTTGGTGTCATCTGCAAATACTGAAATGTTACTTTTAATTAACGATGAGCCGAACACCCCCCCGGTTTGGTTCGCACCAGAACTTGCGAACAGGCAAAAAATTTGTTCAAACACCGTTAAAGTCTATGGGACATGAACACGAAAAACCAAAAGTGCTAATTTTAAAGGCTTATATGCAAGTTATTGCCATAAAAAGTGTTTGCGGATCCGGGTCCTACCCCAGGGGACATGTAGCAAAAAAAGTTTTAAAAACGGCCGTTTTTTCGGGAGCATTGATTTTAATACTGCTTAAAGTGAAACAATAAAAGTGAAATATTCCTTTAAATTTCGTACCTGGGGGGTGTCTATAGTATGCCTGTAAAGTGGCGCATTTTTCCCGTGTTTAGAACAGTCCCACAGCAAAATGATATTCCGAAAGGAAAAAAAGTAATATAAAACTGATCACGGCTGTAATGAATTGTCGGGTCTCGGCAATACAGATAAAACTCATTGAAAAAAAACGGTATGGGTTGTATTACCAGGCCCTTTGAGTCTGGTATGAATATTAAGGGGAACCCTGAAATTTAAGGAAATATTTCACTTTATTGTTATCACTTTAAGCATTATTAAAAATCACTGCACCCGAAAAATTAAATTTTTTAAAACTTTTTTTGCATTGAAACATGTCCCCTGGGGCAGGACCCAGGTCCCCAAACACTTTATGACAATACCATGCATAAAAGCCTTTAAAATTAGCACTTTAGATTTTTCATGTTATTCTCCCATAGACTTTTAAACGGTGTTCCGCGGCTTTCGAATTTGCCGCGAACATCGCAAATTCGGCGAACAGGCGACCACCCGATGTTCAAATCGAACTTACGTTTGACTCGAACATCGGGCTTATCCCTACTTTTAATCCCAGACCCTATATCATTTATTGTAAAATATGCAATATTATATCTATTAATCTAGAACATATAACTATCGCATCTATGTATTATTTGTATAGTCCCTTGCTTGCTAGTTTAGCCTATCAGAATGCTAGGCCTAAAGATACACTGTATGGTATAAAGACAAACACAGTTGCGTCATAAACCAAGTCATATTACATTTATTCCTCTAAAAATAGGAAACATATCGTAACAACAAATATCAAATACAGTCTACAACAACCAATAATATTATGAAGGATACTTAACACTCCTCTTGATAACCCTCACTGATTGTGCTTAGATGTAAAATCAAACTAGGCTTTTGCAGGTCACATGTCTTAGGCCCAAACTGGCCATTAGAGCAAGGCCCTAGCAATAACCTATGGACACCCTCATGGCAGGGATCCTTGCAGTCAAAAGGGGCAGCGTCCTGTGTTACAAGACCTTTTTTTACAGTCTCCATTCAAACCACCCTCCTTGCCTTCTGGTCCAATGATTGCTCACAGGGCTGTCCCTCTCCAGCTTGCTTGTAGAGTATTGTTCTATACACCCATAAGCCAGACCCCTGCTATGTAGAATTTGCCTAGGGCCAAATTCCTCTGTAGCTTCACTGCACGTGTCAGCATGGTTAACCTTGATTGTAAAAACAGATATTAGGAATATACCAGGTTGCTTTCCAACATATGCCGCTTTGCACCTAACGGGCGCATATCAACCTACTTCAGACATGGCTCCCATCGAACAGTCCATATGGTCTGAACAGTCCTTAACTATCTTAATGTGTTGCGTTCTTCAACATGCGCCTCAGAAACAGCTCCTATGGAACAGCCTATAACTGTCTTCCAACATGTGCTTCCGAACCAGTACCTCTGGAACAGTCCATAAAGGTTTTGCCGTGTTGCGCCTCTTAACATAGGCTTCAGATAGAACAGTCCATAACGGTCTTAACGTGCTGTGTTTCCCCACACGTGCCGCTTTGCTACTGTGACACACCAACATCAATCTTCCGTGACAGCTTCCCTGTCACCGTTCTGTATCTTCTTCTTCTTGACATCTTCATGAAGGGGTATAGTATCAGGAAGGGGTGTCCATTCATTCACCATTCACTCGCACACACTCAGAGCAACAACTCAACCAGCTTTCAGCTACATAGCTTCGAGGAGGACCTTACTTGGCCATATTATTAGCTTAATATAGATATTTTATCACACTATACCATGACATAAATCAACCCATTATCATAATATATGTATATATATGATCCATCCAATTACGTCTCCCGCTCCCAACCTCCTATAACTCTTTATTGTAGATACGGGTCGGGATTGGGCAGGCTTGCTTACAGTGGTCTTTCTTACCGCAACTTGGCCTGTCTGCGGTACCTCAGGGATCTAAATTGGCAGCAAAGTCTCTAATTTGTACGAAGAGACCCTACCGTCCCTTTGTCCCTCAACTTGCATAGATCAGCTGGAGAGCTTCCCATACAAGTTTTTAGTCTAACAACACATATAAATTTCAAACAATAACAAAACCCACAAAATTCCATCCCTGTGTCTGGATTTCAGTGACCATGCCCAGGGCATCTCATGCACCCCTACCTACTGTTAGGTTCAAGAGATACCCTAGTTCCATGACTAACGCTACATCGGTATCCTTTAGGACAAAGAAACAAACTCGTCTACGTCCTAAATAATACCCAGGTGCTTTCTTCCCATCCAGAACACAGAGTACCGTGTACTGACCTGGTATGCAAAGGACACCGTGGTCATACTTCCGACAGAGGGAAATATCAACCTTCCCCCAGCTTCCGCACTCTCTGATCACATGTGGGTCACTTAGCCACAAATGCAACAAGATAGAATCCCCAGTCAGTAAGCCCATTGATGTCACAGAATATACAGACCGAGTCTGCACTCCTGTATATGGGATCATAGAGCACAACACCTTTCACAATCCAAACCAGCACAGCCCATCCAGGCATTCCACCACTACTTTGGATTAGTGTAAGTGCCGTGTTTTGGCAAAGTCTTACGGAGCGGTGATGCCAAATCATCAGGTCACTGCCCCTCATGTAGAGATAGTGTACAATTAGCTTGATGCTGGTCGATAACTCCGCCTGCCCCTGTGCGCATGCCATAGCCAATGACCTATATCTGTCCCATACCCCCTCTCACACTCTACCAACTTCTCACCATGATTGACAAAATTTTGAGCCACTTTACACTGGGTATTTATGTGACTCAAAGGGGGGGGCATCAATCTCTCTGAGTAACAAAGCCCCGCCTGCTGTCTGAAGCTATGGCTGAGAGTTTGTTCCCTAGGAGATCGACATCCACTCCACTAACAACACCCATCCCAGCTCCTATTCCCCCAATATAGTGCTGAATACATCCCTCCTCTTTCGGGTTACTCCTCAGAAATAAGCGTTCCGCATATCTCTGGGAGCAAGCCACTGATATACTGACTGCACTTGATTCAGAGTATATTCAGCACATATAGGGTAACAGGTTTTGATCAACCACTATGAGATGCTGAAGCGCCATGTGGTGAAGGTATACTGTACGCTGGTAGCCAGTGTTTATTCCATTTGTTCAATGGAGCATGCTCCTGCGTGTGTTCACTGGCATTACCTGTGCAGGGTTTCAAACCTCTCAGGTGAGACATCAATTAGGTGTATCTCCCACATGTCCGGTTCTGGTGTCCCACATGTCCACTAACCGAGAGCTTCTCTATAGGACTGCTAAGATTGAGACACCATCCCTATGAGGAAGTTTTCACCCCATTGATGTGTCACCTGGTACCCTCTAGTCTGGCCAACAGACACCTTTAATTGTCAATCTCCTAGGTACCTGCACCATATTAATTCAGTTACGTCAATACATGTCACACATTAAAACATTTCCTTCTTTCAATTCCTCGTCCCATAATAAAAAATAAAAAAACATATTACATCTCTTGTTCTGAAGGATTGGATAGGTTATTATTCCTTCCCCAGCCTCCAACCCATTGCATTTATATTCATAGTCCGTTTGCATTCATAAATGACAGGAGAGACTTTGGCAAAATGTTTCACAAGTCTCGTTGTTGGGCAAAGTCTTTTCAGATTCAGTATCAGCGCAAAAATTGTCCATAAGAAAAAGAAACCTTATATTTCAAGTATTAGTCTGAATCTTTTCTCTCCTGAACATTTATAAGAACAAATTTTTGGTGTGGTATGGCACAGACGAACTGCCAACCAGATGAACATCTTTCATCTCTGTTCCAGAATCCTCTCCAATCAAGCTCCACCAAGATTCTGGAAGTTAAGAACAAGAGCAGAATCAAATTCTTATCCATAATATCTACTAACACAGGAATTTAGTATTCCTGACTTCTGAACAAATTACCAAAACAACCATGCTTCCTTTCGGATGAACCCACTCTAAGATGGATCCCCATGGTATGAGCAAAAATCTAAAATAAATTTTTTTAAAATAAAAGATGAAAGTGAATGTTGCTTCTCAAAAATTCTAAATTTTAGGCATTCAAAAAGACCATGCATTATCTGTACTTTCTGATCTATGCACTACTCCGCCTTTCAGGTGGATAAATCCTAAACAAACAAAAAAAACAACTTCCGTAGCTAAAATGGCTTCCTATCAGCTCTTGTCCTAGACAAAATGTAGTCAGCTGCTAATTGAGGACATAGTCAATGACCATCTAGTCAGTTGCTAATGACCCCCTTTTCAGGTGGATTAAACCTAACAATTTTTCCACCTAAACGAAACCAAAAATAAATCAGATGAAAATAAAATAAAAAATTACAAAGACAAAATGAAAGAAAATGAATGAGGAAAAAAATAAATAAAAAATAAGACGTAAAAAAAAATGTAATAATTTTTTTTTTCTTTGAACAATGAAAATCAATAAAAATTAAAAAAATCTGGACATCAACACACAACATGGCAAGACAACCATCATCAAACAATAACCAACACAACTTTAATTAAAGACATCCATGGACTTTTCTCATGAGGGGAGTAAGTGCTAATTTCGAGAATTAGTTAATGGGAAAACAAAAAAAAAAAACAGCATCTGTACTTCAACCCAGGATTTGTAACTTCATTTGTAACTCTTTACTCCATTAATGTCTGACTATTGTTTAATTTTTTTTTTTCATTGTTTGCAAACAATTACTAATTAATGAGCTCATGGTACCATGTGAAAACCTAACCCCTGCTCTGCAAAATTTGCCCACTGTTGTTTTCACTTTGAAGGATCTGCAAACAAAACACAAACATTAGTATCCAACCCAGTTTTAACTTCTTCCCTGGTCTCTAGAAAGAAAAAAAAAACAGATGGTTATTACACACAATTATCGAAACAATTGACTTTAAGTCCCCCAAGCATTTTCCCATTAATTGTAATGCTAGGGTAACATCTGCCATATTTTCCTATACTAAGCAGGCAGTATTGGAAAACCTTGCCCTATTACTCAGGGAGAAAAAAAAAATGGCAATGCCATTTGCATCCAACCACATACACACCAGAATGGTAGATTAGCCCAGGGGGGCAAACATTGGAATGTTATTAAAAAAAATTGAAACTAAGAGTACTTTAAAAACAAAATAACGATCCCGCGGCCTATCCTCGAAAATATATACATATCAAAGTCCTCTATAATATTCCAAACCTGAAGGGCAAACCTCTGTAACTCACATCTTATTCATAGCAAAGAAACATTAACCAGAAAATTCTCCCCATCCCTGCAGCTCCCTAAGGGCTACTACCATTGTTTTCCCCCATTGCTATATTTGAATGAACATGTGGCTCCTTCCATTTTTCATAATAATGCCTTTCCTGTCTTAATTGAGTATTACAGCCCCTATGCCTATTGCTACCCCATCTCACCGAATACACTTCATAATGCCTTGGGGTCGTTTTGGGGTGTTGAGATCTTTTTTTGATGTCATTATTCGCCGCCCAACAATATCTGGCGATGTGACCCCCCCTTTTATATAAAAAACATTTAAGGGTTGGTCTCCCTGCATGGGTCCTTCTCTGAGCATAAGGCGACAGAGATTCACATTGCTGCATAACATTAATCTGAACAGACTTTACACTTTCATCGTCTGAGTAATCACTAGCGATGGACTCAGACGTCTCCCCTAAATCAACTCCAGAATCAATACGATCACTAGTATCTGCATCTGCCTTTGACCCGTATTCCCTATAACTGGACTCTTGACAGAAGTCTCGCAGGATATTGACAACATTTTGGTAGGATCTAGCATTCCTCAGAGCCATTCTAGTGGGATAGCTTACATAACACTTATCGGCCATTGAGTATATGAAACTTGCATCATCCTCCAATAAGTCAGGACAGTTGAACACTTTTGTATACAATGCAAGATACTCACTGCAGAACAATATTTGGTCATCTCCTCTCCTAAATTTCATTAGTTGTAAATCACTCATACCATTATCACGACTGTCCACAATACCCTGCAATTCTTTCCTCCGCCCCTCTGCATCTGCTAAGTTATCATTAACCCATGCAGATAACTGGCCTACCAAAGGTCCTGGTAGCCATGCTTTTAGAAGAGAGCATGCATCCTCATTACTCAAATGGAATTTAAGCACTAGAGCCTCAAATTTATTGGACAGACTCACTGGTGACTCCAGGGTGTTTAATTCACCCAGAATCTGGCACAAAGTAAGTCTTTCTTGGATCGTAATCAAACTGTTATTCTGATTTGCAGCTATAGGTGCAATATCTGACTGTTTCATCACGGCCCTTTTCCTTATTGACTGTGCAGATATCGGCCAATTGACATGTTCCTTTGTGCTCATTGAGCGATACCATACATTGCTCTTTAGTACAACGCTGGGAGTCTGCATTTGCTAATTTTCTTTCTAAAGATATAACCAACTCTTCCATCTCTGACAACTTTATTCGCAATGATTCTAAAAGTTTGCTCTTCATTTCACAGTCCATGCTGCACCTATAAATCTGCTCTTTTAGCTCAGTGTTCCTTCCTGACACACTGACTATTTTTGCCTGCAAATCATCCATCTCACTACTGGAGGCTGTTGCAATCTTTAGAAGGTTTTCACTGACTCTCTCTATGCCCTCCCCAAAATGTCTTCTCTGTGATTCCCACTTCTCTCCCATTTGCTCAGATATACATTTAATTCTGAGAAACACTGCAATTTAATTTGCTCTTTCTTTCTTCACTTTTTTTTTTAACTGTTTAGCCAATCTGGCATTCTTTTGCTGACACTGAGACAATAGATCATCACACTGGCTTTTAAGAGGTTCATCTGTACATGAATGATAACTGGCAGAGGCATACTTTTTAACATACGTATAAAGTTCCATTTCACAACTACACAATCCACCAATACACAATTCTATTAGTACTAACGTTCCAACACTGCACTGAGTAATGAGCCAAACTCAATTATCTTTAGCTCGTACAACTCACGAATAAAAAAAAAACAAATCGCTCTTCTAGCATTCAATATTCTTCATTCATTACCACTGTTACCTGAAATCATTCAAAACAATTAAACTTTTGCATGTCCATTGGTATGCAAAATCTGCCTCTAGCTACAATGAACAGCTGCTTAGACAATACACACACAGCCACAGACCTACAGATAAAGGTTGTTTACGGTAGCCTTTACCTCAGCTGTTTACCATACACACACACAAAGGAATCAACCCCTTTCACTCCCACATGGGTAAAAATAAAATAAAAAAAACTTTAAAAAAAATAACTCTAAAAACTCCTTTCAACAAAAAAAAAAAAAAATCCTCAAAGATTATCCCAAAAAAAAAAAATTCAAGTAAATTTTTTTTTTCAAAGGTTTCAAAAAAAAATAAATAAAAATAAAATAAAAACAATCTATATCTTTCCCACTTTTTCCTCAAAGATGTGCGGTTTATCCTGTCAATCTGCAGGCTATATATCCCAGGGATATTCCAGGGATGATCAATCCCTCACTCACCAGTACAATTAACTGGCTACAGGCCTAACATGCATTAACAATACAATAAACGTTGAACATATAAACATAAATCAGCCAAAAATACTCACCAGGTTTGCGCGTCCACTCGTCGATGAGATATTTCACAGGACCTTCTGGACCGTCAAAGTAGGCTTCAGAACTCGCGATCCAGTGCCAATCTTTGTCCACACTTGAAACAACTTCCAGTTCTGGGTTACTTTATTCCCTAGCTTACATGGACTCAGAAAAAAAATACATTCGGGTTTGTGAATCTTGGTCAGAAATAAATCTGTGTCCCATCTGGGGTGCCAAATATTGTAAAATATGCAATATTATATCTATTAATCTATAACATATGTAGCGCGTATGTACTTTCCCGGGTGTAATTTTGAATTTGGCAGAGACATCAGTGATGTGTAATTCCCTGCAGCCCAGTGGGTGGCGCTGTCGCCCTGGGCTGGGGTTGAATCATTGCTGTGTGCTGTGCCTCCTTTTTGTCCTCCCTCGGCAGAGTAATGGTGGGGCGGGGAACCCGCCGTGCTTGCTGGGAGAGGGTATAAAGGGGGCCAGCCATCTTTGTCACGGGGTTGACGTCCCAGGCACCTTCAGCTTGCGGACGGTGGGTCGTGTCGCTCCTCTGGGTGGCTTAGGCCTAGAGGACAGCGGAGGTTGAGTTCCATCCCAGGCACCTTTAGCCTGGGGTGAGGTACTTGGATGAAGGTCCGGAGCTCAGTGCCCAACACTGGGTTCCGCGAGGGAAGGAGATCCTAGAGTACCCAGGGATTGGGTACCCGAATCCGGTAGGCGCAATGGACCGGGGGGAGCTCATTTGAAGACCCGGTGCAGCATATTGCCGGTGACAAGTGAGTCTCTCGTCGGAAACGGCCTGGATGGAAATCTACCCTCGTGCGGAGACCAGGACACACTTCTAGGAAGGGAAGTGGCAGCTACATTGTGTCTGGGCCTGTTCGCATCCACACCTCCTTTTCTGTTCTGTTCTATCAAGGGAGTTCAACTGTTTGTGTTCAGACAAGGAGAATAAAGGAGTGTTGAACTTTAATGGTGTGGAGCTCATTTTCTGACAGACATGGTTCGCGGTGACTCTTGGAGGGAGGATCCAGGTGCACAGCACTGACCCGAAGGTAATACAGAACTGTTGCTTATACCGCACTAACATCTGTGGTGGAAGCTAGGCGTAGTGTCCCCGCTCCCTCCCCTATAAGATACCCCTAGACAAGAGAAAGACGAGACAAAGAGGGGAGTGTGAGGAGCAGCCGCTACACATAACTATCGCATCTATGTATTATTTGTATAGTCCCTTGCGTGCTAGTTTAGCCTATCAGAATGCTAGGCCTAAAGATACACTGTATGGCAGGGATATGCAATTAGCGGACCTCCAGCTGTTGCCAAACTACAAGTCCCATGAGGCATAGCGAGACTGACAGCAGCAAGCATGACACCCAAAGGCAGAGGCATGATGGGACTTGTAGTTTTGCAACAGCTGGAGGTCCGCTAATTGCATATCCCTGCTGTATGGTATAAAGACAAACACAGTTACGTCGTAAACCAAGTCATATTACATTTATTCCTCTAAAAATAGGAAACATATCATAACAGATATCAAATACAGTCTACAACCAATAATAATATGCAGGATACTTAACACTCCCTCTTGATAACCCTCACTGATTGTGCTTGGATGTAAAATCAAACTAGGCTTTTGCAGGTCACATGTCTTAGGCCCAAACTGGCCGTTAGAGCAAGGCCCTAGCAATAACCTATGGACATCCTCATGGCAGGGATCCTTGCAGTCAAAAGGGGCAGAGTTCTGTGTTACAAAACCTTTTTATACAAACAGTCTCCATTCAAACCTCCCCCCTTGCCTTCTGGTCCAATGATTGCTCACAGCAGTGTTTCTCAACTCCAGACCTCGAGGCGCCCCAACAGGTCAGGTTTTCAGGCTTTACATTATTTTGCACAGGTGATTTGATCAGTTTCACTGCCTTGGTAATTACCTCAGCCTTTCATCTGAGGGAAATCCTGAAAACATGACCTGTTGGGGTGCCTTGAGGACTGGAGTTGAGAAACACTGGCTCACAGGGCTGTCCCTCTCCAGCTTGCTTGTAGAGTATTGCTCTATACACCCATAAGCCAGACCCCCTGCTATGTAGAATTTGCCTAGGGCCAAATTCCTCTGTAGCTTCACTGCACGCGTCAGCATGGTTAACCTTGATTGTAAAAACAGATATTAGGAATATACCAGGTTGCTCTCCAACATCATTCATAAAAATATTAAAAAGTAAGGCTCCAAGCACTGAACCTTGGGGTACACCACTAATAACCTTAGACCATTCAGAGTAAGAGTCTTTAACCACTACTCTGAATTCTGTCTTTTAGACAGTTTTCTATCCAAATTACAAATTGATCTTCCCAGGGCCTGTAGACTTTACCTTACCCATGAGCCGTGTATGGGGAACTGTGTCAAATGCTTTTGCAAAATCCAAGTATATCAAAGCCAGTCACCCCTCTGTCCAAGGTTTTACTTACCTCCTCCTAAAAAGAAATCAGGTTTGTCTGACAACTTTTGTCTTTCATGAATCCATGCTGTCTGTTGCTTAAAATATTTTTTTCCAACAAGAACTCATCTATGTGGTCTTTGATTAAACTCTCCAGTATCTTCCCAACTATAGAAGTTAGGCCTCTTTCACACTGAAAAACTGCCAGTAAAACACTGAGCGCTTTTGAAGAGCTTTTCAGGTGCTTTTGAAAAGCTTTCAATTCATTTCAACGGAGAGGGGTGTTTTTTCACCGCTCTGTAAGCGCACTGCCCCAGTGTGAAAGCATTCATTGATTTTAATGGAAATAAGTTTTCGTAAGATTTTCAGGCGCTTTTGTTAGTGTGAAAGCGCCTGAAAAGTGCCTCAGTGTGAAAGTGGTCATAAACTAACAGGTCTATAGTTACTTGGTAAAGACTTTGATCCCTTTTTAAATATGGGCACCACATTGGCCCTGCGCCAATCCAGTGGTACCATTCCAGTCATTAACGAATTAGAAAAAATGTCCTTGAAATGAAAGAGCTCTATTTTAGGATCCATGGGTGGATGCCATCTAGCCCAGGTGCTTTATCCACCTTTATTCTGTCTAAATATTTCTGGACCATATCACTTTGAGCCATTGTAGATCAATTGGGGCTGTGTCAATATCACTCCCATTATGGACATGAGCTCCCCCATGCTCCTTTGTATACACAGAGCTGAAGAAAGTAATAAATTAGCCTTCTCTTTGTCCCCAGTCACCCACTCTAGATTATTTTGTAAAGGGCCTACATGCTCAGACCTGAAATTTTTACTATTAATATATTTGAAGAATTTTTGGGGTTTGTCCTGTTTTTTGCAGTCTATCGTTCATTTAGAATTTTTGCGTCCTTGATTTACTTTTTACATACTCTGTTAACATTTAAATGATAATAGTGTTCCTTCATTTTGATATTTTCAAAAAGCTCTTTTTTTTATTTATAGCCATTTTAACTTTGTCCGTGAGCCACATAGGTTTTATTTTTAGCCTTTTAAACTTCTATCCCATGGTAATATACTTTGCAGTGAGTTTACATACAGTCACTTTGAAGAATTCCCATTTCTGTTCTGTGTACATTGATGTCAATATTCTCTCCCAGTCTAAGTCCTGGAGAGCAGCCCTCATCCTTGGAAAATTTTCTCTCTTAAAGATAAGTGTATTTATCTTACCCGTATATGTTTATTGCTTACAGCCAACATTAAATGAAATCATGTTATGGTCACTGCTACCCAGATGCTCTTTTATATGAATATTGGTAATAAGCTCTGCATGGTTTGAGATTACCAGGTCCAGCAGAGCTTCATTCCTAGCCGGGGCCTCAATAAACTGGACCATCAAATTACCTTGTAATAGGTTTATACATTTTTGCCCTTTAACTGTCCCAGCAGTGCAATTACTCCATATAGTGTAAAACTGTGGGGGGTTTATTGAAAAAATGCTTTCAAAGTTTTCACAGGTCCAATAAAGTGCAATACATAATATAAGTTCCTACATAAAAATCTGCAGATCTGGATCAAAGTAGCGTGGTGTAGTTGGACATAGACTCTGCCTACACCACGCTACTTTGGGCGGAGTCTATGTCCAATTACACCACGCTACTTTGATCCAGATCTGCAGATTGTTATGTAGAAACTTTTATTCATGTATTACACTTTATTGGACCTGTGAAAACTTTTAAAGCATTTCTTTCAATAAAACCACCACAGTTATACACTATGTGGCGACTTTCTCCTCTTTTTATAGAACATTCACGAGAGAGCGTGAACAACCAGCCCTGTAGGCCCGTAACATTATCCTCCTTCATACCCAGTGGATGGATCCTTCATGATGTGTGAATCCATGTCAGACTTGGCTCCTATAACGTGGAGTCTAGGCATCTGGTAAGGGCACATCATCTACTACTACGGTGGAAGGTGCACTGGGGTGTATGGTCATCCATCATCTTTGGACACAATTGCAATGATTTCATCACATTTATTCCTATATGGACACTCATGGACTGACCCATTGTCACTTTTATTTGTATGCATTTATTATCACTCATACAGCGCGGCAATGGTTGATTTATATATATTTTACACAAATTGTTCTGTTGTGAGATTGCCAGCTGCTTTTTTTGATCACTTATTACTTTAACCTGCGCAATTCCAACTTCCATTTTTTTTACTACAATATACAGTAGTTCTTAGTAATATATGTTCATTTATATTGAAATCAAATAAATATTAGGAATAATGGGCAAAAAAAAAATGCAGTGAAAATTGTAATGCTCCCTTACAATGGTGAAAAGTGCAAAAGCGACCCGGATTTTGATGGTTAGTGATAGACGGGCCCTAATACACTGGTGGACAGCAAGGAGAATAGTTCTTACATTGGTGGTCAGTGGGCAGAATGCTTCTTACATTGGTGGCCAGTGGGAAGAATGACCCTTACATTGGTGGCCAGTGGGAAGAATGACCCTTACATTGGTGGCCAGTGGGAAGAATGACCCTTACATTGGTGGCCAGTGGGAAGAATGACCCTTACATTGGTGGCCAGTGGGAAGAATGACCCTTACATTGGTGGCCAGTGGGAAGAATGACCCTTACATTGGTGGCCAGTGGGAAGAATGACCCTTACATTGGTGGCCAGTGGGAAGAATGACCCTTACATTGGTGGCCAGTGGGAAGAATGACCCTTACATTGGTGGCCAGTGGGAAGAATGACCCTTACATTGGTGGCCAGTGGGAAGAATGACCCTTACATTGGTGGCCAGTGGGAAGAATGACCCTTACATTGGTGGCCAGTGGGAAGAATGACCCTTACATTGGTGGCCAGTGGGAAGAATGACCCTTACATTGGTGGCCAGTGGGAAGAATGACCCTTACATTGGTGGCCAGTGGGAAGAATGACCCTTACATTGGTGGCCAGTGGGAAGAATGACCCTTACATTGGTGGCCAGTGGGAAGAATGACCCTTACATTGGTGGCCAGTGGGAAGAATGACCCTTACATTGGTGGCCAGTGGGAAGAATGACCCTTACATTGGTGGCCAGTGGGAAGAATGACCCTTACATTGGTGGCCAGTGGGAAGAATGACCCTTACATTGGTGGCCAGTGGGAAGAATGACCCTTACATTGGTGGCCAGTGGGAAGAATGACCCTTACATTGGTGGCCAGTGGGAAGAATGACCCTTACATTGGTGGCCAGTGGGAAGAATGACCCTTACATTGGTGGCCGGTGGGAAGAATGACCCTTACATTGGTAGCCAGTGGGAAGAATGACCCTTACATTGGTGGCCGGTGGGAAGAATGACCCTTACATTGGTGGCCGGTGGGAAGAATGACCCTTACATTGGTGGCCGGTGGGAAGAATGACCCTTACATTGGTGGCCAGTGGGAAGAATGACCCTTACATTGGTGGCCAGTGGGAAGAATGACCCTTACATTGGTGGCCAGTGGGAAGAATGACCCTTACACTGGTAGCCAGTGGGAAGAATGACCCTTACACTGGTGGCCAGTGGGAAGAATGACCCTTACACATTGGTGGCCAGTGGGAAGAATGACCCTTACACATTGGTGGCCAGTGGGAAGAATGACCCTTACATTGGTGGCCAGTGGGAAGAATGACCCTTACATTGGTGGCCAGTGGGAAGAATGACCCTTACATTGGTGGCCAGTGGGAAGAATGACCCTTACATTGGTGGCCAGTGGGAAGAATGACCCTTACATTGGTGGCCAGTGGGAAGAATGACCCTTACATTGGTGGCCAGTGGGAAGAATGACCCTTACATTGGTGGCCAGTGGAAAGGATGCTCCTTACAGTGGTGATCAGAGGCAAGAATGCCCCTTATTACATTGTTGATCAGTGGAAAGATGGTGCCACGTTTGGCCGTACAGGGATGCACAGGCGTTCCATGCATCCCTGTGCAGGCAGTCCCATTTATATCAACTGGGATGCAGCAGCTGCAGAGACACAGCTGCTGCTTCCAATCTAACAGCCCCAAACACAGACAGTGTTTACCCATATGGCTGTAAAATTAGGAGCAGTGGCCATGCAGCTACTGCGTCTCAATTGAAATGAATAGGGCTGCCTGCAAGGGAATGCACTGAGCCCCTGTGCATCCCAATGTGGGCAAAAATGGTCCTCGCAATTGCATACGCTATAATACACATGTGAATAAGGGCCAAGACAGATATTTTGAAAGGGCTTTTGCAAACATTTTGTGACAGGGGGTCACTCTGGGCACATGGTGAATGGAAAAACCCCACTATGACCTATGATAGCCACATTCAATGCTGTTTATACATTGTATCTTGATTGGGTGTGTACTGTAGTTGGGGGTTGTGTAATCCTTGCTGTGATGAGGTGTGATTGCATTCTATTGTCTTTTATGAATTAAGTCTGCTACTGTGACGATGTGGATTGGAGTCGGTCGACCGTCTGGCTGCATATTATGGGATGTTGAAGTGTCTTCTGTGAGGAGGGGGGGGGGAAATCACCCCTCCTGCTAAGACTGTTTACGGAAGGAGAAGTTTGAACACACCTGACCTGTATCACCATTGTCATTGGACAGTTTAACCCGCCCTGTTCCCCAAGGATGGGAGGGAAGGGTTTTGAAGAGAAATGTGTTACCATGTGTTTTGAAAATAAAGTCATTCCGTGTTTTGGAACTTGAAATACAGAGCGTTGTCTCGTATCTCTGGAAGGATTAATCCTATGGGAAGTGGTCGCCTGGCTGTGGAGGGTCAATAGTGGTTGTGCGTACAGAGAGGGAATATTCTAAACGGCCTTAACCCCTTTCATATTGGGGGGTGTCGTTAAACATTTTAACACAAAAGAACTGAAAGTACCAAAAGCATCTTTTCCATAATATTTATTTTCAACGTCCTTCACTTAAGCCGTCAAAACACTTGGAACTACAATCCTTCATAAAATAAGTGAGCCGTTAAAATATTTACAGGACAATTTACAGAATTATTCACAAAAAACAAAAAAAACAAAAAAACTTCAAGATCACTAAAATTGCACCAATGGCACTGTAATTACAATGATGTTAATACATGGCGCATAAAGAAAGCCTGACACAAATTACCTTCAGATGACCTACTAGAAGAGCTCACCCGGGCCATAGGCATGTAGAATTTTGTGTAGATCTACACATAAACTTGAGCTGAACTCCAGGCAGAGAATCAGCACTTTCTGATTTTAAAGTTGTACTGTATCTAATGGCCTTCACAAAGGTTAACAGTACATTTTGTGTCTCAACTTCCATACTTCAGTTTTCTTTTGGTCAAGAAATTGTGTATATATTACATATATACATACACACACACATACATACTTACAAGGCCTGTACCGAAGGTAATACAAAATGTGGGATTAACTTTAACTTGCATAGATCGTTCAAATTTCACAATTTGGTAGAGTAACTCTTCCTCTATGGCAGTGGACTCCAAACTGTGGCCCAGGGGGCAGATGCTGCTCTTTGCCCATTTTTATCCTGCCTTTGGGGCACTATTCCTCCTACTGACACCAACAACGAGGTACAATTCCTCCCACTGACACCAACAATGGGGTACAATTCTTTCCACTGACAGGGCACTATTCCTCACACTGACACCAATGATGGAGCACTATTACTCCCACTGACACCAACAATGGGGTCCAATTCTTTCCACTGACACCGACAGGGCACTATTCCTCCCACCGACAACAGGGCAGTATTCCTCACACTGGCACCAATGATGGAGCACGATTCCTCCCACTGAGACCAATGACAGGGCATTATTCCTTCCCCCAATGCCAACAACGGGGCACTATTCTTCCCACTGACAAAAACAATGAGGCACAATTCTTCCCACTGACACCAAAGACAGGCCACTACTTCTCCCACTGATACCAATGAGGAAGCACTAGTCCTCCCACTGAGAGGAATGATGTAGCACTGCCCCCCCCCTCCACTAATACCAACGATGGGGCAAGGTTCCTCCCATGAATACCAATGATGTAGCATTGTTTACTCCCATTACCGCCAGGGCATTTTCTATTCACAACAGATCGGCCCCCCAAAGTCTGAAGAACAGTAAACTGGCCCTTTGTTTAGAAAGTTTTACAACTGCTGCTCTATAGTAACTTTTCTTCTTTTTCATTGCAGGTGAATTATGGATTACAAGCAGAAGCAATATCATTGACTTCTTGATGAAGGAGAGGTGAAGTTGTCTGATATCCACAGAAGGCTACACAATATTTATGGAGATTATGTCATTGGCAAGAGTCACAAATGACAAGATATTGCTCTTGTCAATGGTGTCATCTCCATAAATATTATGTCTACTGTGGATATTGGCCAACCTGCACCCCTTCTTCAAGAACTTAATGACGGCACATTGCTTCTGTTTGGAATCCATAATTTACCTGCAATGAAAAAGAAGAAGAGTTGCTATAGATGAAGAGTTACGCGACCTATGTAAGTTCATAAAAAAAGTTAGGCCAATTTTTGCATCACTATTGGTACAGCCCTCGTAGATATAAACAAGATGGTTTCCTGAAGGTCCCATGCATGGAAAATTGGTAGAGATGTGGCCTGCATGGGTCAAGAAAAAGAACGTGTTCACACAGAAAGCGACTGTGAATACATTCTAACAGTACTGCATTGAAACATCGGCTAATATGTAAACTCTTTTTCAAACAGCTGTAAAAGAAATGCACAATTTTCATAATAAAGCTAATTATTGAAAAAGGATCACAAAAGCTATGATTGTTATAAACCGTGGCCTACATGTTTTTTACATTACCTAGCTAGGGCTGACTTTTTTGGCTCTAAAAATCCAGTCACAAGGGCCATATGTTACACCTCTAAAGGGTTGCATTACTGAAATAATAATGTATCTGAACAATTTAGCTAAACACAGAGAAGGCCAAGTTGAACAGAGTTCCTCTATCACTTATGGCTCATTGAGGAGATGAACTTATAAACAGGATGGAGGTAATCATCGACCAAGTAAATTTTTTTTTCTTCTGTTCTACTGTAATGCATCAAATTTCGGAAAAACATCAACCGCAGTGGAAAAGTGAGCCAGCTAAACCATGGGCTGCCAAAATGTTCCCTCAAAGAATCCTTGTAAAATCACTGTGACCCCAAAACTCTCAGACAAAAAATTGCACTAGTTTAAGATGGAGGTTTAGAAAATGGCTCAGTAAGTCCAAAATTGGGATTGCTGAGGAACTGCAAAAAGATCACCCTTAAAGGCTAAATTCACCTTTCCTAAAAAATTGTCTATGCAGTCAAATGGCCCCAACTGTGCAGCTATAAAAAATGTTAAACCATTTTATTATAAAATGTTCATACCTGTAGGTAATTTGGAACTCCAGAAAGCAAGACCAAAAAACTCTGTCTGCAATCTCAATGTCCTGCCTTGCTGCTAGGACATGAAATCCATTGGATGCTCACTTACATGGGAGAAAGCCAATCGTTTTTTGCGTCCTATCAACACAACAGAGCTTCCAGAAGGGGCCCAAATGGCCTACAGTTATGTCAATAAAATGCATGGAAATTTTACAAAGCTGCACAGTTGGGGGCCCTTTGACTGCATAGACTATTTCCTAGAAAAGGTAAACTTAGCCTTTAAAGGTGATCCTCTTGCAGATCTTTACCAATCCCAATGTCGGTGTTATAAAGCCATTTACTAAACTTACCTCTTAAAAAGTAGTTATGCAATACTTACCAGTTGCCTTGACTGCATAGGCTGTTTTCTGGAAAAGGTGAACTTGGCCTTTAATTTTTTACTCTGTATTGAATTTGAACTTCTAGAGCAGTGGGCCGCAGTAATATGGACACATTTTTAGGTTTATCTAGAGATTGGCTTTAACCTATGGCATCAGTAAGAACGTTTCTGAAAAACCCCCAAAGAAAGAAAACACTGTATTCAGGGCTTTATAACAGGGGTCTCCAAACTTTCTAAACAAAAGGGCCAGTTTAATGTCCTTCAGACTTTTGGGGGGGGGGGGGGAAACTAGGGCTAGTGTGAGTAGAAAATTACCCAATGTCAATGGGTGTAAACAATGCCACATCATTGGTATCAGTGGAAGGAATAATGACCCATTATTGGGGTCAGTGGTAAGACTTATGCCAAACTATTGGTGTTAGTCTGAGGAATACTGGCTCGTATTAGTGGGAGAAATGTGCCCCAAGGGCCGGATAAAGGCAAGCAAAGGGCCGCATCTAGCCACAGTTTAGAGACCACTGGTCTAGGGGATTGGAGAACGGCAATATACTTCTATTTATCAAATTCTCCCATTATCCCCGCACAAGATCAGTTCCTGTGGCTTCTGCTTCTCAGTGTTGGACTGTTTCTGACGTCATCATGCCCATAGACCTGCTCTGGACTTGAGGACGTCAGGAACAGTCCACAGCTTGATTATGGGGCGCAACACTTGCAGGTGGAGTGGAGGATCAGGTGAGCATAAGCTTTCTCCAATCTGCTAGACAAAAACAAGCAGTTGACCCGTGCATTGCAGGCACAGCCACACTGCTTAGGAAAACTTTTTTTTGCCCGGAGTGGGACTTTAAGGTATTAAGGTTGGACAGCTTAAAAAATTTCAGGCCCATGCACAACACACTAAGCCTGCTTACTCTTTTCAATAGTATTTTTTTGCAGTAGCTGTTTTCATTAACTGAAGGTGAATTCCTCCAACAGACGCGGCTGCCTATTGTTTAGTGTCAAGCTTTTCTGTCTGTGTGGCTGACGAGGAGTTCCTCTCACTTCCTTTCTGGCAAACATTGTCAGGACAGAAAGTGAGGATCAATCTCAACTAATTGAGGCCCCAGATAGCAGTAAAAACCTAATATGGGTTCTAACCCAACTCCACTCTATCCAAAAGAGAGAAGCAATAATTTCTTGAAGTGGCTGAATCAGCCAATTGGCTGAAGGCCGACTTTCTTTATGTCTAGCATGAGCAGTGGCAGTACATTTTCACATCACCTTTGCACATCTGGTTGTGTGCTCACCCTATCCTATTAGTACTGCGTAGTGTCGATGTTCGGTTAGTGTACATGATTTTTCAGTTGTATCACTTTGTTCCATCGTTGTGGAATATCATTGTTCCAGCAATAATATGTGAAAACTGAGCGCTTATTTTAATATGCTTTGGAGGTCCTGGTACATTAGTATCAACAAGGCATGGTATAATCCCAGGGCTCTCTGTTTTATTAGTATGTAAACTCTTTAGGTCAGCCTTTTTTCAACTTTTTATTTTTAACAAGGAGGAACTGTGACTTTCAGGTCACAGGGAACCCCCCCTGCTAATGACTACTATAGCTCACAGTATATTAATGTGAAAGCAAGTTGCAATATAAAAATAAGTAAAGGAATAAGCAATTTGGCGTATTTGACACCCAGGGATATTCTTTAAGAAGTTATTTTCTGTAAAGTAATGGAATGAAAATTAATAATGGCCAGAAAATAACTGCAGGTAGTGAAATTAGCATTTTGGTGGTCAGTGGTGAAATGTCAACTTATTGTGATGGTGAACGTAAAAGTGCTCCTTTAACATTTGTGGTCAGTAAGTGGCCCCTTACATAACTGGTCAGTGAAAGGCTCCCTCACATTGGTGGTCGGTAGAGAAGGGCCTACTAAAGACTATAGATCAGCACCCTCTTACATTGTTGGTCATTGTGAGAGTCAATGAGGGAAGATGTTCCTTCTTACATTGGTGGTCAGAGAAGAGCCGCCTTAAGACTATAGATCAGAACCCCTATTAAAATGGTGATCATTGTGCAAGTCAACAAAAAAAGATGTACGTTCTTACGTTGGTGGTCAGTAGAGAAGGGCCTTCTAAAGACTATAAGATCAGCATCCTCTTACATTGTTGGTCATTGTGAGAGTCAATGAGAGAAGACGTACCTTCTTACAATGGTGGTCAGTAGAGAAGGGCCTTCTTAAGGCTAATGATCAGTGGAAGACGAACCGCCTTACACTGGTGGTCATTGAGATAATCGATGAGGGAAGGCCCCATTTACACTGATGGTCAATGAGTAAAGGACCCTATTACAATGGTGGCCATTGGAAAGAATGCCACCCCTATGGACAGCTTAAACGCAACTCCTGGGGGAACCCTGGGATTCCACAGAAACCTTGGTTGAGAAAGGCTGAATGCACATTCATCGTTTGCTTTAACTTTATTTGTGCAACGCTACTGTACAGGACTGCACAATGATTAAGCAACACTTTTTCGAAGGTGAGACAGCACTTTGCTGCCTTCCATTAAAGACTTAAATATACTTATTTTCTTATATCCATGTAAATATTCTACTAACGGAATTAATAAATAGTGAAATGCAGTGCAGAATTCATTCTACTGTTCTACATTCATTCTGCGATTCACTTAAAAACATCAATGGACTTAAAATATAGGAGTATTTGACCCTTTGGTGTGGCATCTGCCAAGAGGTCCTTAATTGGAGCTTGTCAGAGGTCTAAGTGGGACGGACAAGCAGATTGGTATGAGGAACAGAATCGTATATCGTGGACCCCCTATCGATCACTTCATCTTCTAGTCTATGTTTAGTTCATTCCTTCCAGTGACGACAAGCAGGTGAGAAGCATGGCTCAATGGGTTTTCAGAGTTTGTAGACTTCCCATCCACTTGTGTCCTTACAAGAGATCAGTTATAACACTTCTCAGAATGTACCAGTGGTGAATGTATAGAGGGCTCATAAGGAAACCTGTTCACCAGAGTGCGTTATGGAACAAGTTCCTTTTTTTAGCTGCCAGCATAAACCACTTTGGCAAGATGGTTGGAATGTGTCCCGGGACCAGCCAAGGAATACAACGGTTGGATCCTGAAAAATAAAAGGATAATGTGGATGCATCTTGGTGGACTCTTATACAAGAACAAACTTCAGCAACACTATTAAACATTTATTAATCAATTCATCTTCAGCAGAGTCTGTGAAGGTTCTCATTTATACAGGTCAAGGTATATCTAGTAGCAGTTAGTCACATTCAATTGAATTTGTTCTGTAACGCTAAAGACTTGTTGCAGTTTATCCAAGAAGTTTCTTCAGTTATAATAATTACTAGAAACATATACCATAAATACAAAGAGAGAGATGGTAGTTATTTTTTTCCTCCTTTTTTAAACCTTTTGTATTTTTTGTACCCCTGCACAGAAGAGGCATGCAAGAGGCCATCTACATTAAACTGACAGAGGTAGGGAACTTCAACACTGTCACCCACAAATAGTGCTATTTTAACATCTCTATCCCATCATTTTGACAAGTCACAATCCTCCCCACCTAGGTCAATCTGTCCCCCAGTATCATTCCCCCCTTGTCAGTCTGTCCCCAGTACAATCTTCCCCGAGACAGACTGACCGAGGGGTATTGTACTTGAGGCCAGATTGACACAGAGTCCTTATTCCCTTTCTTCGCAGGGTGGGGGTGGGAGCGCTATGGGGAGGGGGAATATATTTGAAAAGTTTGATCCCCCGAGGCTCCCCTGCAGTAGCTGAAGGGAGGGGGAGGAGGGACGCGAGACATCAGCACTGCAAGGAAGGGGTACCAGGGATTGGCGAAGGAGGGCCCAGTATGGGAAAGGGGAGGGGGGATGTATTCATAGAACCACTGTGTTATACACTCTACATAAAGGTTAAGACGTAGAGAGAATTAAAGTGGAAGAAAAGCCAAACTTTTCTTAAAAAGGTTTCCTTCCTCTCCTCCTACCTATCCTGCCTTAACTGCACACAAAAGGTCTGTATACTTACCCATTTTAAATCTGCTCTGCTCAAGTGATCCCACAGCTCCAACTTCCCTGGTTCAGTGAGTAGCTGCTGCAGAGGAGAGGAGGGAGCTCTGCCAATGGCTGGGCTATGGGAGCCTATGGGTGACATCACGGCTCCAAGAATTTACAGCCATTGTCAAGCGCTCCCTTAAAGAGAGTGGGATCATGTGACCAGACTGGATGACATTCAAAACAGGCAAGTACACAGATCTTTCTTATACAGGTTAGGCAGGATAGGTATGAAGAGAGAGGAGGGAACAGGTTTAAGAATACTTCTAGCTATAATTAGATGCTTCAACCATCAGAAAATGGTGACCTGAAAATCCCAACCCCAGAACCACCCCAACATCTCCCCTTCACATACACAACCCCCCCCCACCCAGAAAAGGACAAACTCTCCTCCCTCCCACACCACATCCAACCCTCCCGCTCCATGACCCCCAACAAGGCACCACCTCCCTCAAATAAACCAAAACTCCCGATTGTAGGGCTGTAGAAACTTCAGGTACTGCCAGGGAACTAGAAATGGCGATTGGGGAGTACCAAATAACCACAATGTGTAAAGTAATTTATTTTCACCAGTACACAAGGCAGAGTCCGGGCCACTGGAGCACTCAAGGTATTTGTAATCAGCAGAATTGGCCAATGAATGTGGTGCGGAAGTTGGGTTGGTCGGGGAGTTTGTCCTTTCCTGGCTGGGGCGGGTTGTGTATGTGAGAGGTGGTGTTGAGGTTGGGAATATCGGGTTGCCATTTCCTTTAACATATTTATATGCAAAACCCCTCAAAAAAATGTGCTAATGTAAAATAATGGATGCTTGTGTGAAACCGCTATCGGGAGCATCAAGATAGGCACGGTAGAGGATCCACAGGCGTGCAAAGGCCCTGGCTGGGTATTTAGCCATAAGCGTGGTTGACCTCCTGTAATATGAGATCAACAGCAGCTGGTAAACAGGCATTTTGTCACTTGGTGGTGATATCAAACTCGTTTTTTTTTTAGCTATGGTGGTGGATGCTGTTGATATTCAACCAGTATTCAAATTTACTTATGCAGACTTTCGATTATGAATTTCAACAATTGTATTGTGGTAGCACGACTCATATTTTTATATGCAACACACATTTTGGAATAAAATTATTCTGCGGTAGCTTCAAGTTCGTGTCAGATCGCTATTTTATTTTTTTTGGTTTATCTAAAGCAATTTTTTCACTTTTTAGATGAATTAGAGAAGGATTAGAACCACTGGGAGGATTTGTCTTTTTTTTCCTCCTGCTCAGCATTGTTATTGTGACTAGTGTAATGGGAAAAACTAAATTTTTGGAGGTGCCACAGGAATGGGAATGGAGGGGAAATCTTTTATGAAGGACACCTGTTCCAGAGACAATTGTCCCTTACTTTAGAGAAGTTTCTTCTCACTTGCTTTTGTGTCTTGAAACAAAAAGTAAGAAAGCCGGTTCACACAGGGGCAACACGACTTTCAGCGCGACTTTGGGAGGCAACTTGGACACAACTTGAGCATGAATCACAGCGCGACTGCAGGCAACTTACAAGGCAACTTCAAGTTGTCTCAAGGACAGGTGACTTTCCAGTGGCCAATCAAACAATAATCAGCTCTGTGGGGGGGAGGGAGGGGTTTGCCTGGAAAACAATTTTTACTTCCTGGAAAGTTGCTTCAGTTAAGACAGGGGATCCGACTTGGAGGCAACTTCCATTGAAATCAATGGGTACAAGTCGGAAACGGGAGAGGCTGCTCAGGTGTGGCAATCTTCACGTGTAACGATACTCACAAACACCCTGGGTGCAGGCTCTGCATATGCAAGGCAAAAGAAAGAAAGTATCTTCTGGACAAGTCACAGGCTATGATTAAACACTAATACAGTGTGAAACGCGTCAACTTGACCGGGTGTGCTGTGACTTGTAGTGCTGTGGTGATTTTACAAATAAAAAGGCATTTTATTCGGTGTGCGGCTTTCCAGAAGATACTTTCTTTTGCAATGGGTACAAGTCGTCTAGAAGTCGGATTGAAGTCGTACAGGAATCTTTTCTGAAGTCGGAGCGACTGCAGTAGTGTACATTAAGACGGCTCCATTCACTTCTATTACTTTTCTAAACCAAGCGACTTAGGGCGAGTTGAAGTCTGATCCCAGGACGCCCCTGTGTGAACCGGCTCTTAAGGAAAATCTACCCAAAGGGACACAGATGGGGCAAAAACAAAAAACACAAACTTGAACCCTTCTCTAATTACAAAAGCAATGAGCTCTTTTTTGCCATTGTATATTTTTGTCAAGCTAGTTTCTTCTAGGTCAGTAGCAGCCCACTTACTTTATATAGAGAGACTCAAATGCAGCCCATGACCATCACCATAGAACTGCACATAATTGTCAGTGAAAGCGAGAGGACATGCAACAGGCGATGGTCCAGACATGCTATAGAACGGTGATGGCGAACCTTGGCACCCCAGATGTTTTGGAACTACATTGACCATGATGCTCAACCACATTGCAGAGTGCATGAGCATCATGGGAAATGTAGTTCCAAAACATCTGGGGTGCCAAGGTTCACCATCACTGTTCTAGAAGATGTTGGAGACAGAGGACATGCTTCAGGAGATATTTTACATAAGATAACTAGAGATCTGGGAAGGGCTCAAATCCAATTGAGAATCTGTGAAAAGACTTGGAAATTGCTGTTCACAGACACTCTCCATCCAATCTGAAAGCGCTTGAGCTATTGTGCAAAGAAGAATGGAAAAAAATGTCCCTCTCTAGATGTGCAAAGCTGGTAGAGACATCCCCTAAAGACTTGCAGGTTTAATTGCAGTAAAAGGTGGTTCTACAAAGTATTGACTCAGGGGGGCAGAATACAAATGCACCCCACACTTTTCACATAATGTTGAAAACCATTTATAATTTTCCTTCCACTTCACAATTATGTGCCACTTTGTGTTGGTCTATCAAATAAAGACCCAATAAAACACATACGTTTTTGGTTGTAACATGACAACATGTGGAAAATGTCAAGCGGTATGAATACTTTTTCAAGGCACTGTATATTTACACTGGAGAACAAAATTAGAGAAGAATTTATGAACACTTGATTTTCTCAGAAATAATGTAATCTTCGTTGCTTAACATTTGATGACATTTTTGTTGACTACACCATGCTAATAGAACAGCGTTTTTCAAAATAACCAAGGCACTTCAACAACAAAAAAAAAACCTTTATATTGTAGAAAACACAATGCTGATAAAGAGAACAGCAATGACTGTCGCACGAAGAAAGATTACAACTAAAATTTCTGAAGGTTACAATAATCAACAATTAGTGGGATGCGGGGGGGCTTGTTTTTAATGACTTCAGCACATCTGCTTTGCACAGGACATCACTAGTTTCTCACACGGCTCTGCTGTGATTTTGTTCCACTCTTCTTCCAGTCTCTTCCACAGTTCGGTGACTGTAGTGGGTTTCTTGGCCATAATTTTGTCGCTAAGAATTTTCCAGATGTTTTCTATTGTGTTTAGATCAGGACTCTGAGGAAAATAGGAAAATTGCTGGCAGATTGGGTGATGAACGCAGGGAAGGAACCGCATATTGTTGAAGAAGGTTCTGATAAACATTTGCATTCACTCTGCCATGTACTGTAGCTGTATAGGAGGCCCAACTCCTGATGAAAAAACATCCCATGGAAACAAAAACACAAACCATGACACTTCCCCCTCCACCTTTCACTGACTTCTTTACACACTTTGGGTTCAGTATTTCCCCATTTTGACGACGAACATAATTTTTTTTACCATCGGACCCAAATAAATTAAGCTTGCTCTTATCTTTCAAGTGAACTTTGGACCAGTTCCCCTCTGTCCACACAACATGCTCCTCAAAAAAGGTTAGTCAAGCCTTTTGATCCTTTCTGCCAATGAGAGGTTTGGTCACTGCAGAGTGGGCTTTCGGTCCAAATTCTCTTACACGGTGAGACACTGTATGATGAGACAGATCCTTACTCTGTTCAGCGGGGATCTGGCGAGCCGTTGCACTGTTGAACCGATTGCCCATTGAGATTATCCGCATTAGCCCGTCTTCCCTTGCATTTGTCTTTCGTGGAAGACCAGCCATCTTGGGGGACTTAGATTGAGACGTTGTAAAAATGCAATATTCCAAAATCACAGATTTGGAACGACAAACTTCTGTTGCTATGGCTGAAAGGATCATCCCTTGGGCTTTCATCTGGACAACCTGCTGCCAGAGGGTATCAGTCACTTTAGAACGGCTCACCATCTTGCAAAGTCAGTCAACTGGAAAGTTAGGCTGCCAGTTAATTAGGGATTGTCATATAATTAAAATAATTAGCACAAGATGCCAGATTACCACCAATAACTGGGAGGTATCTGAAAGTGTTCTCTAATTTTGATCAATGTTCTTTTTCAAATCTCATTGAAGTCTTTTATTCTGTGCTGTATTAAGAAATATGCTTAACAAAACTGCTCTTTTACCCCCGTTTAGATCATTTTAAATAGGACTTAGCAGTGACCTTGAAATTTAGGCAATTGTTCTCCAATTTTGATTTCCAGTATATTAAATGTAAAAATATTTTTTTATTTTAAATTATATATGCAGTATCTCACAAAAGTGAGTACACCCCTCACATTTTTGCAAATATTTTATTCTATCTTTTCATGTGACAACACTGAAGAAATTACACTTTGCTACAATGTAAAGTAGCGAGTGTACAGCTTGTATAACAGTGTAAAATTGCTGTCCCCTCAAAATAACAACACACAGCCATTAATGTCTAAACTGTTGGCAACAAAAGTGAGTACATCCCTAAGTGAAAAGGTCCAAATTAGGCCCAAAGTTTGAATATTTTGTGTGGCCACAATTATTTTCCAGCACCGTCTTAACCCTCTCGGGCATGGAGTTTACCAGAGCCTCACAGGTTACAACGGGAGTCCTCTTCCACTCCTCCATGACATCAAGGAGCTGGTGGATGTTAGAGACCAAACGCTCCTCCACCTTCCATTTGAGGATGCCCCACAGATGCTCATTAGGGTTTAGGTCTGGAGACATGCTTGGCCAGTAAATCACCTTTACCCTCAGCTTCTTTTGCAAGGCAGTGGTCATCTTGGAGAAGAGTTTGGAGGTCGTTATGTTGTAATAAGGGAGGGGATCATGTTCTGCCTCAGTATGTCACAGTACATATTGGCATTCATGGTTCCCTCAATGAACTGTAGCTCCCCAGTGCTGGCAACACTCATGCAGCTCCAGACCATGACACTCCCTCTACCATCCAGGAATGGAGATAGAGAAGGGGATATCACCGCTCTAGGTAGGTCAAACAAAGGTGAAAACCTCTCCTCCAGTTTAGAAGCCCAGGTGCTGGCAATGCATATAGCAATAAAACAGGAAGTTGTTCTGGACAGCCGCACTCCCAAAAAGTTTTTGCCTTTTATTAAAAAAAATTTATAAAAAATACATGCCACAGCAGGACAGAAGAGCTGACGCGTTTCACACTAACAAACAGTGCTTAGTCATAGCTGGACTAAGCACTGTTAAACGCATCAGAACTTCTGTCCGTTCTGCTGTGGCATGTATTTTTGATTTCATTTTTTGAATGAAAGGCAAAAACTTTTTGGGAGTGCGGCTGTCCAGAACTTCTTCCCGTTTTACTCTCACCACCATGCTTGACTGTAGGCAATACACACTTGTCTTTGTACTCCTCACCTGGTTGCCGCCACACACGCTTGACACCATCTGAACCAAATAAGTTTATCTTGGTCTCATCTTCCAGTAATCCATGTCCTTAGTCTGTTTGTCTTCAGCAAACTGCAGGCTTTCTTGTGCTTTATCTTTAGAAGAGGCTTCCTTCTTGGGCAACAGTCGTGCAGACCAATTTGATGCAGTGTGCGGCGTATGGTCTGAGCACTGACAGGCTGACCCCCCCACCCCTTTAACCTCTGCAGCAATACTAGCAGCACTAATAAGTCTATTTCCCAAAGACAACCTCTGGATACGACGCTGAGCACACATACTCAACTTCTTTGGTCGACCATGGCGAGGCCTGTTCTGAGTGGAACCTGTCCTGTTAAACCGCTGTATTGTCTTGGCCAGCGTGCTGTAGCTCAGTTTCAGGGTCTTGGCAATCCTCTTATAGCCTAGGCCAAATTTATGTAGAGCAACAATTATTTTTTCAGATCCTCAGAGTTCTTTGCCACGAGGTGCCATGTTGAACTTCCAGTGACCAGTATGAGCGAGAGAGAGCGATAACACCAAATTTAACACACCTGCTACCTATTCACACCTGAGACCTTGTAACACTAACGAGTCACATGTCACCGGGGAGGGAAAAAGGCCAATTGGGCCCAATTTGGACATTTTCACTTAGGGGTGTACTCACTTTTGTTGTCAGCGGTTTAGACATAAATGGCTGCGTGTTGAGTTATTTTGAGGGGACAGCAAATTTACACTGTTATACAAGCTGTACACTCACTACTTTACATTGTAGCAAAGTGTCATTTCTTCAGTGTTGTCACATGAAAAGATATAATAATTTAAAAAAAATGTGAGGGGTGTATTCACTTTTGTGAAATATATATATACATATACACATTGTATATAAAGGAACACTTCTGAATCAGAACTCCTGGGATATTGATCTGGTCAGTTAAGTAGCAGAGGGGGAGGGGTGTATACAGAGGGGGTTGTTAATTTCAATTAACAGAAAAGCAGCTGAAACTGATCAACAGGTGCACTGGATGGGCAACAATGAGACGACCTCCAAAACAGGAATGGTTTTACAGGTGGAGGCATCTGACATTTTTTTTCCTTACTAATCTTTTCTGACTGTTTTTCACTAGTTTTGCATTTGGCTAGGGTCAGTGTCACTACTGGTAGCACAAGGCGATACTTGGACCCTATAAAAGGTTGCACAGGCAGTCCAACTCTTCCAGGATGGCACATCAATACGTGTCATTGCCAGAAGGTTTGCCGTGTCTCCCAGCACAGTCTCAAGAGCATGGAGGAGATTCCAGGAGACAGGCAGTTACTCTACTCTAGGAGAGCTGGACAGGGCCGTAGAAGGTCCTTAACCCATCAGCAGGACCGGTATCTGCTCCTTTGTGCAAGGAGGAACAGGATGAGCACTGCCAGGAGCCCTACAAAATGACCTCCAGCAGGCCACTTGTGTGAATGTCTCTGACCAAACAATCAGAAACAGACATCATGGGGGTGGCCTGAAGGCCCAACGTCCTCTAGTGTGCTCTGTGCTCACTGCCGGACACTGTGGAGCTCGATTGGCATTTTCCATTGAACACCAGAATTGGCAGGTCTGCCACTGGTGCCCCATGCTTTTCACAGATGAGAGCAGGTTCACCCTAAGCATATGTGACAGACGTGAAAGGGTCTGGAGAAGCCGCAAAGAACTTTATGCTGCCTATAAAATCGTTCAGCATGACCGGTTTGGTGATAGGTCAGTGATGGTCTGTGGAGGCATATCCATGGAGGGACGCACAGACCTCTACAGGCTACACAATGGCACCCTGACTGCCATTACGTATCGGATGAAATCATTGGACCCATTGTCAGACCCTATGCTGGTGGAGTGGGTCCTGGGTTCCTCCTGGTGTACGACAATGCCAGGCCTCATGTGGCGAGAGCATGCAGCCAGTTCCTGGAGGATGAAGGAATTGATACCATTGAATGGCCCCCACGCTCCCCTGAACTAAATCCAAAAGAACACCTCTGGGACATTATGTTTCGATCCATCCGGTGCCGCCAGGTTGCACCTCAGTCTGTTCAGGAGCTCAGTGATGCTCTGGTCTAGATCTGGGAGGAAATACCCCAAAACAACATCTGTCTCATTAGGAGCATGCCCTGATGTTGTCAGGCATGCATACAAGCACTTGGGGGCCATACAAACTGCTGAGGACCATTTTGAGTTGTTGCAATGAAATTTCAGCAGAATGGACTAGCTTGCTGCATAATTTTTTCACTTTGATTTTCGGGGTGTCTTTGAATTCAGACCTCTGTAGGTGGATAATTTTCATTTCCATCAAATGATGTGCCATTCTTTCATTCCTAACACATTATCCAGTCCATATCAGTATAGATATCCAGCATGAGATTTTTCCCTATTGAGATCTGATGTGTTTTCAAAGTGTTCCTCATTGTTTTTAGATCTATATCTATATATCTATATATATATATATATATACACACACACACACATACATACACACACATACACACATCTCTACTACAATATACACACAAATTTACATTTTTACAATATCTCATCCAGCCCAACAAAATGTGGAAACATTTTATTAACAATTTCATACCTTAAAGATTCAACTTTCCTCTGTATTTGAAATCCGTTGGGGAGGTGACGGGGGACTGTGTGGGAAATGAAAAAGCATCGTTAATGGAGCAGCCGCATCTCCGAAATATTCAAAAATCACCAAAAGATAGTATTTGTATAATCAGATAAGCTTGTACTTTAAAGTAGATGTAAACCCAATCCGTAAAATCTCTCTAATACGCTTTAACATGTTGATGGTGTTTCCAAAGTCATTAATCTTTATAAATCTGCATCTTTCATAAGAATAATCCCTGGTGATCCTGCCATTAAGGTCCTTGTTTGGACACTTCCTGTTCTAGGGTGACAACGCTCTGTCTGCCAATTGTGCTCCCACGTTGCCACCTTGTCATACAGGCTCCTGATAGAGACTGCAAGTTTGAACACACATTAAGCAGGCATGGTCCACCGTTGTCACCTTTAGAATGCCTGCCCTGAGACATGAAATGACATGCAATTGTGGTTGCTGTGCATGCAGACAGGAAGTGGCTGAAAACAGTGTTATTACCTGTTAACTACTTTTTCCAGGAATCTTCCAGGATGGCTTACAGAGAAATAGGCTCCTCCCACCTAGCACAGGAAACACATGATCCACATCATAAAAGCACCACACATGCATTAGCCCCTCAGTAGTAACAAATAACCGAAGGCTTCAGAATAAGCAATCATTAAACCCTCATTAGCGTAGCTTTATCTTTACTCTATGCTTTACAGTGCTAATCACCAACAAAGAAGGGAGGGAACTGACGCTGTCCTGGAAGATTCCTGGAAAAAGTCAGGTAATAACACTATTTTTCCAAGTCATCTTCCAGGATGGCTTACAGAGGACAAAATAGGACTACCTGATCAGGGCGGGACCACAGCCTGCAGCACTTTCCTGCTGAAAGACTGGTCTTGGCTGGCAAGCAGATCCAGTCTGTAATGCTTTACGAAAGTCTGGAACCTGGACCAGGTTGCGGCCTTGCAAATCTGGAGGGGAGACGCTCCTGCCCTTTCAGCCCAATAAGTAGAAACCGCTCTTGTGGAATGAGCATTTATACCTAACGGAGGTGTGCGGGATGCTGCTTTGTATGCCTCCGCGATGGCAGACTTCATTCACCTTGCGATGGTATTTTTAGATGCCTTTTTACCTCTGTTTGAACCTGCAAACAAGCTGGTGGAATGTCGCCATTCCTTGGTGCGCTCTATGTAAGCGATCAAGCATCTCCTGACGTCTATCTTATTAAATCCTGCTTCCTTGTCATTTTTAGGATTTCTGCAAAATAATGGTATTACGATCTCTTCCGACCTATGGAAGTTAGATGGTACTTTGGGGAGAAATGCCGGGTCCAGCGAGAGAATAATTTTGTCTTGCAAAATGATGCAGAAGGGCTCAATCACTGAAAGCGCCTGTCTCTCACCAACCCTTCTGGCGAAGACAAGGGCCACCAAAACCACTGTTTTCAAGGTTAAGAGCTTTATGGGCAGTTCGTCTATTGGCTCAAACGGTGTCTTACAAAGACTTTGCAACACAGTGGATAAGTCCCAGGGAGGGAACCTCCTTGATTTGGGGACCCGCTTACGGCTGATGGATGCAAGAAACCTCTTGACCAGTGGCTCTTCTGACAGTCTTTGATTTAAAAAGTTGGACAGAGCCGCTACCTGTACCTTAAGAGTACCGACTGCAAGATTTAGATCTGCTCCGGCTTGGAGGAAATCTAGGACCGCCGGGACCATGGCTCCTGACACTGTTATTGAGCATGCGCCAGGCCCCAATTTTTTTCCATATTTTATTGTAAATTGCATTAGTGGACGGCTTCCGGCTGCTAAGAATGGTATTGATTACTTTTGCAGATAACCCTCTCTGCTCTAACAGCTCCCTCTCAGAAGCCAGGCCGTCGGAGAAAGAGCTCATTTCTGGATGATTCACCTCACCCTGATGTATGAGGTCTGTCCTGTAAGGCAGTCTCCAAGGCTCTGTGATGCTGAGTCTTAGTAGTCCTGAGAACCAAGGCCTCCTTGGCCAAAATGGTGCAATCAGGATAACTTTCGTGTTGGACACTCATCTTCCGGATAATCTTTGGAATGAGGGCAAAAGGTGGAAACTCATTACACTAGATTTGCCTCCCAGGACTGGGATAGGGCATACAGGCCCAGATTGAGATGATCTCTCTGTAGGGAGCAAAATCTTTCCACCTTGTAGCAAAAAGCTTTATTTGTGGGATTCCCCACTTTTGCACTCTGTTCGAACAAGCACCATTCTGAGACAGAATCTCCCTGCTTAGGACATCTGCCAGAGTATTTAATTCCCCTTTCAAGTGAATTGAAGACAGGGATAAAAGATTGGCTTCCGCCCATTGAAGGATCTTTTCTGCTATCCTTATAAGACCTGGGACTTTAGTACCTCCCTGCTTGTTGATTTAACTTACTATGGTAATATTGTCCGAAAGGACCTGCACGTGTCTTCCCCTCAGAGTCGGACCAAAGACTACTAGAGCCTTTAGAACTGCTTTCAGTTCCCTTGCATTCCTGCCGGTTCCAGATCCCTTGGGCCATCTGTGCGTCTGAATGGGCTCCCCACACCTGACCGCTGGCGTCCGTGGTGACTGCCAGAGGGCTGTGTTGGGACCAGTCGACCTGCAGAGAGATTTGCAGGGATCAACCACCACTCTATTGAGAGTTTTACTTCCTGCGGGATCTCTGTCTGCCTCTGAAGAGATTCCTTCCTTCCATCCCAGAGAAAGCGTGAGCGCCTGAAGTGCTCGAGTATGGAATTGTGCCCACTGGACTCCTAGGATGGCTGCCGTCATCAAACCAAGGACCCTCATACCTTGAATTGAGGTCTCTGTACATGCGGAGGTTGCTCACCTCTGCAATTATTGTTGCCACCATTTCTTTTGTCAGAAAAATATTGGATGTAGTCGAGTCTATTAAGTATCCTTCTGATTTACCTGCCACCCCAGCTGCTGAAGGTGTCTGATAGTTCTGCTCAGGTTCTGTTTCACCTCATCTGCTGAGTCTGCAAAGATCAGCAGGTCGTCCAGATAGGGAATTATATGAATTCCCTCCGATCTCAGGGTCCACAGAGCTTCTGCCAGAATCTTCGTGAAGATGCGTGGTGCTGACGCCAATCCGAAGGGCAGGGCATTGAACTGAAAATAGAGGGTCTTGAACCCATTCACTGCAAACCTGAGAAACTGCTTGGACTCCTTTTGAATGGGGACATGAAGATAGGCGTCTTTTAGGTCCAATGAGACCATGAAGACCCCAGGGGTTAACAAATCTCTGGTAGTGTAAATTGACTCCATCTTGAAGCGTTTGTACCTTACGTACATGTTCACTTGCTTTAGGTTCAAAATGAGTCAAAAAAAATTTGATGGCTTTTTTATCAGAAAAACGTGAAAATAAAACCCCCCTTTTCTTAGAGTTGGGGGGATGAAGCTTATCACCTTTTCCTCCAGCATACTCTGTAGGAGGGAAGACATAGCTGTTGCTTTCTCCACGTCTTTCGGGAAAATTGTTGTGTGAAATTTTTCAGGGGGGCAGCCCAAGAGCTCTATCCTGTACCCCGATTTGATCAGATCCAGGATAAAGCTGCTGCTGGAGATGGCCTGCCACTGTGGGAGGAATGACCCCAACCTTCCCCCCACATGGCCGACTGAGTCACTGGGAAGGTTCTTTAGGCTGGGGGGGGTTTAAAAAGGAAACCACCTCTGCCCCTTCCCCTCCTGTATTGCCACACTCTTTTCTGGTCTTGCGTGGCTGCAAAACCCTTATGCTGTCTTTTGTCCCCCCGATGATAGTTCCTTTCACCTGACCCGTGAAAGGGACGAAAATTCCTTTTTTGCTGTTGTTTTTTGGGAAAAGGAAACCCTTTCTTTTTATCGGCCAACCTCTCTAGGACAGATTCTAGCTCTTTTCCAAAAAGCAAATCTCCATTAAAGGGGAGGGAACAGAGTTTGGCCTTTGACAATGTCTCTCCTCCCCAGGACTTCAGCCAGATAACCCTCCTGGCTTCATTAATTAATGCTGTAGACCTGGCCGAGAATATTACAGACTCTGCAGATGAATCTGCTATATAGGCGACTGCCTTATTTAGCGTTGGTAAAGCCTCCAAAATCTCTTCCCCGGCAGTATCTGACTCCAGAAAAGTGCGGAGCTGTTTGCGCCACAAATCACGCATGTAGTGGCTAGTGCGGGTTTAAAGTTAGCGGAGCAGGTTTCCCACGCTTTCTTTAAATACCCTTCCGCCTTTCTGTCCATTGGCTCCTTTAGGGTGCCTGAGTCCTCAAAAGGAAAGCTCTGAACCTCTTGAAACTTTAGCTAGGGAAGCATCCATTTTGGGGCACTTTTCCCACAACTTTGTATCCTCTTCTTTGAAGGGAAACTTTTTCAAATTTTTAGGGAAGAAGACTTTCCGGTCTCCTCCATTCCTGGAGTACTGTCTCTTTTAGGGACGTATGTACCAGAAAGGTTCTGCTTTGCTTAGCCTGAAGGCCTGCATATAATAGGTCATGTACAGACAACCCCTGGTTTTCTTGTTCTTCCAGCTCCAGGGTGTCGTATATAGCTTTTAATAGCTCCTCGGTTTCCTCTGAAGGAAAAAGGGATCTTTGAACCTTGCTGGGTCTTTCCTCATTACGGTCCCCCTCCTCAGACTCTGAGGCTGACTCAGCTCTCCTCCAGCACTCCGTGCTGGTGGGCTGCCCGTGCCAGGACCCCTGGCCTAACACTAGTACTGGTGCCTGAAGTACAGGGGATGGGTTCAGCAAGAGCTTCTTGCTCTCTGGGTTTAAAGGACTGTAAAGCCTGTTTCATCCCTTTTGTTCATGGAGTCCATAAAACCCTTGACAGGGCCTGTTTCTCCCTTGATGAGCTTGTCTATACAGTCCTGACATGCGCTTTTCTTCCACCCATAAGGCATCTTCTTGGTGCACATTGGGCACCTTTTTCTAGGTGTCTGTTTTGCTGTCTTTGGGCTCATGGGCTTTGTCCTGTAATGAATCAAATGACAAGCACCAGCACATTACTTCCACTGAAGTAAATACCCATTAACAAAAACACCCTGTGGATAACACTATTCTAATCTAAGAATTTTTAAAAGTACCCACCAACGGAGCCTATGCTAGTATGTGCGACACCTGTCCACCATAAGCATAAACCAAAACAGGCTCTGGAAAAAAAAACACCCCCTGTGCCCCCACCACAGGAGGATAAGAAAAGGAAAGGAGCAGTCTGCCCCCTATTTTCTTACCTTAGGGCCTGATTCAACCGATGGCGCCTCCATACCTGCTTCCATGGATCCTGGTATCGCCATGCTGCTCCTGGAAGCCTTCAGCGCCATCTTCTTATCCAGGCCCCTATTTAAAGAGGTGTGGAGAATCCGGGGCGGCGCTGTGGACCCAACGCCGCCCTCCAGCACAGCACGCCTGTTATCCTTTCAGATACCACTACTAGGCTTCATTCCCGGCGTCTGGGTGTACCAAGATGGCCGCTGCTGGACTTCCTGCCATGACACTTCCTGCCTCCAGCGCCGGAAGTGACATCACTCTGCGCCCCAGCACTCCACATGCTGGGGATAGAGACTCCCTGTAACATGGGGATCTCTGTAAACGGCAAAGAAAAGCACCCGGACCATGTGGCAGCCTGCTCCTCCACCAGGAGAACACACTGCTGTGCCATTCTGGATGGACCCACTGGATCACCTCCTCCACTCCTCACAGGTACCTCACTGAGGCTACAACTATTATCGGGAGAGGGGGTCTCTTACCTTCACCCCCGACCGCTCTTTCAGGTCTCTGGGTGGCCCAAACTGACTGATACCCCAGGAGGCCCCTGCCACCTAGCACGAAGGCTGGAAAAATAACAATCGTTTGTTTGGAGTCCCTGACTGGCCGGAGAAAACACAAATACTGAGGAGCTAATGCATGTGTGGTGCTTTTATGATGTGGATCATGTGTTTCCTGTGCTAGGTGGGAGGAGCCTCTCTGTAAGCCGTCCTGGAAGAGGACTTGGAAAAACAAGTATTTTAGTTAAAAAAATATGACAATTGTTTGGAATATACAGTACACAGCAAAAACTGATTGTCATCCAGTCTGGGTTTACATCTACTTAAACCAGCGATCCCAAGATATGAATTTCCTTACCTGGGTTTCCATTTATTTTCTTCAAGGTTTCCAATAAAGAAAAGGATGGAAAGAGATAATTTCAACCTAATAAAGCATATCTAAAGCCACAACTTTATATTTTTGATAAATGAAGGAATGATTAAAACTCTGTCTGCACTCCATTGGGGAGATTTGAAGGTATAGTTCATCTTTACCAAAAAAAAAAAAAATTGTGTAGGTACCGGGCGTCTGTAGATAAAAACAAGCAGTGCAGCTTTGACCAAAGTTAACCACTTCAATACCATGCACTTATACACCTTCCTGCCCAAGCCAATTTTGAGCTTTCAGCGCTGTCGCAATTTGAATGACAATTGCGCGGTCATGCAACACTGTACCCAAACCATTTTTTTTATAATTTTGTTCCCACAAATAGAGCTCACTTTCGGTGGTATTTGATCGCATCTGCGATTTTAATTTTTTGCACAACAAATAAAAAAGAGCGAAAATTTGGAAAAAAACTACGTTTTTCTTTGTTTGTGAATTTTTTTTTGTAAATAAGTACCTTTTCTACTTCAATGACAGGCACTGATAAGGCGGCACTGACGGGCACTGATAAGGCGGCACTGACGGGCACTCATAAGGCGGCACTGACGGGCACTCATAAGGCGGCACTGACGGGCACTCATAAGGCGGCACTGACGGGCACTCATAAGGCGGCACTGACGGGCACTCATAAGGCGGCACTGACGGGCACTCATAAGGCGGCACTGACGGGCACTCATAAGGCGGCACTGACGGGCACTCATAAGGCGGCACTGACGGGCACTCATAAGGCGGCACTGACGGGCACTCATAAGGCGGCACTGACGGGCACTCATAAGGCGGCACTGACGGGCACTCATAAGGCGGCACTGACGGGCACTCATAAGGCGGCACTGACGGGCACTCATAAGGCGGCACTGACGGGCACTCATAAGGCGGCACTGACGGGCACTCATAAGGCGGCACTGACGGGCACTCATAAGGCGGCACTGACGGGCACTCATAAGGCGGCACTGACGGGCACTCATAAGGCGGCACTGACGGGCACTCATAAGGCGGCACTGACGGGCACTCATAAGGCGGCACTGACGGGCACTCATAGGCGGCACTGACGGGCACTCATAGGCGGCACTGACGGGCACTCATAGGCGGCACTGACGGGCACTCATAGGCGGCACTGACGGGCACTCATAGGCGGCACGGACGGGCACTCATAGGCGGCACGGACGGGCACTCATAGGCGGCATGGACGGGCACTTATGGGTGGCACGGACGGGCACTGATGGACACTGGTAGGTGGCACTGATGGACACTGGTAGGTGGCATTGCTGGGCATCATACATTTTGGTCGTGCCATGATGGTGCCAGTCAGTGCCCATTTGTGGGCACTGATTGGCATATGTTGTGTATGTATTTGTGCATGTGGATGGCCATGGGGGACTTACCTGGCCATCCACATGCTTGGGGCTTCCCTGGTGGTCCTGGGGGGCTTCCCTGGTGGTCCAGTGCGGGTATCCGAGGGGGGGCTGCGCTGATAAACAATCAGCGCAAACCCCCCGTCAGGAGAGCCGCCGATCGGCTCTCCTCTATTCGCGTCCGTCAGACGCGAGTGAGGAAGAGCTGAGCAACGGCTCTTCCTGTTTACATCGTGATCAGCCGTGATTGGACACGGCTGATCACGTGGTAAAAAGCCTCCGCCGGAGGCTCTTTACCGAGATCAGTGTAGCGGTGTGTCAGACGGACACAACGCTCCACCGATCGCCGCGATGCGCGCCCCCCGGGCGCGCGGCGGCTGTCATCCTGCAGGACGTCAATAGACGTCCAGTGTGGATAACAGAACCACTTCCCAGACGTCAATCTCCTATTGACTGGGCGGGAAGTGGTTAAACAATGCCTTTGTTTATCAATGTAGGCCATTTACGTACCTCATGAAGCCTGTTTGGGAAAACTCCCAGGATGTATGTTGCCAAGGACGTTGCTAAGAAATACTCAGCTCTTACTGTTCACCTCCACTGTTATAGGAGTGAGCTCCCAAAAGCTGAGCTCAGAGCTACTGCACCAGGGGAGAGGAAGAGCATGTGAGGAGGTATGAATCAGAAAGAGCTCGCTCCTGTGATGGTGAACAGCTGGGCTTATTTAGAAACATCCTTAGCAATATCCTGGGAGTTTCCCAATCAGGCTTCATGGGGTATGTAAATGGCCTACACCTATAGCAAGGGCATTTTTGCTATAGGTGTAGACCATTTACATGCCTCGTGAGGACTATCTGGTAAACTCCCAGGACGTTTCTAAGGGCATTGCCAAGTCATTACTGTTCACCATCACCTCTGATTGAAAACCTCCTCACATGCTCTTCCTCTCCGGTGGTGCAGTAGCTCTGAGCTCCGCTTTTGTCTTACTCCTGTGATGGTGGAGGTGAGCAGTAATAGCTAGGCCTCTCTTAGCAATGTCCTGGGAGTTTTCCCACTACATGAGGTATGGCCTACCCCAGGGGTCTCAACTTTCCAAACAAAGGGCAAATTTATTATTACTTTAGAATCTGGAGGGGCCGGACAATAGCCAGTAGGAGTAGAAAATGTCATTGTGTCAGTGACAATGCCTCATCATTGGTATAAGGGGGAGCAATGGTGCCCCATCGCTTGTGTCAGTGGGAGGAATAGTTCCCCACCATGGGTATCAGTGGGAGGAATAGTGCCATGTCATTGGGAGTAAGAGTGCCTCATCATTGCTGTCAGTCTGAGGAATAGTGCCCTTTCATTGGTGCCAGTGAGAGGAATAGTGTCATGTCATTGGGAGGAAGAGTGCCTCATGATTGGTATCAGTAGGAGGAATGGTGCCCCATCATTGGTATCAGTAGGAGGAATAGTGCTCCATCATTGGTGTCCATGAGAGGAATAGTGCTCCATCATTGGTGTCAATGAGAGGAATAGTGCTCCATCATTGGTGTCAATGAGAGGAATAGTGCTCCATCATTGGTGTCAATGAGAGGAATAGTGCTCCATCATTGGTGTCAATGAGAGGAATAGTGCTCCATCATTGGTGTCAATGAGAGGAATAGTGCTCCATCATTGGTGTCAATGAGAGGAATAGTGCTCCATCATTGGTGTCAATGAGAGGAATAGTGCTCCATCATTGGTGTCATTAGGAGGAATACTGCCCCATCTTTGATATCAGTGGGAGGAATAGAGCCCCAAGGGTCGGATAAAAGCAAACAAAGGGCCGGATCTGGCCCCCAGACCACAGTTTGGAGACCACTGGCCTACACCAAGGGCACTATCCTCCGACTTCCGTCAAAGATGCCCAGTTTGTTTGCTATCTAAAAATGCCATTTATTTGCATAGGCAGTTTTTTTAGTAAAGATGAACTAACCCTTTACCTTCACTTCCTGTCCTGAAAACACAACAGGAAGTGAGAGAAAATTTCCCTGCCACGATGGAAATGGTCACCAGAACAAATAAAGTGAATCTCCCCAGGCAACAATAACAAAAAGAAAACTTTGGCACTCCATCCAAAACAAAAACAAAAAACTTTGGACTTAAGATATCCTTTACCCACCTCAAAGGTTGTGGGGTTGTAGAACTTATTGGGTTGCTTAAGTCTGTACTGGCGGACAATTATTTTCATCAACGGAAGACAACTGGAAACAGCCACGTCTATGAACATGCCAAATATTCTTGGGAAAGCAACACTAAACTTGGCATGGAAGCCGTATATTATGAATGTCTGAGCAGCCAAATTACTATCAGACACAGCAGCGACAATGTGGCCGAATCTCAACACGCTGTAGGAATTCTCACCACACATGGACAGATTTAGCTACGTGTACACGAATAAATGTTCTACGTGTTCTGAATAAATCTACCTGAGCATTTCCTGTCCAAAAAGGTCACCAGTGACTAGATGCCCAGGCCAAATTTCGCAACCTGAGTAAGAATTGGACAACTGGACTACAGCACTCTGAAGAACTGGCCTTTGTAAAAGGTTTTACATTTTTTGAAGGGTTAGTTCACCTTAAGAACACACACCGCGGAGGGCACCATTCTAGGTGCAGCATTGAAACATTTATTGTATGATAATAACAATTTGGCAACTCACATGAAGCAAGTTTGCGAAGGCATGTAAATCAGGACATGCAGGGAACCCCGTAGCAGATGCATCCAGTCCAAGGATTTTGAAGCACTGGTTCCGCCCAGGAAGGTATGGGAAGTTCAAAGCATTTCCTGGTCAGGAGGAGACTTCAGAGCAACCCAATGGATGATGTCAGATGCAGGGGGACATTCTGGGTACATAGCTGGATGTTTTAAGGCGTTCCTGCCTCTGTCAAGTCTTGACAAAGAGGCAGAAATATCTTGATAGGAGTAGCCATACCCACAGGATGTCCCCTGGCATCAACCACTGGGAGGACATGCCCCCCCCCCCCCTCATCTGGAACATAAATCTTACCAAAGGGGTAAAGATTCATTTTTTTAATCAACTTTATAGCAATGTCACAGTGACATGGTCTCTCACTGCACTGGAAAAAAGTATGGTATGCCATACTCTTTTTCAGTACACACCATTCTCCCTCATAGGAGACGAGGCATTTTGCCTTGTCTTGCAGTGGGACTGCGCTGGAACAGCCCCCACAACCTAATCCTACCCATTGCAGTGCCAAAGGCAAAGATGCCAAATTGCACCCCCCTTCATAATGGGCACACTTAAGGGATCTTTTGTCCAGCAGTGTCTCGCTTGTCAAAATCACTGCTGCTGTCAATACTCCTGTCAGCCTTGTAACAGAAGTAAGGTGTCCCCATCTCTACAGTAAACCATTGTGCCCAGGGCAGCCTCCCCTCCTGCTCACCACTTGTCCCAGCCCTGGTGCCGGCCCTACCACACCTGGTGTGAACAAGCTTTTTGTGTGGACCAAATGTGTTGCATGCTCTGGAGGTCAGCATTGGTAGCCTCTATTTATTTTGGCACACATTTGCTTTAAAGAGTAACTCCACTTTTGTTGAGAAAAAAAAACCTTCCCCTCTGGGTGATCTAAGTACATTGCAAGGATTTTAACAAACTTTCTTGCGGATTCCTACCTTTTGTTATTCTGACAAAATAAAATGTTTGTATCCATAGCCGAGTCAGGCCGGGTTCACACTGGTGTGACAAAAGCTCCGGCTTTGGGAGCTCATGTCGCATTACGTGTGAAAATCAATGTTTCCCTATGGGAGCCGTCTTAACTGGTCCGACACAAGTCGGTCCAACTTTCAAAATGCCCCCTGCACTACTTTGGTCTGATCCTACTTCAGCCCATTTAATATTGCTTATATGTGGCAGTAGCGCGAATATTGTTTGTATATTGTCCCATTTAATATCACTGAAGTCGTCTTGACTGATTTGACTTTGGCATGCGACTTGTGCTCTGATGATCTTAAAGGGGAACTCCAGGCAAAAGGTAAAAAGATAAAATAAACGGCATGGGTTCCCCCTCCAAGAGCATACCAGGCCCTTCAGTCTGGCATGGATTTTAAGGGGACCCCCCCCCCCACGCCGAAAAAACAGCCTGGGGTTCCCCCCAAAATCCATACCAGACCCTTATCCAAGCACGCAGCCCGGCAGGTCAGGAAAGGGGGTGGGGACGAGCGAGCACCACCGCTCCTAAATGGGTGCTTTTGGGCAGAGGGGGCTCTCGCTCGTCCCCACCCACTTTCCTCACCTGCCGGGCTTCCCCTGAAAATCCATACTAGACCGAAGGGCCTGGTATGCTCTTGGAGGGGGAACCCATGCCGTTTTTTTACATTTTGCGTGGAGTTCCCTCTTCAGATTAATACCAGACAGTGCCTGGTATTGTCGGGGATCAAATTCGGATCCCTGTTCATTGAAGTTGGACGCATGTCGGACTTGAAGTCGCAGGGCAAAGTCAGATAAACATTTGTACGATTGCCGTGTCGTACCAGTGTGAACCCAGCCTGAATCTGTATGGGAGTGATTTTATAATCAATCAGCTGCTGCATCTGCAGGGCTCCAATGAGTTAAGTGGCAGGGTCTGCTTCCCTTTAGGCGTGATTAACCCTTTGGGAGTATCTCACCAAATATGACATTTTTGTTTTCAAGGGATGCCCAAAATCTGACTTGCATCTGAGAAAATCAGTGGGGGCGTTCTGTACTTCATCTGTTTACAGAACACCTCCAGGTAGCCATATTGCATTTTACAGAAAACTGCAGTGCTGCAGATTGAATAGAAAAATAGAATTTTTAACTCACCGTAAAATCCTTTTCTCTGAGTTCATGGACCGACACAGCTTCCTATTGACATAGTGGGCATTATCCGTTATTTAGGAGTGACTAGGCAGAAAAACGTGTAAAAAGTGTTGCATCACACCCTCTACAGCACTGCCCAGGGGTTGGGCCCTCTGGGTATAATCCCTCTCTGCACCTCGCAGATCAGTTCATCAAAAGCAGTACAAACATAAAACGAGGGGTGGGTGCTGTGTCGGTCCATGAACTCAGAGAAAAGGATTTACTCTTTCGTTCATGGACCGACACAGCTTCCTATTGACATAGTGGGACGTCCCAAAGCAGTGTCAAAAACGAGGGGAGGGAACAGCATTAAAACAACTTCACCCCAAAACAAAACAGAGCTCCTCCATGGAGGAGTTACAACTCTAAACAGCCGCCTGCAATAGCTTGCGGCCGAAAGAAGCATCCGAAGATGCACACACACATCAATATGTAAAGTTTAGTGAAAGTGTGAACGGACGAGCAGGTCGCCGCCTTACACACCTGGTGAAATAGACGCTAGATGCTCTCAGAGCACAGGCAGCATCCAAAAAATACGTCGTCTCCTAGGATTCGACGGATGAAGACACAAGGATGGTAGAACAATGTCTTCCTTGAGACGGAAGGTCAAAACGACCTTAGGAAGAAAAGAAGGCTGCGGACGCAGCACCACCTATCCTTGTGGAAGATCATTTAAGGAACCTTGCATGACAAGGCTGCCGGCCCAGAAAACCATCTAACTGACATAAACCAAGAGGCATCTCTTGCCCTGGTCGATTGCACCGGGAAAGGGAGGTGCCTGACCCTTCATGGCGTAAGCCTGATCACAATCTGTCGGATGCACCTAGAGATGGTGGCCGACGAAACTGCTGGGCCCTAATAGGGACCAGCCACTGAAACAAACAGTGAGCCTGGACTCTGAAACATAGCAGTACCAGACAAGCATTCTCTCAGAGTTTGAACATCGTCCAAGAAATGCAGCGTAGTCTCCTTAGGATTCGACGGATGAGGACACAAGGGATGGCAGTACAATGTCTTCCTTGAGATGGAAGCTCGAACACGACCTTAGGAAGAAACGAAGGCTGCGGACGCAGCACCACCTTATCCTTGTCGAAGATCAGATGGGGAGGCGAGTATGACAAGGCTGCCCACTCAGAAACCCGTCTTAACTGGCATAACAGCCACCAAATAGACCATCTTCTAAGAAAATGTCAACAAGGGATCTCCCTGATGTTCTCAAATGGTGGTTTCTGAGACACTTAGAGACCATGCCGTTGAAGCCATCAACTGCAGGTAGGATGGCATGTGGTACCCTGCTACAGCAGGTCCTCTCGTAGTGGTAGACGCCAAAAGGACGTCTGCTACACAAGCCCCACGGAGGTAGTGGAGGGTGGCCCGGAGGGGCCGCCTGCCGAACCCACTGTACAAACGTACTCACTAGAGAGTGAGCCACCAGGGGTCGTTGAAAAGACAGCCAGGGCAGATACCTGCCCCCCAATTGTACTTAAGTAACATTTTTGGCCCGTTCCCTGCTGAACAACAGCAGAACTTTGGAACCAAATAAGTATGCGGATGCCACCTCATTTCCTCACAATAGGATATGCAGGTCTTCTAAGTGCGATGGTAATCTTCCTAGGGGATGATTTCCGAGCACTCACGGTAGAGATCACCGAGTCTGACAGACCCCGGTCTCTTAGCACCTGGCTCTCGAGCCATGCCGTTAAGCCAGTGACTGAAAAACAGGGTGGCGTATGGGACCTTGCGACAGCAGGTCCTTCCTTAGCGGTAGATGCCAAAAGGCGTCTTCTACCAGACGCACTAGATCGGCGTACCAAGGACGTCAAGGCTAATTCAGAGCAATTGGGACCATTGTAATCCTCTCTGCCTCCAGTCTGCGAAGCAGAGGAGGACGGAGCTTCCGAGGAAAGGCATAGATTAGTCGGTATTGACTCCACAGTGCCATCAACACATCTGTCGTGCTTGCCTATGGGTCTCTTGACCTGGCCACAAACCTCAATACCTTCCGATTGAGTAGGGGCGCCAGAAGATCTACGTCTGGCGTGCCCCATCTTTGGCAGAGGAGCTAGAACACATCTGGGTGTAAGGACCATTCTCCCTGGTCCAGCATTTGGCGACTCAGGTAGTCCGCCTGCCAGTTTCCCACACCCGGAATGTACACGGCCGATAGTGCCGGTTTGCTCCCTTCTGCCCACCTCAGGATGCGAGCGACCTCCGATGCTGCAGCAGAACTGCTTGTTCCTCCTTGATGATTGACATACGCCACCACTGTGGTGTTTGTCCAACTGGATTCTGACTGGACGCCCTTGTAGCCTCAGACCATGTGGGGAGGCAAGGCCAGCTCGTCCGGATTTCAGGCCAATGAATGGGAACCCTCCGGAGTCCAGCTACCCAGGTTGACTAAGCTCTTCAGACTCCTCTGCAACCAGGAAGACAGGTGTCCGCCGTGACCACCATCCAGTAAACAGGAAGGAACAATTTCCCTGACAGAAATTCCGGTGCTGTCGGCCACCAACTAGGGAGGTCCTGATTAGGTGGCTCACCCAGATTTTGATAATCCAGGGATGAAGGGCACTTGACCCTTCAGGACAGAGTTACCTTCTGTAACTCTCGTGTGTGAAATAGCGCCTATGGTACTGCCTCAAAGGAGGCTACCATGAGGCCCAGGACCCGCCTACAAAAGTAGCGTGACAACCCATTCTTGGGATGTCAACTGCTGCACCGCAGCCCGAAGGGTCTGCCACTTTCCCCTAGGGAGAAAAAAAGAAACTTACGCCTCTGAGGAGTCCAGAATCAACCCTAGACACACTAGGAGTTGGGACGGTTCCAATACTGACTTCTGAGTATTCCGCACCCCACCAAGTATCGGAGGGTGTGACAGGTTAAAGCCATGCTCACTTCTAAATTTAAGTTTGAAGTGGCCCTCAGAAGAAGCTCGTCCAAGTTGCCCCTGATAGCGATGCCATGCCGTCTTCGTAGGGCCAGAATCGGGGCAGGCACCTTGGTGAACACCCTTGGTGCCGATGCCAGGCCAAAGGGGAGAGCCACCATTGGTAGTGGTCTTCCCCGGCCGCCAACGCAGACATCACTGATGCCTGGTGCATATGGGGACATGCAAGCATGCAGCCTTGATGATCAAGGATGCCGGAAAATCCCCCGGATGGAGGGCAGCGACCACAGAGCGAACCAACTCCTTTTCGGAATCTTTGTACTTGCACAAAGCAATTGAGGGTCCTGAGATCCAAATTGGACGAACCCCCTACAGCACTACGAACAGATTTGAGTAGAACCCCTAAACCCGTTCCTTTACTAAGACAGGAAGGCCTACCCTGTGTATCAGCAGGTCCTGGACCGCCCCATGTAGGGCTTCCCGAGAAGTCGGCTGAAGCTGGCGGTTAAGAGGGGAAAAAAATCTGTTTGGTAGGCAAGCAAGGTTGTGCTTGCAAACCCAGGGACTCTTCTGTCCCTAAGCAGGCGCTTTATCAGCCTGGGGTCGTTTACTTGCCGCACTAGGCGGACGAAGGGACCGCTTGTGCGCAGTGAAGGAGGGCCCTAGCCTATGGCGTGGCTCCTTACCCTTTTTTGGCTTGCAGAAGCAATGTGCTCTTACCTCCAGTAGCCTCTTAAATTATGTCATCCAGAGAGGCCCCACAAAAGTCTGTCGCCCTAAAAGGGCAGATCCAACAGGGCCTTCTTGGAAGATTGGTCCGCAGACCAGCACCTTAGTCAGATCAGGTGGCGTAGCGCCACCGCATAAACTGAGGCTCAAGGCAGCAAGGGGATAGTATCCGTGTCTGACTTGCAGACAGACTCAGGGCCCTGTACCAACTGGTCGGCCAGAGCTACCTCGTACGGAGGAGCCTCCTGTGCTTTTTGAACACCTGGAGTAGCATCTTTGCCTACTCAGTAAGTGTCTGAGGCATCAGAAAAAACCCCAGCCAATGCTGGACGTACCGCTGAGCCCCCCACTGTGTATAGGTAGCGAGTGTCCCTTAAGACAGGAGCCCCTTCCACTGGAATCATGATAACTTGTCAAGTCTGGATACAGGGGGGTCCACTATTGGGGGAGAGGTCCATCCTTTCAGGAACTCTCCTCAAGGGGTACCGGACTGCCCAAAAAACAGGTCAGATACCAGAGCCTTTTTGCGTGCTGACCTGGACTTGGAGCCTTCTCACTGTCCGATTGGTCACGGTCTGCAGTCTCTGATGATGCATCAGAATCCGGGCCATGAGCCAAAGCTGGGCCTGGTTCTGCATCAGAATTATCCCAGTGTTCCCGTGTGCCGCTTCCACCCTGGCAACAGACAGTGTCCACAGATACATCAGGGGCACCAGCTATCCGTCAGGTGTTTCAGGGGAAAAAAACGTCTGCTTCAGACGCAATGCTGACCCACGCGCTGACACCCGCAGGGCTCCAGGCAAGGTATCAATAGGCCACCCCCCCTAGCTGCTTCAGAGATGCAGTGTCTCCCAGATGACTCACCACCCTTGGAACGGTACCGCTATGCTGCTGTGTGCACCGCCTGTAATGCTATCCCACCGCTGCCTGTGTCTCCTGTGTGAATTTGCGCAAGTGAAATGCACCCTAGAGGCCGGAGACTACCGCAAAATGGGCACCAAGCGGCTGTATTGAACAATGTAGGCTCCAAGAAAATGGCCGCTGAGCCGTCAGTAGAGGCAAAAGTGGCCGCGGACCACAAAAAGATGGCCGCCGACCACAAAAAGATGGCCGCCGGGCGGCGGTATATACCTACAGGCGTGAATCCAAGAAACATGGCCGCCGAGCAGTCGATAGAGGCCAAAGCGGGTGCGAACCACAAGAAAATGGCTGCCGGTCACTAGAGGCCAAAACGGGCATGGACCACCGCAAAATGTCCACCGACTGCATGGAGGGAGAGAGGCACACTTACAGGTAAGCAAAATTACATCTTTTAAAATGACAACACAGCGCAGCCCCGCTCCAGATGGAGCCCCCCAGGTGACCCCCCGCACCCAGCCACCTTACCTCAGAGCCCAGGAAGGAGGGAAGGCAGGGAGAGAGGAAAGAAAGGGGCCACAAACACTTACTTGATCTCTCCAGGAATGTCCAGCCAAGTCACCCTGCCGAAGCAGGGGAGCTACTTGCCTTTCCTGCGTGAATCATGCTGGAAGACATTACGGACAGATTATCATCCGCGCATGGAGGTGTCTGTCGGCCAGGCATGCTGTGATTGAACCCTAGGGAATGATCGTATGCATGCCCTGGAGCGCTATCTCACCGGACAGGCTACTGCGTCTCGGCCGTAAGGTCAGCCGAAGCTGAGCGGTCCGATGCAGGCCCTGGAGCGTAGGCTCCCCGGCCACCCGTAGAGCGACTGGCATGTCGTGGAAAACCCATCGCGTAGCTAGGGTCGGCACACGCTCGATGGCCGAAACTGGGGGGACTACAAGGATCGAGGACCCAGCCTGTCACCCAGTTGGCAGTTGACCGAAGATCGCAGTCACCAAAAAAAATAAAACATTTTCCCCGGACCAATGGGCCCGAAGGGAGCCATGTCCTTCTTGCTAGACAGAAAAAAACTGATCTGCGAGGTGCAGAGAGAGGGATTATACCCAGAGGGATCTCCCCCTGGGCGTTGCTGTAGAGGGTGTGATGCAACACTTTTTACAAGTTTTTCTGCCTAGTCACTCCTAAATAACGGATAATACCCACTATGTCAATAGGAAGCTGTGTCGGTCCATGAACGAAAGAGTAAATTATGTTTTTTGAATAGGACATGTGTCACAATTGTATATGCTATATTATTTTCCCATGAAAGTGGAGTTACACGTTAATAATCTAGAAGCAAAATAATCTATAATCCATTATTAATTTAACATTAAATTAGTAAAATTCAATGATCACCTTCCCCTTGGTCTGGAAGCCTTCTCAAAAAACTTGGTACGGGAGGCGACTCTGTAAAAAGTAGAAGAGGTGACATAAATAGAGTGTACATTTCACCAGCTTCATAGATGTACAGACCTGGCCAAAAGTTTTGAGAAGGACACAAAACAATCTTCACAGTCTGCTGCTTCAGTGTCTTTAGATCTTTTTGTCAGATGTTACTATGGTATACTGACCTAGAATTACAAGAATTTCATAAGTGTCAAAGGCTTTTATTCACAATTGCATGAGGTTTATGCAAAGAGTCAACATTTGCCGTGTTGACCTGTCTTTTTCAATTCTCCCTGGCATGCGGTCAATCAACTTCTGGGCCACATCCTGACTGATGGCAGAACATTCAATGCTTGGACATTGTCAGAATTTGTGGGGGGTTTTGTTGACCAGCAGTTCTCAATGGGATTAAGGTCTGGGGAGTTTCCTGGCCATGGACCCAAAACTTTGATGTTTTGTTCCCCTGGCCACTTAGTTATCACGTATGTCTTATGGCAAGGTGCTCCATCATGTTGGAAAAGGCATGGTTCCTCACCAATCTGTTCTTGGATGGTTGGGAGAAGTTGCTGTTGGTGGATGTTTTTGTATCATTCTTTATTCATTGATATGTTTTTAGGCAAAATTGTGAGTGAGCCCCTTTCCTTGGCTGAGAAGCCCCCCCCCCCCCCCACATGAATGGTCTCAGGATGCTTTACTGTTGCCATGACACAGGACTGATAGTAGTGTTGACCTTTTCTTCTCCAAACAAGATTTTTTCCAGATGCCCCAAATAATCGGAAAGGAAAAAATTACTTTACCCCAGTCCTCAGCAGTCCAATCCCTTTACCTTTTGCAGAATATCAGTTTGTCCCTAATGTGCTGCCCTTCTTGACACCAGGCCATCCTCCAAAAGTCTTCTCCTCACTTTGTGTGCAGATGCACTCACACTTGCCTGCTGCCATTCCTGAGCAAGCTCTGCACTGGTGGTGCCCGGATGCCGCAGCCAAATCAACTGTAGGAGCCAATCCTGGCGCTTGCTGGACTTTCTTGGGTGCCCTGAAGCCTTAACAAATGCAGTGAAAATATTTTTTATGGGATGAAGTTAATTTTCCATGGCAGAGGGACTTTGCAATTAATTGCAATTCGTCTCATCATTCTTCATAACATTCTGGAGTATATGCAAATTGCCATCATAAAAACTGAGGCAGCAGACTTTGTGAAAATTAATATTCTCAAAACTTTTGGCTACGGCTGTATGCATAGAATAGACCGACACAGTTTTTGTTTATCCAGCTGTATTTTCTCAGTGCTACTTATAACATCCAAATGAAAATTACAACACCAATAATGTCAGAAAATATAAAAACAGAATCACGAGTTGGGAAAAGGATCACCCTCCTCCTAAAAATGACTTGTAAACTCAATCAGGTGTAGCTAATCATCTTCTCAATAGCACAAACAGCCATTTAACTTTCAACTGTGATCAGCTGTGGTCATTTTGATTAGCTCACCATGAGAAGAGCTTTCCTGGAGCATTTCAATCCCCGGTAGTGTAACTGAAGCAATCAACTATGAGTGGCATGGCACAGTCACCGGGATCTCCAGAATAAAGTTGTGGACAGGCACAAGTCAAGAGATGGATACAAAAAAAAAAAATGTCAAAGGCTTAATTAATGGCAGTGAAGTCTATTATTAACCACTTGCATACATCTACTGCGGCAGGGTGGCCACTCTGTGCCAGATCACATGATCAGTTGTGGTCATTTTGATTAGCTCAGCATGAAAAGAGCTTTCCTGGAGCATTTCACTCCTTGATAGTGCAACTGAAGCAAACCAACTATGAGTGGCAAGGCACTGTCACCAGGATCTCCTGGATAAAGTTGTGGACAGACAAGTCAGGAGATGGATACAAAAAAAATGTCAAAGGCTTTATCAATGCCTAGAAGCACAGTGAAGTCTATTAACCACTTGTGGACTGGCCACCATACATATACCGCGGCAGGGCATCCGCTCTGTACCATTTCACATACCTAGTATGTAATCCGACACTTCTGGGTCTGGGGCGCCCATGCTTGCCACCGGCGACCCACGCCTGCTGTGATCACACACAGCAGGAACTGATCTGCAGGTACCCCCCGATCATTCGTTACACAGGCAGAAATGCAGTCTGCCTATGTAAACCAGGCAGATTGCTGTTCTGTCAGAAGGGAAGGTTTTGATCCTGTGTTCCTGTAAAGCAGGAGCATGGATCAATGCCTTCTTGTAAAAGCATCGCTCACACAGTGAGTAAAGCACAACCTAGGCACACATTTAACCCTTTGATCGCCCCTGATGTTAACACCTTTCCAGCCATTGTCATTAGTACAGTAACAGTGCATTTTTTTGGTGCTGATCACTGTATTAGTGTCACCGGTCTCCACAAATTGTCAAAAGTGTCAGGTGTCTGATTTTTCCATCGCAATATCACAATCCTGCTAAAAGTCACTGATCGCCGCCATTACTAGTAAAAAAAATAAAAAATATCCCAAAATATCCCATTTCCTGCCCCCACTCTCTCCTCATTGGCTCACAGCAGTGGGATCCAATGGCTTACTCTTCTGTCTCAGCCAATGAGGAGAGGGAGTAACGGGACAGCTGAGGCTCTCATGCACATCCTTAGACAAAGAGGGGGTTTAGGTGAGTATTAGGGGGGCTGTGGGGGCCATCTGTGTCCCATTGCAGAGACTTCCCTTCACTTCCTGTTCCATAGCTAAACAGGAATTAAGGGAATTTCTTAGAGCCCCCAGAACCAGTGTCCCCATTTGAAAATTTCCTCTAATACTTTTCTGGGGACAATCCATAATTTGGGATTTTCTTTTACTTTCAATGATAATGTTAAACAGGACAAATGGAGAGGGTGAATCTCCCTAACGGAGGCACAGACAGCAATAAAAACGAAAAAGGTGTTATAAACCATCTCTACTCCAGCCAAAAAAAAATTGCCTTTAGTTACACTGCAAGTATAAAAATTCTATATAAAAAAATGAAATAAAAAAATATAATATGAAAAATACATTCAATATACATATAGAGTTGTGATCATATAAAAAAAAAAAGTACAGGTCCTTCTCAAAAAATTAGCATATTGTGATAAAGTTCATTATTTTCTGTAATGTACTGATAAACATTAGACTTTCATATATTTTAGATTCGTTAAACACAACTTGAAGTAGTTCAAGCCTTTTCTTGTTTTAATATTGATGATTTTGGCATACAGCTCATGACAACCCAAAATTCCTATCTCAAAAAATTAGCATATCATGAAAAGGTTCTCTAAACGAGCTATTAACCTAATCATCTGAATCAACTAATTAACTCTAAACACCTGCAAAAGATTCCTGAGGCTTTTAAAAACTCCCAGCCTGGTTCATTACTCAAAACCGCAATCATGGGTAAGACTGCCGACCTGACTGCTGTCCAGAAGGCCATCATTGACACCCTCAAGCAAGAGGGTAAGACACAGAAAGAAATTTCTGAACGAATAGGCTGTTCCCAGAGTGCTGTATCAAGGCACCTCAGTGGGAAGTCTGTGGGAAGGAAAAAGTGCGACAGAAAACGCTGCACAATGAGAAGAGGTGACCGGACCCTGAAGAAGATTGTGGACAAGGACCGATTCCAGACCTTGGAGGACCTGCGGAAGCAGTGGACTGAGTCTGGAGTAGAAACATCCAGAGCCACTGTGAACAGGCGTGTGCAGGAAATGGGCTACAGGTGCCGCATTCCCCAGGTCAAGCCACTTTTGAACCAGAAACAGCGGCAGAAGCGCCTGACCTGGGCTACAGAGAAGCAGCACTGGACTGTTGCTCAGTGGTCCAAAGTACATTCAGAAATCAAGGTGCCAGAGTCTGGAGGAAGACTAGGGAGAGGGAAATGCCAAAATGCCTGAAGTCCAGTGTCAAGTACCCACAGTCAGTGATGGTCTGGGGTGCCATGTCAGCTGCTGGTGTTGGTCCACTGTGTTTTTATCAAGGGCAGGGTCAATGCAGCTAGCTATCAGGAGATTTTGGAGCACTTCATGCTTCCATCTGCTGAAAAGCTTTATGGAGATGAAGATTTCATTTTTCAGCACGACCTGGCACCTGCTCACAGTGCCAAAACCACTGGTAAATGGTTTACTGACCATGGTATTACTGTGCTCAATTGGCCTGCCAACTCTCCTGACCTGAACCCCATAGAGAATCTGTGGGATATTGGGAAGAGGAAGTTGAGAGACGCAAGACCCAACACTCTGGATGAGCTTAAGGCCGCTATCGAAGCATCCTGGGCCTCCATAACACCTCAGCAGTGCCACAGGCTGGTTTGCCTCCATGCCACGCCGCATTGAAGCAGTCATTTCTGCAAAAGGATTCCCGACCAAGTATTGAGTGCATAACTGAACATAATTATTTGAAGGTTGACTTTTTTTGTATTAAAAACACTTTTCTTTTATTGGTCGGATGAAATATGCTAATTTTTTGAGATAGGATTTTTGGGTTTTCATGAGCTGTATGCCAAAATCATCAATATTAAAACAAGAAAAGGCTTGAACTACTTCAGTTGTGTGTAATGAATCTAAAATATATGAAAGTCTAATGTTTATCAGTACATTACAGAAAATAATGAACTTTATCACAATATGCTAATTTTTTGAGAAGGACCTGTATATAGATTGGACCTCTCTGCTGCCTTCGACAGCTCCTCTTTGGCAAACTACACTCCCTTGGCCTCCGTGATTCTGCTTTATCCTGGTTCTCCTCCTACCTATCTCAGCGCACTTTCAGAGTCACTTACAACTCCATCTCCCCTTCCTCTTTCTGTTGCCGTACCCCAAGACTCCGTCCTTGGGGCCCTCCTATCCTCTCTCTATACCTCTTCCCTGGGACAGTTGATGACCTCCCATGGTTTCCAATACCACCTCTATGCTGAAGACACTCAGACCTATCTCTCCACTCCTCAACTCACCCCCTCGATCTCCTCACGGATCGCAAACTTACTGAATGACATATCGGTATGGATGTCACACCACTTTCTCAAACTCGATCTTTCTAAAACTGAGCTTGTTATATTTCCTATTCCCTGATGCCCTCCTCATGACTTTAACATGAAGATCAACAGTACAACCATTGGTCCCTCCACACATGCCAGGGTGCTGGGTGTAATCCTTAACTCTGACCTCTCCTTCAGCCCCCATATCCAATCACTGGCTAAATCCTGCCATCGCAACATCTCCAGAATTCGACCCTTCCTGACCAACGACACCACAAAGAAACGTATTCACTCCTTGGTTATTTCCCACCTCACGTACTGCAACTCTCTCCTTTATGGCCTTCCCTTACACAGGCTACCCCCCCCTTCAGTCTGTTATGAATGCTGCTGCTAGACTCATACACCTCACTAACCGATGACTGCTGCCCCTCTCTCCACTGGCTTTCACTACCCCACCATATAAAATTCAAAATACTAACCACAATATACAAGGCTATCCACAACATCGCTCCTAGCTACATCACCAACCTCCTCTACAGATATCGCCCAAATCGTCCTCTCCGCTCCTCCTGCTCTCTAGCTCCCTTGTTACATCCTCCCATGCTCGCCTTCAGGACTTCACTAGAGCCTCTCCCATCCTCTGGAACTTCCTGCTCTGGTATGTCCCATCAGCCCCTACCATGTCCACCTTTAGGAGATCCCTGAAAACTCATTTATTCAGGGAAGCTTATCCCACACCCACCTAAGAACTATACTTGAGCCACCCCCCCCACCACATCCCCCTACCTTTAGAATGTAAGCTCTACGAGCAGGACCCTCCTGTACCTTCTATATTGAACTGTATTGTAATTGTGCTGCCCCCCCCCCCCACATTGTAAAGGGCTGCGCAAACCGTTGGCGTTATATAAATCGGGTGTAAATCATAATAGATGATATCCAAGCAAATATACTGTATAGGTAAATATAACTTCATAAATAGATAAGTTCATAAATAAAAAGTGCATGCATCCATATGAAAATTTTTATAGACAGAAAGTGGATGCAAAGAGGTTGCAGGAGATCAGCAGCATTGAGGCGTAAAAAAGATAAAAAAAGGGGGCGAACACAGTATTTGATTAAAAAATGGCTATCGTTTAGGATACACAGTACTTTAGCAAGCTAAATGTCATCCAGTTGGGTTTACAGCTACTTTAGGAATTCTGTTTTTTGCTAGCAGATTGTAGCAGATGCTTTGCTGAAATAAACGTTTAACTGACATCCTTTAAACAGCCAGCTGTCGCTGGTCTTTCCTTACACTGATTCATTGAGGTCTTCCTTTCCACCCAAGCCGGCGTCCGCTTTGGGGGTTAAGGCTGCTCTGCTGGGAGGGTCTGGTGGCCTTACGGGTGGGCGGGAGATCACTGGCCTCTCTCCCGGAGAACGTACTTTACTGATATTGTCACAGTCACCTGAAAGAATAGAGAAAGGGAGACATTAAAAAAAAAAAAAAAAATTGGCAAATAAAATAAACGAAAAAATGAAATGGTTCTGTAAGAGGCAGTTGTATGGCAACCTTCTATCACCACATACAGTGCCTTGAAAAAGTATTCATACCCCTTGAAATTTTCCACTTTTTTTCATGTTACAACCAAAAACGTAATTGGATTTTATGTGATAGACCAACACAAAGTGGCACATAATTGTGAAGTGGAAGGAAAATGGTTTTCAATTTTTTTTTACAAATAAATATGTGAAAAGTGTGGTGTGCATTTGTATTCAGCCCCCTTTACTCTGATACCCCTAACTACAATCTAGTGGAACCAATTGCCTTCAGAAGTCACCCAATTAATAAATAGAGTCCACCTGTGTGTAATTTAATCTCTGTATAAATACAGCTGTTCTGTGAAACCCTCAGAGGTTTGTTAGAGAACCTTAGTGCACAAACAGCATTGAAGACCAAGGAATGCACCAAACAGGTCAGGGATAAGCTTGTGGAGAAGTTTAAAGCAGGATTAGGTTGTAAAAAAAAAATATTCCAAGCTTTGAACATATCACAATCCTGCTATAAAATCGCTGATCGCCGCCATTATTAGTACAAAAAAAAAAAAAAACATTTATCATTTTTCTTCCACTTCACAATTATGTGCCATCACATAAAATCCCAATAAAATACATTTATATTTTTGGTTGTAACATGACAAAGCGTGGAAAATTTCAAGGGGTACGAATACTTTTTCAAGGCACTGCAAGTTATGATGGGGAATACAGCTATCAGACACATTCCGACAAAGTGCGATCGGTAAAGCTCAGTAAATCATAGCATGTGAAAGCCAGACCCTGAAGAGCCAGATAAGTAAAGTATTGATGTCTCTGAATGTTGGTGTTGGGGAATTCTGAGAATGTTATAAGCGGCAAGGAACATTACGTGTACTGTGGTGCAATTCATTCTGAATGGCACCCCAATGCACCTGCACTACTAAAATTGGTGCATGCATCTTTTCACTGCGTGTTTTAGTGCATTAGCTATTCCATTTAAATGAAATGGTACCCTTCAGCAGTGCTGGGACAAGGACCTCTCATTTCAGTACAATAAACCCTTTTACCGCCACAAAAAAGAATACATTTGGCAGCAGCAGGGGGTGAGCAACCCCCTTCCAGATAAACTGGCCACTGTACATCTACTATATCGCTTCCATGGCCCCCCGAAACATTATAATAAACCTGAGGTCCTCCCATACATGCGTACATAAACGCACAATCGGTGGTGCCAATGCATGAAAATGTTGATTGCGCTATACATGTTAGTGACATACGGGAGTGGAGCACATGCTGGAGTGACAGTAATAATTATGTATCATAATTCAGTTACAGTAGAACTATAGGCAACACTTTTTTTTCATTTTGGATGGAGTTCTAACCCCTGACCGATTTTATTTTTGTCATCTATGTCCCTTTGCAGAGATTTTCCCTCACTTCCTGTCCCATAGCCAAACAGGAAGTGAGAGGAAATCCCTGCAAATTAAGGGAATCCCTTGGGGCCCCCAGAACTAGTGTCCCCATTGGAAGATCTCCCCTTTATTACTTTTCTGGGGACAACTCAAAATTTTAGATTTTCTGTTACTTTCACTTTTGTTGATAAAGGTAAACAGGACAAATAGAGCGGGTGAATCTCCCTGAGGGCAGAAATGGAGGGGTTCCAATTCCTCTCCCCTCTATCCAAAAAAAAAAAAAAAAGTTTTGCCTTTGGTTACATTAACTCTGTGGTCTCCAAACTGTGGCCCAAATACGGCCCTTTGCTTGCTTTTACCTGGTCCTCGGGGCACTATTTCATACATAGATACCAACAATGGGGCATAATTCACACCGACAACTAAGATGGGGGACAATCCCTCCGAACGACACCAACGATATTGCAAAACTCCTCCCAATGATGGGGCACAATTTCTCCCAGTGTCACCAACAATGGGGCTCAATGACACCACTGATATGGCACTAAGAAAAAAAATTGTGGTATTGTTTTTTCTTCCACTGACATCAGGACCTTTTCTACTCCCACTGGCCACAGTCCGCCCCCCTCCCCCCTCCTTAATTCTGCAGGACACTAAAGTGGCCCTTTGTTTAGAAAGTTTGGAGACCCCTGCTCTAAACTGATGGCCTGTAGGAGCTTCTAAATCATCATATATGGCCAGTTTTGGTGACCAAAGTTTATTGCGGTTTCCAATGCAAATGCAATTTGATTCTACGCAGTCTCTGCTTTCGGAAAATGTATAACGTTTGGCATTTGGCGGTTTCACTAATCTTCAGGCCTAAAATTTTACTGTGCAAAAAACATAAAAACAGCTCTGGCAGCAAAAGGGTTACATTTATACCCAAAACTGTTTTTTTTATTAGTGTTGGATAGAGTACGCCTCTGAAAATTAATGTTTTGCTATCCAAGTCCCATTGGGGAGAATTCCCTTTACTCCCTGTCCTGAAGACCCAACAGGAAGTGAGAAGAAATCTCTCTAAATAGAAGAAAATCCCATCTTAAGGCCGCCATACACATTTTTAGAAAGTTCATTCAATTTTTCGAATCGTCAGAGGGATCAAATCGACCTTCGTTTTCAACCGCAGTAATGTGAAAATTCTAAGGATCTGATTTGAAAATTTCTCAAACTAATTTTTAACAATGAATGTGGTTTTTGCTTGGAAAAGTCCATTCGCTCCAAAATGGAATCAAAGTATTGAAATACTTGCATAGCGAAAGCAAGGCGGAAGCTCCGCACACTGGAGAAACAGACCAAGTGTATAGAGGGGGAACCAAATTGGCTTCGGGCTGGCTCCTTCCAGGCCACGTCGTTGACGCGTTTCATCCCACCCACATAACCCCATGACTAATGGTCCCCGTACACTAGATGAAAAATTGTTAGAAATTCTTTCATTTGGACCATTTGTTTTTTTTGTTCAGTTAATGGGCACGAATAGAAAATAATTTTGGACTTTTCAGAGCCAAAAAATTGAAGGAACAGGTTGGAAAACTTCTGCCAAACGATAAAATGAAAGGTTAATGTGTTTCTTGCCCACTAAAAAATGTACTTGCCCAGATGTGACAAAACAGACAAACGACTGATTTATGTCTATTGAACAATTTATCGTTTGAAATTCGGTCATTACACAATGGCGTCATTGTTTGCTCTCATGACTAAGTATTCGTTATTCAAAAACTAGTTCAAACTATTTTTGGTATAGTGTATGGATAGCATAAGCGTTGGGGTGTTGCCTGGAATAGGCCAGGCTGAAGCCGCTTTGATTCCTCTATACCAGGGGTCTTCAAACTTTCTACACAAAGGTGGCAGTTTACTCTCAGACTTTAGGGAGGCTGGACTAGTGCCAGTGGGAGTAGAAAATGTCCTGGCGTCCTGTGGCAGTAAGCAATGCCATATTTTTGGTGTCCGTGGAGGAATAGTGACCCATCGTTGGTGTCAATGGAAGGAATTATGCACCATCTTTGGTGTCGGCAGGAGGAATTGTGCCCTTTTGTTGGCGTCAGTGAAAGGAATTGTGCCCCATTGTTGGTGTTGGTAAAAGGAATATTGCCTCATTGTTGGTGACGGTGAAAGGAATAGTGTCCCATTGTTGGTGTTAGTTGGAGGAATAGTGGCCCATCCTTGGTATCGATAGAAGGATTTGTGCTGCATTGTTGGTGTCAGTGGATGGGATAATACCCCAAGGGCAGGATAAAGGCAACCAAATGGCCGTATTCAGTACCCAGGCTGCAGTTTGGAGACTTCTGCTTTATACACTCTGGCTGTTTCTCCAGTACGTGGCACTTCCTTCTTGCTTTCTCTACATATGTACACCAGAGCTGGGACTGGCTCTTCTTCTAAAGGGTACCCACCTTCAATGTGAGTCACCGGCGCACATTAGCTTTTCTACAATTTATGGTCAAAGTTTAATACTTTTGAACGCCATTCATCAAGTCATAAAATGTGCTGAGAATTTTCATAGGAAATGTTCGTACAAACATCATTCGAAAGTCCACTAGTCTATGGTCAGCTTTATATAATTATCAAAAAGATGTGCCCTCAGTGGAAGACCTCCCCCTCTACACCTGTTTTGGCCAAAACTCCAAATTCCCCAAAAAACTGTCCCGGTAACAATGGTCATTATAACAAATAATGAGGATGAAACTTTCCAAAAGCCCCGAGCCAAGTCTCACCTTCTCTGGGACGGACAAAAGACCGCTTGGAATACACAGGAGATACTTTGTTGGGCATGGAGTACAAAGGTAGGTCTCCATTGACATGGTTGGCATTTGTTTTGGCTCCTCTGTCCTGCATCATGGATACCATCTTGGCCACATCCACGTCAGAATGCTGCTCTGAGGGGCTCTGTGAGTCTGTCCGGGGGCCCAGCTTCTTCCTCTGCAGAGGGAGCGGGTGCTCGCTGTTTGTGATCACACCATTTACATTCTGAGAAGAGCTGTCATCTGGAGAGAGGACACAAAGTACTTAGAAACGCCTACGTATTTTGGAAACTGAAAATAAAAGTACTACCAGCAAAATCTACTATATTCCCTTGCCGTGTTTAGCGCTCATAAATTAAGGTTGTCTGTACGTCACACAAGTGGAAATAAAAAAGTTATTTTAAGCTTAGTCCTTAATGGCTGTTGATTTGCATCATGACAACTAATGAATTAAACTTTTAAAGCATCTGTAAACCCAATCGCTAAAAACTCAAAAGCTTTCATCTCATAAGTCAGTTGAAAATAGCCCCTGGTGATCCTGGTTTATCATCAGATAAAAGGTGTATTCCAGAAAAAAATTTTTTTTAATAAATTGATGCAAAAAAATGTGCATTTACCGTATTAATTTTTGCATTTCAGCCTGAAAAACATTCCAACCATGATCAGTTGATCACGGGTGTAATCCAAAGACTCATGTAAACAAGTTCTTCAGCCCCAAGTCCGAACCAAGGTATGGATGGATCTTCAGTAATGAAGTTGGAGGAAGTATGTAGACAATTCCTTCAGCCCCAAGTCCAAACCAAGCTTTGGATCTTCAGTTATGAATTTGGAGGAAGTATCAAAGGACTACAAGTGTGGTGACATCACCACACTTACACTTGTGCTCCATTGCGAGCTACTGGTCCCTCTGCCATGGTTGCAGATGGTACTTGCAGAATTTCATAAACGGATCCATGTGAATGGATGATGATGTGCTTAGATGAAGTGAAATACAAGCCTGGGATGGGGTGGGGGGTTGGATGAGGGCACCATCCCTAAAATATGAGTGTAACAGAAACATGCTGTGAAAGGTGGACCTTTAAGTCTTTAAAATGCCTTGTTATAGCACAACTCCAGCCAAAATATAAAAATGAGAGCATTAGAACCTTCGTGAGGTTGTTATCTCTGTCTATGTTTGTCCCTTAACCCATAAAATGTTCAAATGTCCACAGTAATACTAACCCTCCAGGGCTTCAGTCCACATCCTCCATCAACAGCCCACTTTTGAAACTAATGACATCCAGAATCACTCAACCCACTGCCTGTGGGGCCAAGTTGTCATGGAGTTGCCCTCTTGGGGTGCATCACCACAATGGTTTGGCTTCACAGTACAATACAGGAGAGAATGACACTTGGTCGTATGTTATGTTAAGTTTGGTTTTAGAGGAGCAAGGGCCACCCAACACCGGAGGAAAGAAGAGGACCCTGCGTGTTATGAGACCAGACCGAAGATACATGGAAATATATTATGTATCTTCAAGTGTATGAATTTCATTGCACATCTATGTGTTGTGCCCATCTCGTCTACTAACAAACTATTTGCTGATAGTCACAGGAATTTAATGAAGTCATTCCATATGTTCCACCAGTTACAACCTCACAAGCACGGCCACCATAAAGCTTCTCTTCAGTTGTTCACACTCCGCTTTTCATAATATGCTCATCCATCACCAGGACCCCTTTACTCAGATTCCGTCTCTGTACTCCACAGGAAAGCCTCACTACCTAAACATGATATTGAGCCCTCACCCTCCTTTCTGGCAGACACTAAATTTCACACACATTCCACACCAGAGGCGCCAGCTATAAAAGGCAGAGATTGATAATTAGATTTATTTACACAGGCTGGGTGCCCTTAAGCAGCCCTCATGATCGCAGTGATCACGGGGGTGTGCACTAGCAACATATCACTCACCATTTCCTACCAGGAGGAAACTGTGGGCTTTGATGATATCTAAAAAAAAGACACTGTAGTAAGGATACATGTATCCAAACCACAGTGTCTTTAAAATACATTGTATGGCTAAAAGTTTAGGGACACTTGACCATCACACCTATATGAGTTTGGTGGAAATCCCATTTCAAAACCATGGCCATTAATATGGAGTTGGTCCTCATGTGTGATTATACCAGCCTCTACTCTTCTGAGTAGGCTTTTCTCAAGATTTTAAAGAGTGTGCGTGGGAATTTGTGCTCTGTTGTGAGGTCAGGTACCGATGTTGGAGGAGAAGACCTGGCTCACAGTTGGCATTTCAATTCACACCTGGTGTGTTCATTAGGGTGAAGGTCAGGACTAGAGTTCCTCAGGACTGGTTGGAGGTCAGGACTAGAGTTCCTCAGGACTGGTTGGAGGTCAGGACTAGAGATCCTCAGGACTGGTTGGAGGTCAGGACTAGAGATCCTCAGGACTGGTTGGAGGTCAGGACTAGAGATCCTCAGGACTGGTTGGAGGTCAGGACTAGAGATCCTCAGGACTGGTTGGAGGTCAGGACTAGAGATCCTCAGGACTGGTTGGAGGTCAGGACTAGAGATCCTCAGGACTGGTTGGAGGTCAGGACTAGAGATCCTCAGGACTGGTTGGAGGTCAGGACTAGAGATCCTCAGGACTGGTTGGAGGTCAGGACTAGAGTTCCTCATGTCTGGTTGGAGGTCAGGACTAGAGTTCCTCATGTCTGGTTGGAGGTCAGGACTAGAGTTCCTCATGTCTGGTTGGAGGTCAGGACTAGAGTTCCTCATGTCTGGTTGGAGGTCAGGACTAGAGTTCCTCATGTCTGGTTGGAGGTCAGGACTAGAGTTCCTCAGGACTTTGGTTGTAGAGGAACTCAACTGACCTGCACAAACTTGTTAAACAATGTCTTTATGGCTTTGTGCACAGGACCAGTCATGCTGGAACAGAAAAAGGCCTTCACCTCCACTCTTCTGGGAAGGCTTTCCACAAGATTTTAGAGGGTATTTGTGGGAATCTGTGCCCATTTGTGAGGTCAGGTATTGAAGTTGGAAGAGAAGACCTGGCTCACAATCAGTATTTTAATTCAACCTAAAGGGGTTCAATATGGTTGAGGCCAGTCAAGTTCTTTCACACCACGTCTTTTTGCCGTTTGCCTTGTGTACAGGGGCACCGTCATGCTGGAACAGAAAAGGACCTTCCCCAAACTGTTCCTGTAAGTTTGGAAGTGCCTAAATGTCTAAAATGTCTTTGCATTAAAAGTAACCTTCTGACAATCATACCCATATCTGCTTGTTGGACATCCCATTCCAACCTGTGCCCATTTGTGAGGTCAGGCACTAATGTGTAAGGAGAAGACCTGGCTTCTCATCAATATTCCAATTCATCCCAACGGTGTTTAGTGGGGTTGAGGTCAGGGGTCTGTGGAGGACATCCCACACAAAAAAACTCATCAAATCTGTGCCCATTCAACCAAAATAATAATTGTGAGGTCAGGTACCGATATTGGACACAATGGTGTTCAAGAGGGTTGAGGTCAGGTCTCTGTGAAGGCCACTTGAGTTTAACACCAAACTGGACAAATCCTGTCTTTATGGTGCTGGCTTTGTACATTGGGGCAAAGACATGCTGGACCAGGAAAGGGCCTTCCCCAAACTGTTACCAAAAGGACGGAAGTATTTTTTTGGCTTTTTAGGCATTTTATGTACTTGCTAAAAAAAGAAAACAAATGGATCGACCACACCAAAAAAGTGTTCAGCTGCAACATTTTCCATGTTTGTCTTTGGGTTTAGATAAGATTAACCTGATGCAGGTTGTGCCCTCTATCTCCATTTACCATTCTGAAATAACATAGAATTGGGACCACTGTAAATCGTCCATGGACCCTGAGCAGGCTCAGCAACAAGAAGCTATGATTGTGTCCCACAGAGGAACTGCATGACAGGATTTAATAATCTCAGGCCCGCCGTTTGACTTGAAACCACACTCATCCTTGAAAAACGCATTCCTTCTACAGGAAAAGTACACAGAGAAGCCTACTACACAAATTACCTTCTTCACTCTGGCCAAGATAAAGACCGTTTCTCCCTCTGACCGGACGTTTGGAGATGGTGATGGGCTTGTGGGTTCTGGGGGTGATCCTGGGAGGAGGTATCGGGGGGGCTGCGCTGTCTTCAGGTGGGCCACAGAATATCTGCAGTAAACAAAAACAGAGTTTAGGAATGGCTTTCACAAATCTGTCAAAATGCTGAACTAACCCCGCTCTCAGGCCACCAGCTAGATGTTAAAAATTTCCAGAGCAAAATAGAAAGCATAAAATTCCAAACAGGTTTTCTGGAACACAGAGAAGTGAAGGGGGGGAAATACCCTTACCCGTGTGAATAATTAGAAGAAACGACACCAATAATCACAGCTTAAAAACAGAGATAAACATACAGACTGCTCACAGGGATTGTCCTTAACAGAAATGAGCCCTAAGCAGAGGAGTAGGCAGGCACTGGTACTAGGGTTCATGTTGTATAGGATCATTGCAGTAACATTTAAAGTGACCCTGTCACTTTGCGGACATAAAATATGGGCAACCTGTAAAAGAAGCAGTTAAAAAAAAAAAAGCATTGGTTGGGGGGGTGGCGAAATACCGACACCACTGATATCTGACAATTGTAGGTGTGTCGGATAGCGTGTCACTTGATCAGTGAGAGGTAATGACCATTGGGAAGGGGGGGGGGGGACAATTGCAGGAAGATGAGAGAGGGGGGTAAGGGGGGGGGGTGCTGTTAACTGACACATTTAGCCTTTTTTTTTTTAACTGTACAGTGGAACCTTGGATTACGATCATAATCCGTTCCAGGAGAATGCTCGTAATCCAAAGTACTCGCATATCAAAGCGAGTTTCCCCATTAAAGTCAATGGAAACGAAAATGATTTGTTTGGCATTGACTTCAATGGCATGCGGCCACAGGCAGGGGGGAGGGGTGGCGCAGGAGAGCCTTGTAAACACTCGGAAAGGACCGAGGACACCTCGGCTGAACTCTGAAAACCTCGGAAAGGCTCGGGAACAGTATTTCTGCGATTTTCCGAACGGCGCCGTTCGCCTCTGCTCGGCTCCGGCGCCCCCCCCCCCACCTCAGGCCAAACGTGGTATTGCACATCGCTTTGGCTTGAATCCTGCTCGTTTTGCAAGACAACACTCGCAAACCGAGTCAGGTTTTTTAAAAATACAGTGCTCGTATTGGGAAACTCATTACTCGCAATCTGAGGTTCCACTGTATTTGATTGTTGGGGCTCATGTACACCAAATGCGCTGGGCTGCAGCCTTGTCCAATGCACAGAGACAAAAAAAAAAAAAAGAACATTTGCTTTGGATCCTATGAGCTGAGTCGCTGAATAGGCAGTGCAGCCGGCCATCCTGTACCGGGCTCGGGCTCCATCAGTTCAAAGGGGGGCACAGTACAGGCCAAGCTGGAGGGCCAGCTGCACTACTGCCTTACTGCAGACACTGATCATCTTTTTCCTCCCCATGCAGTGCTGCCAACTTCAGTCTCTTTCTCTCTCTGGCTGCACTGCAGGGGGGAGAAAGAATCTGCCCCCCGGCAACACCGCACTGTCTCCCTCCTGTGTGCCACCCCTCCCCACACAGCACTGCTGGCTTCCTTCTCCCGCAGACAGCTGCTGTAGGCACACAGGGGGGTGGAGAGTGGGAGGGCCAGTAAGTATGTCCTATTCACCGCCCCCTTCCTTTTTTGAACACAGTGAGTGATCAGCACCAATCACTCCTGTGTCCATTCATCACTAAAGCCTAATAAACTGTGTTCACTAGGCTTTAGTTTGTGAATTTAATGAACTGGAAGCCTCAGAGTGCTTCCTATTCATCTCCAGTGCAGCTGAGGCTGCAGAGAAAGGGACTGCTAAATCAGTATCCTCGTTCACTTTCTCAGTCTGTTTAGACCACTGATATTTCATCAAAGATCCCCCCCCCCCCCCAACAGGGAAGTGGAAGAAAGGAAGGGAAAAAAAGAAAATAGACGAAAAAGAAAAGGATAGGGAAGAAAGGAAGAAAAAAAAAAAAAAAAAAAAAGGAAAGAAAAAAAAAGGTAAAGAAAAAAAAAGGAAAGAAAGAATACAATTAAAAATAAAACAAATTGAAAAAAAATACAAGTTGCAGGGCACTTGCAGAGCAGCACTATTTACTTGAATAGGTCCAGTTCGACTGGGGGATCAATTTCTGCCATGGCATAGCATCACAGCTGTGGCATGTGTACAACCCTAGCCACTGCCTCTGTTGCTAAAGGGGGTAGCGGTGGGCAGTAAATGCAAAGCTCAAATCATGGGGTTTTAACCGCCCCCCCAACCTTGTGTGTAAATGAGCCGTAAGGACTCATTCACACAGGTACTCTGGTCCCGTGAAAGAGTGGTTAGTTGTTACGGCTGGAGCTGCCTGTTACTCTAAGCCGGAGATTGAATCGGCCAGCAGCGCCTGTTTACCATAGAACTGACCGTGGACCCAATGGTCCCCAGCCATCTCTGACTCTCGGAAGCCGCGAGCGATGTCATGACGTAATTTCTGGTACCGGCAGATCTCAGGCTTTCCAGCATATTATAACGATGTGGGGACTTATAGAGCCTAGATCTCTCCATAAAGAGGACCTGTCATGCCCTATTCCTAATACAAGGGATGATTACATGTCTACATTCCTTGTAATAGGAATATGCGATTAAAAAAAATTGTTAAAAGGGAAAGTGTGGGGGCGTGGCCTGACGGTGAATGGAGTAAGACGTGTGTAACACGAGCTCCGGCCATTAATCCTAACCGCTAATCCTACTGACCTGGGACCTTCTAACTGCTCCTGATCGGTGAGTTATAGGACCAGGCACATACCCAGCCATGTCTCCGCCAAAACCGCGCGGCGCTCGCTAAGCTCAATCAGTACCGCCGACAGGACAAGGATGGTGAGAGGGAAGATGGCGGCTCCACGAGTTCAGACCAGGCCGCGCTGGGAGGGGATACTGAGAAGCTGCTAGAAGCCATCACGTTTTGCCGCACAACCCAGATCGAAGAGGTCAAGATTGACCTGTCTCACATGCGGCAGGATTTTCAAAAGCTCAGGGAGCGGGTCACGACGGCGGAGACACACAGTGATGTGGAGGATGCCATACCTCCTCTACAGGCGAGCTCCGACCATTTGCAGCAGCAAATCTCTCAGCTTATTGGGAAGCAGGATGAAATGGAGAATAGGCTGAGGAGACGTAATCTCTGTTTCATTGGTTTGCCTGAGGGGACAGAAGGGAAGGATCCGACCACCTTCCTGGAGCAGATCCTGATTTCCACATATGGCCGCGAGGCCTTCTCCCCGACTCTGGCGGTGGAGAGAGCAGACCGCATCTCAGCCAAAGCCCCGCCGCAGGGGGCCCCCCTCCCCGCACGTTTATTGCCAAACTTTTGAACTTTAAAGATAGAGATGCAGCATTGCGGATGGCCAGGTAGAAGGGCAACATCGAGATTGGGAACTCCAGAGTTGCCATTTACCCAGATTTCTCTGCTGATGTACGTCGTCGCCGCCAGGGCTTCACAGAAGCGAATCGCAGACTCCGGATTAAGCACCTCAAATATTCCATGCTATTCCCGGCACGCCTACGAGTGGAGAGAGACGGCCGGGCTTTCTTTTTTGAGGATTCGGAAGAAGTCCTCTCCTGGCTGGAGCATCCTGATCCCTCTCGGCAGGCGGCTGACAAATAGTCTCCTCATCCTGCTTGTGCCTTCCTTGTCGCCCGAGGCCTTGGTATGTCTGATTTTTGTTTTTTCCCTCACTAGGGGGTATTACCTCCTTCAGATCCACTTTATGACTGATGTCCCTTGTGCTATGCTCCTGGCCTCCGGTGATCTTCGGTCCCTCCCAGGATCTCCCCCTCCCTCCTTTATGGCAGTTTGTTCTTACCATTAATTTTCTATTCTGCATTTTTATTTTTTCTCCTGGACTCTTATTGCCCGGTCCACTGAGATTTTCCTCTACTCTTACTCTACAGTCCATTGGGGCCCTAACATGGGAGCACACCCCGTCCTATCTCCTGACTATTTGCAGCAATTTTTTTGCCCCCCTGTGCAACCAGGAACTATGTTGGACTTCCCAAAGTCCGGACTGCCTATGCCTGTGAGTGCTCCGTGCCATGTCTCTGGTTAATGGCATGGTCGGGGCTGGATGCCTATGATGGGGCTGTGACTGTCCAGTGCACCTACTTAATGCTCGTTTCTTATATCACAGTCTGAACACAGGTTCCACGGCTATGAGCCCTTCCTGGTTGCTAGTTTATGGTTTGTTTTGGGACATACCCGCATCAGTTGGGGAAGGTGCAGGGTGGGGTGGGGGGTGGGGTTGGTTGTAGTTCGTTTTTTGAAAGGCAATACAAATGACTATTGATTAACTGCTATTCCATCTGTGCTGTATGTTTTATGCATATTCCTACTGTATACTCTAATGTTTAAATACTTCAAATGTGGGGTTTATGTTACACTTATTGACTCACTCTTGTGGTTCCTGGGTTGCATGGACTCGGGTGCGTCACATCTCTCCCTCCCTCTCGGATGGCCGGACTGAAGTTCCTTACCTGGAATGTCTGGGGCCTTGGAGATAGGGTGAAGAGATCTGCAGTATTTGCCTTCCTGAAAAAACAGAGGGCTGATGTGGTAGTTCTGACCGAGACTCATGTGGATGGCCGTCTTCAGATGGCGCTTAGGAGGCCGTGGATAGGGTGGATGTATCACTCCACTCACTCTACCCAGGCTTGCGGCGTCTCTGTTTTTATTGCTAAGTCGGTTCATTTCGAACTTTGCAGTGTGGAGTCTGATCCACATGGAAGATATGTGTTCCTTTCTGCAAAGCTGTATGGGGAGTAATTTCTTATCCTTGCATTCTATGTACCCCCTCCATTTAACTCTACCATCATTTCTACAGGCCTGATGTTCATGGCTCGTCATCCCTCGGTCCAGGCGATCTGGTTGGGGGACTTCAATGCAACCCTAAACCCCGCTTTGGACAGACCCCAGACGGGTCCGCCTGGCGGTCAAGCCCCATCGAGATCCCGGTTCTGCAGACTTATTTCTACCTTTAACCTCATTGATACCTGGAGACACAAGTTTCCCCTTTCTAGAGCCTACTCCTGTTTCTCCGCCTCCCACAATACCATGACGCGTATTGATTACATACTTTTAACTAATGCCCTTACCCCGCGCGTGCTGGAAGCAGAGTTCTCCCCTAGGCTGCTTTCGGATCATAGCTCCTACTGGATTACTCTTTCCCTTCCTGCTGATAGACCTCAGCCACGTGGCGATTGAACCCGTTCTGGCTGTCCCTGTTAACGGAGGATGATGAGCTAGCAAATGATTGGACCGCCTTTTTTACTGATAATGCCAATTCTGCCTCCCCGGCCATAATATGGGAATCCTTTAAGATACACGCCCACAGGGTCCTGACCTCCCTAATTAATAGATTTAAGGCAGACTCTGCTGCTGCCCTTGATAGAGCTCTGGGAGTATTGCTGGATACTGAACAGTCCTACCTGGCAGACCCTTCTCCTGCTAATGCAGACTTACTGAAGCTACACACTAGGGTAGTGGACCAGTTGCACTACGAGGCAGCCAGGCGCAAGTTATTTTTTACGAAACAAAAATTTTTTGAACATGGGGAAAAGGCGGGCAAATTACTTGCTTATCTAGTTCATAATGAAGATAGGCCCCCGACTGTCATTTCCCTTACTGGTCCGGGTGAGGACGCGGTCTCTGATCGATTTAGAGGGTTTTTATCACAGCTGAATACCTCCCAGTTAACTGGTCCCAATGAACAACTGGAGAACCTATTAGCAGGTATTGACTTTCCGAAATTGACAGACGATCAGGTTATTGCCCTGGAGGCACCCGTTACGTCCGATGAAGTGTCCGCAGCTCTTGCTAGCTTCCACAAATCTAAAGCCCCGGGTTCAGATGGGCTGCCTATTGAATTTTACCTGCAATATGGTGAAATACTGTCTCCCAAACTGCTAGAGTTATACAATGATCTCTTTGACACTTTTACTCTCCCTCCTATGAAAGACGCGACCATTGTTCTCATACCCAAGCCCGGTAAGGACCCGGGCCAGCCGGAGTCATACAGACCCATTTCACTCTTGCAGGTTGATGTTAAGATCCTTGCTAAAATTTTGGCGCTTTGTTTGAATCAGGTGATACCGAGTCTTATCCATGCTGACCAGGCAGGTTTTATGCCGGGCCGTGACACCATTTAACCTTAGACGACTTTATATCAACCTGCAGGCAATACATGACGATGTTGGGTCTCGGGTGGTGGTTGCCCTGGATACGGCCAAAGCGTTCGACTCAGTCGAATGGCAGTATCTTTGGGGTTGCCTTCGAGGATTTGGTTTTGGCCCGAAGTTCATCAAATGGGTTCAGTTGCTCTACCAGGCCCCACGGGCTAGAGTTGTCTCCAATAGTTGTACCTCCCGAACCTTCGACCTTACTAGGGGCACTAGACAGGGCTGTCCCCTAACCTCACTATTGTATGCCCTGGCGGCTGAACCTCTTGCAATATCCATTAGGGCAAATCTCAGGATTCGTGGCCTCCGAGTTGGAGCAATCATGGAGAAAATCAGCTTATATGCTGATGACACGTTGCTATACTTGGCAGACCCGGATGTCTCCCTTCAAACAGCATCCCAAACGATTGAATACTTCGGATCATTTTCTGGCCTCAAAATTAATTGGGGCAAGTCCCAAATTCTATCCATCGACAGCTTCCCCTTCCCCAGGCTCCAGGAGCATTTCCCGTTACAGCGGGTTGGCTGTATTAAATATTTAGGTGTCTCTGTATCCAGGTCCCCGACTGATTATATTCCCCTTAACGCTGAACCCCTTTTCACCCTGATCAAATCCAAGACTCAGGTTTGGGCCAAGTTACCGTTGGGGGTTTGGGGTCGAATCAACATCATAAAAATGATCCTGCTGCCTAAGATCCTATACACTCTCTGGCACGCACCTGTATACATCCCCCTTAAATACTTCAAAATAATAGCTACCCTGCTGAACTCATTCATATGGGGCGAAAATAAGCATAAATTGGCCTGGAATGTTCTCAAAAATCCCACTGATCTAGGGGGTACAGCCTTTCCTGATTTTAATTTCTATTTAGCATCCCAGCTATATCATATCAATAAAACAGATAGGTTGCGATTCCTTGCTCTCCTTTGTCCGTATTGGGCCCAATGCACTGCTGACCCCATGACGGCGGTAGCGGTTGGACTGGGAGGCAACGAGTCTGAGGGGAACCGTCACTTTTGTATCATTATAGACGGATTTGGGACATAGCTGCTAGATTGATTAAGATTCCTGTATTTAATGATTACACTCCTTTGTGGCATAATAAGTCTCTGCCTGAGTTTAGGTTACTCCCGGGCACAGAGATCTGGGGTAAGAGGGGTGTGTTTTATCTTCACCATATCATATCTGGCGGGTCCCTTAAGCCCTTTCCTGAACTTCAGGAACAATACTCACTACCGGGTTCCATGCAGTATAGATTCCTTCAGCCGACACATGCAGCACGCTCCCAGTTCTCATCGGACATTCCACAGCCAGCCTCTAACGCCCTGATTGCAGGGATCAGACCCTCATAGGCTAATCTCCGATTTCTATAACATGCTCCTCACCCCGATGGCCACCACACTAGCGTATAACCTGAAACCGAGATGGGAAAGAGATGTGGGGCCGCTGGAGGATGAGGAATGGAGTGAGGCCTTGGATACTTGTAAACTTGTCTCACCTAGGCTCTCTGATAGGCTATCACAACTGTTTATTTTGCACTGGACGTACCTCACCCCTCTTAGAATAGCGTGCTTTAAACCCGACACCCCAACAGTCTGTCCTATGTGTACGCGGGCACGTTCTTTCATCTGATCTGGTCGTGTCCCAAGCTCCAGTAGCTCTGGAAACAGGTTTCCTTCATGATGACATGGGCTCCCCCTTGTCCCTGGACCCTAAACAGCGCCTGCTGGGTATTATCCCTGACTCTGAGCTCAATACGTTTCCGAAAACATTTTTGCATGAGACGCTCTTCTCGGCTCAGAGGATCATAGCCAGGCACTGGATGAGGCCCACGCCACCCAGCTCATCTGAGTGGAAAGCTGACGTTAATACTGCCCTTCCGTATAAAAAAATCATATATATTAACCGTGGTTGCCCCGATAAGTATAATAAAATCTGGGACAGATGGCTTGACTCCACTGACACCTGTCTGGACTGTCCCTGAAGATTGTACATATCTTTGTGCCCAGTGTGCTGCCCTTCTTATCTGTTATTGGTTTGCTCAGGAACCTGGTGGGTCACTCCCTCCTTACCTAGTAATGCCTTTATGTTGTACTATGCATACAGTGGAATGGGTTTTATTGCTTTGTCTGTATACTGTCTCTGATGGATTTACATGCTACAATTATTGCCATGTACTCTGCAATGTTATGTTTCATTTGAACAGTGTTCAATAAAAACCGTTTAATATAAAAAAAAAAAAGGGGCAAAGTGTAAAAAAACTAAAATAAAAATGTAAGGTGCCTCCGTACGCAGAAAAGAACGCATACGTAGGTCATGACCAGATACAGTCAGGTCTATAAATATCGGGACATCGACACAATTCTAATCTTTTTGGCTCTATACACCACCACAATGGATTTGAAATGAAACCAACAAGATGTAAACGGCAGACTTTCAGCTTTAATTTTTAAGGGAAAGAAGTGGAATGTTATGCAATGGCCAAGTCAATCACCTGACCTGACCTGAATCCAATTGAGCATGCATTTCACTTGCTGAAGACAAAACTGAAGGGAAAATGCCCCAAGAACAAGCAGGAACTGAAGACAGTTGCAGTAGAGGCCTGGCAGAGCATCACCAGGTATAAAACCCAGTGTCTGGTGAGGTCTATGCGTTCCAGACTTCAGGCTGTAATTGACTGCAAAGGATTTGCAACCAAGTATTAAAAAAGTGAAAGTTTGATTTATGATTGTTAATCTGTCCCATTACTTTTGGTCCCTTAAAAAGTGGGAGGCACATATAAAAACTCTTGTAATTCCTACACTGTTCACCTGATTTGGATGTAAATACCCTCAAATTAAAGCTCATCTTGTTCGTTTCATTTCAAATCCATTGTGGTGGTGTATAGAGCCAAAAAGATTAGAATTGTGTCGATGTCCCAATATTTATGAACCTGACTGTATGCAACGGCGTTTAAATCACATGTGAAGTATCGCTGCAAACGTTAGAGCGAGAGCAACAATTCTAGTGCAGGAACTCCACTGTAACTCTAAACCGGTAACTAGCAAAAATGTTTAACGCGTAACCTATGGAGATTAAGTACCGAAGTTTGGTGCCATTCTACAAAGGTACGCAATTTTAAAGCGTGAAATTGGGCTAACTAGTGTTTTGTTTTTTTAATTCATTAAAGTGTTTTTTTTTTCCCCAAAAAACGTAGTGTTTGAAAAACGTTATTCCCTAGGGTCTCTGTTAAACAAATGTATACGTTTGGGGGTTCTGTGTAATTTTCTAGCAAACAAATGATGTTTTTTACATGTAGGAGAGGAGTGCCAGAATAAGCTTGGGCTGGAAGTGGTTAAACTGTGAAACAAATGTGAAGAATAATCATCCGGTGTTCGCGAGATCTCGCATGCACTTATGACCAAGGAACGCAGCGTCTGTGGGTGGAAGAAAGGACGTTTAAAAATTAGGTTATGCACAAAAGTTCCAATTACTTTTTAATCCAAAAACAGGTCCAGTTTTTTAATTTCCGTTTTTCTCCTATCCAACAAATTCAGATGATTCATTAAACATAATAATCTGAATGCAGGCAACATTACAGCTAAGTTCAAAAACACATTTTCAATTAACATTATTTTAAAAGTGGAAACAAAAATGCACAATAGGATTCCATAAACTCGAATATCTTTTTTTTTTTCGTTGAACATGTTTTTAACGCTTTACGTAACAAAACATTGTTCTCTTAACGAACACTCCCCCTTGTGGCCGCTACAAAAAGTGCTTCAAAATAACGTCGTTCTGAAACTGTACACAGCTGCTGAACTTTGAGAGTTTCCGTCTGTTATGAATTATTAAAACATATATCAGTGAATGCCACCGCAGAGAATTTGTTGTTGCTCTGTGAATATGCTGCAGGGCGTGACATTTAGTTTTTACACACAAGGCTTAAAGGGGCATCCTGTATACATTTCTAAAAGTAGATTTGTGCAGGAATGGAGATGGTATGGCAGGGTGACCATGCAGGAGCAAATTTGGGAGACAGAGAACACAATATCACAAAAAGTGTTTATTTTAAAGTAGAAATTCAATGCCAAAAAGTCTGTTTTTTGCAAGCCCCCTAACCACCTTGCAATTAAAAAAAAACAAAAAACACAGCCTCTAATACTGGCCAAGACAAATGGGTCATTGGAGAAACAGTCTTTGTAATCTAATCTCTTGCTTCACAGGGAGACAATGCAGTAACACGGTTGAAAACAAGGACAATGTTGTCACCATACATCAGGAAGAGTCTGAACAAGGACCTTCCTGGCAAGAGAGCCAGGGATAATTTTTATTGAATGTTGCAGATGTAAAAATATTGAAAATTACTTTGAAAATGACCTCAACATCTGATATTTTATTGATCGGATTTACACCTATAGGTAGCAAGACTGAAAAGCAGGCACCTAAAGGTGCTTGCATGTATGTCACATTGCCGGAAGCTGGCCATCACATTTATATAAACTTGTTGGACACGTAACCATCATATCTGTATGACCCTGATGGACACCTGGTTATCATATATCTGTATGACCCTGATGGACACCTGGTTATCACATCTATATGAGCCTGTTGGGCACCTGGTTGAATCAAAGCTATATGACCCTGTTGGGCATCTGGCCATCACATTTACATGAGCTTGTTGGGAACCTGTCCATCACATTTACATGAGCTTGTTGGGAACCTGTCCATCACATTTACATGAGCTTGTTGGGAACCTGTCCATCACATTTACATGAGCTTGTTGGGAACCTGTCCATCACATTTACATGAGCTTGTTGGGAACCTGTCCATCACATTTACATGAGCTTGTTGGGAACCTGTCCATCACATTTACATGAGCTTGTTGGGAACCTGTCCATCACATTTACATGAGCTTGTTGGGAACCTGTCCATCACATTTACATGAGCTTGTTGGCCACCTGTCCATCACATTTACATGAGCTTGTTGGCCACCTGTCCATCACATTTACATGAGCTTGTTGGCCACCTGTCCATCACATTTACATGAGCTTGTTGGGAACCTGTCCATCACATTTACATGAGCTTGTTGATCACTTGACTACTACATCTAATTGAGCTTGTTGGACACCTGACCATCACATTTGATTGAGCTTGTGGGACACCTGACCATTACATCTGTATGAGAATGCTGGACCCCTGATCATCACATCCGTATGAGAATGCTGGACACCTGATCATCACATCTATATGAGAATGCTGGACACCCGATCATCACAACCATATGAGAATGCTGGACACCTGATCATCACATCCATACAAGAATGCTGGACACCTGATCATCACATCCATACGAGAATGCTGGACACCTGATCATCACATCCATACAAGAATGCTGGACACCTGATCATCACATCCATACGAGAATGCTGGACACCTGATCATCACATCCATACGAGAATGCTGGACACCCGATCATCACATCTATATGAGAATGCTGGACACCCGATCATCACATCCATATGAGAATGCTGGACACCCGATCATCACATCCATATGAGAATGCTGGACACCCGATCATCACATCCATATGAGAATGCTGGACACCTGATCATCACATCCATATGAGAATGCTGGACACCTGATCATCACATCCATATGAGAATGCTGGACACCTGATCATCACATCCATATGAGAATGCTGGACACCTGATCATCACATCTATATGGGCTTGTTGGACACCTGACTATTAACTCTATATGAGGTTGTAGGGCACCTGCCCATCACATTTACATGAGCTTGTTGGACACCTGAATATCACACCTAATTGAGCCGTTTTGGACACCTGACCATCACATGTATATGAGCCTGTTGGACACCTGACCGTCATCTATATAAACTTGTTGGGCACCTGACCATCAAATCTATATGAGCTTGTTGGCCATCCTATTCCAAAACCATGGTCATTAATATGGAGCTGGTTGCCCTTTGTGACTATTATAGCCTTTACTGTACTGGGAATTCTTTTTATAGGATTTTGTGGGAATGTTTGCCCATTTGTGAGATCAGGATGTTGAATGAGAAGACCTCTCACAACCGGCATTTAAATTCATCCCAAAGGTGTTCACTAGGGTTGAGGTAAGTCCTCTGGGCAGACTACTTGAGTTCCACCACACCAAACTCATCAAACTATATCTTTATGGAGCTGGCTATGTACACAGGGGCAGTCCTGCTGGAACAGAAAAGGGTCTTCACTAAACTGTTATCACAATGTTGAGTGCACAATTGTCAAAAATGTCTCGTATGCAATAGCATTAACAATGCCCTTTACTGGTAACACCTGAACTCCATCATTTGGAGGGGGTCCACAAGTGTAACACAAAATAAAATAAACTGAAGGGGGATGCATATACAGAGGAGAGGGACTGGATAATCAAAAAATGACATCTAGTTTGGGGGACTTTAGGATAGACCACATTATACTACTCTCGCCCTAGTCCGGAGATGATGATTCTCAGCTTCTGTAATAAGGTCTTATTAGCATTTTCTTACTTGCCTTCCGTAAATTACAGGAAAAGGTAATAATCTCTGGTATACATGTATAATTTAGTAAGCCAATATCTGACTTCTGTAACATTTCTTTAGGAATATAAATAAAGTCCTAAATATCTAATATTGTTAGATTACAAGATCTTATTTTTTTTTTTATTGGTTTTACATTCATTCTAATCAAACCATTTATTCTATTCAATTGTTTAGTGTAAAAAAAAAAATATAAAAAAAAGCAACAACTTTTTTTGCATAATTACATTGGTCTGGCTTTGGCCCCCAAATCGCATCGTCTATCTTGTGATTTTTTTTTTGCTGCGGATTAAACTTTTAACAATGAGTTTTTGGACTCTTGAATGGTAGTTTGGCGCTCTCAGTGGCTTGTATACACTTGGATTCTCAATACTGCCCCCCCCCCCCCCCAAGGGTTTTGCCCCTGTTTTGTGGAGTGTTACCGAACTGGAGCTACTGTGTCCAATGATACTTTAATGAACACACCCAAGATTTTTTACACAGCACTTTGATTGCACTTTGGCTTGGACCACATACATTTGTTCCATTAAAAAATACATTTGTGAATATATGGAATAATAATTGTGCCTTTTACAGCTGACTGGAGTTTAGCCTTAAGCCAGTTAAAGTCACTGTAATAACTTACTATATTTAAGCTAGACATCCCAGCTGTTTGGCCCATCTTTTCTGCAGTTTACTGTAATAAGAATCCACTTAAAAATTAATATACGCTGAAATTATTTTGTTGTAATAAACAATGCTGCTGCTAGGCAATTTCACAGCAAGAGGAGTTCCTTTCTGTTGAAAGATAAACCCTTTTACAAGTAACCTAAAATAAAACTATTCTGACACAGATGTAAAAATGATAGACATACCAACATTCATAGTTTGGCACCATACAGTGCCGTCTCCTGCTTTCATATTTAGGGGGGGCACATGGGGGGACAACAGGGACAAAAGTAGGGGGGCCAAGTATAAAACGCAATTTTTATATATATACATATACACACACGCACACACACACTATCTCACAAGAGTACACCCCTCACATTTTTGTAAATATTTTATTATATCTTTTTATGTGAAGAAATTACACTTTGCTACAATGTAAAGTAGTGAGTGTACAGCTTGTATTACAGTATAAATTTGCTGTCCCCTCAAAATAACTCAACACAGCCATTAATGTCTAAACTGCTGGCAACAAAAGTGAGTACACCCAAAAAGTGAAAATGTCCAAATTGGGCCCAAAGTGTCAATATTTTGTGTGGCCACCATTATTTTCCAGCACTGCCTTAAAGCGGAAGTAAACCCATTGATTTAAAAAAGCTGTTACATTCCCGGCATGCCGGGAATGCCAACTGTCACATTGGTTGTGCTCTCAACCAAACTGTCAAACCATCCAATGGCTAGTGTCATAACTGATCACATGTGCAGCACCATGGCAGGTGAAGATTAAACAGAGGCCAAGATGGCAGCTTCCTTGCCTGAAAGTGATAGGAGGGTTTACTTCCACTTTAACCCTCTTGGGCATGGAGTTCACCAGAGCTTCACAGGTTGCCACTGGAGTCTTCTTCCACTCCTCCATGACGACATCACAGAGCTGGTGGATGTTAGAGACCTTGTGCTCCTCCACCTTCCGTTTAAAGGATGCCCCACAGATGCTCAATAGGGTTTAGGTCATGCTTGGCCAGTCCATCACCTTTACCCTCAGCTTCTTTAGCAAGGCAGTGGTCATCTTGGAGGTGTGTTTGGGGTCGTTATGTTGGAATACTGCCCTGTGGCCCAGTCTCTGAAGGGAGGGGATCATGCTCTGCTTCAGTATGTCACAGTACATGTTGGCATTCATGGTTCCCTCAATGAACTGTAGCTCCCCAGTGCCGGCAGCACTCATGCAGCCCCAGACCACAACACTCCCACCACCATGCTTGACTGTAGGCAAGACACACTTGTCTTTGTAGTCCTTACTTAGTTTCCGCCACACACGCTTAACACCATCTGAGCCAAATAAGTTTATCTTGGTCTTGGACATGGTTCCAGTAATCCATGTCCTTACTCTGCTTGTGGGCTTTCTTGTGCATCATCTTTAGAAGAGGCTTCCTTCTGGAATAACAGCCATGCAGACCAATTTGATGCAGTGTGCGGCGTATGGTCTGAGCACTGACAGGCTGGACCCCCCCCCCCCACCCCTTCAACCTCTGCAGCAGTGCTGGCAGCACTCGTACGTCTATTTCCCAAAGACAACCTCTGGAATTGACGCTGAGCACGTGCACTCAACTTCTTTGGTCGACCAAGGCGAGGCCTGTTCTGAGTGGAACCTGTCCTGTTAAACCGCTGTATGGTCTTGGCCGCCGTGCTACAGCTCAGTTTCAGGGTCTTGGCAATCTTCTTATAGCCTAGGCCATCTTTGTGCAGAGCAGCAATTCTTTTTTTCAGATCCTCAGAGAGTTCTTTGCCATGAGGTGCCATGTTGAACTTCCAGTGACTAGTATGAGAGAGTGAGAGCGATAACACGTAATTTAACACACCTGCTCCCCATTCACACCTGAGATCTTGTAACACTAAAGAGTCACATGACGCCGTGGAGGGAAAATGGCCAATTGGGCTCAATTTGGACATTTTCACTTATGGGGTGTACTTACTTTTTTTGGAACTAAATATATGGTTAGGAGAAACAGTTTGTGAACCTTTAGAACTGTTCTGGATTTCTGCATGAGTGTACCCTAAAATTGTATTTTGTCTACATGCAAGTCATAATAAATTACAGTCTTCCTAAAGTAGATGTTAACCCCAAACTAATTTGCTCAGTGCACTGTGTTGTCAATGACTGCCACTTTTGTTTTAATAAAGTCGTTGTTTTCACCCTACTTGTCCTTTGTTACATCTGTGCTGCTGATCTCCTGCAGCCACTTCCCGACTAATAGATGTATTGCATTTTTTAAGATGGATTGCCTAATGGTGTCAACTGTGGACCATGCTTGTGCAAGAATTGTCAAAATGGCCACTTGAAATATGCTGTGAAAGCTCTTGGGGCAGGGTTACAACACAGGATTATGATTGGAAGACAAAAAAAATATTGAACATTTCACAACGCTTAACCTTCTCCATGCCATTTTTTAACCTTCCTTCCTATACGTGAACCCCTTCCCCCATACTTGTGTCCCACATGCTATCCTTTCCACAGGGATGACAAAATTTCCTCTACAATTCTGACCCACCTAGCTGTCCTTTCCCTCACTCTTCTCTTGCCTAAAGAAAAATCCAGACTCAATTGACAATGTAAGATTTCTTAGCCAAAAAACTCATAGGGGTCACGTTAATACCCCATATTTCAGCATTTTTCAAAGGTCTTTTGATTTCAACCATTGTTCTTTATATCTCCAGGTTATGTTTGTACTGTATTACTACAGTGCCTTGAAATAAATATTCATACCCCTTGATATTTTCCATTTGTCATGCTACAACCAAAAACGTACAGTAAATGTATTTTATTGGGATTTTATGTGATAGACCAAAGTAACACATAATTGTGAAGTGGAAAAAAAACTATAAACGGTTTTCAATTTTTTTTACAAATAAATATCTGAAAAGTGTGGTGTGCATTTGTATTCAGCCCCCTTTACTCCGATACGCCTACCTAAAATCTAGTGGAACCAATTGCCTCCAGAAGTCACTTAAGAGGACAGCATTAATCAGAGAAGCAGCAAAGAGGCCCATGGTAACTCTGGAGGAGCTGCAGAGATCCACAGCTTAGGTAGGAGAATCTGTCCACAGGACAACTATTAGTCGTGCATTCCACAAATCTGACCTTTATGGAAGAGTGGCAACAAGAAAGCCATTGTTGAAAGAAAACCATAAGAAGTCCTGTTTGCAGTTTGTGAGAAGCCATGTGGGGGACACAGCAAACATGTGAAAGAAGGTGCTCTGGTCAGAGTAGACCAAAATGTAACTTTTTGGCCTAAAAGCAAAACACTATGTGTGGCGAAAATCTAACACTGCTCATCACCCTGAACACACCATCCCCCACCGTGAAACATGGTGGTGGCAACATCAAGTTGCAGGGTGCTTTTCTTCAGCAGAGACAGGGAAGCTGGTCAGAGTTTATGGGAAGATGGATGGAGCTAAATACAGGGCAATCTCAGAAGAAAACCTGTTAGAGTCTGCAAAAGACTGGGGTGGAGGTTCACGTTCCAGCAGGACAACGACCCTAAACATACAGCCAGAGCTACAATGGAATGGTTTAGATCAAAGCATATTAATGTGTTAGAATGGCCCAGTCAACGTCCAGACCTAAATCCAATTGAGAATCTGTGGCAAGACTTGAAAAATGCAGTTCACAGACGTTCTCCATCCAATCTGACAGAGCTTGAGGTATTTTACAAAATAGAATGGGCAAAAAAGTCCCTCTCTAAATGTGCAAAGCTGGTAGAGACATCCCCAAAAGACTTGAAGCTGTAAATGCAGTGAAAGGCGGTTCAACAAAGTATTGACTCTGGGGGGCCGAATACAAATGCACGCCACAAAAAAAATTAAATTTATCATTTTCCTTCCACTGCACAATTATGTGCCACTTTGTGTTGGTCTATCACATAAAATCCCAATAAGATACATTTACATTTTTGGTTGTAACATGAAAAAACATGGAAGATTTCAAGGGGTATTTAGACTTTTTCAAGGCACTGTATGTGAATACTTTAGTTATGCCCTGAGTACACTACCCTAAATCAAGCTTAATTCAAATACGACCTGACCTTAAATTCAATATACATTGCGGATAACTTTTCTTTTTTCTGTATGTAGTAAAATGCATTAATAAAGAATTTATTAAAAAAAAAGAAGATTGAAAATGGCTTTAGAAATGATATTTCGTTATTTAGAATTTAGTGATTGGGTTTAGATCTACTATATCTACTTTACCAGTAAAAACACAACATTTTACATTTTGCAATCTTTGGCCATCCTGTGCTTCAAATACTTAAGTTGGTAATGAACAAAGTGCATGGACATCTAGAAAAATTATCTCTTGATAAAAAAAGCCATTTGATTCAGGTACTCCATTTAGTTCTAGTATATGTTTGAACTGCCTTGCCATGAAAAAGCGGACATTTTTGCTACTTGCCTTTCATAACAGATACTGTTGATGCATAATACAGCCTAATCAAAAAACATTTTAGACGACCTTAGAGGAGAGTTGCTGAATGTCCTGGGATCAGTAAGGTTTCTAAAGGCTTAGGCCTCCATCAGCCTTACAGAAAATTGCTAAATTTACAGATGGAAGAAATTCAGGGCCACAGTAACTACCAAGGAGAGGGCATCCAAAATTATAATACTAAAACAAAGACACGCCATGTGATCCCAAACTAGGTTCAAAGACAAGCCTTATGATTCTGAAACTGGGGTCAAAGACATGTCATGTGACCCTTAAACTAGTGTCAAATACATGCCATGCGATCCTAAAATTGAGCCAAAGACACATTATATTGTCCTGAAACTGGTGCCAAAGACACACCGTAAAATTCTGAAGCTGGGGTCAAAGACACATCATATGGTCCAGAAACTGGAGTCAAAGACACGTCATATGATCCTGAAACTGGGGTCAAAGACATGTCATGTCACCCTGAAAAGAGAGTCAAATACACGCCACGTGATCCTGAAAATAGGCTTTTTGTACTCACCGTAAAATCCGTTTCTCTGGCATCCATGGACTGACACAGCGTGTCTTATACACCTTTACACGTGGGTTATGTCCCTGCTTGCAGGATAAGACCTAGGCAGAATGTGAGATGTTATACATACATTCTAAACAGCCAGAGCTGAACAGCCCCGCCCAGGGGGGCGGTCCCTCCGGACATAACCCTCCCACTGCAGTCAGCAGACCTCAGTTCGTAACAAAGCAGTACAAACTTAAAAAGAAGGGTGGGTGCTGTGTCAGTCCATGGATGCCAGAGAAACGGATTTTACGGTGAGTACAAAAATCCTATTTTCTCTTGTCATCCATGGACTGACACAGCGTGTCTTATACACCTTTACACGTGGGATGTCCCAAAGCAGTGTCAAGAGGGATGGGAGCAGTATAAATGGAAAACCAAAAACTTCACTCCAAACAAGGCAGAGCTCCTCAACGGAGGAGTTGCAACATCAAACAGCGGCCTGCAACACCTTGCGGCCGAAGGAAGCATCCGAAGATGCAGCCACATCAACCTTATAAAACTTAGAAAAGGTATGAACAGACGACCAGGTCGCCGCCTTGCACACTTGTGCAACCGACGCTTGATGTCGGAAAGCCCAGGAAGCACCATTTGCCCTGGTGGAATGTGCCGTAACCGGAAAGGGAGGCGCCCGCCCCTTGAGAGCATAAGCTTGAATGACGGTTTGTCTGATCCACCTAGAAATGGTGGCAGACGAAACCGCTTGGCCCTGTTTTGGACCAGAGACAGCCACAAAATAGCGAGTCAGACTTCCGAATAGAAGCAGTAGCAGACAGGTACACCCGCAAGGCTCGTACCACATCCAAAGTGTGAAGCGCAAACTCTCTGGGATGCGATGGGTGAGGACACAAGGACGGGAGGACAATGTCCTCGTTTAAGTGGAAGGCCGAGACCACCTTTGGCAGAAAAGAAGGTCGCGGACGTAACACCGCCTTATCCTTATGGATGACCAAAAAGGGCGACTTGCAGGACAAGGCCGCCAATTCAGACACTCGTCTAATGGAAGTAATGGCCACCAAGAAGGCCACCTTCTGAGACAAAGTCAAGAGGGGAATATCTCTAATATTTTCAAAGGGAGGTTCCTGGAGGACCGAGAGCACCAAATTCAGATCCCACGGGGGGAGAGGAGGCTTGACAGGGGGGAGCACATGGCGAACCCCCTGCACAAAGGTGCTAACCAAGGGATGACCCGCCAGCGGTCGCTGAAAGAAGATGGCCAAGGCCGAAATCTGACCCTTAATGGTACTCAAAGCGAGCTTTTGGGTCACGCCACGCTGCAGAAAATGCAGGATTCTGGGAACGGAATACGTTCGTGGGCGCCAGTCCAGCTCTTCGCACATGGCGATGTAAGCTCTCTAAGTACGGTGATAGATCTTTCTGGAGGAAGACTTCCGTGCCCTTAACATGGTCGAAATGACCGAATCCGAGAGACCTCGGTCTCTCAGCACCTGGCTTTCAATAACCATGCCGTTAAAACCAGAGACTGTAAAGCAGGATGAAATATAGGACCTTGAGACAGAAGGTCCCCCCGTATTGGTAACCGCCAGGGAACGTCTGCGACGAGACGTACCAGATCGGCGTACCAGTGACGCCGAGGCCAATCCGGAGCAATGAGGATCACCGGAATTCCCTCGGTCGCTACCCTGCGGAGCAGGTGAGGGAGCAACTGCAGCGGAGGATAAACGTATATCAGGTGATACTGACCCCATGGGGCCACCAACGCATCCGAGGCATCCGCCCAGGGATCCCTGGATCTGGCCACAAACCTCGACACCTTGCGATTGAGTCGAGAGGCCATCAGGTCCACATCCGGCGTGCCCCACCGTCTGCAAAGGAGTTGAAAGACCTCCGGGTGCAAGGACCACTCTCCCTGGTCCAGCGTCTGGCGACTTAGGTAGTCCGCCTGCCAATTGTCTACGCCCGGAATGTAGACGGCCGACAGAGCCGGCACGCTTCTTTCGGCCCACCTCAGGATGCGGGCGACCTCGGAAGCCGCAGCTGAGCTCCGAGTCCCCCCTTGATGGTTGACATACGCCACTGCTGTGGCGTTGTCCGATTGGATCCTGATGGAGTGACCCTGTAGTTTCTCCGACCATGAGGAGAGGCACAGTCTGATTGCCTGTATCTCCAGCACATTGATCGGTAAGAGGGCTTCGTCCGGAGTCCAAAGCCCTTGGGCCGACAGGACTCCCCAGACTCCCCCCCAGCCCGTCAGGCTGGCGTCCGTCGTGATCACCGTCCATTGGATGGGGAGGAACGACTTCCCGGACCGAAGAGCCGGGGACCTCAACCACCACGTCAGGGACGCCCTGACCAGGTGACTCACCTGGATCTGAAGATCCAAGGACAACGGGGATTTGTCCCAAGTGGACAAGATCTCTTTCTGTAAAGCCCTGGTGTGCGCTTGGGCATAAGGAACGGCCTCGAAGGAGGCCACCATGAGTCCCAGGACTCTCATGCAAAAGCGGATTGACGACCATTTTCGGGACGTCAGCACCCGTACTGCAGACTGAAGTGTCAGTAGTTTGTCTGGAGGTAGGAAGACTCTTGCCTCCAAGGAGTCCAGAATCAGACCTAGATACTCCAGACACTGAGTCGGGACTAGAACCGACTTCTGAACGTTCAGCAGCCACCCAAACTCCCTGAGGGTCTGACTGACGATAGTCACACTTTCTTCCAATTCTGAGCCACTGTCTGCTCTTAGAAGAAAATCGTCCAGATAGCCCACGATAGCAATGCCTCGCTGTCTCAGCAAAGCTAGGACCGGAGCAAGCACCTTGGTGAACACCCTCGGTGCCGAGGCTAGGCCGAAGGGAAGAGCCACAAATTGATAGTGGACTTCGCCGACCGCAAAGCGCAGAAACTTCTGGTGGCTTGCGCAGATCGGAACATGCAAGTAGGCGTCCTTGATGTCCAAGGATGCCAGAAAGTCCCCTTGATGGAGTGTAGCGATCACCGTGCGAATGGATTCCATGCGGAATTTTTGCACCTTCACGAAGGCATTCAGGGCCTTGAGGTCCAGGATTGGCCGAACCCCGTCCTTTTTTGGAACAACAAACAGATTCGAGTAGAACCTCTGAAACCTCTCCTGGGACGGAACCGGCACAATTACTCCGGACCCGATCAAATCCTGTACAGCCCCCAAGAGGGCTGCCCAACGGGCAGGAAGGAGAGGGAGATTTGAGGGAAAGAATCTGTCTGGGGGCCAGGAGCGGAACTCTATTCTGTATCCTGAGGTGACCACCTCGCACACCCACCGGTCGGAGATCCGGGAGGTCCACCGATCCGTGAACCTGCGAAGTCGTCCCCCCACCCCAGAGATGGGCGGGGGCAAGACTTCACGCGGAGGCGGGCTTGGGAGCCGGCTTGTTCGGCTTACGCACCCAGGGGCGCTTGTGCCCGCCAGCCGCACTGTTGTCAGTCTGGGATGGCTTACCCGTGGACTCTGACGGACGAAAAAAAACCATTTTTGCTGGAAAGGAAGGACCAGGTTTAAGTCGGGCCTCCTTACCCTTGATAGTTTGAGGAAGGAGAGTGCTTTTACCTCCCGTGACATCCTTGATGATGTCATCCAGAGCAGCACCAAAAAGTCTACCACACTTAAAAGGTAGATCCGTCAGGAGCTTCTTAGAGGCTAGGTCAGCGGACCAGCATTTCAACCAGATGAGACGACGCAATACCACCGCCGAGACAGAGGCCCTGGATATTAAAGGGGCCGCGTCCAACGTGGCGTCGCACACATATATCAGACCCTGCACCATCTGGTGGGCCAGAGCAATAGTGTCTGGAGGAAGGTTATACTCCTGCACAGTTTGGTGCAAAATTTTTGCCCATTCCGTGAGTGTCTGAGACACAAGGGTCGCCGCTACTACGGGCCGTAGGGCGGATCCCAACAAGGCGAACATGGCTCTACTCACCACTTCTGACCTCCTGTCAGTGGGGTCCTTAAACGCAGGAGTCCCCTCCATCGGGAGAGTGGTGGCCTTGTTTAAACGGGCGACTAGAGGGTCGACCACCGGGGGAGAAGCCTACTTTTTAAGCAGGGCGTCTTCAAAGGGGTATCTAATAGACAAACGCCGCGGGACCATAAAAGTCTTCTGCGGCTTTTCCCAGACCTGGTCAATGAGCTGGTCAAAGAAAGGTACATATGGAAAAACCTTTTTAGAAGGCTTGGTCTTAAAAGAACCAAAGGAGACTGTATCCGCCTGAGGTTCTGCGGTCGCAGCATTTAGCTTGAGAGTGTCCCTCACAGCATCAATGAGTTCACTAACATGCGCCCTGTCATTTACTGACTCAGAACTGGAGTCTTCCTCACAAGGAATGTCCTGTTCAAAACCGTCCAAATATTCAGAGCTAGGGTCCTGAGCAGCAATAGCTAGGCCCATATCTGAATCAGAGCACTCCCCCTGTGGAGATAAAGTGGGGAGAGGGCGCTTTTTTGCTCCCTTGTGCTCACACACAGCTTCCATCCTGGTCAGAAATGATTCCAGGACTGCCGACAACTGGTCCATAGGGACCGCAGGTGCTGGAGCACTGGCTGCTGCCTCTGGCATGTGAGGGGAAGCTGGTGACTCTGACTCCATAATGTCCCCCTCTGAGACCACCCACAGGCTGTGCTGACTGAAGTAGGGGAATGCCCAGGGAACCCACCAACCTGACCAGGACCGCTCGGTTCCGCTGCTCTGTCTCACTGCGTCGCGCTGCTCAGCGTGAGTGAGCTGAGAGGAGAGAGTGTGAGGAGATTCGCGCCGTTCCCAGCGGCGCTAGAGGCCAAACTAGTGCCAGAAAAACGTGCGGCTACAAGAAAATGGCCGCCGCAATGTGCTCCGGCGGCCACGGCAAGATGGCCGCCAATGTAAAAATCAGCACACACACCAAACATGGCGCCGAACGGCGCCCAGGCCCCTCACATCCAAAAACAAAACAGCCCCAGCGAATGCAGAGCAGCATGAGCCCCCCCCCCCAGGACAGTATGGCCCCCAGGCACCCCACACAGTACAGCGCCAGCACTAGTGAACAGAGAGTGACATTAAAAAGCACAGGGGGAGACAGGGAAATCCCCCACATAAGAAACACACAGCATGCACTCACCTGCAGCCAGGAGAGACTTACCCGTCCCCTGAGGGACCCACTGGTGTGTTTCTGACAGAACTATCACAGTGCGGTACTGAGTAGCTGTCGGCCCGGCCCACCGCGAAAGATACAGCCGGACTGTTCTATCTTGAGAGGACCGCGGAGCTGAAAGCCCACCGGCCACCCCTGGAGTCGTGGGGCATGTCGTGAACTGAGTCTCACGCACATAAGGCGAGGATCAGCACGCTCGATGGTCGGACAGGGAAGACTACGAGGATATCTTGTACCCAACCTGTTGCCCAGCCGACAGTTGATAGAAGATCTCAAAAGAATAAAATAGGAAAAAAATTCCAAAAGGAATAAAAATAGGTCAGGAGACTGGCTCCTGAGACAGCCACGTCTTCTCCTTCTGCTAGGCAGAAAAAAACTGAGGTCTGCTGACTGCAGTGGGAGGGTTATGTCCGGAGGGACCGCCCCCCTGGGCGGGGCTGTTCAGCTCTGGCTGTTTAGAATGTATGTATAACATCTCACATTCTGCCTAGGTCTTCTCCTGCAAGCAGGGACATAACCCACGTGTAAAGGTGTATAAGACACGCTGTGTCAGTCCATGGATGACAAGAGAAATTGAGACAGACACATCGTATGGTCCTGAAACTGGCTTACAAGACACACCATATGATCCTGAAACTGTGGAAAAATACACCCCCATGTAATCTTCAAACTGGGGTCAAAGACATGTTATACGATCCTGAAACTGGGGTCAAAGACACGTCATATGATCCTAAAACTGGGGTTAAAGACACATCATATGATCCTGAAATTGAGCCAAGGACACATCATATGGTCCTGAAGCTAGCTTAGACACATCATACGATCCTGAAACTGGGGTCAAAGACAGGTCATATGATCCTAAAACTGGGGTCAAAGACACATCATATGATCCTGAAATTGAGCCAAGGACACATCATATGGTCCTGAAGCGGGCTTAGACACACCATATGATCCTGAAACTGGGGTCAAGGACTCATCATATGTTCCTGAAACTGGGGTCAAAGACATGTCATGTGACCCTGAAAAGAGAGTCAAATACACACCACGTGATCCTGAAATTGAGACAAAGACACATCATATGGTCCTGAAACTGGCTTACAAGACACACCATATGATCCTGAAACTGTGGAAAAATACACCCCCATGTAATCTTCAAACTGGGGTCAAAGACATGTTATACCATCTTGAAACTGGGGTCAAAGACACGTCATATGATCCTAAAACTGGGGTCAAAGACACGTCATATGATCCTGAAATTGAGCCAAGGACACATCATATGGTCCTGAAGCTGGCTTACAAGACACACCATATGATCCTGAAACTGGGGTCAAGGACACATCATATGTTCCTGAAACTGGGGTCAAGGACACATCATATGTTCCTGAAACTGGGGTCAAAGACCTGATCCTAAAACTGGTGTCAAAGACACATCATAGGATCCTGAAATTGAGCCAAGGACACATCATATGGTCCTGAAGCTGGCTTACAAGACGCACCATATGATCCTGAAACTAGGGTCAAAGACGCATCAATGTTCCTGAAACTGAGGTCAAAGACACGGCATATGATCCTGAAACTTGGAGCCACAGAACACTAGGGCAACAGTCAAGGATCTGCAGAGGTTGACAATTAGTAGGAGTTCATTCAGCATGTGGTGTTCATGGAGCAGTTACCTCAGAGGAAAACAATGTTTCCAGCACTTCTATTGTCAAGTTTTTTGAAGACCACCTGGACCACTCCTAAAAAAAATTCTTTGGATAGTCCAGGCAAACTTTCTGATAAATGCATACAGCAAAGTGTGTGGCAATTTTTTTTATAAAAAAAGCATTGCATACCAACACAGCATCCCAACTGTGAAGCATGGTGGAGGGAGTAGGGTTTGGGGCTGCTTTGCTGGCTCAGTTAATTAACGAGATGCTTTTGAATTCCAAACTGTTTCAGGGCATTCTACAAAGTATCTTTCTGCAATCTAGCGCTCAAAGTATCTCACAAACTGTTAAATACACATAGATAACTCAACAAAGTGGTTTTAGAATAGCAGAGTTGAAGTTGACTTCAGTTTATACACTGTGGCCTGACCTGAAACAAGCTATTAATGTTTATTTAAAGCCATTTAAAAAAAAAATATTGTATAGAGTTTTAGGGGGGGGGGGGTTAACGTTTTTTTTTTTTTGCCACCTCATTGTAAGATTTCTCTTCACTTCCTGTCCTGTAAACTCAACTGGAAGTGAGGGAAATCCTCTCAGACAGTGATCATGGGAATTGGAATTCTTCTATTCCTATCCTGATGGTAAGTCAAAAGATTGGATTTACCCACTTAAATGTCCTGGTGCTATTGCCAATCAGGACATCTAAAGAAAGTGAATCTCCTTAAAGCGGAGGCCCCACGAAACAAAAAAAATATTAAAAGCCAGCAGCTACAAATACTGCAGCTGCTGACTTTTAATAAATGGACACTTACCTGTCCAGGGTTCCCGCGATGAAGGCAGCCGAAGCCGAGCAATCGCTCGTCTCTCAGCTGCCCCTGCCGCCATCCTCGGTGAGGGAATCAGAAAGTGAAGCATTGCGGCTTCACTGCCCGGTTACCTAATGCGTGAGTAGCGCGGCACATCCTCACTGGTCCCCGCTGTCTCCTGGGACCTGTGAGTTTCCCAGAAGACAGCAGGGGGTGACACGAAGGGGCGTGACTCCCGTGGGAGTCTATTCCCGGAAGTGGGTGCAAATACCTGTATTATACAGGTATCTGCACCCCCCTCCCCCCTGAAAGGTGCCAAATGTGACACCGGGGGGGGGGGGTTCCGAAAAGCGAAGGTTCACTTTTTGAGTGGACCTCCGCTTTAACGGGGACACAGACAGCATTAAAGATCTGAGAGTGGTTTTTCCCTCACCACCCAAGTCTAAAATACAATTTTTGCCTTTAGTTATACTTCAAAGTAAGACATTAAAAGAAAATACGTGAAATTGTTTGGTATGTAAGAATGCGGCCAACACACCTTCTAACTGCCGCCACATCATCAAATACTCGGAGCTTGGCCAAGACAATTGGCAGTAAATGAGGTTTACCGGGGGTTCATAAATGTTTTAAATTGACTTTGATGTTGAACCAATCCATATGGTAGGGATAATGCAATGTTAAATGCGCTCGATGTCTGATAAATTACATTTATTATTGTGACAAGGATAAATATCAGATCACATTTTTTAAACAATTGGTGTAGAAATGCAGAAATTGCATAAGTGGTCACATACGTTTCTTTCCTATCACAAAACCAGCTTAGTGTATTCTACCCATGGACAGAAGATAAGACACAAAGTACTCTACGACCTGCCAGGTGAATGTACCAGATATATTAAAGATCATTTATAAAACTTATTGTGAAAAAAAAAAAAAGTAGGATTTTTAAAACAGCTTACCTGTAAAATCCTTTTCTTGGAGTACATCACGGGACACAGAGCAGCATAGTCATTACTATGTGGGTTATATAGAATTACCTTCAGGTGCTGGCACTGGCAACTTCCAAAACAGGAAGTACCCTCCCCTATATAAGCCCCTCCCATCCGGGAGTACCTCAGTTTTGTAGCAAAGCAATACGTGTCCCCAAAAGAGGGGTGGGAGCTCTGTGTCCCGTGATGTACTCCAAGAAAAGGATTTTACAGGTAAGCTGTTTTAAAAATCCTACTTTCTTGTTCATACATCACGGGACACAGAGCAGCATAGTCATTACTATGTGGGACGTCCCAAAGCAATGCCACATGAGGGGGGGGATACACCATACATAAGCTGGGCGCCATCAGGCATGAGGATCTTTTGCGGCCTGCAACACACTGCGCCCAAAGGCGACATACTCCTGACTTCTAACGTCCACCTGGTAGAACCTAGTAAACGTGTGTACTGAAGACCATGTTGCGGCCTTACAAATTTGCGCCAGGGAGGCCTGGTGATGCACTGCCCATGAAGTTCCAACTGCTCTCGTGGAGTGCGCCCTAACTTTGAACGGAGGCGGTCTACTTCTCAAGCCATAGGCTTGTATTATGACCTGTCGAATCCACTTGGCTAAAGTAGATTTTGATGCTGCCTGACCCTTTCTGGGGCCTTCCGGCAGAACAAACAAAGAATCCGTTCTACGAATCTGAGCAGTGGCTTTTAGATAAGCTTTAACTGCTCTTACTACATCCAAAGAATGCAATAACTTTTCCTCTACCGAGCTTGGTTTGGGGAAAAAAGAAGGAAGAACCACATCCTGGTTCAAAGTGAAACCTTGATACCACCTTAGGAAGAAAGGCTGGGTGAGGACGTAACACTACTCTGTCCTTATGGATAACCAGATATGGCTCTTTACAGGACATGGCGGCTAATTCCGACACTCTTCTAGCCGAGCATATGGCTACTAAAAATATCAATTTCCTGGTGAGTAGAACCAAGGAAATGTGCCGCAAAGGTTCAAATGGCTGCTTCTGCAGAAACGACAGAACCAAATTTAGATCCCATGGGCATATGGGAGCCTTAATCGGTGGAATAATACGAGTCACACCTTGCATAAAGGATTTGACAAGTGAATGCATAGCCAGGGGCCTTTGAAATAGTATTGACAAGGCCGAAACCTGGCCCTTGATAGTACTTAAGGCAAACTTCCTGTCTACAGCCCACTGCAGGAAGTCCAGAATTCTGCCTATAACGTACTTACGTGGATGCCATTTTCTGGCCTCGCACCAAGTGATGTACGCCTTCCAAACTCTATAGTAGATCTGCCTGGATACAGGCTTCCTGGCATTGATTATAGTTGATACCACAGAGTTAGAGAGACCTCTCTTCTTTAGGATGTGGGATTCAATAGCCAGGCCGTTAAACTTAGAGTTAGTAAGGAAGGGTGGTATATCGGTCCTTGCGAAAGCAGGTCCGGACGACGTGGAAGGGTCCAAGGACTCCCCACAGACATTTTGATGATCTCCGCGTACCAGGCCCTTCGGGGCCACGCTGGAGCCACCAGGATCACCGGCTTCTTCTCCAACCTGACTCTGCGAAGGAGTCGAGGCAACAATTGTAGCGGAGGGAATGCATATATCAGTCTGAACTGATCCCAAGGGAACACCAGAGCATCCGAGCCGCAAGCGAGGGGATCCCTTGTCCGGGAGACAAATCTGTTCACCTTTGCGTTGAATCTGGATGCTAGCAGATCTACATCCGGTGTTCCCCACCGCTGACATATTGCTCGGAAGACCTCGGGATGAAGGGACCATTCCCCTGGGCATAACTGTTGGCGACTCAGAAAGTCCGCCTTCCAATTCTCCACCCCTGGAATGAAGACAGCTGATATACATGGGACATGCTTTTCTGCCCATTCCAGGATGTGACTTACTTCCCTCTGGGCTGCACGACTCCTGGTGCCTCCCTGATGATTGATATATGCCACTGCTGTGGCATTGTCTGATTGAATTCTGACAGGGGACCCTTGGAGTCTGGATGTCCAGGCTACTAGGGCGTACCGGGCTGCTCGTATCTCTAAGAGATTGATGGGCAGGGTTTTTACTACATTTGACCATCTGCCCTGGAGAGACCATTGCTCCAGTACTGCCTCCCAGCCTATAAGGCTGGCATCTGTAGTGACCACCTTCCAAGATATCGGGCTGAAGGGTTTTCCCTTCTGGAGATTCTGGGGGATCAACCACCAGCAGAGACTCTTCCGAACGGAAGGGGACAAAGCCATCGGGAAGTCTAGAGCCTGAACTTTTCCGTTCCAGGCTGACAATATGGCCCTTTGTAAATTCCTTGAGTGGAATTGGGCGTATGGCACAGCTTCGAATGATGCTACCATCTTTCCTAGCAGCCTCATGCACAGGCGTATGGACGGCTGTCTTTTTGCACAAAGCAGACGGACCAAGGCCCTCAAAGAGGATACCTTGTCTAGAGGTAAGAAAATCTTCCTCTGGTCTGAATCCAGCCGTAGCCCTAGATATACCAGGTTTTTCACTGGCTGTAGGGCTGACTTGACCAGGTTGATGACCCAACCGTGAGACTCTAGATACTTGATTGTATCGACAATTACCACTTCTAGCTTGGCAACTGAGTGGTCCATCAACAACAGGTCGTCTAGGTATGCCATTATCGTTACACCCCGTGTTCTTAGATCGGCCAACAGTGGGGCCAGAATTTTTGTGAACACTCGTGGTGCTGTGGCCAGACCGAATGGTAAGGCTCTGAACTGAAAATGGCGCCCTTCTACTGCAAAGCGTAGGAATTTTTGATGACCTGGAAAGATGGGAACATGCAAGTAAGCATCTTTGATGTCGATCGAGGCTAACCATTCCTCCCCTTGTAGGGCAGCGGTGACCGATCGGATCGACTCCATCCGGAAAGACCGGACGTTTAGAAATTTGTTTAGACTCTTTAGGTCCAATATGGGTCTTATGTCCCCGTTTGACTTCGGGACTGTGAAAAGGTTTGAGTAGAAACCCAACCCCCACTCTTCCATAGGAACCTCCATAATTACTCCTTGGAGCAATAGTTGTTCTAACGCCAATAGGAGAGACCCTCTTTTCAGAGGGTCTCTTGGCATGCCTGACCACATAAAATGGGACGGAGGAGACTCTTAACTCCAACTTGTATCCCAGAGTTACTGCGGAGAGCACCCATCTGTCTTTGATCGTCTCCCGCCAGGTCTCTGCGAACAACTGAAGTCTTCCCCCCACCCGTTTGAGTGGGGGCAGCCCTTCATAGGCTTGACTTGGAGGCTGGTTTAGTACCTCTTCGGATCCAGGGCTTTTTATTACCCTGTGGCTGTCCCTGATTTTTACCTCCTGAGTTTGACCGAGGAGGCCGTCGGAACTGCTTAGTAGCAGACGTCGCAGGGATAGGAGAGGTAGTCCTCTTAAAAGATGGACCCCTAGACCTCTTTTTACTCGGTAAGAGAGTACTTTTACCACTGGAAATCTTCTGGATATACTTATCCAGGTCTTCGCCAAAAAGGCGTTCCCCATGAAATGGGAAGCTAACTAAGAGCTTCTTACAGGGAGCTTCAGCAGACCAGTTTTTGAGCCACAGAAGCCTACGCATATGTACCAAAGACAGCGTGAGGCGGGAGGCCTGATGGATAGAATCCTTGATGGCGTCAACCGCAAAGCATAATGCTCTAGGCAGATCAGCCAGAGCCTGGGCCTGCTGGTCTGGCAAATCCCTCAGGACCATTTTCATGTGATCCTTTAAAGCTTGGCAGACCCCAATAGCTGCCACTGCTGGCTGTGTAAAAAGCAGATTTTAATAAAGATTCCAATTTTTTATCCACTGGATCTTTGAACATTTGAACATTATCTACTGGACATGTCAGTGATTTGTTCACAGAAGAGATGGCTGCATCCACCGTAGGAACATTCCATCTCTGGGTGAACTTTTCCTCCATGGGATAGATCACCGGAAACCTTTTAGGCGGAACAAATAGTTTATCAGGATGTTCCCAGTCCTGGTATATAAGTCCTTCCAATAATGGATGTATTGGAAAGGAGCAATTAACCTGGGGAGCTTTTAGCGACCCCAATGAGGAGACAGCAGTAGTTGATGGTTCAACAAGAGGCATTTTAAATGCAGATCGAACCATGTCAGTTAGGGTCTGGACCCACAATCTTTCAGTCTGTGATGCTGAAAATGGTTCATCTACTGTCGATTCCTCAAAAACAGAGCTAACCTCCTCCTGATCCCCTTCAGGTAGGTCGGTCCCTTCCTGGGACTGTTGCTCTGCCAACAGGCACTCTAATGGAGGTGATGGAGATCTGGCGCGCTTTCTTTCCTGTAGAGAAGAAGCGATCAATGCAGCCAATCTCTGCTCCAATCCCTCCAGAGTTGAGGAAAAAACCTCCTCTGTTATATATGCAGGAGCAGGTGGACTGAGGACAGCCGCAGTACCTGGCACTCCCGGGGGTTCCTTATGGGTATTAACCTCTGATTTCTCAGGGGAGGAGGGTGCAGATGACTGCTCCAGATCCTCAGAGCCCGATGGAGACCCCCTACACTTCCTGAGAGGTATATCTCGGAGTTTTTTAGGCGGCATATTCCTTAGTTCAAAGCTGAGGTATTCCAGCCGCAATACACCCCTTACTGAAATAGTCTAATGCAATTTGCTGCTATGTACATCAGTGGGTGTCTACTAATGCGTCTTTCTGGGGATGCCTGTATCAACCGCCCGCTGTAAGCCCCTATACCATGCTACCAGCTCCTTTTCATGCTCTGTGTCCATAGCAAGCAGCGTGGACTGAGTCCTTTTATCTTGCTGGGACACCCGCACATGCGCAGAAGCGCTGGGCGCACAGAGCGCGTCATCCGCCAGGCTCCGCCCCCTTTTTTGAAGCTAAACCTTATAAAAGGAAAGCATGTGTGCGCGCGCGTGCACGTGTGCGCTCTTGGCGCCATGTAGGGAGAGGAGCCAGGGTCCCTGTTTCACCAGGACTCGGGGATGGAAGGAAACTACTTGGCAGCATGACAGAGGAATGCAGCTTCCCTGATAGAGAGCTCACTCATCTGCCTGGACTTTCACCATGGAAGGAATAGTCCCAAGAAAAAAGACGTTCCACAGCGGCCTCTAGTGGACAAACACAGGTACCGCACCTTTGTCTTTTTTTTTTTTTTTAAAACCTCCTTTATGAAAAAACATTTCCAGGTTTACAGTTTTTTTAAAACTTCCCTTATGAAAAAACATTTCTAGGATTTCTTAGGCATATACAGCTATTAGCGGGAATACCCTTTAGGTAACAGGCAGAAAGACATATTAGGCTTGGGGGTCCCCTCAATAGAACCAAGTTCCTGAGGGGCCCCCACTTACCTTTTCCCCGCCGCAGGACTTTGTTTGGTCCACAGAAGCCCAAACTTCACCTCTCACGGCAGGCATTGTACTAGACCTTCAGGGACCGGGTTCCCAAGGATTCCACTCCCCTGGACCTGTATAGCACCCTGCACAGATAGCCTCTTGGTTTTGGGTATGACCAGAGCTCTGGATCCCAGGGTCCAGCCCTCCTAAGAGAGGCATTACAGGCAAAACCCTGCTCTTCTCTGCAAGGCCCGGGTACCGACCGTTTAGCTATGAAGCTTTTTTGGTCGGATCCGGAATAGCTTGCTAAGGCCCAGAGAACCTGTACACAAGCCCAGATGAATACATGTTAACCTTGGCCAACACCTTAGACACTGGCAAAAAACTGAGGTACTCCCGGATGGGAGGGGCTTATATAGGGGAGGGTACTTCCTGTTTTGGAAGTTGCCAGTGCCAGCACCTGAAGGTAATTCTATATAACCCACATAGTAATGACTATGCTGCTCTGTGTCCCGTGATGTATGAACAAGAAAGATCATTTATAAAAGGTGAACTGTTTGCCAACTGCCCTCAGTCAGATGTTACCTTTCAAAGTCAATTAAAGTCTCCCACCCTTTTCTCCCTTTAGGCATCTTTCAGATGGGCGGTCGGGGAAGAGAATCGATGCGACGCCGACTTTGCGGCACCAGAACCAATTCCCAAAAGTAGTTTCTGTACTACTTTCGGCGACTTCAGGGTGCGATTTGTACAGACATCTGTGCAGGAACCCACACAGATGTCTCCGAAATTGCTCCCGAAGTTCTACTGACATGCGGGTATGAAGTCTCCGCCACCCACCCCCGTCCTGGTCCCCACCACCCACCCCCATCCTGGTCTCAAACCATTTACGGTACAATTTAAAAAAAAATTATAACTATGAAAACCCTCACCTAAGTACACTACCCTTGACAGCCCCTGTTCTAGGAATGGAGACTGGGGGGTCCAGCGCTGCAGTCTGTGTCCTGTGACATTGTTGAACTGTGGAAGTCATGTAATTTTAAGAAGTAGGAGCTTTCAGGTTATTTGTTGTTAATGGCAATTAGTTGGGAGCAGGGGAGGGAGAAGGGCTTGCTGCTCAGAGATCTTCTTTAAGAAATCCTAATGTTTCCTGGGTGGTTATATCTGGGCCTCCACTGTATCAGTATATGGAATTTTTAAGAGAAAATCTTGGGCTAGTAACTGACACTGTTTGTTCTGAGTGCATTTTATCAGCTTTCCTAAGAAAATATTTGACTTTTCGTTTGCTATTTTTGGAATCAGTTGGCAATTCTGTTAGCAGGTCATTGTAATCCTTGGCCCGTGCACCAGATCCACACCGGTTTTATTCCTCTATGAAAGCATGCAAGGAGTAAACACGGCATGCGCTTATTTATATTTTTCGCAATCTTTTACTTTCATTTTGTGCTTCTCTTCTGCCTGGAGGATATCCAGCATCATCTACTGTAACCATTTCCTCCTCACCCTCTCCATTATATTTGAGTTCTTTCAAACATCACATGTAGGTCTTACCTGGGGCACTCTGCATGCAAATGCAGTCTGCCTAGGAACACCCCGCTCCCCTAGACTGACATCCACCTATTAAGAGATTTTTATATTTTTAAAACTCTTCTCAAGAGCCAGCCCACCACTTGCATCTGAGGCATGATTGTGATATTTTCAGCATGCTATGTACAGCACCCTTGCCAGCCCCTTCTACCAGCCAGGATCTGCCTGCATTGCATAGGGAAGCATAAAGACCCAGGGATAACATTATTGTGTCTAAAATAAGGAATGTACAGAAAATGTAAAGATTTTATTTAATAAGCTTATTAGCATGTAGATAAGGAGAAAAAGGCAGGCAAAATATAAGCAGATTAAAATTCAGCTTTAAAATGTAGGTATGTAGCACCCTCTGGTGTGCAACCAGTGTAGGTAAATTTATTTGGTTGACCCATGGTAGTTGTGTGAGTCTGTAATGGGGTCATTACTCCAGGTCAGGCTGGATGGCTCTAAAGGGCAGGTCTCTGGTATCTCCCCCTGGTTCTAGAAGCTTCTGGGAGTTAGTGGGCAGAGGGTAAGAGGTTCTGATCTGCATACTTGAGGGAATTTGGCCAATCCCCTGGCAAAAAGGCCTGGTAGGGTGGCTGGGTTAGGCCTTAAATGCCGTGGAGCCTGGTCAGCAAGGGGGCCGGGTAGAAAATGGAGTGCTGAGGTTGCGGTCATGAGGCCTGTGAGGGGACCCGGGGCTGGGGGGGCTATGCCTCCATGATGGGAGCTAAGGAAAGGAAGGAGAGGAAGCTTCACTAGTTGCCGCCCGCCCACCGTCAAATGACGGCATCCCAGAACGGGCACGCAGCGCGGTGATCGTGGGCACACCGTGTTGCTAGGACACGGTGCGACCCCAATCTCTGTAAAGAGCCACATCCGCAGCTCTTTAGCCATGTGATCGGCTGTGTCCCGTCACTGATCATCAGTGCCCTGATTACAGTACAGCAATATAGTGTCACACCAATCAGTGCCCATCAGTGGCAGCAATCAGTGCCCACAAGTGCCACCAATCAGTGCCCATAAGCGATGCCAGTCAGTGCTGGCCATCAGTGCCGCCTATCAGTGCTGCCCATCAATGTATATCACTGCTGTCGATCAGTGCCCACCAGTGCCATCTATCAGTGCCCACCAGTGCTCATCAGTGCCACATATCAGTGCCACCTATAAGTGCCCATAAGTGCAGCATATTAGTGCCTCCTCATCCGTGCCCACCAGTTCAGCCCATCGGTGCCCATCAATGCTGCCTCATCAGTGCACATCAGTGAAGGTGAAAAATTACTTTGTTACAAAACTTACTGACAGAAACCAAGTAAAAAACTTTTTTTTTTCAAAATTGGTCTTTTTTTTGTCAACAATAAAAAACCCAGCAGTGATTAAATACCACCAAATAAAAGCTCTATTTGTGTGAAGAAAATGATAAAAAAAATTGTTGGGGTACAGTGAAGCACGACAATTGACATTCATAGTGCGACAGCGCTGAAAGCTGAAAAATGACTTGGGCAGGAAGGGAGTTTAAGTGCTCTGTAGGCAAGTGGTTAAGAGATATTACTTTTGGGACTTGTAAAGAAAACATCTGGGCTAGCATGGGAGAATCTGGATAGTAGGAGGCCTGAATAGAAGTCTTGCCCAGTGCAATGGGGAGCAAAAGACAGTGTGAGTACCTCAGCACACCCAAGGGAATACAAGGGGAGAGAATGCAAGACGTAGCACACTTTCCGGGGACAGCTTTGTGCTAAATCCCAAGCCTTATCCTGGGAAATTCTTCAGAGCAGCCAGGCGGGCTGGTAGTATCTGCTCTGTGTGAGGTTCTACTGAGGAGATACGATACTCTTGGATACAGTTTGCAACTTTGTGCTATTTCACTAAAGGGGACGAGAGCTCTTGGTTTGTAAAGGACCCTTTCACTGATACAAGGAGATTATCGAGGACGTACAGTCCAGGATCTTCATTTTTGTGTACATTGAGAGGGAAGTTCGTCCTCCTCTCATCTTACTGGGCAACCTATAATCCCTGTACCCTATCCAAAGTTGTTTCCCCAATAAAACTAAAAAAACAAGCCCATTGACTGATTTCTTGTGTCTGGATGCAAGTTGGAAATGCGTATTGACCGGCTGTGCAGGAATAGGGGGACTCAACATCCAGCGGCTCTTGCGGGGATAACGCTACAGGTATAGCCAAAACATTATCTTTCGTTTTTCATAGAGTTGGTTGTTATTCACATGATCACCATGTAAAAATAAAGGAAAGAGCCTAAAAGAGAAAACAATTGCAGCCACCACATCTAAGGACAGTAAGCTGCAATATGGTAACTTTTTTTGGTTTTGTGTTACGCTTTTAGAGATGGTCCTGCTTACCTTGTCGCAGTGCTCTATGAGAAGTTCCACCACAATATTTTGGAATTTGATGTTCATCATTGCGGCAACTGTATCTTCCTGTGCCCTCATCAGAGTTGGTCCAAAAATTACGCCCATATTAGAGGGGGACATGAGGTTCTCTTTGCTGTATTCACAAACTCTGAAATGTAAATTAAGCAACAAGATATAGGATTCGCATGAGCAGATGAACTCAAATTGTGAATTTTACGGTGTAGAAACAAACTACTACTGTATATTGTGAAAGACTAAACACAATACCCTACATGAGAAATTCCAAGACCCAAGATACTGTTCATGTCCACATACGAATGCGTGCATATGCACGAGAATGTCCACCACAGATACTGGTGCCCAATGGTCTACTTAAACCCGAGCCCTGCATATACAAGAATGTCCACCACAGATAATGGTTCCCAATGGCCTACTTAAACCTGAGCCATGCATACACGAGAATGTCCACCACAGATAATGGTGCCCAATGGCCTACTTAAACCCGAGCCCTGCATATACAAGTATGTCCACCACAGATAATGGTTCCCAATGGCCTACTTAAACCTGAGCTCTGCATATACAAGAATGTCCACCACAGATAATGGTTCCCAATGGCCTACTTAAACCTGAGCCCTGCATACACGAGAATGTCCACCACAGATACTGGTGCCCAATGGCCTACTTAAACCTGAGCCCTGCATACACGAGAATGTCCACCACAGATAATGGTTCCCAATGGCCTACTTAAACCTGAGCTCTGCATACACGAGAATGTCCACCACCGATAATGGTTCCCAATGGCCTACTTAAACCTGAGCTCTGCATACACGAGAATGTCCACCACAGATACTGGTGCCCAATGGTCTACTTAAACCCAAGCCCTGCATACACGAGAATGTCCACCACAGATAATGGTTCCCAATGGCCTACTTAAACCTGAGCCCTGCATACATGAGAATGTCCACCACAGATACTGGTGCCCAATGGCCTACTTAAACCCGAGCTCTGCATACACGAGAATATCCACCACAGATACTGGTGCCCAATGGTCTACTTAAACCCGAGCCCTGCATACACGAGAATGTCCACCACAGATACTGGTGCCCAATGGTCTACTTAAACCCGAGCCCTGCATACACGAGAATGTCCACGACAGATAAAGGTGCCCAATGGCCTACTTAAACCCGAGCCCTGCATACACGAGAATGTCCACCACAGATAATGGTGCCCAATGGCCTACTTAAACCCGAGCTCTGCATACACGAGAATGTCCACCACAGATACTGGTGCCCAATGGCCTACTTAAACCTGAGCCCTGCATACACGAGAATGTCTACCACAGATAATGGTGCCCAATGGCCTACTTAAACCCGAGCCCTGCATGGGATCATTGCTGGATGGTCTTTCAGCTTATGCTTCTGTTATTCCGGAGTTAATTTTGTCGACTAAATGAATACTATTTTAGTCGACTAAAATACGACTCAAACGAAAACAATTGAGATGACTAAAATACGACTAAAACTAAAATATAATTTTAGTCAAAAGACTAAAACTAAATTGAAATTTGACTTCAAAATTAACACTGGTCTGTAGTGCATATTCATACCTCAATACCTTAAATAATGACATATTAGATTTTTCACTCCAGCAGTATATGAGTTTGGAAATTGTAGAGAAATGTTAACTAATGCATTAGTTTAGACAACTAAAATTAGTTTTAGTCGACTAAAATGTACTGGAGATTTAGTCGACTAAATACGACTAAAACAATTGCAGAAGACTAAAATGGGACTAAATCTAAAATGCCATTTTAGGACCAAGACTAAAACTAAATCGAAATCTGCTGCCAAAATTAATACTGCTGTTATCCTTGATCCTGAATCTGCTTGACTCTGTTATTGACCTGGCTTTTGTCTGACCTGCCTCTGGATTACCCCTGCCTGGTAATGTCTACTGCCTACTTGTGTTAGCGACCTCGGCCTGGACTCTTGCCCAAGATTTTGCTTGTCAACTCTGTACCTCAATGCAAGCATGTTACCAACCTATGCTCATCTCTGACCTTGAGCCTGATTGTGATTTGGTACCTTCCTGTTACCAAACTTCACTTGTGACCAGGAACTATTCTGTACTGGTCTGGATGAAGTTTGAGTGCCCTCATTGCTTTGCTGATTCCTAAATGGACTCAGCAATCCCAAGTTAAAGTCTGTGGTTCCAGCTTCCTGGCACTTGCGCCCTTCCATTTCCCTAGCACTCCTTGTCTCATCATTCAGGGGTGCTCAGACGGGAACTGTGCAAGAGGCCACCCTCATTATCTTGAGCTACTCATACAGGTATGTGATAGTGATACTTAAGAAAACATTGAGGAGAAATTACAGACAAGGCTTGGAGGAGGTCAATGACAGATGCTAAAAGGGGTGTTAACAGATGGATCAGAGAATAGAAAAAAAATGGAAGAGGAGTACATTATAATGGATGAGAACTCAAAAAGTGAAAAGAGAACATTTAAAAATGTGAATTGTGTTTAGGCAGTACCTTGAAAATATATTTTTTGTCTGGAATTTCTCCTCTGAAACAAAGAAATGCACTTTCCTGAGGGTGCCTAGGCACTTATGTTTCTATAACCTCATAGCTGTATATCCAAGGAGATCAGTAGGGAGATTTGGTGATGCCACTACTGTGCTGCTTACTGTTCCCCTTACTGGAGGCTCTGACATGAGAAAGCAACGCTCTGCCTCAACCAAGATGGCCACCTCCATACATACAGTGCAAAACAGAACAAGGCACGGACAGATGCAGGGAGACCACAGGCAAATTTGGTGACTAGTCCACTGACTTTTTTTTTATCCTTTTTGGGGCACAGCTTCCAAAATTCAGTCCCTTTTTAAGGCGTAAAGTCATAAAACACCACTTGTAAAATGGATGAGCCAAGGTACAGAGACTCTCAAAAGCAAAGCCCGTCCCGGTTTCTAAGGGGTCTAGGCACTTATTTTCTATAAGCTCATAGCTGTATATTAAAGGAGATCTGGAGTGAGCTCTGGTGATGCCACTACCATGCTGCTGCCTTTTTTCCTTGCTGGAGGCTCTGACACAAGGAAGGAAAGCCCTGCCTCAATCAAGATGGCCACCTCCTTACATAGACAGTGCAGAACAAGGCACAAATAGTTAACGGGAGACCACAGGCAATTTTGGTGATTAATCCTTTGCCTTCTTGTCCCTTTTGGGGCACAGCTTCCAGAATAATGAGGAAAATCATAAAAAACTCAACTTGTAAAATGGATGAGCAAAGGTAGAGAGACTCTCAAGGGAAGAGCAGACTGTCAGGAGATGATGGATGGAAACAAATGTACCATGGTAGAGAATAATTTCACACTGAGAAAGAGAGGAGGAGAGCAGAGAGAAAAGTGGAGCATGCTCCTTGACCTGCAAAGCTAAATGTGTGTAAGAATCCTCCACTAACACAGAGAGGAAATTATTCTCACTTTATATTATACATGATGCTAAACCCTGCATCTATACTTATAAATGAGAAGTTAACTTCCAATGCTTAAAGGGTTAGTTCACCTTTACCAAAAAAAAAATACTTATGCAGAGAAGGGACGTCTGAAGATATAACCAAACTGTGCAGCTCTGACCAAAGCTGAATAATGTCTTTGTTAAAGGTGCAGGCCATTTTCGTACCTCATGAAGCCTGGCCTGAAAACTCCCAGGACATTGCTAAGCGAGGCCTAGTCATTACTGCTCATCTCCTCCACCACAGGAGTGAGATCTTTCTCTGATTAAAAATCTCCTCACATGCACTCTCTCTACCCTGATGCAGTAGCTCTGAGCTTAGCGTTTGACAGTTCACTACTAGGATGGTGGAGGATCTCTGACCTTGATCCTGTTCGTGATTTGGTACCTTCCGGTTACCAAATTTGGCTTGTGACCAGGCTCAACTACTCCACTTTAATTAGAGCTGCACAGTTTGTTCTATCTACAGAAAGCCCTTATCTGCATAGGCAGTTTTTTTGTTAAAGATGACTAACCCTTTAACTGTTGCCATGTCCTCTGCTCACCTTGAGAGGTGCCGTATGATGAGCTCCACCATTTCTCTGTGATTGTCTGGCAGGCTGTACACCAGGCAATGAATGGCTCCAAGACGATAATCCAAATTTTCTGACTCTGAAAGGGAGAGAGACTTTTATTATAAAGTCACATCTAATATAAGCTTTAACGCAGGGGTGTCAAGCTCAATTTCATTGCGGGCTGCATTAGCAGTATGGCTGCCTTCAAATGGCTGATTGTATCTGGGGTGTGCTACTTTCCAGGTGCAGAGTTTAGGAGTGCCCTATGCACAGGGTGCAGAGTTTAGGAGTGCCCTACGCACAAGGTGCAGAGTTTAGGAGTGCCGAGATTAGGAGTGCCCTACGCACAGGGTGCCGAGATTAGGAGTGCCCTACGCACAGGGTGCCGAGTTTAGGAGTGCCCTACGCACAGGGTGCCGAGTTTAGGAGTGCCCTACGCACAGGGTGCAGAGTTTAGGAGTGCCCTACGCACACACAGGGTGCAGAGTTTAGGAGTGCCCTACGCACACACAGGGTGCAGAGTTTAGGAGTGCCCTACGCACGCACAGGGTGCAGAGTTTAGGAGTGCCCTACGCACGCACAGGGTGCAGAGTTTAGGAGTGCCCTATGCACAGGGTGCAGAGTTTAGGAGTGCCCTATGCACAGGGTGCAGAGTTTAGGAGTGCCCTATGCACAGGGTGCAGAGTTTAGGAGTGCCCTATGCACAGGGTGCAGAGTTTAGGAGTGCCCTATGCACAGGGTGCAGAGTTTAGGAGTGCCCTATGCACAGGGTGCAGAGTTTAGGAGTGCCCTATGCACAGGGTGCAGAGTTTAGGAGTGCCCTATGCACAGGGTGCAGAGTTTAGGAGTGCCCTATGCACAGGGTGCAGAGTTTAGGAGTGCCCTATGCACAGGGTGCAGAGTTTAGGAGTGCCCTATGCACAGGGTGCAGAGTTTAGGAGTGCCCTATGCACAGGGTGCAGAGTTTAGGAGTGCCCTATGCACAGGGTGCAGAGTTTAGGAGTGCCCTATGCACAGGGTGCAGAGTTTAGGAGTGCCCTATGCACAGGGTGCAGAGTTTAGGAGTGCCCTATGCACAGGGTGCAGAGTTTAGGAGTGCGTTGCGCACAGAGTTTAGGAGTGCGTTGCGCAAAGAGTTCAGGAGTGCGTTGCGCAAAGAGTTCAGGAGTGCGCTGCGCAAAGAGTTCAGGAGTGCGCTGCGCAAAGAGTTCAGGAGTGCGCTGCGCAAAGAGTTCAGGAGTGCGCTGCGCAAAGAGTTCAGGAGTGCGCTGCGCAAAGAGTTCAGGAGTGCGTTGCGCAAAGAGTTCAGGAGTGCGCTGCGCAAAGAGTTCAGGAGTGCGTTGCGCAAAGAGTTCATGAGTGCGCTGCGCAAAGAGTTCAGGAGTGCGTTGCGCAAAGAGTTCAGGAGTGCGTTGCGCAAAGAGTTCAGGAGTGCGTTGCGCAAAGAGTTCAGGAGTGCGTTGCGCAAAGAGTTCAGGAGTGCGTTGCGCAAAGAGTTCAGGAGTGCGCTGCGCAAAGAGTTCAGGAGTGCGCTGCGCAAAGAGTTCAGGAGTGCGCTGCGCAAAGAGTTCAGGAGTGCGCGGCGCAAAGAGTTCAGGAGTGCGCTGCGCAAAGAGTTCAGGAGTGCGCTGCGCAAAGAGTTCAGGAGTGCGTTGCGCAAAGAGTTCAGGAGTGCGTTGCGCAAAGAGTTCAGGAGTGCGTTGCGCAAAGAGTTCAGGAGTGCGTTGCGCAAAGAGTTCAGGAGTGCGCTATGTGCAGAGTTTGGGAGTACATTATGTACAGACTGCAGTTCTAGGGGTACCCTATGCACATTGTGCAGAGTTCAAGGGTGCGCTATGTACAGAATGCAGGGTTCAGGAGTGCGCTATGTACAGAGTGCAGAGTTCAGGTGTGTGTTACATATAGAGTTCAGGAAAGTAATACGTACAGAGTGCAGAGTTCAAGTGTGCGCTATGTACAGGGTGTAGAGTTTTTGAGTACATTACGTACAGACTGCAGGTCTAGGGGTGCCCTATGCAAAGAGTGCAGGGTTCAAGGGTGCGTTACGAACAGAGTGCAGGGTTCATGAATGCGTTCCCAACAGAGTGCAGAGTTCAGGGGTGCGCTATGCACAGTGTGCAACCCCCTCAAAAGCTTCCTCGTATCTCTACTCTGTCCTGATTGGCCCAGCTCTAGTACCTCCCTGTGTAGGCGGCTCTGCCTCACCTTGCAGGGAGATCATTCTCCCTCTCAGATTCTAGAGATCTGTTACTGCCTTGCCCTGTCTGTGCAAGCAGGGATCTGTTAGATCCAGGAGCTGCTGAGAGCAAAGCTGTCCCTTATAAACACAGAAGGCTATGTTTATATGTGATAGTGGTAGAGGAGGGTGGGAGCCAGAGGTATGGAGAGGAATGGAGTTCTGCCACATTCCATCTGTAAAACTGGATGCGAGGGCCACATGACGAGGTGTCTGCCGGAAACCAGGCGATCGTTCCAAGAGAGGCAGAACAGCGGTTTGCCCTATGTAAACAAGGTGTCTGCACGGTAACCTTTTGTGATTCCTGAACGTAGTATCACCACCGAGGATAATACGGTTCTGACCGGGGAAGTGAGCGGACAAGTGGAGGGTGAGATCTGCTGTTATTTTGGGTCCGCCGTGACCTCAATTCCTCGCACGCCACTGCAAGTCTCCTTCATACATTGCTGATACTTTTGTTTGAAGTGCCTTTTTTGAATGATTTGAGTACAATGGTTGAGGAGTTGTGTGCAGTTTTTAAATAAATTGGTTTTACTTACTTCACCATTGGAAGCACTTATTCATTTTTTACATGTGGATTTGATTCTCTTGTAATCACCGATGGAATTGCCACATGCATATGTGAACAGTCATCGCACCACACATGAGGTATCACCACAAACATCAGGGCCAGAGCAAGAATTATAGCACCATAGCCCCTATTCATCTCTAACTGCTAACCTGTAAAAGGCATATAAAGTGCTTTGAAAAAGTATTCATATCCCTTGAAATTTTCAAAATTTTTGTCATGTTACAACCAAAAACGTAAATGGATTTTATTTGATAGACCAATACAACATGGCACAAAATTGTGAAGTGAAAAAAAAAAACCTGATAAATGGTTAAAAAAATAGATATCTGAAAAGTGTGGCGTGCATTTGTTTTCAGCCACCTTTAGTCTGATATCCCTAACTAGAATCTAGTAGTGGAACCAATTGCCTTCAGAAGTCACCAAATTGGTAAATAGAGTCCACCTGTGTGTAATTTAACCTCAGTATAAATAGAGCAGTTCTGTGAAGCCCTCAGAGGTTTGTTAGAGAACCTTAGTGAACAAACAGAATCATGAAGGCCAAGAAACGCAGCAGACAGGTCAGGGATAAAGTGGTGGAGAAGTTTCAAGCAGGGTTAGGTTATAAAAAAATATCCCAAGCTTTGAGCATCTCACGGAGGTCTGTTCAATCCATCATCCGAAAATGGAAAGAGTATGACACAACTACAAACCTACCAAGACATGGCCATCCACCTAAACTGACAGGCTGGGCAAGGAGAGCATTAATCAGAGAAGCAGCCAAGAGGCCCATGGTAACTCTGGAGGAGCTGCAGAGATCCACAGCTCAGGTGGGAGAATCTGTCCACAAGACAACTATTAGTCGTGCTCTCCATAAATCTGGCCTTTATGTGGTAAGAAGAAAGACATTGATGAAAGAAAGCCATAAGAAGTTCCATTTTCAGTATGTGAGAAGCCATGTGGAGGACACAGCAAACATGTGGAAGAAGGTGCTCTGGTCAGATGAGACCAAAATGTAACTTTTTCGACAAAAAAAACCCTGCTTTGTGTGGTGGAAAACCAACACTGCACATCACCCTGAACACACCATCCTCACCGTAAAACATGGTGGTGGCAGCATCATGTAGTGGGGATGCTTTTCTTCAGCAGAGACAGGGAAGCTGGTCAGAGTTGATGGGAAGAAGAAAACTTGTCTGTCTGAAAAAGACTTGATACTGGGGCGGATGTTCACCTTCCAGCAGGACAACGACCCTAAACATACAGCCAGAGCTACAATGGAATGGTTTAGATCAAAGCATATTCATGTGTTAGAATGGCCCAGTCAAAGTCCAGACCTAAATCACATTGAGAATCTGTGGCAAGACTTGAATTGCTGTTCACAGATGCTCTCCATCCAGTCTGACAGAGCTTGAGCTATTTTGCACAGAAGAATGGGCAAAAATGTCCCTCTCTAGATGTGCAAAGCTGGTAGACACATCGCCAAAAAGACTTGCAGCTGTAATTGCAAAGAAAGGTGGTTCTAAAAAGTATTGACTCGGGGGGGATGAGTACAAATATAGATAAAAAAAATTTGAAAACCATTTATCATTTTCCTTCCACTTCACAATTATGTGCCACTTTGTGTTGGTCTATCACATAAAATCCCAATAAAATACATTTAGGTTTTTGTTTGCAACATGACAAAATGTGGAAAATTTTAAGGGGCGTGAACACTTTTTCAAGGCACTGTAAAAGACTCACTTATGGAGACTTTAAGGCACTGTAGTTTGTTGCTGTTCCATAGGTGTACCCAAATTTAAAGCATGACATATTGGGTATCATTTTACTTGGCGTAACGTCATCCTTTATATTGTACCAAAAACTGGGTATTATATTATAATGAAGATGGCCAAGATGGGATAAAATAGACAGCAACCTTGTGGTAAAAGGTTATGAGTTGGATAAGCAGGATGGATGTGATCCGGGATGGATGGTTGCATGGTCTCAGGCTTTATTTATGGCGCAGCAGGGCTCTTCAGATCAAGTATTTGACAAAGTAGGCCGGGCCTCCGAAACATGTTACCCTGGTGGCTTGTTGCTCTGTTCGAGGGAGACACCGCTATCATCCTTGACTCGCTTGGCGGCTCCTGCGATCAGTGCTTGACAGCCGGTTCTGCCGGGTTGACGGCCACACCGAGCAATAGAGCTCTACTTAACTCCATGTAAGTTTTTTTAGGATTGTTATTTAACAAATGACCTATGCTTTCACTAATGTCTGCGTTTCGACTCCTTCTGTTTTTCACTTGGAAGTTCAACAGCGTTTTGAAGGATAGACTTTCTTTTGAAGGTGGTCTATTCTTCTAAACCCGTCAGCCACTCATGATCCCGGTGAGGTCCCCCTGTATTCTGGAGCCTGTTGAGTCTAGAACTACTGGGCGAGTAGCTCAGTAAGCGGTTTCTTTTCACATGTTTATGAGTACATTCTACGCTCTGAGATATTGCACTAGGTTGGAGTGCCCTCTTTTGTAAAAAATTTTGTAATGGATATTAAGTGAAATGGGGCTCTTGTTAAGTTGGCAGATTTTGACCCCCCCCCCCCCATCCCTTTGATTGACATTTACATGGATTACAATAGGCTCAGCCACCCCAACTGCATTGTTTGTACTGTCATTGCCCCATCAGACACCAACAAGTCTATAGTCCCTTGTGATGTGATGGGTGGTGGCACAGCTTTGACCAGCAACAAGAAGGTTGTAGAGTCCCTTCCACATCCATTGGGCACCCTAGGCTCCTCCTAGGTCGCCTTGTGGATGATCCACCACCGATTGGACTGTGACCATAACATGTTAATTTGTCAGGGGTTCTGCTTTATATTCTTACTTGCAGCAGACACAAGTTCCCGATGCAGCTTATACGTCATAACAGGCTCCGATAGATTCCTGGTTGGAAAAAGAAAAACATTTCTCTGTTCAAAACGATAAAACAAATGCTAAAAGGGACACACTGCTCCAGAAAGGCAATCAATGCTGAGAACTGCCATTGTCATGACTCTGCTTCCTAAAATGATACCTACTGCAGAGAAGAGGACAATCAACTGACCTTCGATACAGTAAAAGCTTAACTCAAGGCCGATATAAATGAATGCAGCACTATTTTTATTAAAACATCATTAAATTAAGGTTTTTAATACAGGCACAATAAAGTACCTGAATCTGGCAGTGTCAGCTTCATCCAGTCCTTGTACAACAGAACTCAAACCCCAGTAAGAGAAGCAGCACGCAGAAAAACACGAAGACAGCCGCACAGCACAATAGGACTTCTTTATTGTAGTGTAGACAGATAAATGCACAGGAATCCAAGGATGTAGTTAATGCGTTTCACACAGCATTGTGCTCAACCACTTGCCGACCTCGCTATAGCTGAATGACGGCTACAGTGTGGCCTGCCAGTTCTGGGAGGGCGTCATACGATTTCCTCCTGTCATCGCACCCGCAGCACACGGGCGGCACATTACGGTGTCCTCCGGACACAGCTGATCACAGATCGAGGTAAATAGCCAATCAGTGGCTCTTTACCATGTGATCAGCTGTGTCCAATAACAGCTCATCACGATGTAAACACAAGCCGGTTATCGGCACTCCTTTCCGAGCGCTGACAGCATGAGAAGAGGAGAGCCGATCAACGGCTTGTGTATAATAAGGGATAGCTACCCTGATAATCAGGGCACTGATCATCAGTATCCTGATTAATAATGCAGTCCCACCAGTGCCACCTCACCTGTGCCCACTAGTGCCGTCTCACCTGTGCCCATCAGTGCAGCCTAATCAGCGCACACCAGGTAAGGGAGAAAAATTATCTGTTTGCAAAATTTTCTAACTATGAAAACTTATTTTTTTTAAAAAACTTGTCATTTAGCAAAAAATTTAAAACCGAGTTCTGATTAAATACCACCAAAAGAAAGCTCTAGTTATGTGAAAAACAAATTGTAAAAATGTCATATAGGTACAGTGTAGCATGACTGCGTATTTGTCAAAGTGTGATAGCACTGAAAGCATTGGCCTGGGCAGGAAGGGGGTGAAAGTGCCCCGTAGGCAAGTGGCTAATAGTAACATAATTACCGTATATACTCGAGTATAAGCTGACCCGAGTATAAGCCGAGGCCCTAATTTTACCACAATAAACTGGGAAAACGCATTGACTCGCGTATGAGCCTAGGGTAAAAATGCAGCAGCTACTGTAAGCAGAAAAGAGGGTCAACAATGCCCATCTGCAGCTTCACTGTGCCCATTTGCAGCTTCACTGTGCCCATTACTTCACTGTGCCCATTACCTCATTACCCTCCACACTCACCTTCTGCTTGCTACAGCGAAGGTCAGGCTTCTAAGGATCACCTCCCATGTCCATCGCGCTGCGGGCGTCCATTTTTTAAAATTCGCGGCTTCCTCCTGGTCCCGTGCGGTTCCGTGATAGGCTATTGACACTGTGTTCAGTGTTCCGCCTATCACGGCCATCTTCTCATCCCCGGACTTTCCCAGCAGACACTGTGTTTAGTGATCCGCCAATCACGGACGTTCTTTCATCCTCGAACAAGAGGAGAAGGTCCATGATTGGCGGATCACTAAACACAGTGTCAATCGCATATCACGGAACCGCACGGGACCAGGAGGGAGTGCGAAATTTAAAAAATGGACGCTCAAGGTACACTGACTCGAGTATAAGCCGAGGGGGGGACTTTCATCCCAAAAAAAAGGGCTGAAAATCTCGGCTTATACTCGAGTATATACGGTAAGCACAATGCGGTGTGAAATGCGTTAACTACATCTTTGGATTCCTGTGCTTTTATTACAATAAATAATTTCACTTTTGGTATCCTATTGAGGTGTGCAGCTGTCTCCTCCGAGTTTTTCTACGTATCGCAGTTGGCGAGCCAGGCCAGCACCTGTTGGGAGTACCTGCTGCAGGATCAATCTCCCTATCTCACCTGGAGCGGTGATTCCTCTTCCTGTATTCAAGAGAAACACAAAGAGCCAATCAGGTGTTCTGTATTGCTCATGTGCCAACAAACATGATAATAGGAGAAAAGGACAGAGTGATGGGCTCATCAGTCTCTCTACTGCTTCTCCTTTCACTGTCCAGTCACTTTCTGGGGGAGGGAGGAGACCTGTATGTTTTACTTAAATCGATATTAGACCCAAAACCAAAAACGTAATATATTTCGGCTTACCAATCATTGGATGTGGTGGCTGCATTTTTTTTCTTTTTTAAGGCTGTGTCACCTGGTGATCTGGTCAATTACACACCTCCTGTATTAGAGTGCTCCCACTCTGGGTGAAGGAGAACAGGGGACATTTTTGGACAGCAGCATTGTCAGTCTGGGGGGAAGGGAGTGTTAGATGGACTAGCACATTTAACCACTTTCCGCACTTAGGATGTCATACGACGTCATGGATTGAGTGGAGATATCTGGATGATGGGTGCAGCTGCAGACAGCGATTTTTTTTTTCAGCCAGCGATTCCCTGCAAAGTTAAAGCCATCATAGCAGCAGTTTAGCCGCTTGATTACTTTTACAGTACTCCGGTGCTTGGCTCGCCCATGAAATCGAAGAGCCGGAGAATGACTCTGCCGGTGGCAGCGGTTTACCATAGATCTCTATGACCAAAAGGGTAAACTGCTCCATGTGGTGTCCTAAAGAAAACGCCCTCCTCAAAGTGGAAGCCAGGTGCAGGCTCAGCACAAACAATATTGAAGAAATGGATTCTGGACTGCCGCACTCCGATAATTGTCTGTTGTAATGAATAGTCAACGTTCATGTGACAACTGAAGCAGGACAAACCACTGACGCGTTTCACATCATTGTTAGTGATTAGTCATAGCTATGATTAAGCAACAATGATGTTGTGGAACGTGTCAGCTGTTTGTTCTGCTTTTGTTGTCGTCACATGAACATTCACTATTCATTACAATAAAGGCTTTTATCGGAGTGCGACTGTCCAGAATCCATTTCTCCAATCGATCTCTATGACCCTTTTTTATCTCAGGTTTTCAAGCATAGAGGAGAGATGTGGGGACTTAAAGACCCCAGATCTCCCCATAAAGAGGACCCGTCATACCCTATTCCTATTACATGGGATGTTTACATTCCTTGTAATAGAAATAAAAAAGATGAAAAGAAAAAAAAAGAAAAAAAGAAAGTGTAAAAAAAAATAGGATTTTTTACTCACCGTAAAATCCTTTTCTCTGAGTCCATGGACCGACACAGCTTCTCTATTGACAAAGTGGGTATTATCCGTTAATTAGGAGTGACTAGGCAGAAAAACTTGTAAAAAGTGTTGCATCACACCTTCTACAGTACCGCCCAGGGGGCGGACCCTCTGGGTATACCCTCTCAGTCTGCATCTTCGCAGATCAGTTCGTCAAAAAGCAGTACAAACTTAAAAGGAGGGGTGGGTGCTGTGTCGGTCCATGGACTCAGAGAAAAGGATTTTACGGTGAGTAAAAAATCCTATTTACTCTTTCGTCCATGGACCGACACAGCTTCTCTATTGACAAAGTGGGACGTTCCAAAGCAGTGTCAGAGAAAAAACGACGGGTGGTAACAGCATAAAAATAAACTTCACCCCAAACACAAAACAGCACTCCTCCAACGGAGGAGTTGCAACTCTAAACAGCCGCTTGCAAAACCTTGCGGCCAAAAGAGGCATCCGAAGATGCACCTACATCAATTTTGTAGAATTTTGTGAAAGTGTGAGCGGACGACCAAGTCGCCGCTTTACATAATTGGGAAACAGACGCTTGATTTCGGAAAGCCCAAGAGGCACCTATTGCCCTGGTCGAATGCGCCGTGCCAGGAAAGGGGGGCGCCTGATCCTTTAAGGCGTAAGCCTGGATTACTATCTGTCGGATCCACCTAGAGATGGTGGCCGATGAGACTGCTTGGCCCTTCTTGGGACCAGCCACCAAAACAAACAGTGAGTCTGACTTCCGGAACAGGGAAGTAGCAGATATGTATACTCTCAAAGCTCGGACAACGTCCAAGGAATGCAACGCCGACTCCTTAGGATTCGACGGCTGAGGACACAAGGATGGAAGTACAATGTCTTCGTTGAGATGAAAAGCCGAAACGACTTTCGGAAGAAAGGAAGGCTGCGGCCGCAGCACCACCTTATCCTTGTGGAAAATCAAATAGGGAGCCTTGCAGGACAGGGCTGCCAGCTCAGAGACTCGTCTAACTGACGTAACAGCCACCAAAAAGACCACCTTCTGAGAAAGTGTCAACAGGGGAATATCTCTAATATTCTCAAACGGTGCCTTCTGAAGCACCGAGAGGACCAGGTTCAAGTCCCACGGAGGTAACGGGGGGCGGACCGGAGGGGCCACATGTCGAACCCCCTGCACAAATGTACTCACGAGAGAGTGAGTCGCCAGGGGTCGCTGAAAAAAGACAGCCAGGGCAGATATCTGTCCCTTAATCGTACTTAGGGCAAGCCTTTGGTCTACCCCATGCTGTAAAAACAGCAGGATTCTGGAAACCAAATAGGTACGCGGATGCCATTTCATTTCCTCACACATGGAGATGTAGGCCCTCCAAGTGCGGTGATAGACCTTCCTAGAGGACGGTTTCCGAGCACTTCTCATAGTAGAGATTACTGAGTCTGACAGGCCCCGATCTCTCAGTACCTGGTTCTCAACAGCCATGCCGTTAAAGCCAATGACTGTAAAGCAGGATGGAATATGGGACCTTGCGATAGCAGGTCCTTCCGTAGTGGTAGGCGCCAGGGGACGTCTGCTACCAGACGTACTAGATCGGCGTACCAAGGACGCTGAGGCCAATCTGGAGCGATTAGGATCATTGGAATTCCCTCTGCCTCCACTCTGCGGAGCAGAAGAGGAAGAAGCCTTAAGGGAGGGAAGGCATAGATTAGCCGATACTGACCCCACGATGCTACCAACGCGTCCGTTGCGTCTGCCCATGGGTCTCTTGACCGGGCCACAAACCTCAATACCTTCCGATTGAGTCGGGAAGCCAGAAGATCTACGTCTGGTGTGCCCCATCTTTGGCAGAGGAGATGGAACACCTCCGGGTTTAAGGACCATTCTCCCTGGTCCAGCATCTGGCGGCTCAGGTAGTCCGCCTGCCAGTTTTCCACACCCGGAATGTACACGGCCGACAGTGCCGGTACGCTCCTCTCTGCCCACTTCAGGATGCAAGCAATCTCCGATGCTGCAGCTGAGCTTCTTGTTCCTCCTTGATGATTGACATATGCCACTGCTGTGGCGTTGTCTGACTGGATCCTGACTGGACGCCCTTGCAGTCTCTGAGACCATTTGAAGAGGCACAGCTTGATCGCCCGGATCTCCAGGACATTGATCGGCAGGAGGGCTTCCTCTGGGGTCCAGCGACCTTGCGCCGACTGGACACCCCAGACTCCCCCCCAACCTGTAAGGCTGGCGTCCGTCGTGATCACTATCCAGTAAACCGGAAGAAATGACTTCCCGGCCATTAGAGCCGGTGCTGTCAGCCACCATACCAGGGATCTCCTGACTAGGTGGCTCACTCGGATTTGATAAACCAGAGATGAAGGGCATCTGTTCCATCTGGACAGAACTTCCCTCTGTAACACTCGAGTGTGGTATTGAGCATATGGGACCGCCTCGAAGGAGGCTACCATGAGGCCCAACACTCGCATGCAAAAACGGAGTGACGACCAATTCCTGGAAGTCAGCTGCCGTACTGCAGCCCGGAGGGTCTGCAACTTCTCCACAGGGAGGAATACCTTTGCCTCTGAGGAATCCAGAATCAACCCCAGGTACACTAGGCGTTGATTGGGCACCAATACTGACTTTTGCGTGTTTAGTATCCAACCACAGTCTCGAAGAGTCTGACAGGTAATGGACACGCTTACCTCTAATTCTGAGCTTGAAGGGGGCTTCAGCAGAAGGTCGTCCAAGTAACCTGTGATAGCGATACCCCGCTGTCTTAGAGGTGCTGAGGCAAGGCCAAACGGGAGGGCCACAAACTGGTAGTGGTTCTTCCCGATAGCAAATCGCAGAAACCTCTGGTGTCTGGAGTATATGGGGACATGCAGGTATGCGTCCTTGATGTCCAAGGAGGCCAGAAAGTCCCCCGGATGGAGAGCCGTGATTACAGATCGAACCGACTCCATCCGAAATCTTTGTACCTTCACAAAGCAATTGAGGGCTCTGAGATCCAAGATTGGACGAACCCCCTCCTTCTTTGGCACAATGAACAGATTTGAGTAAAAACCCTGACCCCGTTCCTGTTCTGGAACTGGAATAACTACCCCGCGTTCCAGTAGACCCTGGACTGCCCCATACAGGGCCTCCCGACGGGTCGGTAGTAGCTGGAGATTGGAGGTGATGAATCTGTCTGGTGGACAAGAGAGAAATTCTATCTTGTAGCCTGAGGAGATTACTTCGCAAACCCACCTGTCGGAGACTAGAGCAGTCCACTGAGTCGCAAATTTGCGAAGACGTCCCCCCACCCGAGAGCTGGGTGGGGGCGGACCTTCATGTGGACGCAGATTTGTCCGCAGGCTTGTTGGGTCTGCGGGACCAAGGACGCTTTTGTCCTTGGGCAGGCGCTTTATCAGCCTGGGGTCTTTTCCCTGTCGCCTTAAGGGGGCGAAAAAAACCGCTTACGTGCAGTAAAGGAGGGCACTTGCCCTTGGCGTGGTCCCTTACCCTTGCTAGTTTGGGGAAGCAAAGTGCTTTTACCTCCTGTGGCATCCTTGATGATGTCATCCAGAGAAGCCCCAAAAAGTCTGTCGCCCTTAAAAGGCAGATCCAATAGGGCTTTCTTGGAAGTCTGGTCCGCAGACCAGCCCTTTAGCCAGATCAGGCGGCGTATTGCTACTGCATAAACCGAAGCTCTTGACAGCAGGGGAATAGTATCCATGTCTGACTCGCAGACAAACTTAAGGCCCTGGACCAACTGGTCGGCCAAAGTTATCTCATTAGGAGGAGCATCTCGCTCCTTTAACCCCTGGAGTAGCAATTTTGTCCATTCAGTAAGTGTCTGAGACACTAGGGCCCCCGCCAATGCCGGGCGTACTGCCGAGCCTACCACTGAGTATAGGTAGCGAGCGAGTGCTTCAGCCTTCTTATCCACAGGGTCCTTGAAAACAGGAGCCCCTTCTACTGGAATAGTGGTGGCTCTATTAAGTCTGGACACCGAAGGGTCCACTATAGGGGGAGAGGTCCATATCTTCAGAAAACTCTCCTCAAAGGGGTACCGTACTGCAAACCTCTTTGGGGCTGTAAAGACCCTCAGTGGGTTCTCCCATTCCTTGTATAAGAGTTTGTCAAAATAAGACACACAAGGGAACACCTTAGCAGTGCGGGCAGGTTTACGAAACCCAAGTGGACCGGAGTCTCTGCTGCTTCTGCAGTATTTTCCAACTTTAGCGTACCCCGCACTGCAGTAATAAGGTCAGATACCAAAGCCGTCTCGCGTACTGACCTGGACTTGGAGTCCTCCTCACTGTCCGATCGGTCACGGTCTGCAGTCTCTGATGCATCAGAATCTGGGCCATGAGCCGTAGCTGGACCTGGTTCTGCATCAGAAATATCCCCAGAAGATTGCAGGGGACGGGGGCGTTTATTACCCCCTGTATTCCCGTGTGCTGCTTCCACCCTGGCAGCAAACGCCTCTAGGATTGCCGACATAGCGTCCATAGACACCTCAGGGACACCAGCTGCTAAATCTGGTGTTTCAGGGGAGAAGACATCTGGCTCAGATGCCATGCTGACCACACGCTGACACTCACAGGGCTCCAGGCAAGATATCAATAGGCCACCCTCCTGCGCTGCAGAGATGCTGGGTTACCCAGAGGACTCACCACCCTGGATAGGTACTGCTATGCTGCGCCTGTGATGCTGTCCCCTTGCTGCTGTGTCAGTCTGCTTCTTTTATCAGCACTTCCTGTGTGAATTTTCGCGCCAGTGTAATGCACCCTAGAGGCCGGAGGCTCTCGCAAAATGGTTGCCAAAAACGTCTGTATGGAAGATAATGTGGGCTCTAAGAAAATGGCCGCCGACAGAAGATAGAGGTCAGGCAGCCATAGCCCACAAAAAGATGGCCGCCGAACGGCAATATCTGCATACAGGGTGGACAAACATGGCCGCCGATCACCTGATAGGGGCCAGTGGGTGTGGCCGAACCACAGGAAGATGGCCGCCAGGCAGTTACAAGAGGCCAAACTTGGCATGGACCACCTCAAAATGGCCGCCGACAGCATGGAGACACAGAAACACAGGTAAGCAAAAATGACATTTCTTTTAAATGTTAGTTACAGCCAGCCCCGCTCCAGTGGGAGCCCCTAGGTGACCCCCAGCACCCAGCAACCTTTAGCTAGAAGCCCAGGGAGGAGGGAAAGGCAGGGAGAGAGGGAAGAAAGGGGCCACAACCACTTACTTGATCTCTCCAGGAATGTCCAGCTAAATCACCCAGCCGAGGCAGGGGAGTTTTACTTACCTATCCTGCATGTATTCTGCTGGAAGACATTCCAAACAGATCATCGTCCGCGCACGGAAGGTGACTGTTGGCCAGGCATGCTGTGATTGGACCCAGAAGGGACGATCATATGTATGCCCTGGAGCATGACGCTCACCGGACAGGCTGCTGCGACTCGGCCGTAAGGTCAGCCGAAGCTGAGCGGTCCGATGCAAGCCTTGGAGCGTAAGCTCACCGGCCAGGCTGCTGCGACTCGGCCGTAAGGTCAGCCGAAGCTGAGCGGTCCGATGCAGGCCCTGGAGCGTAAGCTCACCGGCCACCCGTGGAGCGACGGGCATGTCGTGGAAAACCCAGCGTGTAGCTAGGGTCGGCACACGCGCGATGGCCGAAACTGGGGAGACTACAAGGATCGAGGATCCAGCCTGTCACCCAGTCGGCAGTTGATCGAAGATCGCAGGAAACAACAAATGTAGCAAAAAAAATAAAAATATATATATATATCTTTTTTCCCCGGACCAATGGGCCCGAAGGGAGCCATGTCCTACTCCTTGCTAGACAGAAAAAAACTGATCTGCGAAAATGCAGACTGAGAGGGTATACCCAGAGGGTCCGCCCCCTGGGCGGTACTGTAGAAGGTGTGATGCAACACTTTTTACAAGTTTTTCTGCCTAGTCACTCCTAATTAACGGATAATACCCACTTTGTCAATAGAGAAGCTGTGTCGGTCCATGGACGAAAGAGTAAATACATTTTTTTAAGGCGTTTAAATAAGGCATGAAATGCTGAAAATGTCACTATTATTTTATGCCGTATTTACCGCATAAAGCAAAAAGGCTTGGTTAATACCGCATTAAAATTGGAGTTAAAGTCAATTCACAAAAAGAAATAAACGCATGCAGTAAATAAGTAGTGGTCCAGGCATGAGTTTTTTTAGTGAATCAATTTTTTTTTTTTTAAATAATGCTGTGCGGTATCTTATCGCATATTCGGATGAAGTAAGACACCACTTTGTGAATGGAGCCCACTGTTTAGTGTCACTTAAATAAAAAATTGCAAGCTTTGTAGCTCAGATACCTGAGATAGAACTTTAAAGCGCTAGTAACCGTTTTGATGTCGCAGTCGCTGCTCTGCAAGTCTACATTCCCAGGACATTTGGCATCTAGAAAAAAAAATGTTAAATGTAAAGCCAAGTCTCTGGGGCTGCAGCACAATATATTTGTAAATGAGCATAAGAATGCTGATCACTTCATTTAGTGCTTATGGAGGTATGTTTAAACGACCTTACCGAAAAATGCATTCAGCAGCTTTTGCACTTGGATGTTGCTTCCCACTGTCCTGTACACGCCTTCTGTAGTCATTCCTATAAGAGAACAGTGGCAGATGAATGAATGACCTTAGATGGTGTTAATTTAACAGTTGTGACCTCAGCAAAATACAGGCAATAACATCACCTGCCATCCCAATCCTTAAGGGGGAGTCTGCAGAGCACACCATGTGAAGTAGGTGGCCCCTGCTGAGCTGGGTGGGGGGAGGGGAGGGGTTTTGAGAATGGTCATCTAGAGCAGTGGTCTCCAAACTGTGGCCCAGATGCGGTTCTTTGCTTACTTTTAACCGGCCCTCGGGGCGCTATTTTTATCCACTGATAATAAAAGTTGGACACAACGCCCTCACCGACACCAATAAAGAGGCAGAATTCCTCCAATGTCACCAATGATGGAGCACTATTCTTTCCAATGACACCAATGATGGGGCAACAACTCCTCCCAATGACACCAATGATGGGGCACAACTCCTCCCAATGACACCAATGATGGGGCACAACTCCTCCCAATGACACCAATGATGGGGCACAACTCCTCCCAATGACACCAATGATGGGGCACAACTCCTCCCAATGACACCAATGATGGGGCACAACTCCTCCCAATGACACCAATGATGGGGCACAACTCCTCCCAATGACACCAATGATGGGGCACAACTCCTCCCAATGACACCAATGATGGGGCACAACTCCTCCCAATGACACCAATGATGGGGCACAACTCCTCCCAATGACACCAATGATGGGGCACAACTCCTCCCAATGACACCAATGATGGGGCACAACTCCTCCCAATGACACCAATGATGGGGCACAACTCCTCCCAATGACACCAATGATGGGGCACAACTCCTCCCAATGACACCAATGATGGGGCACAACTCCTCCCAATGACACCAATGATGGGGCACAACTCCTCCCAATGACACCAATGATGGGGCACAACTCCTCCCAATGACACCAATGATGGGGCACAAGTCCTCCCAATGACACCAATGATGGGGCACAAGTCCTCCCAATGACACCAATGATGGGGCACAACTCCTCCCAATGACACCAATGATGGGGCACAACTCCTCCCAATGACACCAATGATAGGGCACAACTCCTCCCAATGACACCAATGATGGGGCACAACTCCTCCCAATGACACCAATGATGGGGCACAACTCCTCCCAATGACACCAATGATGGGGCACAACTCCTCCCAATGACACCAATGATGGGGCACAACTCCTCCCAATGACACCAATGATGGGGCACAACTCCTCCCAATGACACCAATGATGGGGCACAACTCCTCCCAATGACACCAATGATGGGGCACAACTCCTCCCAATGACACCAATGATGGGGCAAAAATCCTCCCAATGACACCAATGATGGGGCAAAAATCCTCCCAATGACACCAATGGTGGGGCACAACTCCTCCCAATGACACCAATGGTGGGGCAAAACTCCTCTCAATGACACCAATGGTGGGGCAAAACTCCTCCCAATGACACCAATGGTGGGGCAAAACTCCTCCCAATGACACCAATGGTGGGGCAAAACTCCTCCCAGTGACATTAATAACGGGGCACCCTTCCTCCCACTGACACCATTGACGGGGCACTATTCCTCTCAATGACATCAAAGATGGGTCATTGTTTATTTCCACTGACGTCTGGGTCTTTTCTACTCTCAATGGCCAGTCTGGCCCCTCTTAATTCTGAAGTACAGTAAACTGGCCCTTTGTTTAGACCGTTTGGAGACCCCTGATCTAGAGTACATATAGGTGGCTTGAATGAACGGTCTCCTCAATGCTGGTTAATAGTGGGCATCATTCTTGTCAATTAAAACTGAAAGGAGTCGGTGGCTGTAAGGACAACTAAGCCAGGACAAATGCCTTATTTTTTTCTTGCACAGACAACATCATTGAAATAAACCTGCATCGGCCATACTCATACTAAACTGAGTGTGCCACATTATACCTGCCTGGCTCCCCAGATTGCTCCTCAAAGTTTCTATGAAAATACAGACTCCCTGGTATCTGCATAGCCCCAGGCGCTCACACTCAAGTGACTCGTAATAAGTTATCAAATACCAAGAACTTTGTCAGACAGGAAAGGGCATGCCTATTCTATGCCCATACCAAGAGGGTTGGGTTTTACACAGAGCACTGAATAAAATTCTGGCTAGATGTGGTGTTACCACACAGGTACTCTTTGGCACCTAACGAGACCTGTTATCAAATTGCATTTTTAATTTTTTTTATAAAATCTTTTATTGATTTTTGTCACACTTGCATAACATACGCCCACGCAGCGGCAGGGCTATGGAAACATCTATTTCAAAAACATTACAACTAAGAGAAATAAACAACCCCATAGGTGGTGTGTAGGGACCATTTGTGCAGTATATGGAGGATTATCGTAGTAGTAACAAGTGCTTACTGTCCTAGATACGTCACAGTGTCAGGGTTTAGGCTCTAGTGTGCATCGCCAGCCGTCATTACGGCAGTGGAGGCATCTTCCAGCCAACATGACCATATTTTTTGAAATTTGCGGGGGCCTCCTCTATATTAGTATTGGTTGCTCTGTACAGAGGCAGACTATTATTAATTAACCGCATCCAGAAGGACAAGGTAGGAGGGGAGGTATGCTTCCGACACATCGCGATTGCCTTAGGGGCATAGAATAGCAAGAGACTGATCAGGGTTCTCTTAGCCACCATCACAGCCAGCTGCTCAACCAATCCCAGCAGACAGTATTGTGGTTCACATGGTACAGTTATCTGCAATGTGTAACCAATAACTTCTAAAACAGCATTCCAGTATTGCATTATAGCCGGACAGGTTCAGAAGATGTGAATAAAATCCCTGGTTTGATGCATGCAACGCCAGCATATTGGAGAGTGCAAGGTGGCCATCTTATGGAACCTGTACGGGGTATAATATCCTCTATGTAGGATTTTGAATTGGACCAGCTTGTGCCTGGCTGAAACTAGAGAGAAGGGCAGGGATGGACTGGCCATCAGGACTACCGGGAGTTAACCGGTGGGCCGATGGCTCAGTGGGCCGTTTAAAAAAAAAAAAAAAAAAAAAATATTTTTTTTTTGTGGGCCGTTTTTTTATGCAGTTCGGCTGCAGCGGGAGCGTGGCAGCAAACAGCGGCAGGGATTCGGGGAAGGTGGCCAGCGAGGAGGGCACTTGAATGTAAAAGTCGAGGAGAGAGAAGAGCTCCACCCCCTCCCTGACCACCGAAGAGGCGAACAGGAGCGAGCGCGGCCACCCTGGCGCTCCCAGAACCTCGATTCCTCCACCTCCTCTCTGCTCCAGGAACCATGCGGCCTGGGCCAGAGGGCAGGCTGACTGGGAGCCCGGAGGAAGAGAACATGCGCCGCTGTAAGGAGCAGAGCAGCGAGAGCACCCCCCGGATCAAGAGGGAGACTCGGCGCTGCCACTGCTGGCCATCAGGTACCCGGCATCCTACACAAACATGCCAGAACACTGAGACAGCGGGGAGGTGAGCAGAGGGACTGCAGAAAGGGACAGTGCTATGCGGTTCGGCTCTCGGCTCTGCCCCCCCTCCGTCTCTCGGCTCTGCCCCCCCCCCTCCGTCTCTCGGCTCTGCCCCCCCTCCGTCTCTCGGCTCTGCCCCCCCCTCCGTCTCTCGGCTCTGCCCCCCCCTCCGTCTCTCGGCTCCCCTCTCTGTGTCTCTGCCCCCTCCTCTGTCTCATTCACACTGGGGCGAGCATTGACGGCAAAACGCTGCTAGTTTTAGCAGCACTTTACTGGCGTTTTAGCTGCGCTATTAGGCTTCTACAATGATATTTTGGTATACTGTTAAATGGTCTGAATTTAATTTTATTAATTTTATCTTCTAATATATCTTCCTAGAACCCTAAACCCCCTGAAGAAGACCAAGGGTCGAAATGCATTGGGGTGTTCATTTGGATATTAATGTTGCATATAACTGACCAGTCATGTTCTCCTGGAGGCTTCTCTGTCATTGAGTGATGTTTTGTGCTGTTGATTGTATCATGAACCAGAGCTTGCATTTCAATAAATGTACTTATTTTATTTCCAATTTCTTTATTTATCCAACATATGTATACAATCTTTCCAATGTCTTGCTGCCTAGAAAAAACCCCTGGGGAAACCTTTCCTTCGTTATGTACACTTCTTGGGTTGTGCAGCCCCGGGTACTCTCACATATGTGTTTTTCTCTTCCGTTCTGGCCTTTTGGGTGGTTAAACACCCGTTCCCCTTCCAAACACATGAGAGACCCAATAAGAGCTGAGGCATACTCCCATTGCTTGAGGATGTAGCTGAAATAGATTGTCATATCTAGGCTTAGGAGGATACACTCCTGGGATGAAGGAAGACATTCATTCTTCCCTCCCCATTCCTCATTCATTTGGTTGAACCAATATGCCTTCAGCTCTGTCAACAATTAAACAAAAATTAAATATATTAATATATGAACATTAAATACTATGGTTAGATGACCACCAATTTTGTATATAACTTTGTACACAATCATTTGAACATTTTAGTTTGCCATTCTGCGCCCGTCCTCCATCGGTTCACTGCGCCTGGCTCGGTGGCACCGGGCAATTGATCCCCTTCTCCATCTGACTTCCTGGCACGGTGGGGGGACGCATTTCCCTTTGCAGTTCTCCCCTTGTGTTTCCCACGGTGGAGCCCTCCCCAGGGGCCATCGTGGGGAGCCGCTTCCGTGCCGGCGGCGTCCCCTGATCACCACCGGACTGTCAACGATGACGCGTGCGCAGGGTTTCCGCGGGCGCGCGCGCCGTCATGACGTCACGCTTTTGCGTCGGCGGTGACGGCAGTTGCCAGGGCTCATGCCTTCCGGAACGCCGAGGGGGCCACGTAGACGCCGCTCAATCAGTGGCAGGAGCGAGCAGGGGAGGTCTGGTGGGGAGGAGGCTGGCACCTGCAGCTCATGGGCAATCAACGGGGATCTAATTTAAGTGGTGGCTCCCAGATGATCTTTAGTCGATCCTGGCAATGCTGCCACTGCACATCATAACAAGTAAGCATTAGATAAGCATATAACCTTAAACATGTTAGTTCGGCTGATACTGGTACCCTATTAATACTTGAGTTTTGTCTCCAATTGGGGCTAACTACTTTAATATTACCCAATCTCGTTAATATATAACTCAACTACGTCTTTTCCATTGCTGTAAAGAGCAGGTTTATTCATCTTATTCCAATACTGGTAGTTAGCATTTGTTTAATCATTATAATTGATACACTCACACTGGCATTCCACGCACTAGTCCCAATACCTTTACAACCTCCATCACAATCCAATCTAGCCTATTCACAATTTGCTGTTTCACCTCACTCCCCTTTTTTTTGTATCACTTGTTTAGCATACTTTTAGAATTTCCCTCATTACTAAGCACACTTTAGCACAGTAAGTACACCCACTTCTACTATTGAACATCAACACCATTCTATTTAGATTATATTAATTCATCTAATTCAGGTCCAATACAGATTAATTTAACTACAAACCATCTAAACTAATGGTGAAACCATGCAATTAAACCTATAGGTTTAACCAACATGAATAATTATCTAACTTAATATGTGCCAGTTCACAATTATAAAAACTATATAAAATATTTATTTACATATATACTCGACTAAGTTTTCCCCATGTCCAGTTGCAGGTGCTTGCCCAACCCACCCCCCCCCCCACTCTCCCCTGTGGCTCCAAATGCTTGGCTCCCTGTAAGCCCGATGGACTGTGGATCTGCCTGGTGGGTGCGGAGGGGACGTGCAGAGCCGGTGGGTTGTCGGGCGCGAACGGTTCAAGCCATCTGGTCTGTGTGATGCATCCCCACCTTTGCATTTATTTAATGGTAAGGTAAACACACCTCCATGCACATGGAGATACATGTCTTTGTACAACTTTAAATGATACAATGATATTTTGGTATACTGTTAAATGGTCTGAATTTAATTTTATGAATTTTATCTTCTAATATATCTTCCTAGAACCCTAAACCCCCTGAAGAAGACCCCAAGGGTCGAAATGCATTGGGGTGTTCATTTGGATATTAATGTCGCATATAACTGACCAGTCATGTTCTCCTGGAGGCTTCTCTGTCATTGAGTGATGTTTTGTGCTGTTGATTGTATCATGAACCAGAGCTTGTATTTCAATAAATGTACTTATTTTATTTCCAATTTCTTTATTTATCCAACATATGTATACAATCTTTCCAATGTCTTGCTGCCTAGAAAAAACCCCTGGGGAAACCTTTCCTTCGTTATGTACACTTCTTGGGTTGTGCAGCCCCGGGTACTCTCACATATGTGTTTTTCTCTTCCGTTCTAGCAGGTGCTTTTAACCCCCGCTAGCAGCTGAATTAAAAGGTTAAATGCGCCCGTGTAGCGCTGCTGCGGCCGAAGTGCTTTGCAGGCACTTCAGCAGCGGTGGCCATTCATTTCAATGGGCAGGAGCGGTGTGTACATCGCTCCTCCACCGTCCCAAAGATGCTGCTTGGAAGACTTTTTTTTAACGCCCTGGCAGCGCCCCAGTGTGAAAGCACTCGAACTTTCACACTGGGACTGCAGCGGAGGTGTTTTTCAGGCGCTTTACAGGCACTATTTTTAGCCCAAAAGCGCCTGAAAAGGGCCTCAGTGTGAAAGGGGTCCTACACTCAGCCCCTCTCTTACACTCCCTCTCTCACCCACCCCCTCTCACCCCCTTTCCCTCAACCCTCCCTCTCTCACCCTCTCATGATATACAATAATGGATGTATGGGCCTTTTGGTGGGCGTGATTTTTTTTTTGGGGGGGGGCAGCATTTTATTCAATTAAAGTGGGCCGGTCTGGATGAAGTCCAGGGCCAAATTTTTGTCCCAGTCCAGCCCTGGAGAAGGGCAAGTCGTGTCGAGATCCTACGTGGTAAAATGACCGCACCAGCCAAGCAGACACTGGCTGCAAAAAGCGACTAGAGGTGATTCAGTTCGCATGTGTAGCGCTATACAAGTCACTCCATTCATTCATTCATGTCCCAAATCATCAAGTTGCATTTTTAGTTTACTTTATTGTGTATGGTTATTCGCCATCTGCTGGCACTCGCTCAGGTGCCTGCTGTGCACACCTGTCTTAATTTGGGGTGACCAAATACACTGCTGGACATCCAGCCAAAGCCTGTCTGCTCATGTCCTAACCAGGTCTGTCTGGTTTCTGCCTGTCCATGCCCTGGATGACTCCTTTTGATTATTTGGACTGCGTTTTTACTCCTGTTGTCTGTGCTTATCATGATCATGGGTTTGCAACCTCTGCTTTTGTCGGCCATTGCTTTTGTCTAAGGCAGGCCATAGATTATGGGATTTTCTTCTCTGCAACCATGGGTTGCAGGAAAAAAAAAATTGATTCCCACAGCAACACAGTCAGTGTTGATGGGGGGAACCCCTCCTGTAGAGCTTTTGTGTTCTTCCGGCAAGAGGGGGTGGGGGGGGGAGAGGGGCACAGGGAACCATCCCTGGCAGGACAACACATTGATTACTTCTAGTGGCTAGAGCCACTGGCAATCGTCGCATGCTAAAAATCCGACATGCTGGTTGTACCCAAGTTGATCGATGAATTGACTTGGGTACAACAATCAGCCTGTCCATAGATGTATAGAATCTCGGCCGGTTCAGCAGGGACCGGCCAGGATTCGATTCCATCTATAGCCAGCTTAACTGTCTGGAACCTGGACTCTGCTTTATCTGGCCATCAGTCTGCTGACTCTGCCATGGTTGGCTGTTTGCTCTGAACATCTGCCTGAGGACTCTGATGGTGTCTCTTGCCTACAGTTCTTCGCTTATTTGTGACTTTTGAATACCAAAAGAATAGTGAACATTCTTTCTGTTGCACATGAAAAGAACAGAGCATTTATATAAAATCTTATCGCTAGGAGACCTCCCAAAGACAATCCCTCAGACACACTTTAGTAGCAAAACATTTGCAGGATCTAGCTGTGGTTTGTAAGTGGAATTTAAAGTAAATTGAAACCACAAAAGTAAATAAAATGACATCAAAATACAACTCCAAGGGGGAACAGTCTGAGATTAATTTTAAAATGGTAAAAACACAAGTAAAGTGGGACATTTACTAAAACCCTTCCCTGAATGGTGGCTCTAGACAAATAAGATACAATGTTTGGCCAAATTTTAGATGATTGTGCACTTACAACCTTGTAGTAATAGTTTGGAAAGACCCTTTTCTGTTCCAGCATGACCGTGCACCTGTCTACAAAGTCAGCTCCATAAAGACACGGTTTTGGATGAGTTTGGTGTGGAGGAACTCAAATGGCCTTCACAGAGCCCTAACCCTATTAAACATCTTTTGGATGAACAGAGCCAGGTATTTTCATTCATCAGTACCTGTTACGGTACGCTCAGGATTCTTGTCTGGTCTTCCTATTCTCAAAATCTCTTGCTGGACATCCAGAATCCCTGCCAAGACTTCCAATGGAACGCGCAGAATCCCTGCCAAGACTTCCAATGGAACTCGCAGAATCCCTGCCAAGACTTCCAATGGAACTCGCAGAATCCCTGCCAAGACTTCCAATGGAACTCGCAGAATCCCTGCCAAGACTTCCAATGGAACTCGCAGAATCCCTGCCAAGACTTCCAATGGAACTCGCAGAATCCCTGCCAAGACTTCCAATGGAACTCGCAGAATCCCTGCCAAGACTTCCAATGGAACTCGCAGAATCCCTGCCAAGACTTCCAATGGAACTCGCAGAATCCCTGCCAAGACTTCTAATGGTACTCCCAGAATCCCTGCCAAGACTTCCAATGATACATGCAGAATCCATGCCAAGACTTCCAATGCTACTCGCAGAATCCCTGCTAATACTTCCAATGGTACTCGCAGAATCTCTGCCAGGAATACCAGAGTTCCCAGTAAGTGCACTTGGCATGTCCTCTTACCAGGAAGGGTATCCAAGTACCAGCCTTTGAAGTGACTGGTGCTCTGTCATATTACCCACTACCCTTGTGAGCTATAATACTTACCTGTAAGAATGCCTGACCATTGCCAATCCAGACTGACCTAACTACTCTCTTGATTGCTACACAGATTCAACCCCTGCATCTGGACCTGAATACTCTCTTGCTTGCTGCCTGCCTCAACCCCAGCCCGGGCTTGACTTCCACTTACCTGCTACCTAGATTACAGTCTCCACACCATAGCCGTTCTGTTCCTCCTATCCCCTTGGTAGATCTGATCCTTTTAGTCACAACTTGATGAAAGTCTGCAGCAAAGTAAACCGAGTCCACTAGGGTCTTTAGCCCATCTCCACAATCAGAAGCTGTGGTGTAGACCAACTGCTACTTAGTCCCTGTACCTCAGGTGACCCCCCACTTCACCGACCAGGGGGCACCAAAACACTGACCTTACAAATGGCACAATTTCCCACAGACCAACTCCAAATTCTTGAGGAAAGCCTACCCCAGAAAAAGTTTTGTAAGTGAATATCCTTTAAGATCATATAGGTGCGATGGTCAGGTGTCCACAAACTTTTGGTCTTATAGTGTACCTGCTCATTTTGGTAAACAGAATTTAGGAATACAAAAAAGAAAATAGAGTCCAAGTTACGCTCCATACCTGTAGATTCTACAGCATTAATGCACTTTCGGACAAAACGAAACCCAACTTCGTTCAGTTCCACTAGAAATGGGAAAAAGGTTGGTCAGATACTGACACGCTGATAAAGCAGTTTAATTCATAACAAACATACAGGATGAATTTATTAGGTTTTTTCGAGACATGTCACAGGGGCATTCCTTTTGCTCAAAGAAAATTGCCAATAGGATCCCTATCTTGTTTGTCATTGCTACCTCACCGACCCTACCAGTGAGTTATTGCTCTGTCACTGCCTTCTTGCTGGCAAGCAATATTCTGCAGGGTTTCAGTCAACAAGGGAGCAACACTGTAGAAGCAGGCAAATGCTCTTGATTCTGTTGCTGTCCAGTTCTGCAAGTGATGGGACTGCTAATGTCACATGACCCTAAATAAGAATATTTAGTACCAATATTCACTAGTGCATTTAGTGCGTCATTCCACTAATTTCCTCTGAGCCCAGATAGTCACAGACTCCTCCAGCCTGTGATTAAATAGTGAAGGAGAAGCAGCACAGTGATCAGCTCATCTCTGTCAACTCTGCTCTCTGCTGCTATCAGCATGCTCCTCATCAGCCCATGAATGGATTGGATCCTTGTCACACTTCTCCCTTGGCCACTCTGAACTCTGCTGTACGGGGATTGCCAATGTCTGATATTTGCTATTTTTGGGTAATGAAGGTAAAACTCCTAAACAGTTGGGGCACTGTGTAAAATCTACATAAAAACAGAATGCGATGATTTACAAACCTCAGAAACCCATATTTTATTCACAATAGAAAACATATCAAAGGTTTAAACTGAGAAAATTTACAATTCTAAGAAAATAAAAAAAAGGCAATTTTGAAGTTGATGGCAGCACCATGTCTCAAAGAAAGTTGGGACAGGGGAACAAAAAAGCTGGCAAAGTAAATGGTACTAACAATGAAGAGCTGGAAGAACATTTTGTAACTACTTGGGTTAATTGACAACAGGTCAGTAACATGATTGAGTATAAAAAAAGCATCGTAGAGAGTCAGAGTGTGTCAGAAATAAGGATGGGCAGAGATTCACCAATCTGTGAAAAGCTGGGTCTAAAAATAAACAAACAATTTCGGAGTTATGTTTTTCAATGCAAAATTGCAAAGGCTTTAAATATATGGTCATCTACAGTACGTGGAGAAATAGTACTGGAGTAATGGAGAAGTCTCTGTCTGCCAGTGACCAGGCCAAAACACAATATTTGGTGACTGTGATCTTTGGGCCCTCAGGTGGCACTGCATTAAAAACATGATTCGGTGATGGACATCACTGCATGAACTTAGGAATACTTCCAAAAAAAAAAAAAAAAACTGTATGTGAACACAGTTCACCGTGTCATCCAAAAATGCAAGGTAAAGTGCTATCATTCAAAGAAGTAGCCATATCTAAACATGATTCTAAAACGTCGTCATCTTCTCTGGGCCAAAGCTCATTTAAAATGGTCTGTTGAAAAGTGGAAAACTGTTCTGTGGTCAGACTACCGTATATACTCGAGTATAAGCCGACCCGAATATAAGCCAAGCCGCCTAATTTTACCACAAAAAAACTGGGAAAACGTATTGTCTCGAGTCTAAGACTAGGGAGTCCATCTGCATGACTCACTGTGTCTCACTTTGCCTCACTGTATCCATCTGCATGCCTCACTGTGCCCATGACTAGACTGACGTTTAACATGGGAGTCTATGGAATGGGTGCCCAGCTTTGAAAAATTGGTGCTCCCCGGCCGTAGGTCCCCCAGACAACAAACTTTGCACACTTATAGAGGATAAATGGGGCTACGTGTGCCAAGTTTCGGGTCTAGGGGACCTATGACTGGCCGGTACCGGGTCCCTAAATTTACTGGAGAAATGATCGTTTAACATGGGAGTCTATGGAAGGGGTGCCCGGCTTTGAAAAATCGGTGCTCCCTGGCCCTAGGCCCCCCAGACAACAAACTTTGCACACTTGTACAGGAAGAGTAAGGCTACATGTGTGCCGAGATTGGGGTCCATAGGACCTACGGCCGGCCGGTACTGGGTCCCCAAATTCCGGGAGATCAGGCGCAAAAAGGTGACTTGAGTATAAGCCGAGGGGGGCATTTTCAGCACAAAAGAATGTGCTGAAAAACTCGGCTTATACTCGAGTATATACGGTAATCAAAATTTGACATTTTTTTTGGGCAACTATATGCACTGCGTCCTCTGAACTGAAGAGGAGAGGGACCTTCCGGTTTATCAGCACTTAGTTTAAAAGCCTGCATCTCTGATGGTATGGGGGTGCATTGGTGTGTATGGAATGAGCAGCTTGTACATCTGGAAAAGGCACCATCAATGCTGAAAGATACATCCAGGTTTTGGAGCAAAATTTGTTACCATACAGACGACTTCTTTTTCAGGGAAGGCCTTGCATACTTTAGCAGGACAATGCTAAACCACATACTGCATCAATGACAACAGCATGGCTTCGTAGTAGAAGATTCCGGGAGCTTAACTGGCCTGTGTCAAGGTGAATTACTTCGCTGTCTAAAGTGACACTCTATACCAAGCATAGATTGATTGAAACAAATAAGTCTGCTGCTGCAACTCTAATGTGAGATACACACACCAGAATATAAACAAACCGAGCTGCGATGCAAATTACCATTTACAAAAATCATACGAATCTTATATGGATAATAATAAATGAAATTCACCATAAATTAGATAATAGTAAATAATGTGACATCAAGATCGTGAAAAAAGTGATATACAAGGAGAACAAAAACAGGTGGGTCCTTAAAATCCAACATGATGTGACAAGACACTAGTGGACCCAGATAGTAAATGTATGTCACATAAAACCAAAAGAAGCACCCTTCCAAATGTCCGTGTCACTAAAAACTAGAATGACAAAAACAGCGTGTCACGCACTGGAAGTGATGGGATACAGTTCTACAAAAAAAACAGTTCTTCAATATTTTGATTTCTGGTGACTCCAAACAGAAAAGCACCTAAGAATAAGTGATGAGATAGAAAGGAATAGTCTACCTCTAATATCAAAGCTGCTTACCAGCTGTATAAATCTCTTGTCAGGAAATCGTAACCGCTTGTGGCCAATTACCCCAGCCCTGGGTCTCTTATTGGAATACTGCTGACACTCCTGGGTCCTCTGCACCTGAAATTCTCAGTTTTCCTCAAGGTTATTGATTCCCCATGTAAATACAAAGGCTCGTCACCCACTTTCCCTGATCAACTTACCGTATATACTCGAGTATAAGCCGAGTTTTTCAGCACATTTTTTTGTGCTGAAAATGCCCCCCTCGGCTTATACTCGAGTCACCTTTTTGCGCCCGATTACCCGGAATTTGGGGACCCGGTACTGACCGGCCGTAGGTCCCCAATCTCGGCACACATGTAGCCTCACTCTTCCTGTACAAGTGTGCAAAGTTTGTTGTTCGGGGGACCTATGGCCGAGGAGCATTGATTTTTCAAAGCCGAGCACCCCTTCCATAGACTCCCATGTTAAACGGTCATTTCTCTGGTGAATTTGGGGACCCGGTACCGGCCGGTCGTAAGTCCCCTGGACCCGAAACTTGGCACACATGTAGCCCCCTCTCTAAGTGCGCAAAGTTTTTTGTCTGGGGGACCTACGGCCGGGGAGCACTGATTTTTCAAAGCCGGGCACCCCTTCTATAGACTCCCATGTTAAACGTCAGTCTAGGCATGGGCACAGTGAGGCATGGGCACAGTGAGGCATGGGCACAGTGAGGCATTCAGATGGACACCCTAGGCTTATACTCGAGTCAATAAGTTTTCCCAGTTTTTTGCGGTAAATCTAGGTGCCTCGGCTTATATTCGGGTCGGCTTTATACTTGAGTATATACAGTAAAAATTTGCAGCGCAGCTCGGTTTGTTTATATATGCTTAACTGGCCTGCCTGCAGTCCAGATCTTTCACCAATTTGGTGCAAAAAAGACCCAGGACTGTTGAGCAGGTAGAATCCTATATTAGGCAAGAATGGGACAACATTCATTTCCGCAGTGCCCAGACATTTACATAGTGTTGTTAAAAGAAGGGGATGCTACACAGTACTAAACATGTCCCTGTCCCAACTTATTTGAGATGTGTTGCTGCCCTCAGTTTCAAAATGACCTTATTTTTTTCTTAAAATGGTATTGTACATTCTCAGTTAAAACATTTGATAGGTTTCCGATTGTGAATAAACTCCGGGTTTATGATTTATAACAATACACTCTGTAGATTTTACACAGCGCCCCAACTTTCTTGGGGAATTTGTGTTGTAGTAAAAATGCAGTATATACCAAACTTGTCCCCATCATAACCCCCCACTTTTTAGTCTTAGGGTAGCAACATGTAGCAAATAGATCACCGTAAATTATACTTTTTGGTAGCTCACCATTTAAAAAAGGTTTATGTGTATTGTACAGTGACCACAAATGAGCAGATTTGGCCATTGTACTAGACATTTCATAACTGTCATTTCTGTCCATACTGTCAACCTCCAGATGGATGCAGCCTTTTCTGAATTGTTGTAGATCACCCCTCACTCCCTCAGTCTCCTCACGTATCACTAATTTACTAACATATATTATCATATGAATGTCACAGCACTTCCTCAAACTCCAAAACCAAACTTATTTTTCCTCCCACATGTACCCCTTCCCCTGGACTCTGAACTCTCCTTTAAGCCCCATGTCCAATCACTGTCCAAATCTTGCCTCTGCAACATCTCCAAAATACGTCCCTTTCTAACAAATGACACAACAAAGCTCTTAATTCACTCCCTGGTCATCTCTCGCCCCGACTCCCTGCAACTCCCTCCTCATTGGCTTACCTCTACATAGTCTATCCCCCTTCAGTCCATCATGAATGCTGCTGCCAGACTCATCTACCTTACCAATCACTCTGTGTCTGCTACTCCTCTCTGTAAATCCCTCCACTGGCTTCCACTCACCCAACGAATTAAATTAAAAATACTAACTACTTACAAAGCCATTCACAACTTATCCCCCAGCTACATCACTGGCCTAGTCTCAAAATACCAACCTAATCAATCGTTCTCTTCGTTCCTCTCAGGACCTTCTGCTCTCTAGCTCCCTTATCACCTCCTCCCAGGGCTTTTCCAGAGCCTCTCCAATCCTATGGAACTCCCTACCCCAATCTGTCCAATTATCTCCTACTCTATTAGCTTTTAGACGATCCCTGAAAACCCTCCTCTTCAGAGAAGCCTATCCTACCCACACATAACAACTGTATTTTCATTTTCTCCAACAGCTCATCCCCCACAGTTATTACCTTTTGTTCCACTTGACCCACCCTTCTAGATTGTAAGTTGTAATGAGCAGGGCCCTCTAATTCCTCCTGTATTGTAACTATACACCCTCATGTTGTAAAGCGCTGCGCAAACTGTTGGCGCTATATAAATCCTGTCTAATAATGGTTGTTTGCTGTCACTTTCCCCCTACCACACCTCCCTATTGTCTAGTAGGGCTGCCTATCACAGTGAAGGGCACACAGTGAAGCACAGGAGGAGGGCTGGAGAAGGCAACCACAAGCTCTGGTCACTATTTCTATATAGCAGCACCTCAGTATTTGTGGCCCCTAGGGGCCACAGGAGGAAAGATTGTGTGGATAACAGAAGGTGACAGCTACGAAGTAAGAGCATAATTGTGATCACTCCAGTTATGTCTACATATTCCCTTTAAATTGACATTATAATATTTTATATGTGCGCTTACACAGCAAATGAAACATTGTACTTACTTTCATCACGTTTTGTAATTGGACTGTGATAGATCTGTAGAGAAAGATAGACAAGAAAGATACGGCAAATCAGTAACCCAAGAAAGTGAAACGGGGGTATAATTATTGAAGCGAAGCAAATGCATTGTGTGAACAGGACTGAAAGGTAACCATTTTATCTAGCGACAGGAGCTTTAATTGGCATTCAGAGAGCTTTAACCACTGGCTGTCATATAAGGTCTGACTTTCAGGGGGGATATCTGAATGATGGGTGCAGCTACAGGCATCATTCAGATATCATCTTTTTCGGCTGGCAGTTCCCTACACCGTGAGAACAATTATAGCGTCAGTTCAGCCGTTTGATCGTTTTTGCAGGCGGCGGGAGGGAACGTCCCCTCCCACCACCCTCCGGTGCTTCTACCGGCTTGCCCGTGCAATCAGCGAGCCGGAGAACAAATCGTTTGGCGCCGTAAATTGAGCATAGAGCTTTCTTGTAAACAGATGGTCCCCAGTCATCTCTATTACCCTAGGAGGCCCGGGCACAACATTATGACGTCACGTCCGGGCCGGCAGAAGTAATCAATGCCGGGGACACGTCTAGAAAGGCTGACAGTTTATTTTTTGGGGATCTCTGCCTTTCCAGCTTGGAAAGACCCCACATCTCTCCATAAAGAGGACCTGTCATGCCCTATTCCTATTACAAGGGAGGTTTACATTCCTTGTAATAGGAATAAAAGTGATAAAAAAAAAAATGTAAAGAGAAAGTTTAAAAAAAAAAAACAGTAAAAGAATAACCCCCCCCCCCCCCAAAAAAAAACTTCTTTAACCACTTCTCTACTGGGCACTTAAACCTCCTTCCTGCCCAAGCTATTTTTCAGCGCTGTCACATTTTGAATGACAATTGCGCGGTCGTGCGACGCTGTACTTAAACGAAATTTGTGTCCTTTTTTTCCAAGTTTGAAAAAAAAACACAATATTTTTTACTTTTTGCTATAAAATAACCCTAAGCCCTAACCCTAACCCTTTTTGCTATAATATCCATTTTATTTTTTTTATTTTCCTCAGTTTAGGCCGATACGTATTCTTCTACATATTCTTGGTAAAATAAAAAAAAACGCAATAAGCATATATTGATTGGTTTGCGCAAAAGTCATAGCGTCTACAAAATAGGGGATAGACTTATAGCATTTTTATTATTTTTTTTACAAGTAATGGCGGCGATCAGCGATTTTTATCGTGACTGCAATATTGCGGCGGACACATCGGACACTTCTGACACATTTTTGGGACTATTTTTTTAAAAAATTTCAGTTTAGGCAGATACGTATTCTTCTACATATTTTTGGTAAAAAAAAAAGAATCGCAATAAGCGTATATTGATTGGTTTGCGCAAAAGTTATAGGGTCTACAAAATAGGGGATAGATTTATAGCATTTTTATTTTATTTTTTTTACTAGTAATGGCGGCCTTCAGCGATTTTTATCGTGACTGCGATATTGCGGCGGACACATCGGACACTTGACACATTTTTGGGACCATTCACATTTATACAGCAATCTGTGCTATAAAAATGCATTGATTACTGTATAAACTTGACTGGCAAGGAAGGGGTTAACACTAGGGGGTGAGGAAGGGGTTAAATGTGTTCCCTATTAGTGATTCTTACTGTGGGGGGAGGGGACTGACTGGGGGAGGTGACCGATGGTTGTCCCTATGTACAGGGGACACACCATCGGTCTCCTCTCCCTGACAGGACATGGATCTGTGTTTTTACACACACAGATGCACGGTCCTGCTCGGTTACTGGGCAATCGCGGGTGCCCGGCGGCCATCGCGGGTGCCGAGTGACACGGCGGCGCGCGAGCGCCCCCCTAGTGGATTTCACAGGCGCAACATCATATGACGTCCGCCCAGGATAACCGTGTCTTCCTGCCGCCGTCAATTGACGGCGGCTGATTGACAACTGGTTAAAGCGCCCTTATCCCCGCATACGCAAGTCGCGCCCACATATGTAAACAGCGTTCAAATCACACATGAGGTATCGCCGCATGCATTAGAGCGAGATCAACAATTCTAGCCCAAGACCTCCTCTAACTCTAAACATGTAACCTGTAAAAAAAGCATAGCCTATGGAGATTTTTAAGTACAAAAGTCTGGCGCCATTCCACAAGTCTGTGCAATTTTAAAGTGTGACATGTTAGCCATCTATTTACTCGGTAAAACATCATCTTTCACTTTATATTACAAAAACTGGGATAACTTTACGGTTTTGTTTTTTTTAATTCATGAAACAGTTTTTTCCCCCCAAAAAAATTGCGTTTGAAAAATTGCTGCCCAAATACCGTGTGACACAAAAAATTGATCACCATTTTATTTCCTAGGGTCTCTGCTAAAAAAAACATATAATCTTTGGGGGTTCTGAGTAGTTTTCTAGAAAAAAAAAAAAAAAGAGAATACTTTTTACAAGTAGGAGCGAAGTGCCAGAATTGGCCCGGATGGTAAATGGTTAAAAAAAGCGTGTCCAATGAAGTGTAAGCGAGCCCTTCGTTTCTTACAGCACTGATGCTACAGACAGCCCCCTTCTTCTGGAGCCGCAGCTGACAGTCCTGACTCTGGTACAGACGTACTGTTCACTCATTCACAAAGATCTTTGTATTTTTCACACTATACAGTAAGGTGTTCTATGCATGGATAATGGGAGATCCCATCATTTAATCAACTCCTTCTCCTATCACAAATTTACAGAACGCTTTGTACTCACATGAAAAGGAGACAAGGATTTTTGAGAATGTATGAGGTGAAAGGAAAGGGAGAGTGAATGACATGATCCCCACACTATCAGAGTTTTTTTTCCAGCACTGCCTGTAGTATCTGGGATGTAACAAAACTAAGAAATGTACAGTAACCAGCAAGTCAACAATAGAATAATCAGCATTAAAGGCCAATTACAGGGGGGAAAGTATTTATTTGATCCCCTGCAGATTTTGTAAGTTTGCCCACTTACAAGGAAATGAAGGGTCTATAAATGTTTTATCATAGGTGTATTTTATATGATAGAGACAGAATATCAACCAAAAATCCAGAAAAAACACACGATACAAATGTTATAAATTGAGTTGCCGTTCAGGGAGTAAAAGAAGTATTTGATCTCCTACCAACCAACAATAATTCTGGCTCCCACAGACTGGCTACAGTAGGTGCTCATGTGGTACACAGATTAGTCCTGACAATTTAAGAAGATGCTCCTAATGACAACTCGTTATGTGTATTAAAGACACCTGCCACAGAATCTCTTTCTTCCATTCAAACCTCCCCACCATGGCCAAGATCAAATAGCTGTCAAAGGACATCAGGGACAAGATTGTGGACCTGCACAAGGCTGGAATGGGCTACAAGACAATCATCAAGAAGCTTGGTGAAAACGAGACAACTTCTGGAGCGATTATTCACAAATAGAAGAAATACAAAATAATCATCAGTCGCCCTCGGTCTGGAGCTCCATGGAAGATTTCACCTCATGGGGTGAGGATGATCATGAGAAAAACAGTGTTATTACCTGTTAACTACTTTTTCCAGGAATCTTCCAGGACGGCTTACAGAGAGATAGGCTCCTCCCAACTAGAACAGGAAACACATGATCCACATCATAAAAGTCTTACTCATGCATTAGCCCCTCAGTATTTAACAAATAACCGAAGGCCTCAGAATCATTAAACCTGTATCAGCGTAGCTCTATCCTTATATATGCTTTACATTGCTACTCACCTCATAAAAAGGGAGGGAACTGACGCCGTCCTGGAAGATTCCTGGAAAAAGTAGTTAACAGGTCCATCTTCCAGGACGGCTTACAGAGAGGACAATATAGTACTACCTGATCAGGGCGGGACCACAGCCTGCAGCACTTTCCTGCCGAAAGACTGGTCCTGGCTGGCAAGCAGGTCCAGTCTGTAATGCTTCACAAAAGTCTGGAAACTGGACCAGGTTGCGGCCTTGCAGATCTGGAGGGGAGATGCTCCTGCCCTTTCAGCCCAAGAAGTAGAAACCGCTCTTGTGGAGTGAGCATTTATACCTAATGGAGGTGTGCGGGAGACTGCCTTGTATGCCTCCGCAATGGCCGACTTCATCCACCTGGCGATGGTACCTTTGGATGCCTCTTTCCCCTTGTTAGGACCTGCGAATAAAACAAACAAGCTGGTGGAGCGTCGCCACTCCTTGGTGTGCTCTATGTAGGCAATCAGGCATCTCCTGACGTCTATTTTATTAAATCCTGCTTCCTTATCATTCTTTGGATTTCCGCAGAATGATGGTATCACAATTTCTTCTGACCTATGGAAGTTAGACGATACCTTGGGGAGAAAAGCTGGGTCCAGCGAGAGGATAATTTTGTCTTGTAAAATGGTGCAGAAAAGCTCGATCACTGAAAGTGCCTGGATCTCACTGACTCTCCTAGCCGAGACTAGGGCCACCAAAACTACTGTCTTCAGGGTTAACAGTTTTATGGGTAGTTCATCTATAGGTTCAAATGGTGCCCTACCGAGACCCTGTAATACTGTTGATAAGTCCCAGGGAGGGAACCTCCTTGCTTTGGGGACTCGTTTCCAGCTGATGGACACAAGAAATCTTTTGATCAGTGGTTCTTCTGACAGTCTTTGATTTAAAAAGTTGGACAGGGCGGCCACCTGAACCTTAAGAGTACTAACTGCAAGGTTTAGATCTGCTCCGGCTTGGAGGAAATCTAGAACCGCCGGGACCATGGCACCTGACACTCTGTTGTTGAGCCTGCGCCAGTCCCCAAATCTCTTCCAAATTTTATTATAAATTGTGTTAGTGGACGGCTTTCGGCTGCTAAGAATGGTATCGATTACCTTGGCCGATAACCCTCTCAGCTCTAACAGCTCCCTTTCAGAAGCCAAGCCGTCAGAGAAAGAGAGCTCAGTTCTGGATGATTCGCTTCTCCCTGGTATAAGAGGTCCGACCTGTAGTCTCCAAGGTTCTGCAATGCTGAGTCTTAGAAGACCTGAGAACCAAGACCTCCTCGGCCAAAATGGCGCGATCTGGATGACCTTTGTGTTGGACCCTCTTATCTTCAGGATAATCCTCGGAATGAGGGCAAACGGTGGAAATGCGTACACCAGATCTGCCTCCCAAGACTGGGATATGGCATCTAGGCCCCGACTGAGAAGATCTCTCTGTAGGGAATAGAACTGTTTCACCTGCCTGTTGTGTCTTGTAGCAAAAAGGTCTATCTGTGGGTCTCCCCACTTCTGCACTATTTCTTCGAACACTGTTCGATTCAAGCACCATTCTGTCGAAGACAGCGTCTCTCTGCTTAGGGCATCTGCCAGAGAATTTAATTCCCCTTTTAGGTGAATGGAAGATAGGGATAACAGGTTTTCTTCTGCCCATTGAAGGATCTCTCTTGCTATCCTCATCAGACCCGGGACTCTCGTACCCCCTTGCTTGTTGAGGTAACAAACCGTGGTAATGTTGTCCGAAAGGACCTGCACATGTCTTCCCCTTAGGGATGGGCAAAAGGCTACTAGGGCCTTTAGAACCGCCTTCATCTCCCTCGCATTGGAGGAGAGGCCGGCTTCCTGCCGGTTCCAGAGCCCCTGGGCTATCAGAGTGCCTGAATGGGCCCCCCAGCCCTGCCCGCTGGCGTCCGTGGTGACTGCCAGAGGACAGTGTTGGGACCAGAGTCGGCCAGCCGAGAGGTTTGCAGGGATCAACCACCATTCTATTGAGAGCTTTACTTCCTGCGGAATTTCCGTCTGTCTCTGAAGTGAATTTGTTTGTCCATCCCAGAGAGAAAGCATGAACGCCTGAAGCGCTCGAGTATGGAACTGAGCCCACTGGACTCCTGGGATGGCCGCTGTCATTAACCCAAGGACCCTCATTATACTCTGAATTGAGGTCCTTGAACAAGTGCAGAGGTTCCTCACCTCTGTCAAAATTGTCTCTACCTTTTCCTTTGTCAGGAATATCTTGGACTTCCTTGAGTCTATCAGGTATCCTAGGTATACAATGCTCTGAGTAGGTACTAATTGTGACTTCTCCTGATTTACCAGCCACCCTAGTTGCTGAAGGTGTCTGGTAGTTCTGCTCAGGTTCCGTCTGACTTCGTCTGCTGAGTCTGCAAAAATCAGTAGGTCGTCCAGATAGGGGATAATCTGAATTCCCTCTGATCTCAGAGTCCCTAGCGCTTCTGCCAGTATCTTCGTAAAAATGCGTGGAGCTGACGCTAGTCCGAAGGGCAGAGCATTGAATTGAAAATAGAGGGTTCTGAACCCTTTTCTTACTGCAGAAATTGTTGGGACTCCTCTCGAATAGGGACGTGAAGATAGGCGTCCCTTAGGTCCAATGAGACCATGAAGACCCCAGGGGTTAACAGCTCTCTGGTGGAGTAGATTGATTCCATCTTGAAACGTCTGTACTTTACGTACATGTTTACTTGTCTCAGATTTAGAATCAGTCGAAATTTTCCTGATTTCTTTATCAGAAAAACTTGAGAGTAGAATCCCTCTTTCCTTAGAGATGGGGGGATGAAGCTTATCACCACCTCTTCTAGCATACTCTGCAGGAGGGAAGACATAGCTGTGGCTTTTTCCGCGTCTCTTGGGAGACTTGTTATGAAACATTTTTGAGGGGGGCAGCCTAAATGTTCTATCCTGTACCCTGATGCGATCAGATCTAGGATAAAACGGCTGCTGGAGATGGTCTGCCACTGTGGAAGGAATGACCCCAATCTCCCCCCCACAGGCCCGACTGAGTCACTGGGAAGTGTTTTTAGGCTGGGTCTAAAGAGGAAACCTCCTCTGCCCCTTCCCCTCCTGTATTGCCAACCCCCTTTCTGGTCTTGGGCTCTGTTATTCCGTCTCCTATCCCCCCGGTGAGAGTTCCTTTCACCTGACACCTGAAAGGGACGAAAACTCCTCTTTTGTTGTTGTTGTTGCCTCTTGGGAAAAGGGAACCCTTTCTTTTTATCGGCCGACCTCTCTAGGACGGATTCCAGCTCCTTTCCAAAGAGCAGATCTCCATCAAACGGGAGGGAACAGAGTCTTGTCTTTGAGACAGAGTCTCCTCCCCAGGTCTTCAGCCAGATAGCCCTCCTGGCTTCATTAACCAAGGCTGTGGATCTGGCCGAGAATGTGACCGACTCCGTGGATGCATCCGCTATATAGGCCACTGCCTTACTTAGCGTGGGTAAAGCATCCAGAATCTCTTCCCTAGGAGTGTCTGACTCCAGAAGAGTGCGGAGCTGTTTAAGCCATAAGTCAAGTGTACGCACCACGCATGTGGTGGCTAGTGCGGGTCTAAAGTTGGCGGAGCAAGCTTCCCACGCCTTCTTTAAATAGCCCTCCGCCTTCCTGTCCATTGGGTCCTTCAGGATACCTGTATCCTCAAAGGAAAGTTCTGAAGCTCTAGAGACCTTGGCTATGGAAGCGTCCAGTCTGGGACATCTATCCCCCAGCTTTGTATCCTCTTCCTTAAAGGGGAACCTTCTCTTTAAATTTTTAGGGAAGAATACTGCTTTCTCCGGCTTCCTCCATTCATGAAGTATGGTCTCCCTTAAGGATCCATGCACCGGAAAGGTTCTGCCCTGTCTAGGCTGAAGGCTTTCATATAGGAGGTCATGCACTGACAACTCCTGGTTCTCTGGGGACTCCAGTTCCAGGGTGTCGTAGATTGCTTTCAGGAGCTCCTCTGTCTCCTCTGAAGGAAAAAGGAATTTTTGCATCTTTTCTGGCCCTTCCTCGCTCGGGTCTATCTCCTCAGGGTCTGAGCCCGAGTTGTCCTCCCCGTCCTCCAGGACTCGATGCTGGTGGACTGCCCGTACCTGGGCCCTAACTTCTGGCCTCACGGTAGTACTGGTGCCTGAAGTACCTGGGCTGGGTTCAGCAAGTGTCTCTTGCTGTGTGGGCTTAAAGGACTGAAACGTCTGTTTCATCCCTGACTTTAATGAGTCCATAAAGCCTTTGACAACAGGGCCTGTTTCTCCCTTGATAAGTCTGTCTATGCAGTCCTGACAAGCATTCTTTTTCCACCCAATTTGCAACTTCCTGGTACATATTGGGCATCTTTTTCTAGGTGTTTCTGTTTTATCTCTGGGCTCGTGGGTCCTGTCCTGTAATACAGTAAATGACAAGCGCCTGCATATTACTTACACTGAAGTAAACACCCAAACCAGAAACACCACGTGGACTCTCTTATTCTAGTCTAAGAATTATGAGAAGTACCCACCACCAGAGCCTATGCTAGAATATGTGACGTCTGCCACCATCAGCATAGGAGAAACAAACGGTCTCTGGAATAAACAGACTCCCCCTGTGCCGCCCCCACAGGAGGGTAAGAAAAGGAAAGAAGCGGTCTGCCCCTTATTTTCTTACCTTAGGGCCCGATGCGACCGATGGCTCCTCCAGATCTGCGTCTCTGGGTCCTTCCATGTTGCGCGGCGCCATCTTTAGGTCCGGGTCCCTTAAATATGAGAGGAGTGGAGGTCCGGAGCGGCGCTGCGGATCCGACGCCGACCCACGGCACAGCACGCCTGTTATTTTCAACTAGGCTTCCAAATGGGTGTACCAAGATGGCCGCCACGGGACTTCCTGTCGTGTCACTTCCTGTTTTCTGCGCCGGAAGTGACACACTAGCTGTGCGCCCAGCTCCATGCTGTCCTGGAGCTAGAGACTCCCCTCTGTAGATCCATCTGCCCGGGAAGGATACCGGCTCTACGGCTGCCCGAGCCTCCGCCAGGAGGATACCCTGCTGTGCCGCGGCTGGACCCACTGGATCACCTCCTCCACCCTCACAGGTAACCTCGCTGAGGATACACCCGACTTGGGAGGTGGGGTCCCATACCATCACCCATGACCCCTGTTTCGGGTCTCCTGGGTGGCCCCAAACTGACTCATACCCCAGGGGAACTACCCCTGTTGACTGGGTATGGACGTCGGGGGGGCCCCTGCCGCCTGGCACGAAGGTCCAAAAAAATAACAAAGATCCCTTGGATAGTGCCTGTCTAGCCTGAGTTAACACAAATACTGAGGGGCTAATGCATGAGTAAGACTTATGATGTGGATCATGTGTTTCCTGTTCTAGGTGGGAGGAGCCTATCTCTCTGTAAGCCGTCCTGGAAGATGACTTGGAAAAGTGGGGGATCAGCCCAGAACTACACAGCAGGAGCTTGTGAATGATCTCAAGGCAATTGGGACCACAGTCACCAAACAAACCATTGGTAACACAATGCACCGCTATGGATTGAAATCCTGCAGTGCCCGCAAGGTCCTCCTCCTCAAGAAGACACATGTATGGGCCCATCTGGAGTTTGCCAATGAACATCTAAATGATTTAGAGAAGGATTGGGAGGAAGTGCTGTGGTCATATGAGGCCAAAATTGAGCTCTTTGGAATTAACTCAACCTGCCAATTTTGGAGAAAGAAAAAATGCCGACCATGACCCTAAGAAGACCATCCCTACAGTCAAACACGGAGGTGGAAACATGATGCTTTGGAGCCGTTTCTCTGCTAAAGGTACAGGCCGACTTTGCCGCATGGAGAGGCCAATAGACGGGGCCATGTATTGTAAAATCTTGGATGAGAACCTTCTTCCCTCAGCCAAAACACTGAAGATCGGTCTTCCAGCATGACAATGACCCAAAACATACCCCCAATGCAACAAAGGAGTGGCTCAAGAAGTACATTAAGGTCATGGAGTGGCCTAGTCAGTCTCCAGACCTTAATCCTATAGAAAATATATGGAGGGAGCTGAATCTTCAAGTTGGCTTGCAACAGCCAAGAAACCTTAAAGGGAGTTCCAGCCTTTTTTTATGTTTATTAAAAGTCAGCAGCTACAAAAAGTGTAGCTGCTGGCTTTTAATAAACATACACTTACCTGTTCCACTGTCAAGCGACGCCTGGAGCTCCGCTCCTCTCCCCCCTTCTCCGCCGGCGCCTCCATTCATAGTGTGGGCACCCGGCTGTGACAGCTTTCGGCTTCACGGCCGGGCACTCACTGCACATGCGCGAACGGCGCAGCGCTCTTTGAGTGGACAGGCGATCGCCTGGGACCTGTCACGTCCCAGGTGATCGCCTACAGGGAGGGGCCGCCACAAGGCGATATGACGTATCGCCTAGGCGACCCCAGGGCGGAAGGAGGAAGTGGGACAGGAAGTCCCACTCCTACTGAAGCCCCCACCCCCCCCCCCCAAAAAAAAATGACATGCCAAATGTGGCATGTAAGGGGGCGAGGAGTGGATTTAGTGGAAGTTCCAAATTTGGGTGGAACTCCGCTTGAAGGATTTAGAGAAGATCTGTAAAGAAGAGTGGACCAAAATCCCTCCTGAGATTTGTGCAAACCTGATCAACTACAAGAAACGTCTGACCTCTGTGCTGCCAACAAGGGTTTCTCCATCAAGTACTAAGTCATGTTTTGCTTGGGGATCAAATACTTATTTCACTCACTGAACTGCAACTCACCTATAACATTTGTATCATGTGTTTTTTCTGGATTTTTGGTAATATTCTGTCTCTATAATTTAAAATACACCCATGATAAATATTATAGAACCTTCACTTATTTGTAAGTGGTCAAACTTACAAAATCTGCAGTGGATCAAATAATTATTTTCCCCACTGTATGTCAATTCAGTCTATGGCAAAAAAAAAAAAAAAAAATTCATGGCGTTCCACTTTAAGGTATGCATCACCAATATTGACATTTATTTATATTGATTTGTTACATAGTAGCATGATGATGTTTTGCACTTTACAGTTACAAAGTCCCCTTCATTTCTCGGCTGTGAAGGTTTACAGGCTGCAGAAACAGGAATCAGCAGTAGAGGTCACTCCAACCACATCAGACTATACTCACCGGCTCTTTACCATCCATCGCTTCAATCCACAGGCGGCGATTAGTCTCTGAAAAGGCCTGAAAAGTGATGGTGCTTTGTCTGAAACACAGGATGGGGGACACTATTATTCCAGTTCACAGCACACACAAAGCAAAATCCAACTCCATTGCAGTGAGCCCGCCATTCGCCTAAATTATCTGAGAGGAGCGCAAGCCTTCACACTCAACCCCACAGCATATCAAAATGCCCCATCAAATATCTCCAAGCTTATTTTACATTTTTTTATCTACCATTTAAAGGATAAGAACACCTTGAGCCTGCAGAGCATTGCACCTGCGATCATTGGATCAAAGGTGCAATGTCAGGCTTCTGCAGAATCCTATTAATAATCGTCCCTTGCAGTAGGGCTGTGTCAACACTGCAAAGGTTTACTGCTCATTTTGTCTAGAGGAGAGGAGAAGCACTTTGACTTACCTGACTTACTCGGCGTAACATCAAATTTTATATTTTAACAATTAAACAATAGGGTATTATATTGTGTTTGTGTGCCCCAACGTTCATTATCCACTTCAATACAGGACACTTCCCCTCCCATTGCCCAGGCCAATTTTCAGCTTTGTCACATTTTGAATGACAATTACGCGGTCATGCAACGCTGTACCCAAACTTCATAACAAAATCATACTAACAGTCAGACATGGTGGTGGTAGCGTTATGGTCTGGGGCTGCTTTGCAGATTCAGGACCTGGACGACTTGCCATAACAGATGGAACCATGAATTCTGAGCTATACCAGAAAATCCTAAAGGAGAATGTCCGGGCATCAGTTCGTGACCTCAAACTCAAGTGCACTTGGGTTATGCAGCAGGACAATGATCTGAAACACAACAGCAAGTCCACCTCCAAATGGTTCAAACAAACCAAAATTTAGGTTTTGGAGTGGCCTAGTCAAAGCCCAGACCTAAATCCAATTGAGATGCTTTATCATGACCTTACACAGGCCGTTCATGCTGGAAAACCCTCCAATGTGGCTGAATTAAAATACGGCGAAAGAAGAGTGGGCCAAAATTTCTCCACAGCAATGTGAGACTCATTGTCAGTTATCGCAAATGCTTGATTGCAATGGTTGCCGCCAAGGGTGGCACAACCAGTTATTAGGTTTAGGGGCAATTACCTTTTCACATAAAGCCAGGCAGGTTTGGACAGCTTTTTTGCCTTAATGAAACCATCATTTAAAAACTGCATTTTGTATTTACTTGGGTTTTCTTTGTGTAATAATAAAATTTGTTTAAAATATGTAAAAAAAAGAAAAAATCAGAAAGGGGTCAAATACTTTTTCACACACATATATATATATATATATATACACATATACATATATACACTGCAGATGTGAGGGAACTTTGGTCCTCATTACTCGGGTTATATCCCCAGTCTACAGGATATCACATAGACGAAAATCAGAGTGATCAGGTATGCAGTTGTATCACATGCGTTCTTGTTTAGTTGAGGCACACATGTATTTGCATTTGACCCATTATATCATTACTTTGCTTTAAAGTGATATCGTGAGAATTAGTCCACCATCAGGCATACTATGTCCATCATATGTTCCGGTACATATACCCAAGATAGATGATCTAGGTCCTCGTAAATATCCCCTGCTATCACAGTCCATAGTAAGTCTTCTATTCATTTGGAAATGAGTAATAGATTGTACAAGAATTGATATGCTTATTAGTATGTTTTAATGTTTAGGGCTCTCTCTCCGGTCAAGTTACTTCTTTGGTGCACCAGCGCCCGCCCAGGGAATATGTTGTGCATGCATGGTTTTGCGTTGAGGTGGGTTCCGCACACCAACTATATGGCTACAATTAGAGATTGCCGTTTGTATTTTATGTATATATTTGAATGTCTTTGTAAATATTTCACTTTTATAGATGAGTACTATATGGTCTAAATAGGCCCTGATGAAGCATAACATGGCAAAACGCGTCAACACATGAGGACCTACTCATAACTATTCTTTTTTTGTTTGTCAACTACATGCAGCAAACTGCCACATCTATACCTTGATATTTTAAATAGAATATATGCATTATATCTGTTCTTTTAAAAGTGTGTTAAACCTTTCTAAAATATATGATTTTTATATAATTTTGGGGTTTGCTCCTTTTCTGGCCTGTAGAGTCCGACAACCTTTTTTTTTTTTTTTTCCAACAAAAAAAAGAAGGAAGGATCGGGAAGCTGGAACTGGACTTTAAGTCTGTGGATCACACCAACAGCCAGTTGACTAGCATTTTTCAATTGGAGTGTTCGTCAATAGCAGCCTACATCTCTTCTCTAGAACAAGGTTCGATTCATGTCAGTGATACTCACCTCTCATTGGTTTCTACATCAAAACAAAACCTCTTATCAATGGAATCAGTCTTCCGTCTTATGCAAGACTTGAGGGTCAGCTCCTGGCTCACCTAAAAGGAAGAGGGAAAGGAGACGCCTGTAGCAAACTGTAATTGGAAAACGATGGGGTGAGACAGCAACAGTGAAGAGGGGGATGAGGGAACGGCAAGAAGAAAGGTGAAAGGATAAATGGAGGAGAGAGGGAGTCTGACGAGAAGTTACAGGGTAGGTAGAGACCAGCAGATCGAAGATACGGGCAGTAAGTGAGCAATGTACAGCACTAGAGAGGACTAGCGATGGGGAAGAAGCCGCGTTCCTCTCTGGTGACAGATGGCTTTGGGAAGATTATCACACAGGCTTTCCTCGCAGACAAACAGGATTAGAATGTCACTGGACAGAGACAATTACACAAGCTTACATCATGCCATTGTGTACACACACTCCAACCTGTCTATAAAAAATAACTTCCAATATACACTATATGGCTAAACATTTGTGAACACATGGCCATCACACCTACACTATATGGACATACCTGTCTGGATAATAAATACACTGGAGATCAACATTAGAGAACAAATTATGAACAATTGATTTTCTCAGAAATAATGTAATCTTCGTTGCTTAATATTTGATGGAATTTTTGTTGTGGCGATACCATGCTAATAGAACAGCGTTTTTCAAAACCACCAAGGCACTTCAACAAAAAAAAAAAAACTTTTGTAGAAAACACAATGAAAATGAGAGAACAGCAATGACTGTACCACGGAAAAAGATTACAACTAAAATTTCTGAAGGTTACAAGCCCTTGCTTTGAATGACTTCAGCACATCTGCTTTGCACAGGACATCACTAGTGTCTCACACGGCTCTGGTGTGATTTTGTTCCACTCTTCTTCCACAGTTCAGTGACTGTAGTGGGTTTCTTGGTCATAATTTTGTCACCAAGAATTTTCCAGAGGTTTTCTATTGGGTTTAGATCAGGACTGGGCTAGCCATTTCATGATTTCAATGTTTTTAGCTTCAAGGAACTGCTTAACCCATTTTTCTGTGTGACAGGGGGCATTGTTGTGCATAAAAATTGCTGGCTGATTGGGTGATGAACGCAGAGAAGGAACTGCATGTTGTCCAAGAAGGTTCTGATAAACATTTGCATTCACTCACGATCGGACATTCCGACAACAAATGTTCGATGGGAGTTGGTTGTCGGAAATTCCGACCATGTGTAGGCTCCATCAGATATTTTCTGTCGGAAATTCCGACAACAAAAATTTGAGAGTTTATTCTCAAATTTTCCGACAACAAAATCTGTTCTCGTAAATTCCTATCGTGTGTAGCCAATTCCGACGCACAAAATTCCACGCATGCTCTGAATCAAGTACGAGACGGAAGCGCTCGGTCTGGTAAAACTAGCTTTCTTAATGGAGATAGCACATTCGTCACCCTCTAATGGACTGAAAAGCACAAGGCGGAAAAGCGTGAATCGTCTCTCACCAAACTTCTACTAACACGACTGGTATTGAACTTCCCTTTAATAGTGCCGTCGTACATCTTGTACGTCACCGCGTTCTTGGTGTTCAGAATTTCCGACAACATTTGTGTGACCGTGTGTATGCAAGACAAATTTGAGCCAACATCCGTCGGAAAAAAATCCACGGTTTTGTTGTCAGAATGTCCGATCGTCCGTACGCGGCATAAGAGTACCAACTCCTGCTGCAGAAAACATCCCCCAAACCATGACGTTTCCCCCTCCACCTTTCACTTTCTTCTTTACACACTTTTGGTTCAGTCTTTCCCCAGTTTGACAACAAGGTTTCCCATCGGACTCAAACTAAACTTGCTTCCATCACTAAAGTGAACTTTGGACCAGTTCCCCTCTGTCCACACAACATGTTCTTCATTAAAGGTTAGTCTAAACATTTGATCCTTTCTGCTAATGAGAGGTTTGGTCACTGCAGAGAGGGCTTTTAGTCCAGATTCTCTTACACAGTGAGACACTGTATGACGAGACAGATCCTTACTCTGTTCAGCGCCGACCTGGTGAGCAATCGCATCTACAGTATTGAACCGATTGCCCATTGAGATTATACGCATTATCCTGTCTTCTCGTGCATTTGTATTTCGTGGAAGACCAGCCATCTTGGGGGACTTGGAATGAGTTTGTGACGTTGTAAAGATGCAATATTCTAGAAATCACAGATTTGGCTGAAAGGGTCATCCCTTTGGCCTTCATCTGGACAACCTGCTGCAGGAGGGTTTCAGTCACTTTAGAACGGCTCACCATCTTGCAAAGTCAGTGAAAACGAGAAAGTTAGGCTTCCAGTTAAATGAGGTTTGTCAGACAGTTAACAAAATTTGCACAAGGTTTCAAATTAACACCAGTAACTGGGAGGTATCTTAAAGTGTTGATCCATGTTCTTTTTCAAATCTCATTGAAGTTTTTTATTCTGTTCTTCAAAATATATGTAACTTATGAAATATGCTTAACAAACCTGCTCTTTCACTCCTGTTTAGATCATTTTAAATAGGAATAAGCAGTGACCTCAACATTCAGGAATTTGTAGGTTGCTCTCCAATTTTGAGCTCCGGTGTATATTGATGATACTCTGTCTTCAGTGCCTTCTCTTGCCAGTCTGTTCCCCCATCATAAACAGAAGTCCAACACCTGTGTAAGCCCCATGTTGGAGCCCATCATTCCCAGAAGTCTAAAATTTCTGTAAGCCCCATACTAGAGCCCATCATAAACAGATGTTCAACATTTGTGTAAACCCCAATGTTGGAGCCCATCATAAATAGAAGTACAAAACTTTTTTAAGCTCCTCATTTGAGCTTATTTTAGGTGAATGGCCTTCTCCCCTCCCAATTTGAAATTGGCGATTGGCTGATCAGACCTAACCACTGCTTCCAGGGAGGAAGAGGAGAAGGTCACAAGTTTTCCCATACCAAGAAGTTTCAGGTATTTCTAAGGTGGTTCTAAAAAACAGTACAGTGGCTTAGTGGTTAGCACCTTTGCCTCCCTTCGAATATCAAACAGGACACCACCTGCATGGAGTAATCTTGATCCATGTATTGTAATTTAGGCAAGGGCGAGCCGTTACTCTACAGTTGACAGCACTAAACAGGCCACAGTCTTAGCTAAATACAGCTTTCAGGTCGGTTTCCGACCACACCTCCCATCACAGCCTGATGAAGGGGGGAGGCTTTTCCCCTAAAAAACGTTGGCTCTACCTATTACATGTCAACAGTCAACTTCAATAAACTTTCTAAATACAACCCAAGTGTGGAAACCTTTTTACAGGGAAACTCCATAAAAGGGTCCAGTGTTTTATTGAACAATCATAGCACAGTAAATGATAATTATGTTTCGGAGCCACGCATGCCCCATCATCAGTCATGTGAACGTCCCATAGCTGATGGTGTCCTGTGTGGCTCTGAAATGTCTATCCCTTGCTGTGATGTGATCGTTCAAAAAAACATTGGACCCTTTCATGGAGTTTCCTGGGATGCTGGTGACATTTGTCTTACTTGGAGCCGTTTTCCTGCTGGTGGTCTCTACAGCACCCACCTACTCTTTAGCCACTTTCAGGATTGTGTGCGTTGGGAACATTGCTCTAAACCTTTTTCTACCGAGCACGCCTCTACACCCATCCAAGAGTATTTTAAGGATCTGCTTTTTTTTGTCGTCCATCTATACTACACTTTCATTGGCAACAAGCCCCCTTGAAGATCAACATAGCTCAAATCACTTCCATCAATACCAGACCATACACCAGTCCAGCGCTCTCACACAGACACATTAACTAGAAAGGAATGATGGTTTCAGGTGTCCCTGTCTTTTCTCAATTTCATAGGCAGTAGAAAGACGGAAGTACATTATATCTGGCATGTACAAAGTAACCAATGGGTCATCCGTTCAAATCCCAACCACAACACTACCAGCATGGAGTTTGCATGTTCTCCCTGTGCTTGCATGGGTTTCCTATAGGTACACTGGTTTATTCGCCCAATACAAACACATGCTGGTAGGTTGACTCCTTAAACTGGCCCTAGTACAGTATGTGTATGTACTGTATATGAGATAGGGACCTTAGACTCTAAGTTCCTTGAGGGCAGCGACTGATGTAAATGTACTGTATGTGATGTGCTGAGTAAATTACACTATACAAACTCATGTAACAAATATGAAGGACAAAAAAAGGGGTAGGGGAGATTGGTGAAGGCATTAGCAGAAAGGGTGGGACATTCACTAACAAAACACATTCCTGTTATTCAGACAGTGTTGTAGAACATTTTACTCAACAATATCCATAAAAAGCAACAAGTTTCTAATCATACCTGTCGGGATCCTGGTTTTTGCTCTACAGGAATTAAGTTTAAACTCTTCCCTTCCTTCTCGTACTTGCAGTAATATTTCACCCACGTAAGGCCAAGGGCCCCTGGAAACCATAAAAGAGACATTCAGATCATGTAAAGATTTCAGTGATCCCTTACAGGCCAAGAATTTTTTTTTACTCTGACGCTGGCTTGGTGACTATGGTTTAGCAATGGAGTTCACAGCAATGTATGTAGGCTACACTATACGGCCAAAATCTAGACACCTAATTATCACACCTATGTGGCCAAAAGTATGTGGACCCCTCTCCAAATAATTGAGCTCAGGTGTCTCCAGTGAAGAGTACTGTTAATGCTACATCATACAAAGACAATTGTACTCTTCCACCCTTGTGGTAACAATTTGGTGACGGCCCTTTTTCAGCAGGACTGTGCCCCTGTGCACAAAACCAGCTTCATAAAGACATTGCTTGACTAGTTTGGTGTGAAGGAACTTGAGTGTTCTGCACAGAGCCCTGACCTCAACCCTACTGAACACCTTTGGGATCAGGTCTTTTCATCCAACATCCGTACCTGACCTCAAGCCTATTGAAAACCTTTGGGACCAGGTCTTCTCATTCAACATCAGTACCTGACCTCAAGCCTACTGAACACCTTTGGGATCAGGTCTTCTAATCTAACATCGGTACCTGACCTCAACCCTACTGAAAACCTTTGGGACCCCCTTCCCCCCCCCCAACTTCTCATTCAACATCAGTACATGGCCTCAACCCTACTGAACACCTTCGGGTTCAGGTCTTTTCATCCAACATCAGTACCTGACCTCAACCCTACTGAACACCTATAGGATCAGATCTTCTCATTTAACATAGGGACCTGACCTCACGAATGGGCACAAATTCCCATAGACACCCTCTAAATCTTGTGGAAAGCCTTCTCAGAAGAGTGGAGGCTCCTCTAGCCACAAATGGGAGGCCAATTCCATATTAACTGTGATTGTTTCGGAATGGGATGTCCAACAAGCTAAAGGCATGTTGGTCAGGTGTCCACCAACTTTTGGCCACATTCTGTAAAACTAGCACGTTGAATGTGATGGAGCATATCATAGCATATATAATCATGGAAGACAATGCTTGAACCTGTGGAGGAGCGCATGGTGGAATATATAATCAAAAATGTATTTAAACCTGTGCAAAGTGACATAATATCCCTCCCTCAGTAGGCAAATTGAGATAAAAAAAAAAACACAAACAAAAGGCATTATGGCAACTGACATCAATTCAGCAAAAGTGATATATATAATTTTAGCATCTGAACAGTGGCATGACTGGGCTACATTATGTGCTTGTGAATGTTAAATACCCTTCTCGGAAATATAGCTTGTATAGTATTGTGTTCATCTCTATTCTCCACGTTCTCATTCACGGACTTTGCACAAGCATGCAGTTCAAGAAAGACAACAAATTCATATATCTAACAAGCATAAAAAATATCTAAATATATATCAAGCTCTCACTGACCTCTGTATCTGCCTGTACTGCTTTAGTTTAGCAGTAACTGCTGCCCCCTCCCAGCAGTGACTCAGCAGCACAGCTACTCCCAGAAATGACTCGGTACTTAAGCCCCCTTTCTTGTTTACTTAAAGCTTTTCCTGCTCCCTCCTTCACAGCAATTACAAAATAGCACAACACCCCTGTTTCTCTCCTCCCAGCAATCACTCAGCAGCTCAGCTCCCCCTTCCCAGCAATCACGCAGCAGCTCAGCTCCCCCTTCCCAGCAATCACGCAGCAGCTCAGCTCCCCCTTCCCAGCAATCACGCAGCAGCTCAGCTCCCCCTTCCCAGCAATCACGCAGCAGCTCAGCTCCCCCTTCCCAGCAATCACGCAGCAGCTCAGCTCCCCCTTCCCAGCAATCACGCAGCAGCTCAGCTCCCCCTTCCCAGCAATCACGCAGCAGCTCAGCTCCCCCTTCCCAGCAATCACGCAGCAGCTCAGCTCCCCCTTCCTAGCAATCACGCAGCAGCTCAGCTCCCCCTTCCCAGCAATCACGCAGCAGCTCAGCTCCCCCTTCCCAGCAATCACGCAGCAGCTCAGCTCCCCCTTCCCAGCAATCACGCAGCAGCTCAGCTCCCCCTTCCCAGCAATCACTCAGCAGCTCAGCTCCCCCTTCCCAGCAATCACTCAGCAGCTCAGCGCCCCCTTCCCAGCAATCACTCAGCAGCTCAGCGCCCCCTTCCCAGCAATCACTCAGCAGCTCAGCTCCCCCTCCCTAGCAATCACTCAACAGCTCAGCTCCCCCTCCCCAGCAATCACTCAACAGCTCAGCTCCCCCTCCCCAGCAATCACTCAACAGCTCAGCTCCCCCTCCCCAGCAATCACTCAGCAGTTTAGCGCTCCCTTCCCAGCAACCACTCAGCAGCTCAGCTTCCCCTGCTACCCTTCCGAGCAGTGACGAACAGCACATATTTCCTGTCTCCCTTTTCTCCGCAGCAACTCATTCACTAAACAGCTCAGCTTCCTGTGGTCGCCCTCGGAGCAGCGACCATCAGCACATCTTCCCTGTCTTCCTCCCAGCAGTAACTCAGCAGCTCAGCTTCCCCTGCTACCTCCTCCTCCAAGCAGTGACTAGCAGCACAACTTCCCTGTCTGCCTCCTCTCAGCAGGGACTCGGCAGCTCAGCTCCCTATTCCCAACAGTCACTCAACAGCTCAGCTTCTCCTGCTCTCCCTCTGAACAGTGACCGCAGCACATCTTCCCTGTCTCCCTTCTCCCAGCAGGGACTCAGCAGCTCAGCTTCCCCTCCTCAGCAGTAACTCAACATTTAAACTCACCCTGCCACGCCCCCCCCCCAGCACAGATTCCTCGACTCTCCAGCCTTCCAATCTCTAATAGAAACACAGAGCAGAAGCTCTAGGAGGGAGGAAAGCAGAGTACTAATACTCAAAATCGTGGGTCTCCAAACCCTGGCCCGCTTGTCTCTACTCTTCCGGTCGCAGCTCACTCCGACACTGCTGACACTACAGACAAAGCACTGCTAGTCTGCTTGCTTGTCTAAACCCCCACTGTTCTTGGCAGCAAGTCCTGGCAAACAGCAGAGAAAGCTGCTCCTCCGACCCCCCTCCCGCTCTGCCACGCCGTGCTGTTAATGGGTTGCTAGGACCGCTGGTGTCACAGCAACCAATGACGTCATCGGTACAGCGGCTTCCGCCTGCTGTTTATATTAGGCGGGAGCCAGGTGGTGCAGGAGACCTGTACAGTGCTGTTATTGTGACAGCAATGTAAGAGGCCAATGTGCTGGGCATAAATGTGCTATGAGGACACAGATATCCAGGAGAGACTGATGGGCGCACAGATATGGGGGGAGGCTCTGATGAGCGCACAGATATGGGGGGAGGCTCTGATGAGCGCACAGATATGGGGGGGAGGCTCTGATGAGCGCACAGATATGGGGGGGAGGCTCTGATGAGCGCACAGATATGGGGGGGGAGGCTCTGATGAGCGCACAGATATGGGGGGGGGAGGCTCTGATGAGCGCACAGATATGGGGGGGGAGGCTCTGATGAGCGCACAGATATGGGGGGGGAGGCTCTGATGAGCGCACAGATATGGGGGGGGAGGCTCTGATGAGCGCACAGATATGGGGGGGGAGGCTCTGATGAGCGCACAGATATGGGGGGAGGCTCTGATGAGCGCACAGATATGGGGGGAGGCTCTGATGAGCGCACAGATATGGGGGAGGCTCTGATGGGCGCACAGATATGGGGGAGGCTCTGATGAGCGCACAGATATGGGGGGAGGCTCTGATGAGCGCACAGATATGGGGGGGAGGCTCTGATGAGCGCACAGATATGGGGGGGAGGCTCTGATGAGCGCACAGATATGGGGGGGAGGCTCTGATGAGCGCACAGATATGGGGGGGAGGCTCTGATGAGCGCACAGATATGGGGGGGAGGCTCTGATGAGCGCACAGATATGGGGGGGAGGCTCTGAGCGCACAGATATGGGGGGGAGGCTCTGATGAGCGCACAGATATGGGGGGGAGGCTCTGATGAGCGCACAGATATGGGGGGGAGGCTCTGATGAGCGCACAGATATGGGGGGGGAGGCTCTGATGAGCGCACAGATATGGGGGGGAGGCTCTGATGAGCGCACAGATATGGGGGGGAGGCTCTGATGAGCGCACAGATATGGGGGGGGAGGCTCTGATGAGCGCACAGATATGGGGGGGGGAGGCTCCGATGAGCGCACAGATATGGGGGGAGGCTCTGATGAGCGCACAGATATGGGGGGAGGCTCTGATGAGCGCACAGATATGGGGGAGGCTCTGATGGGCGCACAGATATGGGGGGAGGCTCTGATGGGCGCACAGATATGGGGGGAGGCTCTGATGGGCGCACAGATATGGGGGGAGGCTCTGATGGGCGCACAGATATGGGGGAGGCTCTGATGGGCGCACAGATATGGGGGGAGGCTCTGATGGGCGCACAGATATGGGGGGAGGCTCTGATGGGCGCACAGATATGGGGGGAGGCTCTGATGGGCGCACAGATATGGGGGGAGGCTCTGATGGGCGCACAGATATGGGGGGAGGCTCTGATGGGCGCACAGATATGGGGGGAGGCTCTGATGGGCGCACAGATATGGGGGGAGGCTCTGATGGGCGCACAGATATGGGGGGAGGCTCTGATGGGCGCACAGATATGGGGGGAGGCTCTGATGGGCGCACAGATATGGGGGGAGGCTCTGATGGGCGCACAGATATGGGGGGAGGCTCTGATGAGCGCACAGATATGGGGGAGGCTCTGATGAGCGCACAGATATGGGGGAGGCTCTGATGGCCACACAGATATGGGGAAGGCTCTGATGGCCACACAGATCTGGAGAAGGCTCTGATGGCCACACAGATCTGGAGAAGGCTCTGATGGCCACACAGATCTGGAGAAGGCTCTGATGGCCACACAGATCTGGAGAAGGCTCTGATGGCCACACAGATCTGGAGAAGGCTCTGATGGCCACACAGATCTGGAGAAGGCTCTGATGGCCACACAGATCTGGAGAAGGCTCTGATGGCCACACAGATATGGGGAAGGCTCTGATGGCCACACAGATATGGGGAAGGCTCTGATGGCCACACAGATATGGGGAAGGCTCTGATGGCCACACAGATATGGGGAAGGCTCTGATGGCCACACAGATATGGGGAAGGCTCTGATGGCCACACAGATATGGGGAAGGCTCTGATGGCCACACAGATGTGTGGGGAGGAACATTCATTCATTTATAAATAACAGATTTTTTTGGCCGACGAATATGTGTAAAATTTGTAGTGTGGTCCTCCTACTCAAAAGTCTGAAGACCCCTGCTTTAAATGACTTCACTGTTTCTCTTGATCTTGGAGGATGAATTGCCCCACAAACCTGCAGCTACAAAGGTCAGTGAAGGAATGATAAGAGTATATATAGACATGAATGTCCATAGCCTGGCCACAGGTTCATGTTAAACTGTATTTAGCAGGAAATATATGATGTGCCCCCCCCCCCCTCAAAAGCTGAAAATGCACATTACTTTTTTCTTGAGAATACAAATATCCCTCGATTGTGCTCTGGCCTTTCAGCTTGCAAACTATGGGAGCATCAGTCATCCTCTTCTTCAAATCTTCCATTTCTTCTCGGGTACTACTGAAGTGGTTACGTGTCTGTGGAAAAAGACAAGGATTGAGAAGGCTAGCATAGCGTGATGATTCATTCCTTCTAGCTCCATGTACTGTATATCTTGTGAGCCAAATTCAATGGAAAAACCTTATCAAACTCAAAGGCCTCTTTTACACCAGACATTACTGCCGCTGACAGTGTGACCTAAGCCTTTGTGCAGGGGTAGGCAACCTGGGGCCCTCCAGCTGTTGTGAAACTACATTTCTCATGAGGCATTGCAAGGCTGGCAGTTACAATTACTCCCTGCCCCCCCAGCACAGATTCAGAGGCATGATGGGACTTGTAGTTTTGCAACAGCTGGAGGGCTCCAGGTTGCCTACCCCTGCCTTAGTGCAACCCAGACAAGGATGCATTACCAGGGCTAGAATGCCATGACTGTAGCACAGTAGTAATCTGCAATTCCTGTATTTCTTAGAAACGCAAGGGGATATCACAGCTTCTTATGTTATGGTGATGAGGGAGGGGTTTGCTTACCGGGCAAATTCTGACACTCCTCACATACATGTAAAAATCTACTTTTTTGTGAGAAAATTTAGACCCCCCCAGCCCAAAAAACAAATTTATATATATATATATATATATATATATATATAAAATTTTAATTTATTTATAGGTCTGGTGGTAGATTTATTGCTCTCTCTGAAGTTTGCGACAATACCTCACGTGTGGGGTGATCACAGTTTATAAATACACGTGGGACTTGCGTATCTGTTCGCATTTGCGCGCAAGCACGGGGCGATCAGAGCATTTGAATTTTTTTAATTATTTTATCTAAAACTTTTTTACATTGTCTCTTTAATTATTTTTTGTATTAACTTTATTGCTATCACAAGGGATGAACAACATACCTTGTGACAACATGGGCCATGACAGGTCCTCTTTCTTTAGAGATTTGGAGTCTAATAGACCCCAGGCTTAGGTCATTGAAGTTTTTTATTCTGTTCTTCAAAATATATGTAACTTATGAAATATGCTTAACAAACCTGCTCTTTCACTCCTGTTTGGATCATTTTAAATAGGAATAAGCAGTGACCTCAACATTTTGGAAATTGTAGGTTCCTCCCCAATTTTGATCTCCAGTGTATATTGATAATACTCTGTCTTCAGTGCCTTCTCTTGCCAGTCTGTTCCTCCATCATAAACAGAAGTCCAACACCTGTGTAAGCCCCATGTTGGAGCCCATCATTACCGGAAGTCCAAAATTCCTGTAAGCCCCATACTAGAGCCCATCATAAAAAGATGTTCAACATTTGTGTAAACCCCAATGTTGGAGCCCATCATAAATAGAAGTCCAAAACTTGTGTAAGCTCCTCATTTGAGCTTATTCTAGGTTAATGGCCTTCGCCCCTCCCCATTTGACATTGGCTGATCAGACCTAACCACTGCTTCCAGGGAGGAAGAGGAGAAGGTCACAAGTTTTCCCATACCAAGAAGTTTCAGGTATTTCTACTAAGGTTCTAAAAGGACAGAACAGTGGCTTAGTGGTTAGCACCTCTGCCTCCCTTCGAATATCAAACAGGACACCACCTGCATGGAGTAATCTTGATCCATGTATTGGAATTTAGGCAAGGGCGAGCCGTTACTCTACAGTTGACAGCACTAAACAGGCCACACTCTTAGCTAAATACAGCTTTCAGGTCGGTTTCCGACCACACCTCCCATCACAGCCTGATGAAGGGGGGAGGCTTTTCCCCTAAAAAACGTTGGCTCTACCTATTACATGTCAACAGTCAACTTCAATAAACTTCCTAAATACAACCCAAGTGTGGCAAACCTTTATACAGGGAAACTCCATAAAAGGGTCCAGTGTTTTATTGAACAATCATATCACAGTAAATGATAATGATGTTTCGGAGCCACGCATGCCCCATCATCAGTCATGTGAACGTCCCATAGCTGATGGTGTCCTGTGTGGCTCTGAAATGTCTATCCCTTGCTGTGATGTGATCGTTCAAAAAAACATTGGACCCTTTTATGGAGTTTCCTGGGATGCTGGTGACATTTGTCTTACTTGGAGCCGTTTTCCTGCTGGTGGTCTCTACAGCACCCACCTACTCTTTAGCCACTTTCAGGATTGTGTGTGTTGGGAATATTGCTCTAAACCTTTTTCTACTGAGCACGCCTCTACACCCATCCAAGAGTATTTTAAGGATCTGCTTTTTTTGTCGTCCATCTATACTACACTTTCATTGGCAACAAGCCCCCTTGAAGATCAACATAGCTCAAATCACTTCCATCAATACCAGACCATACACCAGTCCAGCGCTCTCACACAGACATGAACTAGAAAGGAATGATGGTTTCAGGTGTCCCTGTCTTTTCTCAATTCCATTGGCAGTAGAAAGACGGAAGTACATTATGTCTGGCATGTACAAAGTAACCAATGGGTCATCCGTTCAAATACCAACCACAACACTACCAGCAGGGAGTTTGAATGTTCTCCCTGTGTATATATATATATATATATATATATATATATATATATATAAAATTATTTATTTTTTTATTCATAGGAGGTCTGGTGGTAGAATTATTGCTCTCACTCTGAAGTTTGCGACAATACCTCACGTGTGGTGTGATCACCGTTTATATATACACATAGGACTTGCGTATCTGTTCGCATTTGCACGTAAGCACGGGGCGATCGGAAAATTTGAATTTTTTTTTAATACTTTTTTTAACTTTTTTACATTGTCTCCAATTATTTTTTGTATTAACTTTATTGCTATCACAAGGGATGAACAACATAGCTTGTGACAACCTGGGCGATGACAGGTCCTCTTTCTGAAGAGATTTGGGGTCTAATAGACCACAGGCTTAGGTCACCTGGCTGCCAACAACCAGTTAAACAAAGAGCCGAGACCGTTAGTGACGAAAGCCTCATTGCTTCCGGTTTCTGGGGTCACAGAGAGAAGAACGCCAGTTCCTCTCTTTCTCTGTAGTGCCACCGTCCCCGCATCGCCCCCCGGGTTCAGCACTCAGACGGCAGAGCCCTGGAAAGGTGGCGGCGAGAGGGGGACCCCTTTACACCACCCGTAGCGGTGATAGAGTTGCTAATCACTTCTGCTATATAGGAAATTGCCAGCTAATTTTTATACCGGGATGATGCCTGCAACTGCAGACATCATCCTGGTATAACCCACTGCAAATCGAGGACATCCATGACGTCCTACAGTCGGTAAGTGGTTAAATCAGGACAACAATGCTGTTTCCCCATAAATACAGGTGTGGGAGCATTGTCATTTTAGAACAGGGTGTGTGTTACTGGCAGGTTAACTCTTAAATCGCATAGGAATGTGGTCTGCACAGTCCTGTGAGATTCCTGCTCGTTCCCATGCAGTGCAATTTTGTAGTCTATTCATTTGAATGGGCTTCAAAGCGCACCAGAACATAGTGGGCTTCTTTACACTTGCTTCAAAATGTGGCATTGGGCATGCTTTTTTAAAGCCCTCTAAATGCCAATCAAAGCACCTCTCACTAAATAAAAAGGTTACTTTATAGTCCTGTTTACACGTTGTGTTTGCTTTGCTTCAAAATTATACCCCATGTGGCTTTCTTGGCACTTCAAAGCATCTCCCACGCATCCATAGAAGTCTATAGCAATGCTCGCTAAAAGCACTTGCATAATTTGAGGGGCATTTATTCAGGAGTTAGCTTTTCTTTGTATTGGAGGTACGAGACATCCCAGTATGCACTGGGAAACCAACAAGCGAATCAGAAAGACCACATCAGCAGTCACTCTCAGTTCATATCTATAGATTCTGGGAGTTTCTGGTGCAGGAGTCATACCTGGTGTGCGTGGAGAAGCAGGAAGGTGAGCGGGGTCTGAGCCTGAGCAGAGCACCTAGCAGATGGCACATGTAGTGCGCAACTAATCAGCAGAGCTAGGAGTTCTGAGTGAGGCATCAGCAGAGCTGGGTGTTACTACTGAATGGGGCATCAGCAGAGCTGGGGGTTACTACTGAATGGGGCATCAGCAGAGCTGGGGGTTACTACTGAATGGGGCATCAGCAGAGCTGGGGGTTACTACTGAATGGGGCATCAGCAGAGCTGGGGGTTACTACTGAATGGGGCATCAGCAGAGCTGGGGGTTACTACTGAATGGGGCATCAGCAGAGCTGGGGGGTTACTACTGAATGGGGCATCAGCAGAGCTGGGGGGTTACTACTGAATGGGGCATCAGCAGAGCTGGGGGTTACTACTGAATGGGGCATCAGCAGAGCTGGGGGTTACTACTGAATGGGGCATCAGCAGAGCTGGGGGTTACTACTGAATGGGGCATCAGCAGAGCTGGGGGTTACTACTGAATGGGGCATCAGCAGAGCTGGGGGTTACTACTGAATGGGGCATCAGCAGAGCTGGGGGTTACTACTGAATGGGGCATCAGCAGAGCTGGGGGTTACTACTGAATGGGGCATCAGCAGAGCTGGGGGTTACTACTGAATGGTGCATCAGCAGAGCTGGGGGTTACTACTGAATGGGGCATCAGCAGAGCTGGGGGTTACTACTGAATGGGGCATCAGCAGAGCTGGGGGTTACTAGTGAATGGGGCATCAGCAGAGCTGGGGGTTACTACTGAATGGGGCATCAGCAGAGCTGGGGGTTACTACTGAATGGGGCATCAGCAGAGCTGGGGGTTACTACTGAATGGGGCATCAGCAGAGCTGGGGGTTACTACTGAATGGGGCATCAGCAGAGCTGGGGGTTACTACTGAATGGGGCATCAGCAGAGCTGGGGGTTACTACTGAATGGGGCATCAGCAGAGCTGGGGGTTACTACTGAATGGGGCATCAGCAGAGCTGGGGGTTACTACTGAATGGGGCATCAGCAGAGCTGGGGGTTACTACTGAATGGGGCATCAGCAGAGCTGGGGGTTACTACTGAATGGGGCATCAGCAGAGCTGGGGGTTACTACTGAATGGGGCATCAGCAGAGCTGGGGGTTACTACTGAATGGGGCATCAGCAGAGCTGGGGGTTACTACTGAATGGGGCATCAGCAGAGCTGGGGGTTACTACTGAATGGGGCATCAGCAGAGCTGGGGGTTACTATTGAATGGGGCATCAGCAGAGCTGGGGGTTACTACTGAATGGGGCATCAGCAGAGCTGGGGGTTACTACTGAATGGGGCATCAGCAGAGCTGGGGGTTACTACTGAATGGGGCATCAGCAGAGCTGGGGGTTACTACTGAATGGGGCATCAGCAGAGCTGGGGGTTACTACTGAGTGGGGCATCAGCAGAGCTGGGGGTTACTACTGAGTGGGGCATCAGCAGAGCTGGGGGTACTATTGAGTGGGCATCAGTAGAGCTGGGGGTACTATTGAGTGGGGCATCAGCAGAGATGGTGGTACTACTGCGATATATACTAAATGTTTGACCATAGGATTAGACCCACAAATCATTGTTGATGCCATTGAGTCGTGTTTTGCCAACTCAAAGTAAATTTCGGGACTGGTACATCATTATAGACTTACATTTTGAAGGCTCAGCTGCAGCTGTTGCTTGTAGGGTAGGAAGTCCTGCGTCAACTCAAACGTGAGGCTGTTGGAAGTGAAAAGACAATGCAAGAAGGCCAAGACCTAAGAGCAAGACAAAGGATTTACCGTAATTGGACTTTGTAAATACAACAATGGTGGACAGTAAACCAATGACCCTACAATATCTGACCATTGTCTGCCAAGACAGTGGTCATCAACCCTGTCCTCAGGGCCCACTAACAGGCCAGGTTTGCAAGATAACTGAAATACATCACAGGTGATATCATTTGCTGCTCAGTGATTGCAGTATTCTAGTCTGCATCTCCCCAAGGTAATACAGAAAATCTGGCCTGTTAGTAGGTCAATGAGGACTGGGGTTAATGACCACTGCGCTGAGAGATAGTAACCCCCCACCCTTTTTTTTTGCCATACCTTTAAAATTTACATTTTAGGTCTGAAGATTATGTATAACTCCCGAAATATTACATCTGTTTTTCAAAAGTAGAGACTCTGGAGAATAAAATGTACTGCTGTCAAATCCATATTTATCGGCGTATAACACGCACTTTTTTCCCCTTAAAATCAGGGGAAAATCGTGGGTGCGTGTTATACGCCGATACTCAGTCGAATTCCCCTGCTGAAAACGAGCGAGAGGAGCGAGCGGAGCCGAAGCCGAAATACAATCGGCTTTACTCGGCTCCTCTCGCAGTCCCGCCCATCTCTGACTGCGCCGCTGACATAGAGAAAGCCGAGTGTACTTCGGCTAGTCTCGGCTCCTCTCGCAGTCCTGCTTGTGACTGTGAGCAGAGCCGAGTCTAGCCGAAGTACACTCGGCTTTCTCCGTCAGCGGCGCAGTCAGTGGAGATGGGCGGAACTGCGAGAGGAGCCGAGTCTAGCCGAAGTACACTCGGCCCCGCTCGCTCCTCTCCACAGAAATCGGCGCCAAATTTTAAAAAACGCCGGGACTGACACGATCGCAAAGGCACTGGGCAAGGCTGCAGATGGACAGATGGACACTGGGCAAGGCTGCAGATGGACAGATGGACACTGGGCACGGCTGCAGATGGACAGATGGACACTGGGCACGGCTGCAGATGGACAGATGGACACTGGGCACGGCTGCAGATGGACAGATGGACACTGGGCAAGGCTGCAGATGGACAGATGGACACTGGGCACGGCTGCAGATGGACAGATGGACACTGGGCAAGGCTGCAGATGGACAGATGGACACTGGGCACGGCTGCAGATGGACAGATGGACACTGGGCAAGGCTGCAGATGGACAGATGGACACTGGGCACGGCTGCAGATGGACAGATGGACACTGGGCAAGGCTGCAGATGGACACTGGGCAAGGCTGCATGCTGCATTTAAATGTAAGTTTTTTTTCCTTGAATTTCCCTCCTAAAAGTTTTTTTCCTTAAAATTCCCTCCTAAACTTGGGATGCGTGTTATACGCCGGTGCGTGTTATACGCCGATAAATACGGTATATATTTTTTTTATATCATCCTACTCCGATACCGTACTAACTTCGGACATTTCCAAAACATATGTATATGATCGACATCTAGGGCACTCCGAGCTGTGTAATCTATGTAATCAAATCCATATTTTTAGTAAATACACAAATTTTAGTGCACAAAAAAACACAATATAATGCCCATATTTATGCAGATCATTTGATTTTGGAGTGTGGCTATGGGAATTGGTGCCCATTTGTGAGGTCAGGTATGGATGTTGGATGAGGAGACCCGATCCCACAGGTGTTCAGTAGGGTTGAGGTCAGAAACTGATGTTGGATGACAAGACCCAATCTCAAAGGTGTTCACAGTAGGGTTGAGGTCAGGTACCTAATTTTGGGATGAGAAGACCTAATCCCAAAAATGTTCAGTAGGGTTGAGGTCAGGAAGTTGCATAAGAAGACCTGATCATAAAGGTGTTCAGAAGGGTTGAGTTCAGGTACCGATGTCGAATGAGAGGACCTGCTGCCGAAGGTGTTCAGTAGAGTTGAGGTCAGATCCTGATGTTGGATGAGAAGAAATGATGGCAAAGGTGTTCAGTAGGGTCAGGGCCATAGGAACAGGACAGGCAAAACAAGCAATTGCTTGGGGCCCCCGAGCTGGCCTGGGGCCCTAGCCTAGGGTGCCTGCCTGCTGCCTGTCACTGTCCTCAATTTCCGCCCTGAGCCGATCTGCGGATTGCGGCCATAGGAAAGGCCGTGGCTTCGGCCTATCTCCGGAGCGGCGGCCATCTTGGTACACCCGGCGGCAGCGGCCGAGGTGAGATGTGGGGAGATGGGGACATTACAAGGGGGAGATGTGGATATTAAAGTGGGGGAGATGATGTGGATATTAAAGTGGGGGAGATGATGTGGATATTACAGTGCAGAGTCCCCCTGTCCATCCCACGGTCCCCCTGTCCATCCCACGGTCCCCCTGTCCATCCCACGGTCCATAAACAGTCCTAAACAGCATCTTAATGTTAATGTGAGTGTGTATGTGTTTTAAGTATGTTGGATTATATGCAACAGCAGTATTTTTCACTGTAAACCTTTTTTATTTATTTAAAGTGTGGGTGAGCTTAAACTGTATCGCTATGCTGTGAGTGTGGTCGGGGGGCTGGGGGGGCCTCCATGTCCATTTTGCTTGGGACCCCCAAATTCTTTCAAACGGCCCTGAGTAGGGTTGAGGTCAGGTACTGATGTTGGATGAGAAGACCTGATCCCAAAGGTGTTCAGTAGGGTTGAGGTCAGGTACTGATGTTGGATAATAAGACCTGATCCCAAAGGAGTTCAGTAAAGTTGAGGTCAGACACTGATGTTGAATCAGAAGACCTGACTCACAGTCAGTGTTTCAATTCATGGGGATGTAATATGTATAGCGCTTATACAAAATAGGAAAAAAAACGAATAGTTATATAATGGTGAGGGGGTGTACCCCTGGAATGTGGAAAACGTAAAAGTCCATAAATAAATGAATATAAAGTCCACCAAGTGTCGGTACAATAACGGAGGATCAATAACTTCCAAGTGACTCTTGTAGACAAAAAAATCTTGACTCTTGTGTTAGATGTGCAGACCCATTTCCGGTAAAAGTGTAGGCTTACCAGAGAAATTGGACTCAGGGGGAACTTATGTCTCCATGAGCCCAAAAAGCATAGGTTGTTATGACCCATAGGGTGAAAGCTGGGAAGTCCTCAATGGATATATCTTATGGCCTTCAGACGCCCGCAGGAACAAGATCAATGGATCCACAGGAAAAAATGGCTCTAGGTGCGTGATGTGAACTTGCACCAAAGTTAAATCAATGGTATGGGGAATTAAGAAAAGAAGGCCACATTGCATAATCCCTTTTAAAATAGTACAACAAAATTTATTTACAGCTGTTAAACTTACATTTAGCTGAAATTTCAAGCGCTTGTATAAAATAAGGCGTCAGTGGAGTCCTCCCGACGCGTTTCGGGTCAATACACTTCGTCTGGGGATGTTTCAATTCATCCCAAAGGTGTTCAGCAAAGTTGCGGTCAGGTACTGATATTGGATGAGACGACCTGATCCCCAAGGTGTTCAGCAGGGTTGAGGTCAGGTACTGCATGGATGAGAATACCTGAGACTCACAGTAGGTGTTCCAATTCATCCCAAAAGTGTTCAACAGGGTTGAGGTCAGGGGTCTGTGCAGGACACTTGAGTTCCTCCACTCCAAACTGATCACACCATGTCTTAATGGAGCAGGATTTGATGGAACAGAAAAGGGCCCTCACCAAACTGTTACCACAAGGTTGAAAGCACATAAATGTCTAACATGTATGATGTAGAATGAATAGTCCCTTCACTGGGAACACTGGAGCTCTGTAATTTGAAAGGGTGCCCCCATAGGTTTGTCCTTTCACAGTAAGTTACACTGTCACCGTTTGGGAAATTGCGGCTATTACAGGCAATCTGGCACGATCACCAGGTGAGTCTGATCTGACAGCTTTGGACACTATTCATTTGAATAGTATGGAAGTTGTTTACTCCTAAAAAAAATGGGTGCATTGGTCCTTACCGGCTCTACAATGCTAAACTTCTTGCTCTCCTGCACCTCCTGGATCTGATAGACGTATTCCAGTGAAGATTCATAGAAGTTCTGCTTTTCTTTGTCCACCACAACATCGGCCTGGAAGGAACATAAACAAATTCATAAAATGACATGACTACATAATAATGGCCCCAATACCCCGACAAAGTCCAAGTCAACAGATCAGCCATTGAGAATATGGTCTGATTTGTCTATATAACCTTCCCAAAAGCTACTGTAACCTAAATAATCAAGAAGAAGTGAAGGCTGCTATGATGATTGGGACATTAATAATTTAAATGTATACTTTGGTGAAGACACAGTTTTAGATTTTTTTTTTTAATTCACATGACAGGTTCCCTTCAATCTTTTGCCATGCTTGGGATATATATTTATGTGTACTGTCCAAGGAACATATCAGTATACCAGGATCATGGCTGAAGTATAATTTTTTTTAGTGTCAGCGATGGGCTTTAGGCCCCTTTCACACTGGGGCGTCGGCGGTAAAGCGCTGCTATTTTTAGCGGCGCTTTACCGTCGTTTTTGTGTGGGTATTCGGCCGCTAGAGGGGCGCTTTTAACCCCCGCTAGCGGCCGAAAAAGGGTTAAAACCACCGCGCGCTGCCCATTGATTTCAATGGGCAGGAGCGGTATACACACCGCTCCTTCACCGCTCCAAAGACGCTGATAGCAGGACTTTTTTTAGAGAGAGCTTTCACACTAGAGAGACAGGAGTGGCTCCTTCAGGGCACTTTGCAGGCGCTATTTTTAGCGCTGTAGTGCCTGCAAAGTGCCCCAGTGTTAAAGGGGTCTTAGGGTAAAAGTGATCCAAGCGGCTCTAGAGCCACCCAATCACTTTTATAGAGCTCGAAAAGACGACATTCTGCCACCACCCAGGGCTCTGGATTCCTACTGTGTGCCTACATCAAATGGCTGGAGCTTGTGGCATCACATGACTGACCTGCCAATCTCAGACAACTTGAGTATTAATCTATAAAGTACACTCAGTGGTGGCAACAAGGATGTAGGGGGAGTGAGATTTCTGGGAAGAGTGTGGCTTGGGCTTTGAAAAATAAAGTTCCTCTTTAAAGCTAGAAATGTGTAGTGGTAGCTGTATGCCCCCAGAGTCGTGTAGCATGGCATTGTCTATAAACAAAGCCATGTCATTTCCTCTACTGTGACAAACAGCTTTGATCATCATGAGAGCTCTGACTTTTTCAATTCCATCAACGGACGTTGTTGATAATAAAAGGGTTAATGGTAGAGTTAGGCTTAGTGTTTGCTATAGGACTGGTTTTCGTATTAAGTTTATCGATACTGTGAATATTAGCATCATCTGGTGCAAAAACAGATCCAGGATCCACTAACCCTCCGGAGCCATTTAAAACCCAGTGCAAAGTGTTTTAGGGTTCTCTAGTGCCTGACGGGGACTTGGGTGCTTTTGGCCTTGTCTGAAACCAGGTGGACCCCATTCTTCAGGGGATCTGCTGGGACAGGATCCACCCAAATATTAGGTAGCTCTCCCCCAAAGAGACCCCATGGGAGGAGGAGAACCTGACAATAAGGCCGCCTCACCTCCACCTTAAGACTTTCAGGGCAAGTTCAAAAACCTACAAATTAGAAGTTAGCAAAGTACATTTAGGGTTCTTTAGTGCCCGACAGGCACTGAGGTACTTGTGGCTTCCTTGGCTGAAACCAGGTGGATCCCATTCTTTAGGGGATCTGCTGATACAAGTCCACCTAAGTACTAAGTGGGGTTTCCCCAAAGGTGAGGAGAAGAAACTGACCATACGGCCACGTCACCTCCCCCTCAAGACTTTCAGAGCAAATCCAAGGACCTACAACCTAGTAATCAGGGGTGAGTAACGTGCTTTAGGGTTCTTTAAGTGCTATATTGCCTGACAGGGACTGGAGTGACTTGTGTTCTGCTTGGCTGAAACCAGGTGGATCCCATTCTTTAGGGGATCTGCTGAGACAAGGTCCACCTAAGTACTAGATGGGGCTCCCCCAAATGGAGATCCAATGGGAAGGATTAGAACCTAACCATAATGCCTTATCACCTCCCCTTCGAGACTTTCAGGGCAAGTCCAAGGACCTACAACCTACTAATCAGGAGCGAGTAAAGTGCTTTAAAGTTTTTTAGGGGCTGGGGTACTTGTGGTCTCCCTTTCTAAAACCAGGTGGACCTCATTCTTCAAAGGATCTGCTGAGACAAGGTTCAGCCAAGTATCAGATGGGGCTGCCCCAAAAGTAGACTGCATGGGAAGGAGGAGAACCTGACCAGATTGCCACATCACCTCCCTTTCAAGACTCTCAGGGCAAGTCCAAGGATCTACACCCTACCAATTAGGGGCAAGTAAAGAGCTTTAGGGTTCTTTAGTGCCCGACGGGGACTGGGGTACTGGTGGCCCTCCTGGCTAAAACCAGGTGGACCCCATTATTCAGGAGAACTGCCAAGTAAAGGTCTACCCAAGTACTAGATGTGGCTCCCCCAAAAGGAGACCCCATGGGAGGAGCAGAACCTAACCATAAGGTTACGTCCCCTCCACCTCATGATTTTCAGGGCAAGTCCAAGGACCTACACTCTACTAACCAGGGGCCAGTAAAGTGCTTTAAGGTTCCAAAGTGAAATACAATGGCTGGCCTCATTGTTGACTCAATTTCCCGAATTTGCTTAAACGTTCCCAATTTCACTCATCCCTACTGGACACACCTGCTGGCCTTTCCTTCAACCTCATTTCACCGATGTGGAACTGCACATTCAGATCTGCACTATAAATCATCTCCTACATTCATGCTAGCATTGTCAGTGGGTGTTTTATAATTTGGTACGGGCAGATGTATGTAATATGTGCTTTATGGCTGTTTCTGTCCAAGAGTCTGCATCCGTTCCTGAACCTCGCACCTCTTGGAGCTGGGCCTCCTTCTTCTTGGATGACAAACTCAGATGTTTATCCAGCATTGAGTAATACCGCTCGCTGTCCCTGTCAAACTTCTTCTTCCGATCCTAGAACATTGGCACCAAGAGGTCAGTTTTATGGTTCATTACAAACACCTGTACAATACAAACAGCTAGATATTATTGGATTTGATGAAAGCAAAGACAGATTTCCCATCCCTTCCTGAGGGAATGACTCATAGAAACTATTTATTAGGTTAGCCCTATTGTCAGTAAATTGTCCTATAAAGGAACAGTTTGATCTCTGTACTTTTCACTTACCTCATTCACACAATAAACGTATATACAAAGTCGCTCAATAAAAGCTCATAAGCTTAACACAATGTCATTTTACAAAGTCCTTTTTAGTATTTCTAATTCTATTAAAATAATCCCTGGTGATCTTGCCACGAAGGTCCTTCTTCAGGCACTTTCTGATATAGAGTAAAAACAGTCTACCAGTCTATCAACTGTCCTCCTGCGTTGTCACATGGGCTTCCAATGGAGACTTAAAATGGCCATTATAGTGGTCAACCCACCCTGAGAAATGCCATACATACTTCTATTGTTTGTCCTGTAGGACATTCGTGGATATAATATCTACAGCCCCCTATTTAAGCTCTATAATGGGGGTGAGGGTGGAGTGGGTCCTTAAAGTGGTTGTAAACCCACTCTGACATCTTGCACCTACAGGTAAGCCTAGATTAAGGCTTACCTGTAGGTGCAAGAAATATCTCCTTAACCTACACGGTTAAGGAGATATTTGCAGAAAAGACTGCACCGATGACAACGGCGCAGGTGCACGGAGCCTGCCGGTTTTCGAATGGGAAATGCTGGGAACGTGCGGGGATCATGCCGTCCCGCGTGTATGCGCGGGAGTGATGTCATCGCCGCTCCCGCCAGTCACAGCGCAGGAGCCCGGAAGGCGCTCGGAGGGGACATGGCGGCAGAGAACGAGGAGCGAGTCGGGGGCTTCGATCTCAGGTAAGTGCCACATAATGAGCTAGTATGCATAGCATACTAGCTAATTATGCCTTTCTCTTTCAGGGTTCTTTTTTTGAAGAAAAAAAAAAAAGAGGGTTTACTTCCTCTTTAACCAGGAGAAGGGGTTGTTCTTTTTTTTCTCTCCTGTCTTTCTTATTTCCTTCTTTATTTCTACTCTTTTTTTTCTTAACTTGGAGCTTACGCCCATCTTGTGGCTTCTATGGATGATTACGCCCTTAAAAGCACATGTGTCAAACACAAGGCCCGAGGGCCAAATTCGGCCCCCTAGGCCATTTTATGTGGCCCCCGGCCGAGACCTTTTTTGCCGCCTGCCACCTCCGGCTCTCTGAACCCTGCCCTCTGCGCATAGCGCACCCCTGAACCCTGCCCCCTGCGCATAGCGCACCCCTGAACCCTGCCCTCTGCGCATAGCGCACCCCTGCCCCCTGCGCATAGCGAACCCCTGCCCCCTGCGCACCCCTAAACGCTGGCCCCTGCGCATAGCGCACCCCTGCGCATAGCGCACCCCTGCCCCCTGCGCATAGCGCACCCCTAGACCCTGCCCCCTGCGCATAGCGCACCCCTGAACCCTGCGCATAGCGCACCCCTGAACCCTGCGCATAGCGCACCCCTGAACCCTGCGCATAGCGCACCCCTGAACCCTGCCCTCTGCGCATAGCGCACCCCTGAACCCTGCCCTCTGCGCATAGCGCACCCCTGAACCCTGCCCTCTGCGCATAGCCCACCCCTGAACCCTGCCCTCTGCGCATAGCCCACCCCTGAATCCCTTCTGCCCTCTGCGCATAGCCCACCCCTGAATCCCTCCTGCCCTCTGCGCATAGCCCACCCCTGAAACCCTGCCCTCTGTGCATAGCTCACCCCTGAACCCTTCCCTCTGTGCATAGGGCAAATCAGAGCGCCCCCACCTCCCTCCTGAACCATAACAGGCTCCATGCCCTCAACATGGGGGTGGGTGCTTAGGTGAACCCCAAAGCACCTTTCCCCATGTTGATGAGGACAAGGGCCACTTCCGTCTCTCTGAACCCTGCCCCCTGCGCATGGCGCACCCCTGCCCCCTGCGCATGGCGCACCCCTGCCCCCTGCGCACCCCTAAACCCTGGCCCCTGCGCATAGCGCACCCCTGCCCCCTGCGCATAGCGCACCCCTGAACCCTGCCCCCTGCGCATAGCGCACCCCTGAACCCTGCCCCCTGCGCATAGCGCACCCCTGAACCCTGCCCCCTGCGCATAGCGCACCCCTGAACCCTGCCCTCTGCGCATAGCGCACCCCTGAACCCTGCCCTCTGCGCATAGCGCACCCCTGAACCCTGCCCTCTGCGCATAGCGCACCCCTGAACCCTGCCCTCTGCGCATAGCGCACCCCTGAACCCTGCCCTCTGCGCATAGCGCACCCCTGAACCCTGCCCTCTGCGCATAGCGCACCCCTGAACCCTGCCCTCTGCGCATAGCGCACCTCTGAACCCTGCCCTCTGCGCATAGCGCACCTCTGAACACTGCCCTCTGCGCATAGCGCACCCCTGAACACTGCCCTCTGCGCATAGCCCACCCCTGAATCCCTTCTGCCCTCTGCGCATAGCCCACCCCTGAATCCCTCCTGCCCTCTGCGCATAGCCCACCCCTGAAACCCTGCCCTCTGTGCATAGCTCACCCCTGAACCCTTCCCTCTGTGCATAGGGCAAATCAGAGCGCCCCCACCTCCCTCCTGAACCATAACAGGCTGCATGCCCTCAACATGGGGGTGGGTGCTTAGGTGAACCCCAAAGCACCTTTCCCCATGTTGATGAGGACAAGGGCCTTTTCCCGACAACCCTGGCCGTTTGTTGTCTGCTGCGTCTTCTCGGCTATATTCTCGCACTTTTGCTGGGTCTTCTCCGCTGTCTTTATATCCCTCTGTTCTTCTTACGATGTTGACTCGATGCTCTCTCCCGCTCTAATGTTGGGTGCACGGTGTGCCATTACTTAAGTTGGCATAGGGCATGGTCACCGGAGGCCTGCCCCTTTTGATATTATCGCCCATCATGCCCCGGGAGGTGACGTCATAAGGGGCGGGGCCACAGGATGATGTCACCCCGGTGACCCTCCCCATGCCAATATAAGTAGTGGCACACCGCGCACCGACCATTAGTGCGGGAGAGAGCGTTGAGTCAACATCGGAAGAGTGAACAGAGGGAGAAGATAGCCGAGAAGACCCAGCCGAGGCAGAAGACAGTGGACAGAGGGAGAAGAACCGGAGAGCGAGCGGAGAATACCCAGAGAGGGGAGAAGAACCGGCAGAGGCATCAGACATCAGTGGAGGAGACAGAAGAACCAGAGAGAGGGAAGAAGAAGAAGTCGGAAGAGATACCCGAGCTGCCTTAATAAATTACTTTAAAAACCTGTGTAGCGCGTTTTATTTTTGACACTTATTTTAGGTGAATGGGTAGGGGTACAAAGTACTCCATACTCATTCACATAGGGTAGACCAGGATCTGGGGGCCCCCTTATTGAAGGGGGCTTCCAGATTCCGATAAGCCCCCGTCCGCAGACCCCGACAACCAATGGCCAGGGTTGTTGGAAAGAGGATCACAGTATGTAACAGGGTTCAGTCAGCGCAAAAAATTACCAATCAAATCCTAAATCTAAAGCAGCTGAACACTTAGGGTCAATATAGCACACTCCTAATATGAACATAAATAAAAATATAGTGCAGCGCTAATGAACATGTATACTAAATAACCAATCACTTAATTGGCACAATATACAAAGAGTTACATATATCTAAAAGTCCAGAGAAATGGCCATCTAGGCCGAAATGAAAAAATACACCCTGTATACGCTGAGGAAGTCCCGCCCCTGGGACGATACATGTGCGTGTGGATGGGACCACCGTGTGACATCGTTTTTTTTGTACTCACCTGGAATGTGGAGAGAGAAGCTCCCATATCTACATTTGTGCCAGAGGCTTTTACCCCTAGCACTGGGAATAGTGCTTTTTTATGTGAGTGAATTTCTATTTTAATAAATGTGACATAAAATTGTGAAACAGAGAGCACTATGTCTTGTCCTATTGGCTTTTTCATGTCAACCACTGATTGATAAGTGTATGGGATACACTCACCGCCACCGTTATTAGGAAGATTTTGATGCAAGTACCATTGATGTGCTGGAGACAACTATATACATCGATTATATCCCTGTGGGGAACTGTGCATTTGGCCTTCTGTTAAACCAGAGACCCATTTATTGAGGTGAGCGGCCTGCATATCTGGTGAAGGAAGCACTTTAAGGACACATTGAAGTTTATTGTCACCCTGATCACCTTTGAGGACTTTCCCTTGGTGTATTTTTTCACTTCGGCCTAGATGGCTATTTCTCTGGACTTTTGGATATATGGAACTCTTTGCATATTGTGCCAATTAAGTGATTGGTTATTTAGTATACATGTTCGTTAGCGCTGCAGTATATTTTTATTTTTGTTGGAAAGAGGCCCTTGTCCTTGGCCCCCCAGCCCCAAAGCACCCACCCCCCATGTTGAGGGCATGCTGCCTAGTACGCGTCAGGAGGGAGGGGGCGCTCGCTCGTCCCAACCCCCTTTTCCTGACCTGCCGGGCTGCGTGTTCGGATAAGGGTCTAGTATGGATTTTGGGGGACCCCAACACCGTTTTTCGGCGTGGAGGTTCCCCTTAAAATCCATACCAGACCAAAGGGCCTGGTATGCTCTTGGAGGGGGAACCCATGTTTTATTTTTTTAAATTTGGCTTGGAGTTCCCCCTAAAGATTCATACCAGACACAGTGCCTGGTATTGTCAGGGATCAAAGTCGCATTGCCGTTCATTGAAGTCGGATGCATGTCGGACTTCAAGTCGCAGGGCAAAGTCGGATCTAAAGTGGTACGACTGTCGTGTCGTACCAGTGTGAACCTGGCCTTAGTGACACTTTTTTGGGGACCAGTAACACCAATACAGTGATCAGTGCTAAAAATCTGCACCGTCACTGTACTAATAACACTGGCAGGATAGGGGTTAACAGGAGCGATGAAAGGGTTAAATATGTTCCTAGGGAGTGCTTAATGTGTGGGATGCTTAGCAGGAACACAGGCTCTCTACCGCCCCTTCTCACAGAATAGCGATCTGCCTTGTTTACTTCGGCAAGACCGCCGTTCTGTCTCCCGATCGGTGGGTCCCAGCGGACATCGGGTTTGCCAGACCTGCTGATTGGCTCCCGCTGTGTCCACTCACATCGAGAGCAGGTTGCCGGTGGCGCGCGTGTGCGCTCCAGACCCGGAAGTGCAGAATCACATATAGGTACGTGGTTCTGCACAGGGAAGCAGACTTGCCACTGTATATGTACAGTATACGGTGGGCAATCGATTTTAATAACCTGAGGATGATTTCTGCAGAAATGTTTAAGGCAGGGCTGCAGAAATTTGTGATCGCCACACTGTTAATAAACGAACGGCAGTAGGTAAGCAATTAATGTTCTATTGCTGTGGACCTTGAATCAAACTCCCTGTTGCCAACACAGATCCAAAGCAGTCAGATATGCCCTGCTTCACAGTCACAACTACCATGCTCCAACACCACTACCACGCCCTGCGCTGTATTGCACACAACCGTGAAATGGCGACAAACTACAGTACTTTTACAGGTGATCAGTTTACATTTATTCACAAATTATGCCCTTAGAATTGTTTTTATTCTATTAAACTTTTTTTGCATGAATTCTTTTTTTTATTTAACTTTATCGCTATCACAAGGGGGTTAACAAACCCCTTTTGTGATAGCTTTGGGCAGTGACAGGTCCTTTAAAAAGAATTAGGGGTCTATTCAGCCCCCGTCTCCCCTGCCCTCTAGAGCAGCTAACCAAGTACATATTGTGCCAAGGTAGAGGCTTCCATGGCTGTAACAGCCAGGGAATGGCAGCTCTGAAACCAAAAGTGACAAAATGCAGGTTTGTTGGTCACAGTGGAGATTGAGGATCAGACGTTCCGCCATCTTCTTTGTGGGAAGCAGTCCCAGCCACTCACCACAGTCCTGGGCTCCCTGGAGAAACGGGAGAGCCCGGAAACCACCTCAGGCGGCAACGGTAGGAAAGGAGGGGGTTCTGCAGCTGAAACCATGATCTTGTAATTATCACTTGCTGACAGGGGGTTTATATACATGCAGTACGTCAGTCATCAAGCGGTTAAGGACAAGACTTCCTTTTTCTCCAGAACGATATAAGAAACATGTAATCTCCATATTAGTATGGTCTTTGATGCTGGATAACCGGTGATGACTGATTTAACCAATAAGAATATCTGCTGAAGGTCATTCTTTGATCCCATAAAAAATTCAGGGGCTTATGATGGAACCACTACAGGCGAAGACAACCTTAGATTCCCTGCACAGGGACCATTCATAGTGCTCCTGGAAGTGAATGGGTTACGGAGCAGGAAATGGTGGGAGCAGATATTGTGTCGTTTCCAGCTTTTTTTTGGCTCAGGTTTATTCCCAGCTCACTCGTTCTGGCAGCCGCCATGCAGAGAGGATCCAGCCCCTTACTAGAACACATGACTCCCTCCTTCCCCCACCACCTTCCCTTTACTTCTGGTCTATAACTATATCCCAATTAAGGAAGCAAGATCTAGCAAACTTCCACAAACAAGCACATTCAGTCCTGTATTTGGGGCAAAGTTCCCGGTGATCATGGGTAAATAATCATTCTATTAGTTAGGAAAATCAGACTAAAGGATAATCAGGTTCACATGGCTAACTTGGACAGAACCGATCTTTGCTATATAACCGGTAGCGTCTTGTAGGAGGTCTGCTTGAGATGTTACATTTTCCAGAACAACGTTTTTACAAAATCGAGAAGTTATCCTCGTTTACCAAGAACATATTTAATGGAGTTTTAAACACCATCAATAAAATCTTACACATGTTCGAACATGTTTGTGTTATTTTAAAAGGAATTTTCAATCATTTTAAATCTAAAGCTTATTAGAAAAATGCCTGGTGATCCTGCCATTAAGGTCCTTGTTCAAGGTTATTATAGATTGACAACATTCTGTCCCTATGGGGTAAGAGTTGAGGAGCACCCAGTACAAAAGATCATTACACTAATAATAATTTGCACTCAAACTATTTAAAAGTATTGAGAGAAACCAATAGGAATAACCGCCCCCCCTTCATCAGGGCTAAAGCATTTGGTGGGACTAGCGGTGAGAGGCAATTAGGATACCTAGAATGAGGCTTGATCTGAGCTGTAACCAATCTGACTTTGATCAAGCCTCATTATAGGGCAGTGATGGCGAACCTTGGCACCCCAGATGTTTTGGAACTACATTTCCCATGATGCTCATGCACTCTGCAGTGTAGTTGAGCATCAAAGGAAAAGTAGTTCCAAAACATCTGGGGTGCCAAGGTTTGCCATCACCGTTATAGGCCATGCGTATCTAAGGCTTCCGCCCTGTTGAAGGGAGAGGCATTTCCCTCGAAACTTGGTGGCTTCTCTCAATCTTTGTCAATACAAATTTGAACTAACTTCATAAGAGTCATGAACTTTTGTACTGGGCACTCCTCAACACTCATCCCACAGGGGCAGAGTGTCATCAACCTATAACAACCCTGAACAAGGACCTTCATGGAAAGATCACCACCTCACCGCTAGTTTAAACATATCTATAGCTTCAGTCCTGATGAAGGGAGAGGCTTTTCCCCCAAAACTCGTTAGCTTCCCTTGATACACTTTGTCAATAAAAACTTAGACTGGGGGGCGTGGATAACCGCTGAGTAAGATGGACGTCTGACTCCACAGTTACAGCACCGACCGGCTCCCATCACTTAACCACAGCTATCCTGATCCCTCTCAGCAGCCATCCGGACCTCCAACACACAGGATTACATCCCCAGAATGGGGATGTAAGAGGAAAATTCAGGCAGCCTGACATATTTCTTCATCATGCCGAAAATCCAAGATGGCGGCCACGGCTCTCCACACGGACCTGCTGCAGCTTACACAGATATCCCTGATACTGACGGACTGGAAATATCAGCACAGAATGACTCCCTGGGTGTCTCTCCTTCCTCCCTGCCATCATCTGCCATCAACTGCCTGGCTAAGTCGAGGATGCGACTGGATTCTATTGGCACAAGCCCTGAGGTGAGCCCTGCTTTAGATCACAGCTCAATCAATCCCTCCCCTATAGCGGCCTTCCCCACATCAAATCAGCCTATGCCAGATATCACTATGAAGGAGATGCTCATCTAACTTCAGAGCTCCCTGCTTAATGACATTTCCACCATGTTTACCAAGTTCTCCACACAAATGCATTACATGGGGCAGAGAGTATGCAATATTGAAGCCCAAATGAGATTAATTACTGAAACAGTGAATGATCTTGTGGATGCACATGATCACACTCATGAAGAACAACAGTGGATGAGAGCCAAAATGGCAGACCTCGAGGACAGGTCTCATTGTAATGACCTAAAGCTTAGGAGTTACCCGAAACAGTCATGCCACAGGATCTCAATGCATACCCCAGAAATCTGATTTCCACTTTAATACCAGAACTTTCTCCCATAGAAAACCATTGTGGACAGTATCCACCGCTTGCCCAAACCATCTCACCTCCCCTGTGGAGGTCCCCCACGATGTTTTAATGAGGGTGCACTTTTATCACGCCAAAGACCAACTCCTATACAAAGCCAGACACCTGGGTAGCCTCCCAGCCCCATACACCAATCTCCAACTGTATGCGGATATCTCCCAACATAACCGCCAACTGAACACCATTACTAAGCTGCTCATAAAAAATTAGACTTACTTCAGAAGGATCGTGAACTTTTGTACTGGGCTCTCAAACACTCATCCCACAAGGACTGAGTATAACAACCCTGAACAAGGACCTTCGTGGCAGAATTAACATCACTTCAAGCATATCTATGGCTTCAGCCCTGATGGAGAAGGCATTTCCCCCGAAACTGGTTGGCTTCTCGTGATTCTTTGTCAATAAAAATTTTGATTTTTAGTAGATCTGAGTGTAGTCACATTATTTGACAAGCATTCTTAAGAGAGACCTTTTGTCCCTTTCTCTTTTTTCTTTTGATATATCTTTTAGATTGGACTAGCCTAGGTGCTAACCCAATATCCCCTTATTTGGATTTTGTGGATCCTATGCGCAGGCTGTTTTGAACCCGGACACTGCCTAACACAGATACCAGCTACTCCATATAGTGTTCCCAGTATATTTGATCCACCACAGGGACACTTATCTGGTTGTAAGGGCCATCAGGATTTCAGAGGTACTGCCTTATATATACCTTTATTCTCCAGCAATGTATTATGTACTTTGAGTAATTTATTTTTCTTTAACCTTGATGTTTAAAAATGATATAACTATGAATTGTTTATATTATTTTTAGATTGACATAGAGTCTCCAAACGTCCCTGAAGAAGCCTAGATTAGGCAAAACATGTAGGACTGTTATGTTGGTGACTCACAAGGACAAAGTGCACTGTGTTGTACTTCTCCTCAATATCTTTTAAATGTATTGTAACCTATGAATAAATTGTTATTTTTTTATCAATTTTCTTTTTTTATCTATTCTATTCATTGGTATAATCAATACAAGCACCGTTATAGTCCCATGCACACACCCTCCCATTTCTGGGATTTCCAAAAAAAAATTTTTTCACAGGGATGCAGGTGCTGCCCCATACCTATTTTGTTCCATGTGTTAGCTCTACAAACTTTATCTACATTTCAGGGTGGATTTAAACACCCATCCAACTTTACATAGAGCCATCACTTTATATTTTGCCTTTTTGAAGATATTGTTTCAAACCATCAATGGTAATACATTCAAATTTATAAACAATTATAAATCTTCTTTCGATTTATAGAACTTAATGTTTTTTTTTCAATCTTCTTTAAATGTTATTTATTTTTCTACTCATTAGTACCCAATATAGGATGATGAGAACACTGACTATACAATTGGCGACCCAGAGAGATGGCGGGATATTGCGGTAAGGAGTGGGAGGGATTTGTGGAGGACGTCAAAAAATCCAGGTCCAAGGGTGTGGCATCTGAAGAAGACGCCACCCAATTTTTTTCGGGCTTACAGAGGTTGGTAGAGAAAAAAACTCGATTATTTTGGCACAAGGAGTTTTTTGAGCAATACATTGACAGCAAAATAGTCCCTTGGGGACTACGCATACAAATTTTCCCAAACATCAAGAAAGTGGAACCGAACATTAAGGAAGCTTGGGAGGCCAACCTTCAATCCTGTTCGATTCATATGATGCAGATCTTGTGCGGTCAATACAGTGCCGATATTGAGAACATTGACATTGAAATTCGGGAATGGCAAGAAAGCCACAGTAATGTGACTTCGTACACAGGCTACACCATCAGTGATCAAAAGTTAAAAGAACATCTAACCAAATATGCTACTAATTTAATTAAAACAAAAGAAGCTAAGCTTCTTCGAGACAAACGGGCATACGACAATGCCCAGGCCTACAACAAGTGGACTACAAAGTCAACAACGCAATAGCAACCCTAAAAATAACCTTGAAGGTAGAAATGTTCCCATCATCAATCTAGATAGAAGGGAATCAGAATCTTCATCAATTTCATCAGCTTCCTACGTTCCGATAGGTCGTCGTGCTGAAACTACTGATACTACCAAAAAAAGGAAAAATGACACCGATAGCAGTTTACAAAGTGTTTCTAGGGCCCAGTTTCCTCTTAAAGACAAGCGCTCGCGCTCACAAAGAACACATAAAGTTCATACACCCATATCCAACACAATGGGCACCTTAAACAACACTTCAGTATCACTACTGTCCTCCTCAGTAGGAGTTAATTCAATTTCTACACCAGCAGCCCCATTAGCTCAAGCACGATCCATGGATTCCATCACACAGGGACCCATTAGTACACCTGATATACGCACTGCACCTATTTTTTTCACTGATAAGAAAGCCATTGCGGACACCACACGTACCTCACAACAGGATTTAAAATAATTAGTCCCGCCTCCAATGACAATGATGGTCGGGACAATAATGACATTGTCAATTTATCATCGTACCCTCCATCGAAAAACCAAGAAGAGGTGTTACGTTTAGGTCTTACTTTTTGCCCAGATGGTGAAGCAGATAGGTTTGAACTCATCAAAGATTTGCACCTATTTGCAAGACGCCTGATGTATAAAGTTTTATATGATGGCAAAAACTCTACAGTCTTTCCCATTCCCAATGATAACTCTCTTTTGCAAAATGTTACTCTTGAGGAGCTTCAGGCCCTTCAGGATCTCATGGACCTCTGGGACGAAAGCAACTCTGAAGAAGAGGGTTGGACATTCTCAGTTCCAGGGGTTGCTCCTGGAGGTCCAATACAAACCAGATCTTTCAAACCTATATATGTTGCTCCGAAGTCCTATAAGCCAAAGTCACGCTCATTCCCAGTCCTGCAGGGCAAACCCAATATTTGGGCGTTTGTCCTGCAGGTTACTAAGGAGATTGAGGCTACCAATTGGAGATGGGGACCCCCCTCCAACCTCAAATCCGAATTGAAAATAGCTCTCAATACCATACGCAACAATGACGATATGGTTGTAAAACCATCAGACAAAGGGGGCAATGTAGTTGTAACGAACAAATCGGGATATGAGAAAATGTGCTATGATATCATACAGAACAGAGATTAGTACAGACCTGTGCCCGTCTTTTATTTCATCTAGTTTCCAAAAATACAAAGAAATTCTTATCCGGGCACATACATCAGGAGTAATTGATGCTAATACCTTCCAATTCCTTAACATAGAAAAACCCATTACACCAACATTTTATGCACTCCCTAAAGTGCACAAAGGTATCATACCCCCTCCCGGATGTCCCATCATCTCCAGTTGTGGTTCATTAACAGAAAAGGTCAATAGGATGATTGATGAATACCTTTATCCTCACGTGCGCAGTTTATTCTCGCACGTGAAAGACACCATTGAACTCCTTAAAATTATTGATGGATTATCGATACCACAGGGCGCATGGCTTATGGCCATTGATATTGAAGCACTTTATAACTCAATTCCACATCTCCTTGGGATACAAGTGGTACATAGTTTCTTGAACGAACTTAATAAAGATTGCCGTAAGTACAATAACTTTATCATTGAAATGTTAGAATTTATCCTCACTCATAACACCTTTCTTTTCAAACGCTCCCACTACCTCCAGGTGCAGGGGGTAGCCATAGGGGCGGGTTGCGCCCCCTCATATGCGAACCTCTTCCTAGGGGGGTGGGAGCGTGATCTTTTTGCAAACGATGACTTGAAATTCAATCTTGATCACATACTCACATGGCATTGTTACATCGATGTCATGATGATTTGGGCGGGATCAAAAGACTAACTTGTATGCTTTTAGAGCATTTACAAATCAATACCTATAATTTAAAATTTACCTACAACTTTAGCCAAGAAAGAATTACCTTTCTAGATATTGAACTTTTTGTAAATGAAAAAGGCACCCTTTGCTCCACACTATATAGAAAGCCAACTGCTGGCAATACTTTGCTGCATGCTACAAGCTCGCATCCCAAGTCACTTATTTCCAGCATACCTTACAGTCAGTATCTCAGACTTAAGCGTAATTGCTCTGAAGAAACTGACTTTCAACGAGAATCCAACAAACTCTATGCACGTTTGAAACATAGAGGATACACCAAGACATGCTTAAGAAAGGCTTTCAATAAAGTAAAAAATCTGGACAGGAACACCATGATTTATAATACCAAGGAAAAAAAAAAAGTCTGACTCAACCAGAATAATTACACGATACAATCGCCAACATGGGTCCATCAAAAAAATCTTCAGTAAGTTTTGGTATCTGTTGACCTCTGACGAAAGGGTCAGCAGATACATTAAACCTTACCCGGAGATAACATACAAACGTTCGCGTTCTATTCGAGATATCACAGTATCCAGTCACTATGCTGCTGACACTATCCCTAAACCTACGAAGACAGGTACCTACCCATGTGGGAAATGTAACTTTTGCCGTTACATATTAAAAGGCCAAAACATTAACCTACCCAATGGAGATGATTGGGCACCCAAATGTAGAGTTACATGCCAGACAACAGGAATTATTTATCTCATGAAATGCAGCTGCGGGGCATTCTACATAGGTAAAACAAAAAGGAATTTTTTTGTAGGATTCGGGACCATGTCTCTGCAATTTCCAAAAAACTGATGGAAACACCCATCAGTCGCCACATGGGCCTTTTTCATAACCACAATCTCAAAATGATAGGCTTTTTTGCCTTGGAACATCTTTCCTTCAATGAGAGAGGTGGAGACGTTGATCGACGTTTGCTCCAAATTGAAGCAAAATGGATCTATCGCCTCCAAGCCACAAAATACCCGGGCCTAAACGAAGGCATCAGTTACAAACCCTTTTTGTAATAACCATCCACAATATGGTAGAGCTTGGATTCGAGCCCTCTGGCAAACCTCTGCGAATTCCTTTCATCCTTGCCCGTTCTTTCCCTGTCTCACACCGTGAGACATTTCTCTGGGTACGCCTAGGGCCATCAGCGGGTATATCCCATTTTCCCTTCCCTCCATTTCCCCATCCCCCCTCCCCCCCACTTATGGCCACTCTCTGGCCGATTTCTACACAGGAGAGCTATTGTCACACAGGGATACAGGATTACCACCTCCACTGTAATCCCAGCTGCTCTCAGCAATAATGTTATAAATATCAGAAATATGCATATAACTAATATTACTAGTCCAAGTAATCTTTTTCATTGGTTTGTTCCTTTATTTAATCAAATTGATGTATTTTTTGTAAGTTATCAAGCAGTACCTCTCACTTTCCGAATACCTTACATGTATATGTCCTGACATCATAGCAGGCTATACTTCCAAATTTTATCATTAAACATTACCCTATCTGTTTGTATAATTTTCCTTCCCCGCTGCATACCATTGCAGCTTGATAGTTATTGCATTCACCGACATCTGCGATTGCAGTGTTTAGGTTCACCAGCTTGTGACAACCACAAAGATCCATTACGGGCGCTAGGGGGCAGTCATCAGTATGCATCTATGCCGCTGAACCTGAGCGGAGGCACGGGTGTTAAGACTGTCCGCAACGGTGACCCAGTTCTGCTGGAGATGATCGCATGCACTGAGACAGCATTGGCAACATTTGCGTCGCCCACACGGGGGCGCTGCCGTGCGTACCGCTTTCCATCTGATGGATCTCTCTGCACATGTGACCTCTCTCTCACCAGCAGGTTTTTTTTTTTCTGACATCACCCAGCGCCCGTAGTATGCTGCCATTCAATTGCACACTTGGAATATAAATAGGACCCATGCTGGTAACAACTCTGTCATGGGATCCTTTCTGGGAGCCACGCTAACCGCACAGAGTAAACAGGTATGTACCCACACCCAAAGCATCAAGCCCACTTTTTGCTGGGCTGCTTTTTATACAAATTATTGAATCATTTTTTGTTCTTGCAGATCAGATATATTTTGTTGGCTTGGATTAGGCCTTCAGCTGCATCTCTGCAATGAACAATCAAAACCTTTGTGAAGAGATCTCAAGGTAAATGCCCCACCTTTGATGGGCTGCAGGGCCACTTTATGTTTTCTTTGGAGCCTGAAGTGTTTTCATACCAGGCCTTGTTTGACTCCTCTCCTCCCTTTTTTCTCTCTTTTTTCTCTGCCTCTGGCATTATCTATAGACATTGAACCAGGTGCTGTGGATTTGTTACATGTACCTGTTGCCCCTTATGCTGTTATTCCTGGGCTCCCAGAATATGCACCCATTGCTATATCAATATGTAAGTTAATGAAATTTTATTTATATTGTACTATATATAGTAGATCTGAGTATAGTCACATTATTTGACAAGCATTCTTAAGAGAGACCTTTTGTCCCTTTCTCCTTTTGATATATATTTTAGATTGGACTAGCCTAGGTGCTAACCCAATATCCCCTTATTTGGATTTTGTGGATCCTATGCGCAGGCTGTTTTGAACCCGGACACTGCCTAACACAGATACCGGCTACTCCATATAGTGTTCCCAGTATATTTGATCCACCACAGGGACACTTATCTGGTTGTAAGGGCCATCAGGATTTCAGAGGTACTGCCTTATATATACCTTTATTCTCCAGCAATGTATTATGTACTTTGAGTAATTAATTTTTCTTTATCCTTGATGTTTAAAAATTATATAACTATAAATTGTTTATATTATTTTTAGATTGACAGAGTCTCCAAACGTCCCTGAAGAAGCCTAGATTAGGCGAAACATGTAGGACTGTTATGTTGGTGACTCACAAGGACAAAGTGCACTGCGTTGTACTTCTCCTCAATATCTTTTAAATGTATTGTAACCTTTGAATAAATTGTTATTTTTTTATCAATTTTCTTTTTTTATCTATTCTATTCATTGGTATAATCAATACAAGCACCGTTATAGTCCCATGCACACACCCTGCCATTTCTGGGATTTCCAAAAAAAAATAAAAAAAATTCACAGGGATGCAGGTGCTGCCCCATACCTATTTTGTTCCATGTGTTAGCTCTACAAACTTTAAATAAAAATTTAGACTCTTGAAGTTTTGTACTGGGTGCTCCTCAACACTCAGCCCACAGCTTGATATGTACTGTACTTCCTCTTTTTGAGGCAAGATCCCAAGGACCAGAACAAAGTCAGTTCTACGCTGCACATTTACGGATTGTCAGCCCCTTTGAAGGATTACTCTAATTTAAATCCAAAAGTACCATTATCCCACTTCTATTGTTCTAGCACCGCCTTTCTCAAACTTTTCAGAGGAACCCTTGAAATAACTTTCTGGTGTTGGGGAACCCCTGCTAAAAAGGACTATATCTACAACTCATGATACATTAGTGTGATGCTCAGTGACAAGAATGCTCCTTACATTTGTGGTCACTGGGAAGAATTCCCACTTAGGCCCCTTTCACACTGGGGCTGGAGGTGCATCGGCGGTAAAGCGCCGCTATTTTAAGCATCAATTTCGCAGTGCTATTCGGCCAAGAAAGCGTTAAAAACCACCGCAAAGCACCTCTGCAGAGGCGCTATGGCCGCGGTACCCCATTGATTTCAATGGGCAGGATTTTAATGGGTATACACACCGCTCCTTCACCACTCCAAAAATGCTGCTACCCGGACTTTTTTTTACCGTCCTGCTAGCGCACCCCTCCACACTGGAGAGACAGCAGCGGCTGTTTCAGGTCGCTTTGCAGACGGTATTTTTAGCGCTATAGCACCTGCAAAGCGACCCAGTGTGAAAGGGGTCTTACAGATAGCTAAATAGATTAATGTGTCAGTGGGAGCTTTTCTGAAAGGCGGAAATTGCCCATTGGTCAATGATCCCCTAGCAACATCTCTAGGAACCCTGGTTAAGCACATACACACACCCCAAAACTTTGTACCCGTCTCCCAATTGGATGTATGCGACAATGCAGGAGAAAAACTGGAAGATAGGGACAGAGTGCCGTCACCCTATAACAGGCAGTGCCTGTAAAAGAACTGTCATGGCAGGATCACCAGGGACCATTTTAATAAAAGCTGCAGATACAGATTTAAAACAAGTTTTGAAACCACATTAACATGTTAAAGCTCACACAATAATTTAGTGATTGGGGTTAGATATATTTGAATGTGGTTTTCAGTTTCAAATGTAATAATGGACCACTGCTTCAGACCTCCTTGTTGTAAGATGAAGATCAGATTTATGTTTAAATGTCTCATGTTCAGCCTGCAAAGCATCTCTCAACCAGGGTTCTAGGACACCCTAGGGTTCCTCTAGAGCAGTGGTTCTCAACCTGGGGTCGGGACCCCCTCGGGGGTCAAAAGACAAGTTGCCAGGGGTCACTGAATCCTGGACTGTACCTGAAGCCTGCGCCGCTCTCCCAGAATTTCTACGGCCACCTAGCTGGGCTGTTCCTGGAGCCCGCGACATGGCTGGGGGGCAGAGCAGTCGCCCATTCAGTTCACGGCATGGCTTGGGGGAAGACACTAGAGGTCAGCTGACTGGTGAGGAATGTCAAGTGGGAGGGGCTGGAGGAGACCCCATCTCCTGATTTCGGCATAGGTGTCACTGCTCGAGACACCAAAGTCGGAGACACAGTGAGTAACACTACCTGTGATTAGAGTTGCCATTAAAAGTCCCCACTACAGTTCTCAGATCAGCAGATGACCTTGATCAAGAGCACCCAAGTTGGCTGATCAGAACTCCGTCTAGCACTGCCACTCATCCCATTGCCCCCCCCCCCCCCACCAAGGAGTAAGAGAAGGAATAAAAATAGAGAATATATGGAAGGGAGAGGAAAATAGGGGGAGGAACAAAGAAAAAGGGAGCAAAAGAATAAGAGAAATTACAAGAAAGACGGCTAGAGAGAGGGATGGGGGGAAAAAAAAATTAGGATAGAGAGATAAAAGGGAAAGAATCAAGAACAAAGTGAATGAGTGGTACATCCTAAAATGTACCTTAAGGGGCTTTAAGACTGTAAGAGTGGAAGGGACTCAGGGAGCACTAAATGTCCGTGGGTTAGGGGCGCAAATTACTTGTCTTGCCTTGGGTGCTGACCATTTTACTGTTAGGGGTCTCCACAACTTGGGAAATTTTATCAAGGGGTCACGGCACTAGAAAGGTTGAGAACCACTGCTCTAGAGGTTGCTAGGAGTTCCTTGAGAAGAAAAGTGGCTGATTGATCTTCTGCCTACACTGACCACCAATGCAAGGGGTCACTTCCAGATGGACCACCATAACGGGTCACTTCTGCGCTGTCCTCCAAAGTAAAGGATATACATTGGCCATGAATGCAAGGGGCCACCTCTACACTGACCTCCAATTTAATGGGTCTCTACTACACGGACCACCAATTTAATGGGTCTCTACTACACGGACCAGCAATTTAATGGGTCTCTACTACACGGACCACCAATTTAATGGGTCTCTACTAAACGGACCACCAATTTAATGGGTCTCTACTACACGGACCACCAATTTAATGGGTCTCTACTACACGGACCACCAATTTAATGGGTCTCTACTACACTGACCACCAATTTAATGGGTCTCTACTACACTATTTTATTGTTGATTTTTTATTGTCCCATGTTAAAGATGGCCGCGGGTATTTTTATGTCCGACTTTTATTTTAATTTTTTCTATCACACATAAGGACCTAGGGTATTGTAACAAACTTCATACCACTTGTTTACCTTTATTGTATTTTTACTTGCTGGTGACACCGTGGTGGAAATCAGCCGTCTGTTCCTCTGACTTCCGGCTTTAGCATTTCCGTTTCTATGGTTACCAGCTGGGTATATCAGTTAGCCGGGTGACACTGAAGCTCCACCCTCGCTGACGAAGTCCTTCTGGACGTAACGCCGCGTACGGGGGTAAGAGCTTATGCACGGACGTCACCCGCTGCCATCTCTCTGCTGGATAGTTGATCCGGCTTGCTGTTCAGTATCAGCCTTTTATGCATTGCGCGATAGCGCTGATTTTATATGAGAACCTATTTTAAATAAAGTACATACGGAGTACACTTAGATTGTCCCCTTCATCTTTCTCTTGGCACCTGCACTTTACGGAGATCCATTCAGCATCCTACAGTGGAAGTTTGTTTGCTCATTGGAGATAGTATCCGGCTTTTCCTCACTCCTGACATTGGAAGGATTCATCTGCAGCAGCCACATCCCATTATCCCAGGGTGGATACATGCTCGCATGACCTTCTCTTAATTGAGAGGTCCACCAATTCTGGTAAGCACATTGCATGTGTGGGGGAGGATTGTATCGCCATCCCAGTCGGCAGAGATTTCTTCTCACTCTCTTCTATGAGGAATTTGTCTTATCATTATCCAATGGGACATTTGAATATCTGTTTTATTTGATTGGACTGTCACATTTTATTTTGTTTTATCTTAGCTATTGCGCTGCACATACCATTTATTTTACAGTCTCTACTACACTGACCACCTATGGGGGCGATCACTTCTACACTGACCACCTATGGGGGCGATCACTTCTACACTGACCACCTATGGGGGCGATCACTTCTACACTGACCACCTATGGGGGCGATCACTTCTACACTGACCACCTATGGGGGCGATCACTTCTACACTGACCACCTATGGGGGCGATCACTTCTACACTGACCACCTATGGGGGCGATCACTTCTACACTGACCACCTATGGGGGCGATCACTTCTACACTGACCACCTATGGGGGCGATCACTTCTACACTGACCACCTATGGGGGCGATCACTTCTACACTGACCACCTATGGGGGCGATCACTTCTACACTGACCACCTATGGGGGCGATCACTTCTACACTGACCACCTATGGGGGCGATCACTTCTACACTGACCACCTATGGGGGCGATCACTTCTACACTGACCACCTATGGGGGCGATCACTTCTACACTGACCACCTATGGGGGCGATCACTTCTACACTGACCACCTATGGGGGCGATCACTTCTACACTGACCACCTATGGGGGCGATCACTTCTACACTGACCACCTATGGGGGCGATCACTTCTACACTGACCACCTATGGGGGCGATCACTTCTACACTGACCACCTATGGGGGCGATCACTTCTACACTGACCACCTATGGGGGCGATCACTTCTACACTGACCACCTATGGGGGCGATCACTTCTACACTGACCACCTATGGGGGCGATCACTTCTACACTGACCACCTATGGGGGCGATCACTTCTACACTGACCACCTATGGGGGCGATCACTTCTACACTGACCACCTATGGGGGCGATCACTTCTACACTGACCACCTATGGGGGCGATCACTTCTACACTGACCACCTATGGGGGCGATCACTTCTACACTGACCACCTATGGGGGCGATCACTTCTACACTGACCACCTATGGGGGCGATCACTTCTACACTGACCACCTATGGGGGCGATCACTTCTACACTGACCACCTATGGGGGCGATCACTTCTACACTGACCACCTATGGGGGCGATCACTTCTACACTGACCACCTATGGGGGCGATCACTTCTACACTGACCACCTATGGGGGCGATCACTTCTACACTGACCACCTATGGGGGCGATCACTTCTACACTGACCACCTATGGGGGCGATCACTTCTACACTGACCACCTATGGGGGCGATCACTTCTACACTGACCACCTATGGGGGCGATCACTTCTACACTGACCACCTATGGGGGCGATCACTTCTACACTGACCACCTATGGGGGCGATCACTTCTACACTGACCACCTATGGGGGCGATCACTTCTACACTGACCACCTATGGGGGCGATCACTTCTACACTGACCACCTATGGGGGCGATCACTTCTACACTGACCACCTATGGGGGCGATCACTTCTACACTGACCACCTATGGGGGCGATCACTTCTACACTGACCACCTATGGGGGCGATCACTTCTACACTGACCACCTATGGGGGCGATCACTTCTACACTGACCACCTATGGGGGCGATCACTTCTACACTGACCACCTATGGGGGCGATCACTTCTACACTGACCACCTATGGGGGCGATCACTTCTACACTGACCACCTATGGGGGCGATCACTTCTACACTGACCACCTATGGGGGCGATCACTTCTACACTGACCACCTATGGGGGCGATCACTTCTACACTGACCACCTATGGGGGCGATCACTTCTACACTGACCACCTATGGGGGCGATCACTTCTACACTGACCACCTATGGGGGCGATCACTTCTACACTGACCACCTATGGGGGCGATCACTTCTACACTGACCACCTATGGGGGCGATCACTTCTACACTGACCACCTATGGGGGCGATCACTTCTACACTGACCACCTATGGGGGCGATCACTTCTACACTGACCACCTATGGGGGCGATCACTTCTACACTGACCACCTATGGGGGCGATCACTTCTACACTGACCACCTATGGGGGCGATCACTTCTACACTGACCACCTATGGGGGCGATCACTTCTACACTGACCACCTATGGGGGCGATCACTTCTACACTGACCACCTATGGGGGCGATCACTTCTACACTGACCACCTATGGGGGCGATCACTTCTACACTGACCACCTATGGGGGCGATCACTTCTACACTGACCACCTATGGGGGCGATCACTTCTACACTGACCACCTATGGGGGCGATCACTTCTACACTGACCACCTATGGGGGCGATCACTTCTACACTGACCACCTATGGGGGCGATCACTTCTACACTGACCACCTATGGGGGCGATCACTTCTACACTGACCACCTATGGGGGCGATCACTTCTACACTGACCACCTATGGGGGCGATCACTTCTACACTGACCACCTATGGGGGCGATCACTTCTACACTGACCACCTATGGGGGCGATCACTTCTACACTGACCACCTATGGGGGAGATCACTTCTACACTGACCACCTATGGGGGCGATCACTTCTACACTGACCACCTATGGGGGCGATCACTTCTACACTGACCACCTATGGGGGCGATCACATTCTACACTAGCCACCTATGGGGGCGATCACATTCTACACTAGCCATCAATGTAGGCAATCACCTCTACACTGGTCACCAATGTAACTTCTACATGGACCACCAATGTAAGAGGTCACATCCTCGTTGCCAACCAATGTAAGGGGTCACCTCTACACTGATCACCAATGAAAAGGGTCACCTCCACATTGATCACCAATGTAAGCTGTCACTTATGCAAGGGGTGACTTCTATGTGGACCACCAATGTAAGAGGTCACATCCACAATGACCACCAATGTAAGGGGTTGCTACAGTATTTACTTTCTAATTGTTTCTGGCTACTAATATTATTTGTTGGCTACATGATTATTCGAAAACCCCAGTCTTTATTCTTTTATTTAAAAGTTATTACAGCCTACTGATCAAGCTAATGTACCATGAGCAGTAGGTCTAAAAAATTGAATTGGCCCTGATACCTATTCCAAAGGCTCCTGTGCGGTAAAAAGGTTGTGAAAGGCTGTTGTAAATGGTGGACTCTCCCTTGCCAGCTACCGTATTCAGACAGCCACAGCACCCATGGCTACCTGAACACATAAACAGTGACCTGATACACCTGATAGGATGCAGTTACTGTTCGGCTGACAATTCGCAACCGGGAACCTTCAAGTTTTTAATAAGCTTTTCTTGAGCAGGGTGATAAGGGCAGGGTCACCCATGGCTGATTCCTGAAGAAATTAAGAACATTGTATGACCACCTATGCTCTCTACAACATCTGCTTTGTAAGCAACAACTGCTCATTTCGATTTATAGATATCTGCTCATACATAAGAGACATCTCAGAGGAACATAATATATAAACAGCTGAAATAAACACTCTAATATAGCAATACAGGGGGTCCCCGGGTTACGAGAATCTTCTGTCGAATGTTCTGTTCTGTCGAATGCCGTTCTGCGCATGCCCGGCCAAATACGGACATTTCCGACATTTTCCAAGGCTCCTTCTGGCCGTGCATGCGCAGAACGGCAGATGGTCCGCGCAGAACGGCAGAGGGAAAGCCAGCGTCGCATTCGTAAGTAAGAGTGGTTTGTAAGTCGGGCGCAAGTCGGGGACCCCATGTATTGCTACTCATTACAGCTCAACAAGCAGACCAATAAACAGCTGATAATTAAGAGATGGCTACAGCGTAAAATTGTACAGTACTTCGAGAAATTACAGCTGATATCTGATCGGTTGCTGTTAAAAATTAAACCAAACTATTTTTGGCTGCTAGGGCCAATATTCACTCTTGGCTGCAGTCTGAATCAAGCCACAATTTGTCAATGAGTCTTCACTTTCTTTTGGAAAAGTATGTAAATAGACATATGAAGACATATGAAGTTGGCTGACAATCTCCACGTATCTGGAAAGGCTTTTTACAAGATTTTGAAGTGTGTCCAGAAAACCTGGCCTAAAACCTGCATTTCACTTCATCCCCAAAAGATGCTCAGTAGGGTTGGGGTCAGGGAACGTTGTAGGACACTTGAGTTCCTCCACACCAGATTTATGCCTGTTTGTAAGGTTAGGTACTGTTGTTGGAAGAGAAGACCTGGCTCAGAATCAGTGTCCCTAAGGTTGAGGCCATGGCTGTATGCAGATCACTCATCCACACCCAACTGGTGAAACCATGTCTTCATGGAGGTCAGGGGCCAAGAGTTCCCCGGGACTGGTTGGAGGTCAGGGGCCAAGAGTTCCCCGGGACTGGTTGGAGGTCAGGGGCCAAGAGTTCCCCGGGACTGGTTGGAGGTCAGGGGCCAAGAGTTCCCCGGGACTGGTTGGAGGTCAGGGGCCAAGAGTTCCCCGGGACTGGTTGGAGGTCAGGGGCCAAGAGTTCCCCGGGACTGGTTGGAGGTCAGGGGCCAAGAGTTCCCCGGGACTGGTTGGAGGTCAGGGGCCAAGAGTTCCCCGGGACTGGTTGGAGGTCAGGGGCCAAGAGTTCCCCGGGACTGGTTGGAGGTCAGGGGCCAAGAGTTCCCCGGGACTGGTTGGAGGTCAGGGGCCAAGAGTTCCCCGGGACTGGTTGGAGGTCAGGGGCCAAGAGTTCCCCGGGACTGGTTGGAGGTCAGGGGCCAAGAGTTCCCCGGGACTGGTTGGAGGTCAGGGGCCAAGAGTTCCCCGGGACTGGTTGGAGGTCAGGGGCCAAGAGTTCCCCGGGACTGGTTGGAGGTCAGGGGCCAAGAGTTCCCCGGGACTGGTTGGAGGTCAGGGGCCAAGAGTTCCCCGGGACTGGTTGGAGGTCAGGGGCCAAGAGTTCCCCGGGACTGGTTGGAGGTCAGGGGCCAAGAGTTCCCCGGGACTGGTTGGAGGTCAGGGGCCAAGAGTTCCCCGGGACTGGTTGGAGGTCAGGGGCCAAGAGTTCCCCGGGACTGGTTGGAGGTCAGGGGCCAAGAGTTCCCCGGGACTGGTTGGAGGTCAGGGGCCAAGAGTTCCCCGGGACTGGTTGGAGGTCAGGGGCCAAGAGTTCCCCGGGACTGGTTGGAGGTCAGGGGCCAAGAGTTCCCCGGGACTGGTTGGAGGTCAGGGGCCAAGAGTTCCCCGGGACTGGTTGGAGGTCAGGGGCCAAGAGTTCCCCAGGACTGGTTGGAGGTCAGGGGCCAAGAGTTCCCCAGGACTGGTTGGAGGTCAGGGGCCAAGAGTTCCCCGGGACTGGTTGGAGGTCAGGGGCCAAGAGTTCCCCGGGACTGGTTGGAGGTCAGGGGCCAAGAGTTCCCCGGGACTGGTTGGAGGTCAGGGGCCAAGAGTTCCCCAGGACTGGTTGGAGGTCAGGGGCCAAGAGTTCCCCAGGACTGGTTGGAGGTCAGGGGCCAAGAGTTCCCCAGGACCGGTTGGAGGTCAGGGGCCAAGAGTTCCCCAGGACCGGTTGGAGGTCAGGGGCCAAGAGTTCCCCAGGACTGGTTGGAGGTCAGGGGCCAAGCGTTCCCCAGGACTGGTTGGAGGTCAGGGGCAAGAGTTCCCCAGGACCGGTTGGAGGTCAGGGGCAAGAGTTCCCCAGGACTGGTTGGAGGTCAGGGGCAAGAGTTCCCCAGGACTGGTTGGAGGTCAGGGGCAAGAGTTCCCCAGGACTGGTGGGAGGTCAGGGGCAAGAGTTCCCCAGGACTGGTTGGAGGTCAGGGGCAAGAGGTTCCCAGGACTCTGGTTGAAAAGGAAATTAACTGGCTTGCACAAACTGGTCATACAACGTCCTTATAGCGTTGGCTTTGCACACAGGACCACAGTCATGCTGGAACAGAAAAGAGTTTCACCAAACTGCGCCACAACGCTGGAAGAGGACAATGGTCTAAAATGTCTTTGCATTTTGTATTACCAGTACCCTTCAATAGAAACACCTGAACTCAATCATTTGGAGGAGGTCCTCATACTTTTGGCCATATAGTTGGTGTAATGCTCAGGAGTCATTAAACTTTTGGTCATATAATGTTTCTCTTTACACATTAGAACTTTTATTTTGAAACTCATGTCTTTTTCTTGGCTTTCCTTTTTGTAAAGCGAGCCCCAATTGAAAAACTAAATCTAGTGTCTGTGCCTAAAGCTTTGCCTGTGCGGGTGGTTCCTGAGCTTGCAGACAGAATGTGGAAGTACCTTAGTGAGTCCAATTTGATCCTTGCGGAAAGTCTCCAGGGGTTTTATCAGGATGTTGTCTGCGTTTTGAAGCTGCAGTGGAAAAGAAACATACAAAATCAGATAAAAAAACAAGCATTTTGATGGATTGAATGCATGTGAAAGCCGGATATAAACCGGTTTTCATTTTTAGGGGTGTTGTCAACAATCATGTTTTTATATGCTGCCATGGTCATCCATACAACGCACATTTTCGCATTGAAAAGCAGACAAAACATGTGAACAGATAGCACAGCTGGGAACTGGAACCATTTAAAACAATGGCTAACCTCTGTACTTGCATGCATTGATGTGCATCAAAACACCCCGGTGTGAATGAGCCCTTAGGGAATGTGTGAGTACTATGCGACTAGTCTAAACATAATCCTAGAAGATAGCTGCAATCGCCTAAAAAAATTGAGAATACTTTTTTCTATTGCAATAATCTTGACCTTTTCCCTAAGAACTATGCCAGCTCCATTGCTCAGAATACATGTCTTGCAGTACCTACAGAGTCTTGGCAAAATGGGGACCTTTAGGACCCCCAAAATGCTTTTTAAGGCTCAACGTAACTATTGCCTTGTGGGCAAAAGCTCCCCATATGCTATACGCATGTAACATGTACATGTGTCCAGCAGTACAGCGCACAGGGGCACTTTTGTCCGCTGCTGGCGGAAATGCAAGTAACACCACCTGTGAAGCAGGTGTCGCTGATTAGACACCATTAATAGACCTTTGCTGCCTAGAGACCTTGATCGCTAGGACACAGGCACCTCCTACTGCCTAGCATTTTTGTTGCTAAGACACCCCCTAGTGTCCTTGGTTACCAAGATGCAGGCAGCTCCTGCCCCCTATTGTCCTTAGTTGCTAGGTCATAGGAGGCTCTTGCCCTCTAGCATTCATGGCTGCTAGAAAACAGGTTGCCCCTGCTGCATGGTGTCATTGGTTGCTAGAAGGCATGCAGTTCCTGCTTCCTAGCGTCCTTGGTTGTCAGGACGTAGGTGACTCCTGCACTCTAGTGTCCTTTGTTACTAATATGCAGCCAGCTCCTGCCCCTCATAATCCTTAACTGCTAGGACAGAAGGCTCTTGCCTGCTAGCGTTCTTGGCTGCTAGGACACAGGTGGCCGATGCCGCCTGGTGTCATTGGTTGCTAGAACGCAAGCAACACCTAACACCTATTGTCCTTGGTTGCTAGAATGCAGGCAGCTCTTGCTGTCTAGAGTCCTTGGTTGCCAGGATGTAGGGGGTCCCTGCACTCTAGTGTCATTGGTAACCACAACAGGCAGCTCCTGCCTCCTATCGTACTTGGTTCCTAAGACTCATACAAGCTCCTGCTCCTTAGCCTTGTTGGTGGCTAGGACAGAGGAGGCTCTTGCCCTCTAGCACCTGGTCACCTTGATTGCTATTACACAGGTGGCCATTCAGGGTATGTAATCAGTGACTTTGCATAAACTTTAAAATGATATGTTACCCTGCGCAGGCACAAAAAACTATTTAAATATATTCCTCAAAACCCAAAAAGGTTCTATATACACTGTGTGCACCAAATGCCTTAACAAACCCAGTTATTGCTTTGCAAAAGTTGCAGCGACATCATCACTGTGCTGTACATAGCACTGTGCAGAGAGCAGAGCTGTGGGAGGGGTTCAGTAGGCCCCACCCACCACAGACTGCCTGCAGAAAACTGCAGGAGGGGACGGAGACAAGACCAGTCCCCATGCACAAAGAGAGCGCAGCAGTGAGTGGTCTTTATTAAGGGAAGGAAAAGTCTCACACTGGATTACTGCACAGATCTGGAAGAAATACAAAAAAGTACACAGATTTAACCACTTGAGACCCGCACTATAGACGATAGACTTCTGCAGCGCGGCTCTTAAGTGCCGGGTGGACGTCCCCTGGACGTCCTGCTGTGTTAACATCCGGCCGCGCACAGAAGAGGGCGCGCGGCGGGTAACAGCTGTGCCCGCCACATCACGTGATGCCGATGCGCGTGCCTGGCGGCCGCGATGTCCGCCAAGTACACGCGATCGGCTGTTAGAGGCAGGACGTGGATCTCTGTGTGTAAACACAGAGATCCACGTCCTGTCCGGGAGAGAGGAGACCGATGCTGTGTCCCTTGTACATAGGGACACAGATCTGTCACCTCCCCCACACAGTCCCCTCTCCCACACAGTAAGAATCACTAATAGGGAACATATTTAACCCCTTGATCGCCCGCTAGTGTTAAGCCCTTCCCTGCCAGTCACATTTATACAGTAATTAATGCATTTTTATAGCACTGTTCGCTGTATAAATGTGAATGGTCCCAAAATAGTGTCAAAAGTGTCCGATGTGTCCGCCGCAATATCGCAGGCCTGACAAAAATCGCAGATCGCCGCCATTACTAGTAAGAAAAAATATATAATAAAAAAGTCATAATTCTATCCCCTATTTTGTAGGCACTATAACTTTTGCGCAAACCAATCACTATACGCTTATTGCGATTTTTTTTTACCAAAAATATATAGAAGAGTACTTATCGGCCTAAACTGAGAAAAAAAATAGTTTTTTTAAAAATATTTGGGATATTATAACAAAAAGTAAAAAAATAGCGTTTTTTTCAAAATTTTCTGACTTGTTTAAAGCGCAAAAAATAAAAACCGCAGAGGTTGTCAAATACCCCCCAAAGAAAGCTCTATTTGTGGGAACAAAAATTATAAAAATATAATTTGGGTACAGCGTTGTCTGACCGCGCAATTGTCATTCAAAGTGCGTCAGCGCTGAAAGCTGAAAATTGGTCTGGGTACGAAGCGGGTTTAAGTGCCCAGTAAGCAATAGGTTAAGAAAGAATATGCGACCAACGTATTTGGACCATATGTGATTATTCTGGAGTTTAGCTTTAAGGCCTCATGCCCACGGGCGTTTTTTCAGCCGCGTTTTTGAGCGTTTTTTACAGCTTAAAAACGCCTGTCCATGTTAGTCTATAGCTTCATGCCCACCTAGGCGTTTTTGAGCTGTAAAGAGCATAGGCGTTTGTAAGCTGTAAAAAAAACCCAGGGCCAGTGCGTTCCTCAGCGTCAGAACTAGGCAGGAAAAAACGCGAGCGTCAAAAAACGCGCAAAAACGCGCACTAACGCGCAAAAAACGCGCACTAACGCGCGGTCGCGTTTTTAGCTCCGACGTTTTTTTTTTTTTTTTTTCAAAAAAAATAAAAAAAAAAAAAAATATATATTTACAATAACATGGACAGGCGTTTTTAAGCTGTAAAAAACGCTCAAAA